>OV788329.1:8017122-9461287 GCA_928718305.1 Tetramorium bicarinatum
GATGAAGTAAAAAAAAATTTGCTGATGTAATAGAAGTAAATTATATTTAGAGAGTAGGGCACTAGCTGTAAGGTACCACCCTATATAACATTGGAATCCCGAAACCGGTTTGAGAGTCGCTTCACGAAAGTTCGGGCATTTAATTCCATAATAAGCAGCGCTAACGATTATGATCAAATGATATTAATTTTCTCTAATTAAAACAAATTTTTATAATATTAATTTCGTTTTTTTTTTAATGACCGTAGTGTAAAAAATGATAGCGCTCGTGCTTCTTGCTGCTTTGGTGACGTTGTCCTCCGCTCAGTTCAACCCACAACCCAGCGGTCGGATTCTGGAACCACCGAATCCAGGATTTTGTGCGCAAAGTATGTCTCATCCCTTTATGCGTATCATTTTTTTATCAGAATCTATCCAAACAACATAAAAACAGTTTACAAGGACATTCTAAATTTTTTAAATATTCTTTAATATATTTATTGCTTGTGGTGAAACAAGAGAAAAAAGGAAATGAAGAAAATGTAGATATACAAAATTATTTTTTAATCATGTTACTGTTTAAAAATTAAAGGCAATTAATTTGATGTCGTTATTATCCTCGGCTGATGCAGAAAATTGCTACTTGCTATTATTATTAATTTTATGCCACTAGATTGGTTGTGAAAACCATTACTTACACTCTTTGTTGATCTTCCGCTGAGATAAATAATATGTTCCCGCGATGCTCGAAGATTCACGCCGGAGAGAGAGTCTTCCTGTTTCCCTCGATCGGCTGTTTACCCTGTAAAGGAACCACGAACTAGAGAAAGTATTTTCAATATTTGTGATTAAGGAGAGACCGTGACCCATAATCCCGGGATTTTCCTCCTCCATTCTCGACTTCCTACTCCGCCTCAGTCCGCTTCGAGGTCATTGTTTATTGCCGCTCTCGATCCTCCAGCTGTCCCCGTCTATCGCATCCTCTTACATCGATACCGTCACTACTAATTATACGTGACCGGCCCGTGAGCCTTACACCTCGCGCATCTTCCTCAATGTTCACGCTCGTTATAGAAAGTGTGACAATGACACCGACGGCGGTATAACTCGAACGCATTTGAATTGGAAATGTCCCCGTACCCGTCGTAAGTAGTACGGAATGTACAGTTGGCACTTTCACGTTCATCGTTTTGTTGAATCGAAGTGGATAATACAGCATTGTTAGAACATTTTATCTGATCTGGGAAGGAAATGGCTGGGAAAGCTCTTAAAACCAGTTCCCAGATGCTTATGGGCTATACTGTTGAAGGCATTTCGTAGACAAGACTTATCAACTTATCAAATTTTCCTGCTTTCAGGAATACATCGAATAGCACTTTGTCACAAGATTAAATTTTCTTTAAAGTATTCTCATTTTCTATCTCGAATTTTCTCAATTAAGATAAAATTAATTTTATTTTTTTCGATTTCCTAAAAATTTTATTAAAGTAAAAGAATTAAATTTCAACACAAATTATCGATTGGAACATCATCGACAACCTTTTAGATATCTAAGACGAAAAAATGTGCCATACATGGAACTGCAATCGATTATTCATTAGGCGTAGCCTGTCCACATGTTTCAGGACACGCCTTACAGAAAACTTTCTTTTTCTTTATTTAGAAAGTGACGATGTAATCAGCATACTACGCGGGTGCCAATGTCTAGGTCGTGACTGTGGTCGCCGAGGTCACCGTCACGACTGACACTAATTTTGCAACTTTCACTCCGGGAATGAGCGAGAGAGACCTCAGGCTCTTCCCGGTAAACATACCTCTCGAATTCAAATTCATAGAGATTATTCATAGAGATTATGGCCTATTGTCTATTGACTGTCTGATTCGCTTCGTCTTCTAATTACGGTTTTTCACAGGAACTATCCATCAGCAGTACAATGGAAAAGGTTATTTCTTCTCATGGAACGATCCGAGGACGGCCGGACAGGAGTTGGATTGGCTGTCAGCTAGAAACTTCTGTCGACAACGTTGTATGGACCTAGTTTCGCTGGAAACCTCCGCCGAGAACGAGTTCATCAAGAGCCGCATCGTTCAAAGTATGTATGATTCTGCAAATTGCACTTGTATTTGTGAAAGCAGAAACAAAGGATGACGAAATGACGAATGACGTTTCTCTTGTAGACAAGGTGAAGTACATCTGGACCTCCGGTCGTCTCTGCGATTTCAAAGGCTGCGACCGGCCGGATCTGCTGCCCAGTCGCATCAACGGCTGGTTCTGGACCGCCGAGTTGCAGAAGCTCGCGCCGACCAACGACCGTAGCCAAAATGACTGGTCCGAGAGCGGCGGGTAAGACTTATTTGTATGACAGCGCGCGTTCACATCGGTCTGTAATTTTGTACGCGAAAATAACACGTTTCCTATTCGAACGTTTACATCAAGATATTAAAGCTGAACGAGTGTAAATGCTATTTTCATTATTGAGATCAAGGATGTCGAATGGTGATGATTCGTTGATCTCTTTTTTTCCGCTCATTGCGATTCCCTGTTATTATCTGCTCTGTAATCAATGATCCCTGCACGCACATTGTGAATAGTCAAGGTTCAAGTTCCACGAATATATACGTGACACAAAATGACAAGCGATGTGTAAGATTTTGTAAGAATTATTTTCTTTTGAATAATACATGGACTTTGTTTAGCATTGGCAAGCCACAACCTGACAATCGTGAAGCTGTTCAGGGCGGTGCTCCCGAAAATTGTATCGCGATCCTCAATCAATTCTACAATGACGGAGTGAATTGGCACGACGTGGCGTGTCATCACAAGAAACCATGGGTCTGCGAGGACAATGAGGGTCTCCTGAGATACATCCGCTTCACCAATTCCAATATCCGTGTGTAATGGAAGAAAAACTTCAAAGAACGATAGCTTTATCTTTGTTTGAGTGGGCTTAAGCACCTATAGTTACAACGAAAACGCATCTATGCGGCACATCAGTGGACGCGACTGAATAGTATATAGAACATCTTATTTATTACTACTGTAATATTTAATACCTCCATATTCTCATTTGCCCGAGAAGCATGAATTATTTAATCGAAATTTTATGCATTTGTTGTCTTCAGGAAATATCACTATTTATATTCCTAGATATAATCATGGCAAATTATATTTAATAGATAGAGACTGCAGTTCAGGATTTATAGATTAGTTTATGAAAAATTATATATATATATACATATAATTATATTTTTTCCTAAAATATTATACTAATTATATATTCAGATAGCAATAAATTTATGAATAATAACTTGGTGCATTTATTATTAGAAAACATTTTACTTATGCATTACTTTATAACATAATAAATAAATGATAATGATAGTAAGAGGGACGGTTTTCGGCCCGCCTGTGACACTCAGACTTAGATTAGGTCCATTGTGCCTTCCCTTCTCCAGCCTATCGATTATGAAAGTCCGATTCTCCTCCAGAAGAGGAGTCGGTCTCTAATCAGTAGGCGGCCGAAAAATGAAACATACATATATGGAATGAGGAGTCACTGGGATTGAACTCAGGACTCTTCCATTACTAATCACTCGCGTTAGCACGAAACCACGCGTCGTACATTTATATTATAGTATTGTTGAATTATCCGTGCAAGTTCTGATCTTCTTTATGTAAAAATGTAAAACATACCAAACGCGTTTATTAAATATCACAGATGTTAAATAAATCATTACCTAAATGATATAATATATATTTACTTAAACAGGTGTATAACAAGTGTTTTACAAAAGCATTTAAAAAACCGTTTAAACAACTAGTTTCAGCTACTTTTTACCTTCCACCATTATGATGTGATACCCGAACTTTGTTTTCACCGGAGGATCCGTATAAACCGGAGACGCCAGGTTAGAAATTGGTAATGCAAAGGCAGCGTCTTGGAAAGGTCCTACCATGGAACCTCGTGTCATCCAACCAAGATCACCCTTGAAGGTAATAAAAAAAATGTAACATTTTAAATATGTTTCCTCCTCAATTGCTCATGTGTCAAAAGAATACAAGTATATTCTTTGCGTTACCCCAGATCTGGCCTTGTCCTCGCTGTACGTCGCTGCGACTTCGTTGAACTTTTGACCAGTCTTCAACTTCTCCAGCGCCTCCAGTATCTTTGACTGCTTCTCACACAGGATATGTCTGACCTGTGCCCCAAGGGAATAATTATATAAAGTAAATCGCACATCAAAAACAGTAGTCTATTTGTATACAATATTTGTAACTGAACTAATCAGTCATTGAATGATTACCGTACATTTCTACCAATACAGATAAACGTTAAGCTCGGCTTAACTTGTACTCTTTATCTTGTTTCTAATTCTTAGAACTAGAAAAAGATAAAAAGTGAGTTACACCGAGATTAAAGTTAATCTACATCGACAGAAATGAACACATGTGTGACACACATGTTGCTTGCAAGATAAATTCAAAATATGATGCGTCAAAACACATATATCTTACCTTCACTGAATTTCCTCCTTTCTTCTCCGTTTTCCCACTGGCACTTTCCTCCGAGGATTTGCCCTTGCTGGTTTTCGCGGCACCGGCGTTCTTCTTCGGCGGCATGATCGCGTGCGATCGACGTATCTCCGGGTTACATTAGTCCGTGCGCCAGAACAGAGCGTGCTTGAAACACAACACGGTAGCGGCTGTAGGTAAATATCACCAATAAACAATTACAACAGAAATAGCACAGTTATACATATAATCAAACTAAAAAAAATTTAATTTCAATCATTCAATTATTTAATGAAATCCGCTAAATATGCAGTATAACGTTCTTCGCGTAATCAATTTTTCTCAAACTTTATATAATTAAATTTATGCATCTTCATGCATAAAAGAAAAATCGTCGCTCAAATCCCCTTTTTTTAAATTAATTTTAAAATTTTATAATTATTAATAAAGTGAAAATTTTCGATCACAAATTATTTTCTGCTTTATTAAGGTTACATTAATTAAAATTATATAGTATAAGAATTTCTTTTATCAAAGGGAACTTCCTTTCTCGAAAAAGGACTCAGAATGGTAACATAAAAATAAATTCTTTTCGAATTTTTAAGAATGTTTTTAGAACAGAAATGGGATGGGAAAAAAAAGAATTTGTTATTGAATTTTTTATTTTTATTGTTTCATAATTCAGGAATTTAAAAGAAACTTTTTTTTATTTTCTGTTGGATGCTATTTAGAAAATGTCAGTAGCGACATAATCGATTATCGATGACGAGTTTGTGAGCATTTACGCCGATAATGAACTCAAGGTTGGGGAGACACGCGACGGGGATACAAGAAATCACTGTGCATGGCAATTATCAGTACACTTCAGTATACGGTATACGCTGTGATCGACAAGACGACTGTGATACAGAGCAGCACAGAGACCAGCGAACTAAAATCTCGTATTTACTTTCATTTTTGTCTCATATTTATATCCTGCCATAGTCTTGCTGCCCGGCAAAAATCGACATTCCATTCTTTTGTAATTCAATCTCGACATCACTTAACACAGGCTAAATTATTGCGGTGAGTAAATCAGACGCATTATTTAAATAATTACGAAATGGCAGAATCCGCGCTCGATTTCCGTAATCGATCTGTTATCACGTTCTGTCAGCGGATCTTGTCGTATTCCTGCTGGCAAATTTCTTCGTCGTATTCGCCGACGAAGTTTGTGACTGATACTTCGCAGGATCCATTTCGACAGATTTGGCTGATGTAATCGCATCTGCGGCGGTTTTATCTCTGAAACATTTGCGGGTTTAATTAAGTAAGAAAAACAAGAAAAAAATTGCAAAAGAAGTTTACTGCCACGTTGAAGTTTATATCTCGCTTTTAAGTAGTTGCGTTAATTTTTACAACTTACAAATAGTGACGTGAGAGTACAAGGAGATAGATTTAAATAACATATATTTTAGATACATTTAAATATCCAAATATGTGTTATTTAAATATCTACTATATATATTTAAACGTCTGAGGTATGTTTCATTTATAAACTATTAAAATTTATTCCAGTTAGAAGTTTCGTTTCATTGATAACCGAAAGGAAAAGATTGCGATAATGGAGCTGATGCGACCAGACCGACCATCTAAATGCACATGGAAAGTGAATGGGGAAAGTTCACCACATACAAAACAATTGAAGTAAGTTTATCACAACTGGAAAGAACAAAGCGTTTTTGCTAATATGTTAATCCTTTTTATCTTGTCCATATGGTTTACACATCTTTAGCTATTTGCACATGCACGCCATACGTTACAATTCTGTTAATTATAAGAGATGAGAGATTTCACCATATGCTCTGAGATATCAAAGTTTATCAGTAGACCACATATGTATGTGGTCTTTGTAATCACAATGTAGTAAAAAAATCACAAAAATGAGAAGAGAACATTGCAAAACTTGCACAAACATTGCAAAACTTGCACAAACATTGCTGTAAATTATAACGTGCACTGTGCAAATAAGCATGCTTCTGATAATAGATAGTTATCATTGGATATGAGAGCGTTAATAGCAGATGATATATTTGTTGTTTATGTTAATGTTCAGGCCTTACCATTAGATATGCATTTGCACATCCTTTGATTTTCTTGCATTGAAGTATAGGTATTTTGTATCAATTATATGTATATTTTTATTTTCTAGGGTACCAAACCATAAGAAGATATTACCAAATATTTTAAGTGCAATTGGCCAGACGCCTCTTGTTCGTCTTAATAACATTCCTAAATCTCATGGGATCAAATGTGAAATGTGTTAGTAAGAAATTCATAACATTATATTTTACAGAATGAAAAAAAATGCTATCTTCTTTTGAAAATAAATGAAAATCTGACTTAAAACATTTTTTTTTACCTTGTGCAGATGCAAAATGTGAGTTCTTCAATCCCGGGGGATCTGTCAAAGATAGGATAGCCCACAGAATGATCGAGGATGCGGAAAAAAAAGGTCTGCTAAAGCCAGGATACACAATTATTGAGCCAACTAGCGGTAATACTGGCATCGGCCTAGCGATGGCCGCGGCGGTCAAGGGCTACAGGTGCATCATCGTGATGCCCGAAAAGATGTCTAATGAAAAAGTCTATGTGCTTCGCGCTCTCGGTGCGGAAATAGTCAGAACGCCGACCGAGGCCGCTTGGTACACCCCAGAAGCGCATATCAGCGTTGCCCAAAAATTGCAAAGGGAGATACCCAATAGTATTGTTCTAGATCAGGTGCCTTATCTTGATAACTTTTTTGAATATTTTTAAAATAATGATATATTTTTATTAATGGATAATAATTTGTAGTATACAAACGCTGGTAATCCATTGGCACACTATGACCATACTGCGACAGAACTTTGGGAACAGTGCGACGGCAAAGTAGATTATGTGATAATCGGCGCCGGTACTGGAGGTACTGTCTCCGGAATTGGACGAAAATTGAAGGAACTGTCGCCTAAGACAAAAATTATCGCTGTGGATCCTAAAGGCAGCATTTTGGCGGAGCCATCTGAGTTGAACGATGACAATGGTTTCTACGAGGTAGAGGGAATTGGGTATGTAATATGAGTGTGTATGTATGTGTATACATATATAAAATAATATAATTTTGGATGTGATTAATTTCTTTTTCTTTTTATTTACACATAGATATGACTTCGTACCTACAGTTCTAGATCGCAAAGTGGTCGATAAGTGGATCAAAACTGAAGACCACGAATCGTTAAAACTGGCACGAGAATTAATTAAAAAAGAAGGACTGTTATGCGGCGGTAGTAGCGGTGCAGCGCTCACAGCGGCGTTAAAAGTCGCGAAAGACCTTTCTGCGGATAAACGTATGGTCATTCTTTTGCCAGACAGTATACGAAATTACTTGACTAAATTTGTGTCAGATGATTGGATGGAAGTCAAAAATTTTCTGGTAAAGTTATTTGCTATCTGTTACACATTTTAATTTATTTCAAATATTGAATATTTATATTACAATTTTCTTTTCAGCCATGTGAACCGTTGACAGAAGCGAACAAATGGTGGTGGAACATATCGGTATCGAATTTATCATTAAAAAAGCCCATGTTGTTAAAGGGGATGTCATGCCAAAATACTGTGGATTTCTTAAAATCCGCTGGTCACTTGCAGCAATTGTTAGTAACTGATGAAAACGAAGCGTGCGTGAAAGGCGTTGTCACACTGGACGCGCTCCTGTCCAATTTAATCTCTGGTACGGTGAATCGAAATGATTGCGCCGAGAAAATCATGAATAAGCAGTTTACGAAGGTTACGGCCTCAACTACACTCGGTAAAGTGTCACGTATTCTCGAGAAAGAGCCTTACGCCGTAGTTGTAACCGACGACGATGCTTTAATCGGGCTTGTAAGTCAAAACGACATTTTTAATTTTATCACTAAGGATGATGAATGCAATGCAAAATAATGGAATTGTATAAAATCCGTCCACATTATATGTGTCAAGTAAGATTGTCATCTGTGCTATATGGTCAGATAATTGAGCCTAATTATATCATAAGGTTTCTTCATAATTTTGATACTATCTTATTTATATAAATTTTCCATATTGATCATCTTTTATACATTACATAAATAAATAATTTATGAAAGGTTGTCAATGTGGAAAATTTATACTACATCTATTGAAATCTCATTTTTTAAACCAGTGGTATAATTTTTCTTAATGTGTCTCTGATACATTTTAAGCATGTAAGCTGTACTTTCCATTTTTGTAATAATTTTGTAATAATTTTGCGAATCAATGTAAATGCAAATAAACAGATGAAATAAAGAATAAAAGACGTAAAATTATTATGAATGTAGATATATATTAATACCTTATCTCGAATGTATTCTGAGATTGATTCATAATTTACAAGACATATACACTGCACGAGATAAATATCAGAACCGTTTTATCTCCAGGAATATTAATAATTTATTTTCTCTTCGCTAAATACAATAAAAATTATATATGACGAACGATGAGTACCTATTGCGTGTCATATGAGATTTTGCTATATATATGTACCTTTTTACATTTATTTTCCCAAGTCGCTCCGAATTAAATCTTTTGAACTTGAACATGAAACTTGCAGCTAGGTAACGTGGTGGTTTCCGCTGTAACCGTGCTAATGATACCAAGATTCGCTAGACTACCTCGGAGGAGGCCGCAAGTGAAAGCCAGCAGGCGAGGGCTCTCCTTGAGGTACTGTTTGCTGCTACTCGTACCGACTTTGTCGAGCAGCCTAAAGGCGTTGTCTTGCAACACGTATACTCCATGATGATTAGTCCTGAGATTGTCGATCTGTTTGTGATAGAGGCTGGACCAGAAATCTGTGCAGATGAACTTGATCATGTCCAGCTCGTCTTTGAATCTGCTCCACTCTCTCGTCAGCCGTTCGATGATTCTGTACCCGACGCTGAAGCCCATCCATTCCAGACGCGAGAGTTCCTCCTCGCCTTCCTATTAAAAATAATAACAAGTTTAGGGAAACTCTTAAATAATGGAATTTCTGTCTCGCTCAGTCAATTACTCACCGCAGCGTTGGACGACCTGCTCAGAACATAATTGACCAGTTCGGCATGTAGATACTCAAAGAGGCAGTCGTCGGCTTCCCCGGTTGCGCTGGGATTCGCTTTGGAATCAACTATCTGTTGCTTCATCGTCGTTCGATGCTATCGTTTCACGTTTTAACTCGCTTGCGCACAGTCTCGCTATCGTTTTCGTGTAACCTGACTTATAACATTTACAAAAAGTGTGTTATACAACCTGAGCATGCAGTTATCGATCTTTCCTAGACTGTCAATCGAAGGAAATTAATTAATCTTTCAGTCTGGCTGACGCGTAGCGCAAAGTATGACAAAACATATGATAACGTTGACAGACACTCGCGCATGCGGTCTGGAGCGATCACGATGCCCGTTCGTTTCAGTTGCTCTTCTTACTCTCGGCTCTTTCTCTTTCCAACGCTTGAAACATATATTTGTCTCGTTTTCAGTGTAGAAAAGACTTCACTGTTCTTTGAAGTTGCACTATCTGATGCTTTCTGCACTTGAAGTCAGATAGAATATGTGATTAAACGTTAGAAGAACAACAGAGGAAATATGTGAAAAGTACAAAAGGGTCGGTTACAAAGAAGAAGGACCGTCTTGTGTGATAATGCAGTGTGTGTACCACATTGGTAACCATGGAAACTGTAAAGCACGCTTATACCACACTCAAGACAATTATATCGCTCATTGATAATTAATTTCTTTTTATATTTTTCTAAACAAAAGTGCACTTAGGTGAATGTTGATCTTCCTTTCGTATATTTTATTTAATTAAAATCTGAAAAAATAAGTTGTGAAAAATATTTAATTTCTAATATTTCTATCAATCATATTTTTTATGCATTTAAATATAATTAAACATGAATTGAATATAGTTTAAAGAATACATTTTTAATTATATATACACGCTGATTGACGCATTTATTGTATAATTAATAGTAATAAATAATTAATGTACTGTTGTTTATAATTTTGATAACAAGTTTTTAGACAAAATATGGAGAAATACATCATCAACGGTCAGATTGGCGAGGGAGCGCAAGGGTTGGTCATGAAAGCGCACGATACGTCCAGGGATCAGGACGTGGCACTAAAAAAGATTTTGATTAAAAGGACTGAGGGTGGGCTACCCACATCCATCATACGCGAAGTGAAAAGTTTACAGCAACTCAAGCATCCCTATGTATGCTTTCCTTCATCTAGCATCTTCCTAGCCTTCTTCAAATCAAAGAGAATTAGCATTTAAAGCGTTTACCGATTCTTTGCTGTATCAATTCGGCGGAATTTGCCTTCATTGCCATTTGTTTGCAGGTCGTAAAGCTACTGGATGCCTTTCCGAACGGTCTCGACTTCGTAATGGTGTTCGAATACATGCCAACAGGTCTGTGGGAAATATTAAGAGACACGGAGATATGCTTGACGCTGGCGCAAATCAAAACATACATGAAAATGTTGTTGGAGGGCATAGCGTACGTGCACGGCAAGAATATAATACACAGGGTACACGGAATTTTATCTAAGAAAGGATTCAAATGTACTTAATCATTTTTTTTAATTGTAAAAAATTTGGAATTATTTTAGGATTTGAAACCTGCGAATTTGTTGATCAGCGAGCATGGCATCCTGAAAATCGCCGATTTTGGCTTGAGCAGATTGATGTGGCGGGATGGCACAAAGCCATATTCACATCAAGTTGCTACACGGTGGTATCGGGCACCGGAATTGCTTTACGGAGCACGTTATTATACGTCCGCGATCGACATCTGGTCGATTGGCTGCATATTCGGCGAAATGCTGAACGCTTCTCCACTGTTTCCAGTAAATAATACTTTCTCGACTGGATGGTTAGATGGTTAAATTACGTGCGGTGCTGCTATTTGCAATTGCAGGGTGAAACCGACATCGAGCAACTGGCCATTGTTTTAAAATATTTGGGTTCTCCTACGTCCGAATCCTGGCCCGAATTAACTTCATTACCGGACTACAACAAAATCACCTTTCCTTATCACAAAGGCACGACGTGGGAGAGTCTTATTCAAGACGCGCCGCCGGAAGCTGTCGATTTAATCAGGCAGATTTTGATTTACAATTCGTCGAAACGTCTCACAGCTGAACAGGTAATACATGAAATTATATAATGATATATAGATAATGTAAGATATAATTGAGATGTCTTGATTTTTCAATAGCTATTATTATTTTTACGCTGTACTTATTACGTTTCCTCCTTTATTTTACATTTCGTTAGAAAGTAAAACTTGAAAGAAGATATATATACATGACACAAATAGAAATGAGAAATTCGTGTTGCAGGCATTGTGCCACATATACTTTTACTCCAAACCATACCCTTCTATGAAAAATCTAATAAAACCACCGTCAGATCATCGTCTTCGCGTAAAACCAAAGGAAATCGATCCGAATGTGCAAGCAAGCACGCTTTTTGAAAATCTTTTGAGCATTGTATAATGACTCACAATGATATTAATGGTATATTACTGATATAAACGAAAAATATTCTTCGTATATAGGAAATATTAGAAAACTCGATAATAATTTCATTTAATTTAACAGATTTTATTTAATTACCATTTCTGTAAAATGCAAGTATTCTTCTGAATACTTCTGGATTATATCCCGTGACTACTGGCCTGCCATTATCGTATTCAGCTTTTTCATAGAGCGTCAACGGCGACAGAGCGCACCAGAAATTCTTCACACTGGCGTCATTGATGTCTAAGGAATTGAGTTGAAATATGAAAAAATGATAATTCTTCCCATCCGACTGAATGCATTGCACGGTCACGGGCTCCGGCAGTTTCTTCACGGATGAACCGAACTTCTGTCGTGCACAAGACGCTGCCATGGTGTACGTTTTTATTAGAGTGCGACCGAAAATCTGATTCTGCGTCACCGATAATTCCGTTAAATTTTTCACCTCCTCAGGATCATAGTGCACAAAGATGGTATGGACGTTTCGCCACGGTGATGTTGTGCTGACAGCTGTTATTAATATATTTATGATATTAAAACTACATTATATATGTTGAAAATAACGAGCATTAAACTTACGATACATGTCCTCAGTTGTGTAGATGTTTGTCTTATTCAAACCAATGGTTGGATGTAATGGATGCATATTCGGAAGATCTATTTCCATATCGTTGTTAGGACTTTCTATTGGTTTTAGAGGATTTGCCGACATGACCGTCACATCCGATCTTAGGCTAAATTGAAACAAGTCTGATTCTTTAGCTAGAAAACATTTTTATGTTATGTGATGTTTGAATATTGATACATAATAAATATCGTGTACGTGCACCTAAGCTACCTAAGTTTAATTTTGTTATCCCGTCATACAAAATACATCGCTTCTGCGCGATCTTTGAACCTGACAAGGATTCGCAAAGTAGTAAAAATTTCCTGGACAAGTTTTGCCTACAAAAATATTTCAATATTGTTCAATATTATATTTTCTATATTATATATTTATTCCGTTTGCTGTATTAAAATGTGCAAATCTTAACTCACTAACATTTTTCTGCAATTGGTTATGCCAAAATCTCTAGGAAATACCCATGCCGGTCTATTAGGATCCTTTCTTTTCGGTAGTTTTTCTTGATGAGCATCAAATATATTTGAAGTATAAACTATCCTAAAAATACCAAGGAATATCCAATATACAGAACATTCAATAGAAATATAAATAAAAAAGAGAATAAATTTAAAATAGTAAATACCTCTTTACTATGTCGTCCACATATTCCGGTAAATCCGAGAATAAATCTTGGATATAATTTGAAGAACTATTCGGCAAACATATGGTATTTGTTAATATCTGTGCTTGGCAAAATCCTTCCTGCAGGACATTATGATCCTTAAACACCAAGCAAGCTTCAGCTTTCCAGTCAGGATGTGTTTCATCAAACGCTATTTCTCTTGGTTTCAATCTTGGAAATTCTAAATTTAACCTTGTATAATATACAATTTACAATTAGAATCGAATATAAACACTATGTAATTTGTGATAAATGCAATTCCGAAGAAAAGAGTACCTTGGAAATTCCTGTTTTGGACAAGCCACTTCTACGGCATCCTTCACTGAGATTCCCAACGTCGACAAGTATAGCTCCGTGTTGGTTTCACTTATTTTGCGATCTCGCTTCACGTACCACAACTTTCTAAGCTGTCTACCTATATGCTGCTTGTATAATACCTGAGTGAGCTTCATTGTATTTTATCTAAAGATTAATAACAGTAAATGAAAATCTTAGAGGTTATGCGGTTTACTAAAGAAGCAAGTATCCTCTCCTTATCGGCATTAAGTTCTTATCAAATAATATTCAAATTACGATATTCAACATCGTACACTTACATTGATGAGAAATAATAAAACCAAATTGAGTAATATTTTTTAAATTTATAATACACTTTTGGTGTATGAAACATAACCCATTTGCCAGCCAACAATTCTAAGCTGCATCGATAATACAGAAATCTCTTTCGAGATAACTATAATCATGGAGAGAAACCTGAGAGCAGCAATCCCGGCCTTTTTCGTGGGACCAAGTATCGGACCCACGAAAAAGGCCAGGATAGCCGCTCTCAAGCTTCTCTCTACTATTATTATATTATCATCACTATTATTAAATCTAAAATCAATACAAAATCAGAGGTGAAGTAGGAAATTGATAATATATGTCCTTTTTTTCTATCTAAAGCAGAGAATATGGGCTTCCAATTAAATTTATTTTTATGGAAAACAAATTTCAAGTAAAATAAATTTAATTTGAAGCCCATATTCTTTACTTTGGACAGTAAAAAGGACATATTATCAATTTCATAATTATAACGACACTAAAAAAATAAAAAATTAAATTTAAAAAAGGAAAGCAGCCAATTAATTATTTCTTTTAGTAAAAACATTTATGCCACCAGATCTAGACGATGGAAACAAATCGACAACGCCTTGATGTTCAAAAATACGATTTAACGAAATAGAAATTGACTTTTTCACGTTTTTGCCGAGTGATAGCGAAAAACGAACGGGATTATAAAGAGCGGACAAAAATACAATAGGATACGGAATTTTTTAAATAATTCCTCGATTTTTTCTTTGAAAACTTACTACATGAAGAAAAGTCAAAATTTAGGTCGCTCCCGGACGAAACGGGTTAATGTCCCCACGGCCATGCATCACTTGACACGGTGTCTTACATCGTAGATTAGGACATTCTACCAATTCCCTCTCGAAAGAGACTGAAAGGTACGGCGTGCTCTTGGCACCCAAAGCTCCTAGGAGCGACGGGTGAGCCCCCTCACCACGACAAGGTGGCACGCAACGAGGGGGGCCCGCGCGCGGGCGCGCCGGAATTAGCCGCGAAAGTCGAAATCGTCGTGCTACACGACGTTCAACGACTTCCGCGGCCACCCTGGCTCCTGCCCAGCCCCGCAGGCGCGCCGGAGTTAGCCGCAAAAGTCGAAATCGTCGTGCTACACGACGTTCAACGACTTCCGCGGCCACCCCGGTTCCTGCCCGACCCCGCAGGCGCGCCGGAGTTAGCCGCGAAAGTCGAAATCGTCGTGCTACACGACGTTCAACGACTTCCGCGGCCACCCCGGCTCCTGCCCGACCCCGCAGGCGCGCCCGAGTTAGCCGCGAAAGTCGAAATCGTCGTGCTACACGACGTTCAACGACTTCCGCGGCCACCCCGGCTCCTGCTCGACCCCGCAGGCGCGCCGGAGTTAGCCGCGAAAGTCGAAATCGTCGTGCTACACGACGTTCAACGACTTCCGCGGCCACCACGGCTCCTGCTCGACCCCGCAGGCGCGCCGGAGTTAGCCGCGAAAGTCGAAATCGTCGTGCTACACGACGTTCAACGACGTCCGCGGCCACCCCGGTTCCTGCCCGGCCCCGCAGGCGCGCCGGAGTTAGCCGCGAAAGTCGAAATCGTCGTGCTACACGACGTTCAACGACTTCCGCAGCCACCCCGGCTCCTGCCCGACCCCGCAGGCGCGCCCGAGTTAGCCGCGAAAGTCGAAATCGTCGTGCTACACGACGTTCAACGACTTCCGCGGCCACCCCGGTTCCTGCCCGGCCCCGCAGGCGCTCCGGAGTTAGCCGCGAAAGTCGAAATCGTCGTGCTACACGACGTTCAACGACTTCCGCGGCCACCCCGGTTCCTGCCCGGCCCCGCAGGCGCGCCGGAGTTAGCCGCGAAAGTCAAAATCGTCGTGCTACACGACGTTCAACGACTTCCGCGGCCACCCCGGTTCCTGCTCGGCCCCGCAGGCGCTCCGGAGTTAGCCGCGAAAGTCGAAATCGTCGTGCTACACGACGTTCAACGACTTCCGCGGCCACCCCGGTTCCTGCCCGGCCCCGCGGGCGCTCCGGAGTTAGCCGCGAAAGTCGAAATCGTCGTGCTACACGACGTTCAACGACTTCCGCGGCCGCCCCGGCTCCTGCTCGACCCCGCAGGCGCGCCCGAGTTAGCCGCGAAAGTCGAAATCGTCGTGCTACACGACGTTCAACGACTTCCGCGGCCACCGCTCCTGCTCGACCCCTGAGCGCGCCAGTTGGCGCGAGAAGTCGAAATCGTCGTGCTACACGACGTTCAGCGACTTCCGCGGCCACCCCGGCTCCTGCTCGACCCCGCAGGCGCGCCGGACTTAGCCGCGAAAGTCGAAATCGTCGTGCTACACGACGTTCAACTTCCGCGGCCCTGCTCCTGCTCGACCCGCAGGCGCGCCGAGTTAGCCGCGAAGGTCGAAATCGTCCGATGCTACACGACGTTCAACTTTTCCGCAGCCACCAACTCCTGCTCGACCCGCAGGCGCGCCGAGTTAACGCGAAAGTCGAATCGTCGTGCTACACGACGTTCAACGACTTCCGCGGCCACCCCGGCTCCTGCCCGACCCCGCAGGCGCGCCAGAGTTAGCCGCGAAAGTCGAAATCGTCGTGCTACACGACGTTCAACGATTTCCGCGGCCACCCCGGTTCCTGCCCGGTCCCGCCGGAGTTAGCCGCGAAAGTCGAAATCGTCGTGCTACACGACGTTCAACGACTTCCGCGGCCACCCTGGCTCCTGCCCGACCCCGCAGGCGCGCCAGAGTTAGCCGCGAAAGTCGAAATCGTCGTGCTACACGACGTTCAACGACTTCCGCGGCCACCCCGGTTCCTGCCCGACCCCGCAGGCGCGCCGGAGTTAGCCGCGAAAGTTGAAATCGTCGTGCTACACGACGTTCAACGACTTCCGCGGCCACCCCGGCTCCTGCTCGACCCCGCAGGCGCGCCCGAGTTAGCCGCGAAAGTCGAAATCGTCGTGCTACACGACGTTCAACGACTTCCGCGGCCACCCCGGCTCCTGCTCGACCCCGCAGGCGCGCCGGACTTAGCCGCGAAAGTCGAAATCGTCGTGCTACACGACGTTCAACGACTTCCGCGGCCACCCCGGCTCCTGCTCGACCCCGCAGGCGCGCCGGACTTAGCCGCGAAAGCCGAAATCGTCGTGCTACGACGTTCAACGACTTCCGCGGCCCCCCCGGTTCCTGCCCGCCCCCGCAGGCGCGCCGGAGTTAGCCGCGAAAGTCGAAATCGTCGTGCTACACGACGTTCAACGACTTCCGCGGCCACCCCGGCTCCTGCTCGACCCCGCAGGCGCGCCCGAGTTAGCCGCGAAAGTCGAAATCGTCGTGCTACACGACGTTCAACGACTTCCGCGGCCACCCCGGCTCCTGCTCGACCCCGCAGGCGCGCCCGAGTTAGCCGCGAAAGTCGAAATCGTCGTGCTACACGACGTTCAACGACTTCCGCGGCCACCCCGGCTCCTGCTCGACCCCGCAGGCGCGCCCGAGTTAGCCGCGAAAGTCGAAATCGTCGTGCTACACGACGTTCAACGACTTCCGCGGCCACCCCGGTTCCTGCCCGGCCCCGCGAGCGCGCCGGAGTTAGCCGCGAAAGTCGAAATCGTCGTGCTACACGACGTTCAACGACTTCCGCGGCCACCCCGGTTCCTGCCCGGCCTCGCGGGCGCGCCGGAGTTAGCCGCGAAAGTCGAAATCGTCGTGCTACACGACGTTCAACGACTTCCGCAGCCACCCCACGGCTTTCCTGCTCGACCCGCAGGCGCGCCGGACTTAGCCGCGAAGTCAGAAATCGTCGTGCTACACGACGTTCAACGACTTTCCGCGGCCACCCCAGCTCCTGCTCGACCCGCGGGCGCTCCGGAGTTAGCCGCGAAAGTCGAAATCGTCGTGCTACACGACGTTCAACGACTTCCGCGGCCACCCCGGCTCCTGCTCGACCCCGCAGGCGCGCCCGAGTTAGCCGCGAAAGTCGAAATCGTCGTGCTACACGACGTTCAACGACTTCCGCGGCCACCCAGGCTCCTGCTCGACCCCGCAGGCGCGCCCGAGTTAGCCGCGAAAGTCGAAATCGTCGTGCTACACGACGTTCAACGACTTCCGCAGCCACCCCGGTTCCTGCCCTACCCCGCAGGCGCGCCCGAGTTAGCCGCGAAAGTCGAAATCGTCGTGCTACACGACGTTCAACGACTTCCGCGGCCACCCCGGCTCCTGCTCGACCCCGCAGGCGCGCCCGAGTTAGCCGCGAAAGTCGAAATCGTCGTGCTACACGACGTTCAGCGACTTCCGCGGCCACCCCAGCTCCTGCTCGACCCCACGACGCGCCGGAGTTAGCCGCGAAAGTCGAAATCGTCGTGCTACACGACGTTCAACGACTTCCGCGGCCACCCCGGCTCCTGCTCGACCCCGGTTGTACCAATTCCCTCTCGAAAGAGACGAGAAGGTACGGCGTGCTCTTGGCACCCAAAGCTCCTAGGAGCGACGGGTGAGCCCCCTCACCACGACAAGGTGGCACGCAACGAGGGAGGCTACACGACGTTCAACGACTTCCGCGGCCATCTGTTACCGCCCTTGCTTGATAGGTGCGCGTTGGGTTCCTGCACAGTACTGTCGTACTTGACGACGCGTCAGATCTCACATACGTACCACTGAAATAGAGGACGAACAAATTTATTTATTACAAAATTATTACAGAAAGTTAGAGCAAAATGTGTGTTGTTGAAAAATTTATGTTTGTATTCATACATATATATTGTAATTCTTTAAATATATCGAGATGTATTTAAACATGTATATAGATATTATGAATATGTACTAATTAAAGGGAGAGATAGAGAGAGAAAGAGAGTTGTTTGCAATCACCTCAGGGTAGCGACGCGAGATGAAGCAGTAATCTGAAAATTTTGATAGTACGCCATAATGTGTAATAAGTATGGTCAAATAATTTATAATAATTTATTAAATTTATTAAATTATCATAATCGCGCGTTATTTCCCACACGATTAGATCTAACGTTATAATTAGATATTAGGATTAATAACGTGTTATTGTGACTAATATCTGTAAGTCGTAATAAACTTAAACATATCGATATAAATATCTCAAAGATTTAAAAAAGGCGCGAAGGTTACAACACCTTGAATACGATCAGATCAGCGATTATTACACTTATTTCTTTTGATAATATATCAAAAAACGGACTTATCACACGATTTTTAAGAGGTATTTGTAAGGAAAACCCGTCAAGACCAAAGTATGTTACGACGGGAGATATCTCTCCAGTTCTTAGGTACTCTGAAAAGCTCTATCTTCTAAGTTTTATTCAATTAAAAGCCAAAGATGTAGCAGAAAAAAACAGCAACATTATTAGCATTAATGTCTGCGCATCGATTACAAACCTTAGCATTGATGTAATAATATATGCGAGTCTTTATAAACTTATATTAAGTATCGACATAAATAAATTTTTAATTTTTTCTTAAAATAATTTTTAACATAATATGTAAATATGTAATTATATATTTCTGCAAAATTAAATATTTGTACTGAAATTGACATTTTTTAGAAATATATAAAAAGTTTTATAATTTTTTGACAAAATATTTACAATCTCGCGTCATTTATATGTATATCATAAAACCAATTTCTCTTAATCAAAAATAGATATGTAAATAGATATATAGGCTAGAAACAATTAAGTCAAAATCATTGCTTTGTTGAAATAAATTTTAATACTTAATAATCATTATTGAGTTTCCTAAAAAATGATTTTTTTTCAAAAAGAAAATTCTTCATATTTTCTTAATTCATGCTGATATTTATACATATTAAAATTTTCTAAATATCTCTAGATATAATTTCTTTGCAATGATTTATATGATATTTAATCTTGGAAAAATATGGGAAAGGATGAAGGAGAGGAATAGATAAATAAATAAAACACATCCTAACTAATGTATCATTTTTCTCTAACTACAGTTATTTATTTTTTTTAATAATACCTAATATAGTATTCTTATTCTTATCTCTTTTTTAAATAAATATAATTTCATAAAAAATAAATCTAAGGAAAAATTTTATATTTAAAAAATCTTTATTTTATATATACACACACATATATATATGTATATATATATACATATATAATAGAATTATTTTACTTGTTTCTCAGTGTTTCTAAAATACACATTATAGAAGAATATGTAATTAATACAAGAAAAATTAATTTATATAATGCAATTTCGAATATTTAATTTACGCAAATTAAAAAAATTTCGCGAAATAAAACTCAGATTTCCATATTTTGTTAAACATTAATTTTATATATTTTATATAAAGTTTGTAACATTGATACACAATTATTTAGACGTGATATGATTTGACAAATAATTAGAATAATGGTAAATCAAACATTTGATAAACAATGAGCTCGATATTACGAGCTGTGTACGAAGTATGCGAGCATTTGCTCAAGCACAATCACATAATACGTACTACATCGACAATATAGATAATACCAAGATTAAATATCTACCATAATTAATTCTAGCCCATCCATTTTAAGACAACGGATCTATAAAGTGCAATAATGCAATATTGTCATTTAAATATAATATTTTTCTATTATTATTTATTGTCGTCATCCGATTGTGTAAAACCAAAATATATTTACTCTATACTTAATTAATCATAGATCCGTTCCCCCAATAAAAAAAATTTGACTCACCGATCCGATGCGCAACGGGTGGAGTTATTTCAGCCACGTAGCTATGATGATAGAATATCTGTAACATACAAATATAAAATTCAAATTAAATAAAGTTCAAAATGACTAACATTTCGCAAGATAATTCTTACATGCGTCTAATTTATGTTTCAATAAAAAAATATAATTACACAATTATCTATTTTCCGAAGATTTCATAATGATACCTTTTATAATTTCAAAAAGTTTTCTTAGCGAAATAAAAGAATCAGAATAAATAAGAGAAAACTATTAATTTTATACAAATAAAAAATGATGCTTACCCCAAGGTTGCTCCGTCGGGGCCCGCGGTCTATCCTAGACCTCCTCCTCCTCCTCTCAGGACATCTGGGACTTGTCATCGGGCAATGACGCTGCAACACACAAATATATAATTCACATTAAAGAGACGTTCAAAATGATCAACGTTTAAAGAAATAATTCTTATGCGCATTTATAATAATGTTCACTATAATAATTGCTACATGAACGGATCGCGATACCGCTCAATCCATTCATCGTCGCGACACTTTTTCACTCCGCGTCCGATTCGAAAATAGCATTGCGAACTTCACTCCGACTCCGAATGATTACTCATTACACAAGATATTACTTTATAAGAATTACGAGTCACTCTATCTTATCGCACATCAGTCCAATCAGTATTCGTCGCACCAATCAATAACTTACCTATTTCGTAAAATATTGCGTTTCGAAGCTCTGCTCTCGCTGCTGGCTCAACGGTCGGTCAACACTCGGGACAACGGTTACGCGGGAATGCGCGGAAATGCGCGGGAATGCGCGGGAATGCGCGGGAATTGGCGGGAACTGCTAAGTAAACGGCGCGCGAGGACGCCGAGTATTGCCGAGCGCCGCCGGGTCGCCGCTAAGCGCCGAGCGCGTTACGTCGAATATTTCATTGAATATATCAAAATTTTAAGAGCGACTATGTTTCAGCTTTTCATCGCTTGAATGAATTACCTGTACTTGAACGTGTCAGTCCGATAACGATAATGTACAAGTCACAATTAAATCGCCGTGATAGATTTTAAAATGTATAATTAAAAGAATCGCGTCGCCGATTCGCCGGCGTCGTTTCGTCGCCACGACAATAAAATATACGAGGATATATGAATATACGAGGCCGCTAACTTTGCGCGAGGATCGATTAGAAAATGTGCGCAACATTCAAACTCGTAAATCTCGCTTATATAAAACTGCATTATTGTTATTTTGCAGTGCGGGTTTCGAATACTACGCGCTCGCGCATTTTTCGCGCTTTGTCCAACAAATGTCTGTTCTCTAAGTAATTAATTAAATAGTAGATGATTACTTTCTCGCGCGCGTATTACATTGTGAACGACTGAATATCAACAACTTAAAATCAAAGGTGCAGATTTCGCTAAACACGATACGCACAAGCTTCGTGACGATCGTCGCTGCCGTTCGTTCGCGCCAGGTTCTTTACCCAACTATTACCGCCTGATAGAAATTTACGTGCAACGCCACGCTTCTCCGGCTGCGCGGATCTCGAATATTATAAGATATAGATGGTGAAATACCTGTATCTTATGGCGGACGATGATTATGCTTGCTAATTAAATGCGTCGCCGCATTCAGCTCGAGATCGATCCATCTTGCGTCGCGGTCGCGTTTAGTTGCGCTAATGGCGACGGAAGCTCGGAAAGTAGCGGCAACTTTAGGTACGACACGAGTCAAATCAATGTCTGATAGAGATCAATAACGATTACTCAAATCGCTGAAAATCTAAATTTTGAAGTCGACTCACTGCTGCTCGTATAATATATTTCAAAGACACAAATCCCGAAATACATATATTAATTATAATAAATAATTTTAATATTACCCAGTGAGAAATGGTTGGTCAAATCGATGTCGACGCGATATCGCGTCAATATCTTAAATTTTGCATCGAAAAGGCATCACGTCGATGTCGCGTCGATCATCATTTTTCACTTGGTATAAATTTGTAAAACTTATATTAATTTAATTTTAATAAATAATCTGTATCTTACGATCGATATATTTTTTATCGACATGGTCAAAAAATGCAGGATTTAGCACACCATGCACGGAAGCGATTTATCGCGTCAGTGAACGTGGCCACGTAGTTCTACATCCACGTTTGGCGCGGATGGGATGCTAGGCCAACGATCTGTTCCACGTTCTCACATGCTGAAAACTCTGTAACTCAATGTTACCGATTTTTCGTGTACATAGCACGGAACAGAACCACGATTGTGCACATACGCGTTACCCTTCGGCCCAAACGTGCACATTGGCTATGTAGTTCATGTGCACGTTTTCGGACTTCCGCAGAGGGCGTATCGCCTTCGCGGATCAGCTAAAATCGGGCCGTGTCGTCTCTCAGGCTTCTCTCTGACTGAGTCTCGTAATTCAGCCTAAAAATTCGAAAGAATGAAAATAAAAGTAGAAAAATATTCATATTGAGGAGAAAAGAAAAATAAAAAGTTTCATTTTAAATATTAATCAAGAGGCATTTATGGCAGTATTTAAGTACAGTATGACAGAGGTGGCAGCAAATTTAAAATCTGTCCGCGATAAAATATCATATGCTGCTGCGAAGAGAGCATCGGTAATCTTTTCTATATTTAGTACTTACTATAAATTAAATATACAAGTTATCATCTTTTAAAGAATACACTGAATAATTGTATAGAGAACATCACATTTCGAAAGTCAACGTGAAGGTTAGACTTACAAGTTTCTCACATTTCTTGCAGGAGCATCAATATTATGAACCACGACTAGTAGCTGTCAGCAAATTGCAGTCCACGGAATCGATAGTATCTGCATACGAAGTTGGTCAGAAACATTTCGGTGAAAATTACGTGAATGAGTTGGTGGAGAAGGCCTGCAACCCCCTGATCTTTGAAAAATGCAAAGAAATTCGATGGCATTTTATAGGCAATTTACAAAGAAATAAGATCAATAAAGTTTTAAGTGTACCAAATTTATATATTATAGAAACTGTTAGTAGTGACAAACTTGCAAATGCACTCAATAATTCATGGCCGAAATTTCGAAAGAGCGCAGACAGCAAGTTAAATGTTATGGTACAAGTCAATACGAGTCAAGAAAAGGGTAATGAAATATTCATTATATTTTTATGTTTTACATGAGAAAATTATGTGAAACGAAGCAATTTTTAGTTTAGCGAATTTTTATTTATCCTCTAGAAAAATAATTTTATAATTACAGAAAAAAATGGATGTGACGTAGGAGAGGTATCAACCCTTGTAAAGTATATCATACAGAACTGTCTTAATTTGAAATTTATTGGCCTCATGACGATAGGAATATTTGGATATGATATCACAAATGGGCCAAATCCCGATTTTATTTGTTTAATAAAATGCAGAGAAAAAGTAGGCAACGAATTAGGAATTGATATAAAAGATATTGAATTATCAATGGGAATGTCCAGTGATTATGAACATGCGGTAAGGTCTTTGGACAATCTATTTGTGAATGGTGTTGTTAATAGCTTTATATTATTTAAATTTTATTTTTTTCTATTGTAGATTGAATTAGGCAGTACAAGCGTGAGAGTAGGAACTGCCATTTTTGGTAATAGACCACCAAAGAGTAATTGAAAAGGTACTATATAGTTGATATATTAAATCAATAATTTTATCTGAGGCTAAAGGATGCATAAAGAATAAGGACAAAAAAGAGTAAGGATATAATTGTTTTTTATATGTATAAGGAGTATTTCTTCTGTAGCAAATACAGTTAATTTTCTCTATTCTGAGATTATCACAATTGAATGTTTTTTTATTGTAGGATCTTTTCTCAATTATTCTGATATACAAATAAACGTGTTACCTGTTGTGTCTTCCGCTCGTTTTATTACTCTAATTTGATCAGCAAATATGAATGCTAAAAGAACAGTATAAGAACATTCCTGATTTAGAAGAAAATAGCTAGTTTGAAGATAAAGTTAGAGGATAAAGAATAGAGAAAATTAAGAGATACGATATATATATATATATAAAATTTTTTTTTATATATATGTATACATATGTGTTATAAATAATTGTACAAAATGTTGTGTAAAGTGTTAATAAAAATATTAAAATGAATCAATTAAATTTATAACTAATTATCTTTTTAATTATATAAGATATAAATTATGTTAATAATTATATGTTAAATTATTAACATTAATTTTATAAACTAAGCAAGCATATATTGCAATAAAATCAATAGTAGCCACGAATGTAATGAATTATTTGTAATCTATTAAAGTTTAAAAATTATTGAGTTTTGAAATGTAAGATTTAGGAAATTTAGGATATTTATAATATTAGTATACTTTTTTTATCCTTCCTATTTTAACTTTATATGGATCTGTAAGAAAAGTAACTCTTTGCTTTACTGCCTGACTTCTTTTTTTTATCTCTAATATAATTAATTATAACATGAACTTGATATAAAAATTTTAAACGAGAGAAAATAAATTAATAGTTAAGCTAAAGCAAGGAAAAGAATATGTCTATCTTTCAATACAAATTTAATGTGGAGAAATTACGTACATTTTGAAATGTGATTATTATTTTATGTTAATGAAATTCATTTGTATTTATGTTAAGGCGATTCCTACCAAGCTCCAGTTCGCTGGAGCATTGAGTAATTTCTCTGCATAAGTCAATAGCTATACTAGTCACAACGGAATTAATCGGAGCTTGGTAAAGGTCGCCCTTAACCAGATATCTTATGAATATTATACATATGTATAAATCTTTGCACCCCCTCTCTTAAATCTTTCGACATAAAATTCTATAATTTATATAAATAAAATAAAAATAAAAATAAAAATAAAAATTTATAAGAATAATTAAAGAAATTTTGAATCTTTTATTAATTTATTATATGCTTATAAAATCGATATGATAAGAGGGCGTGGTCCAATTCCAATCTTCAGCCTTATTATGTCGTACAAACATACATATGTAGGTCACCTTCACCGTTTTTTTTTTTTAGGAGCATGGTTCAAATGTATCTTGTGCAAGGTCACGAATTGCGCAAGTTACTGCTCTGAAAAGTTATGGAAGTCAGTCAGTCACTTTCTTCGTAAAATCACGGGTTGTATGTACGCAACATCAGGGCTGCGTTCAGAAACTTCACTCGGGTTTAAAATTTCTATCTTTCTATCTTTGTTACTTACTGAGAATTGAACAAGAATAGATGGATAGAAATTTTACTTGAATGAAGTTTTTTAACGCAGCCTATTGTTCGCCCGATAATAATCGATTGATCAAAGTTGAAGCTATATGTTTTACGGAAATGCCAAGAATTCAATAAAGGTTTACGTAACGAAAACAACTAAATGCTTTTTCATTAATTTCGTACTGCTTCAAAGTTTCGTTAAAATTGTAACGAAAATCATTGATTATTCAATTTTAGAGGATATATATATATATATATATATATATATATATATATATATATATATATATATATAGAGCTTCGTCTTTTAATCTTTTAAATTAATCTTTTAAACGCATTCACGAACGATATTGGATATTCTTCGATGTTAAACAGTTCTTTGACACGTATAATCAAATTTTGCAATTTTGTTGTCAACGTTTCCGAAAGAATCCACGATTTATCAGTAAGAGAAGATATTTTCTGGATTACTGGAAACGTCGCGCAAATATACTTTTAAAAGTAATTTGAAATTTAAAGAATACTCGACGCGATTCGACGTACGTTTCTCTTAAATGCTTCTCCGCACGTGTTGCAAGCAACAACTAAGGAAAAATTAGCTAGACCAAGTTGCCCCTACAGTGTGCGTCAATAAAGAGACAGATCCAGTGCAACTTGACGTAAGCTTGCATCAGACAATCGTAAATGAGGAGATTGGTGGAGACTGTAGAGTATGTTGCAATATTTATAATGAGAAGCACAAAACATGCATCGGCACCATTGCAGATTAGCATAAATTCAAAAGTGACATGGGAAATCAAGTTACATGCCTACAATACATATGCCTTCAATAATATGAATGATATCTATGTACCTGTACATAAACAACTTGGTAATCGATAACACTTACTTTATCTTTCTTACGAGATTTAACAATTGAAATAGAATTCACAAATTTATCGCTACATTGAATGCAATGGATATTATCTAAGAATTCATTGCCTTTCACACTCTTTTTACACTTTAAAATAAAATTATATAATATTAATTGTGCTCCGATTACAGGAAGAGATGCAAACTATCCCAAGTAGCAAGCTGACGTCATTTTGACGTTAAAATAATGTTTTTGATGACATTTTAACGTCAAAATGACGACAAATAACGTCAACTTGCTACCTGAGATCGTTTCTCAGCAAGCACAATGTTTCATGTAACGTATATATTATAGTTGTAATTTCCTACGTATATTATATAGTTACATTGTTGAGTAAGAAATTACAGCTAACATGTACGTTACGTGTAACATTGTGTTTGCTGGGTTGATACACTGATCGAAAGAACTTTACATTCAAAGTAACGGCGTGTTAAAAAAGTATAAACAGTACAACTTGAATGGTGAACTAATAAATCAATTACAGACGAGCAATCGGGATTATATAATGGGAATTGAAATTCAATTTTCAAAAATACGTTATCAATTCGCTTACAATTACCCAGATAGTACAAATCTTCCAAAAACAACTCGAGAACTTTCCGAGGATGTCCCTCTGTTCCAAAAATGTCCATAGGACATGTCTTGAAGATCTTGTGCTGTCTGAATTTAAGTTTTGCACTTTCGAAATATTTGATCAATCTGTACTACGGAATGCAAGTGTGTTAACATTTGAGAAAAGCTGTTTATTTTGATATGCATATATATGTATATAGTATGTATATGTATAAATATTGCAGAAAGAAACATTCACAAAAGATTTCTCGCTTCTGACGTCAGAATGAGACACGGTTGCAGCGAGAAAACAGGAGCTAATTAATATCGATCATCGAGGGGTAAAATATATTCAACAAGGCTTAACAAGATATAATACTTTACAATATGTGATGCAATGCACTATGTGATGCAATAACAACTTATTATGAACATAGCATGCGTACAACACTAAAGAAGTTTTTGGGAAAAAATGCGCTACGCACACTAGACAGGTTTGCTGCAGCACGCGTATAAATAGGCTGTTAGATTTAGACAGAGCATTCAATTCGTTCCTCGTATCTCAACGGGAAATAGAAAAAGGACATCATGTTCAAGGTAAGTTCCTTCTAAGCAAACACGATTCAACATTATTATTATTTACGTAATTCACGTAATTTATCAGTTTGTAGAAAATTAAGTGATGAGAAGCTTCAAACTAAGATTATAGATTATAATTATATTTATATCATTTGTGAAAAAAGCTTATTAATTTATATTATAATTACTAACGGATAATTACTAACATTTTAATTTTAAGACACAGAACGCGATTATCAATATATACAAACTAATATTTTTTATTTTGAGAGAGAGAGAGGCTGGATATGTAATGTTACGAGCAACGAGCAAGACAAATTTATATAAACAGTATTAATTAATATTCTAGAGTAAATAAAACATAATAACATAATCCGAAATTTAACGTTTATGAAAATAAACAAATGTTATTGAATGTTGCAGCTCCTGGTGATCTTCGGCCTCTTGGCCATCACAAATGTCTACGCCGGATTGATCGCCACACCTGCGATCGCCGTCGCTCCCGCTATTACTAAAAGTACGGACAATTCTTTACTTTGCTGAAAGAGCACGTGGATCGCATGGAATTATACGAGCATATATAGAGTATTTAGAGAGTTTTTAAGTTCGCGCGCATTCCGCGCTTGAACGCCGCGATTTTTCAGAACCATCCGATGAAACTACCCGCGTGTATCGCATGGACGAACGGTAGTCTCGCGAATAACTGATAATGCGAAAACTATTTTTCTCTATTTTGTTCTGTCTACCTAATCTAATATTCGCTGAATCTGTTACAGTTGCGGCCGCTCCTGCGTGGGGTGGATGGAATGGAGCCGCCGGATGGAATGGAGCCGGTGGTTGGAATGGAGCCGGATGGGGAAATGCCGGATGGGGTGGATTAGGAGTTAAGATAGGCTAAATCTTTTTTACGTTGAACGAGATATAAGAAACCTGCGCCATCCCACCAACAACTACACATCTTAGAATTTACCACCTTGCCCTTAATATCGGGTACATAGAATTCGCTGATGCATCTCGCAATTCTCCCTAAAGTCAATATTCACAAAATTGTTTTCTCTTTTCCTTAAATGTTTCTTGCCCCGTTCCACGTTAAAATTGTTGATAAATTATTGATAACCGCCGCGGAAAAAATATGAAATAATAAAATTCTATACAAAAAACTTGAGTGTTATCTCTATCTCTCTATGCAGAAAGCATTTTATCCCTGTGCAGTGCTTCCATTATAAATTACATTTTTCCTGAAATAAAATAATATAATGACATGTTGCGATAGTATCTGTACATCATCTCCTTAGGATTCATAATTATTATGCGACTTCTCGAGAAACAAACAGACTTATATGGGCTATATGGGGGTTGAAAAATCAAGCTTTGAATATCGAATAAAAAGATTTACGATTTTTATTGCGCAACTACTTACATTGTAGTGTCATTAATTTGCCACATACAAAAGTAGTTAATGATGATCGAGGATTTTCGAATAAATATATATATGTATATATAAAGTCGCGCGTCTGATATGGATGCGATCAATCTAGTAGGCATAGGCGATTCCAATCGGGCTGCTGTAGCTCATGTGAGACACCTCAACGGCCGGCGAGTAAGCGACCCCGAGGGCAGCTGGGCGCACGGCCGCCGGTATAGCGGCTGCGGCATACGTCAACGGGGCTGGATGAGCAAGATGAGCGTAGGTGGTGACAGCCGGATTAGTCACGCGGATGTCAGTCTTGCTCGAGCTAGAGAAAGGCGTGTCGATGGTCTTGGTTTGCGTGGCCACCTGCGCCAGATTACCGTGGCTGCGTAGGATATTGTCGGATGTCGACGTGATGGCATGGGGTTGAACGTGCGCTATCGGCGCGATCTGATACTGCAGGGCGGAAGGTACTCCGATGTAGCCGGCGTTGGCCGCGGCGAACATACAGACCATCATGAATAGCTGAAATCGAGAACTCTCGATAATCATTGGAAATCTTGAGAGCGCAAATTTATTCCTTTTAAATCAAATAACACAATAGGAAGCCTTAAACGGCCAGGCTGGATCTCTTTTCTACCTAATAATGTGCCTAATTATTAAAACTGATTATCAATTTTAATTCGTAATTGTACTATTCTAGCTTTAGCTTGAGATTGCGTTTTAAAAGACCGGTATTCAATAGCGTTGTCGTAGTTGGCTAAGCGAAAAGTGTAGACATTATTAGGCAAAAGAGATTCAGTCTGACCGTCTTCCTACCGTCAGTTGATTGTACGTACCTTAGCTGCCATTGTGCTACGTGTGGAGAAGATGCTGCAATGACTTTAATCACGTCTGAGTCGAAATACGAATGCTACAATCCGTGACAATCGGTACTTTTATACTTGGCGGACAAACGACGAACCACACGAAATCTTTCGGTATTCACATGCTCGCCATGGTGGGATTTAGTGTCAAGGATGTATTTAATATTGCGCCATTGCCGAACGCCTCCCCGTTGAACGTATGCCCTTCCGATGACTTACAAGTGTCCAAAATCTTTCTTCTTGTATGTATATAAAATATTTTGCGAGAAAATATTTAAAATTTATTAACTATTTATCTCTATGTGCGACAATATTTAAATTTTATAAATTTTTAAATTCATTACTTAATCAGTAGTATCCTATAGGCATCGCCTCTAATGAGAATGCACTGAATTTCTAAAGATATCAAAACTAATAAAATGTTAAATTTTGCATTTTTCTTATTTTTTTATACGACTTTTATAGGATAAATTTTATTTATACGTATATATCAAAATCTTGTATATTCTCGCAAATGAGATATAAGCAAAAGAAACATGTATGAAAAAAGCAACAAAGAGAATTTACTTCCCGTCTTTCAATTTAATCGTTTCTAAATCTAAGATTTAAATTTTCATACATTGTTATACTAAAACATTACATGTGCAAATTTTACATATCGATTGGTGCCGCACTTTCGTCTTCAAAACTGGAACATCCGGCTTGGCCACGCCTCTCCCAGCGGAAAGTAGTCTAGCCTTGTGTTCCCTCTCAAACTTTTTCTTTTCGGGCGTAACTCGTTACAATTATATTTCATTCTGTATTCAGGAAACTGGTATCACCGACATTACCCATATCTTAATTTGACTTAAATAAAGATAAATCTGCATTTACCAATATTATATGTTATTCTTAATACGAATTTAATATACGTTAAAATTTCGTTTGCGAGCGGATAATATGAGAAAAGTTTAAATGTCTATCACACATAATATGAAAGACGAAGATATAAAATTTATCTAAATATTATGTATATAATGAGTTTTCTATTTTTATTTCTATTAAAATAATAGGTATCAGAAAAGATAATACGAGCTAGTGAAGAAATTAGAGATACATTTCCTTTTATTAAGTATACTTCTACAATTTATTTTATTTCCGCTTAATTGCACTGAGCACGTGCCATCATAGAAATTTTTTGTGCTTTCTGCACTATATCAGGACAACGTCGTCGCCTTACTAATCTGCAATCTTGAAAGAAACCTTCATTCCTCGGAAATCCATGCGATCCATCAGCATAAGTCACTAAACCTATGAAAAAGTTAGAAGCTTTTAAAACTATTAGTGCATTCGGAGAGACGCTATTAGTGCTATCAGCATCAGTCTATTTTTGTTTTATTTTTAGTGAGTAACGAAGATAAACTGTTGCTGATAGCGCTAATAGCGTCTCCCCGAACGCACCCTATATATAATTCATAAATATATTATAAATTACAATTGAATTACAATTGAAAAACGATATGTGGTCCAAAAATTGTTGCACATTTTATTTACGAAATTATGAAACGATTGATAATGAATTATCGCAAGTTAATTATATACCTAAGCCCCAGACACGACCGCCACGAAATTCCCCTTCAAATTTCATTCCGTCAGCTCGCCAAAACACACCGTGGCCGTGAAACCATCCTTGCATAAATTCTCCCTCGTACCTAAGAGAAAGAGAATGTGAATGGTTTCGTAGACATATACATAACGATATTTCTGAGCAAAACGCGTAATCTCGAGATAAACTTACAGTGTAACTTACTTTGCTCCGTCAGGAAATACCATAACTCCCAAGCCGGAACATAATCCATTTTGAAACGCCCCGTCGTACCGTGTTCCATTCGGAAGGACTAATAAACCAGCGCCGTGTTTCAATCCTCTGCGATTCCAATCGCCGATATATTTCGTCCCGTCATCATATTTGTACGCACCATTCTTTGCCACGGCTTCAAACGCATTTAATACAGATATTTAATAAAAAGAAATGAAATGTTTTATTTAATAAGTGTTTATATAATTTTTTTTCGAACATTTTGTACCTGACATTTTAATTAAATAAAAATAAATTAATATCCTAAAACAAATGAAATGTTTGTATATTCTTACCATCGCCCATGCCTGCACTGCACTGAACACACTTAAGCTAGCTAGAAGTCTTAATCCATTTACAGAGAAATCAATTCTTTATTTAATTAAAAAAGATATCTAGGATAGACAGGCATAGGGAAACCCTGAGAGATACTTGTCAGAAAAATATATTATGGATTAGATGCGTAAATAAAAATAATCGCATACAAATTTGTAGATATAACATGTTAATATTCGGTAATGTGAAATTTACATTTGTCAAAATATACATAACGTAAGGCAAAAGATCTTTATAAAATCGCGTTAGACATATCTATACAGAATCGAACTATGATATCGCTCATTCCTTCGTCTGTTCTCCAGATGCACCCACTAGATACCATCGTAGTCTCGCTTCCACTGCAGCCTTTCTAACTAAACGTTTGCGGTCATCGATTATTATTCCCAATTTATCTAATACGGTCTGCTTGTACGGATTGATTAAAATAGTGGGATAATCAGCATAATGCGTTAGGCATTCTAGAGCCACAATTCTAACACCCTATTAACACCAAAATATAGATTTACATAGTAATATGACAAAGATTTAAAATGTTGAGGTCAATTTAAATAAGTACCATGATTCGATGCGTTAATAACTGCATAAGCCTCGGTATAACACATTGTAAGTTATCAGAAAATATATCGTGTTTGGTATCAAGTAAAAGTTTAAATGACGTCAATGTCCAGAGAACTAAACGTTCATTGCCAAGAGATAGAGACTCGATCAACAACGGCACCAACTGACAACACAATATATTAATCAAAACATCATTTCCACTGCGAGAATGTTATCATTGATTAACGAAAACTTACTTCGGTTAAATGCAAAAATAGTAATTCTTCAGGCATTTGTTCTAGTAAATGTACCAAAGCAATAAGATAATTCTGTCTTACTGCGCTTGTAAAATTGATATTTTGTCGCAACAAATATTCAAACACTCTTTGTTTATAATAAATTTTCACATCGCAGAAATTTTCCGTTATCAAAATATCCTCGTATTTACTTACTAAAATTTGATATTGTTCACCTATAAATTGACCTATTTCATTGTGAGTTAATAGTTGCGTAAGCTGTAAAAACAAAAATAGGAAATATTAATTTATCTACACTATCCAATCAAATATTAAATTATTATAATTACATTTATTACACGTACATTCTCTAGAAAGCATTGAGATTTTGCGTATCCTCTCATGACGAGTGCTTTAGTCATCCAAATTTGAAAGTTAACTGTATGTTGCTTCAATTTAACATCACTATCCGTATTTAAATTATTACTTATTTTGTCTTCTAGATAAGTTACAGTTCTATCAAGCTCTGATATTTCCATTTTATTTAATAAAACAGATAGAAATTTACAACTTGTTTGTCTTATATCTGGATTGCAATTGCTAGTTGCTAGATTATACAGATTTTCCATCACATTAGTGTTTATGTCCAAGTTAATATCTTTCCGTAAAGGAATGAAAAGATTCATCATTATAGTTACATCAGTTTCGGGAATTTTTGTATTTAAAGTCGCAGCATATTTTGCTACAATAGCACGTTGTTCTTCGATTGTAAGATTTCGTACAATTAACTGACAGATATTAGATAGCAACATTTTATGATCGACAACATTTGTCCCATGTGAAACTAATTTATCAATAATATGACATTCCTTATATAGAAATTGATATATATTGTAATCTGATTTCTTTAAAGCAATTAGCTTCTGAATATTCAGTAAAATTGTGACACATATGTCAGTATTATTAGTGTCTGTTAACATTGTAACAATCTTCGGGAGTATTATACAACCTAGGTCACGTACTTTTGCAATTGCTGATAAAGCTTTTATCCTACGTTTCAGTAATTCTACTTCGATTTTATCTGAAACATTTCATACTTTTATGTATTGACGGAAGTTTATTTTAATTATATATCTATTTAATTCTTACCTGTGTTTAATAACAATTTTTCTTCAACTAACATTGATATCTCCTCAAGATATAACGTAGCAAAATCTATAATAATTGTATGACATATATTTTGTATTTTGTCGCAACCTGTTTCAATTTCATTGCAAATCACATCGTATAATATAGAGCGTTGTACATAGTTTAAATATGCCCTTTGAATTATTAAACCAAGGAATATTTTACTTTTTAGTTCAATATTTTCTACTGTCAAGCTACCTAAATACATTTCAGGTATATTTGTCCATGATAATTCTGGAACACCTAGATAAAATATGATTTATGTATAATTCACATATATAATTTTGTATAATACATGTACGAAATATCTGTTTTATTGCAGTTCAATGAAGAATAGTAATGGTGCAAAATAAATGTGATATTATTATCAGAATTTCATTGGTTCAACTTACCTTGAATACAAAAACCATGATTTAAACATATCTTCATAAAACCATTTAACGTTTCTATCAATGCAATTTTGTCGTTTAATGAATTCTTTGTAGAATATTGTCCAATACATAAAGGTATTACAACTTGCAAGATTTGTACGCATATCGTCTTGTTAATTGTAGCTATTGTTTCCAATAGCATTTGGGCAGGTCTGTACAAACTAAGCTGCATATCACACAACGACGATTTTACATCAACAATTATCTTGTCAATAAAATTTTTACAAACAGTTTCATTGACTGATGTAACTTTAATTAAAGATGTCATTGCTCGTAAAGCGGCGTCTCTTATTTCGATGTCTCTTCCTGGCATTATTTCTTTCTTTAAAATTGTCCATAGATCTGGTAGGTACGATTCTATTTTTGACAGCCCAAACGTTTGAACACTTTCGTGTAACAAATTTAAGGAATCAAGTTTTGCAACTCTAAGAGTAGAGTATGATTTATCAATTATAAGGGGTAAGCAATAATCTGCAAACTCTGGGACAGCGCATAAGCAAGGCGATAATTTTTCTGCTAAATCTTCCCGCGATATATTTGTATCCTCCATGCCAGACTGTAAAACAATAATAACATATCTATACGTTATATCATGTAAAAAAAAAAGATAGAAAAATTAATTTATAACATAATTACAGGATTAAAATCAACTGGAAAGTAGCATGCCATAACTTCAAACATTTCTTCAGTTAAATGACCTAATGGAAATTCTTTCATAAAATGCGGTAATATATTAAATAACAACATGAGGTTATTCGGGTCTCTTTCACAATCCATAGAATTGATAATGCCATAAACTAAATCTGGTCCCATCAATTTCAGATCATGTGATCTGTTTTCTATTAAATTTTTAAATATAAAATATATCTTGCGACGTTCAGGTAATAACTGAGATTGACACGGTGTGTGTTGAAACATAGCTCTTAATAAGGACGACGGTGCGTTTTGAGGTAAATGAGTCATGTTCACCTAAAAAAAAAAAAAGTTTATGAGAATTCAGTGAAAGGTAAAAATAATGCAAGAGATAAAACTTTTGCAAACAAATGCTCACAATTGCTTGAATACCACTTAATACAGATGGTATAACACTATAATGTTCTTTCATTCTATCGCAATAAAACGTCACAATAAAATGTAATTCTGGTTCAGTAAGATAATCTTGGGGTAGTTGTGACAAAACGGAGGAAAGAGCCATAACTGCTTTCTCCCTTGTAAGAACATTTTGGTCTGTCATGTAAGAACCTAATTTCTCCACAAACGTGAAAAGTTTCATAGAACCTAATTCTATTTCTGAAAAAAAAATATTTTAATGTCTTCCTCATAATTTCAAACTATGATTTTTACAACTATGTACATTACGACTTAGATTTATAATACTTAATAAATAAAGGAATATAATAGAAATTGAAAGATTTAAGTTTGTAAATAATTTTTTTGGAGGGGGGAGAGAGGGTTATTAACGTGCCATTAGCTTATTCAAGGTTTTATTGACTATCAGACACTTTGTAAATAAAGTTTATATAAATATGTGCAACTTGAAATTACCACGTTTCCTAGATTAGCAGAATAATAAAACTTAAAAAACTAAATAATTATTTAACTCTAAAGGCTTATAATTAAGTCTAAAAGCTTAATTTTTGTATCTCTCTTCCTCTTCTCTCTCTCTCTCTCTCTCTCTCTTGTTACTAGTTCTTTAATTTCGTTACACGAATACGTAAAAAATGTCTTAAACAGAGTTTTTTCATAAAATACATACCGGAAGCTACATTTCGGCATAATGAACTTAGAGCCGCTGTATCTTTGAAACTAATATCTAATCGCTCTTTTAAATTAAAATTCAGAGATGAGGCCATAACCAAAAACTGTTATTTACACGAGAAATTCAGCACATGACTGAAAGATCGCATTGAGAACCACGGCCGCTCACTTGAGCGCTCAGTGAGCTCCTCGCATCTTATTGGCATATTCCTTTAGATCTAAAAATGTACACCAATCACTGCGCTCGGTGAGCTTTTGCGACTGATTGGTGTACTGTTTTAGATCTAAAGGAATATGCCAATAACAATATTGGTGCATCGTTCATTCTGTGGCTGCTGCAGATGTATCGTAACTAATCACAGTCAAGAATTCTTATAAAACTTGTTTGTGGTTGGTCACGACTTCACGATTACGATGTGCGATACGACCAATGTAGACCTAGGCTGACTCTAACCTCTAGCTCCAATTATCGCGTTTTATTTTTTGTTTTCGCGTTTTCGAGAGCTAACGTCTTTCACGTACGTATGTACGTATATTTACACATGTCAATGTGCAATTACATTATATTAATGCACGCCGTGTCTCATATTTTAATTGCAGTATGTTGAATGTCGTGAGATATCATACAAAGATATTAGGAGCATATAACGCTACAAGACACGTCCTTAGCCGGCAACACCTGTTCACAAAAGCGAGAACCGATGTCGTGCGATGCAACGATACTTCATTGAAGGAATACTGTTCAAAATTCCTGTCACAAAAGGTAATGAACATCAATATACTCTGACGCACCTGACAATGTGCAATTTCAATAAAGTGAAAGATGTTAAATATACTAATTTTAACGATTGACAGAGACCACTTAAACAAGTGAACATCGTAACTCGTAATTATGCCGCAAAAGCGAACAGTAAACACAACAGAATCGTGGGATCTTGGCTGCTCGTCTGTGGCGGCATGGTCTTCGTGGCGGTTACACTAGGTACTCTCATTTATTTTGTATACTATCGCTACATCTGCATCATAATGAAGAGCATTATAGAAAAGACGTATGGAAAATAGAACTTCAGCAGTCTGCTTTATAAGTTTAATATATCATCACTTGTATAAAATTTATGTAACATTTAATTAATAGTAATTAAGTACATATTAAAGTAAATAAAATGTATTTGAGAAACAACCAAAGCTCGTTTCTCCTTTCTTCTGTGTATTTAGGTGGTATAACAAGACTCACCGAATCAGGCTTGTCTATGGTTACTTGGAAATTGCTAGGAGAAAAAATGCCTCTGAACGAGGCTCAATGGCTCTCAGAATTTGAGCGTTACAAACAATTTCCTGAATATAAAATGTAAGAAACATCATGTTAATGTCACAGAACTGATGTAAACCACGAATGCCATGAAATGTACATGTATGCTGTTATGTCTACTGTAGAATGAACCACAATATGACGTTGGAGGAATTCAAACGTATTTGGTGGATGGAATATTTGCATAGAACATGGGGACGCTTAATCGGCGCTGTATTTATTATTCCAGCAACTTATTTCTGGTATAAGGGTATGCTAAAGCATGGAATGAAACTGCGCGTTGTCGCCTTAGGCTCACTAATTGGCCTACAAGGACTAATGGGATGGTACATGGTTAAATCTGGATTGGAAGACCGTTTTATAGAACCTTCCGACGTGCCGCGGGTGTCGCAGTATCGCTTAGCTATGCATCTTGGATTAGCATTACTCCTGTATACCGGATTTCTTTATAATGCTTTGGATCATTTGATTCCTGCTCAAAAGCCTGTTAATTTTTCTGATACCGTAATCACAAGTACAGCATTGAAGGCACTGAAAAGGTTTAAAGGATTAATTCACTCGACAAAAGGGCTGGTATTCGTCACTGCTTTATCGGGAGCATTTGTAGCTGGCATGGATGCTGGTCTTATCTATAACACTTTCCCAAAAATGGCAGATAAGTGGATACCTGATGATATACTTGCCATATCTCCTATGTTACAAAACTTCACAGAAAATCCAACTACAGTTCAATTTGATCACAGGATTTTGGTAAGCTACATAATAATACGTTGTTAAGCATGTTACTATATATTATTTCATGTGTGTATTATTTATGCAGGGAATCACTACTATAGCATTAATAACTTGTTTGGGTGTTTTGTCTCGTAAACATAATCTTCCTGGTCGAGGAAGAAAGGCTGTGGTTGCAGTACTTTGCGCTGGTTATCTTCAAGTACTTTTAGGAATTTCGACTTTATTATATCACGTTCCTTTAACGTTAGCTGCGTCGCATCAATCTGGTAGTCTTCTACTTTTAAGTACTATAATTTGGCTGTGCCATGAATTGAGATATCTAGGAAAGTTTGCTAAATAAATGTTTGTAAAATAGTAAAAATATAAATACAGATTTATGACGTTTTTTACAGATTAAAAATAAACAAGATATTTACGAAACAAATGTTTTCTCTCAACATTTTTCTTATTTATTCTCACATTATATTATTTATAATTATATCAGTAGTAGGATATAAAATTCTTCAATGCTCTCATAACGTTTTTGCGCTTTATTTCACAATATATATTATAATAATTAGTAATTAATCTTAGGAACTATTATATACACAACTTTGTTTTCTAAACAACAATGTATATTATCAAACATATGTAACACGAAATAATTATTTTGCATCATTTTTTGTATAATTATAATTAATTACACGTTTAGATGCGACAAAATTTCAAAAAATAGTGCAGAAGATCGTGAAATACATATGTATAACATGTATGCAGAACAAAATTGAGTGGTTCAATATCAATTCAAAATAATTATTCTGAAATATATATTATGCCTGAGCGAAAAATAACTCTTTTATATTATCAGATATAATTTATTATTTAACTGAATTCTTCAGAAAATATCTTTATATAGGGCACTTATTCTATTATGGCCAATTATTTGTTGATTTTAAAATACTTCGCATGCATTGGTCCAATACAGTATTATTAATATTAAGTACCATTTTTATCAGGCAGTTAAAATTACATTTCATTATTGTAACAATTTTTATTTACATAAGAGTTATTTTCTTCCTATTTTGGCGACGTTTGACATCATACTTTTGCTTAATATTAAACGGAGCGCTAATATTAATAGAACTTGTATTTTGTTATTCGATACCAAAGAATTATTCAAAATGACCAAATTTTATATTAATTATTGTTACACAATCTACAAATGTAAATGTACGTGAATTATATAATCTAAAAATCCTTATTTAATATCTTTTAAACTTTTTACTACATATTTGTATATTGTAAAGAGCATATCTTTTGGTGAGAGAAATGATGATTACTGCGCTCAAAATTTTTACCATACAAGTTGTATTCGTATTTTTTTTATAATTTGGACACTTTTAAAACTGTTATGAAATAATTGTATCTGCTAACGTCAATTTGATAAAAAGATTTACCATTATTGTGACTCTTCTGCATTGAACAGTACTTAATAATTAATACTATATATTAATATGCGTATAAATGCAATTTTACTAGTTATAATTTTTTAATAATTTTCGAATATATTAAAGTCTCTTCGTCGCCTTTTGTGAAAAGAGATTTTCACTTGACATCATTGACATCTTTAGAAGAAAAGGGAAGATTGATATACCACAGCTGGTAAAATTAGATACCAGAGCTATTAAAATTTTAATGAACTAGTCGAGAGAAATTAGGCAGTGCAGATTTTTTACGCACAATACATATAAAATACAGGATCATCATGATCAAATCGTCTTATTCAATAATGATAATCATTGACTTGTTTGATGCAAAGCACTCTTTGAGAACTTATCTCTGATATATACAATATATGCAATATATTAATTGCACATATAGCAAATCTATTGGTTAGATAATTCGTAATTTTGTTTATGTGAGATAAATGCAAATTTACCCTTAGTCTTATTAGCATAATTCTCTTCTAAACGATTCAGTTGTCAAAATCTTATTCAACATCTTAACTATACTTACAAAACAATGTTAGGCCTACAAAAATTTAGATTTTTACGAGAAGATGCAATGTGAGTACAATAATTTAAAATTATTTTACTATATAATAATTAATGTTAGAGAGTAGGACAATTAGTGTATTAGAACAGAAATATTAGTTCAGTGAAGAATATACGTATTATGAAACAGAAATAAATTCTTATATTATTTTCTTACATAAAACTAACTCGTGACAAAAATTACACAGAAATAAGTCAATAGTTGCAAGTAGAAGATCGTTAAACGAGTCCTAAGTATATAGTATTTTGCAATGAGTATTATATTTTCTTTTTTTCACTATTGTCCATTGAATATATTCCCCTCGTATTCGTATGTGACGTAATGACAATGACACAAATAGATAAAAAATTACCATTTCCCCTATTTTGCAAAAGCAATATCCTATACTTTATATAATATGTATAAAGTATATATAATGATATATATATATATAATTTTTTTCTATTATAAAATATTATCTCACATAATGGCCGTTCTGTGTTTTTAATGCGTAATTTAATGTCATTTTTGCAATGAGATTTACAATCGTAATAAAAGAAAAGTTTTGATAATGTAAAATTGCATAAACTTACGCATTACGAATTATAAAAAAAATAATATATCCATATATATTTATAAATATATATGTATCTTACGTAAAGATAAATAAATCATTTCAGTCAATTTTCTTGTTGCAGATAATTTATCATATTGAAGAAAGCCAAATTTATAAAGATATGCTTTTTTTTTTATTCTATTAGTATTTTCTCTTTCTTATTCTTACACAACTTTTTTTACATCATATGATAACGTATAAATGGAATATATAATACAGCGAAAAGAAAATATTAATTGCACTTAACTCGCGATTTCATTAAATGGAGACATTCGTAATAGAAAATTTTGTTATGTCGAATTTATCCTAAAATGATTTATCACTCGTGATGATTATGTGATAAAAAATTAAAAATCATAATATTCTTACTTTGATATATGATTAACAAGTTTTTGTTAACAAGCGTAAAAGTATGCTTATTATAGATTGCTGATTGAAACATACTTTGTTACATGCTTATGCATGTTATCAGCTCAACTAGTCTTCCCAGAGATGTTATCTGATTTCTCTGGATTTACAATTACTTGTATTATGTAACCTGGCTGTACCTTCGCTTCTTCTATATGCATTTTATCACCGAGTAATTTGCCACCAAAGAACCACCTTTGACGTGAAGGTTCCAAACCTTCTTGACTCTATAAGCATTACAATTATTATTATTATTATTATCATCATCATCATCATAAGCCATTACTCATATAACATATGTACACAATTAAATATATAGAGTCCAACGAAAAAACGTTCCACCTCGCTAATCTTATTACCGATTTTTGTTAAAAATGTCGATACAATAAATCAATACTTTCAAAGGAAGCTGTATGATTGATAAATTTAACCATATTACTTCATCCCCTTAATTAGAGTAGCTATCCCCCAACAAATCTTAAATAGAGATAGGGCTAATAATTATCATTTCAAAAGTAAATAATTATTTCAAAAGTAATTCTGATTCTCTCCGCAACAGTGTTCATTTCTTTAAATTTGAGTGAGTATTTTTCGAAAAATTATATTTGGAAGCTGTGAATATGAAAAACTAAAAATTCACAAATTAAAGATTTATTTTATTAAATTTTTTTATTAAATGTTTAAAATTTATTTTATTATATGTTCAAAGTGTTATTTACCGATCTTCATACTGAATCCATACTAAATGAGTGTTGTCGAATAACACCATACAATGTACTTTAACATTTTAATGTTCATAGCAACGAATTTTAAGTTTTCCATACTCACCGTTTCGAAATGCGGTCCGTGTATAATTAATATTGTACAAACCTGTAATTTTTTCTTAGCGATAGCAATGGTGTCATTGCTATAAACGGGTAGTTTAACTTCTCCTAAAGTAGTCGATAGTCTAAGTTTTAAAGTTTGTTCTGTTCCTTCGTCGACCGGTTCTACACAGAAATGACAGAAGCGAACGGATAAAAAAAAAGTGATATTACAAATTACTATATCGAATAGGTTCTCTGGAAATATTCTTACCTGAGCAATCAGCAGGTGAGTCTCTTCCACTATCTTCCTTTACGATATTAATTGGATAGGATAAACAATAAATAGGTACTTGATAACGAGTTCCTAACTCATCGTAACATTCGGTTAAGAAACCATTTGGTACAGAAATATTAGCCCCATCTAATATGGCCTGTGCCAACTGATAATCTTGCGCCTCAGCTGCAGTCGCACCTGCCCTCAATGCATCCCAAATCTCTTTACGTCCGTCGAACGCTGGCGCAGTATCCCAAAACTCATCTCGCTTACTTCTCAATTGACCCTCGGTCAGAGGTACATCCGATTTCCATCTGATTACCTCGTGACATAGAAGATGATTTTTTCTCGTATTTCCTATATATATATGTATACATATAAATATATTTGAATCAGTGCAGTCATAGAAATAAGTAGAAATGAATTTATTGAAATTGTCATCAGAATCTTTTTTTGTAGAAATAAATATGTAAGTTTTTTATCATGTATTACGCAACTGTTGTATCTAAATAATATAAAGATCTATATAACGACAATAGATCTAATCTTTTAAAAATGCCTTTATACGTTCCTTCTTTATATCGTTTGAACAGTTGTACAATTAACATGTATTATAAAATTATATTAGATAATAAAAGCACCTAGTCAAACCTAAATTTTGTAATAAACAAAAACTTCATGAACTAAGACCGTTAGAAAGTGTCATGTAAGAATTAGCCTTACATACTTGATCTACATACGAATCGCTGCTATATTGATATGATACTACTCAAACCTCATTCTTGTAAATATTGAACTTAATTGAGTAGATACGAACGATACTGCACTTAACAGATAACGTGCACCTCAGATACAAAGACAAAAATAAAGTTAAAATGACTTCAAGGTTAGCTGATGTGCAATGTATTATCCGCAGAGGAGACTTCCATGGCAATCTCACCCGAATTAGTTCTGCTCGAGTTTTCTGACGTATCATTGATCGAGGCATTTCTTGCCCTCGTTATACCTATGCAGCCTCCCATTCTACACAACCGGAGCAAGTAAACATTTCACTAAAATTTAATAACACTTCGCATGCCATTTTCTTCCATCTTATCCAATCGAACCCCTGCCGTGGCCATATTGCATACAGAGAGATATACGAGAGTGGACGTGCCCATTCCGTGGCGCCTCCATGCGCGCAAAATGTCAATGTCAAACAACTTTGTCACGTCCGCCAATATTACCAACGGGGGGTAACACAAGCTCGAGTCTTTCTCAAAATAATTCATCCAAATAGCACACAATATTTATAAAATATGTACAAAATATTTATATTAATTATTTGTATATTATATTTTAATATAAATAGTTATGAAAATATTTATGAAATATTTTTGTAATTTTTAAAATTAAACATACATATGTTTGTATGCTATGAATATTTACAATGACTTAATCTTCAATCTAAAAATTTTTTGAAGTGATTAAATTTTATTGCTAAAACTAATATTATAAAACTAATTATGTAATATGATGAAAAATGAATGTACATTATATCATAATATAACGTTAATATTACTCTTCTTATGATTGTACATTCAATACAGCTTACAATTAAGCTTTTTTACTCCCTCTTTCCGTGTAAATAAAAATTCACTGTGAAGTATAGTAATATGTATTATGTGTATGTACATACATATGTATAGGGGAGATCGGGGCACCATAGGTCACAAAAATTCAAGTTTAAAAAATTGCTTTTAAATTATAAGATTTTTTATCTCATTTTTTTTTATAATTAAAGCACAATGTATATACTTCAAAATTTATTTAGTGTTTTTGGTAAATATTGATTAAGTTTTTAGAAAGAAATTAAAATATAATTTTTGGGAAATGACCAATAGTACCCCATGCCGGGGGTACCAAGGGTCTGTCACTGGGGCACCATAGGTAACCCACAAAAACTATGTTTATCAAAAAAATAATGAGCTCGATTTATTTAAAAAATAATAGAACTAGGTTTATTTAAATAATAATGAATATTTACAAAAGTGAAAAGAAATTGTATTTTAGATATTTTTTTATTACAATGTTCGAAACTAAGTTATTAAAAAAATTAATGAAAAAGTTACAAAAGTAAAAAGAAATTGTATTTTATATATTTAACAAATTAATTAATTAATAAGAATATAAAATAACTGCTTTGTATTGTTCCGATTAACCATAAATAGATTAGATGTGCGACCCATGGTGTCCCGGCATTAAGTGACCTATCGTGCCCCGAATGTACGTAATATTGAAAACGATGAAACATAACGAAAAAAATTAATGATAAATTTTATTTATGTTAAGTTAGGTCAGGTATTATTATTATCTATATTATTAAATATTTATGTTATATTACATAATTGAATTTTACACTATACTAGAATGGTAAAATTCAATTTTCTCTTACTTCATTCCCCGTCAATACAAATTAGATTTTAAGCAGTTAATATAATACTTTTCTCAATATAAAATGTAATTAAGTAATATAAATGTAATTAAATAATTGCCGATTTTATTACCTCTACGAATGGTCGTTAAGTGATATAGAATGAGGAAATGACGAAAAATATCAACGCGCAGTATCGCAGAGATTCCAAATGGATCAATAAAATGCGCGCACATCTGTTTCCTCGCTCACCCTCGCAGCTTGCAGATGACTCCGGTGAGCTCGCCTAGTATGTTTACTCCGGAGAATTGTCAAGAATATTATTATCGAGATAATCCTTAATTCACATTCTAATATAATACTCATTTTAGAACTTTATTGTCAGAATTATAGTTTAACGATGCTGTGATCCAATGGATCCTGATGCGTGAGTGGAAGCCGACACATCATGATGGGAACCAGATACGCATCATGTAATTACTAAATGTTTGCATTACTTTTTGTCTAGAAAAAAATTAATCTTTTTGTAATGCGTGTGTGTGTAAATATTCTTTGTTTTAATATATATATTTATGTCTCAATCAATTTTAAGTAGACGTAATTTTCAAATACAGAAAAACAGTTTTTAAAAATTTTATTTCACACTAATTTTACAGACAGTCTAAAGCTCGCTAGTCTACATGACGCTTATCAACGGTTACTTTATGGGACTCAGCCAATACCTTCCGGTTTAGACGTTGCAAACATATTGAAATATTTTTCTCAAACCTTGCTATGTAAGTGATCGGTGTACAAATGCATCTCGTTGTAAGAAATTATGCAACGTATGCTCTTTTTTTATATTTTAAAAATTTGCGTTATCGTTTCTCAATAATCGCTCGAACAATATAATCGTTCGAACAATTTGACCGGCAAATATAATATAACAATGAAACTTTTTAGGTCTGTTAAAAGAATCATCCGTGTCGCCGTTCGACATGATCAAATCGCAACAGCTCGACGGAGAACGAATGGCGTTATTCCCAAGTTTGGACTACAAGCAACTTTACAACGCGTTAACGCAGATGGTTGATGTTGTGCCATTGATTCATATCGGCCTGCCAGGTTCATTATCTTCATCATCTGATCATTATTATTATAAACATGCTATTACACGGGGTGTAAAATTAGAAAAATGTTCTTTACATATACAGAATGTTTTAAAAAAAGTATTCCAAACTTATGTGGTAGATAGTACTCATTATACTGACAAAGAGTAAAAAGTGTTCCGTAAACATGGGTCGAAAAAACAATCCTTTCAGAATCATAAACAGTTTTTGATTTTGATAAGGCATGTTAATTGTGTGCTTCCATTGATCACGCGTGGTCAACAAATTCAAATAAATAATGTATAAGAATTAGAACGACGAATTCGAGATGCAGCTTTCGAAGAAGACCAAGTATTTTTGAAAGAGTTTGAAATACTGTAATTCGAAGATGCCAAGTGATGAAATGGAAAGACACGTAGAACATTTATTATAAACAATGTAGTAATAATATGATAAGATACTCATTCGTTTAATTTTGTTATCGACTGGTTTGAATTTATTGACAGTGATCAATAGAAGCACACAACTAACTTGTCTTACCAAAATCGAAAATTGTTTATTACTTTGAAAGGGTTGACTTTCCGATCCATGTTTATTAGATACTTTTTACTCAGTATAATGAGTACTATCTACCCCGCAAGTTTGGAATACTTTTTTAAACTTTTTTTAAACATCTGTATACTTGACCTCTTGATCCTTAAAAAAGATTGTATCGCTATCTCTGATAGTACCCGAGAAAATAGCGTGTAATTCTACAATCTCTATAAGTAAAAGTTGATTGAAAAGTCTTCTAATGTATCATTTACTTTCAGTATAATTATAATGTACGATTTACTTATAATCCAGCAATTCTTTTTGCTCTCAGAATATCCTTGTCAAGTAACCCCTAATTCTGTGTGTGTAATATATATAATTTACATTCCTTTTTCCAGCATTCGGGAAAGCTTTGCTACAATGTCTAGCGTGCATGTTGCTGTTCCTCGATCACGATCTAATCGACAATTTAGCGTACTTAACTGCCAATACGATATCGGTACTTCCCGTGGAGCTACATGAAGAAATCGTCAATTATCTCTGTTTTTACATTTTACCGTTTACCATCAGTGAGTTTTTCCATTATATTTATATTTATATCAGTGTTACTTATTGTACTTGTATATTATATGTATATATGATAAGCACACATTCACTCGTCTTTCTAAGAGAGAATAACAGCTGCCGGGAGGGAATGTGAGTCTGGAAAGAAAATTTTAGTATATTACCAATAGGAGCTTTTCCATTAAATGAAAAATTGGCTTGCCGGCTGAAAAACCAGTTAATAAAGCATAGAATAGTGCGCATTTTATTTTAGGATTAATATAATTGTAGTATAAGCTTTAACCAATTTTAACACCTTTATTTTTCTGATACATTATCCAGATATTAATTAGCTTGCAGCTACAATATTATCAAGATTTAATTATAGATAGATGTAATTGAAGGCTAACGATAGAAAAAGAGAGAGAAAGAAAATTAACGATTTTTACAGATAGTTTAATTTTCAGCAAGAAAACCCGAAATTGGAGATGAGAGTGCCGCTAGTCAATCAGTGGCCGCTGTTATAATGATGGTGTTTCAGTATTCCAATAATCCAGGTACCATATATACACACAATATGTGTGTGTGTGTGTGTGTGTGTGTGTGTGTGTGTGTGTGTGTGTGTGTGTGTGTGTGAGTGTGTGTGTGTGTTGTGGGGAAAAGTATAAAATTAATAAGGGTACTTAATTCATAATTAGTTAATATTATCGAATTATTAATTTGTGCTAATATCTTACGCATTTTTCTAACATATAATCTTTCGTTATTACAAAAGTGTGAATTTATATGTGTGAATAAAAATATTAAGTTTGTAAACATATGTATATTACGAAAGAGAAGTGTTTTCTCTCTTTTCTAGCACATCATTGTCAATTGCTGGAGTGCTTAATGGCCCTTAAGCCAGGAGTCGTGAAAGACATTCTTTGCGTTATCGCCTACGGCACCGCGTCGGCGAGAGCGTCAGCTGCGAAATTGCTGTTCTATTATTGGCCGTCATTTAATCCAAATCTATTCGACCGCCGCGCGGTGTTGGTGAAATTTGCCAGTAAGTAGTGGATATATAATTAATAAAAATAATATTTTATTCGCACGTATCTTTTAATATGTAGTATTATAGTTTATTAAAGCTTCAAGAGCTTTAACACAACTAGTAATATGTTATGTTCCAGCATAAAGAAAGATTCAAAAAGATGTTTCTTTTTTAATTGCTAAGTTATAAAATGAATTCTTTTTCTATTTTATCTTTTCTGTGTTAAAAATATTCTTAAGAGTCTAAAAAAGGATTCCTTTTTATGTTATCAATTCTGTAAGGAATGATTAACAGGGAAATCGGCCGAGAGTTAAAGGATGTTAAAAGGGAAGAATAATTAAGAGAAAGAGGACACTTGCTCGGGAAGTAAGTTCTCTTTATTTGGGCCGTGGACACGTCGGTGTAAATCTATTGTTCGAACGCGCGTGACAGAGAGAGTTCTCCGTGCAGGAACCAGATCTTTACATACATATAATGTTGGTCTCTCCTTCGAGAGTCGCTCTCTTTATTAATGTTCTCTTAAGATTATAACTTGATTAAGCATCGTTTCTCTTGTTTTGATTATATGATGTTATTATAATTACGTTATTAGGTCAACAGTAAATATAATGGTTCGGTGACAAATTTAACTTGGCGAATATTCTCGGCGCTTACAATTCTAAATTTTTTCGGATACGAAAGAAATTCTCTTTATACTTTTCTGGAATTCATTGTGAAAAAATTTCTTTTCAGTTTTATTTGTAACGGATTATTTGTAAAGGATAATTTATAAAGACTTTAAAAAGGTGAATCTTTTTAAATTCATAACGATTATCTATATTATTTAAAGTCTCATTGTACTTTAAGTGATATACATTTTATACGTACAAATCCTTTACACATGGAAAAGATAATGATATATGTATATTAAGTATTGTATATAATATACTACTAAAAAAATATAGAGAACACTTTTCGCGTGCTAAGAACTTGGACTATTTTCAAATCGCTGAAACTCGGCAAAGAATAATCACAGAGACAAAATCCAAAAAGTATTTTGAAGCTTGAAACTTTTTCTTTCAAATTCTTTTTGCGGATTTCAATTATCTCTTTTCTTTACAAAATAGCACAATAATGAATCTTAATCTGTCAAAATGAAAATTTTTAATGCGACTTTGCTGCATCGACTCTCTTAGCTTTCAACAATTTATAATTAGATCAGTGATCAAAGTCAAAATAACTATTTCGTCTGTTTAAATTTCGGGGCGCTATCCTTATGCCGAGAATCGCTTTGTAAAGAGCTGAAATACCAAATTGTAAAAAACGGGCAATTGCGAAACGACAATCGTGCTAGGATTTAATGTTATTTCTGGGCTCTTAATATCTGACCGTTTAAATTTCGGGGCGCTACCCCTTATGCCGAGAATCGTTTTGTAAAGAGCTGGAATACCAAATTGTAAAAACGGGCAATTGCGAAACGACAATTGTACTAGGATTTAATGTTATTTACGTACTCTTAATACCTGACAGTTTAAATTTCAGGGCGCTACCCCTTATACCGAGAATCGCTTTGTAAAGGAGGTTGGGGAGTTTTACAAAAAATGAGTGAATGTTATAAAATTTTGGAATATGAATCTTAATATCGTTATAAAGCTCCACGAATTTTTTCAATTTTTAATGATTTCATATATTGTGAATGGTACATTACCGTAGTAATTTCAAATAGAAATGTTCACTTTTCTATTGCAAATAAGTATAAACTTATATGACGGTAAAAAAATGGAAAAAATTTATATAGCTTTATAAGGCTATTAAGAATCATATTTCAAAATTTTATAACATTCTCTCATCTTTTATAATACCCCCGAACCTCGAGATTTTGTTATAAGACACAGATAACAGAAATTCTCTACGATTTTTTTACGTATCAAATATAACGTAGCAAAAACGCATTAAAAAATTTTATTTTGACGGATCAAGATTCATTATTGTATCGTTTTGTAAAGGAAAGAGATAATTGGAACCGCAAAAATAATTTGAAAAAAGAAGTTTCAAAACACTTTTTGGATTTTATCTCTGCGATGATTCTTCGCCAAGTGTCAGCGGTTTGAAAACAGTCCAAATTCTTAGCATACAAAAAGTGTTCCCTACTTTTTTTAGTAGTATATATCGTTATTATGAGCAAGATAATAATTCTCGGGATACGATGTGTAAATTTTATTTGTGCTTTAGACGATTTCACCCCGTTTGTATGCCAACGGGATAGCTGTCCAAATGCCGGCAATGCGGAAGCTGCAAAAGTCTGTTACAATCATCACATTTCAATCACGTATGCCGTTGAATCTCCGCCCCCTCTTTATCTTTGTATCGAATGCGCGAACGAGATCCATCGAGACCATCCGAATCAAATGTTTTACGATATTTTACATCCAATGCAACAGGTATCCATGATCTGCGAGAACAAGGTGAGCGAAAGTCAGATCCGACAGAATTTGCTTAACAATAAGTTAAAATTTAAAATTTGATTTAATATTTTTATCCTTTGCTCTCGATCAGAACTGCAGAGGGACGGACAAATCGGCTATCAGTGTGTGCTTCTCGACGGAATGCGCAAGTTACAACGGAAATCATCCTATAAGATATTGTCAGCAGTGTCACAGTATCCGTCATAACAACCGTCGTGGCGGTGATCACGTTTATCACACAGCACTTCCGCACATTTCGCAGCTAGACCCACAAGCGCAAACTTACATGGTTCAAGCGATTGTCAGGTAAACTATTATAATCGTCACTAATAATTGCTGCAAGCTCAACTAGAGATGTGCGAATTAACAATGTTTGATATTTTGTCGAATCGAATCAAATCGAATTGAAGTATAATTTTTACTTAATAATATAATTATTGGTAGACTGAATTTCAACACATAGATAACAAGAGAACATTTTAATGTAAAAAAATTGTATGAATGCACCTATTAACATGGCATCAAAATTGTATGAATGCACCTATTAACATGGCATCAAGTACTGGTTTGCTTATTAATAGAAAATATGATTTTATAAAATTGTATGATTTGTATTCAAACTCTATTTAGATTCGAAGTTCACACTTGAATCATAGAAATTCAAATTCGAATCGAACCGAACTCTCTCTCTCACCCGATTCGAATCAAATATTAGATTACAAGATATTTTTATCTTACAGTTTACTCCGAGAAGCTGAACCGATAAGTATCGATAGCAATCGGGATGCAACGGACACAAGTGCTAGTACTAGCAATAAGGGTGGTATGGGATTCGTAGGAAGTAGCAGTGGCGGGAGTACCGGTGCTGGCGGTATTGGGAGTACGTTCGGTCATTGCGACCCTACAAGTCTGGAGGAACGACAGCTCCTCGGCAGATACGGCGTATGGCTGCTAGTGGGACTTTGTACCCCTAACGAGGATACCCCGGTTGAAATACTGGGCCGTTTATTGTCAATGTTATTTCATTGGTTTCATGTCACTGCCTACTGTTTCGATGGTATTGAAAAAAGACTTATACACCTTATCTTTTCTGTTGGTAATTTAACACTTTGCATATATACACTTTACTCAAGTAGACGTAGAGAGCCAGACGTAGGTAGTAGCGTGGTATGTCGGCTAAATATGTTGCAACATGTACAAGATGTAAGCATCCTCTCTATACACCCTGTAAATAACATGTGAAATGTATGTTGTCAGCATTTCCTTCACATTTGTCTCGAAAGTAATATGTATCGATATATACAAATATATCTGTTTCCGAAATTAGGCCAAAATAGGTCTGAGATATTTAGCCGAATTCAATCTATTCCATTTGTACAAATTAAACGTGTAGAAAACGTTGATTCGAGACTTTATCGATAAAAATTGCATGCAGTGTATCAAAAATCATCAGCACACAACTCGACACATATTTGAAATTTGCACTTAAATGTGAATCGAATACTTGAAAAAATGTAGCCTCGCATTACTTTGCATGTCATAAATTCAGGAAACAATAAATGTCAAATCTGTGTTTCAATCGTATTGTATGTCGCTAGATTGACAATTTAATGATAAATCACAATTAGCGTTCCTGAATCAATTTTAATAATTTCACCTTCTTACGAGCAATTTCTCAATCGATCGAAAACATTTCAGGCCAAGCGGAAAGTGCGCTCGAGAAGTTGAAAACGGAGTACGTCTGTCAGTGGCTCTCGGAAGTCATGAAAACGCATTATGAAGTATTTATTTCCTGTCTTCTACCACATCCCGCGGACTATGTCAGAGTCGGAGGTCATTGGTAAGAATCTCATTTTTACGAAATAAATAAGATCTTTACATATGCAGAGTGAGCTTTAGCCAATTTGCTTACAACTAAAAAACTTGACTGTAATTGATCGATTTGCTTACGACCTTACGATTACGATAGATATAGATGTACCCTAATTATCATTATCATCGTTGTCTCTATTATCATTACTCACACAATCGTAGAAATTGTATATTTTGTGATCTTAAGGAGCCTCTAAAAGTCATAAAATGATAATATACACTTTCATTTTTAAATGATTTTGAATAACCTTGTTCAGACCTATAATAAACTTTTTCTTCAAGTCTTTTTATCTACATACCAAATTTTATAGATCTAGCAATAAGTCAAATAGTTAAAAATGTATTCACGAAAAACAAGAGGGAAAAACTCACCTCATTCCTGTATAAAATCAAAATTATAATATGCGAAACTTATAATGAATGATATCATTGCAATTACGATTACGTTTAAAAAACGTTAACTTGATTAATATTATCTATTGTTCGAAAGGGAAACCTTGGCTTCACGGACATCGCATTTGAAAGACGGACTGCATCGGCTATTCTGTCTGGTACCGTACGAAGTGATTACGCCCGACGTATGGGACTACGTGATGCCGCATTGGATGGAAGCGGTGGTAAATGACGTTCCTGAAAATGAACTTCAGGAACTGAAGATAATATTAAGGCATGCGTTTTCAAAAACATTTTTACGTGTTTGCAATTTTCAGCGTACACGAAAGATAATTATCAATTCGTGTTACAGCAAAATCTTGGATCGAGATATGAATTCTTTAGGATTTGACGTGAAGAAAATGTATAACTTTATAGCAAAGCGATTCGTCAATACAAGCGCTAAGGTGCAAGAACAGGCTCTTAATTGGTTGCAAACGCTTACCATGTTAGAAATAACGTTACCCCTGGATCAATTGTTCTCAATATTCAGCGACGGAGTTGCTGTTATGCAGTTGATGAGCTCGGCGGAGTCAGAATTAAAGCCAAGCAAGTCTACGAATGAAGACGATGTAAACATTACATGTATGTAATTATGATTATTATAATTATACCGATTACTGTATCTTCAATCGATCGAGAACTTCTCGTTGAAAGAATCGATATATGTATCTTCAAAAATATTGATTTCATTATAAATTAAGTCAACTCGCCATCTAATATTTAGAAAGTTTGCAGTGTAATCTTAAGCTTTAAAATGTTTAGGTCCTATAGTGGAAAATGATTCAGGGAAGTCAACGCCACTTTCCGATGATGTAATGCCAACACCGAGACACATGGAATTTATGACGAACGCAGAACTTAATTTATCTTGTTGCATTCTCATGCTTGATATATTGTTGAAACAAGTGAGATATAAATCTTAAGGAGTCATCTGTATATTATACCATATATATATGTAGAATCTCTCTTTATTCTTTCGGAGGATAAGGAAGTAATGAAAAATTTGGTTTCGGCAGATGGAACTGCAAAATATAGACAAGCATACCGGGATTAACACACGAGTTTGCCGAGATGCTTGCCATTTAATGAAGTCCATAGTTGCGTCAAACTGGAACAGTTCTCACGTCTGCGAGACGTCAGACGTCGAATGTTCTTATTGCGAATCGAGAGTGATCTGGCACCAACTGTGTCTACAATTAATTACTTACATGGTACCGGAAAATCCGGCGTATCCCCCCGACGTTAGTTGACTTTATCATTCAATTTAATTTACAATTATAGTGAAACCATAGTAGAATGATGCGATAAATAATAAATAGTAATTTAATTTTCTCGATATTGGGACTGTTTATTATATCTTAACAGGCACAGAATATCACAGTAACATTGCGATAAAGTTATAATGTTGTTGTAATACTCCGCGTTTGCTGGGACGTAAGACAGAAGGAGAAATTAATAGTTTCTCATATTTTTTAGACAATCGTAGATGAAAGCGCGGAGGATAACGCTCGTAAAAGTTCGCCAGAAACGACAAGGAAGGGCGATTCAAAGCCGGATGTAGTCATCAACATGCCAATGCCAGAATTGCATTCGGTCGGCGGAGTCTTAGTTCATATGCCACACGTACGTTTCTCAATAAATAAAAACTCTAAAAAATGCCAAACTCTCCAACTCCAACTAACACTAATAACATATTCGATGTCTGTCTCATTGGAGATGATCTCTCTTATTGGGAAAAAAAAAAAAAAAAAAAGACAAGAGAAAATAAAAAGAAATTTGCTCTGCAATGAGACAAACATTGTAAAAGAAATGTACTGCGTACTTACACGATTCCTACATTAATAAGGCAGCATGCTACTTAAAACTGTCTTAATATGTGTATATGTGTCCGTATGCGCTTCTCTCTCTCTCTGTCTCTTCTTCTACGACACGGCCCGATCACAAAGACACGGTAGGCTAATCTATGTTACCGGAATAGCTATTTTGATCGTTTATGTCAGTTCTTCGAACAGATTATGACAGCGACAGTAGAGACAGTTTCGGAACAGCTGGACCTCGCAGCTATCATGCCAACGGAGAAAATTATGTCCGCTGTCGCGAGAACTGTTACGCTATCAGAAACAGACGTCGGTAAGCCGTTACTCTATATCATGCCCATTTCCGGCAATTATGTTGACTCGATAATAATTATTACATAAGTGTACATGCGTATTTTTAGCTACCGCAACGGTGAGCGTTGCAAAACCACATCTGATAGGCGAAAACGATGAACCCGTGAGCTTAAGTCCAGAAGCTGATTCGGAAGACTTTTGGCATACCTCCGTAGGAAAGTTTCGTTTTACGATAGAAGAATTACCAGAGCAACTCCAATATATTCACAAACTACTAAAGGTAGTAATACCTATTCTATAAATCACAGCGGTTAAGCGATAACGGAGTTGTGTTTGTCAATTTATTTAATTTAATTTATTTAATCATTGTACATTGACTAAATTACTCAAGGAATCGAATCGCAAGTTATAACTTAATGTTTTAATATATAATAACATTGTATATAATGTCATAATTCAAATTCCTATAATTACAAGAATAAATTCTACAATTGTCGGGGCTATTTAATTAAATTGATTGATTGATTTTATTTTATTTATTAAGTATTAGTTTATTATTTTATTTAATTAAACTAACTAAAAATTACTTTTGAAAACTTTTATTTGCAGGAGATAATGACGATCGACAAACCAGACATTCTTTACTACATGCTGCAGTGCTTGAACGTGATGTGCTTGTACGGCGACGCATTTAATACGGCAGTGAAGGATCATCAAGGTTTCTTTATATGGTGTCAGGAGAATTTATTGATAAAAAAGTATGTGTTAAAGTGTTTTCTGCGGAAGTACCTAACAGCAAGAAAACTTGGCAAGAACTTGACTTTAATATTCTCAATCATTAATTTCCCATTACAGCTTATGGGAGCTCTTGAACGCAGAGCATTCGCACATAGCACAAGTGACCGTTCCATTATTATTGCATTGTGTAACATTACCCTGCGGCACTGATACTTTCTGGCGGCTTGTACAAGAAGAATTTCACAATTCCGACTGGCGTGTTAGATTCGTCGCAGGTAATCACGTATAATTTGAACAAGTTGTGGCTACTTGATTTATTATCTCATTCTAGTTGGAATCATCTTTTGCACTAATATAGAAGCTACTTTAGATATACATATTTCATATCATTTCACATTTTACTTTCTGTATTTCATTAAATTAAAAAAAAATGAACGTACTCGATATTTCAGTCGAACGTGTTACGTTAATCGCAAGATTTATGGACTCAACGCCATTACGGAATATATTAAGCCTTCAAGCTGCTTTAGCAAATGCGTTCTGTTACTTAATCACGAGCATGGACGATAATAATGTATATGTTGCGCAGCGTGCGACTTTGTATCTTGGTACTATTCACGACACAGCAATTAGGGTAAATACTTTTTATCAAATACTCAATTTTATTGATCTAAAATGAGGGTTTTTCAATGTTAAAAAAATCAATTTGTTGTTTGATACTACACATAATTTCTAGCCTTTGGTAAGAAAAATAATTTTTCACATTCAAATTTATTATTTATTTCAGTCGTTAATTTTGTGCTTGGAGACACAATTCGATTCCGTAATCGTAGACCGGCCAATGGTATTGCAATCACTTTATCAATTACACAATAGCCTTAGCGATCGACGTATCTTGACGTGGGAATTTTTCTTGAATCGATTCGACACCATATTTCTCGAGGCTCAAATCAATTTGGAGAAATCGGGAGATGTGGCTTACTTGCGCGGTTAGTACCATTCTATTTTTCATATAGATGAAAATATAAATGTTATCCTAAATATCACAGATGATTGTAATGAACTCAAAAAGAATTTACTTTTATAAATTCTTTATAAATTATATTAACAATCATAATCTGTTCAAAAAAATCCGAAACAATTTCTTTCAATAAAAATGCTGTACCTTCTTTTGACTTCTTATGGAATTCCTTTTGTACTTGAAAAGGAGTTCAGTGACGTAGAAGCGCATTCCTTTTGAAAAAAATACTCTTAAGAATATTTTCAGAACACAAAAATAGGAAAAAGAATTCATTGTTAATTCGGGAAGAATTCTTTTTGAATTCTCTCAGTGTTATCTAGGATGATATTTTACTGCATGTAAAAAAATTGCGTTGTCCGAGTAAAGTACATCATCGTTTTGAGTAAGCCTTTCTGTCGCAGATCTGAAGAATACGGATATGAATAGCGAGATATTTATGAAGAAATTGCATCGCGCCCACGAAGCACTATCCCAATCCGATGGTAGCGGGACTAGTTCCGTAAAGACGCTGAGCGCGAGTTTCGGCACCAAGTGGCCTTACAAGCGTACAATGTCCGCACCTGCGTCGATGATACCTCGACAAGACACTAAGCAAGGTACGTGCCCTAAACGCGTTCCCGCTTTTTATTAATCCTTATCCCTATCGCCTCTTCGCGCACATCACAAACTATGTCGTACACTATGTGTTACTTTTCTCCTTTTGTTTTCCGCATCTTTCACGCAGAAAAGGAAAAGGTGTACAGCCGACAGTACTCCGCACCGATCTTGAAAAGGAAGAGCTCGAGATTCGGACTGGGTCAGTTGTTGGGGTCCACCCCGCCTAATAACAGTATTCCAGGTAGAGTAGCGTGTGTTGCCTGTGTAGCTGTAGACGAGACATAAATGTATACGCGCAAATATGTTGCTCGGTTGTATTACACGGACTATTAAAGGATGTTAAAGCAATCGACTCCAGACGGATTCGTTCGGTCGAATAGGTCGAACGGTAAGTAGCAATGCAAAGTCGCAGAGTCGGCAGAAATGCTTTAGTGATGCCTGTTGATGTATACATTCGATGTGTGTAAAGACTTCTTGTTCTTCGATCGATTCGCTTTACGAATATAGCTTCATGAATATAAAGCGAATCTCGATCGAGCAATTTATGAAAAAATTCATAAATGTTGCTCGTAAATGTTTTATAAATGTACAAGTGATAACAAACTTAGTAATATACTGTAGTCATTCTTTTTTCGTTCTTTTTTACAAACGACATGGATTTAATTAAGATTTTTTCACTTATAGAGAACAAAATAAATTAGACAATATAAAAATAAAATCTTTCTTTCTCACGTTCATCTCGAAACGTGTCTTAGAATTAAAACAAAGAATCTGTTTTTCTTTCATGTATCGCTTTAATTAGTTCTTGCGTACAATGTGATATGCATGCTTTGCCTTTGTTTAGCACAAATTTATGATTTACTTAGCATATATTTATGATTGATTCTTTGAATCGTAAAAAGAAACATAGATAGATATAGAAATATAGTTAACAAGTTATTCTCTTACTTTGTAGATTTTATTTCTTCTTTTTATAGTAAATGTCTTCAATATGCAGAATGTAATTAATATTGGAAAACTTTGCAGATGGTCACATACATTCATTGAACATGGTCGATGAAGCTAGCACGTTACCAGGATATACTCACAAAATCGTTGATCTTGAAGAAGCAGATAAAGAAACTATGCACCTACTAGTCTTCCTCTTAATGCAATTTCTATCGAGACAGGATCAGGTATATTATCAATCTTGAAATATAATATACACGAAAGAAAAAAGAAGTATTCTCGATATTATATATATTTAATATTAAGTTTTTAAAAAAATGATAATATACTCTCTTGACCTTGCATGTTTAAATTTATAAATCAATGCCACTTAATTAGGCCTATCCAACGGATGAGAAGCCAATGTCGAAAACGCAGGGTATAGTCTTGCGACACTTGTATCTTCTTTTGGGATACAATCAAACTGAACGTACTTTCCATACTACTCCGCAACGCTTAAGGTGAGATTTTTTTGTAACATTGATTTATTAATTATAATTATAAACATTTGAATTATATTGAATAGTTTAACAGTTCTCACGGGCACAATGGCGATTACAAATACTATACTGTAATAAAGCAAATGAAAATTGCAAACGATGATCGATCTTGTCAGTAGCCGATTAAAGTCAAATTGCAATTTATATTAAATCACACATTGAGTTTTTGTATTAGCCCAGTCGACACAGAGCATTAGAAACATACATATATTGTTATATTACATTTACATTGTTGAGTGCGAAATTATAACATAGGTGTAATATCAATAATGCTCTGTGTCGACTGGGAATCTATTCTTACATTTTTTATTTTTATTGATTTAGAATAATTTACCAATACAGATGTTAATTTTATTACAGACTTTCGCCGGCGTTTAACGTCTTTATTGCTAATTTGCCACAATTGTTAGACCAGAATCATGTGATGGGCTGGCTGATGACGCCACCAATTCTGGCGATATTACAATATTGTCCTTATCCTCCACAAGCTACACCTCCAACTGGTGAGCCTCAACCACCAAACTACAGTCTTTGGTATTTGGAGCCACACCTCAGACGATCTTGGTTGATGTCTCTGCTCGTTATCTTATACAAGGTAAAGAATAATTGTACGAAAAAAATAAACATACATATTGTATGTATATATCAGATTGAGGCAATTTGCAAGAAATGGTAATAATTGTAATTCCTAGGAAATTAGATTTATAATAACCTTAAATATCTTCATCTAAGCTGTGTATCTTTAATTTACAAGCAAGATTACATGAGAGTGTACGATTTTAACGCGAATCAATAAAATTATTACAGATTAATTTTTTAATTAATAATTATAAATCTTTCTTCTAGTGTCAATACGGACAACAACCCTGGTGTAATCAACTTCAAGCGTTAGTGAAGATAGTGTTGAATACGCTCAATACGCAGCATCATCAGTGCAAAAGGATACCGGCAACTGTAGTTATGGGTGCCCCGCCTTCCAGATCTCGCGGTGAGAATTTAAACAATCCTAAAACATTGCAAATACCTTCTTTCGGAGAGTACTAATAGAGCAACGCATCTCTCAGATGTGTCTCAACCCTCGCTCGGGGTTGAACACGAGCTGACAGCGAATACAGTGGGAGAAATAGACACGGAAACCCCGCCGATGCGCGCACCAGTCTCGGTGCACCAACGCAGTCCCGGAGGGATGCATGGACAAATGGAAACCCATTGGGAAGAGAATAATAGTCCAGCATGCCGTTATTTCAACAAACATTTTACCAGGTCAGTAAATTTGTAGTCATACAATTCTGTTGCATAGTGTTCGAAAACACAGTTCATTATTTTTGCACGGAGAATTACAGCAAGAGATTATAAGAGAGTTAAAGAGTAAAAAAGTATTTTATTTAATTAACATTTTTTAATTACTATTGTAATTTTTATATATTATATACTACTCTCTTTCTCGTTACAATATTCGATCTTTTCAGATATTTAATACGTGTATTGTATTATAACGTCATTACATGCTTCTATCTTTATTTAAGTAGTAACACGTTAAAATTAATCGTTATTACGAATGCTTTTGCGAAGCTATTCGATTAATGCTGATGACACGGAATCCGAGCTGGCAGCGATCCCTGAGAGCCCAAAATCTGACAGCACCTTACATGGCAGCAGTGGAGGATCCCTTGGTGAATTAGAAGAAACAGTTCCCAGAAACGCATCCCTTCAAGAACCGCGTATGTCGATCGTGTCGGACGGACCGAGTATGGTTGAGTCGAACAATCGAACTATTAACAAGCAGAAATCGGAATCCGTATCAAGGCCTATATGGTTCTTAGGTGGGAACGAAGATGAAGTTAATCAGGTAATTATAATAAATAAACCCGCATAAAATAATTATTGTATATCAGCAAACAGATATCAATCTCAAATAAAATGAGAACTCTCTCATTTCCAATTTTTATAGCGAAATATAAAATAATTGAAATTCATACAAGATATTAATAAAGTATATTTTCATCAAAAATATTGAGAATCTATACACATGTACATATATAGGCATTATTTTATAAACATATCAATTTAAATTAAAAAAATATATAACAGCTAAATAAATACTTAAATTATACTGCTCATGATTAAGAAAATTAATGAAAATTATTAATGATTAAGAGCGTGTTATTTTTTGTGTCTGCTCCAGGGAAATAAAGGCGGCCCTCAAAAGAAATGGAGCGTATACGAAGGAGTAAAAATGATGGTAACGAGCACATTTCTCACTGGACAACAGGAGCCTCCAAGAGTTTTGCCTAGAACAGCTATGCCGCCAATAAAGAACGGCAAAGGACACTTGCCTTACAATGGAGACACGCCGAGAACGTATGATTTATCAAGCGCTTTAGCACTTGCAACCAGCATTTCTCATATTCAAAGGTAGAATTGAACTTATTACTTGATACAATTTTCTAATAATAATTTTTTATTTATTCTTAATATTAAATTAAGTTAATATTAAAAAAAGTATATTTATATTTTAAATGTACCTGTAGAGCTGAAGTACCAAAGACAAAGGATAAAGAGACCGAAAAGAATAAGAGAAAGGAGAAAGAAAAAGAAAAGGAAAAGGAAAAAGACAAGGAGAAAGAAAAGGAAATGGAGAAAGAGAAAGAAATGGAAATGGAGAAGGAAAAAGAAAAAGAGAAAGAAAAAGCGCTTGTGAAGACTGCCGGGACTGTTAATAATATTGAACCTTTGAACGCGAAACATTTAGGTAGACAGAAACATGTAGAACAAATCACAATTACAGCGACATCGCCGATTTCTCCTTGCCAAGTGATTACAGTGACAAACAGCGATAATTCGAGCTCGCCAGCGCTGAGTTCTTCTATATCATCGCAAATCATAAGTACAGAGAATGGACAGCAAACAGGTGATCTCCCTACTTCGCAACCTTTGATGACCACTCCGACCGTCGAACGATTGCTTCCCATTGGTACAACAGCTCGAGCGACTGGTAAGCAATTCGTATTACCGTTTTATTAATTGATAATAAATAATAAATAAGATAAGCAACTTTTTTTTACAGGCTCACGAACGGCGCAACGCGTATTAAAATGCGAGGACACGTATGGTTCTCCGGAATCGCCATTGTCAAAAATGGACATTTTGACAGTCAGTGAGTAAAACGTTTAGTAGAATAACGGAATAAATAATTAATAGAGCGAGCAAATTAAAACGGAAAAAAAATTGTCTGATTTAAAAAGATTGAAGCTAATTGTAATTTTGCAGGTTCTTCATTCGAGCAAGATAGCGAGACTTGCATGTCCAGTGATATTACGAGTCCGCATAGCGTTTCGCAACTGGAGTTTCCAACGCCAGAACGACTGTTGCCAGTTGGGCCTCAGAGAGATTTTTCCAGCTTAGTCGATCGAGTACGTCAAGCTCTCGATATTTCAGACATCGAAGGTACGCGCTTAGAATTTTTCGCCATTACAAATATCCACGTCTGCGTAATATTTTATCGAAAGTTGTAACAAGTAAACGCTCCAAAACGCTCCAAACGCTCCTTTTCTTTTAGATACGAATAGATCGAATGAGGATGCAAGGCGTGATGTGGTACTCACGAAACAGGATAGTGGAACATCTGAAAATATGGTAAGAGTGTATATTTAATTAATTCCTATGTGATCTCGCGCGATCTACAATTAGGATAATATATAAAATAAATCCTTACTTTGGAGAGATGAAATAAATTTGCAAAAATAAAATATCTTGTATTAATATGTGTATTATATTTATTCGCAGTCAACATCGCTCGTACCGACGTGCAATGAAGTTAATTCGAGTAGATCACCAAGTCCGAGAAGGCTAATTAAACAGGTGGCTTTGGAATCGTCCCCACCAGCAATGGATCCCGGAGATTTTATTTCAAAAATAGCCGACCATGACCAGAAGATCAAGTCGAAGGATCAATTTCGGATTCAACGTGACAGAGCACGGAAGATCACCGCTATAACGGATCAAGATACGGTTACTCATGCGAGGCGAGCGGAGTCCTGGTAAATTCCTTATATTATTAGTACTTTTTAAACTAAATTTTGCAAACAATTCTCACGTTTTAATCCGTATATTTGCCTCTTATTTTATAGGTCTGGCACGCAGGTTCAACAAGATTTAGACTTTGTTTCTCAACAAGCTTACCATGCGGATTTCAATTTAAAGCAAAGCTTATTTCGCATCGGCGACGATTGCGTTTACGACAGGTGTAGTTTAACATACTGGTTGTTATTAATTCAAATTATTATTTATTGTCGTATTGAATTTAATTGAGCTAACATTACTACAGGTGTTCGGAATGTGGAACGATAAGAGAAGAGTATTCTGACGAGGAACTTGGATTGTGTATAATAACCTTAGGAACGTTCATTCATCGAGAACCATCTCTAGCGGCACCGTTACTCCCGGAAATACTCGGCGTAGTTACCAAGTAGATATTATTTTTACATTATTTAGAAATTAATAAAATAAAGTACTAATGTATTACTTGTGTACTAGGGTTTCTCTTAATGCAATGTATCCTTGGCAAAGCGAAACAAACATGCATCTCCCAGGTGGGGCGGTTAGCGTAGCGCACCAATTTCTCAGATGCGTTCTCCATCAATTAGCACCCAATGGAGTATTTATGCAAATGTTTCAAACGCATTTGAACGGTAAGAATATTATATTGTTGATAGATTAAAAAATTAATTTAAATAATTTTCTTAATTCTTCAATTTTTGTCAATTTTTAATATAAGCACAAAAATTAATACAAGGCGCATAAATTTAACAGAAATAATTATATACTATACATAAAAGTTATAGTTATATGGAAATTTAGTACCGTACAAAAATTTCTTTTATCACATATATTTTACGCAAACATTTATAATACATTTATTGTTTTCCAATGTCGATTTTTGTGGAAAATTTCAATAATAAAAAGTCCTTTTTCTATCATTACATTCTTTTAACTTGTAGAAACAACAAGGCTGCAATTTTTCAAAAGCGTTGCGCAAGCCTTAGTCGATTTCAACGAGTTAAATCCGATCGCGCCCTTGCAGTTATTGCTTGAGGTAACTTGATTACGCACAAAAAGTAAATGCTTCATTGTTTTTGTAATTTGCTAAACGCATTCTAGGAAAATAAATTAAAAACGTTTATTGTAAAATCCGATTTCAGACATTAAATATGAAAAAGTCATTGCCGTTGGAACGGCTGCCAATAATATTATATAATATTGCGTGCTACTTGGATTGTCTGCCATTGGAAGCGGGATTGGGTCCTGCTGCGGCCACGTGGAGTGGATTACTGGCACAATTTGATGGATTATTTCGAAGACTCGTTCTTATGCTTCCTTCCATCGAGGATATCACGCCTCTTTTGCGAATTATGATTTCAATATTAAAAGTTCCAGGAATTCAACAATCAAAGGTACTTTGATTAATAAAATTACACGAGATTCTCCCTTCTTCTTGAATTAGTGTTGTGTATTAATATCCTTCCTTGTAGGGAATGCTGGATCCATTCTCCAAAGTGTTAAGTTACGCTATACAAAACTCAACGTTGCAATACAATTATTTGACGGACTTGTGCTATTTGTGCCATAGAGGATTTACTCGTGATCGTGACAAACACTTTTTTGGGAGAACCATTGTATTCGAGTTAATGCAGGCTATTAAATTTAAAATTACGATACCAGACTCCAATTTTTTGTTACTGCTTCAGTTTGTGCTCCAAGTAAGTAATTGTAATATTTAAAACATACATCTATTTATTCTACAATAAAAAAATTGATATTAAAGAGATATTAAATTATGTAGGATATTGGAGGATCCTTGCCTAATAGTGTCGTTACGATGGAAAATAATATTCAAACAGACATGTCGCCGATCTACAATACGAACGCCTCTGAATCTTTAAAGAATCAGTTATCGGACGTCCTTGAATTTTTAACTGACTTCCATACTTTAAGCAAGATCAAGGTAATATATTTAACATGTATATGTGTGTGTGTGTGTGTGTGTGTGTGTGTGTGTGTGTGTTAAATCGATCGCTTCTGAAAGAATTAATAAGATTCTGCGCCAAATACTTTTTTACTTTCATTCACTTGAAGGACTTGATTTTGTTCAGAGTTACAGTAAAGGTATGCAAGCGGGATTAAACGAGGACACGATAGGCGGGATGTTAAAGTGTGGCCTTGCTCAATATGTAGCTCTAGAAATTACGAGAGGCAACAATAGAGAGAACAGAGCAGTCGCGCGTTACTTGCCATGGTTATACACCGCACCGTCTATACAGCAAGGGTAGGGTAGCTATTTTTATCGCTATTAGTCATCTCTTTTGCATTCTCTGCCAATAAGATTTTATCTAATTAATCATGGAATTAATTGAACATGATTTTTCCCATCGACATTTTAGAGCTCGAGAATACGTTGACTGTATCGGCCACATCAGACTCTTATCCTGGCTGTTACTGGGATCGCTTACGCACGTAGCAATGTACACTGGCCACAATAACAGTCATTCTCATTCAGCGGTACCGTTGGCGCAACCGATACCTCAAGAAGTGTCTTGCCACATCGCGGATCACATACAAGTCATTTTCTCGGGGTTTCCAGAACAATCGAAAACTTCGGTTCTCCACATGTCGTCGCTCTTCCACGCGTTCATTCTTTGCCAAGTATTTATATCTTAAATAGTATCTTTTTATCTCAAATTGTAATACATTAGATTGTTAAGTATTAAATATTCACGATTATATTCTCTAATTGATTTGCGTTATGGCTCTAGCTTTGGACGATGTACTTGGAAGAAATGTCAAAGAATAACGTGACAAACAGTGAAAGTCACAATGTCACCATGAATATCTTGTTAGAATTTTGGGGGAAGATAACGCCATGCATTTTGCAACTTGTTTCCTACTCGAAAGGAGTAAGTGCAATTCTCAATGTTGTTTGACTTCGAGTTCTACCTCTCTTAAATTGACATATTCGAAATGCGCTTGAGGCAACGACATGAAAAGACAATTTAATTTTTTAGCTCTCAGAAATGCTTAATTTGCATTTCTTAAGCTTGTTAGAGGCCTTGTTGGAATGTGGTTCGATTCTGTTGAGTAAATTATTACCTCTATGGAATGCCATATTATTTTCTCATCATGTACAGGTAAGAACAAAACCAAACAATTGGAGCAGAAAGATTAAGTACCTAGATCGATCGTTGTTTTATTTTTTTTTAGCTACCAGGGCATTTACAAATGCGATTGCAGAATTGCCGCGATTTCCCACCGAGCAGAATGGCCGAGAACTTCGTTACTAATCGAAGAGAATCAAACGCAATACTTCTACGATGGTTACACCGTTTACAGTTTAAAATGGGCCAAATAGAAATGCAATCTTCCACCGCCACGCAATTCTATTCTATTTAAAGAGAAGATAGAGGAGCTGAAAAATGAGCTTTATGAATTAGATACTTCCATATATATTGATCAAAAGCGACGAAAAGAGATCAAATGAAATGGGATATTGCAAGAAAGTTCTTTGAATTGTGTAATTTCAGTGTAATTTTAATAAATCGTTAAATTGAATGGTGAAACGGTGTTGAAAACATTATTTTTCATACTATATTGCATGTACCACAAAGTGACAATGATGTAACGTCAATGTTATAATTTCCCATTCAACAATATTATGTAATTAATTACAATATAACATGTTTTGTACCTATCAGTTATATTGTTGAGTGGGAAATTTTAACATTATATTACTGTTACTTTGTGTTTACTGAAATATTAATTATTTTATATGATTAGCATATTTATTTTGTTCACATATTTTTCGCACAATTATTATAACTTTTCAAATATCTTTCAGTTACATAACTCAATCTCTATATCTTAATCTTATATCTTCATGTTTAAAATTATGATAAATTAATGCAGATATAAGATTTTATTGAAAAATTATTTTTTATTGAACAGTATTATTTTATTATGTCAAATACAAATTTGAGATGCAATTTTTTAAATTAATTAAATATGGATGTAGTGGATGTGAAAATAATTGTAAAAAAAGTGCTTTGAAATTTTCTTTCCTTATTAATAGTGTGTTTTTGCAATACATTATAATTTAAGTACTATGTGCAAGATTGTTATTTTAAATGATCGCGTAGAAAATTTCGATTAAGTTAACACATTTCAAATACAATTATACAATTTCAATGTTTATACCGTTGTTGTTGTCGTCGTTGTCGCTGGTCCTTTTGGTTTAATCATCATCAATGCACGTTTTAAAGTATAATCCCAACCTCTCCAACGGAACCATACGATACCTTTAGTAATAATATAATTTTTTTTTCATTGATATTTAACTTAAATTTTCCATGTACGATCTCTATTGCATTAGAAGTACGAAACTTTAATTTTAATATCTACATTAGTGACTTAGAAACATACCTTGTCGTGCAGTAAGATCTTGTGGATCATTTAGATAAAGACCATTTAAGCCACGTCCACAAGATTTCCACCACCAACCACCCTTGAGCATCGAAGCACAGTTCAAGGATGATCTATCATTATCCCTAAAAGCATAAATATTGCTAAATTCAACAAATTCTTTCACAGTAAATGTACAATTTAATTTTGCATGTCATCACGATATAAGAATATCCCATTTATTATATATAATAAACGTTTTACTAGTATTTATTTATTTTACAAGTTGTCTTCATCTTACCTGTTGTACGTGGAGAATGGACTGTTGTTCGATCCGTACCAAGGATCGTTCAATGAATCACCAGCATTTCCGTCGTATCCATCTATCTCCAATTTATAATATTCTCCCTCTGAATAAATCTTAAAATGCGAATATTGTGCGTACCTAATAAAATCAAATTAGAATTATATCGACCGATTTCAACTTTCTACCTGCACAATGTATTACCAGTATGGAAACTGTAAAGCTACGCATTCGCTGTTAGTACCCTCTAACAGTAGTAAAGCTACGATAATCAATCTACAGTTTAGGCATATACCTTTTGTTACCTTCGAAGTCTTCAAGTTCAACTCTGAGCATATAATCTTCATTATTTGTTAACATGTATATGTTTTCATTGCCTAGCCAAAATTCTTTAGCAGGATCTCCAAATCCGTTCTTATAATCTGCCCAATCTCTATTAAAATTCTCCCTTGGCTCTCCAAAATCATCTCTCCTTTGAATAACCTTTATACAAAAAATTGTTGTTAAATTGTTGTTAATTATTATATGTCCTTTTTCATCATTTTTTACTCTAAGAAATAATAACGTAATCAAATTTAATGGTACTTTCATTTTAGTGCCTTTTATATTAGAGTGAATAAATTCACCGTCCAGCCACCATTTTTTACTCTAATAAGTAATAACGTAATCAAATTTAATGGTACTTTTAGTGCCTTCTATATTAAAGTGAATAAACTCACCGTCCAGCCACCGTCAGCAATTTCCTGTTCACAATAGACTTTAAGGAACCAATATGTTGTACCGCGTATTTGTAGATAGTATACCCCACTATCTCGCATTCCTCCATTTAATAAGTCCACGCAAGAATAACCCTAATTTCACAAGAAAAAATAATAATTTTAATAAAATTAAAAGTCGATATACACATATACATATAGATATTGTTAAAATTGTTTTCCGGTCTCCGAAATAAATCTTGCGAGAAATATCTGATAAAATCAAACGAAAATGAAAATAAATATCGGAATATTTTAAACGATACATATTATTGGCAATAATTATTTGTAAAACTCTTCTTTTCACAATCACACGCTTTACTTCGAGACGATAATTTGAAAAAAGGAGAACCATACGAGAAATATTAAAATACCTTAATATCTTTATAATTGATTAATATGTCGCTTGTGAAAGTAGAATTTACTAAACTCGGTTTGTAAATCTTTTTACAATCACACGTTTTACTTCGAGACGATAATTTGAAAAAAAGGAGAATCATACGAGAAATATTAAAATACCTCGATTTCTTTATAATTGATTAATATGTCGCTTGTGAAAGTAGAATTTGCTAAACTCGGTTTGTAAATCTTTTCTTTTTACAATCACACGCTTCGAGACGATAATATGAAAAAAGGAGAACAATATGAGAAATATTAAAATACCTTGATATCTTTATAATTGATTAATATGTCGCTTGTGAAAGTAGAATTTGCTAAACTTGGTTTGTTTTTAACACTCGGGAATATCACTCCTCGATTTCTGCTATTTGGTCTTGCGGTACTCGAAGAGGTCGCCGTCATAGGTGTCGTGGAGCTAGTAGGATTGTTCGAGGGTGAAGCGACGGACGACATCGATGTTGTAGTTGATAAGGGCGGTGAGACAGTGGGTAGCGTAGATGTGGGCATCTCCGTTACAAAGTCTTCGGTTACACTGACGTATCTTAGAATAAACGACTTGAGAATTAATCTGTGTGTTCTTCTACTGCATTATGGAAAATACTTTCGACGAACCGGAAAAATTTGTGGAAAGTTTTCGTTAAAAAGCAATAAAATTGTGCAATAAAACGTCATTACTTTTTCAATCGAACGCTACGAAGACTGCTGTTTACACCAGTGTTATAGCCATCACGTAATCCTCGCGATAATCTCACTTTGCAAATTATTTAGTACAAGAAATAATTCTTACCTGCTTGGATCGTATTCAACGAGCCGGTCGATTGTCGGATCCAGTAACAATTCAGCCGGAATCGGGCGTTGCGCGAGAGTGGCCACATCGTCTTCTTGCTTCCTCAAACGGCTTTCGACACCCTCCAGGTTTTCGATGATCTTATTTGTTTTTGATTTCAGATCGGCGTGAATTTCGTTAATCGCTCTCTCCTGCCTTTGCGTCTGAGTAAGTAATTCGTCAGATTTCGGTAGCAGATCGTCCACCGAGCTCTTGGTCCCCATCTAATATTATTTAAATTAACGTTGCATTATTCTTGACGTCATGCCGCGCAAAAACTGACCGTAATGTCAGTTTCGTGTCGATACTAATTTGCATACCCGCTGAATTTTAATTTACTTCTTTCATATTGAAAACTTACCACTACATTCCAAACTTGATCCATTTTTTCCGAAACGACAAGTATCGGATACATTTGCTCGGAGAGACGATCGATCTTATTGTGTTTCGTCGGGGCTTCGGTCGTCGTTAAATTGGGGCGATTATGCCGATTGTTCTCGTAATTCTTCTCGACAATAGCATCGTGCACATCACTAATCATATTGTACACCGCTCCAAGATTATCCGACATTAGATTCATGTGGAACTGAAGCTTTCGATCCATACTACCTGTCGCTTGCTTAAGATTCTCTATCTCGAGCGTCATGTGGTTCATCACCTCGTTATTCATAGCCTTGGTGATCTCGACGACGCTCATGCTGACAGGCTTCTTCTCACTCGCCTCGGCGTTTATATCATCGCTTTGTAAAAAGTTATTGTCGAGCTGATTCTTAAGATTGACAAGCTTATGATCGATATCGGAAACTTTCTGATCGAGGGAAATCAATTTTTCGCCAAGAGTTTCTGGTGCTTGATCATTTTGATCGTGATGAATCACGCGTATTAGTGGGGCTGTAACATTTTAATTGAACACTGTAATACGGTTCGACGTCAAATTAGCGTCGCTACAATGTGATGAAAGCAAAATATGTCAATTTTTCTTTGAAGTAATAAATTTAAGTTGTTTGTACGTTTTGATAAATATATAAACTCATAAATATTTTAAAACTCTAAATACAATTAATACAATCTTTTTCTTTTCGCATATCACGTGCAAAGAGAAAAGTCGTGTTACAGATCGGTCACAAACACATCGATCACAAACAGTTTCGTGAAAATATATATCGCATACTTACTATCTTCCGTGTGACCTCCGCTCTTGCTTTCGGTAATTCTCGTTGCCGTTTCCGCGGATACGATAGGATACGCATTGAAAAGCTTCAAATCTAACGTTCTAAGCTTAGTAATGACCGCATCCGTTTTGTCAATGTTATCGTTTACGCGTGAATCTAAAGCCTCTACTCTTCTCATCAAGTGCTCCACCGCCTTATCTAAATTCTCGATTCGCTGTAACTTGGACTCCAAAGTTGATACTATTACTTCGAAAACGTTGAAAAGGTATTGCTCTCTACAACAGATAACATTCATTTCCTTCGTCTAATTATCATTTCACACCAGTTGTCAGTATTCATCTATCTAATCAAAGCAGACAAAGCAGGCTCTCCAACGATAAAACGAATTATTTAAATATTTTTTTAGGTTTCCTTAATTACTACTGAATAAATATTTGTTAATACGTTATCATTCATTATTTAATTATAACGGTATTGTAATTTTATCATCGAGAAAGTTACTTGACTATTCCGCTTGTTATTGTATCAAATGAAAAGGAACTCGTTACGGTACCGTGAATCAAACCTTTGCCATTTGGCTCTCAATCGTTCTACTGAAGAAGCAGCGCATTTAGTGTCATTACCGTGAAGCTGCAACATCGCGTGATGCACGGTTTATGAATACATTCGCAAACTAAATGGAAAGTTTCGTAAGCGGAGTATCGGCAAGCTTTGGGAGTATGATCGACTGGTTTACGTAACGAGCGGTTAACCGTTCGGCTCTCCCGTCTACAAGAGATCTGTTATTACGGTTCATTTTACACTTTATCCCTAAAAGCATGAGACGAAAGGAAACGAGATGTTCAAGCGAAAAGAAAAAAAACTCTTTTTTTTTTTTTAAAGAAGAATACGGGATACGGGATGCGGGGAGGGGGGTCCTTTCTAAATTCTCACCTATTTCGTTGCAGACTGCGAGAAGACGTCTGTGGCGTCGCGCCGGTACTATTATGGCTTGCGCTACGCGTGCCACGCTGATCAGCGGATGTTCGAGGTAATCTAGGACTTCCCGCTAAGACAAAGCCCAACACGCACGTGATAACGAGCACCGTTCGTCGCATAATTACAATGTCCTGCACACCGCAAAAGTTTCGAAAAATCCTCAACAAGACCGACGTCGACTACGTTTGAGGACGCGGACGCATAGTTATGTGGATAGATACTCGAAAGGTTGCGAGAGAACACATTCGCTTCGCAATTTTTTAATTGGGTCGACTTATTCGAGAAAAACCTAACCGCCCGATTGCAACCAGAAACCGGGATGAACGTGCGCGACGCTTTCGACTTTCCTTCCTTCCTTCCTTCCTTCCTTCCTTTCCGCCGTTTCGTCTCGTTTAGCCTCGTCGCATGGGTGAATAGACATTTAACTTGTGGTCCACACTCACTTGTCGCACGTGCACTCCAATTTATCACATACTGTCGCGCGGTGGTAAATAATGCCGTGACCGAGACTCATTTACACGCTCAATTCTACTCGTCCGTGCATCACTGCAGACAGACAATCCGATCTGAAGAGCGTAAAGCTTTCTTAAACCGCGCGCGGCTCGGCGATCGCACGGAACGAACGTGACGTATCTTTCGAAACGACGTCGACGTCGCGAACGATTTTCACTCGGAAGTTACGCAGGAAAATCAATTATTATTATATTATATTATATACAATTTTCCGCAAGTTGCACATCTGTCCGTCGCGTAAACGGAAGAGTTCTTGGCACCGAGAGACAGCTTCGATGTACGCGCGCACTTCCACTTCCTCTTCTTCAAAAACCGAAAACAAACAAGATTGCGCAAATAAAGCACACCGCGCTACCTCTACGCATATGAGGAAAGACGTCCGATTTAATCGAGACAGCTTTACGTCACCGGAAGTCAATTTTGATTGCTATCCGAGCGAGATTTCTCTGCGTGAAATTTTGTATATCTCTCACTTTTTCCTCCTCTCCTCTCCCTTTATTTCCCCTTTTTTTTCTTCCTTCCTCTTGCAATCCCTGCGGTTTCTGCTAACGTCGCTCTCGTATCGTCCCGCAGATCGAATCCTTCGGTAACAGGCGCGACATGAGGGACAGCTGACGATCGAGAAGATTGATTATGACGAAAGAGCCAGTCGGACAAGTGTATAGAAAGTCGAGGAGTACGTCGCGATTGAAATATTGCGTGCGCCGTGCGGATGAGTCAACTCGCGCCGAGTCGATACGGCAATTAATTAGCGATGCGATTAGAGCGGATCTTCGGGTCTCTTTCTTCTTCTTCTCCCGGTTTCTTGTTTTTTTTTTTTTTGTCTTACAGCGCGTCGACCGCGGCCGTAGAACCGGTCGATTGGAGCCGTATGTACATCGCACGATCGCACGGAACAACGCGCTACGGCATGGCACGTCGGTCGCGGATAGCCGACGAGAGCACGACGGGCACGCAGTTTTCGGTCAACTGTAAGACTTTACTTTCACATTAAAGTGGCCGTGCGCGCGCGCGCGCGCGCGAACGTACGAGCGAGCGGGCGCTCTCGACAATCGCGACAGCCGCTCGTGAAACTCTCCCCTATCCCCGCTACCGCCACGCTCTCTCGGACTCTCACTACCATTCCTTTTCAACTTGGAGAACCGGCGCGGCGACGGCGGCAGCGACGGCGGCGGCGGCGGCTCGCCGGTCCCCCGGTCCCGTTCTCCAGTCTCGGTCGACCTGTGCGCAGGTGGCGGTGAACATATGGTGAAAGGGTAGGGTGTTGAGACCCCACGGAACCCAAGAGACCCGGGGTACCTTTCCCGTCGCCGCCGCCGTCGCCGCATAGACCGTGCGCAGCGAGTTGCGACCGGGAACCTTTGCGAGGAGAACGAAACCGAGAGTTGGCTGGCCGGAATGAAAGGGGACTGCATTGCGTCGGCGTCCGGTTATGGATTTTCATTCAGGAAATACATACACGCTCTCTCGGCCTGCCTCAGATCTCTTTTCACGCCGATTATCGTAACGCTTTGTTCTCAGGACCCTTTACGGCCCGGACGCCAACGAGATCGTTCTGCAATACCGAGGCTGCGAGAGACATGAGAAATCAGCTTTTTTTTCGACTCGCGCTGCATATCTTTGAAAATTCAACGTTGAATAAATTCATCCAAATGGCCTGAATTCTTATTGTACCGCACGCAATATTATTTCCTGTAAGAATTAAAATTTGAGATCTATTTTAAAAACGATTTTCCAAAAAACACCTCGTTCTTTTCATCAGTCTGAAATCTCGCGTTACAGGAGAGATTGAGGCTGAAAATCATACAAATTGATTCTTGTAAATCATACAGCTCAAACAGTAAATAATGAAGCGTGCTCTTTTTTACAATTTATTTATATAATTTATAATGTAGATGTGATATAATAATAATTTACTATAAAATAATGATGTATAAAATGATTTGTATAAAAAAAACGTTGCGTTTAAAATTACTAATGTTTAAAATGACTTTTTAAAAAATAAATACTTATATTATAATGAGTAAATTTATTTCATTCTTTATTAGTTTCTGACATTATTGATCGTGATTTTTTTTGTAGTCACAAAAAGTGGTATGCTTTAAGTATTATTTTGATTGTATTTACTTAATCGTTATTATCGTATTATGACAAGTTTTCTAAATATCATTTTTTTGGCTAAAAATGGTCATGGGATAGATTGAGCCAAATGAGCTGAAGTTTATTGTTACAAGAAAATTTAAAGTAACAGAGATTAAGTGGAGAATAAATTATCTCTCAAACAAAATAATAACAATACGCTAGCAAATTTAATCAGAATTTTGCATCAAAATCGGTGCCATCTGCGTTCTCGTTAGACTTGGGTTTTGCATGCAAAACTTGTCGTTTATAAAATGAAAGCAAATTGACGCCAAAAATCGAGAAAAAATTTTCTAACATAATCTAACAACAAAAAATCAAGCAAGAATTAATATGCACGGCGCAATGCAATAACAAATTGACAGCAAATATTGAGTAAAACTTGCCGTTACATAACTCGATCATTCGATATGACTTTTTAAATACCTTTAAGTATCTTAACGTATTATCTTAAGTATCCCATAGTTAAAATTATTTTAAAAAGGCATGTTTGAGCTACATAACGGCAAGTCTTTCTCAGTTCTCATTTGAAAATGTGACAATCAATTACACATGTGAGTTTTTATTTGAAACTAAATAACTTTTTGATACAGTGATATATTCAAAACTGATATGTTTCAATATTAAGGGATATATATGTATTATAATGTACATATGTATTATAATGTATTTATATAAAAATATTACGTCTATTTATACTAATTATTAATATTTAAAAGTTGTGATAGTTAATCCTAGTTTTTAGAGTTCAGTTATTAGAGATCTAATCATATCTGACCTCACATAAAGATTGGAGAACACGAAAAGATTTTCGACTTGTGGTATTTTTGTAAATTCAATGGCAATCGAATGTAAACTTTAAACTTGCCTGATACTTGTTAATGACGTGAATTCTATTTCTTATAAAATAGATAAAATCCAAGATCGTTCAGCTTTATAGATAAGATTTTGCGAAAAATGCGCTTTATCGACCAGCATAACCCGATCTTCGCGTATTATACAAGAACTAATCGTCGCTGACTTGTTTTCATCAAGCAAATTATCATAAAAACTTTTCGTTCAATAACATGATATAATATAGGCGTAAAAATATGCCGATGCAATTGGCGATTTCAAGTACACACGTACTATTGCCGATTACATCATTCGTATGCGATAATGTATGCCACGAGACTATGCTTTGGACTCACAGGCACATGACGATGACTAATCACTCCTAGTCTAACGCAGAAGAGAAAAATCACGCGGACATTTTTATCGTCGGCAATGTCCGCGGAATAAATCTCGCAGTGCGCCGCGACTCGACAATGCGTGTCGAGTGGATCGGAATTCTGAGGATCAGTGCTACAAGGTGAGAAGATAACGAGGGAAAGCGGAGGAGAGAGAGAGAGAGAGAGAGAGAGAGAGAGAGAGGACAAAGAGGCGGAGGCGTCCAAGTGAACGGAGGCAAAGGTAGAGATCGAATTAAAAGGAGACAAGAAGGAACCATTAGAGAAGAAGTAACGAGCGCGCGAATGTCTCTCGCGCGACTATAACGGCGATCGAATCCGACCGGTCTCTTTCTCTCTCTTTCTCTTCGCCCGGGCGCAAGGATCACGAGAACCGGAGGAACGAGCGCTGCGGGCGAAGTCTCGTTCGTTTATTACATCGAGGATACTGGAGTAAGGCCGAATCGGCGACTCGGAGAACGGTCGTATCGCCTTGAAATATCCCGGCCCGCTATGATACAATCTCCGCGATTATTATGTGCCTCTCGATCTCGTTGTGCAATCGGGATCGATGGAAAAAATGGATCTCCCCCTCCGTGGGCGATTCGCTCACGTCTACGAGGATACGTCGCGATCGTGTCAACGGCCCCGCGGACCATACGCAGACGCGGACTCTCGCCTCTCGCGAGGAAAATCGGAGGATCGTCCTGTTATGACGTCGCGCGCGTCGGCGCGTGCGAAACCGAGCGTCGGGGCGCGCCGCGCCGTGAGCTGTCAGCCGTGAGCCGCGAGCCGCGAGCCGCGAGCCGCTTTAACGCAACGCGGCCGCTGAGAAACGAGTAAATTATAGGGATCGCGATACCTACCATTCTTTTTTTTCCAATGACGTGATTTATGCTGAACAATGAACGGCGAATGCTGCAAGATAATGCTGAAAAGTTAATAACCGACACGCGAAAGATTGAAAATGTACATACCCTGAGTAAAAAGATTAGTAACAGTTACCAAATCCACTAAATCCAGTTATAGATTTTTGCTTCTTATTTTTGCATTTGATAACTCTCAAATATTCATTTGATCACTCATTAAACAAACTTTTGTTCATGGTTGAATCAACTAAATAAAATAATTATTAGCCAATATTTAATTAATTGGCATAATTCAACCAAAGCGTTTGTTGATTTTAACAGTTAATTAATCCTGGCAACAAATCTTATAATCAAATCCTGCTTTCAGCGTATATATATATATATATATATATATATATATATATATATATATATATATATATATGAAGAATGACATCACGTTGCCTTGTTCTCTAATTACACTTTTTAAGTCTGACGTGAAATAAATAAGTGGGCAGTTACAGAGCTGAAGGGAGAAGAGAGAACGAAGAGTACAGGATTCAGCTGTGAAGAACAAACGAGAAATATTCCCGCGACAGGTGACCTCGCGGGTACCTGCAGTGAAAAAAGAATTAGAACGAGGCAGTGCGCCGCCTCGTTAACAACAATATGTTCCCGGAGTTCCGTCGAGAGTCTCGACGGGCGTTTTCCGCGATTGTCCTTCCGATTTCTCGGAAGTTTTTCGGACGCTTCCGCGAGAAAATGCCGGACGATAGTTTTCTTCCCTTTCTTTTTTTTTTTTTGTTCCGTCGGATTCCTCTGTCTAAATAGCGATTACGTCACACTTTCGAAAACGAAAGTGCAACGTATGAAAGTCACGATTACGCAAGCGGCTAGTACAAGCTGGTAGGTTCGGAAATTGTATAGGGTCACACTGTGTACCAGATGAAACGTAAGGATCTTGGTCAGTTTTGCGGGATAAGCTGCCGATTGTTTCTCCGATCAATTTTCCCCGCTTCGTACAAAACGCGGCATGGCGATCGTCGACCGTTTTTCGTGCTTTTAATAAGAAGCGTGGAATCCTCCTCGCCTACAACTTTCCGTTTATTCAAATCGAGGATCTCTTTCTTGAGAATTTCTCTTCTTATTTTACAGGTATACGGCTCACCTCTGAAGTTTTTACTCGGCCAGTAAAGTGAGCGGATCGAATTGTTCGTTTAGGATGAGTGATCTGTTCCGTTAACAAGGATTCCACGAGCAATTTGCACTCGGTATATAAAGTGAATAAATAGGTAAGAGTAAGAGAGAGTAAATTTTACTTTTTGTTGCCGGTGGCTATATGTTTTTCATCTGGAAATAGATAGAGATACTTTAATACGATACGATATACTTTTCTCATAACAGCTATTTGAGAAATTTTGTACGTATGTACATAAAATCTCTCAAACACGCATACATATACACACTTGTTTTTATTTGAAAAACTATGCTATAGCTATGTAGATTTAAATAGATCATCGTAGGAAATACCGTTTTTCAATTGGAAACGATTAGAGATATTTTTAACATATTTTATATATGTATTTCTTATAATAACTACTTGAGAAATTTTATACACATGTGTATAAAAGCTCTTAAATACACGTATACACATATATGTATGTATTTAAAAAAATAAATACATATATATCTGTTTTTTTTTTTACTGTAGAACAGATTTAAGTAGACTATCGTAGGAACGACCGTTTCTCAACTGGAAACGGGTTAAAGGCACTTTAATTGGAGAAATGGTGGTCAGTATCTCGCCACGCCTCATACTCCTCTCTTTTCCTTCCTTTCTCTGTTGCGCGTTTGGTATAAAAATAACTAACAGATGTAAGCGACACGACTATACTCCTGAGCGCCTTTCGTTCTTCTAGGTAACGTTAAAGGTGAACAACCTCTTTAACAGGGTACACGTCAAGAATATGTATAACTTGTAATTTCAAAACGCGTCAAGCACATTTAACTATGTATTTACTTGAGATAAATGAGAAAAGAAAGAGAGAGAATTGCTGCTGAGGAACGGTCATTCAGCGGACAGAACTCCTTTCAGCGATGAATTAGATTAAGCATAATCGCATATGCATTTCGTAATGTTTATAGTTTGCCTAGTAACGATTTACGTCCCGGAGAACGCGATAACGAAAATAATATAAGCGATGCTTTTCAACGATCGTCCCCAGTAATCGCTCCTCTTATCATCGAGGTGTGGCAAGCAGTCACGTTCGATTCCGTGATTTGAAACAAAGCTTAGAGTGTTACTGACTCTGTCGCAAGGAGCAAGCATAAGCAACATCCGCCCGATCGTCGCGAGATAAAGGCATCAGCAGGCAGGAAAAGGAAAAGGAAAAGAAAGATAAAAAAAAGGAAAACATGGCAGATGAGAAAATTGTGTCGGACGAGCGATTGCACGATTACTTACGCACATACGTGAAAACTATCAAGCTGTCAGCCCCGAAATTTCGCATAGTCGAGGGCACCAATAAAGGTGATAACTACGTCAGTCTCGTTTATCGCGTCGCCATCGAGGGCATCGAGAACGGCGAGGTCAAGAAAATTCAGCTCATTCTGAAAACCACGCGGACCAATGCCGACGAGCTGCTGTCGAGCAGCAGAGTTACAAGGATGTTTCAGCGCGAGATGCTCTTCTACCAGGAGATTCTGCCCCTTTTCAAGGAGACCCTGAAGAAACGCGGCGGGATCGTCGATCGCTTCCCCGCTCTATACGACGTTAACGATGAATCCGGAAAAGAGGTAATTTCGCGGTTCACCACCGAGCGCCGAGCGTGATCCAGGCCGATGAAGCAATAACGCACGTACACGAGGCTGTGTATCGTGTAATCGCATATGTAAATTCCATACGTTGCCTTTACATAATCTCTTTTCTTGCGCGGATATAGCGCGGCCACGTAATGAGGCCGTAAGAGAGATAACCAATCGACAATCACTTTTTTTCTTTCTTTCTTTTTTTTTTGTATTAAGGAAGTGAAATTAAATAATTCAAGGGGAGAGGGCTATTGTTGCGAACGTACAATCTGAAATGCCATTGTTTACTTATTGTAATGCTATCTTTCACTTCGATTTGCACGTCCGCAAGACAATGCGTCTGACGATGCGTTGCTAAATTGACCCGGCGAGATTTATACGTGTAATAAAACGCAGGCATCATGTCGCGAGAAGTGAAATGTCGATTTATAATGACACACGAATACACGGGCACGTACATATGCGCGCGCGGGCCCAGGCATAATAAACTGGTTTAAAGATTATCAAGTGAGACATAAGGTCCGGTTAACCTTTGCATTACGCAATATTTTCGCTAATGGTCAATCTGCATTTAAGCATTCAATACGAAGGAATCTCTTGCATCTCGACGCGATTTCGTTTTCCCTCGCAAAAAATTGTCAATTTTGCAATTTGATGAAACGCGAAATTTGTTGAGAGCTCTCCTTTCAACCTTCCGATTCGATCCCATCGTATTCCGGGTTTACATAAGAAATCGCAAGTCGGCGATAAACATAATGCTATATCTTCCGCAATTTTTGGAGTCTTTTCACCGTTCGTATTTAGCGGTAAAAGTCGATATAATCAATGCTAGGCACGCGGTAGAGAGGTACGGAGCAAAGTGTCTGATAATTAGATGGCTCGCGAAAGTACACGTACACTTCTCGATTCTTGTTTAGTACGTAACATCACGTACGTAATATCTCTGACATTTTGATGGACGAACTTTTGCGCGCGTACATGATACATAAAAAAATTAGTTAAAGTAATTACCTTCTAATAGGAGGGATCCTTATCTTATCTAGCACAAGATGTAGCTAGCTTTAATGTCTTATCTAATAATAGTGATTATACTTTACGCTCCGATAAGATGCCTTATCGGAGAAAACAAAGAAGAAAATATTTTGCAATTAATGAATAACAAGAAAAAGCGAGCTGCGAGTGACTCGCGCTTTTCTTTATACTCGTTAATTTTAATATCGAAATCTTATCTGATGATGATAATTATACTTGACTGATAATAATTTTTATACTTTCCGGAACAAAATTTTTTATATATGAATATATATAAATATATGTATATAACTATATATAAATGTATATAATTATATATTTTTATACATGTTTATACATATTTATATAAATTTAAATATGTTTTTATATGAAAAATTTTTCCCCGGGTTATCGTATAAAAATAAAAAGAAACTACAATTTTGTAATTAACAAACAAGAAGAAGTATATTATATGTACCCAGATAGGAAACTTTTGCTATAAATGCACAATTATTGTATCTTTCCATTTATCGCATTTCGCAATAATTGTGATAAGATGATTCTGCAAAACGCAGATCTTTTACTAAAATAGAATTTTACAATTATAAGTTCTAAATATTGACAAAATAATGACGCAAAATTATGTAAAAAAATAAAAAGTAAAAAGAATTTATTACTATTACTTCAATAATAATAATTGTACAATTGTATACTGCCATGATTTTTACAATAATTACAAAATTAATTTCTAAAATGTATTCAATAATAATTGTGCTAAGATGATTCTCACTAATGTTACAATTATATAGAAATTTTACGCATCAATTTTTTAAAGATTGCTACATGTTGCAATAATTAAATTTAGAATTATTGATTTTTAAATTTAGATGTAGAATTATTACGCAATATATTATATACATTATATTTTAAAATTAAAATGAGACTAAAATTTTTCTGTATGCGTTCCTATCTGGGTACGTATATAGTTTATAGTATTATGGTTTATTATAAAATACATGAGCTTGCATTGCAATTTACTACTGCTTCTTTTGGAAAAAATTTGTTTATATTACACGCGCACTCGCGCATGCACACGTAAAGAAGATACGCTTATTCATCAATAAACAGCTATGATTTCCCGCTCGTGGGATGACGTGACTCGACAACATTATGATTATCATCTTCAGTTATCTCATAACATGATAAACTTTCACATGTTTCTCGTGAAGTGCGATTACCGAGATTAGATTCGTATCTTTACTAGAGAATACTTTAAATCTAAAGCGACAAGAAGCGAATGTTTGAATAACAGCATGTATAATTTACCATAGATACTGATGCTGGAAAATCTAACGCCCCAAGGCTTTGTGATGGCCAAGTCAAAGATTCTGGATTATCCGCATCTCAGCTTGGCGATGCGGTGTTTGGGTGAATTTCACGCGTGCAGCTTCATTACGCGTATCGCGAATCCGACGAGCTTCGAAAAATTGAAACGGATGGAAGATTCCGTTTTTGGTGAAGAAGCAACTTCTGATGTTAAGTCTGAAGCTATACGTAGTGCTCAAGAAGACCTTATCGACATCGTATTAAAAGTACTTCGTTGATCCTTTACCCAAGATCGTCGATATTGAATTTAAAACGTTTTTTTCTTAATTTTTTTTGTACCATGTACAGGCTTTAGCAGACGAAGACAAACATTATTCCGAAAGGTACAAACAATTTATGGGTAATGTAACGGAGAATCTGAAAAATGCAGTTGATGGAGAAGCCGCTGAGCCGTACGCCGTTATAAACCACGGTGACTGTTGGACCAACAACATGCTCTTCAAATACGATAAAGTACATAGGATTAGATATTTCCTCGATAAAGATATACATCATAGCTAATATCTGTGTTACATTAATGTATATATACTTTATTATTAATGTATACATACTTTAATGTATACATACTTTAAATTCATATACTTCACAAGGCATCGTTTTGTTTCAGGAAAAAAATCCGTGCGACTTGCGTTTCGTAGACCTTCAGATATGTCGTTACGCATCTCCCGTTTTAGATCTAGTGTACTTACTTTTCTGCTGCTGCACGCAAGAAATAAGAAGCAAATATTACGATCAGGTAATACACGAATATTACAACACGTTATCAAAGAGTATCGAAAGAGCCGGCTATGATCCTAAAATTCTCTTTCCTTACGAGATATTATCCGAACATTTTACCAAATTTGGAAAATTCGCGGCAGTAATGGCTACTTACACTATACATATATTTACCAGTAATGGTGCAGAACTAACAAATTCATATAACAATAAGGTACTCCAAGAAAGAGTAAAAAATGACAGTTTTTATAGAAATATGTTAATAGGCACCTTTAAAGATCTCGTCGACAAAAATTATATATAAATTATTATATATAAATTATATATAAATTAATACTTTCACAATAATATTGATATCACGCATATCAAAGACAAAGGGAAATCTTAGGATTAAAAGAAACATACTAACTTAGAAGTCAGTGCAACTACGCTGTATAGACGCAACCGATAAAAATTATGCATACATTTGTCCACTTTCTTTTTATGCTGATATAGCATTCGAAATATCAGACATGGATATTGCTGTTGGCTCTTAATATAAACAAAAATTTATTAAATTCTCATATAATAATTATTTCTTCGCAAAAATTGTATTATTTCATTACGTCACTAAAAAATTTGCGGAAAGATAATACTAAAATATACAAGGTGTCCCAGAAAAACCGCATGCCCTTTCACTAACAGATTCTTTGGAACCTTCTAAGTCGAAAACGCTTATGCGAAAATGTCGAAGCTATAATAGTTTTTAAATAAGAAGCACTTAGAATTAACCAGTCAGTTTGTGGAAATTTGGCGCGCTCAGATATGACACATCGTATAATAGTGAAGGTGCCCTTGTATTAAATATTTGTTGAAATATTTTACTGGTTTTACATATTCAACCTGCTTTATTAAATCATTAATGTAAGAAAACTACAGTATCATTAGTTATTTCTTCCTAGTTTAGCACAAAAATATATTTTATCAATTGGCATAATTTGAATATATTTAATTACTATACGAGAAAAGTCACTCGCCGGTTTGTGACGTACATACAAGGACACCTTCATTACTGTACGATGTGACATGCCTGAGCGCGCCAAATTTCCGTAAACTGGCTGGTTAACTTTAGAAGTGCTTCCCATTTAAAAACTATTATAACCTCGACATTTTCGCGTAAGAGCTTTCAATTTAGAATGTTTCACAGAATCTGACAGTGAAAGGACATGCAGTTTTTTCTGGGACATTCTGTATAATTTCTTTATACCAAAGTACAAAAAATAGTGTGTAAGGTGAAATTTTCACTCATAAATTTAATTATGATATCTAGATATCTTTTCATCATTCGAATGCATTCGAATTTTAATAAAACAATATTTATAAACAATTTTACTCAGGGAAAGACAGAAATTGTATAAGAGATATATTTTAAAATGAAATATACAATCTCTCAAATATACAAAATAAAGGCAATCTACATTGTTCAGTAATAAAAGGAATACTAGTTTAGTGATTATGTATGTCAGCTTTTAGTAATAAGGTCTTCTTGGATTATTCTGAAAAAAAAATGTAATAATTAAAATAGATATTTTTTTAATGTTTTCGTTATTTTATTGTAACAATCTTGATACTTACCAATGGATTAGGCCTAAATCTATAAGCAAGCATCATCCGTTTTCTATATGCATCAAATTCATCATCGTCCCTAGATACTCCATCTGGTCTTTCAGAACCTAGACCTGCGCTATCGAGTCTATTCGTCGCTCTAGAAACATATTTATTGATCAAGAACTTGAAGGTATTAAACAAACATATTCAATATGAGGGAAATGACAATAACTAATAATATTGTAATATATAAAAATAGTATTACTTGTTAATTGGTTCAATACGACCGCTACCCTCGCTACCCAACCCTTGTCCTTCGCTCCATCCAAGTTTTTGTAACATCTGAAATCCTGTAAGTAGAAAAATATTTTATCAAATGATCCAACTGACGTAACTTTTAACAATAAACATAAGAATAAAGAATAAAAAATGACTTTATTAGTATTTAATTTGAAAGATTCACCAATTTAAAAATTAATTAAAAATGTAATCAAATCAAATTTAACCGTTTTATATTTATTTTAAAAATATTGATAGAGAATATTTTAATAGAGAAAAATAATAAAAAAAAATATAAACAATTTTCTTTATTACATACCTATATTATCTTCCTTTAATTTATATTCTTTATAGTCGCTCAAATCAGGTTCTTTTCCCTGCTTTACGGCATTATATTGTTCCATAAATTTTTTTAATTCATCCGGTGGCAAAAAATCACCAATGTGATGTTTGCCCTCCGCTTGCGCTGTTAATTCCTCGGCCCACATCTGTGTCGCTTCCATTTCAGCGGATCTCAGTTTGTGTTCCCAAGTCCCTCCTTCTGTCTCTTCATCGCTGTCATACTCGTATTTATGTTTCCCTTGTGCTTCCAAACGTTTTACTTCTTCTCTTTTTCTTAAAAGATTTTGGTACAAGAGATTTATCTAAAAAAATACGTACATATATTTATATATTTTTTTTATATATACAAAATAATTAATCCTTGAAATTTTCTTTCTTACGTAATTAGAATGAAGAAAATGAATTTTTTAATTTACTCTGTATATTCCTTATAATTGATAGAATAATCTACCTTATAATGATCCTCTGCCTTTTTCCATTGTTCTTCACTTAAATCGAGTGTACCAAACGTCTGTCTCGCATAATGAATAAGTGCAGGATCATTCCGTGAAATCTTGGTAAGCATTGGATTCTTTGATTTAACGTGTTGCCTCTTCGATGGAGAAGGTATTATGACCGCAGGTTGCCCAATTTGTCCCGGTATAGCTATGCCAGGTTGCGGAAGCGTAGCACCTGATCTATTACCAGAAGATACGTTTGTTTCAGTAATGAGAACTTTATTGTCTGGATCACCCCAGCGACTACGTTTTCTTCTTTTCCGTTCTTCCTTATTATCTTCCTTTAACTGATCTGCTAACAATAGTATGTACAAAACATATATTAATAAAACTTGTCTTAAATATCGTCCAATTGTATACGTAGTTATATTCACCATGTAAAGTTGAATGAGATTTCTGAGACTTATCCGCTTCGTCATTGTCACTAAGAGCTTCCTCAGGACAATAAAGTTCTGCACCACTGTTCTTCTTATCCTTATCCGGCTTCTCCGCACGTAATTTTGAAACCAATCCCCTGTACTGCAGATACGCTGCACTTTGCTTTTGGTGCAGAAACCTTGATTAAAATGATACTTAAAACGCTGTCTAGTAATATGTATTCCTAAAGATACAATACTTTCATAGAAGTGTAACGTTAATATAGACGTGAAGTAAAAAACAGCAGAATAAAATAATCTAAAATTTTGTTTGGATTAGGGAAATTGAAGGCATTAATATTATATATAGTATGTATCTCCAAATATGCTCAACATACAAACATCAAAACCAAGAAATGGAATAAATTTAAAAGAATATAATTATGTTTTAAAAGATATGATTATAACTTGAGAGATACGTAATAAAACTTTGAAACAATATTTCTTTTTACTTTTAATTTAATAGTAAGAACCATAGTATAAAATTTTTAATCTTAGAATATAAAATATTTCACATTACTATTGCAGTACAAATATCCAATATATAAATATGTATTGGATAGGTAAATGTTTTATAGATAAATTAGTTATAAATCTAAATATTGAATATCATTTAAAACTTTATATCATTTAATACTTTAATATTATAGTGATTTTACTTAAACAACCAATATCTTTGTTAAACAAACACGTTTAAAAAGAGATAGGACTCGGTTGTTGAGAATAAAAGTGCTTAAAAGTAAAAATAAACAGTAAATGTATACAAAACTCAATTAGATAATTGCATATTTTGTCTCAAGCTTTTTCATACATCATATCTTTTATAACATTCTTATAATTTTATATAAATTTCTAATTTCTTTCATATAGAAAATGTTATATTAGTAAAAATGGAACATTAAACTCTACAAGAAAAACAAACATTTTCTATGCCACGTTATGGGGTATCAAATACATATAATACGATTATTGCGATTAAAAAAAAATATGTTTAATGTGAGAATGCATTCATTAGTAACAATTTTATCGAATATAAAGATAGCTTGCTTCATGAAAATATAAGAAACATATAGGCAAATTTCTGTAATCAGCAAATAATTTTGCATTACAGTTGATATTTAGGAATGCAAACATACATTTGCAACAATTCACATTAAGCAGCCATTCAACAAAATTGTACATTCAATCTTTCATGTTACTAAGATATCAAGAATTATAATGATAAAGATTTGTACAATGTCCTATAATACAAAATAAAATATTATCATCCTAAATATTATAAAAGTATTAATTATATTACAAATGAGGAACAGGGAAATGGAAATACAAAACGAGGACCAGTGAGGACAGTAGTTACCATAATTTAGGATCTTGGGCATTCTTCTCTCGTACTTCTTGTTCAATCTCATCCCCACAGTCAGCCACGATTCGTGCCAGCTGCTCAGCCTCTACTAAACACACTTAGAATCCTTTGTCAGGTGCTTTGTATAATAATGTCCCAAATGTCTATACATGAGCGTATATGTCTGTACGTGTATATATACATTTTAATACTATGATAAAAAATATATATATTCTTTTAACTTTAAATACTATGTCTTACAACGAATTATTTTCCTAATATGCCATAATATCGTTAAAATTGTGCAAGAGACAAAACAAAGTGTCTAGTGCTTATAACATTATTAACATTACACAGCTATGCGACACAAGAAAAAAAAACCATATTTCCCAATTGTGATATCATACCTTGTTGTTCGGAACTCTGTAGATTAGCCGGCGGTCTCACGGGTGGTGGTATTTGTACATTAGGAGGACCCACCGAGATAGGTACCTGATTGGAAAGAGTATAGCCGGTGGACATAAGACCGCGCGACGGTCCTGCGTTAGGAATGACATTGGGAGGCGGAATGTTTGGCGGAGGGATATTCAGATTTGGTGGTGGAACCGAATTGATCGTCGACGGGACGGTGTGCACTGGCGGAGGTGCTGTCATTATCATGGATGTTATCACGTTTGGAGGTGGGACATTAGCTACGTTTGGTACCGTTACCACGATGGCTTGCGAGCCCGTAATAGGCATCATAGTCGGAGGCATTTGCGACATCGGTGGCAAAATGTTGGGCGGTGGTATATTAGGCGGAGGAATATTCGGAGGCTGTAAACTGGTATTGCACGCCGGCGGTGGTACGCTGCACTGTTGCGGATTTTGTATAATGTGCTGTTGCGCGTTCGACTGCGAGGACAAGTTGGGCATTGGCATAGCTTGAGACATTTGCATATTCGGCGGCGGGACATTTGTATTCGGCGGAATGCTCTGAATAGGGGGTGGTGGTGGAGGACGTATGATATGCGGGGGCGCGATCTGCATTCTCACGTTATTAGAATGCTCGTTTATGTTGGTGTAATTATTGCTAAAATTTTTCGACACCGCTAGCCTCGGCATATGCGCGGACGGGATGTTTGGCGTCAAGGTCCTTATTGGGGGCGGTATATTTGTTATTTGCATCGGCACTGGTTGCGACATGAGGGATGGGATGGAAGAGACATGGTTGTTATTTTGAATTGGGAATTGCTGATTGAACTGCGCGCGCTGCCCGTTCTGCGATTGATTGTAGCTGTGCCGTGTCTCTGGACTAGGTGACGACCGGCGTCTGGTAGGCGATGGGCTCGACGACGAGCTGTGTTTTCTATCTGAACTTCTGCTCCATCGGGTGTCGTTTCTTCTACGATCGCGTCTGCTTTCCCAATCTCTGCTCTTTTCGCTACTGCGCTTCCTCTCCCTGTCTCTCTCTCTAACAGCTTCGTAGCTTCTCTCATCTTTTCTCTCATCTTTTCTCTTATCTTCTTTGTCCTGCTCTTGCTTGCCAGTCGCTTTACTGGCTATCTTTTTAAACTGATCGAGGAAACTGCCGTCATTGGCAAATAGATTCATAGTAGTAGGCTTTTCGTCTTCTTCCCTACAAACAAACCATGGATTTGACTTTTTTGATACTTGTAAATAATTAATATAATGTGCAAATATTCCAGATCACAATGTAAATACAGCCAAATAACCACGTATAGGCGATACTCTCCAATTTCTTTGTATTTAATTTTTCAAAATGTTTTGTGATAAAATCAAAGATAATCACGAGTAGATTACATTCGGATAACCAAATCTGTCGAGAACAAATTTGAAAATATCTGCTGTAAATTTTATCAACAGAATGCCAACAGAAATATAATAGAATCCACTAACATAATATAATAGCAGTTTGACATGTCATTATCATTTAAATAATGTATTGCATTTCAATATTTATGAAATGACGAAATTCTGCTCAGTTTTTGCCAACAATCTACTGTCAAATTATATCGGCAGACTATACCAGCAAAACATAAACTTAATATAAACACACAGATGATGCCGATATTTATTGTGATATCTGAACAAATATACTATTAAACTATTTTCATTTGCAGTTTCTTTACTGAAATAAATTCTACCCTTTTATCATTCCCAAGAAATTGAGCTCCAAGTTTCATTTTGGCTACGTTTTGTAACTAAATGTTCTTCTTTGCTCGCATTATGACAAAAATTGGATTTTGTCTTGTTTTTTCACTTGAATCTGTTTTTTTATTTTTCCGTGCATTATACCCTTCCGCTTCTGCTTTCACCTTTATCATCTATCATCATTCTCAATTCCTTACTCAATTTGTCCAATTCTAATCTATTTCAAATCTTTATCTGGCTCTGGTTCCTAATTGATTTTGTCCCATTTTGATCTTCTTTAATCCTTAATCGGGCAAATCAAATCTATTGGAGCCAAAACAATATTTCAGTAAACTTACTGCTCACAGAATTAAATAAAGCGGTTTCTAACTCGTTAGACAATTATGACCTATGTATTTGCTTTAATTAAGAAAATAATATAAATAAAGTATCTGAGAAAATTTGAGCGTATTTTTTCGTTAAATTTTACACACTCAGAGCAAACGAAGAACGAGCAAAGAACATTATAGCAACATCGCAGCAACATTGCAATATTATAATATTCTGTTTGCTGGGCAGGTCCTTCTGCCCATTTGCTAATTTAACCCATCCAATTGAGAGTTAACCTCTGTGCTCCTCGTCCTGGTTTTTATCTCATTTGTGTTTTGGTTCATATTCCATCTGTCGAATTTAAAACTTTTGGAAACAGTAAAATGATATACTTTGAATGCCATATACTTGCATTTACTCTATTATCTCTGATTTTATCACCAAACTTTCTGAGAAACAAAATACGAAGAGATCGGGGAGCATCCTGGCCGCACTCCTTCGTCCGGAAGATCGAGCTGACACGACGTAACGTGACAGGAAAGAGATTTACTTCACTTACTTTGGGCCAACACTTTTACTGCTCGCTGTGGTCGAGGCCGACGAGCTTGACTTTTTCATGCATTCCACGGCTTCCTTCACCTTCTGTTCCTGTCTTTTCGCTTGGATCTCCATCTTCTTCTGTTGAATGATCTGCTCTTGCTTTGACATCTGCGCGAAGCGTTCATTTCGCGAAGTTTTTGACACAAACGGATCGGACCCCTTCACACCGCGATACGCCATTTTTGTCAGCGGCTTAGCCTCTCGAGTTCACGAGCAACTCTGGCGATTTTTACGGGCGGACGATTAAAAGGGAATCTACGTATCTCGCGTTATCTCTTGTCCCAGACTCGCGTGTCAATTAATACAAAAAGGTTTTATACGCTCGGCTACGCGCAATGGTGTTTCATATCTCGTCGAGCAATGTCAACGATGTCGGCCATATATATTTTTACTTGCATAATGTCTGCCAACTAACATGGACTAAAATCAAATTAAGACGACACAAACTGTCATGGCAGGGTCTCTAGGCCGTTTCACTCTGCGCGCTGACCCTGTTTCAATTGTAATCGTATAATCTATATTCGGTAAAGCTTATTTACGAAGTGTATTCTGACAATAGTCGCAAGCAGTATGTACCAATTACGACTTATAACAGCCATAGATCCATGTATACAGAGCTCGACGCTCATTGATTGTAACAAATGACGCAAGTCGCAATTGACTAATGTAGAATGCCTTTTAAGACCAATTGTATAGCCAATTAAAACTGTATACAACTGAGAAATGAACCAATCGTGCGTCAGATATTAAGACAACAGCAATGTGGCACTTTTGATATGAATTTTCTATCAATGGACAGAATTGGGAGATTTGAGAAAAATATTACAAATAACTTTTATTATAACTATTAGTATAACAAAAATTTTACAACTTAATTGTTTAATAAAATGAAAATAAAAATTAATGAATTTAATGGTTTAACACTATAGAAGCACCGAGCAATCATTTCTGATTGGTTCTATTTTTTAGACTAATACCTTATTTCTCATATAAAAGATAGGATTTTGAAATTTTATAACTTCAGAACAAAGAAGATAATGAAAAAGATTATGAAAAATTATAAAATTTCAGAATCCTATCTTTTCCACAATAGAATATTTATTTTTAATCTAAAAATTGGAAACAAAAAATGATAAATTGATAAATCGTTTAATAAGATTTACACTTCGTCTCTAATATTGCACTTTATTTTTAAACATACAGACATACAAATAAAAATGCTATACAATACTTACGTCGCTATGATATATATATCTCGTATGTATATATATATAACAACTATGTATATGTGTGTATGTATATACACTGGTATAGTAAATATCGACATATATTTATACACTCCTAAAAAAAAAAATTAAGGAAATACGTGAAACTTCCTCAAAAAATGGGCAAAATTCAAGCAGTTGTAACTTTATTAACGAAGTTACAAACTGCTTGAATTTTGCCCATTTTTTGGGAAAGTTTCGCGTGTCTCCTTAATTTTTTTAGAAGTGTATATATATAGATGGAATATAAGTTACATAAAAACGACATAATATAAAATAGTAAAAATCAGTACAGAGAGTCAGAATTCTCGTTATTATAAGTGCGGGTCGTCGCAGCGGATTTAGCCTCTTTTAGCGACGCGAGAAATTTATATTCATATAGAATGATATATGTATACTCTTGGACTGAATTCTCTATTTATCCGAGCTGCTAGTTCGTTTCCGCCGCAACATACACCAAGCTGCTCGATAAGTTCTCTTAGATACCGACAATATTTACTGATCGATGTCAGAGTATCCTACAAAGCCCGTGTCACTTACAGCTACTAGAGGAGTCTATCGATCATAGTTAACAGCGCTCAATTACAGACCAAACACGTAAGCTTAAAACGATTTAGTCGCATAAAATTGGCTATATAATAATCTCTGTAAAATACTCTGAATTACCTCTCACTATTCCATGTCGCGAACGAGGGAGGGGCTTCCCCGCGTGATTATAGTTAATTCCGGGAAATGCCTTTTAATTATTAGCGTTACGAATAGTGCGTTCGTCGCCGCTTCCAGCGTAGTCGTTCAAATTAATAATTATGTATGTGCTTGGCTTTGAATTCAGTCTTAAAATTTCTCTACTGGGCAGTAGCGTCCCCTTGTAATATCTTTTGCCCATTCGGCAAAATGAATGCTACTCCCATTGCCAGTCTTTCCGTTCGTGTTGCTCGGTGGAATTGTCGGAGTGTGAACCTGTGATCGAAATGTTTGTACAGCATTCAACTCTACCTCGCATTTCCGGTATCTTGCCTCTGAAATATCAGCTTATTATGATTATTTGCGCTATGCGTGCACGCTGTCCGCGATGAGCGTACGATTAAAATCAATTCACAAACGTTTTACTGAAATACATCATTGTTCTTAGACGTTTGTACAACTGGCGGCTTGGAATTGGCATGATTGTCCTGATAATGCTTCCATAGGCCAGTAACGTTGTTTACCTGCGCACCACATCCAGGCATTTTGCATCTAGACATTAAATACTTGGATTTTGGAAAAGCTAAAACATACTTACAAAACGATCATATATACAGGATGACAAATGATATATAAAAAAGTTTAAATTAACCGTTTCCTTTAACTCCACACTGACATTAAAATAATCTGAAAACCGTTTTTATTTAATTATATCACTCCCTTTATTTCTCAACAATGACCTATCTGAAAAATTGTATCTTATAAAATATTATATAAATTATACTGAACAACGAATGCGTTGATTTTGAGATAGCGGTATACCATATTAATTGTAAGTATGCAGCAAGAGTGAAAAACCTTCCAATTTGACTTTACAATGATAATAAAAAAATTTTTATGTTTAAGGTGTGATCATCCTGTTAATTCAATAGTAAATTTATCATTTTTTCTATATTTTTTCAGATTTATTGAGTGTTTTATTATTCACGGGACTCTCAATAATAGAAGATGATAAGAGATTTTAAATGACACTCTGAAGGCGATTTTCACTAATTTTACAAGACTTCTACAGTAATTTATAATTAAAGTTTTAAAAAAATTGTCATTAAAGTAAAAATTTTCAAACTTTTTCATGTATCATTTGCCTGCATATATATCAGTTTACTTACATGAAAAAACTGACGGTAGATGCCTTTCCTTGTTTTACCTTTGGCATTTGCTTACCGGCATTGGAATTAATTGTATTCGTGACTAATTTATGACTATCTTGATGATGACGATAGTGCGATATGTATTTGTACTTCTTTCCGCAACCGTTGACGTCGCATTTATATGTTTCCTGTTTGTACCTAGACATGCGTTGCTTCTTTGGGGTATACTCTTCATCATCCGAGCAATTGCTATTTGTTTCCATCGAGCTTTCTTCAATTTTCAAAGAATTCTCGCGCTCGAGACCGCTCCGAAAAACTCGTTCCATATTTCCTAAATCTATTCTATGCTCTTGATTTCGTAAATTTAAGTTACACATTTCCGTTTTCATATTTTTCGTAATGGTTACATCATTATTTATATAAACAACATTATTCTTATCCTGTGTGCATTCCACTTGAAGGATCTCCTCGCACTTTGGTGTTCCGGTATCATATTTTCGTAAGAAATTATCTTTAATTATAAGCAGATCTTCACTGTTCGAGAACTTGTTAATGCCATTCAAAGATTCATTATTCGAGTGGTCCTCGTTGTTTGTAACAGTCGTAATCTTACTCTGCTCGTGACAAAACTCGCTCTTCACTTGAATCTTAGTTTCGTTTCTAATAGGACAGCTTTCTTCCTTACTTCCATATTCTTCCTTTATAGTAAAGTTTTCGCTTGGCAGTTTTTCATAACATCCATCGTCAGTCTTTTGCATGACTTCTTCGTCTATCGCATTTTCGGGGCCTTCGAAACAAATTATCTCAGGCTCCATTGGCAGTGTAGGTGGTTGTCTATGACAACTCTCAATATGTTCCTCGAGATTACCACTAGTAGATTGCAAAGATCCACAATTTGTATACGGGCATACAAAGACATTTGTTTCATTGTTGTGCCATTCTTGATAATGTCGCCACATGCTACCTGGATCAGACAATTCCTCTCCGCAACCTGGCTCGCGACAACTATGAAGAATTTACAAACTATTAATAAAATCTTAAAAAGAATTCTAAACTTAATGTTACTAAGGAATATTCCATAACAATATTCCATAATAAAATCATCATTAATCAATTTGTAAATATTGCCTTTTTGTATTTGTCTAGTCACAATACAGTAAATTGTTTTATACTCACATGAATCGAATTTTCAAAGCTTCTAATGCCTCATGCGTCTTGTATTCGTCTTGATTAGTAAACACTTTACCGCAGCCTCGTTGTTTGCATGTATATACTTCCTATGTATTAAACATTGATTCAATTAGTGAGACTTTATTAAATGTATAGCATGGATTAACATTACAAGTAGTATCAACGTTTCCACTTACTAAAAGGACATTTTTAATTACAAGCGGTCATTTTTAATAATTGGTATTTGTAGTTAGTATGAATCATTATAAAAATTTAAAAAATTGTGGAAAATTAAATATTTCATTAATATAAAATAAAATAAATAATTGATAAAATTATAAAATGTTCTCTTTTACGCAAGAAGTAAAATATTAATCTAAAAAATAGAAATATAGAAATGACCACTTGGTACTTTCAGTATTAAAAATGTTTCAACATCAATGAATCTAGTCGCCGATGACAAGTAGATTTTATATTTTAATTATACTTTTATTATTATTAACAAATATAAGAATTTTCATGTATTTAGCATTGAAATTTAGAATTATTAGGATTTTACTAAATTTGACACATAATAAACCGAAATCCGAAGCCAAATAACAAGCCAATTTTTATCAATTGTTATCTACTGGATAAAGAATATGTACGAAGAAACAATAATATTTTTATAGTTCATTGAGAGATTTCTTGTAAAAGATACAAATTGTTGAATTGGAACATGGAAGTTAAATAAAGTCATCGAAAGGGGAATCTAGTTTTTACACCCGCTCCGGTTTACTCTACTATTTGTTTTGGCTTAGGGGTCATTGACCTTAGGCGAGCAACGGCTCTATCATAAACTTCACCTTTTTCGGTGCGATTTCCTCGATGGTGCGATTCCGCGAGACGAATCTGATGACGCTGACCTCCGTGGGCCGGTCGGCGCACGTCTCCGTACCCTGGCCCATCCTGGCACCGCGGATAACTCGCCACGAGCAACGGCGAGCAGGGGGAGAGAGGGGCGGGAGGGGGAGAACGAGCTCACTCACTCGCTCCGTATGCGGAGCTCACATAACCTGTACCCCTCGCGTGACGGCCAAGTTTCAGAGAAAAAATATCGTCTTTGCTGAACAAGTTCCTGCACGAAATTCCGCGATTTCTCGACAGGGCCGACGCTTGGATCGCGGCACTCATGCGGCCAAACGCGCCCTCGAGTACGCCACCGAAACGCGCCGTCCAAGCTCCAGCTCACATTATCACTCTGTCAATAATAACAATTACTTGTGTTGTCAGGTCAGTGCAGCGGAATCGTCCCGGCCGCAGCGATCGCAGCGACGACGACGCCGATCAGTTTGGCGCGCATTGAGAACCGTTGCTGCACGATCTATATTATCTATAATGTAGACAGAGACGCTCATCCGAATGCGTAAGATGTATGAAGAAAACTTGAGCAAAAGATTGAATTAACTACAATAAAAATCAAGAATTTTCTAAATTTCCTAAGAATTGCGCGTATCCGCATATCCACAGACTTTTACATAACGCATAAAGAAATCAACCAATCAGAGTTCTTTGTTTCCACCTTGGAGAGAGAAATGAAGGACTCTGATTGATTAATCTCCTTAGTTCGGATCTACAATAGGTGTAGTAAGCTTTAAAAAATTGATCAATCACAGACAAAGATGAGGAGACGAGGTGATTGTCATTAGTCAATTATAGTTTATAAACCAATCGATTTTCTTATGCATATGTGTTTATGTGTTATGCAAGTTTATCTAAGACCGTCTGAACCAATGAGCGTCGAACATAAATCAATATGACGTCTTAATGTTCGACACTCATTGGTCCAAACGTTTTAAGCTATACACATGCAGTTAAGCTTTTGTGTCCACGATTAGTACTCGAGTCCGAGAAACGTATAGCCAATAAAATTGCTGCTTTTCCGTAAAAACTGCTCTTTGATTGGCTACAAATTTCTCGGATCGAGATCTCGGACCGAGTTGTAGCATCGTGGACACAAGGCTTTATGAAAGGGTTCTTCATTTCTTCAAAAGAGGTCTCTGGTGGCAACTATGTAAAAAATAATTTTAATTTATTAGCAATTGTACAAAAATTATTTCTTTTTTATATCTCAATTAACTTTGTACTTAAAAAAATTGACATAATACATGCTTAAATATATTGCTTAATACGAAGTTAGATCTCGACAAACACTAATTTTATCAGACTTTTTAATTATCATTAGGCTAATTTATTTCTAAGAATTCATTGCTCTTATTCGTATCATTCGTTCTTTAGCTGCTTTAAATTGTTCAAGAACATCGTCAACGTTATTCATGAGCGTATCAGTGCTCACTTTGTCCGGGTCATCTTGATAATTGGAACGCTTCATCATATGCGTACTATTTTGAACTATTACATTCATATAAATTTTTATATCCCCGCTCGGTAAGACTTTCAAGTTTGATTTATCTAAAACTTTGCCCACGTGGCTCATTGGAATACCACAGTACGTTATATCTTCGAGTTCGTAAGAACCACCGACAAAAAATCGTCTCAGTGCGTCGACGATACTTCCTTTCGCACGCCATGTAGGAACTGTAAATTCGTATCTACCAGGCGTCATAGGTATTGGCAATGTCGCGTAACCCTCTATTCGATACCTGCATTAAAACAAGCCAATATACTGTATATCACAATATTGTTGACAATTGGAAAAAATATATAAAAATATGAAATACAAATATATAAAATTTTTCAACTGTATAAAAGATATAAAAACCAATATTGAGAATTCTGCTAGCGATAATTACCTGGTCCAACTATCCAGAGATGCCGCGGAAAATAATAAACGAGGCCAGAGTGACGATGCCTCGCCGTTTGATTGTTGAGATTCATTTGATGGATAATGCAAGGATATGTCCGTACAATAACTAAAATGTGCTGTTTTATTTTCTAAACGGCATTTCTGAGTTCTGCCGAACAATCTCTCTTTCTGTTTTGTACTCCAATGTTGCGGCAAATCGATGAAATAGGTAATAAACAATCCGTCGTAAGAGAAACCATGAGCTGACACAATATCCAAGCATATGAACAGCGTAGATAAATTTGCTGGTGGCAATTGCATCTCCTTGTATAACTCTGCTTCTTTATAAGCAAGCTGCTGTTGTACTTCCTGCAACGAGGAAAATATTAATGTCGATATTTCATTCATTAATAATTAATATTTCATTAATCGTTAATTAATTTATTCAGTTAAGGATCTTTAAATGTGTATATGCAAAGAATATTCAACTTGTATATATTTTTTATACATTTAAGTAATTTAAAAAAATACAAATTTTGGAGAAGGAATCACTGTATATAAATTTCTTAATTACATCAATCTTATAATAAAAACTCGAGAGAAAGAGGTCATTTTTAATAACAAAAATTTGAATAAATAATCAAAGATTCAGCTTACTGATATTATTATACAAGACAGATTTTGAAAAAAATTTTTACATCTATACATATCGTAACTACCCAAATAGCATAAATGATTATTATAAATTCAAAAAAGGTTCATATAAATTCGCATAATCTAAATAAATTTAAAAGAAATTCTTTGAAAAAAAGTCCATAAGTATCAAAAAATTCCGGAAAAGGGCTCAGAATTGATGATACGAAAGCAAATTCTTTTTCAACTCTTAAAAATGTTTTTAGAACAAAAGTGAAATGGAGAAAGAATTTATTTTATAATTCGGAAATTTAAAAAGAATGCTTCTTAGATTCTTTGTGCTATCTAGGTATCTCTAATAACACGCGAAATAAAACTCGCTAATCTCTGGCGCTTTGCAGTGAAGTGCAGCGATAAAACATAAGCTACTACTGCCGTGAAATAGTGTGCGAAGGACCGTTTCTATGTTCGCAGATATATATTCCTGCCCCACTGTGCACGTATAAATTGTATACACACACACGTACAAACTGATAGCGCTACAGCCTCATGGAAGAGAGCGTTCAAGAAGACAGCCGGAGAAGCATAGGATTCAGTCGATCGTAGGAAGTGCGATGATCAACTCGGGCTCGACGGGCACGTGCGCGCCTTCATAAAAGAACAACCACACGCGCCTACCGTGATTATCATTAATATACATATGCCGATTAGCAAATGTTCGGTCTCGCTGACTCTTCCATCATGCCTGAAAGCATGACGAGGAAATCGATCGGCCGCAAGACCGCTGGGTGTGTCTTGGACGACCGGAAGAGGGAAAGAACATCGGTGAACTGACGGATTTTTCGCCGAAGATGCCGTAATTCGCGCCGAGTATCGGGGACAGTTACAGTGTACATAACAGCACGGCGATCATGTTCTATCACCAGCGAGCAATGCGTCAGATTTCGGAAATTTCCTACGTGGGGTATGTATCCATTCTTTCTGCTTTTTCCCCTTTTTCCTTCCTTTCTGAACGACTGGCAAAGATTTTCGATAGCGCGCTCGCGCAAGTGACATTTTTTAAAATGTTCCCTTGATACCGGATAATGGTGGACTCCTCGTCGTTGTACCGCGACGGATTGGCTGCTTCATCTTTTTCTGCCGGCAAGCAGCAATCGAACTTGGAAACGAACGAATAAACATGTACATCACATTGCTTCATCGTTCACTCATCCATCTTGATAAACATTCGATAAACGACGTCGCCCGGCTTTCCACGTGCCGCGTCATTTATTTGCCCGTGCAACTTGACCAGACATTACTGCATAATTGAAAACTGCTTCTACAAGAAGAAACAAGTACTTTCAAATCAAATTATTTGTATAACGTGATGTAAACATAAATAATTGTCTTCATGTCCAATATTATGCAATTGAAATCTATGAAATTTATATAATTTAAAATAAACCAATGTTACGGAACGTTGCATCATGTATCATCACGAGAATCCGACGACTCTTAGCGTATACAATTTTCTTACCTTTCAAGATTAAATTTGAAAAGATAATAAAATGTCTTTCTTCAAGGTTTCGAGTTATGTGAGAAAATGGTTCTCAATAGCAATAGCGAGTATCATTGTTACGAGAAACCGTAATTATTTGCGCCACATGACTCTTACTTCCTTTTTCGCAGAGTAATGATGACGAGCGTCATGTTACATACATCTCTAAAAGCGAATCAGGAAATTTGTTAAACAATATCATTCTCAAAGTAATATATTTTCCTCGACCTATTAACATTATATATTGCTGTCATCTGAAATTAGCGTGACACTGAATAAATTAAATTAATAAATTTAATTTAAGCAGTAAGAAAAAAAGAATTTAGAGCGCTTCTAATTTTGTATCTTACTGCCGCTCAAATAATGTGTTTAAAATTATAATAGCCTCACATTAATTCTTAATTAAATAATTAATCAGGTATTAATCATTGATAAATTATAAATGATACTACGTTGTATAGATGTCGAAAAGAAAGAGAGAAAGAAAGAAAGAGAGAGAGAGAGAAAGAAAGAGAAAGAGATGAGTCAGAGCGGAAAGAATTATCGGACATTAATGTAACTACGTTGCGGGGCAAATAAACGGACGTCGCTCGGAATGCCGAGATTGGCCTTTCCACGAAAAGACGGTCGTCTTTTTGATCAGTGGGCGCGCGGTGACGCGAAAGTTTGGTATGTCGGTCGTATACGTCATAAATAGCCGCATACTTACACGCCGCGCGTCTTCGCGGTGCTCCTGCAATTCCACCGGGGTTCGCCCCTCGGAAACGTGCTCGATTCGATAATTAAACCTGACGCCATAACCATTGGTGACGTTGTAGTGTTGCTCGTCGTCAAACGTAAAATCAGGGCTGACCGTCAGTAGTTTGCGTGCCTTGTCGTATGTCACCGTGCAGAGTAGCATCTCCGAGTCCGACGACCCGATGCTCGCGGGCTCGTCCTTGCGCGAAAGATCCGCCATCACGTACATGGCGGTACGTTCGGTATAAAGATAATGATTCGATCGGATCTTGATATCCGTCATTTTGTCGTCCACCACATTTTTGTTATACCGCTCCCGGAAGGACTTGCGATTCCGAACGGCTGGCAACGCGGTCTCGTTCTTCACCGACAAATATGATCTGCGAGCGAAAAAAATGTGAATGAAAATGTTTAGAATTTTTGAAAATTTAAGAGACAAAAACTAAAATCCATTTTACTTAAATACTCTATATATGTATAAATACTACAACATTATAATATATTTTAAATTATCTACATCTTGGATTATTTCCATAATCTATAAATTGTATATACATATATTTTTTTTATTCTTCATATAATAAGACTTGCAATGTATCCTAATAATACAGCAACGTACTTGTGTGCAAATTCAAGACTTGTAAAAGAAAAAAAATTGTCGAGACGAAGTAAATCATTTAATTTATTCTAAGGTTTTTTCTGACAATGAGATATATTTCGTCTATTCTCTCTCTTTTGAATTTTGAGATATACTTTATTGAACTTTATTTATTTTGAACTAGAATTTTTCAGGACATTGTTTTATTTCTTACATTTCGGAATTGTAACTTTTCGCGCGGGACTTTGTCACTTCTTAAATTTTGTGATTTTTCAAGATATCGTCACATTTCTCAAATTTCGGGACATTTAAAAAATGATATTGGCTGAATGTCTCGAAAAATCGTAATCCCGAAATTTGAGAAATGTAACGAAATCCTGAAAAATCACAAAGTTTAAGTCCAAATGTTAGCACTTTTTTTCAGAACTTTGCATGTTTACTGTCAATATTTTACTTTAAGATAAACGCCACGTTTAAATATTTTGCTGAAATTCTTCACGATCGAATAAACTTTTGTACGACATCTAACAGTTAAATTCGATCCTTACCTGTAAGGCATCGTCAGCAAGTCATCATGAGCGTAGTAGGCGTCGTTTTCCGTGTATGAATACAAACGTGAACCCTGCAGTTGTTCGTCGCGTATACGCCGGTGATACTCTCGCTGATAATCGGTCACGCAATTCTTCTCGTCTGCATAAAAATCGATCTCAAACGGGCCAAACACCTTGTCCTGCCAGCTAAAAATACGATCCTCCTTCTCCAAGAAATTGGAGTCTCTGGTCTCGCCGGCCTCAGACTCTTCGGCTAGCAACTCTGCCAGCGGGGACCTCTCCTGCACGACTCGCACTCTGAAACAACAAATAAACGCCGAAATGAAATCTGGTGTAATTTGGAAAAGGTAGTTCCCTGCCAGATGCCCAAGATTCATTCCGCGAGATTCTGCGGGAACGCAGAGAGATTCAATCGCTATTTTGTCTTCGCTTGCTCGCAACGGTGATTACGAATTAATAATGAGAAAATGTAGTTAAAAATCTGCAAACAGCTTTACGTAATTCTTACGTGAAGGACTTCTAAAATTTTCTCAGTCCCGTCAAGAAGATAAACACGTGGCAGAGATACATAAGTACCTTGAATGTATCTTGTTAAATTGTTAAAGAATATTTTTCAGCTTTAATTTCTTGTACGTTTTCGATCAGATTTTTTTTAGACTCCAGTAAGTAGAATAATACTCGATAATATAATTTTCTACGAGTTTAAAATTTTCCATCGTTTACTCAGATAATCAACAACATTCTTTTGAAAAATAATGAATCAATTCGCGAAAAACAGAGAAATCTCATTATTTCGAAACAAGATATAATCACTGACGCAAATATGTGAATGGTGATGTATGAAGGAAAGGTGGCGTATACGCCGGCTAGTTACATAATATCTCAATGTCAGAGATTTATATTATCGCATTGAACAAGTATGTTCTCTCTCTCTCTCTTTCTCTCCTTTGTTTCCAATCTTCCAGTCTTCAATTCATTTTCAGGAATACGGAATTTTCTGCAACGTGAAAATTAATTCAATATCCGTTGCCTGAAGATAATTACAGCATTTATTTTCATATACAAAGAGATTTATATTATTCAGTTCTTTTTTATAAGATTTAATAAGAATTAAAAATTTTATAATCTTTCATCTATCATTATGTAAAATAGCATTTAAACAGATGAACGATAAGCGCTTATTCTTTTGTTCGATTACATAAACCTACTCTCGGATGCAGGCCTAATGGATCCATATGATAAACAGAGTCATATACACACAATATAGCTGTCTTTTAGCCTTCGGAAGTCTCCCGCTGATTTAGCGCTGTAAGAATTATCATTCATATTGCAGAGAGAGAAAATTCTGCAGACGTAATTGTAGTTTTATTTTTTATATGTTCAATTTTTTATTCTGTAAAATTTTCAATTAAAGCTTCGATTTAATTCAATTGAAATTTATAATTAAAGTTATAAATATGTACACGTCGTATATACAAAAAGAATGTGTCAATACGATCGAGTTAGATCTTTGTACCTAATAATCTTTTCGTGTGTATGTACACTTTTCACAATTAGCGAAACTACGTTGCGCACTTGAAACGCAGGCTAAAATTAAAGTTAGAATAGTATTATCATTTAATTAAATTGATAATCAATTTAAATAATATCGATAGTAATAAGTTTCTTTAAAAATCTCCTCTCCCATACCGTAACGGATAAAGGATATAGATTATAAAAAATATTACTTCAGTCAGAGTTTACCGATGTATTTCATTTAAAAAAGGGGAGGGGGCAATTTAATGCAAAGAAAAATTTTTCTTACATAATCGAATTTGCTTTGATGAAAGAAGTGTGGGATACAGAAGTACGGAATCTGATAAAAAATAATTAATATACATATACAGGATATCTCGTAATACCCTTTACACCACTCGAGCTATAGTACGAGCCAGTGATTCAAGTATTGGCTATCGGCGCGTAATTACTGACTTTTTTTTGTTTATTTCAATCCGTTTAACCTCCACATGAGAGGATGCAACAATGCTTGAGGACATCCTGTATAGATACATGTATATACACGGGTGGATTGAAAAGTTTCCAATCTGACCAAGAAAATAAATTTTTTAGGGCAAAATGAAATTTATTTTTCACTGTAATACTCTTAGTTACATTTACTTCAATGTTTTTCTAGATTCTCTTATACGTTCGATGAAATGAGATTTATTTAAACTAGAAAAATAATCATTTACAACATTATCCCAAAATCTGATGAAAATTTCTTCCCAGATTGTCATTTTTTTTCAAATTTGGGAACAGAAATAATTGCATGAGGCCAAATCCGGAAAGATCCGATGGATTCTGAAATGTCCCATCAGCAAATGTGGCAATCATCGTGCGCTTAATTTTCTCGTATCTAAATGTTCGTGCAGGATGGCGTATGCACGTTCAGAGGAATGAATGCATCAAGTTGGAAGACTATGTTAAAAAATAAATTTCATTTTCCCTAAAAAATGTTGTTTTCTTGATCAGGTCGGAAACTTTTCAATCCACTCTCCTATGTGTGTGTGTGTGTGTGAGACAGAGCCACGTTTTTTCATATAAACACAGTGTAAAACAACAGTTGAATAAAATTGTTATTGCAATATCCAAACGCATAACCTAAAAACCAGTGAAAAAATTTAAAATTTTGCATACATTCTTAAAACAAATAAAAATACGGTATATTAAATTCACTAATTTTATGTATCTTCTACACATCCTTAATATTACGATTCCACTTTGCGTTGCATATATTTTAACTGCAGAAGACACACCTTATCTTCAAGTTATGTATCGGTTCGTTCACTCTATAGCTCGCCGCTATCTTCATCCTCTCTCTCGCACCCGCCATTTCTCGGACCGCCGCGCGATACTACACGATGGACTCTGACTTGATTGTTGTTACAAAAACAGAATCGGAAGTGCGAAACGCTGAATAATCTACGGCGAGGCTGTCAATGATCTCGGGTGGTTCGGGGTTTGTTGATTCGTAACGTCGCTAGGCAACCTCGCCACGGCACGGTACAGGAACAGTACAGCTCGATCATCCTCATCGCGCGTAAATTCGAAGGCGTGCAGCCTGCCGCGGGCGAGAAGAAAATATACTCGTTAGTCAACTTGAAAAAATATCGTCGTTAACATGAAAAATACATCATCATTTAGATTCGCATTTACATAAACAATACATAATCGTGACAGGCATATTCTTTATTCCGCACACGTGAGTAGAGACACACGCTCTTTCTCTCATTATTTCTTTTAATAGCTTCATTAGCAAGTTTCCAATGAGTCAGAGCGATGCGCCGTGTCGATGAATACCTGGTAAACGATCGATGTCGCGACTTGTCGCGATTAGACGTGCTTCCCGGCGGTCGGTCTCCGTACGAGTCGCGTAACAATCACGTGCGTCGCATCGCGAAAACCTTGAATCGTCTAGCATACATCCTGTATCTACAAAAAAAAAGACAAACAGTTCGAATAAAGAAAATCTTTCTCTCTCTCTCTCCCTCTCTTTCCAATCCAAAGTATTGTCTACGCGTCCCGCCCGGCACATAATACGTAACATACAATTAAAAAAAGAACACCGGACGACCCGATCTAAAAAAAGGATCACTCGACTATTGTCTACCCATCCTGCACACATGTAGAAGAAGAAAAAGAGTACAATCGCAAGGCGGCTCGGTTGAGAAAGCGAGAGAGCCGTCCGACAAGAAGAACCCCCGAATTCGGGACCGTCGTCGTCACTCGGAGTGCCTGCGAAAGAAAAACGAGAGAGAAAAGTAGGCTGACACAGGTAGAACAAGAAGGTCATAAAGATGTCAAAATGACTGCAAAATGTCATTTTTTTATTTCAGCGTTATTTTGATGCCATCATAATTTTGGTTCTACCTGAGGATTGACCTCGCGGTAGACTTTCCCATTCGGTTTTCGCGTCTTTCGCCGAACGGCTCGGTCGTTCGAAACGGTACCGTTAACTCTCGCTCGCTCGCTCACTCGCTCTCAGATCGACACCTGCCTGTCCGCTTTTGAGAGGTCGAGCGTGGAAAATCCGATCTCGACGGGAGAGAGATAGAGAGAGAGAGAGTGTGTGTGTGTGTGTGTGAGACAGCGAGGCGGTAAAGGTCAGTGGCGCGATTCTTCCGCGTCTCCCCCCTCAAGGTTTCCCGGGGCCGTCGTCGCGCCGTGAGTCTCTCGGGCCTTCCCCCCCGTCGCTCGGCCGCCTGCATCCTGCTCCGAAACTCGAAGGTTAGGGTACGTACGTTAGGCACGCGTTGCGTACGTACATATGTGTACGTATGTCGAATTTGGCGATAGCGCCGCGCGGCGCGCGTCGCGGCGACGCGACGGCCAACAGGTGGAACGGCGGCGTGGTCCCGCGACGTTCGTGACGTCATCGACGGGACGCCGCGCCGCATGTGCGCTCCGTTTCCTATCGACGCCGCGTATCTGCGATAAGGCGAAAATGTGTCACCGCGGCGTTATCGAGTCCGAGGACCGTTCGATACGCAGGCACTAATGCCACGGGCGGCGCAGGTGCGAACGTGCTTGTGACCCGTTCCTCGCACGACCAGAGTTACCCCGGATATCTCGCCGGACGGGGCGAGTCACGCCTTCTCCTCGTGCGAGCGAACGAGCGTTGACGTCTCTCTTCTCCGTGTTCGGCTCCAGGTAAAACGTGTTCCTTGCGTCCGCCATCCGAGTGGCGTCGGTCCTCTTAGTCCTGCTAGGTCCAGCCAGGATTCTGCCTTCTCGGTATCCGCTCGAGATCTTCTTCCACACAGGTCTCTTGCCGTTAATATGTTGTGAACGCTCGATAGCGCGAGAGGCACGATTCGAAGACAGAAAGCCGGATGAGTGAGACATTTCCTGTGTGCCATTCTAGCTTTAAGATTCACTGAATGAAGCTTACCAAGCTCTAGTGAGACATAGAATGTCGTGTCATTGACGCCTATCTAATGTTTACTTTGCAGAGGTTTCAAATTGATAAGGATGTCGACTAATCGAGAGGGCGAGACTGCGGTGACCATCCCACTGCAGTACAATGAAGCTGTAAGTGATATTTTGTATTTGTCAATGCTATCAGAAATCAATGGCTTTCAGGCATTTTTTTTCAAGAGATAGAAGGATCATATCTTAAGAGACGAAATTCTTGCTTTGCTTTGTTTCATTATTATTAAGTGACTAATTGGAAACAGTATGTTTATTATATGCTTCTCACACTATTGAAATTCTTCCCTTTTCTTTCTCCTGTTTTTTTCTGTGATTACCTAGTTTTGCTTGCAAGCCTAGTTTCCTTTAACAAATGACTCATACGTGAATTAACAAGTTCAAGTGTATGATTCATTTGTAAGGAAGAATATATATATTCAGAACCATGCTTCTATACCGTTGAGAGATCCGCTATTGCTGGTCACGCAACGTATGGTCACAGTCAGAGAAATCTTACAGAAAATACAATGGCTAAACATTTTGTATGTGAAAGTAAAGTTATAATTGTTTATTTTACAGCAGTTATATTTAATTGTTTATTTTACAGCATTGGAAAGCTATTTTTGAAAAGTACGATCTCGATGGAGACGGGAAAATATCGCTGCAAGAGCTAAAAGCAATGATGCGTGGGCCAGATTTTTCCAAGGACATCCCTGCTGGAGTAGTCCGCACGATAATGCGCAAGGCAGATCTGGATGAATCTGGTTACTTGGAATACCCAGAATTTATAGCAATGGTTAGTCAGAATCTCTCGAATTCTTGTAAAGATACTGGAAATTATTTTTCTCCCTTTGTGAAACATATATTTGAAGAGTCTCTGATTATCGATGATATGTATGTCGATCTTTCTCTTACATTCAGATCCACAGGAAGGACATGCAGGGTATATTCGGACACCTCGTGCAACGATACGTTAATTCTGTGATACCTCAACGACCAACTCGCGCGCTAAGGCAAACTTCCGTGGGCTCGAGGTATTATCCCCAACGACAAATCAGTATTCTAATGCACGCACCACCTTCTCCTCCTCCCTCGGGCTTTGGTGATTCTCCCCAGGCTGCTATGATTAATAAAAGATGCCATTCTGCACGTTTTACCGCACGATCTGCCGTTCTACAGCAACAACAAAGTACAATAACGGAATCTTCTCTGTACTCTAGCGACTATCCAGATGGGCTGTACGAAGAAGAGTACAGTTGTCGACCACCGGCAGTAGCAATGATAATCATATCGATAGTAGAAATCATTTTGTTCATGTATGATGTGATTAAGCACAAATCTCTTTCTGTAGAAGGACCAGCGGCTACGTTATTTATTTATAATCCGCACAAGAGGTACCAAGCCTGGCGGTATCTAACATACATGTTTGTACACGTCGGGTATGTATGATAATTCTATTTTACAACTTTGCATTTCCATCAGATCTACATCTCGTATGAATCATTTTAACATGAATGAATATTTTAACATTCCTTTTGCATTCGACAGGGTTTTCCATTTGGTCGTTAATCTCCTGGTACAAATTCTGTTGGGTATTCCATTGGAGATGGTTCACAAATGGTGGAGAGTTTTGATAATATACATAGCCGGTGTGCTAGCCGGTTCCCTCGGTACGTCCGTTTCAGATCCGACCGTCTACCTGGCCGGTGCGTCGGGTGGTGTGTATGCGTTGATCACTGCCCACGTGGCGACCATCATAATGAACTGGTCGCAAATGGAATTTGCCGTGCTGCAGCTGTTAGTGTTCCTTGTTATCACGAGCGTCGACGTCGGTCAAGCCGTGTACAATCGTTACGTGCTCGATACCAATGACCAGATCGGGTATGTAGCCCATTTAGCTGGCGCTATAGCAGGCCTTTTAGTGGGCATAAACATCCTCCGAAATCTCGAGGTACAAACTTGGGAGAAAGTTATTTGGTGGGCGAGCATGTTTACTTATACGGGTCTTATGACCGCAGCTATTTTGTGGAATATATTATATTCTTCGTATTACGAATGATGATATTCGAATCGGTATTTATCTCATTCGAGTTATTTAACGACACTCATATTCATTGAGACAAATGTATTATTATTGAAAGAGAAATAACTTGCCTTAAAATTGCAGATATATGCATAAATTTGCTATATACACATATATATTTTTTTATATGTTAGATAAGTGTATACTCGTTTATTTTATATAAATATATATTAATATAATATATATATTATATATATAGTTATTTTATATTAATATATATTATAAAGTAAGATTTTAAAATCGAACAAAATAGCTCATATTTTCGTATAAACTTTATCGCAACAAGATAGAACTAGAATTTGTAATAAGAATACATTAAGTAATTTTAAACGCAGTATTTTTAAAATGCACGTATTCGAGAGCAAATAGTAGAGCAACAGATTCTGTGATACTTTTGCTACATGTATTAAGTGTATGCAATTATTTGCAAGTTTGACAAATTGAATGATGACATCAAAACTCTATGCGCGAAGTATTAATATTTCTATTTTAGATCTATTGCCTCATCGTTTGAAAATGCATAAAAAAAACTACCTCTATCAATATACACAATAATCTATTACACACAAAAAATGTCAGTCTTTCAATTAATATTTTATGTATTATACAAATACGCTTTGCTTTCAATAATATACGAAATCTAAAATTTAAGAAACTGCAATCTGCTGAATTGCTAATAAAATCTAATACATATGTATAGATTGTCTTTTCATCAAATTCAGAGATGCCTTATGATTAAATTAAGACTAGGCAAAGGAAGATTGCCCTTTCAGACGCTTATTAAATGAATGTAATTCATGACTTGTAAGTGTTTCACAATTCAAAGATGTGAATACTGCGTTCGACAAAATAAGTAATTTCCTGTTTCGCGTGAAAACATTGCAATTATATTCATGTAGAGTATAAATTGTCACTTGTATTGTATTATTATAGAGACGGACGTACTATTATACTCACAGATATAAAATAGTACGTGAACATTTTTGGAAAATTTATTTATTTTATCTTAAATTTATTAATAATATATACCTGAGCATATGATTTATTTTATGTACCTGATTTGCACGGATATATTAATATATTAAACAATTACTATCTCAAATACGTAACGTGAAAGGAAAAACAGGAAGAGTCAGCTTTGTATAACTTGTGTTCACAATACAAATACTGATAACAAAATATTGCTCTAACGTACTCTGTTTAAACAGCGGATATATCTGTGACTAACATGTTTTGGAAGATGTTAACTATAGCGTTAATCTTTAGATGGATGCAATAGACATTGCAATACCAGCATCGACTATAATAGCTTCAATTTAGACAGTAATATTTACAACAGTAACTTTAGAAATGTTTTAAGATTTTTATGTTTTGTTTGATGAAGACAATGCAATCATCTATATCTTTCGTTAAATGGAAAGAAATGTGTTTCTCGTAATTCGTAAAGTGAAAAGCAAGGCTACTATTAAATGTGTAGAATGCTTAAAAATGAATTATAATTAAATAATTTATGATACAACATTATAAAAGTTATTTACATATGTATACATATTTACATAATTTACATTAATAACTATTATACAGAATGATTCTTAATTATGTATCGATACTTCAGGCGCTTGGTCTAGAGTCCAAAACAAAAAAGAAAGAACATCATAAATATACTTCAACTAATGTCAAGATTGTTAAGTTAAGATAATCGGATGGACAAATATTCCGATAAAATATGATTTAACTTACCTGATTTTTTTTTTAATTGTACCCTCTTAAGTGTCCTGGATATTACTTATTATTATACTCGATTACAACGTCGACGATAGAATTCCCACAAACAAAAATTTGATTCTGTAAAATAGATATAATCTTAAATAACAACGATAATGTCTAAAGTTTTATGTCTACTTTTCATCTATTAATGCAATGCGTATGTTTTCCTATGTATAAGTGCCTTGGTCGTACTACTCATTGTACAATATTTTAATATATAGGAATAATGGGTATAAACTTTGACCGCGCGAGGAGACGAGCATGTCTCATTTTTATGCAAGATAAATATAGATTTACGCAAGATTTATGTAATATTTTATAACCGATTTCAATGAAACCTTTGTTATTGTTCGACAGAGCAACGAGAATGTCTGTAATGTATGTATATTTTGTATACGCTTTGTATAAAAAAAATAAAGCGATTGAAAAAGAAATCAATCCGATAATTTATCAATTATCTCGTAAGCGAGGTACAAGTGTATTGCATTCTGGGATCGTAATTCGCTTTAATTGAATTTTTTCGTAACAAAATTGACAGAAAAAAATTACGTTAATTTCTCTTTAGTCTTGTTGAATTTGTTTCTCGCTCACCCTGTATTTTGCATGTATATATTTCTTTTCAGTGAACAACAGTCTTGTCTGAGAGGAATGACGCGGAGCGAAATCAAGAGGCGAAAGCGAGGAGATGCTCCTTATTATAACGGAGGTGATTTTTATTTCAACAAAAATAACAATTTACATTGAACTGTTTTGATAATAATATTATCGTGTATGCTACATCTGTAGTTTTACTGTAGGCGTGGTATGCTCTCGCTCGCTATAATTAATTTTCAGTTACTTTGTTTTGTAATTAGTCGCATTAACAGAGCGTGTTTTCGTGGATAATAATCACGTTTCGTAGATAGAGTCTTTCGCTTCTTTTCTCATCATTTTTCTCTCTCTCTCTCTCTCTTCTTTTTTTCCCTCTTTACTTCTTTTATCCTAGCTTGACAATTCTGCGATCGCGCCGTATGCGTTTATTATTTTATTTTTTTGTTAATATTAATATTATATTATTATGATACAACAATCGGGAGGGAGTTGTGTGTACCTCGGCGTTATCATATCACTATATACAGGCTTATCGTCTTCCGCGTACGTCGTAGGGATCGAACGATAGATACACCGAACAAATTAGTCGATCATCTTTCCTCGACGTGTTACAAATGAGTCTAGGTACATATACACGCGACGTTTACGCTTTCACGTCGCCTAAAATCTCTAATCTAAATGATACTCGTACGGTAGCTGCAGCGATGAACGTCGCTTCGCTTTCGCTTTGCTGCGAAAAACGCATCTCTCTCTCTTTCATCCTTGGGGAAGAAATGCCGTCGATGTTCCACTCTATCTCTCTCTTTTCGCTTCTTATGTATTACTATTGTATTACAGTACTGCATCGTACCTGAGATTGCTTACGCACAGACGATTTCCCTCGAAGAATTGAATGCAATTGAAAACTTTATGGCAACAATCATTTAAATTATTTTCCTTTTTTCAGATACTTGCCAGAAGAAATTGAACCAAATTTTGTTTTCTAGACTTGATTTGTTATCGTGACATGTTTTCATCAGTAATCACGATTACATTAAATTTAGAAACAGTAATTTAGTTACATTATATAATACATGTACTACATATTATATAGTATATATATATATAGCCAAATGTGATAGTAAACAATTTCAATGGTTTCAATAACATAATAATCTTTTTATGAGATAAAAAATAATTGATCTTTCATTGTAAAGTTGTAAAGTCTTTCTCAAGCGTTTGAAAGGAGAAACAGATTAAATCACTGTTGTACACCGAATATAATTTAAATTTTCTTTCTCGCAGAAGGGATGACAGTTTGTTGGGAAACGCGAAAATCGCCTGCGAATAATCGACCCGTACGAAAGACCCGACACCCTGAAGATCTTTCTAAATATGTATCAACGAAAAGGGAGTTGGTGTATATTCGCTACACATGTCACGCATTTTTTATATATATATATATATATATATATATATATATATATACACACACACGCCGATTTTTTTCTCTCCAACAGAGCGGGGGTTTAAATTCACAACTATCCTCTTGCTTGTGTTTGTATATATATATATATGTTCGTGTGTTCGTTTGCGCTTTATATATGTATGTACACGCAGACCCGTCCCTTATACACGCGTGTATTCAAAGTTGCTCCTGAGGTCAAGGCGTACCTCGATCGCGCGAGTGATCTCATCCAGAGTGGTGCGGTTCTCCCCGGCGCGCTTGCGGCGAATATTTAAATAAATTTATCATGAATAAGATGTAACAGATTATACGAACAATATAACAAAGACACGTAAGAAAGACTGGTAATGGAAACACTTGAAAAGTCTTATTACCGAATTCAAGAATGCGATATTCTATTCTGTAGGCATCCCTTAAAGAAAAATGTCTCTTCGACGTTTTCTTCCTCGTGCCGGACTTGGATACCACACCATTCTTCGACGACAGGGGGAGGGGGGGCGATCGTTAAACGCGGGGCTCTGTGTGTCGCTCAGGTACTATACGAGGAGAAGAAACGTGACGCCGAGGACACTTTCAAGTATCAAATACAAAGATCGAGTCACGGCTGTCGCGCTGTTGTTCGCAAATGTTATGCATGCCTCGGGCTAACTAGATTAATTCGCTTCGGTATGTATGTGTGTACATGTGTTTGTTATGTGTTACATCTATCTATACGATATACATGTCCATTTCCACCTACATTCTGGAAGCATTCGACGGTTCTTTTTTTTTTCAGGATCTCAACAATTATATTTTGTACAATAAAGTAATCCTGGGAGGTGCGCGCCTCTGTGATAGGGTACAGCGTTCCGCGAAGCTCGTCATTATTTAAAATTTTAAAAAAGTCAAGCTCTATTGTGAAAAAAATTCGACCTAACATTCAAATGCTCATAATTAGAATGAACACAAATGTCACAACTAAACCTTCAAACTATTACTTTTGAAATCATAAAGGTAATAATAATCATTTCAGCATGATTTTGATGAGTAAAAAATACGGGAAAAAAAGAGAAAAATGAGGTATAGCAATTATGATTACGTTATATAAATAATTAAAATATAATAATTTAGTACATTTTGTATAAAATTTTTTAATAAGATCGCGTGTTTTCCCATTTATACATATAGATATTGCATAATTAAATTGTTCCACACGAAGAATAAAAAGAATCGACGAGCGGCACGTCAACTGCCCTTGTCCAGACGCTTGTTGTTGTGGAAGGTGATTAGAGAACGAATTGAAACAAGAAGATTAATAAAAGAATAATACCTGGACCGGGGATTACACTCGCTGTAATCGAAGATGCAAAGATGAAGCGAAAATACAAATGAACGAGGGCTAATCGTCTGATCGCTGGCGTGCGAACGAAGGCAGTCGTCTATGTACAGCGAATCTCTGTAGTCTTGATATCTCAGTCGTCCGAAACGATACGGAATATATGCATATAATCGAGGCGTAATCCGGCAGAGAAGCAGGTGACTCACGACACGGCGATTGAAAGAAGTAACTGTCGCGGTGACATTTGAAGAATTCGTCAGGTGTCACGATGGCGAGGAACAAGGCGCAGATCGCAAAACAGTTGAAGCTACAAATATAAAATTAGGCTGTATAAAAAGTATGCATGTAGACGTGTATGTGTTATGTATGTTGTGCATCGTGTATGTGATAGTCAGAGCGTACACATTCTCTCTTTCTCTCTCTCTCTCTCCCTTTCACTCTCAGATTTGTTTGAAACAGATAAAATAAATCTACATTCAATTTCGCTTCGCGAATGATAATTCCATCAATTTAATCGCCTGCATATTTGTTTTTACCGTCATTTATTTATAAGTAGAATTCGGGAAAAAGTTGTTTCCCCTAAAATCAGTTCGTGGCTGTTTAAACTCCTAAATGCCTGGCTACGTCGATTTTATCACTAAATCTAAACTCCTTATACATTAGCATGTACGGATTATCTAGCCGTATTACTTGTTCAACTTAGAAATTAATATGTACTATGTACTATGTACAATACACTTTGTGTTACAATTTTTTTTCTCCCCCATTTTCTCAAACCCACCTCACCTCAAGATGAGAACGACCGTCGAAAGTTGATTCTCGTTGCCAGAATATCTCGATTAGCCATCTCGGATCTACCGTACGTGTGCCAAAATACGTTATACGGCATTTTCCTCGACATATATCTTGCTTTCTCTCTTTCTCTCTCTCTCTCTCTCTTTCTCTCATCTTCAGTTCAAACTACAGGCTAGTTGCTTTGCACTGGTATGTAACACAGTTGAATCTATTAATCCCAGATACATCACAGATTCATTCCAAATAAAAACACGCACGCCCTCATTAGCGTTGTATATTATTATCGCTTAACGATTACATATATTTTTTTTCATTTATGTACAAAAGAAGCGTCTGTATTGTGAACATGGGATATACATACATAGACCTAGATGTTTCACAGATCGAATGCTTGCGCGTATACCGACGTCTTTTTGCGGACTGATCAAGCCCAAGTCAATGTAAAAAATAATAATTCACCTCAATCGAACGACTAAACGACTTTGCGCACTCGGTACATCAGTACATATACGAAATAGAATGAATATACATATATCGAGTGTCGATCCCGGTTTATTTCCTCTGTGAAATGAAACGCTAACATACACATATACATCTGCGAGTATCGAAAAAATCTAAAAAGTGAAAAATATGTATATGTATAGGCGAGTATATGTCATTTAATGATTATGTAACGACTTGTTTCTGAAACTATCGTTTTCATAAAATTTCGTTAAACTAAAATCCAAACCTGTACAATTAACTCATGAGATTTTAAAAAAGGGCCCATCAAAATCACGGCGGTCAAATGTAATAGGTTTTCTCCACGTTGACACATGTACATATACATACAGGTATATATATATACAGATAACTTTAATGTCCATATCGGCTTTTATAAATTATACATCGCAAATAACTAATAATCGGATAAAACTATTCGTCGCTATGTATTTAACTGAAAGCCAGCGCAACACGGCGAGAAGGTAAATAAAATCAAATATTTGTTTCGTAAATGTGTGTTTACCTCTCTTTGCGTGACGCGGGAATGATCTTTGACTAAAAATACAATCAAGTTACAAAGAGTTCGTAAAACAACAATATGTGTGGGACTTTATTTAAAACATACTTCTCCACTTACCTCGCCGGAGATCGCAATTTTTCATATTTATATATATATATATCTACATATGCATATATATGTATATATATATGCGTATATATAAAAAGAACAAGTCTCTTAAATTAGATTAGGATTTGGCGACCGACGGGAACGCTTCTGATTGCGTCGATAAATCGTCCAATATAACCAATCATTGTTTTAATCGATCATCATCTGCGAGTATCCTAAAAAGACGTATGCCACAGCATCTCTCTGCATCCGTAATAATCGTGCATCGTCGTGCTAGCGTATGTCAGTTTAGCGTAACAACAGTTACAACGCTGAGCGGTTATAGAGGACTATCAATCCTCGTCCGAGAGCGGCTCGTACTGCGAAGAGAGCAACGGCGCCGGCTCGGCCTGCATCTGCTCCGACTTTGTCACAGAGGCGGACGTGGCGGTGGTGGGTGGCGGAGCTGGCGGTGGTCCCGTATGTACCCCTAGCGCACTAAATGGATAGAACGTCGTGGTAGCTGCAGGTGCAGGTGGCGGTGGTGCTTGTTCACGTGTCGCTGGATTCGGCCCACCCGCATCGTCGACCACCATCTCATTGTTTCCACTCCCGCCACCTCCACCTCCGTTTCCGTTTCCGCCGCCGCCGCTACCGCTACCGCTACCGCTGCCGCTGCTGCTACTGCCACTACCATTGCCACTACCACTGCTGCTGTTACCGCTACCACCACCGCCACTGCCGCCACCGCCGCCGCCGCTGCCACCGCTACCACCACTGCCACCACCACCGCCACCACTACCACCGCCGCCGTTTCCGCTGCTATTACCGCCACTCGATGGACTTCTCTCCATGCTTCCCACATTAGCCCCCTTCTCATCCTTGTCAGATACAACGACGGAATTACCGCCTCCGTTTCTGTCGGAGCCCGCACTACCGTCGCCGCCGCCACCGCCGACCTTGTCATCTTCAGTGCGCATCACCTCGACGATTTTATTCTTCACGTAATCGAACGGCGATATCTGATGCGGCTTGTTGGAGGGAGTTCCGGAAGTGGATGTGGCAGTGCTCGATTCGTAAAAGCGACGTCCGTAATGATTGGTAGTTGCCTCTGGCGGCGAAACCGGCTCAACCGAGTGGTATTGCTGCTTTCCCGATGACTGATGCTGCTGTTGCTGCTGCGTCGGCTGCTGTTGCGCAACGCGTATTATTTGACGCTCATCTCCAGTCTTCACCGAGTCCGGCTCATTCATTTTTCGTCTCTTCCATTGATCTTCGGAAATTTGATAACTATTGTTTAGCAAAACAAAAAAGAGATTTATGTTATTTACAACGTAAATTCGTCAATGTTACAGTTAAGAGGAACAATGCTAATATTTTCTCTCTTTTCTTTTCTTTTTTTCACTTTTAATAAGCAATTAAACATTATGAAATTATGGACACTGTTGTAAGATTCATAAGATTCGACAAAAGTCAATAAAATATGAAAGTGAATAAAATAAAATTCAATCAAAATTGTAAACTTGCTGAATTCATACTGAGGTTTGCAATTTAGTTTTAAAAAACGGAATCGCGCATTGTAATATCAAGCTAAAATAACGACGCTTGCTTTGCGTCAAGGCTTACCCATAAGATCTGTACGACGAATGAGGCGGGCCATAATCTTTAGAGACAATATGATCGACGTGTTCGCCGAGAGTGATTGCTTTGTTGCTGCCACTTCCGTTGCCGCTTCCACCGCTTCCACCGCCGCTACCTTCACCAGCGGGACTATGGGCTATGCCATTAGGTTCTTGCTGAGTTTCGCGATGAAATCCCTACAAAGACGGAAAAGAATGAGACTGTAATACGCAATCGAGTCGAAAAAACAAAGCATAAACTGAAGCGTATTGTACAATTAACTGGAGCAAAAATTAAAAATGCGTTTAGATACCTGAAAAAGACGGTCGCCAGCACGTGCAGGTTGATTGGCCGAGGATCCGCTTGCATTGCAATTCTCGACACCCTGATTGATCTGATGGGTGATGATGGCGTCAATCAAACTGGCGGCTGTAAGAGTCGGCTCGTTCGGCTGATTGGAAGATTGACTCTGTCGCGACGATGACGACGACGACGATGACTGTTGCTGCTGTTGTTGCTGAGACTGCTGAGATTGTTGCAGCCTGGAGGACTGATATCCGCTACTCAATAGTCTCGACGAATCTCTGTCGATTTGTTGATCTCTGTATAGTTGGGCAATGTGTCTTCTCTCCGCCTCTATACGCTGTTGCTGAATATGCTGAATATGCTGCTGTTGTTGCTGTTGCTGCTGCTGCTGCTGTTGATGGAGATGCGCTAGATCTCGTTCACGGTGCGCTTGCTGCACGGCCAGGCGATGTTCGGCGTGCTCCTTCTCGCGTTGCTGCTGCATGGCGAGTCGCTGCTCCTGCTGTTGCATCTCCTTCTCACGTTGCTGCTGCACAGCCAGCCGATGTTCGTGCTCCTTCTCGCGTTGTGCGGCAGCTGCTACCATATGCTGATGCATCTCCTTTTCCCGCTGATGTACGCTGAGCCGATGCTCATGTTGGATATCCTTCTCCCGGACTTGCTGTATAGACAAACGAACGTTCTCGGCATGCATTTCTTTCTCTCGTTGCGCGAGACGATGCTCTTGCTGTTGGAGATCCTTTTCACGTTGCTGATGATGCTGCTGTATAGCAAGACGATGCTCCAACTGCTGCAATTCCTTTTCGCGATGCAGACGTTGTTCCTCTTTTTCCCGTAGATGAACGAGGTCGCGTTCTCTATCTCGGTCGCGTTGATGCTGCACCGCCGCAGCCGCCACTGCTAATCTGTGTTCCGCAGCCTGCATTGCCGCCATACGATGTTCCTGTATCCGTATCTCTTGCTCGCGAAACGCTCGGTTATTGTCGTAACGGTCGGCCAACAAGCGATCGGCCATCGTCTTACCGAGTCCCTCATGACCACCACTACCAGCTGCAGCTGGATGGCTGTGCGGATGTGGCACCGGAAGACTGGGTTGCTGTACTGCCACATCCACTAAACTGGAGAACGCTTCCAAGCCAGGTGGTGGTGGTGGATAGTGTATTTGTTTCTGCGGATTGTGCCTCTGGATGACACCTTGCCGCGCCTGCGTATGTGTCTGTGACGGAGGGGGTGTGCTGGTATAATAAAGAGTGGACGTCGGTGGTGGTGGCGGCTCACTTTTACCGGTTGACTCAGCAGCAACAGATGCACCGGCACTACTGCTGCTACGAGCACGGGCGTGCATCTGCTGGCTCGTAATGTAGTCGTTCATGATAATCTGCCGGCTGGATAATTGCTGCTCCATCGTGTAACTAGGAGGTGGTCGGCCAGAGGTGGAGTACGAATTATACTGACTGCCGCCATGACTCACTACTACGGCCGGCGATGCCGTCTGATTCGTAGGACCCTGTCCCGGTGGTGGTGGTGGTGGTACATTGCCGCTACCCGTGACGGGCGAATGCCGGATAGTGCGATGATAATCATATATGGGCGTACCGCGCTTGTCTACCGCGAATGGAAGCACCGGTGTACCTTGAGTGATTGAACCACCTGTATCTTTCGGGGTCCCCGGGACAGCAGAACCAGCATTGACGGCGCCGCTGCTACCTCGTTCATTAGCATTTGAAGCGGCACCAGTAACAGTCGGATTACCGGGGGGCGTCATTTGCCGCAATAGACCTTCATAGCGTGCTGTGGATACAGGCGTGCCATGTGTGATGGAGCCACCCTTGTGACCCGGTGTACCCATGTTGCTCAATTTTGGGGACAGCTTGGGATGAGGCGGTGGTACGGTGACTTTGTTCATCTTAGGGGTAATGGGTGCTTGCGGTCGCGGTGACGAGGCATAAATCAACGGACTTTTCGCGCCACGTCCTTGCTCGGGATGAGGCGCGTGAGGATGGTAATACGCGCCCGGTGGCGGTTCCGGTCGATAGAGCGTGACCGTCGGCGGCTTGTGAAGCTGCATCGAATGATTGTAATCTTGCTGTAGTCTTGGCTTTTTGATGCTCAAATCCAATGTTCCTTCCGTTTCTCGAAGCGCTTGTTGCACTTGCATGACGACCAAACCTTCCTTAGGCAGCAGGTCCGAGGACGAAGCTTGACTACTTGGCACAGCTGGTGGGCAAGGAGTAATAGTAGCCTGCATCTGGCCTAAAAGGTAAGGAAATATGGCGTAAGACTATTTAATTTTTCTAATGAATCATGAGTGACATAAGACACTCACGAAATAAAAGAATAAGAATAGATTTTGAATAAAGTCATTATTTTTTAGCAAGCTAGTTTTATGTAAGAATTTGAAATATATAATGATATTATTAATGGAGACCTACCAATTTGCTGAGGACTGGGAGCAGAACGATGAGCATGATGCGGTCCCGAGACAACGGAGAGCGTTGCTAGAGGTGTTTCTCTATTAGACAACGCGGTGTTCGACATGTTTGACGACGATTTGTAACCACGGACGTATGTTATGTCGTTACGATGATCGGTCTTCAAGATACTGGATATCGTCGGAGTGCTAGAGCTATTGGGCGCTGAAGAACCACCGCCGTCGGCTGGACTGTTGGGAGTACGTTTTAGCTGCATCTCGATGACCCCAAGCATAAGATCCTTAACAGTGATCGGATTGGAATTACTCGTTGTCGAAGGTGGCGAGTGAACAATTGGTGGTGGCTGTGGATGTTGGCTCTGTTGTTGACTCTGTTGTTGCAACGATGTCGTATTATTGCTGGAGGATGTCAGAGTCACCACAACACTGCCATTATCTAAATCAGCACCACCCTGACCTTCGTCCGCTGTCTCCTGAAACAATTAGCGCATCTCTATCAGACAGTTCTATCATATGAAAACTCTTGTTTCTTAACTCCATTTTATCATTTTCAGACGCCAATACGGAGAAGGACGCGAGATTAATACGTCTTATGCAGAACAAACTGAAACAAACTTGAAGAAAAAAACTCAAAAGCTTTGTCTTACCGTGGCAGAACTGTCGTAATCTTCTCTACCACCGGTTGTAGCGATAGCAGTTCCGCTACTGGAAGACTGATGAGATGATCCAGGTGGCACAAGTGATACGGCTAAATCCGAGAGTTTCTCACCGGGTTTCTGTTCGGTGGATCGTTGGAACGACATTGGTAATGATGATGATGTCGTAGTACCACTGGACGTTGCGTTATTACCCGTCATAGTCGTCGCTGGACTGCCGGCGCTAGCTGTGTCACTCGAATCGTGAACCTGGAAGAAAAAATAGCATAAAGTTAATAAATTGATACGCAAATAAATAAAAATTCACGCAATTTCTTATTAAAAAATTAATGTTAATTAACAATTGCACGAAAAATAATTCATATTATCTTATTTCATTTATAATTTAGAATAGCGAAATAGCAAAATATATTACGTGTATAAATGTACTTGTCATTGCAAATTCCAACTTTAAATTAACATGTACTTAAATTAAATAATTTTTAACAATTTGCGAAAAACTTACAGCTAGCTCATCACAGCTACTAGTACTACTACCACTTTCCTCTTCATCAGTCAGACACGGTCTTCGATCCTCGCCCAACGAAGCGTAATATTCCGCCACTACCTGATCGAGACTCAATTTCTTTCGGTAAGCAAAGTAATAGTTCTTGCATTGATGATTCGTCTTGCCGGGAATCTGTTCAGCGACCTTGGGCCAATTGGTGCCGTGTTCTCGGAGCGCTCGGCGGAGGTGATCGAGCTCCTCGTCCGTCCACTGGCGCGACACGTCGGTACCATCCTCAGAAACCTCGGCACCACCGGTGAGATGCGGTGCCAAACGGCGGGATATGCGGCTGAAGCAGGCCGAGCAGCATTTCGTCGCGCTATTCGGTATTTCTGAAACAAACGGAACGGTTTAATCACGAAGTAAGCACTCGAACAAAGTTTAATATTCGTCAAGTTTTTTAAACATTAGCCTACAAAAATTTACGAGGAATACTCACGGAATTCTTGAGCGATCGGCTCGCGGACTTCCGGCGGCAGGTCGAGCCACTTGGAGGGCAACGCTCTCAGCCGTTTCACTCTCGATTTGGAGCTGCTCAGATTCGGACAGCCCGGCAGCGGGCAGGCGGTGTAACGTCCTCGGACGGCCTTGCACCGGCAGGTGTTGCAAACGCGTGCACCGGGCGGCACTTGATCCTCCCGCAGGCCGTACTGCGACGCTTGGCTACGCGGTAACGCGCGACTATGTGCGCTTCCCTCGACCACGCTTTGACATACTGTGCAAGCGTGAGGCCCTATCTGCCTGCCACCCTCTGAAATCACAACAAGTATACATATAGAACACATGTAGGAATAATGAAAGAAAGAAACGAATAAAATATAAAATATTGTACTTTAGAAATATTTAGTAAAAGATTTTCGAAATTGAATCGATAAAATAATGTAGTAATTGGGCAATTTTTTTATTCCGTACTAGTATTACATGTTTTACGTATTTATATATATAATAGAAATACGAAATGAAATAATTTAATAAATTTTTTATTTTGCGCACTTTTAATCGCGTTATCCTGTCATTGCTCAATTATTACATTATTTTATTTTATTAATAAAATCATAATTTTCGTTTAACTCTTCAGTAAGGCGCGTGGGGGTGTATTTTGCACTCCAGACTTTTATTTTTTCCTAGATTTCACACAAGCGTTTTGAACGCATTTTCGTATAAAATCAATTCTTAACAAAAAAACGTTAAAATTAAAAGTTCGATTTGTTTATTCTAAGATATATGCAATAATAAATAATATTAAACAAAAACGAAAAATAAATAATGTGGGGTGTATAATTTACACCCCTCGCGCCTCCTTACGTTTTAAATTTAGACGCGCTGGAGGGTTAAAGAAAGCAAAAAGCTCAAACTGTAGACAATTTGTAAAAACAATCTGCGAAAGAGTAAAAATATCATTTAAAGCGGTTTTTCAAGGAGCGAAGAATCTTTTCCGAGTGATTCTCGCTAAACTAAATTTGCAAAATTATATCCGTAAACGCTCTTTTTTTTCCCCGCGAGCAACGCGGCGAGTTTCTCCGATCGTTCCGCGCGATCGAAATGGGAAAACGTTTCCAAATCGAGAGCGCGTGTTTCGCGCTGATACGCCGCGAGGGACGGCAGATAAAAATCAAATAAAATATAAAAGCGCACGGGAGAGCGAGACCAGGCGACGATACGCCTGTATCAGATGGTGCATATGCAATGCACCCGCTGCCACCGCCACCGCCACCGCCACCACCATCGCCGCGTGTGTTAGATCATATCGCGGCGCAATTGCGATATGACGCGCACTGTCGCTAAAACGTCAAAGGGGTCGGTCTATTGACGCGATTCGGCAACGCCAACGTGTCTGCGGGCCGCCGTGAAATATAAATGCAACGGCGCTATATTAGCCGTGCGTGATATGCGGAACGCGACGAGCACGCGGCACGATAATGGCCGATCGTGTGCCATTCCGAGTCGTTAGAGTCGCCAAATGAAATTTCGATGAAGCTGGCTAGTAAACTCTGCGAGTAGACGACCCCGAAACGAGATAAATAAAAACAATACTCGCCCGCTCGTTTCAACACGGTTCCTTTTTCTTAAAAGCTTTCTTAAAATTGCTTCAGATTGTGACGAGTTAGTCGAGAGTCAAGAGAGGAGACCCGAGAAAATATCTTTAGTACATTATTTCCTATCAAACGAGAGGATGCGTCTTCTTTTGTGAAGAAAGAAAGGATAATCCAAGACATTTTATAGCTGATTGCAGAGTGACAAAAGAATAGTTTAAAAAGTTTCAGAAAAAGTGTAGAGAAGGGCTATATAGAATATGAAATGATGAACTGGATAAGAAGAGGAAAAAGGTATTAGGGGAAAAAAGCGAGAAAAGGAAAGATAAGGAATAAAGAAATTAAGATAAGTAAAAAAAAAAAGACTGTGATAGAAGAAATTGGAACCAAATGTAAAGAGTAATTTAAAGTATGAATGTGCTAAAACATTAATGTAAACCAGCTCCCACTTCTTGGCTGTAAAGCTAAAGTGAATAAACTTATTCATTATTCATATATTTCCCATCGTGTACTTATCATTTAAAAACATGAAGAGATTGCATTTGACATACATGCGGAATTTCGCGATTGAACTTGATGACCCGATTACGCAATGGACGCCTCAATTCAACGCTCAAACCGAGGCATCCTCGCGAGTACTTTGGCGAGTATTTTAATGAATCTTTCCAACAGAACGTATCTAAATGTTCCAGAGTAAACTCGACATTCTGCAGAAACGTTAATTCGAGCGACAATCAGATGTTTGTAGGACTCTCGCTCGACAATGAACGCGCAAACGGGATTGGCTTCCGACGGCTATTTAGAGAATATACTCGCGTTTATCCGCTATGAAATTGAGTAAATATAGTTAATCAGGGAGCCGCGGAAGGAACCCGAGTGAAAACACGAGCCGGCGCGGAGCGCGGGCGTAAAGGGGTGGAGGGCTGAGGGGAGGAGGGCGAGGGTTGGCGCACGGAAACGGAGCGAGAGACAGTATAATTACTCGGGACTCGGCTAATTAAGGACGCCCAATTAAAAAGTTCTGACGTTCGTTCTTAGCCTCCCGCAAACGTCGGCATCGCTCGCTCCTAAATAAGATCGCTTTGATAGTTCCGTTCCTCCCGGTGCGCGAAACTGCGTCAATTTACTCGCGTCGACAATTATCACGGGGGACGCGAAATCGAGCGCACCTAACAATATCCCGCCGCTGCCGCTGAGATAATGAGCCTTTGTAAGAGTGACTCGCCAAAATAATAACATTAGCCGAGAGGTCCGAGAAATTGAAAGAAAAATTCGTCGCTATTCGCTCGATGCTCTCGGAGAAATTGGTTTGGCTGCTCGCAACGTTTTTTTTTACGCGGTGTGTATATTCCGTGAAATTTACGAAATATTACTACATTCGTAAAATATTTACTCGCAAGTGTAATCCTATCGCCGTTCCCTACAAATATTCGGAAATCCGGATTGAACGGGAGAGGACATTAAAAAAAAGAAAAAAAAATCAATTCGACAACCGTTTTTATTAAGACGCGCGTCACGGATCTCGGATTAATTTAATTCAGCGAAAATATATATACGGATGAAAATGCGGAATTAAACGATGGTCGCTTGATGTTTTGGCAATTATTTAGCGTCCGGTGTACTCCTGGGGCTCTCCGTCTCTGCCCCTCGAAATTCATCGCGGCGAATCGCGGAGGCCGCGCGGCGCGTCTGCTCTCCGGCGACCTGTCACGCCGAGCCGCGATCTCTTTCGGATCATACGCGGGATTATTGTTGACACGGAATTACCAATGTGACGTCGCGCTCGTGGAACACTGGCGGGCGCGGGCGCGGGCGCCGCGAGTATCCGGCGAATACCCCGCGATTGGAAGAGTTGCCGGCGCGAGCGGCACAGAGGATAACACGCCATGTGAGAATTCGCGACACTGATTGGCAGGTATTCCCGAGAGCGAGAGAAAATCGCTCTCGCGTAATTCGCGCGCCCCTGCCCGCCGCGCCGCGCGGATCGACAGGCCAATCCCGGCCAAGTAGGATGCTGCACGTGCAATTTTTGCGCATTTCGCTATCTCCAAGTATCGCGGACACCGCGCGCGGCAGCTCGAAATGCACAACTCACGCGCAACTCCGATTTCTCCATTTTTCGCAATCTGTCATTTTACCCGCCCGACAATAACGTAATTAAATTCGAACGCCCAGTGTTTAAATTTCATGTTATTTTAGATACATAAATATTTAGATTATATATAAATTTGATACGTGCGGTATTATTTAATTAATAAAACGTTCGAGTATCTTCGTGAATCGGTGCATATTATTGATACGTTGATAATATTTCCCGTTAGTGCCTAAATTTGTCTCTCGTTTCTAACTCTCGTTTTGGAGTCTTCCATTTTAATAGGAAATTTTTTCAGGCAGAGAGAGAGAGAGAGAAAATATAACAAATGCAACACAGAAGAAAGACTCTTATTTTATATCAGACGAGTTTTTCATTTTCATGCAAAATGTGTCGTTCGTTTCTTTATGATAATCACTTCCTCAGCGTTTCAACGAGATTTTTCTTCGAGCGTTTCGTTTCACCGAGGGGCAATACCGAGGGCGATCCACGGTACAAAGTGAATACAATATATCTGTGGAATATATAACGCAATAACACACATGTCACGTGGAATAATTCGTAAAGCTCGTTTCCCGTACACTCAAAGTAATTTGGGGGAGAGCGGGGCGAGGAGATCTCGAGAGAGCGGATCGGCTAGGTAAAGGAGAGTTAAAACTGGATGAAACGTCGCGATGAATAATTTATACCGGAGCCCATTCAATACAGAACCCATGCGCAGTTACGCGATCGCGCACAGTCGGCCAATGTTAAGCGGAAACAAATTAACTCGTCATATCGAGCGGCACCTCTTTCAGCGAATTAAGTTCAAAACACAGGGTCTGTGCGTGCATTTGTCTCTCGATTGTAGGTATTTATATAAACCTGCAAACACAAAGATCCGAAATTGCGACAGGAGAGAATCATTCAAGTTTTTCCGTAATAAGATACTTTAATAATGACTTATCGGGACACGTAATTGAATGCGTTAGCGAAACAAAAACCACCGCGGTTCAAGTCAAACGCCAAGCCGAAACGTTAAACCCAATGAAAAAAAGATGCGGCTGCGAGAACGGGGGACATTACCTCCGCGCTAATTAAGCTCGTTGATGGAGGAAGGGTAATTTGAATATTTCATAAAGGCCATGCAGCGAATAATTCGCCACTCTGCCTCCCTCCTATCCCCGCGAGCCAAGACGCGCTATTCGTGTAACTCGTCTACTTTCCACAATCTCGCGCAGAGCCAGAGCCTGCATAATTACACGTATGGGTGTGCACGCGTAATTATTCTTAAGAACCTCTGGTGAAATTGCGATGCATCGAACGGACGACGGACGAGCCGCGCACGATTTCTTCGCGTAATTGACGACCGAACTTTTACGATCGACCGAAGGGCGATCATCAGCCGATACGAAGCGGTGGGTAATCAAACCCGAAAGGACATTTGCTCGCGTCGTTTCCTCGCGGGGATATCGCGCGCGAGCGCACATCCCCCGAATAAAATATTCCCTTTGATTTCGATCTCGTGCAAACCGTTGGCGAAAACCGACGTTTCTCTCTCTCTCTCTCTCTCTCTGTCTTTCTCTCTCTTGATTCTTTGATCAATTTTAAGTTTTGTTGCTTCATCAGCCTTTCCTGTGTTTCCAACATTCCAGAGAAATATCAAAGTGTCGCATTTAACAGCGTCGATGATTATCCCCCTAGTGTTGGGAAAAATTCGAAACAAATAAATCCATTTGGACACGAGAGAAGCGACTTCTCTTTGTCAGGACGAGCCGCCCCTCGCGCTTTAGCGTTCCCCGTGCGCGGTTCGGGGTTTAGAAAACGCGTCGATCGGCACGATTTGCTCAGAGGAGAAAAAGCGGAGAAGTCTAAAGCAAACGCACGGCGGACTAAAAAGGGAGGCGCGCCCGCCCGCGGCGGCCGCGCTGCGGATTCGCTTCGGGCTGACATTTTTGTATTTATGTATTTATGAGATTTACGCTCTCTCCTGCGCTGGCTCCAGCGAGAATGATTAAAAACAAACACGCGCCGCGATTCTTCGCGATTCCCGACCACCGCCGCTCAACAAAAAGAACGGTCGATGTACACGTGTTGTGAGGATGCGGTAATACGTGCAATAAATTCACCGTAACGCCGCGCGCTCCGCCGGAAACGTGTCCTCGTTGCAGCTTAAAAAGATACAGTCCTACACCCGGAACGTCTAAAAAGATGCGTAATTTCCGACGGTCAACAAAATATATCTCGCCATTCAACTCTCTCTCTCTCTCTCTCTCTCTCTCTCTCTCTCTCTCTCTCTCTTTTTTGTTTCGTCTTCGTTTTAAAAAGCGTGATGACCAGACAATTACACTATTTATTAAAAATTATCTACATTTCATGTATGAGAATAATAAAGGAGGAATAATTAATATACGCTTTCTGTCATCAAATATTCTGAAATATTTGAGACGCTTAATGAGTTTACAATTTTTAACTATGGACAATTTTTGTAGCGTAACGAAAAATGTCATCGAATAAATAATGTGCAAATACGCGTCTTTGTATCAATCTCTGCGCAATGGTAACGGTCCCATCCATTTCTCCTTTGACGAGCCACCTGCACGATTATCGTTAGCGGGGAACGGGCCATGTAAATATGGAATCGCTTGTAGCGTTTCGGTGGCGCTTGAGCTGTGCCGGGGCTGGATCACGGTCTACTTGTGCAAATAACATCTGTCAATCGCTAGTAGCGTGGGACGAGCGGGGAGCCGGAGGGTTACTGTCGCTGATGACGAGACCGTCGGTCCACCCTCCCGCGGGCGCGCGACCCTTTAAAATATCTCGTTGCTTGATTGAATTACAGTGATTAGCCTACCATGATGTCCTCGGGAACAATGTAAAGTATACCGCCGATGGACGGCGTGATATCGATCTACCGCATGCCGATGCTGCGAATTCATCCCGTGAGAATTTGTCATTGGCAATTTGACACACTGATATCCGAAAATAGCGCACAACCGCTTTCCATCCTTCACATTACAATTACGATCACATCGAGAAAGAGAGAGGCCGTTTTTGCTACAATAAAACAAAAAATGATTTACAAACGATAAAAAAATCCGACTCATTTATCGACTTTAATTGAATGAAGACGATTGAAGGGATGAAAAATCCTGACGCGAACCATCGAGAAAGGACATTGATATTGAAAATGGAAATTTACTTTGTCGTTTTCGGAGCTTGGACAATGCGGCAAGCAAATTACTCACAACGATATCCACGATATCTTGTCAATATTGCCACAAATCTTTCTCATATAAAAATGCAAGAGACAATCCATTTCGGATTTTTGATCCGCACAAACTTCTTTGCCTTCTCCATTACTCCATCGCCTCGAATGTACAAAATACGCCTTTGCTCAATTATGCGAAACGGACAGATAACTACGGTGGAGAAGCGGACTGGAGTCGATAGCGCCAAGTACCTAACGTTAATTTCGTACAGGTGAACGCGCGTTACGCGCACGGAGGAGTTTCCGACGGCCTCGGCATATTAGCCGTGCCGTGTGTATCCACACGTAGATAATCCGATGGTATTTGCGGAGCGGAAACGCGCCGCCCGTGCCGAATTCGAGCGATAGCGCTTCCCGCTCACCGCCTAATGCACACAAGAACACAGAGAGAGAGCGAGAGAGAAAGAGAGAGACGGCATAGCGGAGGCATTAATTGGGATTAAGTAAATCAAGACGCTAATTAGCTCGTGCCAGGCGCGCGCGCGCGCGAGTTTTCACCCCCCGTTTCGTCCCCCGTTTTCATCGCTACCACCCGCTGACCGGCATGACGAACGAATCCCCGGGCATTTAATTTTCCCAGCAATTTGCTATGACTACTCTCTGCGATTATGACGCATATGATCTAGGCGCAAGTCTCTCGCCATTTATTTGCGTGTTATCGAATTGTCACCCTCTCGTATGTCTCTCCGCAGTCTATTAATCTAGAGGTACTGCTGGGTTTCAAGCTAAAAAAAAAAAGAGAGAGAGAGACAGAAAACTTTGAAACTTTTATGATTATAAGGAAATAAATGTTGTAGAAAAATTTAAGAAGAAATATGCATTAATTTTATATAAACATTAATATTTAAAAATTACGATTAGCAACAATTCATTTTTAAACTTTATTTAAGTACTCCTTTTCTAAAGAAAATAACATATTTTTCGAAGAAACGGTGTCTTTATTTATCTGCAAACAAATTTCTGTTGAGATCGTATCTGCGATATTTTCATCAACCTTTCCTACTAAAATAGAAGGATTCCGTACATATATACCAATGTTACCTCGTCGGAAAAATCTATCAAAAAATTATTCAGTTGAAAATAAGTTTATTTAATAAAGTAAATAAATTTGACATTTCAACTAAAGCATTTTTAATTCATTTCCCAGAAAATGTATTCAATTTTCAAGCAAAGAGTGCATCGCAATCAAATTATTTATTCTGAAGAAAATACCGCCATATGACGATACAATAAATATTATTAATAATTCCGTTCTCTCGATCTTCTTTGCAACAGGCCGCCTTTCTGTTACTTAAATACGCGCATAAATGTAGCATAAAAAGAACGTTCTCACACAACTCAAAAAAAGTATGACGTCAATTTGTATTATCACACAATACTACAGTTTATTATGTCGTTTGTCAGAAAATTATCGCGAAGAGTCGATAACGCGCAAAGCAGCAAATAAATAAATAAATCAAAACGGTGATTTATTTTCTTATAGAGAACACGAATAAGAGCCAGAAGGATGAGGAAGATGATGAGGGAAGATGAGGAAGCCGGAGGGACGAGAGCGGGAGCGAGTTCGAGAGAGAGAGAGAGAGAGAGCTCCTGCGGAAACGCGGTGGAGAACATGCGGTAAGTCCGCGCACAGGGCCTGGTAATATCGCGAAAAGTGTTTGCTTAGCTTGTCTCGACCGACGTTGGAAGCATTAAACCGCGAGCGTTCTTTCGTCTCCTCGAGAGACGATCCTGGGAGCGAGGATCCCCTTCTCGCCGATGTATACTCTTCCGCCGCCCTCGATTATTTCCGGTGCGGAGAGTCTCGGGGCCCTATACGCGCGAATTCCCATTTTCTCGATTAAAGTGATCGTTGATAATGGCGAACGAGCCAATTAAACGAAAACATATCTTTTTCGAAATAATCCCAAAGTGAACATAACATTTATTGTACCGTGTCATTATTTTTATAAATGTTGTAATTCATTTAACTTTACCATTTTTATACTATTTTTATTTTATATTATTATTATTGTTATGGGCTTTACACACACACACAGACAAAGATGTAGGCGATTTACGAGAAAAGCGTTCACATGTTCTTTTTCTTCTCTCAAGGTATTTGTCTATTGTATTCCACATTGTTTGATTGCTATTGTAAGGACAATCTCGACAATATTCGCTGATCGCGACGATGTTGCGGTAGGGAGTCGACACGACAACCAGACGGACGGAAAGCGCGGAGGGGTGTTGCCTCTGTTAGCTCTGGTTTGGAACGACGGCCTCCTGGGAAATGCGCGTAATCGCCGAGTCTCCGTTCTGGACCCCTGGATTCTCGCCGACGATGATCGGACTTGTTTATGGACGCGAGCACATCGCGAAAAATCGGCGACCAAATTGACTGACATCGAAAAAGAATGAAATAAGATAAACGAAACGATGCTTTCTTCATGCCACTATATCGGAGCAACGATCTTTTGACAATAAAATAAAAAGTCCTCTGAATATAACTCTTTTATAATTGTAATAAAAAAACGAGCGTGTCTAAGACTCTTTTCCCACCTTATCCGTACGAAAAAAGTATCATTCTAGTCGGTGATCATATTGCCGATGTCAGTCTGCCATTCAACTGTCAATCATCTTTTCTCCCAAAGAAATAAAAAATAGATGGAACAAATATCGTTCGACTCCCTCGTAAATGAAAACCGAAACCGCTGACAAGATGAGGGCTAGGGAGAGGACGAGTAGCAAAGGTGGTCTCGCGCGGCGGTACCGAGCACCCGGCGCGCGCGCGCGAGAGGTGGAGCAGGGTGCCTTCCCCGGATGGAATGTATACGAGGAAAGAACGAAGAAGAGGGCCGAAGCGAACGATCGTGGCTCCGGAATAAAGTGGAATTCAGCGCGAGCTGAATTATAAACGATATTATGCAAACACGGCGCCACGGAGTGAAGAGAAGCGCGTACTCTCTCATGCTGCGAGAGTTAATTTGATGAAAAACATCAGAGAGGCCAGGCCAAGCGCGGGCAAGAGGGTCTCGGAGAGCGAAAGAGAGAGAGAGAGAGAGAGAGAGAGAGAGAGAAGAGAGAAAGAACGGAAAAAGAAGAGAGAGAGAGAGAGAGAGAGAGAGAGAGAGAGAGAGAGAGAGAGAGAGAGAGAGAGAGAGAGAGAAAGGAAGAGACCGGCAAAAGACGCATCTCGCGGCGAAAGATCGCTTTCCGGAAGGCGAGAGCGCTCTTCTCTTCTCATTATCCAGTCGGCTCTCGAAAGACGTTTCCTTTCTCCTCTTCTCTTTATTCGTCTTTTCCTATCACTCGCGTTTACACCACGTCGCGTTTAACGTCTCATTTGAAGCCGACAAACAGGCTGGCGTTTATTGCCACAATTGCGATGTTGTTTCTCACTGCGCGCGAGAACAATCTTCATTTTCATTTATATATATGTATATATATTAGATTATACAAAGTCGATTATCGCTCGATAGATAACAAAGCTACAGTACTATTTTTCTACCTTGGGAGAATTTCGATATAGCTTTGAAACTCATCTTTAATTCAAGAGACGTCGATGAATCGAGTACTTGGTCGATTGAAAATTGAGAGATTTAACTGACGATTATCTGGACAATGTAATATTTCGAATGTGGTATTTCTATCGTCGCGAGCTCTTCTTCCAATACAATCTTCATACGCAATCAATTAATATTTATCCAATTATTAATATCCTAATATTCTTATTAATATCCATTAACATTCAATCAATTAATATTCGTTCGCGCAACATTGATGAGAAATAGCATCCAAGTTCCAAGATTCTCATATGATTTTCAACATGTAGAGTTGACGTGTTATTATCTCGAGCCTCGTAATTATAACGTAGCGTGACATAATGACATGATTGCACCCTAAATTGGGACGATACGCGCGTTCGTATCGCGACGTGTTATCTACATATCGTTCGTGATAACGGGTGTTTTACATCATGCCGCTGTCGCCTTGCACGCCATCGCAGATCGTAGATGTCAAGTCTTGTTCACGTTTAATACAAAAATTTTCAAGCGTGCACGGAGGGGAAGAGATCCGCAATGTATCTGCACAATTGTTATCTAAATTCTTGATAAAAGAATTTGCTCTCGATAAAAAATTAATCGCGGGAACAAACGACGCTTAATTGTGAAAGATTAATTATCATCATTCCTTCTAATGAGACGCGATAAGGTCTTTCGAGTCTGCGAATTCTTCGCATCTCTCGTGTATCTTGCGCGAAACGAGGGCACGATCAGGAGCACATCCTGTAGTATCGCAGTGAGAGAAGACTGATTCTCCGGGCGCAGGTGCAACTCGGCCACGATTGCGACGTACGCCGCCAATCTGCGCTCGTTGGGGGCGGTTCTCGGCCGCTGCGAAGGGGGTTGAGCCAACCCTACGCGGCGCGGCGTAGGTGGTAGAAGCTCGGGCTCGAAAAAGCCGAGCGCGTCTACGCGCAGCTGATAAACAGTGCGACGATGGTGCGCCCGCCAGCCGGCGTTCCGGCGTTCAAATCACGAAGAGCCGCGAGATCGGCCCGTGCCGAGAGCGTTCTGCGAGAACGGTACCGCGTCGAATCCAAGATCGCGGTATCTCGATCGACTTGTATACGCATTGATTTCGTGTGAGAGGTCGATCGGTGACTTCTGGATCATCGCGACATAATTTTCAAGAGATTTGATCTGAGAAACGATCGGATACCGAGAGGCTTAGAAATCACGGTACGTTTAACGGAGATCGTGAAGGGATACGTAAAAAAAAAAAACGAACTCTGTCTTGTGAATTTTGTGAGGGACGAACGATGACGCCGACATCAAACGACGGGGCGATCAGTGCTTATAGCATCCTAATCGCAAAGTTCCTATCCGTTTGCAATCCCTCCTCACGCCACGAACGACATTAAGATGTTCCGATTGAAACGCTCGTGAAAAATCCGAGTTGAAAGGATTCTTCACGACGAGGATCTACATCGGTGAACAAGTGAATTGGTCCCACAAAAAGAGTCAAACGACGATGTATGGTTTATACAGAGCGTGGTTCGGTGGTGGTACCACCGGCACCAGCTACCCTTGTCTTCAGGACACGTTCTCGCCGCCCGACACGGTGGTGCGAGTCGGTAACGAGGGCGAGCACCAGTTCGTCGCGCACAAAGGCGTGCTCGCGGCTCACAGTGGATATCTCAAGGCCCTGCTCGCGAGTGCGACGACAACGACGTCGTCGACGAGCTCGCCCTTTGATCCTGCCTGCGCGACCGTTGCCGTCACGGCAACCAGCGAACAGTCACAGCGACCGGTCACCTCCGTGTCGGTCTCGTCCATCGGTAAATATAAATCACTAATGATATATAATATGATATGATTCCAGACAGAGCGTTCAATAATGAAAAACTTTACTATCCTCTTTCAATTTATTTATTTATAAAATCTACATGCGAGAAAAAATTTATTTGAAATAAACTGCTAAAGTTTATTTAAAAATTAATTATATCTTTGTCAAAGTATATTTAATAAATGTAAAGTTGAAGTGCAAAAAATTGTCTGTTGGTATTAATATTTTCCGACTTTTTGTGACATAACAAAATGAGACATTTTCAGAACTATTTTTAAATAATTACAATAAATCAACAGTGAGACGGGAATCATTAAATGTCCAGCGGTCGCGCATTGTTACTTCCAATCTCTCATTGGGACAGTTATTTAATTCATATTGAGTTGAAGTCGAGCTCGTTATGACAAATACATAGAAATGTACAGTCGGATTGTATCTTTTGTGCTTAATAATATTTTTCGTGAGAATTTAAGTACATTTTTCATTTACTAAACTACACACCGTTACTGTAGGTAGGTCTTGAACACAGTCTCAAACTGAAGCTAGAAATTTGAATCATAATTAAAATAATTTGTTTAAAAACGTATAAAAATTTATACGAAAAATATTATTAGGCTTTTATAATATTATTATAAAAGATCCAGCCCAATCGTATATATTGGCAAATTTTCTACGTATTTGATTGTTATCCCATTCAATTCAATTCAATTCAATTCAATCCAATCCAATCCAATCCAATAATTAAAGCGCTTGGTTCACAAGTGACATAAGTCCATTTTTGGAGTGTTTGCAAACAAAAGCGTTTCCCGTTCGTATCGAAAACTCTAATAAAATAATTCGATTTGTCGAACATTTACGTCAATAAAAATCACAATTCCGAAAAGCAATCCACAGCAAATCTTAATTCACTACTTGTGAACCAAATCCCAGTTACAAACCGAATATCTTCCAACACGACTAATGCTTAAATATTCGCCTGGAATAAAAAAGCATGCAAAAGCAGATGGGAACATTAAGAACACTAATTATTTCTCTTCTACCGAGCTAAATCCTTCAATTAAGAAACTACGCGAGTGACGCTAGACTTTCATTTGACTTCACAAGACAAACAAAAACAGAGGAAACAGAGTATGTGTCAACTGGTATTTAACCGGCCCTTGATCTGACCTAGGTGGAGAAGCGTTCGCGCCACTGCTCAACTATATGTACACCGGACGATTGGAGGTGACGCTAGACAACGTTTACAGCGTGCTGCTGGCGACGCATTTGTTGCACATGCCGGGTGCCCTGGAGCAGTGCAGGGCCGCACTATTGAGGCTGCGGGCACCGCCGCCTCTGCCGACGCCGCCGATGCCAACGTCCGCGTCGACGGCGACCGGATCGCCATCGGGAACCGCCGGCAACATCCTACGACCTATACCGAGCAGACTAGTAGTAGGCCCACCACTCTGCTGGCCTCCGACGACCCCGCTCGCGTATCCGCCAGCCGCGCCGGCATCAACCATGTCGCATCTGCCGCCGTCGATGCAACCCTTGATGCAACCGACCGTGCCACCAGGAATCAGCGTTGTCGCGCCGAGAGAGAAGCAGGACCAATGCGCGCATTATAGGTTCGCAATGTGCGATCAGATCTTTTTGCGTGGTTTTGTCTCGATGTTTAAGTATAAATCAGAGAAATTGTATCTCTTTCACATGCTAGAGACCTTACGGAAGATCTTTAGCAGTAATAAAATTAATCCAATAGATTTATCAATCTAACATTTATATTATTATTAAAAATCTTCAATTAATCAAGGCAACACATACTTTAGTAGCATACTAGAGATTCTTATTATTTCTTCGAACAAGAGTATCTAAACATTTGAATTATTCTTAAAAATGGTAAATTTTCAATTTTTATCACGTTCTTTTGGAATCGAAGAAAAATTGCAATACATTCTGGCTGAGCGAAAATTATAGACTTAAATAAATTTATTGACTTTGGAAATAGCAATATTGACTGCAAAGGATCCACCTTCAAAATTAATTTCTAAATAATCTCATATAATGTAACTGAAATATGTAAAACCGATAATAATAACAATAACTCCTTTTAAAGAATTATTCAAAAAACTTTGGAGATTAATATTTTATATAAATGTTTGCAGCGCTAGCGAAGTGTCAAAGTCACCGCAGTCCTCGCCGAGCGCGGCGCACCGCAAACGTCTGAGATTGAACTCGAGAAGATCGAGAACCCCGGAGATCGTGTCTACCGTGTCCACCCTGCCGTTCGTGGCCGCGGCCGCGGCCGCGTTCACCGCCTTCGCCGTGACGAGCAGCACGGCGAGCTCTACGACGAGGGCACCGTCGCCGTCGCGCTCGATCTCGCCGGCTGCGTCCTCCGTGTCGCGGACGCATTCGCCCATGCATCATAACAGCGACAGATCGACGGAGCGCGAGGCACAACGAGGAGAAGAGGTCGAGGACCGTTCCGCCAGATCGTCCAACAGCCACGATCAGCCACGCAAACCGTCCGCCGACAGCGGAGCATCGAGCCGCAACCGCGGCAGCAACGACAGCAAGGACAACGGGGGGGACTTAGCCGTGATGTCGGAGCACGACCGAGCGCGTTCGTCTCGTCGCCGAGCCCGAATCTCCGGCGCGAAGGAAGCCCCAACCACGAGCACCGTCTTTTCCGTGGTGTACGACATCGCGTGCTGCGACGGACCGGTGCGCTTCCACCGTGTTTTGAATGAGAATTATTCAGCGATGTCGCACGGGCCGCACGGGCCGACACGTCCATCGAGGAACTGCCAGCTAGCAGAGGACGAGGACCCGTCGAGCGAGAACGACGAGAACGGCGGCCCGGCGGCGACGCGGAGAGGCGGCCCCAGCAACGACTCGAGCAACGACGGCAGCAACAACGGCAGCAACGGCGGCTGCTACACTTGCGACTACTGCAAGCACACCTTCAAGTCACAGTACTGCTACAGGAAGCACGCTAAGCGACATTTGCTGCCGACGAGGATCAACGACGCGAGCGGTGGTGGAGGCGGCGGAGGTGGCGGCGGCGGCAGTGGCAGTGGCGTTGGCGGTGGCGGTGGCGGTGGCGGTGGCGGTGGCGGTGGCGGTGGCAGTGGCGGTGGCAGTGGCAGTGGTGGCGGTGACGACGGCGGAAGTGGCAGTGATGGCGTTAATCACGGGCCGCGGCAAGATGCCGCACGCGGAAGCAGACGGGAAGTCAGACTGCTGGATCTAAACGTGCAGTACTATCCCTGCAAGATCTGTGGCTGCAAGTTCCCCAGTTACTACTTTGTGCACAAGCACCGAAAACTCTGCCACGCGACAGATGAGGAGAGGCAGGGCGCCGCAGATGGAGCGAACGCGTCGAGTCGCGATGCGGACGCATCGTCTACTCAGGATGCTCCGTGAAACGAAAAGGCACAATCTTTCTCTCGTTCTCATTAGGTATGTATGGGGATATCAGAAATTCTTGCCTCTAAGCGACGAAAAGAGACTATCTTGTCCTAAATGTCCTAATGTTTTCAGATTCTTCCCTTATCTGTTCTCAACATCGATACCCATGGAGAGCAAAGAAGAGATTCCCCGCTCGAAAATAAGAGATACTTGAATGCAAAGTACCTATCGATATTTGTGCGTGCGTCAAATATTAAATTGCAAATAAAATAGATCGGCAATCAAACGAATTACTGTAGAATGTAATATGCTGAACATTATGTTTAGTATTCAAAATTAAAGTATGTTCTTGCGTTACTTTAGAGATGTATAAATCATTAAAAGACAAACTACTACATATCGAAGGAGATTTATGTAACTATTAATTTATATTTAATAGACAGCACTTAACCGCGTTTCTCCCTTTATGTGTATTCTTTACATATCTTAATGTTATACACATTAATGTTTGGTACCAACAAATTTTACAAAAAAAAACCTACAATGTAGTTACGTAGTGCCATAATCAAGTCTTCAATATATAAAACATTTTAATTGTAAGAAAAGCTATAGTGATAAATAAATAGAAATGCTAGTTTCTTTATGTAAAAAATAAAACTGCTCGTATACAAATTGTATTTCAAAGATAAATTTGAAATTAAACATAAACGTTATTGCTGTATTTCATTCATCTTATGTAAAATTTAAGTCTGTTATTAATAATGTATGTTTGATAATATATACATATATACACGTATATATGTATGTATATGAAACCTCTGAATATGTAAAGGTACAGTTTAATAATACTAATGTGCAATATACTAATATATCAGAAACTATTCTTTAAATTCACAGAAATAAACTACAAGATGAGAAAATATACATTATTAAATATTCTGCCGCTTCCATCACGAAAGCGACATAATGAAATAAATGCTTTTCCGAAAGAGTATCAATAATGGAATGAATATGATAATTAAAGATACATTATTTCGGATATATTAAATTAACCTTTGAAGATACACACGAGATAATTTAGATAAATGGTTAAAGTCAATCTCGAACAACTTCAATATTTTAACGTTATCTAATTCTTAATGCATTTATGTATAAAATATAATGAGCAGATTGTAATTACGTATTAATGTAGATATTCGGAAAGCACATATAGGAATCGAAATGTTTGAATTAAGACTCCAGCTCGGAAGAAATCCAATTAACGTCAAGGAAAAATACAAAATATCAATTAGCTCTAAACTTACCGATGACGTCGATCGACGGTGTCTCCTCGTCACTGGTCTCCATAGGCGTATGATTCTCCTTCTTTTTGTCTTTTATTCTTCCACTAGCTGCCACATTAGCACCACTGCTGCTCGTATCCCTGCAACCCGGTTTCTTTTTACTGGATTCCTTAAAATCTGATTGAATGGTCGAAACGTTCGTTGCGTTGTTCAATGAAGACGTGGACGACGACAGCGCGCCTTTGCTTTCCATTCTGTAACAGTATCGACGCATATAAATTGAATTTGCTTAAATAAATACAAGCCGCATGAAATATAAATGTAAACTTTGCGCACGCTCGTGTTAAACGGCAATCCATTGAACATTCTGTTTCAATCGTATTTCTACTTTTCAAAAAATGAAACGTCAGTTCACGTTTTGTCGTGATAAAAAAAAAATATTTTTTCCGATAAAATTTTGCTGATTGTGTGTACATGTATATATATGCTTTAAGAAGCAGCAGGGAATTCGACACTCATCATTCTCATTGGGCAGAATCACATTTCCAACGATCGAGTCAATTACGGTGATGAGAGCCTACGTAAACATAATCCACTAACCGGTAACCATTGATTAGCATTACAATCTGCTAATAATTGATCTCCCCCCTACCCTTCTCAAGCCGCCACCACCGCTACATCTACCTCACTCCGCCCCGTCACTCCTGGCGTATTCTCGTCGCCCCCCAAAGCCGTTTTCCGTCCTTCGACAACTTGTTCTTCCGTTCAGCTATCGCGCGATCACCGTCGATAAGTAAAACTTATCTCTATTAGTATAGCGCCGCCGAAAAAAAAAAACACAGATTAAGCTTCTTTTTGCGCGCGTTTCTGTAATATCCGTGCGCCACCGAGCGGCGTATTGTAATCGTTAAATGGGTATTCGCGGGTCGCCTCTCCCACCGTGGACAATATTGAGATTGGTTCGTTGGAGTGGGGTATGTTTGCAGAATGAATATCTTCCGGCCGATGGATACGGTTCATTCAATCAGTCCGCGTACACGCTTTTATATAGATCAGAATCGGGACCAATTGGTATGCGCGTTTCGCACAAAATGAGCCGCGCAAATTTTTTTATTACTTATTCGCGTATCGAAAATGATTAATATCGTACTGCGAACACTTGAGGAAATAAAAAAAATAATAATAATAAAAGGTAAAGGATATGCGCGTGACAATATTCAGCCCACGTATTCGTACACTTTAAAATACGTTCTATCGGGCTGATACATTCTATATGCCATTTCGATAATTCCAAAATCTAATTAATCGCATACAGTTAACGATATATGTATAATACAACTTTTTAGTGCGTACTTAAATTACGTAAAACGAGATCTTGCGTAAAGTTTAATTAGAATATAGATTCAAAAAGTTACACGTACATTACTTTAATGTCCTTCCCCGACGCCGTCTCCGATTGCGGTTCCTCTTTCGGCTCTATCTTTACGAGATGAGATTCCTTCAAATCGACTTTGTTCTCCTTATTTTCCTTGCTCGACTCCCTGGAATCCTTCGCGCTGAGCGTCGTCGACGTTGTCGAGACGCTCGACGTCGCGATAGTGTTCAGAACAGATGTCGTTGTCGTTGTTGTTGATACCGTTATAGAATCCGTCGTTACGCCAACGCCCGACGCTATCGAGCTCAAAGGAGTGGTCGTCGTCGTTACTGTCGTAGTTCCAACAGTTGTTGACGATACACTCGATGTGACCGTGGTGCTCGTTGTCGATGTAGACGTAGCCGTTGCCGCACTGTTTTGAGGATTTTCCTGAGTCTTCTGTTGCTGCTCCCGCTGTAACCTTGTCGTTACACCTGTCGTTAAAATATCTATAGGTCCGATAGTCGAGCTGGTATTATTTACCTGAAACAATTACAAAAATTACATTTATCTCACATGATATTACCTAGAATTTTTAAGTATTTTCTAATTTGTATACCATCCATATTGCCATATGGATGATACAAATATGGTAAATGTTTCAACTATACACGTGCGGGCAAACAGGTATCTAACAACTATTCTTTAATATATTAATATAACAATTTAAATAATGAAATTACAGAAAAAAATTAAAGCATTTTATGTATTAATTTTTTTCTGTAATTTCATTAATGGGTAATTAATATCACACACTTACTTTATTATTCGGATTGTTCCGAGAGCTACGCGTCCGTTGGCGTGATTTTCGTAAAAGCTGTTTATAATTTTCTGCTTTCTTAGTGAGGTAGTAGTGATGTACACAATCTGGAACGGACTTATGTTCTAACGATTGAGCTATCACTCCATAGTTTTTAGGGTGCTGAAGATATTTCTCCTTGAACAATTCGTGCTCTACCGAACTCCACACATTTATCAATTTACGTTCGCTATGAAGAGCTTCTAATTCCTCTGGTTGGAGCAATCCATTTCGATTTTGAAATGCGATTCTTCGTTGCTTCGCGTCCAACAATAGAGGCGGTATGACTGCATACGAACGCATTTTCTTATCCTCCATCTGTCAAAGATAATATCATTTTCAATGTATCAATTATTTCTTTGTAACATTAAACTAAATTAACACTAAAAGGTATGCTTTATCGTAGTTCCCCATAACCCATTTCCTTTTTAATTAAATCTTTGATTGATTTTTAATATCAAGTATGTTGAAATAAGTTGGCTATACATTGTTGTATATTGGTGAAACATGTTATATATATATATATATATATATATATATATATAAATAATGTTTTATTTTAAATAAAACAAATTTTAATATCTTTGTACATAAATAGTAACTTATACATCAAAAATGTATATCCAACTATAATTATTAGCAATAATTATGGATCCAAAGTTGCTCTTTCAGTCTGTTACATTAAGTTAAGTTAGCATAATCTTAATATACCGATTTAATGCATCTTTTGCAGCTAATGTAGTATATAGCATACGATCCATAACTGTATGGAATGAGGTAAGGGTGAAGCGAGCAAGCGCACGTTACTAACCTGACGAGCTTTAATGGAATTTTTTAAATCTTGCAATGTTTCTTCCTGGGGAATCAGTATAAATTAGATGTCTTCCATGAAGTATTATCATAAAAATTTGTCTAGCAAAAATTAATCAAAAAGAAAACACCAGAAAGATATAAATGAAAAATAACTTTAACGCAGCTTTTAAAAAAGGATTACTAAATAAAATATTAATTACTTATAAAATATCAATCAAAAAAATTTTTTTTAAAGCTAGATTTAATATCGTGAATTGCAGAGGGATATTTTATTTAAAAAATTTCTCTCTACTAAGAATCAGAAATCTGAATCAATTAAAACTTTATTATCCCGCGCGTCTATTATAGTCCGATGGTAACTTTCAATCATCTCCATCCATTTATCCAGTTTGCCAGTTTCCTTTCCCTGATCAGCATACACGAAAAGACCAAGAGAGAAAACAAATGTCTAAAGATAGGAAGAAACTGTCAGTTACCATCCTTTACTTATAATCAACTAACAAACTCTCTTTAATCTTTTGATGTGAAAATGGCGCTTTCACAAAATTGCTCTTGGAAAAACGAAGAAAGAGATGAGACAATAAATTCACAAAAATACAAAAGAAAATACTGTATATAATTTTCGCTGAATCTAGAATATAATTAGAAAATAATTAGAATAATTTTTTTTAGCATACCCTTAGAAACTCGGTATTACATTTCGGTATAGAAATTAGATAAACATATATGTTTTTAAATACATGTGTATAAGTTTGGTTATTTTACTACGTGTGTCATTTTGCTCCCACAACAATAATTCAATGATAATTAAAATAAGAATAAATTACAAAAAATTAATAAAATTAACTCAAAACTAATTTTAATCAATTTTCTATAAATATATTTCATTCTATATTGCACTAAAATTTTATATTGTTTCCTTAATGACATTTTGAATTTTGAACTAAATTAATACTAGCTTTATAAAGTAGCGACAACAGACTACAAAACGCCTTTGCACTTAAAATAATAACGCCTAAAATAATTTCAATTTTATTTTGTAACTTGATGTCGCTAATTCAATTATTCAATTTAAAAAATTCAATAAATTAAATTAAGAATTGTCTCTTTACTCTTTCATCTGTTAATTTATAGTTTGTTTCAAGTCCCCCTTTTTGTTTTATTTCATCTTGTAAGAATATTTATTTTCAGCTTGTGTCACAGAACATTTAATTATCTAATAAATATTAATTTAGTAACGTGCCTTTCTTTTACTTCTCCCTATACCATCTTTCAGTCTTCACCATACTTTTGTTTCTCTCTTTCGAAACGTGTCATGTTGCTTATGTCATGATCGTTTCGTTACAAACGCACACAACAATGAAATATACCTCTTGTTCTTGTAAACCGTCCATTATTTCTTCAAGATCAGCTTCACTTTTGATGCGAGCACCAACTCTGTTAAAACGTTCCTTGTCTTCCCTTTGCTTTCGCAACTCAGGAAACACCTTCTCGAAGAACTCGCGATTCTTCGTCTCTTTCGATTTCCTCTTTTGCGTTGCTTCCAGCCGTTCCACCTTACGATGCCACTCTTGAACCAAAATGGCGTACGTTTGCGACTGCTGCCGATGAAGAGACGCGCGCTCGGCGTGTTCTCTTCGAAGCCTAGCTATGAGTCTGGCTCGCATACACGTCTGATGCCGTGTACGATTCTCTTGGTATACGCTCGTGTCCGACGGTTGATTATACAAAGGTAGTTCTACTTTGGGACCCAGTCTTTCTAAAAGTCTATGAGCTTCTTCTGCCTTTCTCTGTTGACAAAAATGCCGAATTAAAATTTAATTCAATCAATATCCTGACAAATTTATATCAACACATCGAGCGCGCAAGACATACGGTAGCGTAGGTTCGATTCACATGTTTTGGCGCTCAACGTGTAAAAGTACTTTATTATTATTTACATAATTTACCCTATTCTCAGCGTAGACCTTTTGCGCCATCGATTGATGCTTTGGTTGCTGTGACTGTTCCTCAGTGTCCTTTACTTCCAGAGGCTTATTCGCCGTTTCTTCCAGTTCTTTTAATCTCTTCCGCAACATATTCAATTGATTCTCCCTCTTGGCAATCTCTCTATCGACTTTACCAATTTGTTGCAAGAGATCATCCTTGGTACTTCTATATTGTGCATCCTCCTGCGTATTCGGCTCTGGAAGCGTAGGCGAGATAGCTTCCGTTTGCGGTGTATACGCTCCTACGGCAGGCTGCTCCTAGCAAAAATTTGCCATATCATATTGTGTCCAACTTTCATTTGCTTTTCACATATATCCAATTTATACATACATATATATATATTATATATATATATATATATATATATATATATATATCGTTTATTTGTTTAGTTAATATCCAGTTAATCTAAAATATTGATATAAATTATAAATCATTCTATATTTAGTTACATATTAAATTATTTATATTTATATATACAATTATTCTCGGAGAACGTAAATTAATCTCAATTTACATCCCGTACTCGTAGCTATAAATGTGATTAACTATGCGATCTGATTTATTTATTTAATACAACCTCGCGAAAATTAATACTATTCCCATGTTTTGATTTTCAACACTATAAACGAACGATATTGTGCAAACATGAGACAGTCCTAACTAAACAATGAATTAAACCTAAAATGTAATTTTACATTGTCAATATAATAAGAATTAACTTATTTTTATCATTGATAATAAAAATCGCCAAAATATATTGTAACCGTTAAATAGATAGACTAGCCTCTCGATTCAATCGAGCAAACTGTCCATCGTACCCACCCTGGTGTCTATCCTAAGTGGCTGCAATTGCAACTGCACATGTTGTTGTTGGTCCTGCTTGCCCCCGCATGGGTCAGCGGGCGACAGGCAGCGCGGCGGAGGTTGCGATTGCAGCTGCTGGACCTGCTGATGCGGCCCTAGACGGATCTTCTTGAAAGGTGGTGCATCCTGCAAACTGGACATGTCGACGGGGGTGCGACTGCAATACTGATCAGGCTGGACGGGCATGAGGCCTGCTCGCGGCGGATTCCTCGCCGCCGCCGCATGTTGCTGATAGTCCGATGCGGCGACGGCAGAAGGCGATGGTATAGATGTCACTGAAGAGCCGACAGGCGGCAAAAGAGATATTCTCTGCCGATCGCCTCTGCCGCCGGCTCCCATGCTGCTATATTCCACCGCGGGCACTACCCCGACGCCGCCAACCCCACCAACTTGCGACAGAGGACTGTTGCTCACGTTGATGGCGAGCCTCTCGTTCACCTGAAAAGAAAGCCACAGTGAAAAGTCTACTCTACACGTCTACCCTCTTCCTTCCTCCATCCTTCTTTCCTGCCTGCTCTCCCCTTTCATCGTTTCGCTCATTCTTTGTCAGAGGTTCAATTTATCTCCCGCTCCTCTCTAACCTTCTCACCGGGGAAACTATTTCAGAAAAATCGATGACCCGGTTCAAGAAAGCACGCGGTACCGATATACCACGCGACCGCTGCTCTGTCCCCTACGCTCTGTCTACCGCAATCATCTGTTCCAACTTTTTCCCCCCTTTTATTTCTGCCGGTACTTTTGCGTTACGTTACTTACGACGCTGGTTCATTCGTTCGTCATGTCTTATTCCGGGCAGTTCGCATAGACAAGTTTGTACCATGAACGTTGTCTCGACCGGTATCATAATGATTCCGAAGAAATTTCTCTACAAGTTGCGGCTAAATAACCGACTCGAAATATTTGTAAGAAGTAAACAAGTAAAACAAAATGTGATTGTGTACATGTGCACGTGTAACGTGCGTATATGTGTAGCTTGAGTAGGCGATTGTAACTTTCTCCCGCCCACTCGCATCATGCTACAGGCTAAATATGATAATGCTCGCTAGAACTGTGTTGTGTCATGAATTTTACTTGATTTAAAATCCATAAAAATTAAACATAAACATGATAGAGATTGAAAAATGTTATATTGTTGTTTAAAAATATTCTTGAATAAATGCCCAAAAATCTTGAGATGTCTTTTTTTAAACAAAAGTTTGATTATTTTATAAATAAGATGTAATTATCCTAATACAATTATAATTTATTTGAAATATGTTGCTGGATATATTTTACCTTATATATCTTTATTCTAATTTTATTTCGATCCAATCATATCCAAATTTAATTTCAGTTATATATATGTGCACGATTTCAATTTTATCAAAAGAACAATTTTAGTTTTGAAAAATTTCCTATTAACACAGTGACACGTTGTGTATTTTAAATTTCCGACCGTCAGACGCGTGGATCATATTGTTAAAAGGGAAGGAAAAAAGGAAGAGGGCCGATAATCAGTGAAAGTCAAGGACGGGGTCGACCGATATAGCATGCGTGCGATTGCGTTGCGCGATGCATGTCCCAATTAGTTTAGTGTCTGATGTTACGAATTAATATTGATTCCCGTTACTTCTGTACTAAATTGATCTGAATATTAACGATTAGTTGAATATTAAATAAAATTTTCATGGCAGTTACGGTATCTAATAAATTGTCTAGAAATATTCTTATCTTGCTCTTTTAAATAATTAAAAATAAGGAAAATTAAAATGTTTTATTTGGATGTCGCAGAAAAGATTATTCGGGTCAGCAGCAGTCCTAAGTTATAACACGTTATAACAAAAACCAATCGCAAAAGAGGAAAGACTAAAAATATAATTGTAATATATCCAAAAATAAAGTCTACAAAAAAAGAATCGAAAGTGACCTAGCCACGCGGTTGTTCAGCTTAATATTCAAGAAGTATCTAGAAGTATCTGAGATAACATGAGGATTGAAAGAAGCAATCTCTTAATCTTTTTGAACATAATACTTGAGCACCTTGCTACTTTTTACTGTATCACAATCTCAATGCAACGTTCATCAGACCAAAAAAAAGAATAATTCTGCTTGCCGTCGGGCGTGTTTGCATGACCGTGACCGCTCGACATGATCGCGAGGATCCCGAGGAAGAGGTGGTGAGGAGATGTGCATCATGCGCGCTCGCGCGTCATGGAAATACCTACGTTCGTAGTGCCGGCACGATACGCGTCTCTCGCGGCATAGGAAGTCCCAGTGAGTGGCGGCGGCGGCGTTTGGCTGGCGATGACAGTAGGTTGACTGAGAGGTGGTGGCGCGGAAGCGGGTGCAGGTACGGGCACAGGCACAGGCACAGGCACGGGTGCAGCTAGCGACGGTGCGGTGGTGACGACCGCCGCAACCGCTGGCGTCGAGGTCGGCGGGTAGGAATGAATGTAGCGGAGCATCGGCACGGTGACATAAGAAGTGGCACCCCCGGCACTACCACCGCTACCGCTACCGCTAGCACTGCCGCCGCCGCCACCGCCACCGCCGCCGCCGCTGCCACCGCTGGCACTGCCGCTGTTGCTGCCGCCGGCACTGCCGCTGTTGCTGCCACCGCCGCTGCCACTGACACTACCACCGCCGCTGCTGCCGCCGCCGCCGCCGCCGCCGCCGCTACCGATGTTGCTCACACCGCTGTTGTTCGTGCCGCTACTGTTGACGCCGCCGCCGCCGCCGCTACCCGTTGCAGATGATAGAACGTTCGAAACGCCAACCAGGCCGCTGCTGCTCGTCGCGGTAACTCCAGCGGCAGCGATGGCGGGGCCGCTCGCGGTCGCAGCGGCCGCCGCAGCTGCTGCTGCCGCGGACGACGCGGCCGCTCCACCCTGCACGTACGTCGCTCCCGTTCCTATCGTCCTCGGAGATACCGGACTACTGCTCTTGATGTTGGCATAGTTTTGCGTCGATCTGCAATCATCAGACAATCTTGTTAGACTTTCCGCAAAGAGAAAGGAATTTATCCGACAAAAATTAATTATATGACTGCGATGCGATATTCTTAAACACAAAAAAAAATTATTTTTGGTCGCTAAATTGTCAGATGCGACGACTTGTTAAATTTACAAGTGCAATAAATAATCGTAGGATGTCAATTGTTTATTTGTAACCGTTAGGCGACTATTATATTCGACCTTCTATTATTTATCTATTACATATCTGGCAATAACGTGAGAAAATGTAAAAATATGCGAAATATGCAAATCTATACTGCGACAGCAAGAATATCGTTTGCAAAGTCTTTCACAAATAGATGAGCTAACGTGATATTCTGTAGTTGACAACTAAAAGATAGTTTTAGTACTGATAATATCGCCACATCTAAAAGTCAATTTGCAACTTTTATATTAAAGATGACGATAACGATGTCGTCTGTAAAATCTCGTCGCAGGGTACACCTTATCGATATTATTAATCACTTGACCGGTCGTGATTTAAATGTAGCTATTTTACACTATTTACAACCGACATGACAAATTTTGCAACGTTACGAACGGCGAAAGCATTTCTCGATAATTATTAAATATTAAAAATGTAACATTTGCAGAAACAGAAATTGTATTTGTACATGATATACATGTATATATCAATCTATATAGTCATTTGACGAGCTTGTTACAATAGAAGCGTCGCAGCGGTTTGTTTATCAGCTCGCGTGTCACTGGCACACGTCATACACACGGTTGATCCAATTTGACCGGCTTAGAAGAAAAAGAAAACTGTCAAGCAACGGCGATTGACAGTGGCCTAAACAACTTTATACGACCGATCGATGCCCATCGGTCTTTTTTTCCTCTATCCAATCACGTTTCCATCAAAGTTTCTAATTCCTTTTCCGAAGGCCACCGCTCTGTAATCCGAAACGTCGAAACAAAGACTTTTTCTCGTATGCCGAACCGAACATTTCGCCCATTAATTTTTCCACACTGTTCTCTCTCTCTCTCTCTCTCTCTCTCTTTTGCTCGCCCACTCCCTTCGGTCAATAAATTTAACGATATTGAATAACGCATACATAGCGCCAAAGAGCGACCTGTACAATTTTGCATTTGTATGGATTCAATTGTCGTACCTTCGCTTTTGCAGACCGAGATGTTATTGGTGTACAAGTGAAAAATGTACGATCGATAACAAAATCTGCTCGAGCCCGTTGGATTAATGAGCTTCTCGAAACCTGCAGAATGATTCTAAAGTGAATAAGTAAAACTTGGCAGCGATACTCCGAGTCAATTTAACGAGATTCCATTTTATATCATCTCCATTCTGAAATTTCGACACTGAAATACGTTGAGAAATTACTCGGTTTCTTTACTTGCTTGAGAACAACTTTTGTTTAAAAAAAAAATTTTTTAATTGCAACGATACGCTTCGCAAGTTTGATAACCCAATGTTTCAGAATAACCTTGTTGTATTGGCATATGCGTGCATACGGTTTCGTCACGGATCCTAATAACCGTGAACTAGAAGCGTATCTTTTGAGTGACCTTAATGTTGTAAATAATCCCCGATGAAAGAGAAGAAGGGAGGGAGAGAGAAAAACAGAATCGGGACAATTAAAATCCGCATTTTAATTTAATTTGACCGGCAACGATTGTAACTTGATTCTCGTCGACTCATTACCTCGTCCGATGCTCACGCGGATAACGGTGCTCTTCGACGGGATCTCTCGCGGAAGTATCGCGTATCTCGTCGAACCGGTCAATAACGACGTCGAATTGGCGTTGCCGAGCGTACGAAAATTAAGAATTATTGAGCCCACAGCATGCACAATTCTGGGAATATACAATTACAATGTAACAAAGATGGAAGAATAGATGAAACGCGATAGATTGAATTCGAATAGTATCGTTCGGAAATACGCGTACTTTTTATATATTACATTTTATATTTTGACATTGATACTTGTATTTCGCATTTAAATTCCACGCCTCTCGAGACTACAGCGAACGATCGAAAACGCTTTGAAAAAAAGATAGGACTCAGTCGAGTCTTCGTTAAGGCAAAATCGACTGCAATTAACGAACGAACGAATTGACAGATCCAGTTAACTCGGAATAAAAAATGTGATTGCAAAAATTGCAATTTCTCCGCTTCGGTTCGCCTCGGCGCGCCAGTGGGTTATTAATTTAATTGAACTAATTAGTAATCCCGACGGAATCGAGCGTCAGGTATTAAATGCGATCGATACCGAACGTACCTAGTATTGATGTCAGAAAAAGAGCATTGTCTACTTTGCAAAGTGTGAGTTTCTATTGATAAACGACGCGATCATCGATCAATGCCAAATATCGACGAAAAATTAGATTTAATAACGCTCGTATCATTAAAATGATGTAGGATTAAAGGAACTAAGTGATCGAAGGGGGATATAAAGCTAAGACGTTCACATGGTTAAACCCAAACAGGTTATTCCGGCTAAGATTTATGGCGCAAATCGTGGAAAGTTTCATGGAAAATTTCTTGCTATTGCTCGCCTTAAATAACGCAGCGCGTTATTCGTGTAATGGCGTTTTTATCGAGCCTCGCTAAGGAGAAAGAGATTACGAATTCGCAATCCAGCGCTGATACGTTTCGAATTAAATGCCACAGAATGTTATATTTTCTCGAACGCGATTGGACCTCTTGTGGTAAGCGCGCGCGCAAATAAATGATGCTCACGTCTAGCAACGACCTCGCTCCTGACATCTCTTTCTCATGCGTATCTCAATCCCGAAGGTTTCCATCGATCGCGTTTATCCGGCAAAAGCGAGTCGTTGCCCCCGAACCGCGACAATTATCGCGAGAAATTATCGACATCCATGACCGATACGGCAGGGCGGTTCCTAAGGCTTGCTTTATCTCGAGCCATAAAGATATGGATTTCCTGATATCAGTTTTTCCCCAATTTTCTAATGTTTTGAAAACGATGCAACAAACGTTTGCTTCAAGGAAACGCACAATTTTAATCAGTTAGATGGACGTAGTCTTTCATTTTCTTTTTTGAATAGACGTGTTTTTCACGCGATATAACATTATATAATGTTCTCTATAATTCTACGCGAAACTGAAGACGGAAGACTGCGACTCCATTTCGCTGGACCAATTAAGATGAAGCCTGTCAAATTAATTGGCACAGGTATTAACGCAGCTACATTGAATATTACCAATGTAGACGCGATCCGATTCCGCCAGCATCGGGCGCGCACCTCCCATAAGCGGACGAGACGCGTAAAAGCAGCTGTCTCGCGAGAGCGGGTTTCGGGGCTCTGCGTGTACGTACGTAGGATACAGGGCCCGCAAACGTGCAGTTCGTTGAAAATTGGATCTAGGTGAAAAGGGAAAAGACTACACGCGCGGCGCGTGAAATAAGCCGACGAAAAGAAAGGACGGGCTGGAGTGAAGAAACGGAGAAGGAAGTGGCCGAATGAGGGAAAAAGAAGGACCGCGCGAGAAGGCGAGAACCGAAGAAGAAATTATAGGTGCCCGTGCGCGGCCGAACGTGCCGACCAATCGCGTGACGCGTCGAAAATACGATTCGCGGCCGGAATAGTTGCCATTGGCGTTCGCGCGGCAGCGTACTCGAGACGGCGGCGACATTTCGGCGGCGGTGCGCCACACGTGGCAGAATTCGCCGCGCATGCGCCGCGAGTTGACGGTGGAGCGGCGGGAGAGGAGAGGAGAAGAGGGGAGGGGAAGGGAGCGCTCGCGCGCAGATCCGCGTGTCGCTGCCGACGCGACGTCGAGCGGCCGCGCGCGCAGGCGCGTTGCACCCGCCGAGAAGGGTGAATGCGCCTGCCGCTCTCGGCTCTCGAGAATGCGACGTTGCCGTCGCACTGTTGCCGAATCGCGACGGGCCCCATTAAACACCGAAGCCGAGGCCGGGAGACTCTCCCGCCCGCGCTACTTGCTAACGGATTACGGTGGAAGGTTAATCGGTGACGGACGAGAGTTCGTTGTTCAACCGCGCGATTGCCGCTACTTCTTTTTTCTAGCCTTCTTTTTTCCCCTCCTTTAACCAGGCAAAGCCGGAGATAGATGAGGTCCTCTCCATTCGGTCCCTCAGGCGCCCGCACGCACACACTTGCCGTTTTGCCAAAGAAATTTGTATCGCGAAGAGAATCCATATCGCAAGAAACGCGCACGCATTGACTTTGCGAGCGAGCGAGCGATCGCTGGCAATTTCGAGATAAGCCAACGGCGGCGCGGCGCCGTCGTACGCGAGAACGATGGAAACGAGATGGGGAAAAAAAAGCCTACTCTTTTCAAATACAGTCGACCCCGAGCGAGCACACGGCACGGCGAACAATAGGCGTACTTCTTGCGCACCGTCGTCGCCAACGTTCGTGTCCCGGCGAGTTGCATTTAGCAGCGCCTTCGACGATCAAAGCGACGCAAAGTGCGCCGCAAAAACGCAGTCGACCAAGTATCGCGACTTACAATACGTACTTTGCGATGTAAAATATTCTTCGCGCAGCCTTGCACTTCGGATCTATATTTTTACCGTGCACGATACTCGACGGAAAGAGCTCTGTCTACTGCACACGTCGGCTGCGCTAAAGGACGTGTATGTTAACGGAGAGAGTTTCATTCTTCGTGAAATATTACGGACGTGCTGCAGTAAGATTCAAATAGGTTTAGAAAAAGAGAGTTAATGTTAAATCCATCGGAAAGAGAGCAGTTAAAATTGAGCCCCATTCTAAGGCATTCGAAATCTTATGTTATTTCATAATAAAAAAAATATAGCTATTGATGGGTAGATTAAATTATACAAATGTATAAGTATATATAAATATAAGTATTAAAGTGATGCATTTGAGAGAAAATGGCCCAAAAGGAATTTCAGAGCAACTTTTAGCGCCATCTGTTGGTTTTTATCTCTTACGAGAGTTTAGCCGCTCTCTTTAACAAGACACCCGCATTGTTGAAAAAATATTAGTAAAACGAGAACTTAGCAAATAAAGCCGATACGAAATGTAATTGTAATGTATGAACAAATGATTAAACCTTGTTCGAGATTCAATTATCGGTGGCGTTACGCAGCGTCGTGCAACTTGAAGGCAAGATAATGCCTTATTGTTAGTGCTCCGCAGTGGGTGCTATCGTCAAAAATAAAAGTGCTTCCGCATGATGGCTTCGAATTTATTTCTCAGCCTCCTGAAAAGAGTAGAATTACACACCGCACGAAGGAGAGAAGGTTCAGCCGTCGTAAACGGACGGACGGACGGACGTGAAATAGAGCGGACCAGTCGTACATCCGAAACGCTCTTACCACGCTAGAAACTCTACCTACTTCACGCCGAACAAAGAGATACACGCGATGCACGAGCGTATCCACCGCCTACGATCGATAACGTGATGCACGGACGCGTTTTTCGCCTCTTTTCAAAATGCAGAAGATGCCAAGTGAAAGTAAACATTGCATCTAAAGGATCTTCTCTCTTCCCCCCCCCCCTCCCGCCTCTCTTCCACGAGCATTAAAATATTTCAAACTATTCTATTAATATTTAACACGTGCCGCCATTCAAATATGCATATTTCTCTACATTTATACTTTGTCCGTTTCGGATAATAAAAACACAGGCGATCTATTTCTAGTATCGGCAACGTCTTCGTTTACGATTGCCGATGAATGAATGAGAAGTCGTATTACTTATGTATTACTTATGTCACTTTTAAAGAGAAAGTGCAACATACATATTCATCGTTACACGCGCCTGTGCGTGAGGAAAATGTATTTAAACATAACGATGCAAAGGAGTCCCCAATAAAATAAAATAAAAATCTCTCTTTCTTCATCAATGCAGCCTAAAATTTTTTACTCTGTTCCTTAATTGCCCTCGTGTCAACTTTACACCTCTCTTTCTCTCGGGCGTCATAGAAAATTATCTCTCGTTTGGGTGCGCAGGTTGACAGCTATGCCGGCACACGCATGGTCTAATAATTTTCGCGCCTCCGGCCTGGCCCCGTGTCCGACTCTTGGTGGAAACGTTGCCCCGTCCGATTCTCGGCGCCGAGGTCCCTCGATTGAAATCGGTATTCGCTCCAACGACCGATGGCTCTTCCTCGACTATGGGCTCTCGATGACGTAACGGTCACTGACCCCCTCCCACCTCCGGCGAGTCCTCTTCTTCCCATCCCCCTGCTCCCACCCCACCCTTAGCCTCGCCACGATGCTTCTACTCCCCCACCATGTCGTTGTCATCTATTCTTTCTCCCTCTGACGGGTGATGCGCGCGCGATACGGCATTCGTTATACGCATGCATAGGTCAGCACGAAGAAGAGAACCGCGCGCGCGCGCGCATGTGTGTGCGTGTATATATACATGTTTTGTATGTGGAGTGCCAACCGTCGCACGTACGCACACGCACGCACGCACGTGACGAATACAGCGCGCCCGGCACGTACACGTCGTCATCGTCGACGACGACGACGACGACGCCAACGTTGCGGACGTTTCACTTTACGACGAATCATTAAGTTTCGGGTACCTCAAACTCTGCTATCTCTAGCACCGGCTCACACGAATAAAACGAACACTCTCGCTTCCACTTGACGCTACTCGTCTGTTTGACTGACGAAACGCCGTCGATGATGCATACGCGATACGTTCCGCCGTATCTACTGCGTTCAAGATTTTCGGGCGTTTTCGGGATTATCGAAAACGCCCTGATGCTCTCGATTCGTGATAAATGTGTAGCGAGTTAAATAAAAAGAATATAGCAAAATTGCGTGAAAGAGAGATTTGCCACTGGCATCTAGTGCATCGACAATGTTTTAAATTTCAAATAAATGATTTTACGTATAATTATGTATAACTATCACCGTTTCTGAAACATGATTTTAAATTATTTAGGAAACCGCAAACATATAACGTTTCAACTTGAATTTCTTGATATACATCACAAGTCATTAGACACTGATATTTTATGGCTATTTATTAAAATAAACGGCGTAACAACTTCATAATAATATGAAGCCTTTTGACCTTTAAATACAAAAATTTCTGGACATTTTCGTTCCTATTATATCTACAATATATAATAAATTGTACTTATATTTATACTCTCTCTATATTTCCTTTTTTCAGTTTAAGAAAATTCAAAGCATCAAAAACAAATGTTTTCATATTGAACGATAACTCGGACAAGGAGTATTATGTTCAATGTATTATTAATCTTATCAACATTATTTAGTGTTTGATTATCCTGTGAATATCAATGTGATAAACAAATTCTAGGCGCCTTCGATGATGCACAGAAAATTGACGTGAACGAGCAAATTTGTGCAGATCCTGATAACGGTGCAAAAATAGGGAACATTAGTATTGTGGAAAGAGAAAGAGAGGACAGCTCGTTGACCGTATATCGCGATGCGTATGTCTTGCCGCACGCGCGCTCGCGTGAGTGTGTGTGTGTGTGTGTGTGGTGTGTGGGGGTGAGAGGGGAAGCCGAGAGAGCAGAGGCACAGGAGGGAAGCGTTAGGATCGATAGCCCATGTACAAGCTACATGGTACATAACTCACATGAAACACGCACGTGAGAAAGAGAGAGCGGTGGAGGACGAAACGTAAATGAATTCGCGTCATCAATGTGGCACGCTAAATACTTATGGTATACCAAAAAGTGCACTACGATTTCCGCGCCAATACCATTCCTACTCGAATTTCCATACGGCAGCCTTTCATTTCCCGCAACGTCAGCGAGCGCGTTACGAGGCAGGTGCCGAGCTCGTTTTCAGCACGCGACCGATCGATTCCGCGTCGATCTCTTCCTTCATTCCTTAATAGCGGGACCCAGCGTCCGGCCTGGATACATACGGACCGGCTGTGTCGCCAACTCGCCAGAAACGATTCGACCTATTTTACGCGGTCCTATTCGTTGCGCGATCGAATTAACGTCGAAGCAGAGAAAGAGGGTGGGATCGCGCCGCTGGAGATCATCTTGGCAACCGCGGTATTTCTAGCCCCTCTATATTCTCGTGGCGATAATATACGGAGTACACGAACCTGTGTTAAAAAAATGCGCCAGGAATAGAAATCTCTGCCACCGAGACGTTGCCTGCCATCGATTTGACCCATTGGTCTCACATTCTGAGACCAACATCGCGCGCAAAGGGAGAGAGACCGCCGCGAAAAAAAGCGCGTAAACACAATCTTTCATACAAGGTCTCGCGAAATTCCCACTCCACAATGCGGGAATTTGCGAGAAAAAGGAATGAAGAAAGAAAAAAAAAGAGAGAAAGATTACCGCGTCCTTGAGCCTCTTTCATCAAAACCCTGCCTTCTTTTTCCGCCTTCGCAAACGCCTTCTGTCTCTTCCTTCCCTCGCCCCCCTCTCCTCCCGGTTATAATATACCGAGTACACGTATAAATATTTATTATTCGCGATCACAACCAACAGCGACAATAGTAAATATATATCTTCGACCATCTTCTTGCTTCGCGACCGCCTCCGAGTTTACGAGCCTCGCTCCGTCGAACATAAATGAGATGATTATCTAATTACTGTACCGTTGTTGCGAGTACCCCACTTTTCCAGACCACGAAACCAATCTAAACAAGTTGTCTCCGAAATATTTCAAACGAAGTGTATCGTGAAACGTGTCAGTGTCAGCTGTCGCGTTATATTCGTAGATTCGTTAAAGTCGATATTACCTTAATAAAAATTCAATGAAATTGATAATGACTTTTCAAAGTCCTATATTAAATTCCTTTTGATAACCAAGTTTCAACTTATATTTCCCTCAAAGTAAGGTTCACTTTTAATCTTCGATCCACAAAATAATAATTGAATTTTGTCTTAACTTTGCCTTACGAGAGAGAGAGAGAGAGAGAGAGAGAGAGAGAAAAGTCGAGTTTCAAGTTCGCTAAAGAAAACATTCCTATCGCTAATTCCTGCAAAATTTCACAGCGCATGTGTATACGAGCGCAACTTTAGCAGCTTCTTTTAATTTATCATCGTTCCCAACTTAATTTATTATCACTTTGTGAGGCTCGCGATTAATATTCTAGAATTAACGCAAGGCAATATTTCGCAAAGTTTAAACGTCTTCGCGATTGCATTTTTTTTACATGCACCTAGCTATTCCTCTTCAGTTTCGTCTCGCTTTGTCCCTCGCTAAAAAAGAACGCGGAGAATTGGTCTTCAACTTGTACGCCGGTGTCCCATTTAAACATACATATTTCGCACGTGCATATTTTACGATGCGCTTCTTCTTTTTCCCAGGGCACCGTTCACCATTTATTTACGAGACATCGAGTCGTATAGCGGCGCGTATGCGGATGTCATAAATGTACGCTGTGTAATTTAAGGGCAAAACTATTCGCAAGAGAGATCGAGTTTTAAGTATCAACATTTTCCATAACGTGAAATACCGCGGTTGTAAAAAAAATAAAAAAGAAGACTCGCGAGTGCCTTCTATTGTCGCGCTCGAAACGATTCTGTTACGATTTCGCGTGAAAAGAAACGACACGAGAGCCATCGGTTTTCGATTAGAAGGAAGAAGCTAATCGTTTCTTCACCCATACATGGAGCATTACAGATATTGTCCAAATTAATTTTAGCTACATGTCGTCATCCTATAATCTGATAAAAATTTCATCAGAATTTTAGCCGATCGAAGGCTACCAATTTTAGAACAAGCTTCGGCCCGATATCTTATCGCGCGAGAAAACAAAACTCCTTTTCTCCTCGATAATTTTACTATATTGCAGACTTACGAATCTTCCGGGACTGGGACAGGAGGAGGCAGGATCCAGAGCCGGTAGGTAGGTCGTAAGAATTGGATTACACTGCGTGCGCGTGCCACACGCACGCAAAAATATATCGAGTATCACGAGAGAGCGAGGCGCATGCATGCGCGCGGCGCGTTATCAGCATCCTTTATCCTCTTCGACTCGGTCCCGACGACTCCCCGTTCCCGTCGTCCATGCTGTTTTCCTTCGCCAGACGGCCTGATTCATAATCTATACACAACGGCGGCGCGCGTTCGCCGCTCGCCGTCTCTGCCCTCTCTCGCTTTCTCCTCCTTGCCCGCCGCCGCCGCCGCCGCCGACGGGTTAACCAAGTATGTACATGTGTTGACGAACCTAACCTCACCGTTTTCCCGCCACGCGGGAACTCACTCCCACGCCAAGTCCGAAACTTGACCGTTAAACGTTCGACCGTGAGCAGAAGGGCACGCGGTGTCCCGCGATGTTAGATTAGACCGCATTTTGGGCAACCCAACTTGCTGGCGGAAGAAGCGACGGAAACGATAAACATCGGAAAAATCCAACGACTTTCTCCATGCGAGAGACAAAAGGGAACGAAAAATCAAGCAAAGAAATGCGTCATCTTAAAAGGGACAAATAATCACGAAAGAATGCGAGAGAAAGAAAAAAAAAAGAGAAACGCCGATAAAAACAAGTTGTATCTCGAATCGTTTCGCGGCTACAAAATGAGCTTGTAAATATTATGAACATGTAGAGTTAGAAAATAAATATTGATTATTAGAAAATACATTGCCGGAAATCAACCTTTTCGACAGCGAAAAGAAACACGTGCGCGTTTACTGTTGTGCGACTCAGCCCTGCGCACAATACTAGAGAAAATATTAGAAATAGAAATAAATATTAACTTGTACGTACGCACCGTTGTAATATTTCATGTTCAAGTGAGTTTTATCCACGAAAGTTTCTTGAAACTTTCAAGAATCCCCCATTTCTTATCGCCTCATTTTTTCCAAAATAAATTACAGACATTTGTTCTAGAAATTTGAACATTTGTACGTTCATGAATTTTTTGAAATTTTTTCAACCGTTTTAGATAAATAAAAAAATGATCGGAAACGGAATATCCATTTAAGACAGACATAGATGCCATTTCTCACATGGTGCTTTAAGAGTCCAAGAGACTAAAGTCTTGCATCCACGTGTTAAAACTCGGTTCCAGATCTCGAACCGAATTCTAGCATCGTGTGGGCACAAGGCTTTATATTTATTTCTAATATTCTTTCTCTATTGCGCGGAGGACTTTAGAGTCGCGTGATAGGGGACGCGGACGAGTGCCTAGATTTTCAAAGCATAGCTTTCGGACGAATACACAATTCCGTAAAAAAAAAAATTGAAGCGCGTTTGACGCGCCAATAATCTGCATAGACTTACGTGAATAAATGTGGATAATGTAGATAACCGAGATAATTGCGAGGACTTGTCGAAATACCTGGATTGCTCGGAGAACCCGAGAAACCTAGCCTATTAAGGTACCTGGGGTTACCACGCAATCCAGATTCGGTAAACCAGTTATTGTAGTATTGATGTAAATCAGGCAAGGCTTCGGGAGGATCTGGGGGAGGGAGAAATCTGGATCTCGAATAATATTCTCGCATTTTACGCACATTCCGTGCGTTCCTTGCCACTACGTGCCGTTCAAGGCACCGACGATACACCAACGAATACACAAAACAAGCGCAAATAGCACGGCGCTCCAACAACGGTGATACAACGCGAGAGGACTGTGGTTCCTCACGAGGGTCAGCGATCAACTCGTTACGGGTACGTGTTTGAGGTTAGAATCGACACGTAGCAGTAGTGACGTGGCGCGCACTGGTAAAACCGGATGTCAAAATTCGTGTCTTGAATGAACACAAAGATTCTTATCTTTTGTTAAAAATAAAAGGGCGGGAAAAAAGTAAAATTACCAATGCTCGGGAATGTATATACCTAAGCCTGGACATTATTATTATTTCCGTCTTTAACATAGAATATAATGTCTATATTAGATCTGTAGTGCTGGTCTACAACGTTTAAGAAAATATTTTAGCTCTAAGCTGTAAGCTGTGACCAATCGAATGTAAGCAGAATAATCGACTGTGATTGGTTACTGTTTACGGCTTAGAGCTAAAATATTTTCTTAAACGCAAAGCAAAATTGTAGACCAGCACGTATATATTCATGACCGAAAGTTTAAACATTTAAAATTGTATTTACAGACTAAAATAATAACAATAATTTAAGTATGTGTCGAGATATCGATGCTTTCACTTAATTAATTTCAAAAATGTACAAAGAGATGGGTCAGATAGGTTAAATAGGCGTATCCTTTTTCCAAGTTTTGTAAAAAAAGAAAATGCCCAGTCATCGTTACTGTTAGTACCATTCTATTGTAGTAAAAGAAAAGAGATCCCTAATATTTTCATCTTCGTTTTTCTTTCACAATACGTATCGCAAAAAAATATAGAGCAATTTTTTTCGGATTGATTTCTCTATACATATAATTAAATACGATCAGCTTCAATAAACATCATTAAAAAACAAAAAGTGCGGCCATGCGTTTAGCCTTTTTTTTCGTCCTGTGAATTTTATAATGATTCACCAAATTGAAATTTATAGGACAAATTTTATAATTATTTATATAATATAAATTATGAATATAAAGTCTCAATATTATTATTCTTATTCTCAGTCGTTTTGAAAATAAACGATCCAAAAAGATGCAATTCTATTGAAATGGATGTTTATATACCATTTTATTGGAGATTTCTTTCAAAAATGACTGAAGAAATAATACTTAACGGAAAAAGTACGAAAAAAAAGCTAAATTTAGCCGACTTTACTTGTCTGCAAAATAAAATAAAAATAAAAATTGCTTACATAGGTATAAAATTAGGATTAAAAAAACTTTCCAACTAAAATTCAATTTTTCAATCTTAATCCGCCGCTGATGGCACATCACGATGAGTCCCGCCTCTCTGTTCGAGCCTCGCGAATTTCGAGGTCGTATCTCGCAGGTCTCGCTGTGACTCACGCCTGTCTCGAATATACAATCGAATCGGAAACAGTAAAAGAAAAATCGACGTGTCATCAAGAAAATCATTCATATTTCACGGAAGAGAAAACTTGAGAGAAATTTAATTAATATTATAAAAGCAGACCTTCAAAATCGAATATTGATAAAAACTAAATCGCGCTCATATATGTGCACAATTCGTAAAAAGCCCTCTACGATCTATCCGTCGGAAAGATGCTGTACAAAAATGAATGCGATTCGAGATTTCGTGCTTCTTTTATACACGTTGCAGATTTTAAGAGGCCGCTCGTGATAGAGTAAACAGGTAAATGTGGGCGGAGCACGCGTACACGTACATCTGCATGATGACTAACAGACGTGATGGAGCGTAGTTTCGAAGACTTTGTACTTTTGAGGCAGCTGCAGCAAGTTCACAATGACACTTCGAATTTGTAGACTAGATGGATAAATTTAGTTCGTGAGGATATGCTAAAATTTTTTTCAGCTGACACGGAATATATCATAGTATCATTGTGCGTATGTGTGTGTGTATGTGTTAAATATCGACATCTTTTTTTTTCAAATTAAGAGCGCTTTATCAGAAATAGGAATCGTTTCGAATCTGCGTAATTATTCAATGTAAATATTGTTCCACTGAAAATATACAATTGTTTAAGGAAAAGTTGAATCCCAGTCAATGGATAAATCTGTCGTAAACAATCAAGAGGCTAGTGATCGAATATCCTGTGTTACCGAGAAAGATGTGTTAATCATGTAATGTAGATCTTTATGTAACAAATATTTTCTCGAGAAATGTTATTTAGAGTTTTTATCTCATCATTATTTCTAATTGATATGAATCATTTAGATATGAGATATCAAATGAATTTTTTATCTTAAAATATAAATATATCGTAAACTTAATTCCGAAAAAAAAAAAAAGAAAAAATAAATGCAAAAATGAGGTAGGCACGATCAGGAAATCATCAACGCTCCTTTCCAGAATAAATTTTTCAATAAATTAAAAGATTTGTTGCGACAATTAACAAATGCAAGCAAATTATATGAGCCCTTTAATTTCTGGTTCGGTTTGTAAACTGGGTTTCAATAGTTTTGTTAAAGTCGATAATACCGTATTTGCGCACGCGTTGCAATAAAAGCGAGAGTACGTCCTTCGCGAAACTGGATGCGCGGCTGCTTGAGAAATAAATCAACCGCTTCTATATCTAATTTTGCAGCCTTCATCCCTTCGAACTTCGCGATCCCGTATTGTACACCCGTGAATTCCTCGGCGTCGTGCATTCTTCACTATGTAATAGGCTTAAAATACGATGCAAATGGAGCCAAGAGGCTCGCGGTTCGTACATAAAGTATATTCTAAGCCGCGCGACACTTATATAACCACAGCTAGAACTTCCGCGCAGATTGCGTTGTCTCAAGCAAAAATATCTCACCTTTCCCAGTGGCCTGTCTGTAGTTAGAAACATGATAAAATATACTCGAATGTAGTGCTGCTTTGGTAAATGTGTCGATAAGCAAAAAGTGCCCGCTGATGAGATTCACCCACAATCCTATCCATTGAATGTCACGTTCTCTAACAGACAATCGCGCGTTTTGAATCTAACTGAGCAATGCCGATAAGATTTTTTTATCTGTAGAACCATATGCATGTATTTGTTTGTGTAAATATTTGTACTTTTCATTTTTAAATATTGTATAAATATCTAGAGCGCGTGCGGATGCTATGCGTATCACTGTATGTGTGTGGTCGGGTGAGTCATCGAATAAACGCTGTTGCTTTTAGGCACACTGACGAAACAATATTGATTATTTCGCCGCGCGAAAGACCGCTTCCGCAGCCGCCGTAAAAACTTATTTACAAGAAATGCAAATGCGTCATTTATCATCGAACAATCTGATGTGAGCGAACGTCTGCTGTCCCCAATCAACGTGTTTTTTTTTTTTTATTCAGAGAGTGATCTAGCATCACCGCGTCAACTACAAATGCTAATATACACAGTGATACACGGGACACGTATACGTAGAGCGGCTACGTACCCGGAGGAAAAAAAGGACTATAGTCGCATCACGTCGCAACGTTCTCTTGTTCTCAAAGCATCCGTTCGCCATCGTGTGTCTTTGTACGGTGCAAGACACTGTGTAGAAAGGTCATAATGATCTCATATCTTTATTCATAAACATCCCACAGGCGTAACGAGCAACGAGGACAAAAGTATCGCGTATTTCTGTATCATTCAGCGTACCAGGCTTTGCATTGTTAAAAAGTATTGTTTTCACAGGATTTTGTGGTACTGTAAGTTTCAGAAAAAAATCTTGAGATTGGATAAACAAATATATAATATTTCACATCAAGTTGATCGCTATGAAGCATTTTTCAATTTTAACTTCAATCGTAACTCATCAATAATAAATTTGTAAAAACTCTTGAAATAAAACCTTCTACTAAATCATAAGCTTATATAATAAGGAGCTTAAGTTAAAGCTAAAGCTTATATAAGTGGAAGCTTAAATATCGCTATAATAATAATAATATTCTCTGATCACAAAGTAATATTACAAGTCCACGAGCTTCGCAAAACAATTTTCAGACTTCTTTATAAAGTCAAATTCTCCGACGAGATTCATAATTTCATGTTTATTACAATTAAATAAAATGTCTCGATTCTGAAAGCATTTCCTGTAGAAAGTATAGTAATTTTAAATTAAGCACGCAATCGAGTAATTTCGCGTCATTCCAAGATTAGCCAATTCCGAACATTAAGGCAATCGTTATTGCTTCACGTAGCTGCATCTACAAAAATCTTTTGAAATCTCTTTCACATATTAGAATCCTGTCTACAAAAGACACGCAATCTTGAGACTATTAAGACGCATTTTGGGATAACTAGTGCAGTAATCGATTACATCAAAATAAAATGCATTTATCGAAATGTTCTTTTTTGTCATTATAGTACCATGATTTCGCGATTTAACGTTAACGTGTGACACAAAGCGTGACAAATCATATCGTGTCCAAGTTTAATTATAGCTCAATAGGATCTATTATTATTTCACAAAGATTTTTATTTTTATCCTTGATTCACAATCACGATTAACACATGACTATTCTCTTTGGTTCTATAACATTGATCTGTCGAGTAAAGAAAATATTTTATGAATTAATCTTTGGATATTTTTAGATAATTTTTAAATGCGTCTCGAAAGTTTGTATAATCGTTGATTTTTCTAGATAATAATAAAACTGATAATTCCACAGTACAAAAGACGCAATTGAGACTGCGATAATGCCTGGTTTCAAGATAACTAGCGCGACGACTACGTAACGTTGACTTTTATGTCTGTCGCTACTTATCTTAATAGAGTCTGTACTTCCGCGAATAGAGAAGCCAGCGGAACGTCTTTGGTTTCGTATCGTGTACTCTACGTTGGCAACGTTACTTGAAAAAAATGCGACTATATAAGGATGTAAATTTCACGAATCTCGATAGATTCCATATATGATAAACCCCAGCACGAACCAACATTCCACGCGAAGATACAAAGCTAGTCTTTTTACAGCAGGTACCCGCAGATTCGGGTCTATCTTTGCTCCGGGTTGGCCTTTTGAAAAGCGTGCACTTTTAAATTCCGTTCTCAAAGACTCAACCATCTCACACGGACCCCTCACTGCTACCTGCCTGGTACCAGGCTCCTCTCCAACGCGCCCCTTCTCCATTTTCCTGCTCCTTCATTCTACACGCACGTTCCTAGCTATCGCTGTGATGTCGGACTTTGTGATTGCCCGTGGACTTTTCTTCTTAAAATACACTGTGCCGCACGGTTGTATCGGCTTTCAATTTGTGTTTTCTGTCCGCCGTGTATAACGCATCGTGACCAGTGTGTGAACGAGAGTTAGCACCCCGCTTTTAAAACTTTGACAGAAACGACACAGTTCTACAACGCGTTCTTGATTTTCCCCAAAAAAACCCCTCTTATGCAAAAATTTGTGGAAACAGAAAAAAGAATACAAATAAAAAAAAATTATTTGATATAAAATCGCAGTATTAAGAGAAGAAATGAGAAATGCAGTTTCAGCCGAATAAAAATTGATAGTAATCACATTATTTTAGACCATGTACCGAAAATTATTTTAGACCATTACCGAAAAAATAGAAATATGCGAAATGTTCCGGTCTACTTCTTTAATGGCTTCGAAAATATTTGTGGGATAATCTTTGTCGGACCAATCTTTTGCCATGTCTGCCGCATTAGTAAAATATTTTACCTTCGCACAGGCTTAAAAGCTGTCAAGATCAACGACACCGGTTTATATACATAAGAGAAGAAGAGAGAGAGAGAGAGAGAGACTGAGACTTACCTATGCAGCTGTACGGGAGTGGACCTCGCAGGTACGTGCTGGTTATGCGAGGTTGGTGGTTGAGGCTGACCTCTGCCGGGGTTCGACGTCGCAAGCGAGTGGCCGTGGGATCCATGGGGGTGACCATGGGGGTGGGAGTGCGGGTGCGGAGGATGGGCGTGCGGATGTGGATGATGATGGTGATGCAGATCTCCCCCCACTGGGCCCACAGGGCCCACCGGACCCCCCACCCCCAGTCCACTCACTACCTGAACTTGCTTGCCCACTGTCTCCATCACCCCTAGCGCATTGTGAACTGAAACAGATATATACATTATCCTGTAGAATACTCTCAGTTTCAACTGCAAGATTCGATCGAGACACGACGAGTAAGGGGAAATATTTGTAAGATTTGAAAGTAAAATAAAAATGTTTAAAAAGAAGTACAAGAGTTTATAAAATGGAAATGATGTAAAATGAAAACAGACTTACAAGGTCAGTAAGTGTAACGTCATGTTTTTCGATTTCGATCGTCACACGAAAGAAAGGAGCACACTGCAAGGAGAGAAATGTGGTTTCGGAGAAATTCCGTGCAAGTGTTGCATGTCTCAAAGACGATATTCAAATCAGTTTAATCGCAACCGAGTTGCCTTTTAACGTTTTACAGCCTATCAGTAGACCATTATGACCGCTGTGACCATTAATAGCGGATCAATTATGGCGATACACACGTCACCGATATCGCTCAATTATCATCGACGTAGTTTTTCATATGTCCACTTAGCGTTGAATAGATTGAATGCATCAATAGCAGCCAGTCATGACATTGCGGAAACGTACGCGGTCTGTTTATCGTGCCTTTCCTTTCGCAATGGCGAGGTATATCAATCGCAGGTAGAAATTAAAAGCAACACGAACGCGAGAAACGCGCATCGCGCAGTATGCAATTACAGTTACATTGAAAACGGGAAGTAGATCGAATTTCTTGCCGATTCACCTCGAGTCTTTGTAACGGCACAAACGGCGCGTCTATTAAATCTTTACAATGCGAAGAATTGAGGATAATTTGGAAGAGAAACAATCAGATCAACAGCGGCCACGTTACATTACTGAAAGACTATAAAACGTGCGGTTCTTTAATTCTTGAAACGAAACGTAAAATTATAAACCTTGTAAATTGGGTTACTGTAAAATTAAAAGCTTAGTGAAATTAGTCTAAATTTAACTAATAACTTTGGTGATTCTCTCGAGGTCTTGAAATTCCCAAAAAGATCAGCTTGGCTCGCTTTTGCAGACACCGAGATATCTTGTATAATATATGTATACGCTAGCATGAGTTGCACATTTATAGAAATTCTTTACTTCTCACATGGCTGGCATAAATGAACTTGGAAGCATAAGGTAATACATATATTCATATCGAATGGCCGAAGAGATGGTGGACGAATAACTGCTGCATACAGATACAGCAGAATAAAACACGAATGTGTACAGGTTCCGCGCAATGCATAAATTTATACGCAGTTGCATGTCTCTGTCAAAGTATATCGAAAGATATTCCATAACTTAAGACAGTGCTTCTCAAATTCTAGCAGGATTCTATGCGTTCCGCCGACTGAGCTTTTCTGTCGTCTACTAAATTTAAAGCTGGCAAATTTTACATATTTAAGATAATTGATCAATAAAACCCTGTCCTTGAATTTATATAAATAAAAGAATTTTTCAATAAAATTTACTATATATTTTTTAGGAATATTTAATATGAATCGAAATATTAAAATGTAGCACGAATTTATAGATCTTTTTGAAGAAATAGAATTCAATATTTTAAAATGTTAAGAAAAGAAAAGATCCATATATTAATTGTAGCAGTAACATTTATTATAATATATATATCTTGAAATTTTTTCAAGAGATTTAGAATAATATATCGCTTGAGAAACAAATATGAAACATATCCAATTGTCCTGGTTCTAGAATTTAAACTTCATAATTTTATCAAATGTATGAATAACCAAAGTTAAAAGAAAAATATATACATCTTAATAATTTCGTAATGGAATTTTTAAAAAACAGTGAGTGTCAAACGTCAACAGGAAAATATTGATATTTTAAAGATTCAGTTTACAGAGCATTTTAAGAAACTAACTACACTAAAAATAGTTGACCCCATGAATTTGAAATACTACCAATTTTGATCGTATTTAAAGAAACTTTAAAATATGCAAGTGCTTTCGATTGCTCATAAGTGTAGATTTTGTGTATCATGGTTACTCACACGAAGATACACTGGCATTTTATCGGTTCGTGCTATTAATGAAACAAGGTCTACTCTGAAATATCAGTTTGTTTGAAGATGCATAGTAAAATGTTCAAAGTTTTAAATATTCAATATTTAAAAATGCGATTAAATAGAAATTTTCCAAGAGATTACATGAAGCTAATAAACTAATTCCATATCAACACAAGAAATTGCTATGTCAACGACAATATATACGTTGATTTCATATTAGTTGTATAAAATGTTAAATATGATTCAGCAATTTATGAAAAAAAAAAAACAAAAAATATATATATTTCGACTATCGATATATTAAAGTAATATTGAATAAAATGATATTGCTATATTAATGCATTTCTTCAATTAAAACAAAAATCTATCGCTTTTAATTTTACGACAACGACCTCTCGAAATCCAAAACAGGTTTAATCGACAAGCAATTAAGATTAATGAGAGCACGAGAGAAGAATATAGCAGCAGCAGCAGCACCGGCTGTAGAAAGCGATATACAAAGTCGTGGACTTTGTATCTTGGCGTAACGTTATAGACCGTCGGTGATGTGCTGTCTGCTCGTTTTACACCAGACAGCAAGCCGTCGTCACGCGAAGCTCGCCACAATTCCGCAAAGAAAGGAAAAGTCCGCGGCGCGCGATGTGCAATAGTCATCGGCGCTCGTCGTTGTATTATAACGGCATTAATAGTAATCAATCGATGGGCAACTAGCGGGAGAGTCGCTCGCGACAACGAATCGAGAGCAAATCAAATTCACGAGTGACATAAGTTTCGCGTGGACGATGGCAGAAGGGAGCAATCGATGTAAACGCGGGCGTACGAATCGGACGACAACGTAGGAACAAAGCTAAACCCATCACTGTACAAGTGAAATTACGGGAAATGTGTTCAATCGGTTGAAAATGTATTTAATCGCTTCATCATCGAGCGAAATTTACAATGTGCCTTCGGTGTGCAATTTCACACGCCAAGAATTTTATTTATAATTCATTATTCATTAAACGCACCGAGGTTTATCGAAAAGCATTACGACCGAAATGAAAGAGATATTACCAATTTTTGCACAACGAAAACGCGTTACTGCCACCCTATATTTCTGTAGCACTTCGTTTTTAGAATATTTTCAACATGCTGGGATTCCTTGGGAAAGATTTGTCCGAAATTCCGAAAATGGAGTGCCAGCCTCAGAAAGGAAATTATTTCTGAATATTAATTGCGTACGGAAAATAATTAACAAGAATAGTAATAAGAGGCAAAGAGAACGCGTAATAAAAGTTGGAGGGAAAAAAACCGTCTTTGAATTGGAGATCTCAATAACAGTAAACGAGTCGGATGCCCGTGACAAGTAATCTCCGTGTCTCTTTCTCTCTCTCTCTCTCTCTCTTTCCGAGAGATGCGGGGTGCATTACGTCACCGGCTATCAGAAGCACACTTGCGCGCGGTAAAAGGGGAGCGGAGGGGGCCTCACGAGCCGGGCGTGTATGTGCACCTGCTTTATGCGCTAAACTAAAAATGACGTTCGGACGACGGCGGTAGCGTGTGGCGCAGGGCGGCCGGCTATTAAAGCGGAACTGCTTCGGCGAAGGGGAACCTGCCGGCCCAGAACCAAGTCGACGACACGCGTCGTTCTGTCGCGCGTCATTAGCCGACTCGCGCCCGCGACTCTTTGTCTTTGTATCAACGCGCGCGCGTCACGCGCCTTCCACATTTCCGACATGACCGTGTCACGAGTGGCAGGGCGCGTATTATTATATATACACACAAAACAAAATAAAAAAATATATATATATAAGGTATATATTGATCGGCAAAAATGTGGCGTCTGCCACTGAATTGCACGTCCTGAAATTAAAACTCCATGGTACGTACGAGTTTTTTTACGCTCCGCGTTCGCGGTCCATCCCGCGGACAATTGTTTGGACAGAACGTAATTCGCGTCGGAAGAATAGAGAATTTTAGTATGACGAATGCGTCGGCAAGAGGATCTTTTCCGCCTTCGTTCCATATATTCCCTTTTCGCTTTCTCTTTTTCTCCGCGCTCCCTCCGCTCCACCCTCTTTCTCTTTCTCTCTCTCTCTCTCTCTCTCTCTCTCTCTCCCCATCCCCAGCCCTTCGTCTGTTGCCATGCTTTCCCCTCCGGTATCGTCCCTTTCTAGCTCGTCGCTTCCCACTCTTCGCGTCTCGGTCTCTCCGGTCGTCGCGTCGCGTCGGCCGTTTTGTACTGGAATCCGCCGGATCGATATCGGAGTCCTATATAATACATCTATAAAAGCGGGGTAGAGATACGCGCGGGAGACGAGGGTGACGACGCGGTTGAGGACATTCCCGTGGCCGTGACAAACGCGCGCGCGGAAATAGGGAAAAAAATAAATTAATTAAGGGCGACGCTGAACGCCCTATATCCGGACTGGAGAGCCTCCCCGTTCGAGAGAAAGCTGTGGAACTTTGGAGGGAAAAAGTTGCGCTGCCACGCCGCTGCGTATACCATGCGAAAGCAGACTGAACTTCGCCATCGTAACCGATCGCTCAATATTATGGCAAAACTTCCTTCTCGTTAAATGAAAAGAGCATCGAGCTCGAATCTAAAATTCCAGCTCGACGCAGTCCCAAGCGATTAAAAAAAAACAAAAAAAGTTTCAATCCATGCGAATTGCATACAACTTTTCTACAAAATTATAATCGAAAATTTCTCCGTGATTAGAGACGTTAAATTGAATTGAATTTAAACTGTCGTTAATGTTACGCAGAACGCATGAATCTTTCGCATTAATTAAGATGTGAAACACGAGGCTTTCATTTCCCAGCTCCCAACTATAAAATCCGTAATCATCGTTCACCAGGAGAGACCTTCAGTTAACGCGATTCGCTACTTGAGTCTTTAAAAATCGTCGACGAGCGTTTACAAAGCGTTTTACTATTCTAAAAATTACCGCCCGGCGGCGGACATGTGCCCTTCATTATACACCCCGGTGCACCCTTCCCTCGCTCCAACTTTCTCTAAAACCGTCTTGCCAGTCAGCGTCTGCATCTCGTCTAACTGCACAAAGAAAGAGAGAGAGAGAGACGCGCGAACTGTGCGGCTCGCACGGGCGGCCATCTTTCCTCGCGCTTGGAAAAGAAGAACGACTCGCCTGACGGAGTAGCCAGCAGCGCGGAGTCGACGCACACCAACGTAAAGCGGGAACGCAACGCTCACGCACACGCAGGCCGACCGACAGGCCGTTACCTGGAGAGGATCAGACGCAAACGTCCGAGGCAACTAAGCGCGCGGCCAGAACTTGAAAATTAGCGGGCCATACGCAACAATTGCAAGAGATGTCTCCGAGAAAGTGAGAGCAGTCAAATTTTATCTTTTTTTTTTGCACTTTGAATTTCCCGATAAATGATATATTAAATTGAAGCTTAGGGCGAGTAGATTAAAAACATAAAATTATTCATTTTTTTCTTTGTCGTTTTGGAAAGAATATTTAAAAAATTGCAATTTTAATTGAGAACTTTTATATCGTTTATTTCCAGAATAATTAAGAGAATAATACTGAGATCTTATACTCTTAGAGCTGGTTTTTCCAACTTCTTGATAAGCTGACTAATAGTTAAATAACATGTCTGAACTTTGTCTAATCTGAAGATAAAACAAGGACAGATGACTTAATTATGATTTAATTATCAGTTAGCTTACTAAGGCTCAATTGCACCAACATTATTTCGGCTTTAAGTGAGATGTGTGTCTTTATTTATTTAGAAAGAAAGATGAAGATAGACATACGTTTAAGTTTAAGACATTCGCTTAAAGCTAAAATAACATTGGTGCAGCAACGGGGTCTAAGAAATTGAAAAAACCGACCCTTACTCTACTCATCCTAAGCTTTAATTAGGTACATCATTTATTGGAAAGTTCAAAGTGTGAAAAGAGGACTAAATGTCTAATGACGAATGCTTGGGCGCACCCTTTTTGGGGATATTTCGTAGACAATTGGACGATGTTTCACAACATTCTAGCGCAATGGCTTTAATCTCTGTAATTCAGCGGAAATGTTTGGTACTCTGTCAGCGACGCACGAGCGCGGTGCCGCGAATGATTGAGAAATATCACTCGCGATAATTATAGCGGCGGATCGGTGTGACTTTCCGGGTAACCGGAAAGTATGGTGTCCCATTAACCTGACACCGCGGCCATTCTAGGCCGCGCGCACTTTAATAAGCAAGACAGATACCGGCGAATATCGTTAACGCAGGTACGAAATGCCGCTAGGAGAAGAATGATGTTATTAATGACGCCGTTTCACCGCGAGGCTCGCGAATACATTCATTCTTCGACATTTTCATACGGGCAGGCAGTGCGCGAGCGCGCGAGCCGCGGCGAAATTACGATAATTGCGGACTTTCTCGCTGACGCGTACACGTCACGCGTGTATTCCGCGCGCGCACGCTACGCCCCCGACGGCGTTGCGGTAATTAATACCACGACAGGCCGATGGTACCGCACGGGAAACGCACGTGCATCGCAGCGCGGTGTAACGATCAACGATTAATTTCGCGACCCGTGTTTGTGTTTACCTGAGCTCCGACGACGGGGACGCCAAGGATCGGTATCATTACGTACGGTCTTCGTTTCTTATTGAAGCGCAATTAAAAAGCGAGTTTGTGCCACGGGTCGGTAGCCGTGAAGCCGATCGAAAATTATTTTCTCCTTTACGTGACGCCGCGGTGGCAACGAGACGTCCTGTACAATTTTTTTTTGTTTGTTTACGAACACGGTATCTCACGACCAACTTTTTCTCCGTCGACAGCGGGTGGATCCGAAATCCACGACGTTACTTTTCACGACTTGGTACTTTGGGGTGGATTCAACTTAAACTCCGAAATCGTCGAAATTCCAAAGTTCAGCTAAACCTGAACCTGAGGCGGTGAAGTTTATGCCCATCGATCTTGCATAACAATGCGAGAATAAGAAATGGAACTTTGGCGAAAGGATTTTGTCAAGGATTACAAACGCGTTGATCCACGCCCCCTGCCCTTTACTTGTCGGCGGAATGCCGTGGAATCTCGGTATTCTCCTTCGGTCGGTCCAAGCTTGACTCCTCGATCCAGCGAAAGAAACGTAAAACCCAAACTGTTGTCTCGGTCACGCCAGCGGCGGGGGAAAGAAGAAGAAAAAAAAAAAAAAAGCGACTCACCGGTAATGACGTCAGCCGTGGAAAGCGAACCGGATCTCAAGTTTTCCCGCGGCGGGCGGCGATTCGATTCACCGGCCCGGCTCGGCCGGGCGGGGACGACGACGTCGACGACGATTCTTCTTCTTCTTCCGTGCAGCAGTTACGACGCACACACGCGCCCCCGTACACATATGGTACACACGCACACGCACACACACATACACACGCGCGGGGCGGCGCGTATCCTATTTAGAAAATTCGATCGGCCGATCGATCCGTGAAATCCGCGAGGCCGCGACGTCACTCCACATACTTGACGTCGCCGAGGCGAGCGTGCGCGCGCGCGCGCGCGCGCTCGCTCGCGGGGAAAAGTCGTCTAGCTTCCTATCTCCTTTCCTCACTTCCGCCTCTCTCTCGTCTCGTCTGGTTTCCGCGCACTGCGTTTCCTTTCCTCCACCCTCCGCTATGCGCCCTCGTCTTCTTCTCCTCTTGCCCTTTCTTCCTTCCGCTCACTGCACCGCGCACTGTCTCACACGCGTCCACGTGCACTGTCACGCGGCCACCGCACACACGCGTAGACACTGCCCGTAGGATCGCCGAAACTCACGTCTCTTCCTTCTCCTCTTTCGCCGCCTCCTCCTCTTCGTGTCGCCGCTTCCGCTGCGATCTCTGCAGGAAGGACGGGGTCATGGGAAACTCGGAGTTAATCGCCGCCGCTAGTACCTAGACGACGACGATCAACGTCGCTGCTCGACGCGCGGGAAGAACGCACACGCGACTTGACGCGGCCGCGGAAACCGCGGCGCACGCGCCCGCGGAAAAGCGTCCGCAGGGGTGGAACTATCGCGAGCGCGACCGATTCGAAAAGCGGTTTACTCGCCTATCCGTCAAGATATTTCGAGACATTTCTTTTTCTTTTGGGGGGGTATTTAATGTGCCGTCGAGCGAATTTTCTCCTTCGGTTATATCGATATCATACTCTCTATCCGTTTATTTATTTCAATAAAAGAATTTTTCCTCCTCTACAGATTGTTAAAATCCAAGTGTTACGTCACATTTTTAATCTTATTCACATCTCCATCGTGTCTCCAACGAGCGTGTCTCAAGACGTTCACTTATTTACTTATCCGGGCGCGCGATATTTATACAGATATCGTGCTTGCATTTCGTCCGAGTTTCTGATATACCGCTCGCTCTGTTTATGTTATTATGTCACGTTTATTTTTACCTAAATAAGTTTGCGAGTTGAGAGAACGTAAATTTGGATGTTGGCCGCGGATGCCAAGCAACTCTAATTACGAAAGGTTTCCTAGGTTAGTACACCTCGGTTACGCAATCCGAGTATTTCGAATCGCGCCACCGTTTATCGTCGAGCTTCGTTTTACGGGCGAAACGAACCAAGTAACCGCGACGCGCGTTGTTTAATCGAAGAGCGTTGCACCGACCGACACAGTCGTACGCGTAGAAGACACACGCGTGACACGTGTTCCGTCGCCAATTGAAGACGCGTACGATCCGCGCGCGCGCGCGCGCGTTATTAATACACCGAATCGTATGCCAATGTCTCGAGAAACGTTATCCTCCTCGCTCTCTAGCGCGAAACGTGGTTTTCAAGTTTTCAGTCTAGATTTGACCATTTACATTAATCTGCGCGACTTCGAGTTCAAAAATAATTGGGAACATGTGTCGGTAATTTTTCCGTATTTTCTCCAACGGATATTGCACAATTGCACGACGTTGAATTGAATCAAACAATTAAGAGAAAAAAAAACTACATATTAGATCCGCAAGGCGTTTTTACGTTCCATCGCGCATTTCCGTCCTTTCGTTTCAGTCGGCCTGAACATCGTTTACGCGCGAGAGATCCGTCATCGCCTCCGAGCAGTCGTTTTAACCGACTGACCCTATCGGCGGCGACGGCAGCGAGCGATTAGACTGAAGCGCAGTGCTTCCGGTTCAGCTGTTCGCACAAAGATCCGCATGTTTCTCCGACCCGCGTGCCTCGCGCCGCAGTGTTTTGTTGCCCGTCGTTTGTTTCCGCTCGGTATGCTTCGTCCCGCTCCGTCCCACTCGCGGGTATCCCCCACTCTCGCTGTTTCTCTCTCTCTCCCCTCCGCGGCCGATCGCTCGCCCCACCCCGTGGCCCCACTGGCGCTCAGAAGGTAGGCGCACCTCGTGCGCCCGAGAATTTCCTCATTGACCCGCGCGCTCCGTATTCCACCTGCGACTCGTCATCACCGTTATTAATATCGTTCCCCGTTGCCGCCGCGCGGACCTCGTTATCGTTCCCACGGCGGGAACTGCGCTACCGTCGTCACCTCCGTTTTCATCGCCGCCGTTGACGGTCGCGTCGCCACCCTTTCGACGAAAATTCGGCAAAGTGCTGCCGGATTAACGACCCGTAGGATTTACTCGACAGTCGCGATTGCGATCAAGTCATTTGCAGTCACGATTAAGAAACGTTTAAGGCTTAAATAATCATTGATTATAACTCTTCAATAAGGAAACAAGTGCGCCATTATAACTGAATCGATAAATTTAACGTGACGTTAAGAAAACACTGAGAAACTACTCTGCTAAAATATTACATGCGTTAATTAATAGAAAATTATGAACGAGGAGCTTTGCGTTTATCGCGTCGCAGAAAAAGTTAAATCAGATTGTCAATTTGAAAGTTTCACGCGGCAATAGTAATTCATTCCGATTACACGCAAGGATAAGTTTCTTAAATTTTCATTTTATGATGACGCCCTACGATATTTTGTATCGCGTATTCCTGCCATTCGGTACTTACGGATCGAGTTATTTTATATTTAATATATGCAAACGAGAGGAAAGGGAGAGAGAAAGAAAGAGAGCGGAAAAGCCCGAAAAACATTCGCGATAAGATTTGGAAAAAGGTCCAAGAAGGAAAACATTCTCTCGATCTCGCCCGACAAGATCACGACGAATGGTCCTTAGCCCCTCCACCTTCCTCCCCTTTTACGCGGCCAGACGCGACTTGTCCGATACCCTTCGCATGCCGCCGCCTTCTCGTTGGCTTCTTCTCGCCGTCGTTCCCATCCAACGTCGAGTGTCGACCCCGCTGCCCGGAGAATCCTTTCCCGACAGTAATGACAACCAAGGCACCCCTCCTGTGAAACAAAGTACATCTCTCGTTAAGATATGTTTCAACGATACTGATCGACTAACGATCGACGGCGGATTAATTATTCCAGGAATGAAAATCGGTATATAATCTCAGAGTATTTCAATTTAAATTTCAATAAATTTCACGGGTCTCACGAGTCCGTGAAATTATGGCGATTTCATAATCCTCGAAATTTCCCTTCTCTAAAATCGCCTTGCGCAGAAAGGGAGTCGCAGATTAGAACGTAGAGGGTAATAAGAGGGTAAGATGAAAATAAATTGCTTGGAAATAAAAATAAATGCGTCTAGGGTCTGGACGCGACATGACGTTGTGAAGATTAACACGGAAATTTAGGATTATTTTGGTCAATCACGAGAAGTGAAATGACACGTCCATCGACGATTCGCGGTCACCGCTTTTTTCCTCGGATGCTAGTAGAAACTAATTACGTTACAGACGCGGCGCAGTGGTGAGCACGATAGGCGGTCACGCGATAACGAAACACTTGTAACTTTACAGAATATTCTATGTTTCGGCCTCTCTATTTTCCGCGTAATCGACGGCAATTACGTTCCGTGTATTTCCACGTATGCTAACTATAAATGAGGATGAATTAACACGCAAATGAGTGATCGAACGTTTAACCGGCATAGTGCAAAAAAAAAAAACAACAAAGATGCGCGTTGTTAGCATCGATTTCGTACGTCGTTACACACTCATTATCCACGAGGTTGATAGAAGAGAGTAAATACCAGATGGTAGAAAGAAATTACGCTTGCATCGAGTTTAGGATAAGTGTCTCGATAATAGCTCTGGTTATTGACCCGCTATTATGCGCGGTTTATAAATTCAAACAGCTATAATGCAAAGTACGTATACATATAAGAAGTTGAAGTGATGATGTATGTATCGAAATAAAATGTAATATTACTCCAACATGGAAAATACTTGGCAGTCTCTCGCATAGTTACCAAGAACTTTGTGTATCTTGTATCTCTTCGTCATATATATATTCCGCAAGTCCTGAGATGATACTCGACGCTTCAAGTAACTCGAGAAAATGGAAAGTTTCCGTGAGAAGCTCTCATAATGAAGACATCGTTAAGAGAATGACCATCACCCTTTAGAATATCTCGCGTGGAAGTGCAAATTATCTTAACGATAAACAAAATTTTCCAAACCTCGGACGATCAGCGCGCCGCCGCCGCAGCCGCTCCGTCCGACGTAAAGAAACGTAATGTATTTTGCAGGAAATCCGCAGCAGCCGACGGAGATACGGCAATTACGGTCGGGATACGTGTACCAAGCACGCAATGGGGGCGATCGATCGTTGCTCGCACAGTGGGAAATACTGCGGGAGAAAGCACATCTGACACGCGTTTGCGAATTGTGTTGCCGCTGCCGTGTCGGAGGGACCTGGGTCGATTCGCCGGGTTGAATACGCGACAATAGCAAAAATGGCAAATATCAGCTGTGCAGGACAGCCTAGCTCCCTCGCCCGATCGATCCTTTCGTTATGCGCCGCAAAACAACGGCACTACGATCGACGAAACTATTTTGAAACCGCCGGAGATGGTAACGTCGCCTTGAAACTTGAAAACCCACCCACGTTAAGAGCTAAAACTCTCCCACGTTAAAAGGAAAGGTCCGAAGGAACTAGATTATCAAATTTCAGTGTTTTTACCTTGAAGTAAAACATAATTGCTATTATTCTCTTTAGTCGTTACAGCGGTACTCTACAATATTTTAACGAAATTCGCAGAAGAGTTTTCCTTGGCGAGGAACGTCGCGTATTAAATATAAGGCGAGAAATCTCATCGCGTGAGCGAGACCAACGCGAGTGGTGCGTACGAGGAAAGATACCGAGGTACAGACGATCCCTCGATAGCGTTAATTGTTAATCGCGATCTCGAAAGTTTTCTCGAGATTTAATCGCACGCTACGTGTCATTACGACTCTCTCGCGCGATCGAAGCTGAGTCATCGCGCATAGTACACACTAATGGTCGTCTACCTTGAGGATGTTTCCTTTAGGGTATCTTACGCGACCGACTCCCCCACCTAGGTCGTCGCGAGTGCGACGTGATCGGTCTACTTGCCGCGCCAACTTATTCAGATGGCAGGCAAAGAACAGTATGACGCAAGAATTGAAGCTCTCGCGCAACTCCGCGACACTTTCGCGGAGAACGTCGCGGAGCGTCTACGCACACACACACACACACACACACACACACACACACACACACACACACACACACACACACACACAGGCGATATTTCGATTTAAAGGGTACCACGACGAAAACAAGCATCGACGTTAACTTTCTCGCTGATAATTTATGTGTAACATTTAGGAATGTCTTGTTCATTAGGGAATCGATAGAGACTCTTACATTGGAGAGAGAAAATAACTTGGCGTGCTGTTTATACTTAACGCATAGAGACATCTATGCACTTTCTCTATTCGATACCATCTTCCAAGTACCCATATATAGATAATATCAAAGACACGATATAAATAGCTAAAATAAATTGATATATGTGTGTGTATACGTGTGTGTGTGTGTGTGTGTGTGTGTGTGTATTTCCACTGACCATTTATTTTACAGCGATCGAAGGTAAAGTACTAAGAATACTCGGTGGTATCGAAGACGAGGAATCGAGAAGACGAAGTGTACTTGAATAATACGCGTTTCACACACAAGTAGTGCGCTAGGTGTACGCATGTGTATGTGTGTCGTGTCGAGCGCACACAGCCGAGCGCAAAGACTCTTTCGCAGTGACGCAGCCGGACTGGAGGACATCTTATTGGCCGGCTAACGTAAACACGCGTATAAGCACACCCCTTGTCCCCTTACATCATAGAGTCGAGATATCTCTTCCGATCCACGTCTCCCCCCCCCCCCCTGGCGCTCGCAACCGCCGTACCCACTCTCCCGCCCTCGCATCTAGCTTCACCCATTCACCGCCGGTGCGCAGCGTCTCGCATCTCTTTCACCCCACTCCGATCCGCGACCATTCCCTCCTGCTCGCTGCCGACCCCTCGCCGACCGTTCGCGGAGCCCGAGAACCCGGCGAGAAGTATTCCGCAGCGCGCGCGCGGCTCTCCTCCCTGTGCGCTCTGCACAAACAACTCACGCCACACGCATGCGAGTTCCACTTGGCGGCAATGCCGCGCGCAATTCTCCTCGGAGAAAGAGGGAAAAAAACCCATTTCGTACAATAACAATAACGAAGATAAAAAACCTTACCCCTTCGACCGCCCTCGCCCCCTAACCCCCCAACCACCGAGGGAGTGGGTCCATCTTTGCCCAGTTATGAGAATCTGACGATTCGGAATCTGGGCGGCTCCAAAGCGCGCGTCTGGCGATCGCGCGCATGCGGAGTTTAACGAGAGACGTTACCAAAGTTTCAAAGTTTCTTTTCTTCGTAGAGGGAGATATGTACCGCGGGTTTATCCCCCGATAAAAATAAGCCAAGTATCGACGTTAAAAATACTCGGTATAAACAAGGTATCGATCAGCTTGAGGAAGTATCGAAGCGTTTCTGCCTACGCTTCGAACCGCTCGTCTTTCGCGAGTGAATGCATTGTGTGCCTGGGTATTTATACCAGATCGATTAAAGAATTCAGGAGAGTTGAAAATAAACAACAAAAAAAAAAAAAGAAAGTATTGAAAGGCGCGCGCGATCCAGCAACCGTCGTCGTAGAATTCGCGGAAATCGACAGCTTAGCGGGGAACCTGATATCTCGAGCATTCCGCCGTGCATCCTTGACAGGAGCCTTGACTTTTCGGCGAAGCGGAGCACGAGCGCGTTGGCGGATTTCGTAAGCGAGAGCCATGCTCGCTGATGCTCGCTCGCTTCCCCTCCCCTCGGCGGCGAGCGATCTCGTACGCTCCTTTCGCATCTTGCTACGCGCGTATGTACACTTTCGCCCGACTACTCTTTTTCCGGCCGGCATCGATTGTAGCGCGCGCTCGCGCGCGAATAACGCGACAGCGAAAGTAGAGGCGATTCTGTATCCGGGCGAAGCAGCGCGCGCAAACATCCCTGATGTAACAATGAAAACCATCGGTTTCTCCCATGCGTGCTCGCTCCCATCGTGAATTTTCCCTCTTTAATTCGCCGTCGCGTTACGATTTCCTGTATTCATCGCTCATCTCACGTATCGCAATTTCTAGTGAGCGCGGCTGAACAAAAATGGACAAGTAACGACACGAGCGATAAAAAAAGTACGAGTTCTTTTGAGAAATTCTCATGTCAGATTATTAGAACTGAGCGTAAGAACGTCAACCATTATAGCTAATTTTATATCATTATCATTACTATTATCGTTGTTATAATAATAGATGATTATTTTACAATGTTATTTTCCTTATTATTACGTTTATGGAAAAAGTTTTCAAGTGGTTGAACTATGGTAGCCGGTTAAAGTGTAGCAAGTTGCGGATTGTTGCGCAATGTTGCACTCTGCGAAGCGCAGGCTAGCTTTCAGATCGGTTCCAAGCAATGAAAATTCGACAATTTATTTTTCGATTTAGAAAAATAATCGCGTAAACGCCGCTTAAACATTGCTGATTTACATAGATCGCTCCCCGTTCAGGGATATATTTAGAATCGTTGCAGCGTATAAAATACTGCGGCTGTGGAGAGAAAGTTCAGAAACGCCATGTCAAAGGATATTTTCGGATCGTTATAGCATGCATCGCGTTTACACTTCGGTTGAAAATGACGACGACGACGACGAAGACGATAACGACGAAGACAACGAAGACGAAGATGACGAAGAAGACGACAAAGAAAATGATGAAGATGACGACGACATGACGATGAAGACGACAAAGAAGACAACGACGACGACGACGACGTTGGAAATAAAGACGATGATCGCGTTTAGTTTTATCGACCTTCTCAATGCACGAGCTCACGGGAGAGACGACGGTAAATCTCGTGGGGAAAGCGACCGTAGGAAAAATTAAAGGTACCGTTCTCACGTACTAGCAGAGTGGGAACGCGGCAGAGCGAGGCGGGAGGAGGCGACGTGAAAAAAAAGCAGGACGCGCTCTTGCGCTACTTTAAACCCGGAACGGGCGATTTTTGCCGCCACCACCGCGCAAGATACCTCTCCGCCGTTATCGATTAAAACGCCCCACCTGCTGGAGGTTATAAAAACCGAAAGGGCCGTTCCGCTTTGCGTATTTTACTCTTACTGCACGCGTAGCTGTGCTCGTGTGTGATTCGAACCCAGTAAATCAGCGTCGGTCGGTTGGTCGGTCGGTCGGTTGGTCGGTCGGTTGGTTGGTTGGTCGGTTGGTTGGTCGGTTGGTTGGTCGGTTGGTTGGTTGGTTGGTTGGTTGGTTGGTTGGTTGGTTGGTTGGTTGGTTGGCTGGTTGGTTGGTTGGTTGGTTGGTTGGTTGGTTGGTTGATTGGTTGGTTGGTTGGTTGGTCGGTTGGTTGGTCGGTTGGTTGGTCGGTTGGTTGGTTGGTTGGTTGGTTGATTGGTTGGTTGGTTGGTTGGTTGGTTGGTTGGCTGGTTGGTTGGTTGGTTGGTTGGTTGGTTGGTTGGTTGGTTGGTTGGTTGGTTGGTTGGTTGATTGGTTGGTTGGTTGGTGACCTCGCGCGACGACTCTGACACACGACCAGCAATTATTCATTCCGCGAGCTTCCGAATCTTGTTACGTCTCGGATATGACAGCGATATTCTACCTCACGACTCTGCCGGCATTCCCTCCCTCCCCTCCTCCGCTCCGGCAGTCGACTGACATTCAATTTTAACTGGTTATAATTTGACATTTGTAGAATCACGTAGAATCCTATATTGATTCTATTATTAAACCTTTGCCAAACGGCTACGGCCGCAAAAACGGATATCAGGTTTATCCCATGTTGGAGAGACATCGTCAACTATCCGATTTCCAAAATCAATCTTTCCCGCGGATGGAAGACTTTCTACGCGTAGAAATTCTATTCTACGCTACGGGTCTTCCTCCCCGAAGAGAATCAACATCTCGCCCCGGTTGTGTGCTGACGTTGGAGCGGACCACCCTGTATGCACAGCCTCGCCAAGCGATTGCATACGGACGAGGGAACGTTCGGTTCGGCCACGGCCGGCGCTCGCTGATGCGCCAAGTCAAAATAAACGATATTTTCCTGTCTTCATTGCCGCCGCCGCCGCCGCCGCCGCCGCCAATGCCGCTCCCAGAAACGGCGGGAACTATTGGTACAGCACTCCGCCCAGCGCGATTCTCTTCCTTTTCCCGCTTTAATTCTCAACAGGCATTGTCAAAGTTTAGCCCACTTTGAGCGATTTATAAATCGCGATAAAATTTCAGGCAGGATACTTATATAAATTTTATGTCATTCTGTGCGCATATGTATCGTAATTCTTCAATTTGGACGATACATAAAATTATCACTCATGCACACGTTCTGTACGTGCTTATCTTGGAAGATGGAAGAAGCGAGAGATGCGTTTCGAAAGCTTCAACGATAATTTATCGTTCGGAAAAATCGCGGCAAAAACATATACATCGACTCTTGAACGCATTCCGCGACGGCGATCCACATCCGCTCGCAGATTTTGACGAATACAAGGGGACAGCTATAGTATTTTAACGAGCGACGCGTAACGGGGGGAGGGGGGGAACCGCCCGGCCGGCCAACTTTGTAGCAGCGTACGGGCGTGTTTTTCGCGCGGCGTGGCTCACGCCGTCGCGCGTGAACGGCGGTTTTTAGAAAGTGCACGTCCCCCTCGTCGCCAAATATATTTCAACCGGGGTTATTATTATCTCGCGAAACCCAGAACGGTCGATAGCTCTCCCGTCGTCGTGGCCGTCGTGACTCAAAGTCGAGCCGAGCCGAGAGCAGTCGAATCGGACCGAGCCAAACCGAATCCGCGAGAAAGAGAGAGAGAGAGAGAGAGAGAACGCGCGCGAGGTCGTGTCAACTCTTGGACGTGTGAAAAAGGCGATCGCCTCGAGGCGCGTCCGCGATAGAGATGTGAGGCCCCGAAGTCGCCGCCGCCGACCGCCGCCGCGACGTTAATTCGCACGTGACCGTTTCGCGTTCGTTTGCGACCCGCTGAGGTCACGACTCTTTCAACTTGGCGACATATTGTCGATAATACCGTCCAGAATTACTCGTGGAAGAATGAATAAGACGTACACACGATCGTTTGGTATCATTAGGAAAATATACCTTCAACTGGAAAAAAAAAGACATGAGAGAAAAACCGACACTTTCTCTTACAAAATTTCCAATGTTAAAGCAACAGCTGTACAAATGCAACGAGATTTGTTAAAAGAGCTGCCCTATTTAAGAGGCGCGATCGCGTAGTATTTTATAAGTATAGTGTTATTACTTAATCAGTTGCAACGTGTCTGTTTTTGTCGACGTGTCGCCGGATCTCAAGTGTTCCATCGTTTCATACAGCCATTGAAGAAGACGTAACGATATATAAATACCCGATCGCGCGACGTATTGCGGTCTAACGGCACGTTAACACTCATTAAGGAAAAATAAGACCATTAACACTCGCGCGCGTCCCTGAGCCGATCAATGTCGCGTGCATACGAATAAGTTTGCACAGTTGCAACGTCTAACGCTGGGGACGAGGCGAAAACTAAATAGAATCTAATTTTTTTATCTAATCGCTTAACGTTGCGTAAGAAAGACCAGAGTCAGACATCGCGTCTTTTTTTAGATGGAATATTCTGCTCGCAAAATATGAGTCTGCCGAATGCATTTATTCAAGTAATTTTTCTTACAATCCACGTGGAAAAACGTATTTCTATTACATCATCGGGTTAATTACGGAAATTAAATGTGCGTCGCGCGAGACAAAGATAGATAAGACGCGCTCTCCCTACCTCCTTCTTTGTTCAATTCTCGCAGAATCGCCGTCGGCGAGTTGAATTTTTTTTACAAAATCCAGCCATGTCGCACGTTACGAATAACGTTAGCATTCGTTATCGCGCTTGTATCCGGCGAGAGCGAGAAATATCGGGCGCGATATCGATTTCAGGCGACGTCGTCGTGGCGGCTCTGAATAAGTCAACGAACTATAGCCTTCACTCCGATAGGCCGTGTTATTTTCGAACAGGCTTACTTCCGGTACATTTTCCAAACCAGTCTCCCGGTTTATAAAATCCGCGAAATAAAATGATCGCCGAGAGTATATTTACAAAATATCTTTGTCTCTCTCTCTTTCTCTCTCTCTCTCTCTCTCTTTCTCGTACCGCTCACCGGCCGCGCGCTGGATTGCCGACATTTTCTCGACAACATAACAGAGTGACTGAACGTTTCAATGAAATCAATTAACGTGGAAACGACGATAACAGCCTAAGTAACGTGACGGACAAATATACGGTACGTTACTTCGAGGTCGCGTTAGAAGGTTAATCTTGCATGAGTAATATGGGTTGTAATGGAACCCAAGTTAATGAACTCGTCATTACTCGTCGACAACGTCAGCACTAATATTATACACATGATCTTTCGCGTTCTTTAGTAAAAAACTGGTTGAAAACGCACCGGCAGGAGCATCGCGACATTGAGCAAGCGTGGAAAGAATACAACGCGAAATCCTGAAAAGACAATCATTATTTCACGTCAATTTTTTTTTCACCGTTTCAGTTCACCGACGCACAATATAGTCCCGCTGCGCGAAATGAAAGGGCTAAGAAGCGGCAGAATAGACCCGCAACGAGAAGAGACGCCGGTCTGCGCGTCTGCGAGTGACACAAAAGAATTCAATTCGCGATAAACAAAATGGGACTCGTAATGAAGGACGTTGCGATTCCACGCAACACCGTCGCTTACATCACGGCCGCTCTAACTCGTTAACAAACACTTTTGCGCGGCCCGGATTCTGCAAAAGGCTGCGACGCGATACCTAAAATCGCGGGAGAACTCCGCGCAGAGAGGAAGCAAGGATTATAAATGTGAGAGATTCTCTTTAGAAAGAGAACCTCGTATTGCCAACGACTTGACGTGAGCCACGGGCATTTGGCGAATTAATATTCCCGATGCAAGTTTAAGCGGACGTCGTTTAGATAGGACTTTAGCGTAACGTTTAACTATCGGGACAGGTGGCATCGGGAAAGGTAGAGAAATGATGGAAGTTGCAAAGCTGTTAATCGCGATAATACTCGATTGACTGAAAATCATCTCCTTTTACTTTGAGGTGTTTATTAATTTGGAAAATGAAAAGTTGAACCGTGCACGGTTTCCCCATTGGCTTGCCTGCCTCGCGACAGACTTTAACACGTATACCGCCAGATCGATGACTGCGTACGGCAACGCTATAGACGGTACCGCAAGTGCTCGCTCGTGCGTGCGCTCCATGTTTCGCGTGTACGTGTACGTGTTGCGAGCGTGCTTGTGCATGGAACGGGGCCAAACTAGTCGGCCGCGTTTGAAGAAAACCCGACATAGTCGAGCTAATCCGTCGGGTTTTCTTCATTCAGCAGATGCCTCGCTAGTTTTCCCGTATAGGAGCGTCGAGAAGAATTACTTTTCATTCAGGCAACACCTGTCCTTTTGGACAAGACGCTTCCCTCCCCCCTTCCCCTCTTCCGTTCTCGTGCCTCCTCTCCCAATGTTCCATTTCGATCTCGGCAGAAACCTACAAGCACCGCCGCGGACTAATCGATACTCGATGGAATTCAAGCCTCGACGGAAGCATTCGCGAGACGCAGTAACAACGTGCGTGGACACGTATGCGTGATAATTTCGATTCGACTTTGATCTCGGGGGAGGGGGGAAACCGAGTGACGTATTCGGCGCGTCAAAACAACGTTGAATTTTCGCTTAGTCGATAAAAATAAAAAATAAGACAGGAGAAAGGACACCGGATTTGATGATTCGCCTGTTTTCACGCGATACTTGCGAAAGATTGATATGTATTTATTCGTGGAGTAGTTTTTGGCGCTATCGCTAATTGCGCTAAAAAGCCATGATTATTTTGCCAAATCCCGAGCAACGTTCTTATCCACGCCGATATGCGCGTGTACATATGTGTGCGTGTGAATTTTTTTTAAGTTTGTACCATCTGAGTCACACATGACGACGCGAAAGTCTGATAAACGAGAACGTCATATCATCCGATATAAATTTTTCGCCCAACAGGAAATCGCTAATGGCTTCGGAATAAAGTAACGTCGCAAAGTAGCAAGTTCGACGGGATCGATGCGAATCTACGCAAATGCGGATTTACTATCTCGAGCGAGGCGCGTCCCCTTTCCCTTCGGCAAAATACCAAATTACACTTCCAAATCTACTGACGTTACGTTACGTTACGTTACACGACGAACCAATGTGGAATCCGCGTGATTCGCGAATCTTGGAAAAATATCTGTCGTCGCGGATAAATTGTAGAATTACGTCACTTTTGACATGTCAAGCTGGTATGATGTAAATAATATTTAATATTTAAAATTATGTAAAATAATGGGCTGTTCCAACGTGCGTCGAGGAAAATGGATGGGCATAAAAAAAAATTTATCTGTAACTCACGCACATATTATCGTAGATCATTAATGTGTTAACTAAATATCTAACCTTCTCTTATCGTTGAATTGCAAATATGACCGTGTACCGCGAAAAATCGCTCGTTTCAGCGAAATGCCGTAATGCTTTCGGGCGTTGCGATGTTGCCGAGCTCTCACTCTTCTCTCTCTCCCTCTCGCAAATGGCAAACGGAAGATACAAGCGCAGGTAGATCTGGCAACGCGGGAAGAAACGCCGTTGGTTGGCCGCGCTCAGTTTTCGTGATACGCGTTGCTCTAACCCTTTCCGTGGCTCCCCTGGTACACATTCAGTGCCAACCAGAAGATTTCGAATATTTATAATTTCCTAAGAAATATGTCGGGCGCATCGTCAATTTATGTTTGCAAAAAAAGTAACATTTCTCTGATACAGACTTTGTCAACAGCATGCACAAAAAAATATTGCAACTGTATATAATCCCCATGTACTTTTGTATTTATTTCATATTTCGTTTATGTGGTAAACAAAAGCTTTCAAGGAGAAACCTACTGTGCAAATAATTCTATTGAAAAATTGCAGTCCTGCGGTTGTAGCACTTTCGTTTAGTGCTTTGCGCTTTCAATTGGTGATATAAATGTACTTTCATGAAAATGCATTTTCTTTTAATTATTATTTAAAACAAAAATGTAAGGGAGGCAGAGAGAGAGAGCGAGAGAGAGGAGAGAACGAGAAATAGCATTGTTCTGCAGAATCGGAATTCGAAATCGATAGTTTCAGCGAATATTTCAGCAAATTTCCCGATCTAACCGCACAAAGAACAATGGAACTGCAACGATTGACGCAAAATTAATTTCGTCTTATCTGCCAAGTATCAGGAATTAAAGTCACCGAAATTATAACGGTTTCTAGTTCTGACCGGAAACACGTGTGAACGAGGGCGAAGGGAAATTGTTTGTCCTTTCGGGACAAAAGAAGGCGAGCGCAGACAGAGGCGTGTCATTACGTGACAACACGAATTACGTAATTGTCTTCCTATCGAAAGACTAGTCCTGACGCGAGAGAGGAGGGGAGATAGTAGGAGAGAGAAAAGTGAGAAGACAGGGAAGGTGGGATTATACAAAATTTATACATGATAAAATTGATAATTTGCTAACGCGGCAGCTCCTCGTAATGAGGCGAGCACACGTGAAACCCTACGAAATATCCTCCGGCGCCCGATAACGTTGCATATAGTTGACCAATATTCGTGCAGAATCGACAATGTATGCTCCATATGAGAATTCCACGTGAGAATTTAAAACTTTAGGCCTCGAGATCGTAAATCACGTTTGCCCACCTTCGCGGTGGCCGTAACGAATCTTCCGAGATCAAGAAACGACATTTGAAGCCGTGATCATGTACTTGAAACATGTAATTATACAAATTACAAAAAAATTCCCTGCACGGATCTCACACAATTACATAGTATCGCGTGCAAATTGCTCAGGTAACGCGGGCAAAGCAAATAATGCTGTAAATACAAAAGAAAAATCGCTGTTGAAACTTTGGTGTTTACCGTATTCGAGGCGCGGCACGATGAAAAAAAAAAAAAGAGTCTAATAATTCGCTCGCGCGAAATACGCAACTTCTTGCGACGTAACAGAAAAAGTTTTCGATCGAGTTGGCCCAACAAGCGCGCAACGTTTCCACGTAAGATCGACAGTCGCGAGTTGTTTTTCTCGAAGTGCGTGGCAGATAACCGATAAGGTTACTCGTCGCGTGGATTTACATAACGGTGGGCGTGTGCTCGAAATTAAATGCTTAGGATATTCTCGGTATTGAGGACGATTACGCATGAATTCTTTTCTATTTATCTTTCTTCAGATAGCGAGTGAACTTTTGTGCAGAGCGAGATATCCAAATGAATAGCAAAGATCTATGAAATCTCTCTCTCTCTCTCTCTCTCTCTCTCTCTCTCTCTCTCTCTGTCTCTCTTTCTGTGAGAGCTGCTATAAACACATTGAACATTACTTTTCATATAAAAGAAAAAGGACTTAGGCAAGGGATTAACATGACGTAACATGCATTAAATTGTGCTGCACACGTGAATAGCTAATTGTAAGAGATTGGTTAAAAGAAAAAAGGAATAGGGCTTAGAGAAAAAATCAAATTATAAATTATGAAATAGACATGCATGATAAATATAGCTAGTCATACTTATTATTAATCTTCGATAGACTAATTGTAAGATTTCCTAGGTTTATTATTAGATAAATAATAATTAAAAGAATAATCCCGTTTTGTCGTTATATAACTAACTTGCGACTTTAATCATATAAGATACGCCTACGTGCGCACTTGTAAATATTGAAAAATCTGGATATCGCAAGGTACTCGAATACTCAATATTATTCAGGGATATCGTGAAACTAGAGCTTTCTTAATAGAGCACGAGAGACACGGAGGCCAAGAATGTATCGCGCGCAGCGACAGCGACGACGGCGGCGGCGGCGGCGGCGGCGGCGGCCATCTCGTAAGGTCGTTTCGGGCTGGCCAACGTATACAGGGTGTATCAAATGTCGCACACTTTCTCTCGGCCTAGCAGACGCTATAAAGGCCAGAGTGAGTAGAATGTCGATCGCTTCAATGTCGAGACACCTATTAGCGTACACAGAGAACGAACCGTTTTAAAGCGCAACAAACTAATAGAACCGAAATTTTGCGAGAAATTATTTACACAAAAATTTAGTAGGATTTAGGGGACTCTGGGTGGCTGTAATCGTTTACGTTTTGATGGCAGCATTTAGCAGAGATTGCGATGAAAGCGACATTACGTAAATAAAAATTCGCCAATGAAAAATATTCTTTTACAAGTAACGAAAATTCATCGATTTCGCGCTTGTGGAATATTTTACAAGCATATTGTTACTATTCTTTTTTTGTTGCTGTGAAAAGCTTCTTGCAGTTTTAACGAATTATAATTCCTAGATTATTTAAAACGGATTTCTTTGCAATGTTGAATCTTAGCTGGTATAAAAAGTATGGTTCAATATCGAGTATTAGAAGCTCGCGAGCAATGGCTTTCCTCAACAGAATTTTGATTAAGCAAAAACTTGGTGAACGTAACACCCGCGAGCCAAAGACGGAGATTTATCTTTTGATTGCCGTCGGCGACGATTCGACGATGGCAATATCGACCTCTTCGCGCAACGATTCGATAAGATGAAATATTGCGACTGTAACGTCGCTCGTTATAATGTCGAAATTTGCCGCGCGCGAAATAATATCGGCAAAACCATCGTCCGGTACCGTCTTTCCGCCCCCACCAAACTTGAGCTTACGACGAATGCGATTGCGATCGCGAGATTCAACGTGCGTGATGACGTGCGTCAAGAACCGAAGTCGCCTTCTTTTATTTGCGACAAAACAATAAAGTAATTAGGTAAGAGGTATCTCGACGATTAAATTGAATTCTCGCTGAGATAAGGCCACGTTGAAATTATAACCGACAAGGTCTCCGTTTCCAACCGCACTTTCTCCCTTTTTTTTCCATTTCCACCGAATAATGAACGTTTATTCATTAGCTCCATTTTAAGCGCAGCAAGTGTAAAAAGAATATACGGCTGAACGAGGCACTAAAAAGAACATGAAACCGCTAAAAATTTGCAAAAGTTCTAGTCACGTACTTGACATTTTTTTTTTACGCTTTTTACGCTAAAATAATGTATCGTGTTCACACTTGTGAGAGAAGAGCTGAAGAGTCGAACATACATGTGGATAAGAGATATAGACTTTGCTATCGCGATAAATTACGTGAAAAAAACAAATATCTTTTGAGGCAAGAGCGGAGCGTGTCAAATACAGAGCCAAAGTCATTGATAATTTGTTTGTACTGTCGCGCGTTGTCCTGCGCGCGATTGTTTCTGACTCGCGCCACTTTCACTTTCGATTCGCCGAGTAATGAACCACAGGCCGAAATAACGAATGATTGATAACTCTGTGGACTACATAATGAGCGATTCGCAAGGAACAATCGAGTCAATGTCGCAAAAGCGCGAGCGCGAGTCGTACGACGACTCGTACATGTGGCTTGGCAGCGAACGCCAGCGTTTAAATTAGCAACGGCGTGCAAGAAAATCATAAGCAATCGGCGGCCTGTCCGTGCGAGTTATGAAAGATCAGCGACCAAACTGCAACTCGCGATGAACTAACAATAAATCCGTCACAACTCCATCATTGGCGCACTTTCAGACAAGTCAAATTCAACTAAACTTTAAATTAACGAAAATAATCAAGCTGCAATTTAGCAAAAAACCGAAAATGTAATAAAAATCGTGGACTTTTATCTTTGGTTCTTCTAACTCACAGTTGATATTTTTTTTTAATTAAAATAAAAATTTGGAATTTGCAGAAACGCGAAATTTCCGTTCGGTTTATATTTTGGAGATCCTTTTCAAAAATTCACGCTATAAAAAACGAAATTTTATGTATTGAATGCAATCTTCTAGGTTTCTTGATCTTGCAACTTGATTTTTTAATGAGCAGATTTATAGAGTTGTGACATTTTTTAATAATAATCAATCAGTTCCACGTTTCATCACTCGCGTTGGGTTTAACATTAAAGATTATTAAATGCACTTTCCGCACAGAAGAATCACAATTGAGCTGGATTGCACCCGATAATTCGAGTTCACCAACATCAGGTTGCAAATCAGGATGCACATAATCAAAACTTCTGACGGCTAATGTCAAGGTCCAATTTGGTCACGAAACATGAGGAATTTACAAAATAAGGAATTGGAGGAGGAACATTCGACAGACTTGAATTAACGAAAACCCACGTATCGGTGTATTCATGTAAAGTCAAGATAAGTTGTATCGTTCCGAGAATTTTGCACACATTTCGTTTATCACTTATTTTAAACGCAAACGAGTGAACGACAGGGTTGTGCGAAAATGAGTCGACTATCAAATAAAAAATTTCGAGTGAACTAAAGATACAGGACGCGTACAGCTTCGTGTTGCCGCGAGCCTGTAGTTGTTACACGTATATAAAAACTCGGCTTTTCCAATCTTGCGAATGAATTTTAACATGTTTTGACGTAGACCGTGACCCATCGTGCGGCATTTAATTTCTCCGGGACGGATACAAGAATCTTGAACGTCGCTCCGGCGACGGAGAAGCGTCGCCTCCGATTTTTCACGCCTCGGTTCCAGATTTCCACGAATCCAGGAGAGAAGCGAGTCAGCGAGCGACAGTCAGCAGCCTCGCTATCGCGTTTCTTCGAAAGCGAGCCGTTTCTTTTTCTCTCTGAAATATATTCCTCCCTATCGCGGGGGACACAGTACAGCTCTTTGAGAAAGAGACCCCGAGCGAGGGTAGACACTCTCCGCTGGTTCGTTTCTGTTCGGTCCTCGCCTCGCCTCCCCGCTGGATCCGTGCCGCGAGGGCACCATAAAACTCATGATATACGTACGTAGCGAAATGTCGATCGGTCGGTCGGTCGGTCGGCCGCTTGCTTGCCTCGGCCTGCTCTCCTCGCTATCTTCAAGTTCACACGCGGAGCGGCCGCCACGCCGAGATATCTCCTATTAATAGGCCCGTTATTTTCGTGACTGTCGAAACACCGCGGCGCGGCTTCGGGGGCGCGAGAGAGCGCCTCTCGCCACTGCTGGAGAGACCCCCGAGAGACTGCCCCGGGCACAGAACGGCGACGGGGGCGACCGTAAGGTCGGTCACACGCGGTACATCACTGACAACACAGAGAGCGGCGACGGGAGACCGACGATGATGAGGATGATGACGCTGATGATGATGATGATGATGATGATTCCGTCGACGACGGGGCGAGGACACGTAGACGGGCTGGCGAGCGGCGGGCACACAAGCACGACGGGGCACGGGACAAGAGCGCGGGGGCCGAACACGGGGGTGAAGGGGCACCGGCACCGGCACCAGCTTGCCCGACGATGCCGCACGTCGGAGGAACGGGACACGGCCGTGATAGCGTGCACTCGGTCGGTACGCGCGACACCTCTGCGCGCATCAGGCGCATTTTATAATAAACACAACGCAGCGTATTCCCCGATCGCCAGCGGCGTGACGAGATGGATCGGACCGGAGCAAGACGCGAACGATCGAGAAACCGGAGCCGAGAAGGCGCGGGCGAAAAGAAACGGACGAGCGAGCGAGCGAGCGAGCGAAGAAACGAAGGTGCACGTACGACAAGGATTTGGAATATGAACACGCTAACGTGCACACGAACGTGCGGTTGAGGCAAACGCGGTCACATACTGCGGCGCGGCGCGACGCGACGCAACGCGAAGCGGCGCATAGCGTCGCGGCGTTCCTCAAAGTCCACGACGACGTTAGGAAAACGCGTTCTTTCACTGTACACACTGCACGGCGGCATTCTATCAGCGATGTACACGCTTTTGGCAATTTTCTACTTTCAGACGCAGGTGCGGCCGGAGCGGACGTTTCACATTGTCATCATCATCGTCGTCGTTGTAACCAGACCGCTCCTCTTTTTTTTTTTTCCTCTTAATCCTTATCCCGCTTTATCCTGAACGGAGAATAAGCAGGATACATGGAAAGCGGGGGAGAGAAGGTGGGAGCGAGAAAGAGAGAGAGAGAGCGGATTGGGTGGAGAACGAGAAACAGCAAGAGAGCGAGAGAGAGAGAAAGAGAGAACGTATTCGTGGCGTGTAGTTGACGTAGCTGTATATGTGTGTACGCGTGTAGGTGCATGGATATGCGTGAGAAAGAAAATGAGAGATTACGCACACTCGCGTGATTGCCTAAAAGAGAGAATGAGAACCGGAGGAGCGAGAGAGCGAGAGAGAAAACAGATATCGCCGAGAAAGACGGAGTGCGTGCGCGCGAGAGAGAGCGAGAGAGAGAGAAAGAAAGAAACAGAGAGAAAGCCAATGGTCGAGCGCGCGCGCGCGCGCAAGCGAGAGAGAGATAGAGATGGACAAATTGCAAAAAAAGGACAAAGAAAAACGAAGAAGAGATAGACTCGAGAAAAGGAGGATAAAATCGGGACAAACGTTTCGGAGCTGCTGTGCCTTCCTAGATTCACCAGCTCAATTTCGGAGATGGAGAAGCCGTTGCGAGGAGAGAAGAACGCGACGCGGCCTCCCGCACTTGTCGCGGGAGAGAAACGTTACCGACGGCAGCGGCGAGGAGGACGACGATGATGATGATGATGACGACGACGACGACGAGGATGACGAGGACGTGATCCGTCGTCGTCGGTCCTAGCGACGTACGCCCGCGCACATAGGTCTTCCCCGAGAAGCTTACCCGCGGCGAGCTCTCCCCACGGTAGAACGGCAGGCGAGTTACTCGCCCTCGGAGGGCCGTACGCCAGTAGCAGCGGCAGCAGGGTTAGCGAGCAGCGGCAAGCACCGCGACGACGGCGACGACGGCTGCGGCTGCGACGGCGACGGCGGTGGCGGTGGCGGCGGCGGCGGCGGCGGCGACACCAACAACGGGCCACCGCGATTAAAAAACACTCGCGTTCTCGCGCACTCGCGACCCGACGACACGGTGTCTCGCTGCTGCGGCACAGAAAATCGGCGCGGCCGGTCCACACGGCGTTTTCAGGGCCGCCAGGTTAACGTCACGAAATCCACCGCACACAACCATAGATCCAAACGGCGGACGGACGGACGTAAGGACGGACGGGCAGGCTGGCAGGCAAGCAAGGCGGAATCACGGGTGAGGCGGCGGGCGCGGGGACGGCGGGGGGGCGTTCGGGGCGGGCAGCGGCCGCGGGGTGAGGGTAACGGGCCGACGAGCGGGGCGCGGGCACCGGGGGGCGGCCGGACGAGAGCGGCGCGGCGCAGCGGCCACGAGGGGACGCGCGGGGAGCGCGCGGCGAGCGTGGGGGAGAGGGAGAGTCCCGAGAACGACCGAACGAACGAACGACGTAGCAGCGTCGCGCGCGGCCGGAGGGGGGAGGGGACTGCGCTAGCTCAGGCTCGGCTCTCGCGACTGGCGCCGCGAGGGCCACCCTGCGTCACCCTGATTTTCGCCCCCGACTCGAGATTCGCGCGAATCTTCACCCCGGAATCGATCTCGTCCACGTCTTTGTTTTGTAGTGCGATTCAATCGTCCTACAAACGCGCGTCCGCATGACGCATAGACCGTAATTCCTCTGCTATTGCTCGCGCTGTTTTGCCTCGGCGGCGGCAACGACTACGCGGAGCAAAGCGCTCTGCTACATCCTGAAAGATTCCCGACTTAAAGCGGATGGGTTCAAGCGTCGTCGGCGCGCGCGAGAGGCCGAGGAACGATGCCGTCGTCTGGCTTAAACTTGTTACGGGATGCGTGCATACGTATGTTCGAGGAATCGATATGCTGGGGAAAAAAAGGTGCAGAATTCCTGGGCCCTCGCTCGTTGACTTTGACGATCTCGGCGGCTTTTGCGAGCCGCGCTATTTGTCAAAATTCCGTCGACGACGCGCCTCGTCCTTTGACTTGTACTTTCACTCGGGCTTCCATTTTCTGTTATTTTCGGTCCGCCGACCGCGATCCTTCTCCTCGCACGTAACAAAACGCATAAAGAGTCTGCTGCTCTCACGTCCAGAGACTCAGATCTTGATTTCCACGCCGCGGTTCTCGCGAGAGAAAAAGAAAGATGGGTCAAGTCCGTTTTATTCAATTTTCATGCAACTCTTGTCCATGTATATACGACATGATGCGTTTTGCGCTGAAAAGAAGAATCATTGGTCGGCAAATTTTCGCGGCCAGACACGTTCAACAATCGCGGAACAGACGATCCGAGCGAATAATCTGCCGAGAACGAGACGTGTTCGTTGCAAGCGAGACTCCGCTCCGTCTGTTTCTCTTTCACAGACTCGACAAACTCGGCTGTATTTGCCTTGTGGCAAAATTAAAACGACACGACGATAAAGTTTTACACGGAGCTTTAGTTTTACAATTTGTCCTACATTTAGCTGTTCATATGTAGATATGTAGAATATACATATACGGTAGATGTTGATCAATCTTTAATGAGCCATCTCGTTCTAAGATATATAAAAAATCTCTCGCTAGTTTAAACTTTGTCAGTCCATTGGACGACTATTATAAACCGTGCCGTATGTTATTTCAACATTCATACCAGGTAGTCGCCTTGAAGACCGGACGCACTTGAATTTCGACGGGAATTATGCAACGCAATATTCCGACGTAAATCAAATGGAATCCAATGGAGATTCGGGGAAGGAAGGAACGAGGGGAGCACGTCGATAGGCGCAGCTCATGAATTTTCGCGTCGATCGTCGCGGGCACGTAGAACCGCCGCGTACGGCATTGACGTCGAGAGCCAAGCAAGCGGGCAAGCAAGCAGGCTGGCTGCCTCGCGGGCAGGCGGAGGCGCAAGCGGCGCGGCGAGCGCTTGGGCGGTGGGGATGCCTGCCGCCGCCGCCGCCACCGTGGCGGACGAGGGAGGGAAGCGTACGGTTGATCCGGGCCGCCGCGGAGGGAAGAAAGTCCGAGCAAGTCCGAGCGAGACCGAGCGAGCGAGCGCGCGCGGAAGCGGGACGGCGCAACGCGCCGAGCCGCGCCGAGTGTGTGGCAACATGGCGCCGCGGTCGTCCGTGCGCACGACGCGGCAACGCCGCAGCGAGACCCTCACGGACGCCAGGCGATTCTACCAACACTCACGGGCGTACGGAGAACGGCGGATCGGAGAAGGAAAGAATCCCGTTTTGCCGTGCTGGAGGAGATGAAAAGAGACGGGGCGAGAACGAGCGGGCGCACGACAAAGAAAGACAAACGAGTAGCAACGGCGAGGGTGGAAGGGGAAGGGCAGGGAGGACAAACGTGCAAAGCGAGAGAGAGAGAGAGAGTGAGAGAAAGAAAGATCCTCTCTCGAGCTCGTAGCGCAGGCTACGAAGCTTTCCGCCCGATCTCTTGAGATTTCAGGAAAGCGTTGGGTGCATTCGGAATACGTATACATATGCGTCGATTGTACAGTTTTTATTTAGCCGACGCATTTCTCGCATCCCGCGACGCTCGGTCTCTCCGCGTCGTCGTCGTCGTCACCGTCATCGCCGCTGACGAGACCGCTTTGTTTCCGAGATTACGATAATTTCCTTCACATATCGCGGACAAGTCGCGAGAGACGTTTCCGCTTCTGCGTGTTGCGTGAATCATTTTTACACAACGAGTCGTCCTTCCGTTCGCAGCGAAAATGCTGAGAGTCGTCGGCGATTGAAAGCAGGATGCTTTCAAAGAATACTTTTTTTCACAGATACGTCAAGTCGGACTTGTCGCTGCACGTTCGTTGCCACGAGCGAAAGTCCATTTCGTAGAGTTTGAACCTACTGAGATTACAGTTTAGGACGCCGACGAATTGCTATTAATACGTAACGACCGCGGCGTCGTTACATTGGCGTGCTCGCGAGGCGTACCGCACGGCCTTTTTACGACCTCCGTACAGAGCACCGCGATCGGATGATGAATAAGTTAAACAAAACGAGTTAGTAGGTCAAACGCCCCGGCCACGTCCCCGAAGTTTCACGCGATAGAGCGCGGGTAAACACGCGGCTCGTTCGCGTCGCCAGCGAGCGAGCGAGCCGAAGACGGCCGGTCGATCGCGCGCGTCTCTATTCGCGGGGAAAAAAAAGATTGTCGGATCGGCGGCCGTCCGCGAGCGGGAAATCCAATTTCCCCGGAAGAATCTGCGTGTAGGAGATTGATTGGTTTTCTCGCGCGAAACTTAAAGGATAAAGGCGCGTTAAAACGCGGCGGCGAGAGCTTGACGTAAACAGCCGCGTCTCCGTTATTCTCCCTATATAGATATTTGGAAAGGGAATTTTGAACTCGCCGGTTATCGATTAAACGCGGCGGCCGCGCGCGCGGCCGAGTACTTTAATGCCGGCGCGCCGCCCGGCGCGAATGCTTCAATGTCACGCACGGGGAATTATTCCCGCAGCATAACCGTAACGACGCTTCCGCGAAAAAAAGGGTTCGGGACACTTGGAAACTGGGGAACATTCCACGAAAAATTACCCGCTGCGAGAGAAAGCCCTGCCAAGATCGCTCCGCGCGTCTTCGATCGTTCCTAACGTTATTTCTCAATGCCGTCGCTATTGACGTCGCGTGCGGTCGTATATATTTTACACCTCGGCTGAAATAAGCCGAAATAGTTTCGCCTGGCTTTTCCATTCCATTATTTACGTGGCAAGCTACAATTGTAACATGTATTATAACATACAGCCGACGCGTCATGGAGCAACAATACTTGTACAAATGTTGTACATACATACTTATGTTGCAATCGATTGAAATAAGCAACAGATGGATTTATCTTGTATGTATGTACTATAACGTATGTACGTTCAAATTGACGCTGTATTATTGCGCGAACTCTCCGGACCGGAAATTCGACTTTATTTCGTTTAAATAAATCATAGCTGAAAAGAAACGAGAGGCAGCCGACAACGAATAACGCGGCCGACGTTTCCCATGTTTTATTTCGAAACGTTGCATCGCGTCGGCTCGCGCAAGACGCAGGGTCCCGCTGGATTCCGTCGCCCGAAGAATCGCAGGACTTTCCCAGAAGCCGGCACACGGCGGCAACTATTGCGGCAGAAGTGAGAGCGCAACCGACGACATTGTGCCGTCCGAGCTCGGACGATCGGAAACCATCTGTATTTTCGCTCGCAGGATGTAACGTGCGAGAGGCCGTCGCGAAGATGACGAGGACTTGGCTCATCAATTACATCGCGCGCGATAATGCGTGGCAGCAACACGGGAGCGATTCTCATTCGCCGATAAGACGCGTCCCGCGTCTTTCTTGAATTTGGGACGTTCTAAAGCGTGACCTCCGCTCGCGATCCTGGATTATTTTTCGTACATGATCGGCGACGTCTCAGATCGTCTTAGGCCTGGTTATTTTGGCTTTAAGCGAGATTTAAACATATGTCTATCTTCATCTTTCTTTCTAAATAAAGACATCTCACTTAAAGCCGAAATAATTGGTGCAACGAGCCTTAGACTGTCGAAACATACGCTTAATTTTGGACAAGTGAAGTCCAGAGGACCGCGCCCTGAACGTTCGCTCTCCTGGACGCGCGCTGCGCACTGACGAGAATATCAAGTCCCTATATGTTCGCCGTGGACACGTTTACACGCGGCCGAGCGTGCCTCGTCGAAGGCTGCCGGAGGCGGGAATTTGACACGGCTGGCCGTGGACGCGTCCGCGATCTCGCTTCGACACGAGCGTTTCACGATGGGAATCTATACATACGTGTCCCTCTCTACGTAGAGGACGTTTTTTTTAATAGAGAGAGAGATGCCGGAACCCGAGAATCTCTAAAACGCATCCATGCAACCGGGCCGGCGTGGCGCTTAAATGCGGGTGTTAAAACGCATCTGGAGTCTCGGGCCAACGGCCACGTTTATCTCGAAATGCGTGGTGAGCGAATACGGGCTTAGCACGGCCCGTAAAGAGCCTCGTACCGCTTCGCTCGGCTCGGTTCAGCTCAGCTCTCTCGCTTTGGTGTGGCGCGAGACGAGACGAGACGAGACGAGACGAGGCGCGGCGAGGCGAAGCGCGGCGCGGCGCGGCGCGGCAGGGCAAGGCGAGTCGAAGCGACGCGACCGCGGCGTTCCCGAACCGACTCGGGGATCGATGGGTCGCCTTTCCTAGTATCGAGAAGCAATAGCAGAAGAGGAACTATAAAACAATAGCACTGATTACTGGATGGCGCAAGGGTGTGGCAGCGCCATTGAGTCGTTACACGCAGGAATAGAGAGCCAGTAGGGGGATAATACGAGAGGGAGAGCGAGAGAGAGAGAAAGAGAGCATGGAAGAGAGAGAGAGCGTATGTGTCCATACAAATGTGTGTGTACGTGTGACGCTGCGAGTGTGCCGCGCCGTGCATGTGCGCGCATGGGCGTGCGAGCGAGCGAGAGGGAGGGATGAAAGGAAGGAGACAACGAAGGGGAAGGCGAGGGAGAAGGAGAGGGAGCGCGGGTATAGACAGGGACGAGCGGCGACTGGTGGTAGTGGTGGCAACGCGGGGCGGTACGACGCGCGGACGGGGACAAGGATGAACCACCTTAAAGGGGATAGCGTGGATCATAAATAATCAATATTATACCTGCGACCGATATAGAAAAATTTCGGATCGCATTCAACCGCGGCGGCCGCGCTGAGCCTATTTCCGACGGCCCGTAGGAACTCGGCAAACTCCGGAATTCGCCCGCGTAGCGACATTTTCTCTCTTTCTCTCTCTCTCTCTTTCTCTCTGTCGAATTAGATTCGTTGTGTAATACAAAAAGCGCGTTTACGGGAAAAGGATTATGCTGTCCGCGCGACTCGCACAGAAGGAGACGGTATGATCCATTTCTTATGTAAAGCGCGCGACGCAGGCGGTAAAACTCTGACGGACCCAACAACCGCAATCCGCAATCTGTACGATTCGAAACTTTAATTGCGTAGTTTGCGATGCCTCATTCCCGAGGAACGTGCGTCAGTGCAACTACTATTTTTATTAAATCACTAGACTCGTCCGATAGACTCGTGAACCGAGAAAACAATTTGCGATTATTCGTGTCCTCGTATATAATTTCCGAACGATTTTGCGAGTTGGACGCAAAGTTTTTTGCTTCTTTATATATAATTGCGTGTACGATTCGAAATGTACGTATGTGAGATGATAAAATACTCATCCTCCGAATCTCTCATCGACCCGAAGCTAAAGCGCGGATTCTCGCGCCAAGTTCAGGGCGATTGTGTATGAAGCGCAAAATGAAGTTAGCAACGTACATACGTGTAGACTCACGGATAGATAAAACAATTCGCGATTATTCATATCCTCGTACGTAATTCTCGTCTATTTATCTTGCGATTTCCACGCAAAATTTTTTGCTTCTTTATACTTTATAATTGTCTTCGATATACGTAAGAAGATGAGATATTCATCCCTGAATCTCTCATCGGCCCGAAATAAAGCGGATTTCAGACTCCCACACCAAGTTCAGATTGATCGCGTATGAAACGCGAAATGAAGTTAGCCGCGTTAAACACATTATGCGTCGCATGCAAATTGCGACCGTGCGACGAACGTTAACATCTACATACCGAAAGTAGCGGAATGCGTAAAACTCGACTTGCGTTGTTTCGTTTAGCAGCAGGAGGCGACTGTATCAGAAACTCGCACTCCACGCGTACGCGTTGCGACGGATGCGTTTTATGTGTCGCCGTCGAGCAGCAATATTTCCCGTTAGCGATGCGACGTTTCCCGTTCGCCATGGAAATATTACTTTCCGCATTTACTATCGCGTGTTAGACGTTTTTTTTAGATCCGTATCGATTAGAGATCGCGAGAAGAGGAGCCATTTTTATCGTTAAAAATAAATTAAAGATGAAGATATAACCGGTTAAAGAGACGTTATCAGCTGCCGTTTTATTCCGACGCGTAAATTTTTTATTTTCCTTCAAGCAATTATACTTGATTATAAAAAGTATGCAGTTAGAATGGAAGTATTATAAAAACTTGTAGGATATGTAGGAATGCAATATATATTATATATTTACACGAAAAGCTGGAAATTTTCCAAATTGGTAATTGGTCTTTCTTCTATGAAAGTTTAATCGAATATCTTTTGTTTTTGCGCTCTCTAAATAAATAAAATTTAGCATTAAATATTTCATCACATTTTTTTGACATGTCAAACTTTACATGTAGTCTTGGGAAGGTTTTAATATGTATCTATTTTTATGGCAAGTAAAATGCGAGAGAGAGAGAAGCGAAATATCTTTCGCATCTTTTAATTTTCCACGCAACCCTTCTGCAACTCGTACACGTAGTTTCTCGGCACCCCGTATAAGGAGGTGACGTTCAACGTGGCTATCTTTCGCAACGCCAAGCCGACGCGAGCGGCGTTGAACGAGAGACGAGAGACGCGCGATAATCGTGCGCGAAAAGAGTAACTCATTCTCTCGGCCGAGAGTAATTGCCCGGACCAAAGTTGCGAGGGACCGCTTAAAGTTCGTTAAAAGGGACGATTCTAAGAGTCCGATTCGGAATGATTTGCGAGCCGATGCTCGTCTGCCGTTACTTTCCGGAAAATCCCGTCGTTGAAGAGACACTGAGGACCGGTCGTTCTCTTCCTCGCGTTTGCGTTGTCGCTCGCAAAATCGTTCCCTACCATTACGTGCTAGTCTCGTCACCACTCGCCACGTATCGCCAAAGAATATCGATGATTCTCTTCTTTTTTTATCGCGACGTGACGGTTATCAAAGCGTGACTTGCGCTGCGCTTTCCTTATTTGTGCGCCGCGAAGAAATCTCGTGACGTGAAAATCACGATCGCGGGAGGGATCGACGAGTCTAAAACATGCGCAATTGGGAAATTTTTATGACGACGAGAGTCGTCGAAAGCTTGGGGTTATCCTGGGCGAATCTAAAAAAAGCTGTTTGTAAATACGCTTTTCATTTGTATGCGCGTAGCAAATGTATGTACATACAATTGGATTAAATGTTAGTTTTATCAACAAATATGGAAAAAGAGCAATTCTTGACAAAAATGAATTGCGCCTATGGCGAAACACGCCGAAATAAATGTGATTGTGCTGTGATATTCTTTCAACTAAAATTATTCGAGTCCTTGAAAAAATTATTTATCGATAATTCTGTTTTTAATTAAAACAAATTCCACAAATAATTGAACCTTGAACCAAGTAACTTGAAATTTCAATCAAATTGTAAAACGCATATATCGCACTATTAAAGATTGTATGCAAAGAACAGTCAAAGTTTCAGGTGATTCTTTCAAAAATTAATACGCGAGGATTAGAGTGGGCATCTCTCAAGGATTTCGAAATGAAGCAGGAAAATCGTCAAGACTGCAATCGAGTTTTCCGACAGATCTGTTTTATTTAACTCCGATGCATCTCTTTGTTTAAAAGAACGACTATTGCATCTGGCGACGAATAAACATCGCTCGTCCTTCTCGGCATAGACGTGTTACGTGCGTTAGCAGCTGAATAGTTAGTCCCCATTAGTTGCATCATTTCCACAAGAGCGTCGGCATCGTCATCGTTAAAGCATTGGCTGCAGCGACGTTGCAAGCTGCGTCGGTTTCGCGGAAATTCATTTTCGGTGCCATCTGCCAGGGATCGTCATACCGAGGCTCCGATTGTTACTTTGCGTGCGGGCATCTCCTTTCATCCTTTCGTTAACCACATCCGCACCGCGCGCATTCAAACGACTCGACGGCGACTCGCGATTCATAAATCTGCTCCGAGCACCCATCGGCAAATGGCAGTACATTTTTAGGATGATACCTAACTAGACCTAATCTTAAATTTCTAAACGTCATCAAACGAGAGAGACTATCCTATTGAAATTTGCGTATTCTTTGTAAAATATACACACTACGGAAGAGAGAGGAGTTGATTTTCCAACAAAATTTCGAATTCGGCACGGATAAAATCGCGACAGGTTCGATATCCGGTGCCATAGCGAGCACGAATTCATCGCGATCGCTCGTCACGCATAACCATAGGAGCCGTTTCCACGTAAAATTCCAAAGAAATAAAACTCAAAGAGAAGTAGTAGTATAAGAGGGATGAGTAGGGTTATTTCAGTCCCTAATGTCACCTAGATCTATAAGATCCTCTGTGACTTCCCCCTGAAAATTGTATGTGGGATTTGAACTCGGGACCCTTCTATTACTAATCACTCGCGTTAGCACGCGAAGCCACGCGTCATTCCAAACTCAAACGTGGAAAAATATCAAGATCTCGGAAAGTTGAGGGAAGCGGAGCTTCCGAAGAGGTCGGGACGGCCTGAGCCTGAGCGAGCCTCCAACTCGCGCAGGACGAACTCGACAATCGGAGTCTAATCAAAGTCCCGAGTATAGATCCTAATCGACGACAAGAGATCGCATGATCCGAGGCTCGACCGGAGAGGCTTGTCTCTGGCTCGAGACGTGCATCTCCAACGCGCGTGTTTTCGGTCAACTAAGATCAGATAGAGTAGAAGGGCTTACGTAAGGATGTAACGCGAGTTCTCGTTGCCGTTGGTGCCCTCTCGCGAGACAGAACGTCAAGAGCCAACTGTGATCCGTTTACATGAGATTGGCTTGATTCTTATTGAAGGATTCCGTTGGCACCGCGTAACTGCCCAATGATCGGAGATTTTCAAGACATGTGGATAAGCCTTGAATGTTTATCTAGATGGGCTTCCATTGCAGCATAAAGAAATCGACGCAGAGAAATCAACCAATAACAAGTTTGAAATAAAGGATGCCATATTGTGTTACTATATTACATATTTTTTACATTTTTTACAGATAGAAACTTTTACTATTTTATGTATATTTTTATTTATTTTATAGTTTATATATACAAGAAAAATAATTTCAACATTATTACCGTGCTAAATCTTTCTTCCTTAAGAACAAAACTTGTTTCATTCACGAAGATAGATTTATCGTCTTATCAAACTGTATTGGTTTACTGGAGTCTAACAGACCAAATATTCGACTTAAAACATTTATAGCAGCCAGGTTTTTAGCTTCCTTGATCGTTTGACCAAATCCTAAAAAGAGAATAAAGAGGTAAAAATGTATTGGCTCAAATGATGGAACATATAATTAAATTACACATCACTATATTACATTTGTGCATTGTTGTATTTACCTGAACCTAGAAATTGTTTATCGGAATACATTCCTACATGATATGCCGACTCAAGTGTATTTTGTCCCGCATGGGCGATCAATCTTGATTCAGCAGGTGATCTGTTTTGTTTTTGTAAAATGTCATTTAAAAGTTCGACTGGTTGAGCTGGATTCCATATTTCTGTTAGATCCTTCTCAGCCAATATTACAATTAGAAAGTCTCTAACAAAATTCGCCGCGTGATTCGCGTCTACACTTTCCGCGAGCGCTGCAACAAGCGCGAGAAACGTATCGGCTAAAGTCTTTTGAGCCACTGGATGTTCCTAAAAGATTAATTACATAAAGCAAATTAAAAACATAACTTGAATATTGTCTCTAATTAGAAAAATAAATAATATACAGGGTGTCCGATATAAAATTGCCAAAACAAAAACTGAAGGCAGCGTGGATCAAATCGAAAAAAAAAAGTCGTGTATTATTTTGTAAAATTCCTAATAGTTATCAAGTAATTAACTGAAATATCTAAGGCTTAGATTCTAAGCGAATAAGTGTTGGAAAACTGTGGGTTGAATGTTGCAGACGATGGTGAACATTATCTGGTGGAGAAAGGCCGAGTCAACGATCGACTTATTTTTCAGCGCGGTGTCATATGTCGTATGTCAGCTGTCTATCATCATGCGCTGATTCTGCTTTTCTTTATCAGATAATGCTCGCCGCCGGTTGGCGCTTCCAATCTATAGCTTTCCAAAGCTTTCTCATTCGCTTAGATATTTCAATTTATTACTTGATAACTATTAGGAATTTGATAAAATGATACATGACTTTTCTTCTCAATTTGATTTAATCTCTCTCTAGTTTTTATTTTGACAATTTTAAATCGGACACCCTTATATTAACAAAGCAATGAAGCTAAAGTGATCAATATGAATAATTTTCATATTAAACCCATGCCCAGAAATGTTTTGTTTGAAAGTTACAAGCTTTGACGTATGTAATAATCGGTCTGTAGAATAATAATCCAAATCTTTAATTATTACATCATGGCTTTTATCATTAGCGCCTGTGACAGTTCAAAATACTCTGGAAATCTTTGAACGAATACGATAGTCGCTGGAGTTGAAATATCTGTATTGAAGCTAGTAAAAAAATACTTTGAACACTTGCTATGTACTTATAGCAATTATTAAATTGTAATAAATCAATTTATAATAATTAAACGTTTACAATGCAATAATCAAAGGAGGGAGGGGGTTTTTAGGTTATTACTCTGTTACTTAGACTGGTTCATACACATCAAAACTTGCAACTCCCAAGCAGAACATAGGTTTCTACATGAAAGATGTATTGTCTACTGTCTATAAAAATGATCGTGATCACTTCTAGCACCCTTCAAAGTTTGTAACAAAGTCACAGTTACACCCTGTATACAATACCATGAAATATTATTATTGTATATTGTTATACTTACTTCTGTTAAGATAATATCTTTTGTTCCAATATGAAAAGCTGCCGCAGCCAAGATTTTCTCAGAAAGAAGATAATCGTACAATGAACTAAAAGATATATTAATTTTTGAATTATTCTAGTACTAAAGTATATAACATGTACTCTTTTATATAGTACATACATTATGACATCCTCAGATACGTGTGGTAAAACTTCGGCTAAATAATTCTGCACAATTTCTGACGTAAGTTTCTCGCCTTTCCTAATTAGCTCAGTGTTATCTTGTATAGCGAGTAAGGGATTTTCTATTCCCATCTCTTTCTGTTTCTGCTCCTCTTGAATAAGATATGATCTATGAGTGAAGGCTTGCTCCAATTTTTCCGTATTGAAGCTTTCGGACAACCGTACGTTAAAGGCATAAATTTCCGCGGATCTATTCCATTCGAGAAAGGTGCTACGTTTCGGTTCTGGTTGAGGACCTAGCTTCCTCTTGAGTCTAGTTAATTCCTTTTGCGTTGGTGCTATCCATCTTTGCCAGTATCTGTGCCCTGACAGACAGAAAAGGCAAAATTCACATACATACGATGACACAGATACGTGTTATCAATTATATTCATTAGAATTATAAAGTTTATATATAGGAATGCCTTGCTTCGAAAAATAAGAACGATCTTTTGAAATATATTGTGAAACTCTATATTTCTTATTTTCTCTATTAACTCTATATTCTTCTTTTTCCCGGGGCAAGACATTTCCAGGTTCGTGATACATTACGATTTTATTCTAAGCAAAAATCCACAAGATTTTTGCTTAGAATAAAATCGTAATGTATCACGAGAGAGGAGCATCTAACCTTCATAATTTATAGATCGCAGTCCTTTACTTAGAATAACAGTTTTAACGCACGAACGTAATGCGTTCATGTTTGAATGACGCGTTACTTGTCCAAATTGCTTTAAAAAAATTAAGTTGCAAACTGTCGGCAGATATTAGAATAATTTTTAACCGGACAGCCGATGAAGGTTGTAAATAATTGCACGATTGATAAGCAGCGCCTTGTACTTTCGCTGCGATATTTGCCGAGAGGGCGTTAGTGTACGGCGAATTTATTTCCTTTTTATTATTTTGTTATTATGTAACTTTTTGCGCTATGAAAATTTTTATAAAGACAGCATTTTTCAGCAGAATCTTTATTTCGAATACTGCAATTTTCGACGAAAAACGGTAACAATTTTTTTATTTATCATCGTTCGATATACACGTATGAACAACTGATAAAACTCGCGTAAGCAATTCGGACGATTTTTTGACAACGTCCGGCAGATGGCGCTAGGACAATTTATAATCTCGCGCGAGTTTTTTCTTTCTTCTTCCTCGGCGGCCTCTGGACCGAAAGTGGTCGGGTTCGGGATGCTGCATAAACGCGGCAACTGTGTTAGCGGTAATTGACAGCTGCCGAAAAGCGGCGTCGGCGGTGACTGCGGCCGATCGCGGGACGCGCGCGCGCGCGCGCGCCAAACCACGGGAATCGAAAAGAGATACGTGCGCGCGAGTAAGTAAATTTCGAATGGACCGTCGTGCATCTCAGTGATAATCGCCGCGCATCTCGTAGGGACATCTCCCGCGGCTGCGCCCACCGCGGGTCGGCGTGGTTCGGATCGGATCGGCCGCGCGCGAGACAAAGAGAGAGCGAGAGACCTTTTTTAAAGGTCCGGGCGTGTGTTTACAGTTCCACGCTCGCGCGTGTCGAGTGCTTCCGTTCCTCTTTCGGCTGCCCTCACGTCCACCGTCCTATGTTAACGCGCTGCGTCAAAGCGTGATCTCGTCGGCACTCGTCTCGGTCTCGCTCGTCTCCGATAGAGCCGATCCCACGCTACGCTACGATCGGGATCTTTAAATTCCATCGCGCAACTCTTTTTCAACTGCGCCGAGTATGTCACGGAAATGGGGTCGACGGGGGACACGCGTCGCGATCGCGTTCGCGCAAAACGACGCGAGACTCTTGGTGATTTGGAGCGTCGAGAATGAAGGGGATTGAGCGTCCGAAATAAATAACGGAACATTATCCGCGATTCCAATCCAAGTGTACTTCTCGCTTTGATCCTCGGGACTCACGTGAGCTGCCGATTAATCGAGATGTTTTAAAGATATGGAAACGTCGATATAGAATTTTAGATAGTGAGATCAAACTATCTTTTGTGCGTTCGCTTTACATTTCTTCGTGGCAATAAAGAGTGTTTGAAAAGGACTAATAGACCTTTCTTCGCGAGGTCCTTTGCGTTGTTTTATTGATCGATTCCAAAGAGGAAAAAAATTACAGGCCGACGTGGAAAGTGCAGCTGAGAGGAACGAGCCTGCCGCGTCTCGAACGGCAGTAAAACGGCGTACGAGTGAAACAAATTCGCTGGAAAACGCGAACCCTCGGTCGCGCGAGTGCGACTTGGACGTTCCCCTCCCCCGGCCCTCCAGCGATGTGCCCGACGGCGCGAGGACGCAGATGGGTATCTTTCTGTCAACGCGTTGAACAATTCTTGGTAAGTATCGTTCGACATGCTCTCGATATTCTTTCCTTTTAGTCGTACATGAGACTTTCAGAAGGCAAACCGATCGACTTCGTGAAACAGAAAGGGCGCAGGCAATTGATAAAACCGTATAATCGCATGCTTCGAATTGAGAAAATCACTTTACAAAAAAGTGAAGTTATCAGTTTGGCTTTCAGAGGACTCGTATGCATTTCGAGTCTTATAGATCGTGTATGTATTTTTATTTATTTTACTGTCTCAAAAAAATTGCTTAAAATAAATGGTGCAAGCGGCGTATTGTTCTCCGTACTGTGCTTTGTTTTTATGCGAGATTTAAATTTGCATTTGTCTCGTTTTCAAAGCAGGAAATTAATTTGCTTGTACCAAAACCAACGTTCGAACCTATTAAAAGCACGAAATTGTATGCAACACTGAATACATTTTTTGTCAGTGTGTATCAATAAAAAAAATTATATATATGACAAAAATTGTCCCTTAAATCTTGCTTAATTTTAAGTAATGTTTGTGAATGTCTTAAAACAGGCATGGGTCCGTAGGACCCCGTTAGAATGGTTCCTTCAATATTTACTCTACCTGCGTCGACTTTGATCGTACCTTAACCATTATCCATCACATCTGCCTACGCAAATATCTCATTGTCAGTTTAGATCTTTTCGATACCAAGTTAAATTTTTAACTTCTTATCAATATCTCATTCTTCTTATTTTCATATCTTTCTGTCGTCGCTTTCTATGCATAATATGGAAAGACAGCTGAGTCTCTCGATTGAAATTAAATCGATCCTCTATGCCGAAAGAGGACAAAAGTGTCACGAGAGCAATGCAATGCGCGTTGTCTCGTAAAATTTCGTGATCAAATGAAATTCGATGATGCCGATGGCATTGTGCCAGGTGTCGCATCACATTCGCGGTCGAGAAAAAAAATGAGAGAAAAAGAAAGACAGAGAGAGAGAGAGAGAGAGAGAGAATATGTAAATTTCGTACAGAGTTGAGGGACGAGATTCGCGCGGATGCTTGCGAGAGATGGTAGGAAGGACAGAAAGACGAGAGTAGAGTGTAGGAAAAAAAAGTGCTGCGAGGAGGTAAAGGGATGCAAGAGGTGCGGAGGGAGAATATCGTGGCGAAGTGTGTGCGAGGGGAGAAAGGAAGAAGAGGAGAAAGAAGAAGAGAAAGAAGAAGAGAGAGCTCAGTATATGTATAAGGTATAGGCTTCAGAGCTTCAGTTTGGGTAGCCCCTGGAATGCGGCGGTCGCGGGGCGGACGGCCGCGTGCACGTCGCTTACACCGTGCCGCGTGTATGCGTGTATTCTCAATGCCGCGTGTGTATTACGAGGCCCAACGCCGCGCCAAGATTGTACCGCGCCCCGAGCTCCGTCTGCCGCGATCTTCCACCCCCTCCCCCGAGGGTTCGCTTTCGCGCGCGTCGCGCGAGACGCTGTTGCTCGGTTTCACAAAGACATTGCCACAATAAAATTGAGAGATTGCTTAAGTAGATATTATTCGAATATACGGAAATGTACATGTAAAGAAAAATTAAATATTACAATCGAGCACTGAAGACAAATTTTGGTTGAAAACGAATCAGAAAATCTTGTAGGATTGATCAAATTCTGGTTATTATAATAGAAATCAATACTTTATAACTTATAATAACCAGAATTTCTATTATAATAACCAGAATAATAACCTGAATAGGATCAATCCTACAAGATTTTCTGATTGGTCCGTTTTCACCCAGAATTTTTTTTTTCAGTGAGTAAAAAGGAGAATACGTTAGGCGCGCATAAATGGTTCACGCTTAATTTGTACAAATAGATCAATTTCCACGATTCCACAATGGACAAAATGTCTTTATAGGACACTCGGAAAATGCTGCATTCACTCAACAATTGTGAAGATGTGACTCCGATTCCAAACATGTTTTCATACACATGGATACCTACACATGTAACGCTTTAATCTCGGTGGACCCAGATCTTCCTTCGTGCGTGACTTTTCGAATATAACTGTACAAATTATAGATTCCCTACTCTTATTTTTCTTTTTTAGACATACGATATATACGATCATTTTTTTAATGATTCATATTTTACAGCCGCAAGAGAAAAGATTTAAACAAAAATGATGGAAATAGAGCGAGAACAGACTTAATTCGGTCGTTCCTTTTCCTAGATTGTAGTTTTGCTTATAATATAAATAACGAAGGAAAATCTATTTAATCGAAATTAACACTACGTGACGTTGATGCTATGCCTCTTGGAAGCATGTAATCATCCACTGTTTGATCGAGAAGAGTTCAAATTGTCAGGTGTCATCTTGAACACGTCGTCTTGATGCATTCGTTGCAAGCAACGTTGATACACTTTTCTGATTTATCCGGATTTCAAATTTTTGCTTACGCAATAAAAGATTAATAAATACATGTATTTTTCTACAACAGAGTGTAGCTTGTATTATATTTGGGATTTTAATTATTAGTGAAAATAAATAGTTGAGTAGTAACAAATCATTTTTTTCTATTATAAAAAATACGTGTTATACCTAAATACGCCTTACTGTATTTATCTTTCTGACGTAATTAAAAATTATGCCATTTACGTAACGCCGTGCTATGGAAATTAAGCCAATTAAAATGGGAAAGGACAATGTCACACACATAGTCAGTCTGTTCTTTGACTATCGCGTGACTACTTTGCATGAAGCAGCAAGGAGATTTTAACGACAGGCAATGATAAGTGTCCCTTCCAAATAAACGGCATATTTCTCCGAGAATCTTCGACAGTTCGCTTTTTGCAAAATCACTTAACGATTACCGGTTGACCCTGATTTTCTTCTGGCAAATGATAGGTTTACACGCCGGGCACAGCTTTATATTCGTGTACGCGCACCCGTCCCTTCCAAGGTATACCTGCACGTATATCTGGCCGATCGGTTAGAAAGGCAGATGTGTGTGAGACCAGTCGAGGTCAGTTAAATACACTTCGGGACACAACGCCACTTTTGGCGAGTCCGTTTACATTAAACCAGTTACCTCAGTGCTTCGTACTGAGTAACTAAATCAGTCACTGAACCGAGGATCGCGAAATTGAGCCGTAGAGTCCGTTCGCGGTGCTTTAAAGAGCGCGATCAATTTATTAGCACTTTATCAATACATTTTTAGAAAAATACTTTTCCATGTACTAATAGACATAAATGCCCTCGTTTTCCTTTTCAACGAAGAGGACTAACAACTGCGCCAAGATTAGCAGACGCTCCGTGTTCAATTCTTCCTTTCTCAAACTTTGACAACAAGATCGCTCTTTTTTAATTGATTTTTAATTAATAAAAAATCAAACTCTTCTATCGTAACTTACGCGGCTCTTATTGACATTCTTTGAAAAAGAATATCGGGTTTTATGACTGCTCCCATCATCGACTGTCGCATTATTACCGTAATGAGATTCAGCGAATATTACATCGATAAAAGTTCCCCGAAAGAGCAGCCGGGCAGGCATGTCATGGGGTACTGGATTGTCCCCCCATCTTGAAACGCACGCTTAAGGAAGCACTTTGGGAGCCTGGCAGAGTAATTGCATACAAGAGTCCGTCAAAGCGAGCAACACGAGCATCCACAAGCACGACGTGTACGGGCCGAGCCTCGGGGACGACGTGTATTGAGACGGAATTTCTCGTCGCGGTCCCCGCCAAGAGGTGATCGCGTTTTCCACGAGGCGTCACCGTCCGACAATGGATTTACGAAGCGGCTTCTTGCGTTTCTGTTCGTTTAGATATCCGGTCCATTTACCTGGATTGTCGCAACCGATCGCAAATTCACGGATACACGTATACTCCGTTGCTCCGTAATCTATTCCTTTTTCCCGATTGACGTGTTTCCATGAATACATAATTGGCACTTTTTTCGTATCGCATATGAAACTGGTCTGGAAATCTAATCTTTCGAGAGAATAAAACGGTCTAGCGGATCAGAGATATGAAATAGTGGTGAGTCATTATGTATAAAAAGGGAAAAAAAGGTTTCATTTCGACGTGAAATACACGTTGCGGAAAATATAAGCAATTTATAATTTCCAGAATATACGTCTCTTTCTCTTTTTATCCGTCCATTTTATACATTTTTATAATGTTGTTTAATATTTTCTGACTCACAGGTTACGAAATCGACTTTCCGCTTTTATTCCTTTCAACTTTCTCTTCTCTTTTGCTTTCCTCTCTCTCTCTCTCTCTCTCTCTCTTTCGAATATCTTTCTTTCCGTATATTTAAAGTACATTTGAATAGAGTAATAAAAAGTAGACATTTTTTACTAACAAGGAGTGATATTTATTGTCGTTTTTATTTGTCATTTTTTTATCTTTTCTTATATGAATAAAGTCTGAATAGTTGTTTTCCTTAACGCGATATCATCTTGGCTTAATTACTCCCCCACAATTATCCGACTCGTTAATGACCTTCGCGCTCGAGAAAGTTTCGCATAATTACTTTCTTTCATAGATTATTTCTGCTCAGCTAGATTTCTCGTGCGAAATATGGTGAAGTTTCTGTATTATTTCGAGCGACGTGTTTGTACAACATTTCCTTTCATCCGTCAAGTTTCAAAATGCGTATTGCAATGTTTTTTCCTCTTACAATTAGAGTAACGAGCAGACGTATATCACTCGTTGCTACCAATACTTAAACACGTTGGAATTCTTCATTACACCTAAGCTAGATTTGTGTTCAATCTTAATATGCTGGATCAACGGGATTTATTAATGCGAACTGAAGCAAAAGCGTAAAGAAGTAGATTAAAAGTAAAGCGAATGATACCGTGATCAAATTGAGGAAGTGATATTGACATAAAATGTAACCGACGAGTTTAATTCTCCGTGATGTCGTGTGAAAAACTCATCTTATTCGTTTCCGGAATTTTGCTTCGATCATAAAAGAGAGCTAGACGACGACGTCGACGATGACGATGCTGATGATGATGGTGATGGTGATTATTGTTATTATGAAGCTGACGTTGCAAAGCGTGTAATACACGCGATAATTTGCAGGTTTTCCGGCGGTGCTAGCTTCTGGAGATATCATGAATCTGGAACGGCCGACGATGGACGGCGGACAGCAGCCGCTCTTCTTAGGCAGCACTTCCGGTTGGGGCGGTATCTCCAGCCCTCAACAGTCGACCGTGCAGACTGCCAGCACTCCCTCGGAGCCCTACGGGGGACCACTGAGTCTGAGTATCTGCATATCCGATTCAGGTCACGAGATACTCCGTCCGAAGCCGCGACGGTAAGTGCTTTCCTTGTTTTGTCGCTCGATGGTCTCCCGCTCTTGGCGATCGATGCCAATCTTAATGAAGATCTGATTAATGATCGCCTGCTCGGCAGTCCGCTAGGTGCGATAAGGATCGATTAAAATCGTCCAAGAATCACACCGCGACCGTCCGACCGTCAATCCCGTACACTGAAATTAGATACCGTTCAACGCCGCAGTTTTTATTCGTCGTATTGTCCTTCATTATTTATTGTCATTCTCCAAGAACTAGGTCTACAATTAAATACAACTGTGAAATATACGCTGGAATAAACTTTAAAAATTATTATCTGCAGTAACTGTAAATAAAATTCAAAAGAAATATTAAATATGTCTTGGGTCTCTTCGGATTTTTCCAATGAATGAAAAGACGAGAAAATTTTTTTTCTGACTATCTGGGTCGGGTCCTGTGCCATAAAATGCTCGGACGTAAGAAAATTTGAAAAGGAGCGAATGCGTCGAATACAATAGATGTCTTCGATAGGAATCGTTGAAAAGCCAGAGGATACAAAGCCCGAGGACGTTAAAGTCTCTGGAGACGTCTCGGTTAACCTTTCGGGTCCTCGCACCTGCATGGTGTGCAAATTCCTGAGTGTATTCGCGAGCCTCTACCGTTAAAGCAAAAGAGCAAAGTCAGTTGATACCTAGTCGCAATATTGCGTTGTTGTTCGTCGCTATGCGATGTTCCGTTTGCGAGATAATTCAAACCTAGACCTAACGTAGCTTCAATAGCCCGACCCCACTTTCATCTCGGACTTTCATCTGACACACTTCAGCAACGTATCACGTATCTTAGGAAAGAAAAAAAAGTTAGAAATATTTTGATTAATCTTTTTAATTGTAATATTCGACTTGTGTGTAAGATTGATTTTTAGTATTTAATAATATACATATGTAATGTAATATCGATGAAGTAATTGATTAATAACATCTAATTATACTATGTGCGCTTATATTATTAAAACTATATCTTTATGCGTATAATTGATATATTATGGTACAAAATAATTATGTGTATAGGAATATTTTACATACGTCTGTATTGATTATAAGTTTATGTAAATGCACGACTGGGGTCGAGTATGACAGTTTTGCAACAAAAATACTATCACCGATATATTTTACACAATAGCGAGTTGATTGTCGGTACATTTTCGCCAATCTGGAATTCGATTCGTGATTATTAGCACGATTATTCAAATCGATATTCTGTGTAAACATACATGGGTTAAATTTTGTTTTATGCGCAAGGAAAGTCTCGTAAATTTGATATTGTAGGACGCTGCACATTGTCAATTACAACGCCCACTTTTTTGCGCAGTCAGCTGTGCCGATCGGGGATCGTTAAAATTTACGAGGCATGTAATTATAACTGATCTGATCTCAGGGGGACCCGACGTCCATATGACATAGCTTGTTTTTCTCTGTTATTTAGTTTCATCGACATCACTTTCGGTCCCCGAGCGGCCTCCAGAAATCTGCTTGGCATACAGATAAGCTCGAAAAATTTAAGAGAACCTTCTCCGTATCACTCCCCACCAACGTGTGCATAAACGTCTCTTTCTCGCTTCCCTTTATTACTCTGCAATGGGACATGTGACCCTATTTCATTGTCGCGAACGAGATGCCGCATCGCGAGAAAAGAATGCCGTCGGACGCACATAGCGGGATACAACCAAACTGCAACGCATCCGAATATCCGGCGTTTCGTGGTAGATACTGGATACGCATTTCGCGAATACTCTGGCATGTATTGGTGACCACTATTGTGCGCCGCTATTGTACGCCGCTATTGTGCGCCGCTCGTCCCATGCTCTAACGCTCGTTAGCAGAAACTTTTACTCTCGCCCCGCATCTCGTTATATTCAACGTTCAATTGGCCGATTCATTTTCTCGGCGGCGGCGGCGGCGGCGGCAGTGAATTAGGATGAAATAGAAATTAGCCTGCTATTATAGGCGTGCGCGCTGGTGCGCGATCGTGCGAAGGGAGAGCTCGCTTTTAATTAGTTATCCGAAAGTCGGAAACTCGCGGGAAAAGCCGCGTTATCTGGGAACGCGACGGCGCGACGTGCGCCGCGCTGCTCGTCGCGCGATTAAGAATGCGCGCGAGGGGAAACGCCGATTCGAGGTGAATCCGCGGCAGATATTTGGGTTAACGACTCTTTCCGCCTTACTTCGCCTTCCTTCTTTCTTCCGTTGCATAGCGTCGAGCTAAACTAGCTTTTACCAGCAGCGACGTCGGCAGAGAGGTCAGGGACGAGAGACACATTCATTATCTTCGCGCGCATAGGATTGCACGCGAGTTACTGCTGGCGTTAATCGTTACAGCCGGAAATAAAGCCCCACAGGCACCACTCTATAATTAGAATTAAATAAATAGACAAATAGTTGCGCTCTTACATTTATCAATCTAGTTAGAAGAACAGGGGCAGAAGGGAGGAAAGCAAAAGAAGCGGAAATCCTTAATTTGGAGAGAGTTGCTTGCTAATTTTTTGTTCTTTTATTTCTTCTGAAATTCAATGGCAGACGGATGATGAAAATTTATATACTGCAATAACATCTTCCGTCATCATCTTACTATACGTATACAGGGTGCACCATTTTAACTTTCTCAGGCAAATATCTTGAAAAATATGAAAGGTACAAAAAAATGTTTCGGACAAAAGTTGTATGACTTTAAGGAGGAAAAATAATAATTATAATTAATTTTTGACAAATTCGATTTTTTTTGGAATCGCATAAAAATCATTGTCATTTTTTTTAAAATGAAATTATATAATTTTCTTACATACTATGATTCTTTTAGTTATTTTGAATATAAAAGTATTCAAGTTGAAAAATTAATAGTTTACGAGATATTTTATACATTATTCTGGCACATTTTGACACAAAGTTTGACATAAAATATCTGGTAAAATATTGATTTTTTGGTAACAGTACCTTAATACTTTTATGCACAGAATAATGAGACGAATCAATTGATGTAAAAAAACACGTTGCTCTTAAAAAAAAATTAAAAACAATTTTCAATATGCAACTATATACGTATCTTTTTTGAAACATTTTTCAAGTAGTGGTATAAATAAAAAGAGTGCGGTAGAAAAATTATCAATTTGCAAATACTGAAGGTAAAGAAATAAATTCAAGTAATAAATTTAGATTTGACATTGCATTCTTACATTATCGTAAAAAAAATATTAATTTTTGTACTTGCATTATACAAATAAAAATACAGCTTAATTTTGCTGCGTACCAATTATTTCTGCCACCACTGTATTTATATTAGTTTCTTAAGGCCGCGGTGGAAGAAATCCGAATACGGACGATAGCGCGCTGAGAGGATTTTGAAGAATTTCCCTTAATTTCTCGTGCGTTCGCGAGAACCGTTAGCCGTTAAATGCGGTGGGCTTACTACATCGGCTTATTATTAGCTACGCCCTACGCGAGGCATCCGAGAACCGGCGATTATTAAAATCTCCCTTCTCCCGAGACGTGTTATTACATTTCGATGCCGATCGATCCCCGCCGAGTCGGATATACTCTCTTAGGCGAATAATTAACCGCACGAGCAGTTTAACCCTTGCGACTTGCGAGGCACAGTGGGAGCAACATACACACCCACGAAAAACGTAACGTCACTCTCGACGTTTTTCTTTTCATTCCGCGGATCTTTTCGCGCGCGTCGCTGTCGCGGCCGTCTCTCACGGGTGCAAAAACCAAATTAACGGCTCCGTCCGACTTTTATGCAGGCGGATCGAAAATGCATAGAGGCGGCCGGAGCCGACGTTGCAGAACTTCCGCCTGGTGCGCCGTTCGTACGTATGCGCCACTTTTGCGTGGGGAAAAACGTTTACGGGAAAATTATAGCGCTGGCGAACACACACGCGGCTTGCACATTCTAGAGAGGCTGTAATTCCCGCGTCTTTCTTGCCCGCGAAGAACGACCCGACGTTATTCGACGGCGATGAACGACGGCCGTAGCGGACGGGACGCTCCTCGAGAGAGAGAATATTCGGCGGACGTTCCGGCGCAGACACGCTTCGGTAAATAATTTAATATCCTCGTAGGAGCGCCGCCACCGCCGCCGCCCTTGACACCGGAGTTTCGGCCCGTGAGCACGGATAATATCTGCCTTGAACTCTTCCTCCTGGCTGGTCTGTCTGCTAAGGACACATGTTGCAGATTTGGCCATTCAGAAGTATTCATTCAGCAAATTTTCTTATACACGGCCGGCTTCGATTTTTCCACTTTCTCGTAAGAAAACATTGTACCTTTCAGCCCAGCAGCTGAAACCACGCGATTTCTTCGAACTCTCGCTCGTGCTTCCATGAAATACATTTTCGCAATCACCGAGCGAATTCTAAGCAGACGTTTAGTTATGTCTTGTATATTTTTTCTAGAAACTCTGTTATTATCACCATTTTTATAGTCGGGATTTTAATGATTACCCGTGATGAAGTCGACTTCGATAGATAGATTTTCAACGCGCGATAAGGAATACCGGTTTATCTGGATTGTAGAGCTGTCTGCTTTCGCGTTAATTTACTGTAATGTGAACTGAAGGCGGTCGGTAGTTTTCACTGTAACTGGCTTCTATTAAAGTCTTTAAATACAATCTATGCTAATGGAAAATAAATGCAAAATAGAAAATGCGCGCGTGACGTATGCAAATATTTGGAAGATGTATTTATCTTAAGGAGCTATTAAAAGCATTTTTTATATAACATTTAATTATTATTAATATAAAAATATCGATATGAACAATCTTTGTATCTCGTGATATTTTGAAATAATATTGGAAAATATGTATAATTGTATTAAAAAATTAATTTATCGCACAGACAATTAAAGTGAGAATTTTGCGTGTTATTAATATTCCAAGATTGGGTTAAAAATTTCAAATTAATTGGTTAATCGGACAATGCTGATTTTGAGGGATTCTCACGCGCTGTTTCGAGAGAAAATATCACGCTCGATCGCGATGCGTCAATTTAATTTATCCGTTTGCATTATCAATTTCGAAACGCGAATTGCTTCATAAGTATTCATAATTGCCTGCCATCAAGGCACTGGTTGCATCAACGCCAGAAGAGTCTTCTCGCGCGCACTATAATAATAATAATTCACGCAAAGAAATAATTCCGCAACACGCCTTCGCATACGGGTGAGGAGGGGGAGACGAGAGAGTGTCGCCGTATAATAATTATACTATAATTCTAATGGCGACGATTTTAACGCTGACCCACTTCGCTTCCTGTTTTCCGCGAGCGAGTGTCGAGCACCCCGTGCACAACCGTACACGTTTAATTGCTACCAGGAATACCTCCTGGGAATCTTCCTCGTATGCACGGCAATAAAACAGTACCGGAAGGAATCAACAACGGCGCGGGGGTACTCACGGTCGACCTTCTCTGCCGATCGTGTGGACAGATTTCGCGTGGATACAAAAGGTTACAGTACCGTATAGAGCCGCAGGCGTGAGATATTATTAAAACACGACACCCCTTATACTGTCATTACGCTGTCTGAGAGACGGAGCTATCTTAGGAGAAGGCAAACTGTTGCATTCATCGTGATATTCCATCTGGCTAGCTGCACAGATTATTAATCTTGAAATGCAGATTGTGTCTCTCGAGATAGTAAAAAAACTTTTACTATCAATGAAAAGAATTAACAGAAAGAACTAGTAGGAAGAAAACATATTTTTAGCGCTATATACTCTACTGCAATTTCGATGAGCGGGAATCCAATTCCTTTAAAAAGGAATTGGATTTTTTTCACGATTGATAATTTGTTAACGAAAAAGGAAAGGTATGAACATTCAGAGCTTAGATTCGTGAATTACCAATACTAATTAATTAGTTTTAACCAATGTAATCATTTTTAACCGATTAATTTGATTAATTTGATTAATCAGTTAAAAATGATTACATTGGTTAAAAGTAATTAATTAGTCAGAATAATTAATTATTTGATTTATGATTAAACCGGTTAACCATTTACATTAACATTTTCCAAGATTTTCTTTCTGGAACAAATTATTACCTTTACTATTTGTTTAATCGAATTAAACAAATAATTCCAATGAAAATAGTAGTAAATAATGAAGATACTAACCAGTTTATTCGATTAACGATTAGTTTCAGCGATAAATCATTTAACCAATTAACCGCTTAATCGAATAGTAAACATTTCTTTCAGTTACACCCGATTAACCGATTAATCAGTTAAAATTACGAGCATCTACGAATCCAAGATTCACGAATGTTTTAAATATCGAGTTGCAAGTGAACGTTGCAAGTTTTACAAATTCACTGAATTTCTAAAATGGACGTCCAGTTTGGACGCGTTTGAACTGAAAAAAAAAAAAACGATGGCATAGTATCAGAAGTGATGTCAGAGTCCGTCACGGACGGTGACTGGGGGCGCGGTGATTTGAGTACGCGGCCGTAGGAAGTAGGATGGTCGCCGGAAGTCCTCCCCCGAAACATATGGTGGGGCTCTTTCTCTCTCTCTCTCTCTCTGTAAAGACACATACTCGTTTGTGCTCTCCCATTTCCTGCGGCTCGCCGCAGCGAAAAGAGCATGGCAGCAGTTTACAAGTGGCGGCCGGCACTTATGCACGTCGCGATCGCGGCCTGCCAGCTCGCGCTTAGCTCTCGTGATAAGCTCCCGTTCCTATCGCGCGAAAGCCCCCGACCGGATTGCTGGGGGAGGTCCGTGTAACTCGTGGCCCGCGAGAGTTGCACGGTCAGTTTTACAGAGTCCGGCGTTATACAATTAGCGGCGTTATATAATTACGTAATTCCGTTACGCTATTGCACAATTGGTTCCGTATCGTTACATGGTTCGTATCGCCTCGTGAGGTGGAAACCTGCAACTCGGGACAATCGATCGACTCGCGCGAGTACCTCAGGGGAACTCGGAAGTCGCGTCTCGGCCTCTCGAGATCGTCTCCCGCTCGTAATTTCTATATTTTTGCAACGCATGCACGCGAAAGCGCATATACATTTTTACAGGCGCAGCGAGGCTTCTTTTTCCCGTGATATCATAGTTACGCGCGACGGAACAAAAGATTGAGCGGCGGCGCGGGGAGCGTCCGTACACACACGGTTGCGCACGCACACGCACGCAAGGTGAAGGTAGGAAAGTGATACGGATATCTCTTCTTTTCCCCGGCTGTGTGCGGTACCCCACGAGGGAGGCGCGCACGTTTCACCTGATGCACAGGAAGCCCGTAGGTAGACACATCGTCGTCTCAGTCGCGTGTTTACATTGAGTGCGGCACGATGACTGCCGCGCTAATGCAGCGGAAAAAGAGTTACGCCGTAATTATACGATTGGCTCGCCGGTGCAGCTTCTTCTGCGGCCGCTCGTGTTAATCCGCGATAATCCTCGCGTTTTTTGCCCGCGACGCGCTACTGAGAGTAATTGAAGGAAAATTGGAGCTTCCGGGTGCTGTCGGTGCTGTCGCGGAGTAATTGATTGTTAACTAATCTAATTAAGGTCTGACAATTCGCTTGCGGTGAGATGAGACATATTTCGTGCCGCGTCAAGAAGCCGTCGTTTTCGATGAATCAACGGAGGAAACTTTGCGGCCAGTGAATCTACGCCAGTGAAACTGGAGCAATGAACGTTATCGCGGCAGGAAACCGATATCCTACGACGATTCCCCATAAGGAAAAGTTGAATGCGGTGAATTCGAATGACTTGCTTGCCAGCCGAGATCAAAGTAATTGCAGTGAGAGACGAAAATTCGTGGCGCCACAGCGAGATAATAAATCTGTGACAATCGAGCGAGCTGAGTTCGCGCTGTAGAAACCCGTCGCGTTTGTAAACGTTACGGATTGCTGCGAACTTGCTGTTTTGAATAACCGCAGGGTGAACACAACGAGGTGAACAAGGCGCGAATGCAACAGTGAAACGTGTACAATTAAATCGGGAATTGATTCGGGATAGTATCGACGGAAACCGGATCTTTCGGTCACGCTTTCACATTTTTCGCATCAGCGCTGCAGATAAGCGCGAAGATTCCGCTTCGTTTCGAGGCTGATTAGAGAAAGAAAGAGAGAGAGAGAGAGAGAGAGAGAGACTGCATGTCCTAGAATGACCTGTCGCGAGTGACATGCCGTCCACGAGGCGAGCCCAGTGCACCGAGGACTGCAGGTGCGTGCTGTGCCGCGAGTTAAAGGACTGTAAGATGAGCGCCAACGGCGTCCAAGTTCAGCAGCAGGTCGGCCACGAGGGCGCGAATTTTATTCTGCGCCGGGCCGTACCCTTTTTGCCGAAACCGCCAGCACGAGAGGAGTGGCGGGAAATCGTGAGGAGGCACGAGAGTTACGAGAAAAGCTCGACTTTGGAGGACCGAAGTCGCCGCGGCAGAAACGACAGCCACGACGTAAAACCGTGGACGTCGAGCGGCGATATCGCGAAAACGGGCAAGGATGTAAGTCACAAGACGGTCATCTACTTTGGCGACTCGAATCCGAGGCAGAAAGAAGACAAGCCGAGACAGCAGCAGCAGCAGCCGCCGTCGCCGCCGCCGCTACCGGAAGCGTGCGTGCAGATGATATCGAGATGCAAGGAGGCTTTCGAGACGTCGCGGAACGACGAGACGGAGATTCGTCCACGAGACAGGTCGCAGGAGCGGGACGAGGACGCCGAACGACGCCGGGAATGCGCCGCGATGGAGAACGGCGATCCCAAGGCCGCGCACGAGATCGTGGTGAACGTCAGCCCCAGCAGGGAGGACGTGTTGAGGATAGAGGAAGACGAGAGCCAGCTGGAGGACTATTGGTCCTTGCCGGGGGACACGAGCGGCTTCAAGGCGGATTGGAGCTTCGTGCAGCAGTGGCGACTGAGGGGGTAAATTCACGTACACGCACGCATTCACGCATGCACGCTTGGTCGTTGACGAAGGAAGAAAAATGGATGCTGCCCTTCGGCGAATCGGGATTCCTCCCTCTCTCTTTCGCGTTAAACACCATACTTTTCGTGCCGTTCCGCGCATGCTAATGAGAAAGATTGATTCACTTATTGATCAATGTTTCGTTTCGAAGGAAACATTCTATTACAAATGAAATCATTTTGAATAACGAATAATCTATTATGATTTTTTATATATGTAATTTCTAAATATTAAATTATTAACCATTTATGAGCATTTCTATCAATGTAGATCAAGTTGAACTTTAGTTTAGTTTAACTTACTTCTTTTTATCTTTTTCTAATTTTTAAAACTAGAAAAGGATAAAAAGTAAGTTAAATCGAGATTAAAGTTGATCTGCATTGGTAAATATGGACGTTAATGATTTCACTAGGCATCTTATGCCGAAAATAAAAATAACTTAATTATAACAATTGTTATTGATTTTCTTGATTTAGCAAAATATATTCTCTTTTCCATAAAGATGTGTTTGCAACAACAATTAATTGTTATTCAATCGTTACTCTACTGTTTCACTTTCATTTCTTGATAAACGTATCGAGACGATAAAAAGTCAATTTGCATTTTAAGGCTCGCAGACGTACGATAAAAGTAAAATGAAAATTGAGCGATTCCTAGGTACAGTGAAGTAAGATAAGGTAATGGAATCACGCGGCCGTATACATTTATCTCGTGAGACAGTCGAACGCGTATCTAAACATGTCACCGATTTTGCGCACTCACGAGAAGCGTTCGTCACTTTGTAATTCATGATTCGCAAGCGAGACTCGGACAGCACCGCGGTCGTCGGAGCTCGCGTTTGAATATCTTATCTCTCCGCGTTCATTTAATTTTCCTCCGCGTGACTGACGGATGCGCGAGGAACGAATAAAACGTTCATCGCGCTGTATCGAATCGATATCGTGTAATGGGACGTGCGTGTAAATCGTCGTGTTGAGCCGCCTCGAATCGGCATTACATATCGCGATTACGAGTTGTTTTAAGACTCCTAGCCGCGCACGCTGATTTATTCCCCCGACGTACAAACGATCCGTTCTTCGCGCTCTCCAAGGAAATCCAGATGATGCACCGCTAATGCTTGGATTCCAACAGTGATGCCTCTCAAAGTGCATAATAAGTGCATTCGAGTTGAATGCCTGCGGGCCCATGCGTCTGCGTGTGCGTGCGCTTTTTTCGTCCTTTGCTTTCTCGGAATTCTACCTTCTTAAAATAGACATTAAAGTAGACATTTTTCCAATTTTAGATATTGGATCAATTGTTTTTATAAACGATTGATTTATCTGAATACGTAATAATACAATAAGTATAAAGATGAGTGACTCGAGAATTTTATTTCCTTTTTCGAATTTGAATCGAATCAAATCGATAAAATTTTATTCGAATTAAATAGAATCGGATCGTTAAAATATATTTTTCAACATGAGATTAAATAATATTAAGAGAATATTTGACATGGATAAATAATATGAAAGCACCTATTAACATCATTATTGTTTTATTACTTATCAATGAGAAATGTCATTTTATAAGATTGACATATTGCTCATTTACCGCAACAATGACATAACTGAAAAAGTAAAGTTTTCCAGAAAATGAGTTTGAATTTTTTAAATCATTAAAATTTTGTAATATTATTTTAAATGCGATTTTTTAATATCAATAACTGTTTGTAGAAAAATAAAAATATCCAATATCTATATATTGATATTCTTTATTCAGTATATCGAATTCTTATCATATTATCATATCATTTTGCAAATAATTAAAAAATGACGACCTTTGAGTTACGTCGTTGTAACAAATGAGTGATATATGATTCGTATTCGAACTATTTAGATTTGTAATTTTTAGATCTGAATCAAACTAATCTTACCTGATTCGATTCGATTCAATTTGACTAGTTCATACATCACTAAATAAGAGACGCATACAGTTATGCGAAATGCATTTTACATATCATGACATGTTAATTTACTACATGTTGATACATATACATGTTAATTTACTAAAATCTCCAAGATATAATCGCAAAATATATTTTATAAATTACGATAAAATTAACGTGTGTTACAGATTATGATTTTGTAATGACGCAATTTTGATAAATAGCATTAAATACAGTTATTTACTTCTTGCACATAAATAATAATATTTTTAAGACAACTTCCTTATTACCAAACTGAATCTAATTTTATACGATAACGTGTGGTTTGGATAATCGCGATGCTAGCACATTTCGCAAGAGTCGTCGCGAAAAAGTGAAATGAGAGGAACGAGTCAAATGCCCCCGGTCTGCGCATATTGCGCACTTTTCGCGTAATACGTGTATACCATAACCGGGAATTGATTTAGCCCGATACGCTACCTGCATTGCTGCGTTTTCTGTCTCGGTATCTATCTCCCGCGAGCGATACCGAGCGTGCGGTTTGCGCAACTCCTAATGTTGGATTTGAAAGTTGTCGAAGCTAAATCCTCGGCATCGATATCGGCCAACAATGGTCGCGCAATTGAATATAATAAGCGTTCATAAGGATTGCGAAACGACGCGGGTTCGGCGCATTATAGCTGCCTATTTCAGCGGAAACCTTAATTGAGCAGACGCGTTATTAGTCTAAATAATTTGAGGATCACGATGCTCGACGGTTCGTTTCGTTTCCAGCAGAATGCTCGGCCTGTTCTGTTTCTATATTTTCCATTGCACTTTCTCTCGGGGCCGCAGAACATACATATTTATATCGTAGACTAGCTAAAGATTGGCAAAATTTCAAATGTCCCACGAGGTCCCACTTCCTGAAATTAATTGCGCGTTCTGGAGATCTGAAAAAGATCTAATGGACCGTGAGCGACTTAAAGTTCCACGTGGCCATATGGCTTTTTTAAGCTTTTAATACATTTTACCGCATTCATGGCCGAGTCCCGCAGCCGCCGCGAGCTAAATGAATTTTTTCGCGAGGGTGCTATATACTAGCGACTGCGTGTCGCTGGCATTCCAGGGTGGAGAAACCTTTCCGTACCTAAAGAGCATTACGGTCATTACAACGGTTTACAAGTGACGCGAGTCTCATTAGGACAACGCGAACGCAGTTCCGTTTATCCGTTTCTTCATGGATGTTACGTGACTCTTATCTCTTGAGTGCGTCTCGAGTGCTAGAAATCGGACGTGGCAGTTAGCTGCGTGGATTACGACTTTTTGAGAGCGTAACTTCCACGAGACAAGTGCCTTCATGGAATGCACCTGTCCAGACTCCTTATTATGTGTTTTGCTTCTTCACGTAGGGGTAGGTCCGATAAGACGGCGCGAGCGATCGCTCGTAAGCGAGCCGCTAGGAATTATTTCTACGATAATAAGACGTCGACCTATCCCACAGAATATCGGGTATCATTTCTTGATCATTCAGGTAGAGAGAAACCCGTCTACTAGGCAAGATTTTAAAGTCGCCACGAGTTGCCGCGAGCCTATTCTTCTTTCAAACTGCGATCGAGCTCCCCGTAATAGAAATCTGGATATAGTTTCTTTTCCAAATTGTCCAATTTTTGTTTCAGTAATTAGGTCTGAAATTTTGAAAATATGCTTCGCTAAATAAAAGAGAACAAAAAGGCTTATGTCATTAATTTTTATTCTTAAAATATAACGGTAACAGATAACATAAGGAGTGATATAAATAAGAGGGAGTAAATTGCTTGTCGAATCAAGATAAAAATTCTTTTGCAGACCGAACGGTGGTAATAGTCGCGAGATATATTGCCCTTCTTACTCTAAGGATTTCACCGAGAATTCCCCTAAAAGCGGGGTCCACGATATGGTGCATATGATACCGGAAAGAGATACGGATAGCGTGGCACCGACACCGACTCCACAGCACCCACGTCATTCCCAGCATCATCATCTCAGTTTACACGAACTCCGTGCGCTTCAGGTATATTATAGAAATTTATCACCTTATTTATCAGCGAGGTTCTATGGATATAAAATCAAAGCTTCTTATTTGGGTTTTCTGCATTCGCGGAGTAAAAATTTATAATCATTCTTTTTTATTTGCAATAAAAAAATTTCACATTTGCAGTCAAAATCTTAGTTTTATTTTATTATAATTCTATTATATCTATTAATAAATCAAATGAACTTTGTGAATTCTTCATAAAAATTGATCCATCAATGGAGAGAAATTTGATTTTAAAAAATCTAAAAAGTAATGTAAGTCAAATATTATAAGCTTGAATTCAGAAGCCCGCAAGTACCGCCAAAGAAGAAAAAAATTATTAAATTTTAACTATTATAAGTTAAATCAATTTCTGATCAACGTCTAATAATATTAAATTTCTTGCAATTTTAATAATCTCTAGATCGCAGAAAATATTATGCAATCATATTAAATATTAATTATGTGTTTGATTGTAGTGTAAAATAAAATCATATTTTTATTTCTTTTAACTTTTAATTTCTTGGAATGCATCGCCTATACGTCCATTATAACATTCCATATTCATGTTTTCCATATTCGCATCATTTTAAACCTATCCTCCGCGAATAAAAGGTTTGACTTTATTAAATTAATTTAAATTCTAATATTTCTCTGATATTTTATTAATATTTTCAATTTACGTTACTGAAAATTGCGAAGAATTTGAATTGGAAAATTCCGCGACGCTCCCCGTAAAATCGCTGATTTTTGCAGAGGCGGCCGGAATGCACCGGCAACAGCTCCTCCGATGAGAATCGATCATCCGGACACGCGAGCATGTCGGATACTGGCGGCCACACGAGTAGTAGTTCACCGCCACATCGTCATCATAGGGCTCATAGTCCTCAACAATTGAACGCTGTGCCCGAAGACGATCGACTTTCGGCGTCAGTCACCCAAAGGAATGGCAGAAGCCGATCCGGCCAGAGCCGCAATCGGCATCGAGCTACTCCCGCCAAGGTTTCGCATGTTCTAAATTTTATAGAATCATTCCTATGCATTTTAATTAAAGCCAATTAAGATTGGACAAATAATTTTCCATTCTTTCTTTGTTAACAAATAAGTTAAACAATGCTCTTATGAGCTAATTAAAACCTAAATATTAAGCTATAAAGTCTAGCATATATCAATCAACATTAATCTTCAATAATCAACCTTCAATGATATTTTAAAGTTTCAAATTTAGATATATTTTCGGCTTATCAAATTATTCTATTTCTCGAAATCCATTTCCAGCATTTCATTTTGTTTGCAGCTACAGGTACCATGGTCGGGTTCTGGTTTAGAGGATATAAAGCTGGCGATCCAACAGCTGACGATGCGCTCGCACAAGTCTTCATCCACATACTCTTCGTTGAGCGGCTCAGAAAGCTCGGAACCCGCAGTAAGAAGACTGATGCGACACTCCAGCCTGGAGACGATTAACACCAATGTGACAAGCGCCGATGAGTTCGTCTGGGTAGATTCTCACAATCGTCTGGTGGAACTGCAACAGCTACCGTGGACTCACCACGATGTGCTACGAGTACTTCAGAACGGTCGCACAAGAGAACACATGGAGCAAGTCTCGATGGAGACGATCCCACGGCTTTCTTATCTTCTGCAACGCGCGCTAGTCAGAATCGGCCGCGAGACTCAGAGATTAGCGAAACCCATAGGTCTCTGTAGCAAGCACGAGGTGTATAGCGCCTTCAAAATCGTCCTCTGTCCGGCTCTAGCGGATTCTTGCACCAAGGTACGTGTAGGATTACATGATATCAAATAATAATATCCTGTTGTTAATATCCTGATAACTAGAGCAATATATTCTAATAATAACTGATGATAATCTAATCGCGATAATTTAATACTAAACATAGTCATTTGATGTCCGCCTTGTTTAAAGGCTTGCCTTCGAGCTGCCGCGATGTTCGCTGTATCTGGCGATCAGCTGAAACAATCGAAGGCATCCCGTTCGGGGCTGCAATTGCCAGTCGGGCGTTTCTTACGTTGGATGTCCGACGTGAGACTCGGGCGGATGATTCACGAGTATGCCGCGATATATCTAACGGCCGGAATTGAGAATCTTCTGGAGGAGATACTGCTACAATGCGTGCCGACCGAACCGCATACGACCCTCACGGCGACCATGCTGGAGCACGCTATAGCCAACAGCGGCGACTTATGGGGCCTGTTACAGCCATATGCGCATCTTAATGCTGGTCGAACAGCATCGGGTCCGTAATCTTATTTTTTTATTAAGAAAAGAATCATTCGATACCAACATGAAATAATTTCAATCGTTTTTTTATTTTGATTTCAATTTTATCTATTAACTTTTTTTAATCATAGAATATTGTAGAATTATTTTTTAATTATAGAATAATTGATAAAACTGAAAGAATATATGTAACTAAGAAATTTTATTTACGTTTAAAGATACTTAAGTGTCGTTTATACAATGCAATTCTTTTAGAATATTTTTAATAATTTACGCTAATCGCACGTGCTGAATCAAAATAACTTTTACTATTTCAGGCGCTCTCGCGATGCCTCGTTGGGCAAGTGTAAGTTCCTTGAACTCATCGTCATCGTCACGCAGCGGGCGGGACGCAGCTCAGTCAGCTTTGGAACCGTCGTTACTTACGACTTGCGTAGGATCGATGTCAGAATTAATAGATTTGATTTCCAAGGTAGCGCAAGCAGGGCGCTGCCCCATACCACTAACAACGAAGGCGTTACATGTCCTATTTTATTACATGAGATGTTCGCAGGTATGAGATTTATCTTGAGACTTGAATGAAAGTATATATTATTTTTTTGACAAATGGTCATTATTATTCCCAAATAGCACAGATGATTGTTATAAACTCAAAAAGGATTAACCTTTTTAAATTCTTTTTTAATTATAGCGTAATTTGTTTCAAATAAACTCAAAACAAATCCTTTAAAAAAGAATTTTTTAAAAATTCTTTTTGTATTCGAAAAGGAGCTCAGAATTGGTAACATAAAATTGAATTCTTTTTAAGCTATTAAAAATGTTTTTAGAACAAAAACCAAATGGAAGAAGAATTTATTTCATAATTTGGGAATTTGAAATTTTTTTTGGATTCTCTGTGCTATCTGAAAAATTTATAATATTACAATACGTATTGTTTTTCAAAGTCATTTTAAAGAGTATTTCATGTTATTGACCTAACAAAATATTTAAGTTGGAGCACGGCGAACGTGGATCTGGAATACAGGAATTAGCATACGAACGAGCTTACGTAGTGCTACCACCATTAGTAGAATGGCTACGGGTAGCTACAGCGCATACCGAGCACAGACACGGTCTGGTTGTGGATCAAGATGACATTAATCAAGCTGCCCGGTTATTGTTGCCTGGTGTAGATTGTCCCGTTCGACCAATAAGGTCAGTCACTTCAGCATATAATTCCAGAAGATTTAAATATTCAAATATATTTTAATTTTACAATAAATCTACATCCTACGATTTCAAACATTCTATGAGACTTGTTAAAAGTTTTCAATACTATATTCGCAGCTCCGAGGAGATTGCAGTGTGTTCAAAGCGTATCGACGATGCCGAGTATGTTCGTTTGCTAACGCTGGACATGGCTTTCAAGATGTTGAGTAGCGGACGAACGGATCTCATAGCTCAGGCAATGCCGCTGTTGCCTTCAACGAAAATCAACACGGTGAATGACGCCGGATTCACGGCTCTGATGCTGACGTGCATCAACGGTGATGAATCAGCTGTGATGGCTTTACTGGATGCCGGAGCAGACTTGAACATTGAAAGCCCGTCACCCACGACGAGCTCGTCGTCGAATACGCCTTCCAAGATTCCACAAACGTCCGGTGTATCGAACGTTAGAAACCCGATCAATCAATCGGCGATGATAACGTCTAATAAGACGGTGCCGAACGCGAACGTGGCGTCTAATAGTTCCAACGGTCCTGGTGGAGTTATTCCTAGTGGCATATGTTACGCGCAGACCGCCTTCAATGCGGAGACGCAACACTGGACCGCTTTGACTTACACAGCTCTATTGGGTCACTGCAATATCGCCAGAATATTGCTGGAGAGAGGTGCCGCGGTGGAAGGCGGCGCGAAACTCAGTGAGGACAAGTGCACAGTCACTCCTCTGCAAGCAGCCACAGCGTCGGGAAATAACGAAATGGTAGCTCTGCTCCTGGCACACGGGGCGCAGCCGTTTCTGTCCACGCTGATCAAGGACTCGTTCTCCTACTCAGGTTCCGTACAACGTGGCTGTTATAGGTAATTTAGTTTGCCATTCAATTATGATCGTAATCAGATTTTGTTGAACAAAAATATTGGGCTGCGTTTTATTGAATCATTGTAAAATCTAGTTTACAATATTAAAATATCAAAATACATGTCAGATCGCAATGCATTCAGATTAACAAGAATTAATTTTTAATTTTATATTTAATAGTGCAATCTCGGTGGCTACGGCACACGGCCAACGAAGCTGTCTTCATCAACTTCTATCGCATCCACTGAACTTCTCGGCTAAGCGAGGAGAAAAGGAGATATTATCTTTAGAAGAGATATTAGCGGAAGGTAATGCTGGTAATAATTCTCAACAACAAACTGCCGAAGGAAGAGGAGCTCGTAGAGAAGGCAAGGAACCAGTATTTAATAAAATACAAACGAAGGCATTACAGGAAGCGATGTATCATAGCGCGGAAAGCAATCATTTAGGTAAGAAAATAATAGAACTCTTAAGCATATAAATTATGCATACAATAAAATATTAAGATGTCTGTTTTATATTATTTACGATTTACAGATATTACTATGGAACTTCGTGGGTTAAAAGTAGGCTGGACATTACATTGTTGGATGCACAGCCTCGCGACAGCTCACGAAATGCGACTGGACTCGGTTATAGATCAATTACTTCAAGACTTTCTCCAAGTCTGCCCGGACGATTATTCCACGCAGTTCGTGCAGGAATGCTTGCCACTTTTATTCAATATTTTTAGATATAGTAAGGTAAATTACATAATTTACAAATATTATTAGTTTCGAAAGGTGTTTAAAATAAATCGTTGTAAATAGAATAATGTTTATGTAAGATATGCCGTTTGTATTATTTCCACAGAAAGAAGGCACGACGCTCTTGCTCGCTGATATATTTTGCACATGTTTCGGATGGGAGCCGATCAAACCGATTAGAGATACTACGCTTTCGAGCGGATCAAGAATTGATCCAAAATTTGTGAATAATCCAGAATTAAGCGATGTGCAGTTTAGAGTTGAAGGTCGTGTTTTCTATGGTCATAAAATTGTACTGGTTACATCGTCGCCGAGATTTAGAAATATGTTAAGCTCCAAACTATGTGAAGGCAATCCTCCTATTGTGCAAATTAACGACATAAGATATCACATATTCCAGGTACGCAATTGTTATAATTGTTATAATTTATATATATATATATATATATATATATATATATATATATATATACATATGTTTCATATGATATTAATCCCCTACTTATTCAGTAATAATATTTTAATAATTTGTGCGTTCAAAATAATTAAAATTTATTAAAGACAAGTTGAGTTGAATATTTTTATAAAAGTATTTCAATTTTCAGATGGTTATGGAATTTCTTTATCACGGCGGTTGCGCCACTTTGGAAGTTAATCAAAGTGACGTCCTAGAATTAATGGCAGCAGCCAATTTCTTCCAACTCGATGGTTTGCTCAGATATTGTGAAGCACAGTGTTCCACGATGGTGGATCTTGACAATGTTGTTTCTATGTATATTCACGCAAAGGTATATTTTTACAATATATTACTGTTGTGTTAATTGCACATTTTAGATTATCATTTAATAAACTATCACGTATTTCAATTTACAGGTATATAACGCGGCACAGCTCTTAGAATATTGTCAAGGATTTTTGTTACAAAATATGGTAGCTCTTCTGACATATGATGATTCCGTCAAACGTTTGTTATTTGCGAAAAAATTACCGAATCACGATGTTCTCGCAGGCCTATTGCTCACATTGCAGTCAAGATTAAAAGCCAGGCGATCTCAACAACAAAATAAAATAAAAACTTAGATATACACTGACTCTTGCGTTATGAGACACAAAGAGTTATATAAAAGCCACGTAAAAATAAGAACTTTATACGATTTTTCTTTAGAAGATATTTTAATCTTGAATATTGAGACTGTTACTGATATAAAATTGCACATTATCCCATTTATAAAAAGACATAAGTCTTGTTACATTGCAATAATTTTAAATAACATAATTATGAATTGTTAGATTATATTTATATATGTACATTGTATATTAAATTAGAACATTATAGAGCACATATGTGCTGTATTTACAAATTATGAATAGTTTTTCTCTTACAAGACTTGTCCTTCGCAAAATTTCTCAAGAAAAGAAATTGTAAATAAGATTCTATTAATATAAGAAAAAAAATTTATATAGATATTAATTTTTCATGTGTCGTATAGAAATTGATTTTTATCTATTATAAAAATACGAAAATTTTTTAATGACAAAAGTTCTGATCATTCGTATTGTATATATTTTACTAGAGATAAGTTTTTTATACTACAAGTTATGTAACAAAATCTATTATTGGACATAAATAATAAAATACTTAAACTTTTGATATTTTCTTTTTTATTAGCGATTTGAAAAATCAATAAAAGTGGATATATCTCATATGTATATTATCTTATACACTTCTCTCATGCTTTTCATGATACAATGCCAAAGATTGGGCATCTTTAAATATATGTTTATATTTCTTAATACAAATCAATATCTTATATCATGTACAGGGTATAAAAAAACTTTTATTTGCAAAGAACAAAACATAATTTAATGCCTAATATTAATTTAGCACATACAAATCAACAACGATAATAAAGCTATTATACTTGATATTAAGCGTTCGTATCGATATCAATATCATAGCACTATTTATTTAAATGATGTTAATAATTAGTCGTATATACAATATTCAGATTATAATCTTAATAATTATACGTTGGATTTTTAAGATCCGGAATGCCTAATAATCATATCAGAATCGAGTAATCGTAGGAAAATGGCTGTCTCAATCAAATTTTTTTTGTCTGACAACTTTAAATATAGGCGACGGTTTCTTCAACAATATAAAAAAGCATTGATTAAATAATCTATGACGTAATAATATTCCACGTCTTAAAGGAAATTTAAGATACGTATATTATACGTATATGTATACGTATATTAATACTTTGTATATATTTGTTAAGTTACAATATTTTTCCTAAAAATCATTTTTTTAATTTTCCATAAAAAATTTAATATATCTTCTTTCAAATATATTTTTCTTACTTATGAAAAAATTATGTTTACAAAATCATTATTTGCAAGTTAATTAGCACCTTTAATATATTTTAAATTTTCAATAAAATTGGAATTATATTTATTAGACAGGGTAAAAAATACGAGTTTGAATGTATAACAAAGTATACAAGTAATCTGACGCGCTTTGAATCTGAAGAAAACACATAATTTTAATCTTTACGCATTAACCAAGTCAATTAATACAATTCCATTACAAGAATTGCCACAAGAGTATTTTCTAATTGATTATAAACCAATTATAGTGCTAATTATAATGCTCACAATTTTCACTTACCTAATTTGGCTTTGTTTGTATTATAGCAATTTATTAATTATGATTAATACTCGTATGTGTAATCGTATTGATTTATTCCAATCAATAATTTAGACCAATATATGAAAATAATATTCAATACAAATGTAATTAAAATAAATGTATGCAAAATTTTGTGTTAATATAATTGTAACAATGTGTATGTCTTATTAATATCATTTCATGTGGCGACAATAAGTAGATAACATTTTACTTGCGCAGCTTTGTGTTGCTTGACATGCGAAACGTATGTCTTTTTCTGCCTATTTATAAACCTGTTTATAAATTTTTTTACGGAATATAATTCCATATATCTAGATAGATTTTACTAAGAAAACTATTGCATCAGTCAAGTTAATGTATAGTTTCAACAATATGTTTTCAAACTATAAACCAATATTAATAAATTTCAATAGTTGACACGAATATTTGTATCACCACCAGAGGTAGTTTAAAGCTATTGAAGCACATGACATCTCTGAAAGTTTTTTCATGCGTAAATTAAAGTAATGTGACAAATTGATGAATAGGATTTTTAGTTAAATGTTTAATTTAAAATATGAAATCCTTTGTACTCAAATAATATGAAAAATTAATATTTGAAGTAACTACTGTATGTAACTATTGTAAGATAGGCATGTGAGAAATGATAAAGGCATTATTAGCCTTTACTGATGCTCTAATATTTTATTCGGCAATATAATTCAGCTAGAGTGTAAAAACAGAATAAAAAAGCCTATAAAAATCGATATTTCACATGTGAAATTATTAAATACTGTATTATAAAATTTCAAAATGGCTAACATCTCCAAAAATACAGGAGATAGTTCCATTCGTAAGCAGATATAAAATAAGTCTCTATACTCTCCTCGTTACATCTCCAATATATAGACACGGGCAAAACGAGATGGTCCTTGACGAAACTACTTTCAAACGACATATGAAATAGATTGAGACAACCGTTTTCGTTCATCGGTAAGACCCGTGTAGTGGCTAGGGTCGCTAACTTAATTTAATGACTAGAATAACAGTTAATACAATGGCAACTATAATCGCAAGTAACAACAAGATATAAACTTTCCGACGAAATTTACTTTGGTAATTACTTCCCTTTTCCAGTTCCTGCGCTCCTAGCTCGACATTGCCGTGTATATTCTCTATATGGTTGTCAATTGTATCTATAAAAATATCATCAAGCAACTTGTACAACGAGGCATCGACAGATTGTAAAATTGCATTTTTACATTTTACATCATTTTTATATTACATTATAAAAATATTTTTAGCTGTTCATTTCTACCCAAGGAAGGAATTAGCAGTGAAAAAGGAGATGCTTACCAATAGTATCACCTTGCTGATGCACCAGTGCCGCAAGTTCACGCATAATTTGATTCACATCCAAAATATCGCCTTCAATACGTTTTATCCTATCTTCTCTCTCTAAGAGTAGCCCGTGTTGAAATTCGAGTGTCCTGTGCATGCCATAATTACATATATTGATCACACATCGTTTCTAATACCTCTGATTGTGTCATTAGTTCTTTTTACAAGCTACATTGAAACTAACTTACCATACACTTTCATAACTTCTCTATATTAATAATACATGTCGCACAATTAATTAATCTTTTCACTGAAATTTCTTAAATTCAATCTATCTTTTTTTTGTCACAGACATGCTACAAAATCCACAAGTTCTATCGCTATATCATCCAGAAAATCTTACAATCTTCATTAGCTGATACAATCACGATAGCTTCTATGCTTACAGCATTGTCCGAAATGCAGCCAACGAAAACCATTGCTATTGTTCCAACTAAGCAAATAGGTAAGATTTTCTGCATTACTTATGAATCCACATACTCCATTGCTTCGTGTGTTTACAAATAAATATTATTTCCAAACCTTTGTGTGGACCTATACTCTTGTTCCTGTGCTAGAACTAGGCGGTGTGTCTCTTCAGCATCCTCCCCATCCATTGAATTTTCTATACTAGTCATAGTTAAAATATGCTTCTTCATCTTCTCAGCAATTGACTGTAAGAAGTACAATAATTAACAAATAAGGAATATAAATCATTTGTGTCAAACGAAACGAACGTTTCAATTAAGATCTCTTCAAGTATCGAGATTACTTAAATATTCAAAAATGTCTCTCTCACGTTGCATACCTTCTGCATATCAGAGTATCTCTGTAATGCATCTTTAAAGTCTGTCGTGAGTTTTTCAATTTGTAACTTTTGCTGCTTCTCCCCACGTCTCATCAGCACCGTCAGTCTCGCTATGTCCTTGCTTATCTGTGTGACCACCTGATTGGTACTCGATTGCGTTACATGTCTGAAATACAGAAACATATCGATATAAAATTTGAATTGAATGCATTCTCAAACACCTTTATATTGATCTTTACATTTCTATTATAATTATTGCATTTCAGACAGAGCACTTACACTTTGTCTCTTAAACCTTGATTATCCTTACTGGTTCCAATGTTTTTGTAAGCTCTTTCCAAAATCTTCCAACTTGCATTAATCGTATATATGTTAGTGGTAATATTTTCACAGAGACTATAAAGTTCAGTAGGACTAAATCCTATTTCAGGTACATCCACCCGTTGATCCGTAGACCCATAGTTCTGAGGACGCTGAGCCATTCTGTAAAGAAGATCCTGCTTAGCTTTTTGGGTGCCATTTAAAGTAACTACACAAATACAGAGATTTCTTTCACATATAGCACTACAAATTTATAAAATGTTTTTAAGCTCTAGTATATTATCAGAATAGAGCAGCACATAAAAATAAAAGTAATCTATCTATACATAATGTTAAGATACTTTAATTTTTTATGAAAATAAAAGGACTAAATGTAAAAATGTACAAAAAAAAAACAATACTAAAATTGCACAAAAAATAAAATATTGGATATCTCGAAAATGATATCGAATAATATTATGATTCAATAACAATTTTGTTACTGTGTCTCTGTAATACAACTACTCGTTACATGAATGTCTAATCCACAGAGTTATATCATAAATATGAAACATGATTATGCACAAATTACTTTGCTAATGATATTCCCAGCTATCACATATTATAAAAGCGCAAAGTAAAAACCTCGCTCTTTCCTCTGCGTATTCTAAACATTTGACATTGTACAAGTTTGCCGAGAAACCTTGTCAAGAGCAAAATTTATGGCAAAATAAGAGTAAAGAGAAAATATCCTCGGCAGGTCGTCGCTCGTTTCTCGCGACATTTAAACACTCGCGAGTGGCACGACCGTGACGATCGCGGGGCTAAATTTACGAGAGACGTTCGTCGCGCAGCGGATGACGGATTTAACGAGGAGCGGAGTGCGTTGGCGAAATCTCTACGAAAAACACCTAGTCCGAGGGGAGCTAAATTAGCGAGCGAGGACAAAGGCAGCCGCCAGGCAGGGCGGACGCGCCGTCGCGCGGCGTCCGTCACTCACCTGAATCCGCGTATCACAAGTGTCCTTAAATAATATAAACGTAAAGATCGCCCCCGTAAGAATCACATTTAAAAGCGCAAGGGAAAATCTCTACCCGCGCCCGAGACCCTCGAGAAACTGACAGTTGCCCAAAACGATCTGCCGCACCGGCCGTGTGACAACAGACCCTTTGTACTCCCGTCCGTGGACGCAGCGCAACTGTCTGCGCTCCCGCCACGTGCCGACCTCTCTCCTCGCCCCTCCCACGACTCAGCTGTCTCGCGCGATCGAGACGGCGTCGCGATCGACCTGACCGAGCGAACTTCGGCGGGTCTACGACGTTTCCTCCCGACTTCTCGTTGCTCGTCGAGTCTCGCGGGCGACGATCCTCGTCACCCCGATTCGATTTCCGCCCGTGGAAGTCACGCACACCGCCGGACTCAAGTCGAGGTGGAGACGGGCGACTTCCGGTTAGCTGGACTTTGCCTGCCGACCGCGAGGGAAAAATCGAGCGTCGAGCGCGGCGCGGAGCAGCGACGGAGACGCACGACTTTTCTCGAGAAAGCTCGTCGCCCGGAGCCACGAGGAGCAAGCTGTCGACGACGACTCGCGTAGTCGTGTCTAGCGCACCGTCCATCGGTATCATCACCGCCGAGATCAAGGGCGGCACGGCGACCGGACGACGTTCGTGGGTTTTCTCGGCACGGCAGCGTCGCCGCGGCACACACGAACGCCGGATAATATCGCGACGAATTTTCCGCACGGCCTGCGTGACGGTGGCGCGCGCGATCGCCCGGGTGCAGTCGCGCGGCGAACGCTGGCTTGACCAGACGCGTCCCACGGAAGTTGCCGAGCGCGACCGACAGATTGCGAAAGCGGAGCCTCAGAAACAACAACGGTCGGGCCGTAAGTAAACGCTATTGTGATCTCTCTTGGCTTTGCGCGGCGAATTTACGGGTGCGGAGCGGCGTGGACGCGGCGAAAACGCGCGACGGGCGCGGCCGCGTTTCGGCACTGGTGCGGGTCGCGCTCGCGGGATCTTCTCGAGCCCCTGTGTGCCGTCTCGTCTCGGGGGCCGCGAGGACCCCGTGCGGCGGCCGCGCAGCTCGCGCGGCGCGTCATGTCGGCCCGCGGCGAGAGAACCCTCGCCGCGGTATTTCGTGCGTCTCCTATTTCCTTCTCTGCTCGCGTGTGCCACCCGGGCCGCGCTCGTTGTTTCGTGAAACGGAGAAGGAAAAAAAGGAGAAACTCCGAAGCGTCTCGCGGTTCGCCGTCGCCCACGCAACTCCCACGTTTGACACTTTGCCTGGCATGATCGCGCGCGTGTGTGAGGTGATGTGCGGTAAGCGGTTCCTGGAGCAGAGTTTTTCGTCGCCCGCGAGGAAACGCGGGGCGTCTCTCTCTTTCTCTCTTTATCTCGCGCGCGCGGGTCAGGGAGCGCGAGACAGAAAGGGCCACCTCGCCGCCCTTCTCGTCCTCGTGCCCTCTCGCCTCGACGAATTCCGGAATTAGTACGTGCCTTCGACGCCACGCTTCTCTCCTCGGGGACGCTCGCTGCGCTCTTCCGCCGTTGGCCGCGACGTTCCCGTTAGGCGGATCCGTCGAGTACTCGGCGCGCCGAGGTGTCCGCGCGTGGGTAAATGTTGGCTGAAATTCGTTATCGCGGCCTTTCCGAGAGTTCCCAGGATAAAGAAAAAAAAAAAAAAAATTCGCTCCAGGAACAGCGTACTTCTCGATAGCTCGCGCCCCCCTCCCCCTCTCCCCTCGCACGTCTGTATCGTTAACCTCGGAATACCGATAATCTAGAGAGCTGAAAGAACCGTGGAAACTCGTTTCGATAAGTAGCTTAATGTCCATTTCCATCAATGTAGACTTGACTTTAATCTCGGCTCAGCTTGCTTCCTATTTGCCTCTAATTTTAAGAACTTCGGAGACGATAAGAAGCAAGTTGAACAGAAATTAAAGTTAATCTGCATTCAGTGGAAATGGACACGATAAAATCTTCAGGAGCAATTCAATCCTAGCGGGGATGAAATTTGAAAGAAAAGTATTTAAATGGACGCGTTCTAACCCAAAATATCGGAGCACGTGCTTTCGATAATACATCGTCGCATCTGTATCTCGCTCGTTGTCGGTGCTCCACGCCGCTTTGCAAATCGCGAGCTAATTTGTAGCTTCCAGAATCTTTTTACCCGGTCGAGCGTGCGCGCGTGTGAAACTCGAACGTGAACGTAAAAAAATTCTGGAGTTACGTTCGACATAATTACATGAAAATTTTTAACAAAATAGCATCACTTTCTGCGTGGCTGGGAAGTAATTATCTTGATATAATCCGATCTTGACAATTCTGATTTAATAATGTAGCGACTGCCCACATCTCCCCTCCCGACTCTCCTCTCGAGGGGGTATGCGCGAAGGGGTTAAGGCTCGGAATATGGCGAACGCGAGCGAGCGAGCGAGCGAGCAATTCCTCGCCATTACGTATCGTCGCCGAGGGAGAGAAAGAGAGAGAGAGAAAGAGATGGGAGATCGTGCCGTCGTCCTCTCTCTCTCTTTCTCCGGAAGTTGTGCCTTCTCGGAAATGCAACGGGCACTCCTTCGTCCGCGCCGAGCGGACGGGCACTTCGAGGGGCACGCGTGTGTTGCCGCCTGGTCGATCGATGCCGACTCCGCTCCGAGTCGAGTCGCGGCGTGCCACATGCACACACGACCGACTTTGTCGAGCACGAGGGCAGGCGTGTAACGCCGTGTCACGCTTCTGACGTTTTCCAGGGAGGCTTCGACCGATAGAGGCGATTTTATATTAGTCTTCCCGATCATGCGCGCTCGCGATTATTCCGCACGAGGTGTACGTACGTGAAAGGGTACGTTGCACACCCGCTCGGGGATCGGGGTGGAGGGAGGAGGGGTGGGGGAGAAAGTTAAGAATAGCGAGTATTTTCATGTATCTTTCGGCGATGCTTTCATTGTCGTTCATTAATCGGTGTGGCGAGTCTGAGTTATTTTTAAGTGCGACGCGCGCTTCGTTCGCGGATCTAATCAGGGGTGCCCGTATATCTAATCGAGATCTATTAATATCAACCCTCCCGCGGTTGCTTGACAGCTTCAATTCGCGGTAATTTTGCGCGGTGAGTGAAACGATCATCTCGGCGAGAGAAGACGGCTTCGGCCCTTTGCTTTGATTCGATGAATCAATAGTTTCGTGAATTCAGGCACGAGTTTGAGTGCATCTATAACGCAACAGACAATACCTCCTTCTGCGGTGATTATTTCGAGCCGGTATTCATAGTCTGTTCTTGTTTCAAGACCATCTCTCTGTGATTGGTTACTCCTTTTCTAACAATGCAGACTAACTTTAATTTCGGTTTAACTTATCATCTTGTATCTTTTTTCAATTCTTAGAATTAGAGAAAGATAGAAAGTAAGTTAAACCAAGATTAAAGTTAATCTATGATCGGTAGAAATAGGCATTAGACTCGTAACTTTGCTAAGAAGTATCCGGGATCGCTAAAAAATTGTCTACAACGAGCAGGAAGTAAATTGACAAAGCACAGTCGTTAATTTAAGAATAATCGATGATGATTGGCGCATTCACTTACTGCTTGCGTCCTGCTTATTGTAGACGTATCCCTTCAGGGAATCGGATGCTCGCCGCTCTAGTGCTCACGGGAGAATTCGAAGAATGCCGGCATAAAACACCTGGTTGAAGAACCCGTTCTGTTCCATTAAACGCGCGATTGTATGCCGTCGCGGCGAAGCACGTCGCTGTGTATATCCGCCTTTAAACGGCCGCGCCGGTGCACATGAGCCTCGATCGGCCCTCTTTTGTTGCACGGCAGACTTCAAAACGCTTATCGGACTATGAATAGACGCTCTGAATAGATTTTCTTTCAGCCGCTCGTCCCGCGAGACCGTGTCTAGTCTACGCTCGCTTTGCACGATATTGATAAATCTGACGATTTACGATTCTTACGAAAATTCTTATGCCCCGCCTTGACTCTCATGAAACTCTTCTCGATGCTTTGAATGAATTGCGTCTCCCTTATAGCATTTTTTGTGCGCTTTTTTTGTCCAACGCGTTTGTAAATCTATTTTCGATAGGACAATGTCGTGAAGATCTTTGCAATTATATTAGCGGTGGACATGAAAAATCCCAAAAATCATAATCTCGGAAATTGAAAACTATCAATAAGACTGTTTTGAAAAATTTCTAGAATTTAATTTAAATATAACTTTTAGAATGTGATAATGTCCCGAAAACATTATTATGTTCCTCAAATTTTAGGATTAATTCTTTCCGAGGTATTATACCATTTTTCAAATTTTGGCATACTTTGTATGTTTACTATACTAGCCGTCATTTTTTTTATCTTGGAAGAAACGTTCGATGTTTCAGGACCGGTTTTTCCAACACTTCTTGGTAAGCTAATAGTTAAAGAATACGTCTGAACTTGTCTGATTTGAAAATGAAAATAAAACAAAAACAGATGTATGACTTAAATCCTACGTCTTTGTTCTATCTTCAACGTAGACAAGTTCAAGTGTATGATTCAACTATTAGTCAGCTTACCAAGAAGTTGGAAAAACTGCCCTTATTGATTTTTCGCGAATCTTTCGACACGCCGTGTCCTTTATTTATTTGACGTAACAAAGCACATGTTTCTTGTTGTTCTATATGGGATTTTAGGCACTTTCGATAATCTGCAGAATTGAGTTTCTCTTTCCACTCGATTAAGAACAGCTGGAACGAATATCTTGCAGACCTTTTTTGGATTAGAGACGTTCTTATCGATATATGTATATTTAGATGACTCAATTCTTGAGTTTCTTGTGAACATACGGCATAAGATAAAGACGCTTATCGACGTTATCGCGTTTTTTTCTTTTCCATCTACTCGATCAGCCACTCGGTCAACTTTGCATTGCGCTCCAACGACAGTAAATTATCACATACTTAAAAATTATACGTACACCTTTTCTCGAAAGGATGCAAAGTTGCGCAAAATTATTCATTTCCTTTTATTATGATGTTTATGTTTCATGTCTCTTTAAACGTTTCTAGATATCGTTTGGGCCAAAAGATCTCTGCATTTTGAGAAAAGTATTTTTTTCGTAAAATTATTTCTTTGTTGTAATTGTAATACCAAATTCAATTGTCAATTGAGAAACATGTCGAGTTTCTCTCTTTTATTATTTTTTATTGAAAAAGTTACACGCTAACACTTTGTTAGCTTTATCCTTTCGTTTCGCAGGCAACTTAAGTAATTTTACCCGCTTATCTCTTCTGTCATTCTCCGTTTTGTCAGAACGGTTAGATGAGTAACTCGCTGCTTATCTATTTATTGGTTTCCACGTTAGTCTCATCAACGAGTTATGCGAGGCAGCAAGGCACTTGCTCGTTTTTTTTTTCATTTATACTCCTTCCTGGAAAAATATATAAGCGGGCGACTCGCTCGCTTCTCCTCTTCGTGCAAACATTGCAATTTGAAATCTCATCATCGAGCGTTCGCTCTTTTCCTTATACATATATGATATACAACTTCTTTGTCTTGTAATTCCTTCGCTCATTAGTTCGATTCATTTTTTTTTTTCAGTCAGAGGAATTTTCAAAGGTTTTCTATTCTTGCATCTGCTCAACTTGCGACGTGATTTCGTTAGGAGTAGAAGGTCCATTCGGCTTTGCTACTTTTTCAATTCTTTTTTGTCTCCTTACGTTTTCTTAAAATGGATAGGCAATTAATTTGCTATCCGTTTCACCTTCTCTCCGGCTAGCCTTCCCGACTCTCGCGTATAGTTGGCAGCTCTGGCAGGTCTTGTAGAGAGCAGTCGTCACGGCGCATCAGTGACGTGTCGCGAGGAAACGGAAAGTAATGGTGCGCTCGGCGGGGCGCGAGGAAGGTGGAAGTTTCGCTCGCTCGCTCGCCTTGCGTCACTCCATCACTATCTCTTTGTGCGCCGTCGTCATCCACCTTGTGCATGACGATTTCTCTCAAGGAGAGACCCCGCGTCGTGTCGTCCGATCGCAAAAACAGAGATCCACGTTATATATTTCCGCCGTGCTTTTTTCGAGATATTTCACGAGAGGTCGACTACTCTCCTTTCCGATTCCCGAAGCTTGTTAGACGACTGGGGGAGAAAAAAAAAACAGACAACGACGCACGACGACGAGCGTTAATCTTCCGCCGAGTTTATCATTATCAAGTTGCAAATCATTCGGAAACCAAACGGCTGTCCGCGCAGCTTTAGCATTGATTTATCCGCTTGTTTATTTGTCCTCCTCCCCCTTCCCTCTCCCCGTATAATTTTTTCGCAACGAATCGACAAATATTGCATTAAATTTATCATCGTATCGTCCCTCATTTATTAACAGCATATAATGCCAGCGAGTAAATATATCGTCTCTTTTTGTGTCTCTCTTTTGTATCTCGTATTATAGAGGATATATAAACCCCCCCCCCCCCCCCCCGGCTCTCGTACTCGCGGAATTGTGATCGCGCGAGTCCAGTTTCATCCAATTCCGTTATTTCACCCGGCGATGTTAGTCCACTCAGAACAGAGAGGCAAATTAATTCGCCAGAGTCCGGCACGCAAGCGTCGGAAAGTCCGCATTCGCGAAATTACCGGACGATTATTCACGGCGTTGGAAATACCGGCGACGAGAGTCTTTATTCGAGCAGTGCAACGTAGCCGTGTTTACGCGTGTATCGCCTAAACGTTGAGCGTTTATGTGGATATTGACACATGAAGGGAATATCGTGGCGCTCATTTTGACGTTTGAGAAGAAAAAATCACTCTTCGGAGATTGCTTCGGGATTCAATCCGTCTCTTCGCCGCCTAGAATCATTACTCGTCCCTCGTTGGAATTATTGTCACTGTTTGTCCGATATTTTTTTTATCACTCGTTATCACGGGTTTATCATTTATTGCGATGCAAGTTTCTGCGCTCCTCTCGGCCGTGAGCATTCGCGGAATCGCCGCTGACATTGGCGGTTCATTAAACGAGCGATGTTAAACTGCTCATGCCGAAATTTTTTTTTTTTTTTATAACTGAATTAGTACGCGACGATGCCGATCTAGGCCATAAATATGCGCTCCGGCATGTTCGTCCGTATTTGCCGGGTACGACGAAGGCCGGATCGTTTCGTCGTATGCGCGCCTTCTTTATTTAATTATCTCGCGAATTCCGACACGTGCGTACTCCTGTAATCCTGACCTCGCGGATTGCACGGCGATACCGGCCGCGGCAATCGTGTGGAATTCTTTTTTGCCCCTTCTCTTTCTTTCCACGTGTCGCCGTCGGTTAATCGTTTCTGCGCGTCGCGATTTAACGCGCGAGACATGCTTATGAAGCAGATGCAAATGAATATCCGCGAGAGAGACAGAGAGAGAGAGAGAGAGAGAGAGAAAGAGCGAGAGCAAAGGCTCGAAGGTCGACCGTTTTCGCAGCGCGATCCGCGCGCACGTGGTCGCCGATTTTCGATAACTCTCAGCGACGCGTGACGGCGCGGGTTGCAGAGAATTTCAGACGGAATCACCCTGTGTGTGTGTGTGTGTGTGTATCACGTGGTGAGTGCGTGACATTTCGCGAATCTGTCGTCTCAAAGTTCGCAAAGTCTGATGTGCGGGGAGAGCAATTTTTGCCGCGTCATGTTGACGAGTATTTTCGACGTGCGGATTTAGGACAGTCTGTGCCTTCGGTTTTCGTGTCTCCTGCCTTCAGAAATTTACTTCGACGTGTATTTTAGCAGGTTGATTTCGTTTCCTCTCTCTCCTCTCTTTCTTTTTCTCTCGCTCGCGCTGCTCGGATGCGTCCGTGAGACCGGATATTTTCATTGCGCATTTAGCCAGGCTACGGCCGTCAAGTCGAAAGCAAATGTTTAGAGAATGCTATTTTCGTAAAACCCAGGCCTTGCGTTCTCGTTATACATTTAACGCTAAACGCGGCCGTCGATTTCTCTCTCGTTACGAGTGAGCGAGCGAGCGCTGTTTCGACAAGGGCGAAGCCTGCGTCAATTCGCGCCCCGACGATCCCGTAGTGCAAGGAAAAAATGAGAAAAAAATCTATCGTACAAAAATGATCGATCAACCAAACTATTAGGAGCTCTGTTCTCACAAGATGTTTTCATGAGGTTCCCTTCATAAATATTATCAGTTTGTAATCGCGATTCTTCTTGTGTTTCTTTCTCCGTGTTTATCTTTCAAATAGACTTTCCCCATTAATGACAAAGTACCATTGTGTTACTCGGATCGCGTAGCCAGCCTTCGTCGTCCCAACCGAGCGCTTTCGGGACACCCGGTAGAGGCGGCCGGACGGGCACGACCTCCGTCGAGCAGCTCGACGGAGTCATCCGACCTCGGCCGAACGACGGCGGGGTCCGCGAGATGATCGGTCGCGATGGGACGGGCGGAGGGGGGGAGGGGGTTAGGGGAAGAGGGTTCAATGACCGTCTGACCATGAGCCGCGCCCCACATACGCTCCTCGACGTTCCCCCCTCGCCCCATGGGTTTCGATCGTTTTGTTCTTCGGGCAGGCAGGCAGGCGAGCGAGCAAGATCAAAGCCGCCTTCTTCCCCGGGGAAAGAAGGTCCTTGCCTCGTCCGCGTGGAAGGCCTTCCGAAGGCTACAGGGTGTCCCAAAACCACCGGTCGCATTCCTCTCGACCGGCGGATGATCGAGAGGGGCTCTCTCTGCTCGGAAGCGAGAGCTTTGATTTTGTGGGGCGATTTTGTGGTCACCTAATCTGGAGTTCAATCTAATCTACAGTTTGGTTTTCGTTTTTTCTTCTTTTCGGCTTGAAAGGATGCTGCGTGGCGATTTTAGTTGATTCGCGAGAAACGTTCACGTCCCGCCCGATGATTCTATCCTTGAACCACTTGGTCCGAGTGCGTTAACCGTAGGATTCGCGTGCGCCATTTGTCGAGCGCGCGCGAGTAAGAGCCTTCTCTAAAATTGCGCTCGCATGCGCAATTACTGATTGTAAACGGCACATATGGGTCACGGTGGCGATGAAAGGAATGTCCTCGAATATTATTGAACGAGTTCATTGCAACCGCATGTCGTCGTCGACCGAAGCGATAGACTGCGCTTGCGATCGCTTATCTCTTTGAGCGAAGGAAAAAGGGGGGAAAAAGAACCGCGGACGAACGCGCTGCGTCCGCTTTCGAATTACATTTAAAACTGTACGTTTCAAGTAAGCTAATCGAAATGTTGAAATTCTCTCGGGGTAGGCGAATTAAAACGGCCGGGCGAGGAAATAATATGTGTACTCGAGATAAATTACGATTAAGTAACAATTAAGTAAGCAATATTTGTGACGTGTGGAATATTTAATTTAACGTGTAATCTTTGCAGCTTCCTCAAGGAAGATCTGTGTGCTGTGATTTATCACTAAGGGGGCCAAAACACGCGCAACAACGGACAACCCCACAGGACCGGGGGGTGCTTCTCGTGTCTCGGGAGGAAGGTCAGGGTCCACAAAGTTACCTTGGCAGTAACGCAAAAATAACAAAAAAAAAAACGCGAGAAAGCGATTACTTATTAGAAATCCGCACAAATCGTTGCGTTGCTACTTGTGACACTGACATTAGAAAAATTCGATGCCTTCCAGGGACGATATTCGCTCCCTATCCACTGAGCAACGCTGGATCCCTCCTTCAACTGTTAGACGCGATGCACTCACCCCAGAAAGCCGAAATGATCTCATCTTTAGAAAGGTGCGGGGTATTCTTAACAAGCTCACACCGGAAAAATTCGCAAAGCTGAGCAACGACCTGCTCAACGTTGAGCTTAATTCCCATGTGATTCTCAAGGGTGTTATTTTCTTGGTACGTAAAACATGGTTTGCATGCGATGTGTCTACGCGCCATCTCGCGTCGTACAAAATTTCATAACGATTCGATTAATGTTTCAGATCTTCGAAAAAGCACTTGATGAACCCAAGTACAGTTCTATGTACGCACGGCTGTGCAAACAGCTGTCTGACGAAGCCGCAAACTTTGAACCCCGTAAACCGATCGATGAGAGTCAAAAAGGCCAGAGCACATTCAGAGTTCTTTTACTTAACAAGTGCAAAGACGAGTTCGAAAATCGTTCAAAAGCAAGCGAGGCATTCGAGAATCAAGATGAGCTTGGTCCCGAGGAAGAAGAGCGCCGGCAGGTGGCCAAGCGCAAGATGCTTGGCAACATCAAGTTCATTGGGGAGCTCGGCAAGCTGGGCATCGTGTCGGAGCCGATTTTACATCGTTGCATCCAGCAGTTGCTGGAGAAGAAAAGGCGAGGGGGATCCCGGGGGGACGCGGCGGAGGACATCGAGTGCCTCTGCCAGATTATGCGTACCTGCGGTCGTATCCTTGACTCGGATAAGGGCCGCGGACTCATGGATCAATACTTCAAACGTATGAACTCTCTGGCAGAGAGTAGGGATCTTCCTCTACGCATCAAATTCATGCTGCGTGATGTGATTGAGTTACGCCGTGATGATTGGAAACCGCGCAAGGCCACGAGCACCGAAGGCCCGATGCCGATTAATCAGATCCGCAACGACAACGAGGAGCCATCGCGGGGAAACGGTTTCCACAGAGGACGAGAGGATCGCCTCGGTGCGGAATTTTTACGAAAAATGGGACGAGGCGGATTAGACGTGGAGATGATGGGAAGTATACCATTGACTTCCCCCTCATGCCTCGGTATGCCACCACCATTCAGTCCGAATGGATTTGCAGGGACTCCTGGCGTTGGTTATGGCCGCCATAACCAACGTAATCAGCCAGGAGGAAGCTACTATCAAAACCAGAGTCGTCATCAGAACAATTTCGAGGGAAAACGCAACCAACCGCAACATAATTTGCCGCAAAACTTTAACAATAGTGAGTATCAAATATTCCTTATTATTATTAACTAATAAACAATGATTAGCCAAGTAACAATTCTAATGAATATTTGTCGTTTCGTCTGTCACAGATAGCAATAAAGAACAACTTCGATTCAACAAAAATAAGATGCTGATCGGAGGTCATCCGGAAGAAGTATCTCTAAGACCTTCAGCCAATTCGATGATGTTTAAACAAACCAACATCAATTTGAACCTACCTCTCAACAATGGTAAATATTCGTTCGCGTCATATTCGATAACTACTAAAAAGATTGATTAATAACGATAATTAATCGTAAAAAAACAACAGATTTGTTCCCAGGACGGGGCTCAGACATGCCCCTCTTACGTACGACCGCTCTGAAGCCCAGCTCGCCTTTACTGCACAAAGAAACACCACCTGCTATTGTGATTAAACAAGGTCCTGTAGACAAACGGGAGAAGGCTAGGGATAGAAAGGACAAAGGACCGACACGAGAAGAAGTATTGAAGAAAGTGAATGCTTTAATGGACGACCTCGCGTCCCACACAAATGTGCAGGACGCTCTGATGGCTTTCAAAGATCTTAAGATACCCGAACGATTTTTGCGTCACGCGATCTGCACGATGTACTCGAATACGTTAGATCGTGGAGACTCTGAACGCGAACTCGCTGTCAAACTCGTGACTGAATTGAAAAAGGAAAACTTGCTCACTGTGCAGCAAGTGAACGAGGGATGGAAGGAATTAGTGGCCAGTATTTCGGAGAAGGAGAGTACCGTGCCTTTGGTAGCGTCCCACGTTGCCTTCCTAACAGCTAAGGCCATAGTGGACAATTTAATCCAATTGACGGATCTCGCCTCGGAGACAGAAAACGGTCGTCATCATCCGCTGTTCCTACTGACCCTACAGCAACTCCACAAGACCCAGGGCAAGGCGAGACTCACGCAGATCTTCAACGACAGCAAAGTGGATCTTATCAGCCAACTGCCAGAAGCGGAAAAGACAAAGGAACGTTTGGGCGAGATCTTGGAAGATCGGGAATTGACTTTCCTCTATCCTCTTCTCAGAATCCAGGGCGATATGTGGCGTCAGTTGGAGGCTGACCCAGCGCCCAATGCTCTTTACAAATGGATCAAAGAGAAGCTGGATCCTCAACATCATTCTGATCCCGCGTTCATCAATGCTATGATGAATGTACTTTTCAAGTACATCACTGGGGTTAGTGACGCTTGTCGAATCTATTTATATCTCGTTTCTCTATGGTTATCACAGAGATTAAATGATACAACTACTAATAAAGTTAGAATCTCTTTTAGTTTGTAAAATCTTATTTCTCTCTTTTTTTTAATACATATAAAACAGGAGACAACATTGGCGCCCGGTGTTGATCCGACCGTAAATCCAGACAAACAACTGCAAGAGAAGGAAAGTGCGTTACTGCAGAAATATGCACGCTTCATTCGCACATTCCTGACTACCATCGACTCACAGGTTACGGCTCTTCATGCGCTTCAAGTGTTCTGCTTCTCGCACAATTTTCCAAAAGGGCTGCTGCTACGATGGTTCATAGCATTCTACAACCTTGAAGTCATCGAAGAAGAAGCATACCACAAGTGGAGAGACACCGTTACTGATGCTTATCCGGGCAAAGGCAAGGCATTGTTCCAGGTAAATATACAATACAATCATTTTTATTCAAGGATTTCTCTTTTGCTATAATAATAAAATTTGATTTTATTTACATGAACTTTTTAATTCTGGGTTTATATTAAATTAGTTCTATGTTATAACCATATTATTAAAAACAGCATATTTTGAAAGTTGATAATTGTTACATCAATTTTATTTTGCAAATTTGAGCTTCTCAAGAATAAAAGATAAATAATCAACGCTTAATCAAATAATTTAGATTGAGTGATTTGAAATTTAATTCGAGCGATACTTACGTCATTTATAGGTAAATTCTTGGTTAACTTGGCTTGCTGAGGCATCAGAGGAAGAGGAAGAAGATGACGAAGATGAGAAGAATTAATTGCAAGAGCCTCGAGAGCATTATTCAGACTATCTATGATTTGGAATAGAATTTTACTATCTATATCGCTGAACCACAGGAGGTGTTTCAGTTTTACTAATTGAGTTATCACCATCCAGAATTGCAAACATCTTGTTAGTCTGTCTCAAGCCTTCATGCGTGGTTGGAAAAAAAAGGAACTTTACAATCATGTCTGAAAAGGAATAAGATAGTTTGTAGTCAACGAGTGGTATACGACAGACGTTTCAAACAAGACGTTTTAGAATTTTTTTTTAGATAATTAAATATCGGTATATAATTTATAAAATATAATATTGGGCCAGCAGATATAATCAAGATACTACGCCACTGTATGGTCGTCGGTGCAGAAAGCAAAAAAAAAAGAAAAACGCACGAGAAAATTAATCTGGTCATTCTTGTGTTGTCCGAGTTTTTGTCTAGTATTGTGCATGTGTCACGTTTTGTAAGTATCCTTTTTGTTCGCGGCAATAAGTGAAGTCGTTTGTTATCTCTGTGTACCAAGCATTACATTTATTACAAGGAATTATTATTATAATTATTATCGATTATTAATATTATTATTAATTATACATAATTGATGATCAATAACCGAAATATATCTACATCTTTCTAACGAAGACAAGGGGGGGAAAAAAGTAAAAAAAATATTCGTCGAAATTAATTGGAAAAACAAAGGGCTGACTCGGTAGTGTACGTAAACCACAAACAGTGAAGCACTTTCCTTTCGAAGCAGGTACGAAATCCTTAGATCGCAGTTTAGATACACCAAATACGAGCGTTATTACCGCCAAGTTGATACGGAAATGTGAGGAAAAGTGTCCAATCGACACCCGTGTTTGCCCGTGTATCTACTCGCTGCGCCGTTTTGATTTTAATAAGTACTAATTAATTACAGTTATAATAACAACCAGCAGCCAACATCACATCCATTTAACGTAATAATTAGCGAACACTAGTGACACGACTAAAACTCGTATTTAAAAGGAAAAAAAAAGAATAAAATATGCCTTGGTGTAATTTATTACAGATGGCCCTCTGGTTGTTGCGTTGATGACTGATCACCACCACACCTCACCTCACCTCATCACACACTTCCCACCTTGTACATGCAACGGTTTTTTATATCTCGCTCGATCGCTAAAGGGATCAATGCGCCCGATCAGCGTCATCGCGCGTGTTGATCGAGACGAATGGATGGAGAACAGCTGTGTATCTCTCGCACCGAGTACAGTTGTAGTTGATAATTTTCAGACCGGCTCGAGACGCCAGTAATTAAGAAAGCTCCGTGCAACAATACATTATTCTCTCCTTTTTTTCGGTTACGGAGATACCTAGCTCCTCTTCTCTCAGCGCCCTTCTTTTTCTTCCGTAGTAATCGGCTAGTGTCCCTATTGCCGAATTTGTAAAACTAGTGTGTAGAAATTTCAATAACCGACGCCGAGAAAATTTGGGTACGGTTTTTGTTATCGTTATAAGATATTGTACATATGTATTCCCGATTGTTCTACATTTCACAGTTTCTACATGATTTTATCACCGAAGCGTTCTCTTTCCGAACGGCGTCTTTTTTAATATAAAAAAAAAAATATATAGGTGATCAGAGCGTCGGTCGGGGTTGAAACTCGTTACATCTCCGTTACATCCGAATATGTCATTCTGTCATGCATCATTCACGAGCCAGTTTCGACGACAGCACTCGGATACACGCGCGTTAAGAATGCGTTAAACCAGAATTTCTCCTTCGCGACCGAAGCGGCGGTATAACAAGTAGATATCGTAAATGCGACACTTTCGTCGGCAGGGATTGGCGATAAATATGGTAGCGCATTATTCGCGACACGTCCCCCGTTTTTACCTGATTCCGAGGAACGCTAAACTAAATACACCTGGACCGAATTCCTTTCGTAGCGGCTTCGAGAAGCGCGCGCCGATCACGTTCTCGCTGCGAGGATTCCATCCTCCGGCCGTTTCCTCGCACGTGAGAGAATAAAAGAAAAGAAAAGAAAAAAAAAAGTTTGTAACGCTCCTGTAATTTGTTAGCGGGCATTCGTACATTTGCATATGTTTCCCGTCGACCAACAACAACGTCCGTGTCTATTTGCCGAATTTACAAACGCATCTCTATGCGGATAATATATCTCGCCTCCGTTTCCGCGAGCGAGCAACTGTATGCGTGTGCGTGTGTGTATGCGTGCGTGTAACTTGAACTTTGTTAATTTACCTTGTCGCGCATAATTGCAGAATCACGGCTCCTCGCTCGAACGTACGCATACACCGACATTGATCCATGTGTAAATCATTTCAGTATTATTTCGCGAATAATCGAACCACGTTACGTAGGATCTTAGCGTGTTTCGCCCGTCCCTCCTCCCATTAGATATTAATACCGATTTGGAAAAAAAAACGCATCTTTTATCTCTGTCAATAAAAACTGTTCCTAGGACCATCTATTCTTTGTGTTTGAGCATAATGATCGCTGACGCGCCTCTTTGAGAGAAAAAAATGCGAGTTGCAGCGGAAGTGCCCTCATCCTTATCTCCATGATTAATTTACTCCGTTTTATCGCACCATGATCCGATCCACTACTCGGTCGCATGTGATATCGGGTAATCGATCAGTGGATAGATATATCAGAGATAACAGGATTTCGTCACGCGATCACGAGGAGTACTTGGAATAACACTTACCGTACGGCCTGCTGATCGTACATACTTCGCAGAATCCTCAATTGCGTGTTACGCAAGTGCAGTTATGGTGGCTTGTGTGAATGAAATATAGATTTACGATTCGAATGAGCAGTTCCGCGCTTTATTATCATTCTTGAATAAAACGTAATAACAAACGAGAAAAAAATTACACGAAAGCGCACAATCATTAGCACCTAAATAAAGAATAAAATCCCATCTTTTAACATAATCGAAAAACAAATACTCGGTATATCTTGATAAACAAAAAAATTATCCTCGGAAGATCAGAATATCGAGAAAACACGAAACGCATTTTCCATTCTTCTTAGAACGATTCTTCTTTTTAAAACATCCGGACTACAAAATTTCGCATCGAATGATATCGTTAAAATACAGCATAAAAAATCGCAACTGAATGTACAAATGCCAGTATTAAAATGCTTGCAAGTATCGAAACGAGCATGTGTCGCACACGATTTTGATCAAATGGCAGTGATACAAAAAGTAGACATTAAATTCGGAAGGCTATCGCACATTCACCCCTAATAAATGTCACTCGTACAGTATCCCGGACTAAGCGGCTCGAATCTTAACGGTGATCTCTCTGCGGTGATCCAATTTAATAAATTTAATACGCCGGATGATTATCTCCTCAATAAAGTTCTCAAATGCGAAGTTTTCGAACGAAAACAGACGACGAATTATACGTTTAATTCCACTGTAGATTTCGTTTCGATCGTACTTTTTTTTTTTAGCATTTTGATTCCGAGACTCCTCAACGAATCTGGAGATGCAGATCCTACTCGTTAGAATTCGATCCGCTCATCTCGATCTTACAATTAGGTGAAACTCCATGAACTGGTTGAGTGAATGCCGGATCCCTTTCTCTTCTTTTTGTCCAAATGAAATTTTTATTAAACACGGTTCTTCTGTAACATCGAGGACGAATTATAACATAAATAATCATCGTCGATCAGTATCACTTTTTCGCGCTCAACAATGAGTCTATTAGTAACACTGGAAGATAGTAGAGTTGGGGATTCGAGGGCGGGGAACGGGAGGCGGCAGCGGTGATGACAACGGTCTCTCTCTCTCTGCTCCCTCTGCCAGGTGCATCTACTTTTCTCTCACGCATCTCCTCTCGTACATTTTTTTTTCTCTCCATTCTCTCTCACTCTCTCTCTCTTTCTCGTTCACTCTCATGCGATCTCTTGCATAATTATCCAAATAATTACCGTTCACTCAGCTACACGAAGTTTTGGTATACAACAATACCTTATCTAGGTCTAGCCTAAATTGTAATTATCGTAGCGTGAAGCATCGTGGTGGTATGTACATACATCACACGCGCGCATACAAGTATAATTAAATCCCGTTTGTTTTTTTCTCAGTTTCTTCCTTTTTGCCTTTAGCTTTCCGATACGGCGTCGCGTTCGGTTCCCGATATATCGTACATATATTAAAATATACAACGGACAGAAATAGAGGGAAGAAGGGTAGTTGGCGATAAAACGTGTCTAGCGTGCCTGCATTCTCCCGAGCGTAAAGTGACGACGAGGATCGTTCCCTCCTTATGAGAGAGGAAAACAAGATTTAAAAAAGAAAAAGAAGAGGCAAACGAACCATCACCACCGCTCCCCGGCTCGCTCTCGTGCATTTTTATTTTTTTGTTCAAGTGACGCGAGTTTTCGGAAAATTGCAATTTTTCTCTTTCATGTTCAATCTCGCTCGTTCTTCGCTCCCGACGATGTCGAGACGACTATTGTTTTCCGATAGTATTTCGAGGGATGTGCATACAGGTGCATTTCCAGGGCGGGAGCGGCAGTTCTCCTGACAGCCGTTATTCAATCCTTTCATTTTCTTTCCTGCCTAACAAGATTTTGTCATTTCGATCGTAAAGATTCATTTTCTCTCTTCACTGGAAATGCACCTATATCGTTGAGCTTGTTTACATCTTTCTTAGGTAGAAAATACTGCGCAGTCGAAAACGACAAGCGGGCGCTCTGGTTTCGAATATTTTTGGATTAGATTTTTCTCCCCCTTCCCCTTCTTTGTACCGAATTGTGACGATCGTGGGAGACAGATGATGGCGACCGATCGAAAGCTGTGCGCGCACAAGGGGTACAATTGTCGGCTCCCAAAAGACAACGATTCATCCCAGAACGGCACACGTCCATCTACCGGCTGCTGCCCCACGTGAGGTGTGTGTGCATGTGCGATCGGTTGTGAAGAACGCGACGCAACTGGGCCTACAATTCGTCGCGAATTTCGTCGCCAAACGCCCGCTCGCCTGTACTGAACGAACTTAATATGGAATGTACAAATTATTTATATATCCTCCGTTTACATGTTATTATCAGCGTATATAACTTCTCTCGGATGATCATTGATTTCGTCATTATACGATTATCTCTCTCTCTCTCTCTTTCTCTCTCTCAGTGTGTATATGTGTGTACTGATGTGACTACTGGTACGTACGGTATTTTATCGGTTTTACACAAGCTTCACATGTACTCCGTTATTTCATTGATATACGACGTTTTTTCTCGGTTGGAAATAATACCGGGACCGGATTGAAATCGATGTGACTAATCGGGTATCGACCGCTGGCCTTTGCGGCTTTGACAACTCGATTAGACAGATTTTTCTTTTCCTACACCCCCTCCCCCTCATTTCGTCTACCGCGCAACGTATCGTTGTCCATGAATAACCGTGAAATGTGAATGAATGTAAAATCCCGTCGTGTCCAGTAGCCTCTCCCAATTGACTTAATACTATCATGTGTATTTGTGATCAACTATTCGCATTCATACTTTTTTTTTAATTTTTTTCTTTTTACTAAAGTCTCATCCATCATATCATTCTTCATCTATTAATTTCTAGTTGCACAATCTCCGTCCACGCGAGATCTTATCGGGGACATTCTCATCTCATTCTCACATTCTCTCTCTTTCTCTCGGTTATATTACGCCGTTTTATCACGCATAATTTACGTGTTGCTTACTCTCTTACATATTTCTATTCCGATGATATAATTTCGTTTCTTTAGAGTTTTCTTTTGCTCTTTTGTGTGATTCCTAGTCGCGTATCTGTTGTTTCGCGGTTTGCATTTATAATATATTTATATATATTTATATATATAATTGTGCTAAATATTCTTTTATCAATAACATATTTTCCTTTATACACTCAGTAGAGCCGATTACTTTAACTGGTAATTCAATGTCGCACTAAGCTATAAATGATTACTATACAGTGAAAGAGAAATGTTCGACAATGGGATTAACACAGGAGATCTTTCTAAATATATATATGTATTTCCCTGTCGACTTTTGCTTTCCACGCTTTCTTTCGTTTTTTTTCCGCTATACATTCGCTTTTTTCATACATCGCAGCGTCGAAATGCGCCATCACGCGTCAGTGTCGCGAAATCAAGAAAAGAAACTGGCCGCACTTCTCGATCGCAACACATTCAAGATATAATAATTATGCAATCCGTGTGACAAATAATGCGTGGCGTGGTTAAATGTCCGTACACTAAATAGATCAATCTTTTTTTTTTGAGTATGATATTACAGGGGGACGCGCAGAGATGAGCCGAGATGGTAATTAGATTAGGTATGCATGGAGTAATGTGATTAAGTAAAATATGTCGAAACAAGTTTTGCAGCATAGTAGTCGGGGAGCGCTGTTGGTTGCAGGCGACATGTCTTGCATGGAGCCATGGCAGGTAGTAGGATGCCGCTACTGACCGTTTACTTGGTGTACAGGTAGATGGCGACGATCAGGCCGTAAAGACCCAATACTTCGGCGAAGATCAGAATCAAGATCATGCCGACGAAGAGACGAGGTTGCTGAGCGGTGCCTCTCACACCGGCATCACCCACGATGCCGATGGCAAATCCGGCTGCTAGACCGGAGAAGCCCACAGCCAAACCAGCACCCAAGTGGGTGAAACCACTGACAAGCGGAAAAAAATATTTGTTAATTACAGAGTCTTTTCTCTCGCAAGCTACGAGCGTTTTACATTCACTTTTATCAGAACATCATAAATATTTATGTAATTATAACTATACTGTAAAAAGCTGCTTTTAACTACAGTATGTATAGTATGTATATGCTGTGTATAGAGATTTAAATGTTACAGTAGATTTTTATATATGCTGTGCCATATAAAAGATACGTACTTATAAAGGTCGTATTTAGGGGGTCTCCCAAGACTGCCCGCAATGAGTACAGCCACTACAAGACCGTAAATAGCAATGATACCTGCCATGACAACGGGAATGATGGATTTCATGATTAATTCTGGCCTCATGACAGACATCGCTGCGATGCCTGTACCAGCTTTTGCTGTGCCATACGCTGCTCCTAGAGCTGTAAAACAAATAATTCGTTGTAAATAATTCGCACAAATGTAACAAGAGCTCAAATTAATAAAAATTATATTCCACTTTATATATATATATATATATATATATATATATATATGTATATATATATCCGCATAGATTACTGACTCAGTTTTATGTATAGAGCTGAATACTAATAATTAGGTATAAAATTAAAATATATAATAATACATATTTATTATTTTTTTATAAAAATAATTTAGTTTACAGATCTTTTGTTGGAAATTGAAAATGTTAAATATAATGATAGTTTGACAGTCCATCTAGTAGAATAAAGAACTACATATGAAAAATCATCCCTCACAATTTCCTCCCATAATACAAAAGGATGTAACCAATTGTTTAAAGTATATGTATATGATTAGTTTGAACTTTGTCCTAAAAGAAGTACATATCGAGGGAATCGCGTGCTTTTTCTTCATTAATCGTTTTATAAATTTAATAAGAATTTACCGATAAACGAAGATATCTTCTTGAAGCATTATCTATTAGTTCGAGAGGAAACACGTGACGTGAGAATTCATTTTTAAAAACCGACGAAATCGATCATCGAACGTAACAGTCCCGCGTGAATTAACGCCGCGGGACGAGAGCCACGCGAGAGGGGAGCAGAGGGGGAGAAAGGAGGAATTGTAAATTGCATGCTGTCGCGTATTTTCCGGACGGACGGTACAATTCTTGGCGGTTCCAGCGGCCGAGCGTGCTACGTGGATTATCGATCGAGCAAGACGGTTCCAACGAAGAAGCGAGGAAAATAATTTTGTTTTCTCCCGAGCCATTTTTCCAGTCCTGTGACCGCGATTCTCGATCTCGGCACCGAGAATCGGCCGCGATCGCGAGAGCGGGGAGAGGGGGCTCGCCAGGTATCATCGTAACACCGGGGGTACCCAGCCCAGCCTGGAAATCGTAGTCACATGATTCTCACGTTGGCAGTCACATGACAATCGCACAAGTCCCATCTCGTGAGTAGGGGGGCGTGGCTGGGAGAGGCAATCGTGATCACGTTTTTTTTCCTCTCTCTCTCTCTCTCTCTTCCCTCTCCTCTCTCGTACCTTCGGCCCTAACATCCTGCTCTAATTACGTTAATCGTGGGCCATTTAATCGCCGTTACCGCGAACCCTTATCGTGCGCGAACATATGCGCGCCTTATCGTATATAAATAAACATCTCTCTCGAGCGCTGGTGGCCGCCGGTAGATTATGCCTCGGCCTGCCCGTGGCGTTGATCAAACAAGTAGACTACCTTCTCACATTTCTCAGGGCTTATCTCTGTCGCGATGTTTTCCTTGCGCAGGAGGTCAACGGCTCACCGAGGTGGAGAGTCTCCCTCGGTGATAAAAAGTACAAATGCTGTGCAAGCCTGAACGCGAATCGGCCTACGATCAATTTGCGTTTACGTATCCGCCGGGCAACGGATATATTAGCTTTTCATATAAGGTTACTTGGGAGACAAACAAGCGGAAGCAGCGGGCGATCAATCCAAAGGACGTTCGCGCGATCGATATCGCGAACTCTTTGGGGAAGAAGGACGTGGAGAATCGCGATCTTTGCTCCTCATGGCGCGATCTCTATGTCCGCCGGCGGAAAGGCTGAGGGCGCATACGGGAAAAGGCATTCGTATTGATCTTCCCGACGGGTAAAAGCGACGCTCGCTCACGGCGGTGGCGGCGGCGACGGCAGCAGCGGTCCTCGGGGGTCACCGTTTACCGCGAATTCGGGAAAATCGTTAATTGTAAATCGATACGCGCGCCGGGAGCGCATTCGCCTTGCGAGGAAAGAGCGACCTGCATCTTTTTGCAGGCCGAGACGAAGGTGCGCGAGGCAGAGAGAGAGATGGATTTTCGCGTCGCGGCGTCGCGTTGAAAGGAGAAATTTTCGAAAGCAACGCGAAAAACAGTAAGGTGCAGAAGGTGCAGGTAAGGTGCAGGCGCCGAACGGCGCGGCGCGGCGGGGTAACGCGTCTCGTGACACGCACGAGGCGGCGCACGCCCGTATTCCGTTCCCGTCCATCTGTCTGTCTGTCTGTCTGTCCGTCCGTCCATCTCCGTTCCGTCGCTTTTCCGAGGCTCGTAAAATTCTAGCGGCGTGCCGCCGCCGCCGCACGCTCGAGGTCAGCATTACGAAATAGCTGCGCCCGGTCCGGCTATTCCGCGCTGATTCGCGAATAAAACATGATTCCTCAGGGGGAACGCGCGGGCGCGTTCTTGGACCGTGTTTCCGCGGAAATTGCCAAATCGCCACGGGCCGAGCGAGCGAGAGGGCAAGGACGAGGGAAAACTCGTAAGGGAAAGCAGACGTTACTACGAGGAATACGTGCGAGCGAATTATAAAAGCGCGAATAAACGGCGGCGCACGGGAGTCAATTTCCAAGATAAGATAACGGGCGGTTAAAATCTTGAGGCCTCGTCATCGCGGCGGCGGCGGCTCGTCACGCGCGTTCCGCGGGCACATGATGTCGCCGCGTCCGCCCCGTGCGAAAAGCGAGCTCTCCCCCGCGTTTCTTCTCGCGGCTACGAGGATCGATAATCCGCGCGCGCCGCGCGCGTACGATTTTCGTCCGTCTTACGCCGCATGAGAAAATGGCGTGAGAGACGACGTCGCGGCGGTCCGTGTCAGCCACGGCGACGGCGACGGCGACGACGTCGTCGAGCGACGACGGTGTTGACGCACGACGTCGACGACGTCGCACGGGCGCGGAGGTGCCTCGCGGCCTCGTCGCCGCCGTCGCTGCCAACGTCGCATATGAGCGACGGGCACGAGTGGCGTATGAGCGAGCGAGCGAGCGAGATCACGAGGTGGCGATGGACAAACAGTCGAAACTCACCAGAAAATACGATGGCAGAGGCGGCGCCCATCACGCCGAAGAACGGCGAGTACACCGGGGCGTCTTCTGAACTCATTGTGGCCTGCTTTGTCGGGTCTCGGCGGTCGAGTCGATCGCGGGGTATTTACAGGTTGCACGGGGATCGGTCGCGCGGGGATCGTCGAACCTGGAGAGCGATCTTCACGTCACTCACGTCGCTAAACTAGTGGCCCACTGTCAAATATGGCCTACCGGAGCACAGTGGCGCGGGTCATGTGATGAGTGACGAGCGCGATCAACGCGGTGGTAGGTGGCCGCGACGGCGGCGTGTCGCCGTTGGTCTCCGGCCGCGATTGGCCGGCCGCCCGCGCCGCCCGCCAATCGCGCGCCGCGTCTCATCCCCGACCGGTTGACGTTGGGCCCGCCGATTGGCGGCGGCCTCCCGCGCATCGGCCGCCGCGCACGGGTCACGCCGTCGCGAGCGCGTGACATGCGTTTTCCGCCGCGACTTTCCGTCTTGTGCGGACCTTTTCGACCGACCTGTCGCCTCGGAATATCGCCTGAATATTTTTTGCGATCGCGCGACATTTTTTCAATGGTGTTGCGAACCCGAGAACGATCGTCGCCAATGAGTCTGTCGTTTACGCGTAGCAGGCACATGACCGGGTGTTTGAACTGTTCGCGTCAGCTGAGTCGCTGCTATCTCGAAATTTCAAAGAGTAGGGTGAACTCGTGAATATGATCGTCGATACGATCACTGATTGTGAGATAAAGAAACGGAAGGAAATTACGCTGATGCGATTATCTTTGTGTCTTATGATCTCTCATCTATCTCATTGTTATATTATATACTTGTTATATTATATATTATTGTTGTATTATTCAGCTCTCACCAAAAATTGTAACGCGGCCCTGACCTATAAATTACGTCATTTACTGAAGAAACTTTCAACCTCGATCAAACTATTGTGATATCCGTGTAGAATTAAGATATTTTTCTAGATTTAAGCAATTTAATTAATCCTTGTATGATCATGTTATCTGTGTACTCATCCAATTCTTAAGAATTCGAGCCGTGCTTTAATTTTTAGATTTCAAATTATAAGAATTCTTGGAAATTTAGAATGATTTGTTATTTAATTATATTCTCCTAACACTTTGTAAATTTTTGAGATTTCAAACTTCTGCAGTTCAAACGTTCAGAAAAAAACTTGAAAAATTTTAAGAATCCTTGAAATCGCAGTTTTCAGCATTTCAATAGATGCTATCTATTGTCCGATTATAGATTTGTTTGTTATTCCTGAATTGACTACACTAATTTAGAGTTTATTTTTATTCTTCTATGTTCTCCTATAATATGAAAGAAAACACTTTGAAGTAGTGTTACAGCCAGTTCAGAAATAAAAAAATAAATCTTATAGGCCAGTATTCATAGTCCAGTTCTTATTTCAAAACTGTATAATCTTAAGTAAAGTTTTAAGATGCTAATACAGCTTAAAATGCTAATACATCTCTGTGATTGATTTAGAACATCTTCAGATTGTATTTAACATGATCTTAAATATAAGAACCGATTATAATGAATATACCGGCCTTTAGTTCAGGTGATTTTGCTTGATCAGGCGTAATGGCTTCTCTTGTATATTTGTGGTGTACATACACAGTCGATTTACAAAGATATACGGGACCTACAGTTTAATGCCGATTCTGAACGGCAAATTTTTGTTATAGAAGTTTTCCTGGCAAGTAAAATTTTCATAAACCCGCGCGGCCTCTCTCGGAAGACAATGGCAAGATATTCTCGGTAGTTTGCCAACCAAACGTATTTGTCGCATTCAACAATAATTGTGTTTCCCTGATTGTGTCAATTTCAATCGACATTATATATTTCGTAATACATTTTTTATAGTGATCTTAATATGATGTTATTAACATCAAATCAGTTATAGATTTAAATATGTAGAATTAATATTCCTTAAAATGGTCTTAAATATAAGAACTCACTGTGAATATCAGTCATATTCTTCTGGTTCTTTGTTAATTTTCAAATACTTGCATATTTTTTCTCCTAAATTATCGATAGTTGGTAAATTTTTAACGTCCATTAATCAACATTTTATTTATAATATAAAACCATTAATACACAAATTTAATTATATTTTTCCAATATATTATTAATTTATGTGAAATCAGTATAAATTTATTCCGATGAATTAAATGCCGAAACTGCAGCAAAGTTCATTCACAACGGAATCTGTGGCGCTCTCGTTCGGATAATTTTGAAACTGTATTATTTATGTGGTCTGTTCTTTTTAGCTGTACTGGCTGCACTAATTCGGAGGTTATCTTTCTCCTTCCAATACGGAGAGAAAAGGATACCCTCTGAACTAGTGCAGCCAGTTCAGCTAAAAAAAGAACAGCCTCTAGTTATTCAAAATGTACCATAAACTTTGTTAGATGCGCGTGCACGTGGATTTGATACATATTTGTTCAATATTAACGAAAGAAACATGAAATTCTCATATAAGGTAAAATATTTATTGTTTCGAAAATATTGCAACTCTCAAGTTTTTATTTTTCTGTTAATTTTTATTTTAAGTTATATGCATTTCTTAACCTATAAAGTAGTTTGCCATTTATACATGTTCTCTTTTATTTGTGATTAAATAAAAAACAAATTTTATTGATAATTATAAATAACACGTGGTAAGATAGATATATTGTATAAAATTTTATGTTAATAATATCCATGTATAAAAAAGTATGTTTAAATGTTACAGTAATATTTTTTATTTCTCTCTGTTATAGTTCAGTAATTTACTTGGTACAGTTTATCATAAAGGGGAGTTGCTCTTTTCTCCAGATGGATCCTCAGTTATTAGCCCTGTGGGCAACAGAATCACGATTTTTGACTTAAAAAAGTAAGGCTTAAAAAGACTTAAAAATATTGATCTTTATATGAATCAGGCTGCGGTCAACTTGACATGTGCTTTGAAGATTTTTCTTCTCCTTTCTTTCAATAAAGATAGAAGGAGAAGAAAAATGATTCGAAGCATTTGTAATGTCAAGTTAACCGTAACCTCAGATGTCTTCAGAAAAGATGGCTTCATAAAACTTATAAATTTGATATAGTAATGATTTTTACTGAACTTTACATAAAAACGATTTTTTCAGCAACAAATCTATGACGCTTCCTGTGGAAAGCAGATTTAATTATACTACTATTGATATATCACCAAATGGTACTATGTTAGTTGCGATTAACACAGGTAAGATTTTTTTGAACGTAGATATTTTAGAGTTATTTATTTAATAATATTTATGAAAGAGCATTTATATAAGAAAATATAACTTTATAATATATCTGCAGATGGTGAAACTCATATCATCAGTTTGATAAGCAAAGTAATTTTACACAAGTATAGATTTAAAGGACGTCCTAAGCGTGTAAAGTTTTCTCCAGATGGAAAACATTTTGCTGTTTGCAAAGGAGGTGGTGGTAAGTATTCACTGCTATAAATTTGTAAAGGTGTACAAAAACACAATAATTATTTAAAATGACACATTGTTTTTGTGTTTTAGTGTTCATTTTCAATGCACCAGGCTTACAAACAGGGAATTACAATCCATTTATTATGGAACGTTCGTTTCACGGGGCTACTGCTGAAACAACGTGCGTCAGTTGGTCTTTTGACTCGAAACTGATAGCAGTTGGTTCGAAAGATACCACTGTGAAGATATATGGCTTACAAAAATGGGCGAATTTTAGGTGGATTACATTGGGTGGTCATTCCGATGTAATTATGGCATGTTTCTTTGAAGCAAAGCAATATGATATATACACTATTAGCAAGTAAGTGCACTTTAAAATATTTATGTAATACGTTTAATGCATTTTAAAATATTTACATAATACATTTATGATGTATTACATGATAATATTCTATATAGACAATTTAAATTTGTTTATACATTTTCGAGGATTTCTGTTATAGAAATGGCCGAGTTTGTGTCTGGGAATGTACGCTTGAACCAGATGATTGGGTTGAATGGGCACCACCTGCAAAGAAGGAAAGATCTAAAGATAGTGACAGCGAAGATGATATTGATATAGAAAAAATTATAGAAAAGACAGAGAAACAAAAGGCTCGTGCAGAACGTAAACTATTAAATGCAGGTAATGAAAATTTTTTTACCATTCTATGAAATTAATTTGATATTATTTATAAATAGTTGTAAAGCTTTTTAGAGTATAGATTATAAGAACTAGAAAAAATAGTTTTATTGTATATAATGGCACTTTATAATAATACATAATAGTAAGTTATAATTTTACTAGATGATCTGCCACAAGATGAAGAAGAAGAAGAAGTCTCTGTAACACAGGAAAATAAGAAAGGAATGAAAATGTTGGGTTATAAAAAACGAGCTACTTATTATCTGGCAGATGAAGTTCACAAACAAAGTAAAGATGCAAAACTTAGTGCAGCTGCTTATCATCAAGAAACTCATATATTGGTTATTGGATTTAATACTGGTTCATTTTACTTGTATGAAATGCCACACGCCAATTTGATTCATTCATTAAGGTGCAATAACGTTTTAATTATAAAAAATTTGCTTAATATTTATATTTTATTACATTATTATTATATGTGATATTAGAAATTAACTAAAGTACTGGTTTTACAGTATCTCTCGACAGCGTATTTCATCGATTGCGTTGAATTCTACTGGAGATTGGATAGCTCTAGGATGTTCTCATGCTGGACAGCTTCTGGTTTGGGAATGGCAAAGTGAGACATACGCCATGAAACAGCAAGGGCACAGAACTAATATGAACTGTTTGGCGTACAGTCCTGACGGCCAATATATTATAACTGGTGGTGACGATGGGAAAGTTAAACTGTGGAATACTTTAACTGGATTTTGTACGCTCACCTTTCACGAGCATACCTCATCGATATCCAGTGTTTTGTTCAGTCACAATCGTAAATTCGTCGCATCCGCCTCGTTGGATGGAACAGTGCGGGCGTACGATCTAGCGAGATACAGAAATTTCCGTACTCTCACCTCGCCACGTCCAGTACAATTTTCCTGTTTAGCGATCGATGCTAGCGACGAGTTTCTCGCTGCGGGTGGTCAAGATTTCTTTGACATATATCTATGGAGCATGAAACTCGGAACTCTTTTAGAGGTGCGTGTAATTTTGACCTGTTGACTTCGAACATTGACCTGTACGATTTTAGTTTTTATCATTGAATTGAACAACTATAATATAATTTATACAATCAAAACGATATATTCAATAAAATACTCAATTTCAGATATTGAGTGGTCACGAGGGACCTATTGCGAGCTTGGCATTTAATCCCAGTCCCGCTAGTACAGAATTAGTATCTGCATCCTGGGATAAAACATTGAAAATATGGAATGCGATTGAAAATGGCTCCGCGCATGAGACTATACGATTAACCGCTGATGCATTGTGCGTAACTTACAAACCAAGCGGAGAAGAAGTCGCTGTCGCCACATTGGATGGACAGATTACGTTTTTTGAGTGTAAAACGGCAAGACAGACGGCTTTTATTGAGGGCAGAACTGATTTAGGCGCTGGTAGATCCAAAACAGATCTCATCACAGCGAAGAAGAATTTGCAGTCCAAGTGAGTAACTCAGTGCAAAAATTATGTTATGAGATAAATGTATAGCTTAATTGTACGTTATTAAATCCTATTTTTCAGAGCTTTCACTACGTTATGTTATTCGGCTGACGGTACATGCATATTAGCTGGTGGTCGTTCTAAGAATGTATGCATTTATAATATTCGAGAATCAATATTGTTGAAAAAATATGAGATCACTCAAAATAGATCTCTGGATGGTGTGGATGTAAGTAACAATAATATTAAGCAACAAAAGTTACAAACACGTTGCTTATCTTAGACTTCAGTTTTTCTGTCAAAGAGGAAACATCTTTTTGGTTCTCTTTTTTTCTGTGGTCTTATCATTTAGTTGTTTTGTTCGATTTTGAGCATTATTCTGTATATATCTGTAGTTCAGATATATGGGACAATTTAACGCCGCTTCCGAATGATTTTTTCTAGAGGGGTGGCTCATTACAAAATACTTTTGGTAGTTTGCCTCTTCCTTCCAAGACTGGCAATCAAATAAAAACTATCGATTTTTAGTCGAATTTAAATTCTTAAAACAGTGCATATTTCTATGTGCCATAATCATTACACTTTAACACACTAACTACTTACTAAATTACAAGTAATAACAATAATATTATTTAAAATATTTCATATTTTCTTCATTAAGTTTAAATATCAGTTGCACAATCCAAACCTATTTTTATTTTTAAAATAATTCCTATTTTGGCAGGATGTTATAAACAGAAAATACATGTCTGAATTTGGAAATAAAGCTTTAATCGAGCATCGTGAAGGTGGAAATATATCGTTACGATTGCCAGGTGTTAAAAGTGGAGATATGGCAAGCAGGAGAGTCAAACCGGAAGTGAGAGTACTTTGTCTACAATTTTCTCCCACAGGTAAAAATGAATGATATTGAAATGAATTAATTATAATTGAATATTTTATTTGAAGTAAACATATAAATTTATTCAAAATATATAAAATAGGGCAAGCATGGGCAGCAGCAACAACAGAAGGTTTGTTGATATATTCTTTGGATATTGGATTGATGTTTGATCCATTTCAATTAGAGCTTGGAGTTACTCCGGATACAGTAAAAGAAACACTTGACAAACAGGAATATGCGAGAGGTATAGATATTTTTATACTGAAATTAATAATAATGAGAATAATAAATTAATGTAACTATATTACTTTGTTAGCATTGATGATGGCATTGAAGTTAAATGAAAAACTATTAACGCAACAAGTTATAGAGACCATTCCGTACAAAGAAAGTGAGTTTATATACATCTTTAATTAAATATATTGATGATCATAACAATTATTTAATATGATAAATATTTCTTTGATTTTTCGTTATATTATAGTTGAATTAACAACGACAAGTATGCCAGACATTTATATCGAGAAGTTACTGAAATTTATAGCAATCGAATTGGAATCAACGAGGCATATACATTTCTATCTTTTATGGATAGAAACAATTTTGACGAAATATGGGTCACGAATCAATACTGCGCTTCAGATGCCAGTACTCTTAATGCTACAAAAGAATATGCAAAAAAAATATGACGACCTCAGTAAAATGTAAGTATATAGCAATAAGTATTGTATTAAAAACATGTATATACGCATTGCTATAAACATGGAGTAATTGGAAATATTTTTACAGATGTGATTTTAATCAGTACACAATGAACTATATATTAAGGATAGGAGACTTAAAATTTGCGAAAGATGTATCTAAGCATTCTGCAATCACGATAGATGACGAATCTGATTTTTCCATAGAAGAAATAGATTAAATTTTATTTAAATCTTTCGTAGGAAGATTTTTTGTATAATATATATGAAAGTATTGTATAAAAAATTTAACAAATGCCGAAAGAAAACATATTTCATTTTTTGTATACATTTTTAATTTTTAATTGACGCAATAACAATATTTTCAATTTCTTTATAAATTTAAAATCTGGAAAGTGCTAATTACGTATGCGGAATTCTGGTGAAAATTTGATAGAATTTATATCATTTTATTGTGGCGCTTTTAAGCAATACGATCGGCCAATATAGAATGACAAAAAGCAGGAATAGTATAGGAAACACGATTCTGCTGTAACAATCTATTTTCTGAGACCGTGTTTTGTACGTTTGCATTGTTTGGCACTCGGGATCTAACCATAGAGTTGTCAGTAGATTATTGGTATGCTTATTCTTCGGTTTAGTTACGTGAACAAACTCATCATCCCAAATGCTTCGTCTCTTTATCATCGCCGTTAATCGCTAAAGATAAATAATTGTATTTAACAGATATGAAGTACAATCATAACAGTTTCTTAAGATTGACAATAAGATTACCACAAAACAATATTTAGATACGAACCGAGAACGAACGAGATTCCATAAAATTTTGTGAATCATTTTTGACGTGTCGCATATCGAGCACCTTGACTACGACGAATTCACCCAGAGCTGCAAACACGAACATCATGCAGCCAGCCATCCAAACGTCCAGTGCCTACGTAATCAAATGTACGGATTTTTATATCAGAAAAGATGCTGACCAATATCAATCATGAGAGATCGTTTACATTATACAGAGAATTTAATAAGAAGTAGCATAAAATGATTGAAGCTTCGGAATACATTCGCAATTTACCTTGATATACGCCACTGGCGGAATATCACTCTTAAGACCGGTAAACATTGTCACCAGCGTGAGCATACTCGTTACTAAGAGAGCCACTCGACCAGGAATCGCGTCCAAGTCTAGCCAGAAGCTAAACCAGGAAAGCATTACTACCAGAGTTGATGGTGCGAATGTTTGTATCAAGTGGTGGCCGATCTGCCTCTCGAAGCGAAAGAAGACTACTAGCCGCGAGAAATTTCCTAGAAAAATGTCATGCAAATTAATTTTTTTTATTTCACACTTATTTAATTAGTAGCTTGCCACTATGTTTTCTTGGATTTTATATAAGAATTTAGCTTAATACAATTACAATGTATAATTTAATGATTGGAATGAAGACTTCGAGGAACATATAAATATTAAATCTTTTACGAACCATTTTTTTCGAGCGTATAATCTATAGTTTCTTCGAATACCGCAGGCTTCCCGATATCATATTGCAAAAGTTTCAACTCGGGATTTACTGTAACACCGCCCGCGCCCCATTTTAAACGCAACTTCTTTCTGTTGTAGGAAACTGCAACAAATAATTTGAGTTATAACAAGGTAAATTTATCGAGTTTTATCTGAGAATTATATTCACCGTTTTTCTCGCTTCTCTCCTTTATTTAAAAAATAACTTTATAAAGATATGAGATTTATATACATTGTCGATTACTTTGTGCTCGTGCATTTTGCATTTGTGTTTTAAGTTCACTTACAGCTCTCTACATAAATTGGACAGATTTGAATATCCATCGGGTACAATTGGAATTCCATTTGACAGGCAACAATAGCGTTAATTCGTGCGGAATATTTAATGGTTTTATTCCGGTACAACGTGACTAGTGAAAATTTGTGACTTAAAGTTGCAATCTCTGAAAAATTATCAATATTCAACGATTTAACTTATAAATAATGTAGTTTACCGTTTATGCTTACCGGAGACTTTCGAATTTAGAAAATATGGATCTGGTTGCCAAAGATTATCGAAAAATTCTGGGGGAAGTATAACATAATCGTCGCCTTCCTCAAAAATATCTTGAGGCGTATTCAGTCGAGATTCTATCCAACTTTGACTGACGAACATGTCCACACTAATAGATACACATAATTCTTGCAATCTTATAATCTTTTACCTCTAGATTTTATACTTTTAATTAAAAAGATTAAGTATCTTTAAATATATTAAATGCTATAATTTTTATGTATGTAAATTTATTCGATTAATTTCGGATTAAAGTGACTCAAAAGAGCTTCAATTTACCGAAAATCCATATCTTCAACGTTGATGGAATTAATGTCGACCACTAAAATGTTGAAGTTCACCACTACAGGGGCACCCGAAGACGGTCTAATCTCTGCAGAGAATTTTATCTTTTTATTACTTTTTATTATTTTTTATATGGTTGCTTATTGTTAGTGTCAGAAATGTAAGTACAAACGATTCTCCTCGACGAGTCGCGTATTACCTTTAACATAATGTTCTGGCAGAATTAGCCTCGACGTCATAGTGCAATTGTTGACATCTTCGCCGAACAAACTGCGAGGAAAATCCCATCTCTCATCATCATGAAAGCTCTCTTCTGTCTTATCCATCATTGTTAATGCAAGTTGTTTATTCAAATTGTCAATGTACGTCGTTTTATTTGTATTTCTGCATTACATCTTTCGTTAGTCACCGGGAATTCTCGTTTTTAACGCGTGAGAATATTTTAGTCCTATAAGGCTTTACGTGCATCATCGAGATAAAACTGCTGTTTATCTTTTCGGTTAGGTAACTTATTTGATCGCGCGCGAGAGAGAAGTTGTTAGCGAGCTGCTTAACATCGCATCTGTCTGCGGAGAAGCAAGCACGGAGTTGAAAAATTTGTTTCGTCTTTTTCCTGATGAGAAACCGGTAGCAGTTTAGTATCACAGACACGTATTATCAAATTGAACATTAACAAGTAACGTAAACATTGATGAACATTAATCATCGTAATAACGATTTCTCATGGATCTTGCCGCGTTATAGCTTCAAATCATCCTATCTGGCAACTTCCAAGAAGCAGCAGCAGCTCGCTCTATCCTACAACTCTTGCACGTATCTCTCTAGTAACAGCAATACGAATATGTTAGTAAAAGAACCGATTGGACCCGGGCCCACTTCCTTTCGCATTTTCAGACAGAAAATCGTCGCCCGTGATTTTTCTTCGCGTGATATTCGAAAGCGATAAGAGGTCGTCGTCGCGAAACGACGAAACGGCGCGTGTAACGTGGCGAAAATGACTTTTAAAGGAGCGCGAAGTCGTTTACCTCGAGGAACACACTTCCGGGAGAGAATTCCACCATAGGTAAAGCAAAAGCACGGGAAGTGTGCGCTTCATCTCGGCCGGAGGACGTGGTCGACTGACCGCGGGTCCTCCGCATCCCTTGCGCCCGGCAATTAGTCAATTAGTAATCGTTTACCGTCTAGTCAATCTAGTCCAATTGCAGGTATCGTCGGCCATTTTTTTGTGCTCGCTGCAATTGCGAATTACGTAACGATTTATTGTTCTGCGTAGAGACGCGCTGTTTGCGCTGTCACGCGGCCGAAGCTACCGCGCGAGAAATATTTGTCGTGCTCATTCCGATTTTTAACACCGGTTCGCTAATGAAACGTGTCGACAACCCGCATCGCCCTTTTCTTTTTTGTTTGCAGCTGCAAGTGTAGCCTCAGACACGTACCATTCCGTCGCTTGCGAGTATCATCGGCGTGTTCCTCGCACATTTCATCTCGCCGAGACTTAATTATCATTGTCGCGCTACGCGAAACGTTACTGTAATGTCCCAATATTCTGCGATTCTCTTTTCTACCTTTATAGTCTTCTTTTCGAGTAGCGATTTACTTGATGCACGGAAATGATGTTGTGGAGAAAAGAAAAGTGTGTGCGCGCGTGTAAATCTTATCATTTCGATAACGCGCGCGCGCGAGAAGACAGAGTCGCTATTGAGAGGAGAAAATCTAAAAAGAGAGACAGAGGGAAAGAGAAAGGTGAGAGTGAGAGTGGGTCAGTATAGGCTACGGTTCAGGCTACGGATAGCAGGTACCGGAGGCTTCGCAAACGGCCGACGAGGAAGCGCGAAGATTTGTCCTTTCCTTTCCTTTCCTCCTGGTCGCGACCTGGAACAACGGTACCTTCCATATAGACGGCGCCGCGTCACGCGCATTTAAAACCCGACCTCGATCGTCGGCCTCGATGAGAGACCTCTCGCTCCTCCTTCGCTCATCTCTTTTTCAAGGGCGTTGCGAGAATGGCAGAGGGAGATGACGCTTTCGCAACCGCCGGAGACTGCTTGATTTATTTTCGATGTGCATTATTTATTTATGTAAAAGCGCACAGGTGAAAAGATACGATAGATAAGAGAAAGAGAGAGAGAAAGAGAAAGTGTCTTACGTTTTTATCATTTTCTTTAGATAATTTTATAAAAATGAAAATATCGCTGTAATTCTGTATTTCTATTAGTGAGAATATATTGATATATTCGATAAAATATTTTAAATCAATATTTTCGACAATTATCTCAGAAAATCAATACACATGCTTTTTACGTCATGTAGTTTTATGTTAAGAAATCTTGCACTTTGAACCGAAAGATCTCCAGCTACGCTTTTGGCTTTCTTCGTATTTCTTCTTCCTCAAATTCCAGTCACTTCCTCGATGCTTACACGATGTAAATAGTTAGCGAACGGTTAGATGCGGCCGGTACGGAATGATCAAAAGATCAGTCATCGAAAAGAATTGAGCCACGTTTTCACGTTTGAAGAAAGGTTTCATGTTAGAAGAAAGGTCATTAAACTTTGAAAAAGCAGTTCAGATACGAAATGTAGAACACAGTTAAAGTAAATCGATTGAATTCTTATATGTATCTCTTTCTAAGAGCAAAACTAAAAAAGGATGGAAAAATATGTGTGTGTCACATATGTAATTTTGATGTATATTACGTTTCTGTGTACGAATTATTTAAGCTCATTTTCTGTTACTGGAACAGCTTCGAGTACAACAATTTTGTTGATGCCTTTCCATTTGCATGTACAATTATATTTCTTAAACCTTATCTCATTTTTGGTCTTCTTGTGTTGTTCTGTTTGTATATCGAAATAAAGATTATTATTATTATTAAAATTGGTTAAATTTTAATTAATTTTAACAATTTGACTCTGATATTCTTGTTAACATGGAAAAAAGTCTCTTCTAAGGATAATTCGTACTTTTTTCCGGACGTAGACCGTTATTACCGTCGGAAGAATCTGACACTGCGTGGGTGGACCGGCAAACAGTAAAGCGGATACTATGTGAGATGGTCAAAAGAATAAAGCACATAGAAAGTCGTCTTACCAATCCATTTTCTATCGTCCTCTTTTAGAGAACAGGATTTGTCTTTTCCGACAAGTACAATTTGACTTGGCCCGGTCGGGTCAAAGTACCCTTTCGAGCGGGAAGATGAAAAGAATAAACTTTATTTCTACAGAGCCCAAGTGAACTTTGTATATGAAAAAATCGATAAGTTCATTATTGACTGATTATCAAGTTTACGCAGTCCCGATTCGCAAACCTCGATGCGATTTTCCATCCCTCGTGCACCTCTCGCAATTAGCGGTACAAAAGTGACGGGTTGTCCCGTTTGAGGGAATCCCGTATATACAGGGGTGCCAGCAAGCTCCCCTGTTGCAGGGTTGTATTGATTTCTATGATGGCGGCCGGCCGGCGCCTGCACCCTCCGCGACCGGAGGAATGGCCAGGGAGAGCCGCTCCGTAGTGTTTTCCTATCAGCGGGGACAACGCGCGCGAAAAGTCGGCGACGCGAGGCAAAGAATCGAGACGCGTGAAAGCTAATTATTATCGCTTGACGGAAACGATAAATCGTGTCACACCGGCGGCCACGTTATTTTCGATTCCGCCCCCGTGGATTTTCCCAGGGACCGACACCGAGGATCCGTCCCGTCCGAGTAATGGTGTCCGCCTATGGATCGTCGACATGGGTGGTGAGCCCTGAACACCGCGATTCTGCTGCATCGCGATCGCTTTGCTGAGATCGCCGGCGAGGAGTTCTCGTCCGTCGACAGAGACGAATCCTCTTGAATGAAAGCTCGCGCGTCGCCCGACGAGATACTCTCTGGTTGTCGTAATCACCGCGGCGGCACCGGCGGAAAGGTCGTCGCCACCAAGTGGAGGGTCACGCGCGATCGTCTTTGATTACGCCGGAGAAATCAGCGGAGAACAACGATACTCTCGGGTAAGAGATAAGCAAGTTTCTTTAGCTCTTATATTGCTGTGATTGGAGTAAAGGTATACTCCAAGGATTATTCGGCGTGTTGATTTCTTGTAAGATATGTCATCTCATATAGCACAAAACTTGTTACATTGTAGGAATATTGCTGCAAGATTGCAATCTTGCTATAATGTAACTGCACTGAGAGAAAAATATAGTTACTTTTGACCTCAACCACAATTTTATAATATTTCTAATAATAATTATAGTTAATATAGTGATGCATATAGTTAAGTTAATTATATTTATGGTTAGAAATATTATAAATATGTGGTTTGGAGGCCAAAAATAACTATATTTTTCTCTCAGTGTGCAAGTTTTGTGCTGTATGCACTGAAAAAGAATATATATAGTTACTTTTGGCCTCAACCACAATTTTATAATACTTCTAATGATAATTATGGTTAACGTAATGTTGCATATAATTAAGTTAATCATATTTATTTAAAAATATTATAAAATTATGACTGAGGCCAAAAGTAACTATATTTCCCTGGGAAATATTTTTCTCTCAGTGTAGGATCTAAATAATAAATGTTTTTAAATCTTGGCTTTTGCTAGTACAACTCAATCCTGATTATTCTAGACGCGGTACAACGTATAATTTCTGGTAAACACTAGGCAGCAGTAACATTTCATTAATATTATAATTTTCCCCTTCAACAAAATAAAGATAATGTAACGCATGTTGTACATAACAGTTGATTATATTGTTGAATAGGAAATTGTAATATCGATGCAGGGTGTTACTGTTAGTTGTTTACCAGGTTTTTTTTATTTTTAACGGGATATCGATTTCCCTGTCTAACGCGGATCGTTGCATAAAGATAACTGCTTCTTGCAGCAATCCGTGCAATGATTTTTGCTGAAATCGCGTGAACGTGCAATTGCGACGGAATTGTGTCGATGAAAAAATCGAAATATCAACTCTTTTGAAATTGTTTCCTCCTCAAACTGCCACACTTGTTCCAGTCTAATTGTTGTCCGCGAGCTTTATTCGAGAGTTTGCGCGAAGATGATGATTTCGAGGATAGTTAAAGTCGCGTTCGATGTGTCAATTAAATCGAACACACAAAACCTTTCACGGTTGTTTAACCGTAACTGCACACAAAGACTATACGTACTTGTCACTTGCCATTTACTCGTGAATAACTCGTTAGCTATAGTTTACGCTCTATCGACCGACTTATACCCCTTTCGTCATTTGTCGTCATGTGTCTTACTTTTAATATCTCGGTCATCGACTCATTACAGCCCGTGTATGTACATATGTTCCCGATTCGCGAAGGCGCATTCCGAAAAAAATTGGTAAATTCTCTACGGGGTAGTTAATTGCCGTTCTACACATTATATTCCCAGTCTAATCAAATATGAGTTATACAGTCGTCAGTCGGGTAGCTAATCATTCGGCGATTGCAAAGGAGAACATGAAAAACGCACCCCCTACCCGTCGCAATGATCAACGGTTTTGAACAAAGGAATTACGGAGCGACGCTCGATTGAGGCCGCATTCAGTAATTCGCATAAACAATTTTCTTGTTTAATATACTGTTTGACGAACCGCGGGAAGAGGCGCGCGGCTCGTCATCCTACGACATTTAACGAGACGACGAGACGTTCAAACGCGGTCAATCGCGCACTTAGTCATGTGACATGTGACAGTAGAAAGCATCACCAACGCGCGATTCAGGCGGTTTAGTTAGCAGCTAGATCAAAATGACTTGTATCCACCCATCACGTTTTTTTCGCATTTCTGTCGCGACGAATCCGACATCGCAGGAGTCCGAGCTTTCTTCCGCGACTCTACTTCAATTTAAATCTTCGTTTCTTAATTAAATTCGACTTAATTGAAATCACGTTTCTTTCCAATTCAATGGAAGGCATCAGTGCATTTAAGCTCAGCAAGAGGCACGCGTTTTTTCACGGGTGGAATTCTTGTGGAAGGCGCAGTCGTTCAACACGTATTACACCATTAACGCTGTAAAATCGCGTGCGAGAACGCGAAAGACATTCTCCGTATTCGAGGGGTTTTACTTTCGCTTCTTCTTCATTTGTCAGATGCACTGGATGTATCTGCACTGCGTGATACGGAGAAATCACCGCGGCCGAAAGAAACACCTAACTCGCATTACGAGATCGAAGGATCCGTTTGATCGTCGATCCATGTTCAATTACATGAAACTTACGTTTCTTTATCGAGAGTTAATAAGCGTTATTTTATAACAAGAATGTTGGATATAATGACAATTGAAGCGTAATAGTTTACAATCTGATAGCATTCTGCTGTAATAATTGCTCTTGAAGATGATAACGATCAACCCGTGTAATATCCAATATCTTCACCTTCACTGCTTCCGGTTTTGCTTCGAGTCTCAAACGATAATTAAAATCATTAATAAACTGAAGCGTTTCATTGTGCTTCGTATCGCTTATCCGCGAAAACATATGCCGTGAGGCAAGAAAATTTCGCTCGCCAATGTCAGACACTCTGATCAAGGAAAGTTGCGTCTATGCAAGAGGAATCAGTCGCATCTCGGTGTATACATTGCCAGGCCTAGACATTGACCTCGAAAGCGAGGTGATCACGGCCGGCTTAGAGACGTATCGAAGAAAGTGCGCCAATCAACCTCCAACCGGTTTGAGTCTTACGTGTATCACTATGATCGAACATTATAGTCGATTTTCTTCTTCACAGAGGAGTCTCTTCTGCGAACTGATTAATCAGTCGTCGAGCGATCGTTCTGCCGTCTGAAAAAATATGTAATCGAATAATGCATATATGCATAATGCATAACTTATAAACTTTTATAAGTATAATCAGAAGTGGACAGAGAATAATAAATATCATAATTATAATAGCTAAAACAGCATAAAATTGTAGTGTGACAGAACTGCAATGTGAAAGGAATGCATTAATTAATTCTTCATTACTTAACATACAATTTGCTAAAAATGTGCATATTCAAATTTGAATTTTTTATTATTTGAAAATCTGAACTATTCGAAAACTTTAAAACATATACCTACATGTAGAGTTACAATTTTGTAAAATTACATTTCCTTTTAACCCTTCATTACCCGCATGGGCAGCATAAATATAAATAACCTTCGGCGTTTTTTAAATAAATTGATAATATTTAATTGGCAGGAATTTTTTTGTTTATTTAAAAGTAAAAATTTTTTTATTTGGGATACTATTATACCCCATGCAATAAAATATGTATCGAATCTACGCGTGGATAACAAAACGTTACGGTCAAACAAAACAGTAGGTACGATCACATTAATAAGTGCATTCATATTATTTTTTTTCTACATCAAAATGTTTTCTTATTATCTATCTGTTGAAATTCAATCTAATAATAATTATATCATTAAGTTATATTATTAAGTTAATTATATTATTAACAAAAATTATATTTTAACTATTTGATTTGATTTGATTTAATTCAATTCGCTTCGCCTCGAATAAAATTTTGTTGATTTGATTCAATTAGGATTCGAAAAAGAAAATTAAATTCCTCTTAATTGGATTGGATTCGATTTCAAACTTTGAGCACTCTAATTGCGTTAGGAAGCATTTTTTTGTTAATATTCTGATTAGCGGAAATGCAAAAAGAAAATGCAAAATTTTGATAAAAGTCCATTGCTTTTATTTTGTCTTTGGGACAAAAATTGTATATTGTCTTGATTTTTTACCCGATTGTCTACGCGACGCATTGATATAATGGACCAAATATTATGAGCCATTATATCCGTTTTCCGGATTAAAGTTAAAGACTCTGGCAATATCGTGCCGGTAATCCGCACGTTACGGTATTTGCGGTTTACATAGAAAGCGAAATTTAATGGCTTCAAGAAAAGTATAAATATATAAAAAGAAGGCAGTGAAACCGATCATCATATCGATATTATCTTACTTCTACCTCGAATGATACGTGCTATGTGATGAGACTATACTACCGTGTATAACATTTCACTTTTTGTACGATGCCAATCTATGTCCTAGAAATTGCGCACTTTCTCGAATTTAAAGAACAGGAACAATGTATTGTGAAACATCTCATTAATATCTATTATTATTTCTGTAAAAATTACGAAGATTTATATGGGAATTATCGAAATCTGATTGGTTAATACGTATACACGGCTCTTAAGAGAAAAACGTTGTGTAACTGACATTCGCAAAATAACTATTCGAGAATATAGCGAGATATTAACACATGCATTAATTATCTTAGATCTCTTAGGTACTGAAAAAACTATTATATATTCTTATCATAGTTAGGAATGTCAATAATTACGATAAATACGATCCTATCTTTAACCGATGCGAGAGAAAGGAAATGCAACCACTCTCTATCGAACAACTTTTCCTTTCTTTTCAAGCAGGCGTTAACTGTAGACTGGTTATCGCAAGAACAAACATGTCGAAAGTAGTTTCACTTTATTAGAATTGTTAAGAATTGTTATGCATCGCGCGTCAATAACAATATTAATTGTGCAAGAAAGGCAAGTTTACAAATTCCAACAAATTCCAACTGTTGCATCAAAATTTTTTCCAGTTTAGTAAAGGGAAAAATGGCCATCGACTGTCGTCCTTTTATAATAAATCTTTTCAACTTGTTGTTAGATCGCCATTTTGTATTCCTTAAAATGTTTTTTTAAATTTTAAACCAAAAAGTTAACAAACTTTGCATTATTGATACTTGTAGAAAATTAATTATTTTTTTAGAAGAAATAACGTATCATATCAATTATTTGTAACTTCTTAAATAATGCAGAAGCTTAAACTATGTCTCAAAGGCTACTTCGTTTATTATCTTTACGTTATTACATTTTTACGACGTGTTAGAGTTGCTAATATCGCTTGAGTTGTGACGTATCTTACAGCTATTTATGATTTATACTCAAGAGCAAACGTTGAATAGACTTTTAATTCGTTTCAGCCGATGTCAATTAGCTTTAATCGTATGGTTGTTTCACTTATTCCAGATTGTAGCACCAATTCTTTTATACATGCAAGAAGAAAATTTAACTATATAAATGTGACAGAATATATTTTCTGCCTCAATACAGCGTATCCCACGAAATCCTTTACTTGGAATAACGAGTTTACGAATTTAGAATTCAGTCGATGCACTACTATTTTACTTGCAGGACGTTACGTGATTTGAATGACAAGAAAGATTTGAATCTTGCAAGTCTGAGATATATTGATATTTGACGTGTGACGAGTTCTCGGAAGATCTACAACAGCCGGCAAATATTTAAAGAGACGCCAAATATTATTCCTTAAATTCGTAGTTAAGTAATGTCTAGCAACGTACATTTCCGCAAGAGGTGCCAAAGTGTGTCAGCTATCATTTTCCCAGGAAGTATGCGACATTAAAAACTGCTGTGTGATGTTCGCGAACTTTATTTTCTCTGTCGTGCGAAACTGTTTGCCGTGTTAGGCTGAGTTGGGACGCGCTGTAACGTCACACATTGCAACGCACGCATTACGTGTTCGGCAGTGCAATGCTATTGTTTCAAAGATTTGCGTGAGCATTCAAAGCTTTGATTATACCAGCAGCATCTCTTTGAAGTCATAAAATTAAAGTATCAAGGCAGCAGATTAAAATTAATCTCTTTTGTAACATTTTTTAACGTAATATAAATTTTAAAAAGATGGAAACGATAGGAAATCAGATAAATTTAGTATACAAAATATTAATATTATTTGCGCATTAAAATGATTAGAAACATAATATTACTTGAAACACAAAATATACATGATCAATTTCACACAAAGTCGCTAAACATAAATGCATTGATTAAATGAATATTCATCAAAGTTTCAAATGCTAAAAAAATGTTTTAAGTATAACACGTCAAATGGATGATTGAGAAATGAGAATATAATCTCTATGCTCTGTTAAAGTAGCCTTTTTAAAATCGTATCACGATCGTTCTAAGGAGACAAATGAGTCTAGTTTTTCGTTCCTTTAATCGCTGCCATTCAGCTGCTTGTAAAATAGAGAGTGTAAAGTCGTCGCGCTAAGTCGCAAAGCAACAAATGAGGTCGTACAACATGTGGCATTCTATCTTTTTTTCTCAGCTTAAGAGAGATGTCTACTGGTTGAAGCGCTGTTTATTCATGAGAAGGCGACACATTCGTCCAGTAAGATGATTTGGAGAAATTTACGGAGGCGTTCTTTGTCTATAATATGCCCTAGATAAGCCCTAGATTATAAAAAGAAACTTTGAAGAATTTCTGGAATTAGATTTATATTTATTCAATTTCTCTGTCGCGCGAGCGACATGCCCTGGTCTAGTTTTCCTTATTAAGATTGAAATTGATTAGATTATTAAAGTAATAGCTGGAGATTTGCAGTCAGTAATAATAATAGTATATAATAATGCTAATATTATAAAATTAATTTAGACGCATTTAGGAATATAATTGCTTACGTTTGGCTGTACTTCTAGGAACGTTTCTAGGTTTGTTTCAAAATCGTTATTTCATCCGCATCGACAAGTAGGTCATTACTTATTAGATGTTCTGTTATCAAATGCAAGGATTCTGATAGAAAGGTCCCGTTATAATTCAAGCGTGTGTTAGTTCCTAATCCATACGTGAGCGATAGTGATAGAGTCATTCTAATTCTACGATGAAATTTGCTACAATAATTCTTTCCATCGTCTAAAGCATCTCTTTACAATATGACGATAAATAACGATATGTTCGACGATATTGAGGCATACATTTAGAATACATTGGTATGGAATGCCTCATTATCATGATGACATACCGGTATTCGATCGCCGAAGTGTGACACTTTCGAAATACCTATGAGATGTTCATATAAATGTTCTAAACTTCTCTACTTCTGAAATGTCAAGAGTTTTATTCAGACAGATAGTGCAGGCTGTCAAATTGAGTTGGCAAATTGAGTTTGTTATTCTGTTAATGCGGCTGTCAATTTCGTTAAAAATATTGATATTCGATACTTCGTATAGAAATGCTTTCTCTGTCAGATAACTGAATTTCACAGCTATTGATTAATTAAAAAGTCGATATCATGGTGATGCACATTAAAATAATTTATATGTTACAAAGATGACTTGGCGTGCTTGTGATACATGTTCTACGGACGTACTTAATCAAATACGGAATGTGAAATATAAAAAAGATTTATTTGTCACATCTTATATAGTGAGAAAAAATCATATCCGATTTCTTCTTCTGGAATCATAAATATGTAACGTAATTTGATAAATGTTTTTGAATACAGTTTATTACATACAAGCTGTTATGTTAAGAAGAAGAAAATATTCATTCCATTTATTGCCATATATAAATCAGATACAAAACGTCTTGTAAATTATAGCAATCATAAACAATCAAGAAACTGATTTTTCATGAGAAACATAAAAAAAATATTGTAATCTCCAAATATTTCTGAATTAATTAAAACAATTTATTTTGCATTTTTTAATTAAAACAAGTTTGCCTTGGGATTTTTTAATCACGCTCTCATTTCATTTTGCTCCTGATATCTACTGCGTTTTATAAATCAAAGATTGCATAAAAATTAGTAATGTTGAAGAAAAATAATAAAATTTGACGCTACGTCTTCATTTAATTATATCACACACATTATCATATCATTAAAAAATATGATAGCAAGAATCTCTTACATGTTTCCAAAACTCGTTTTACTCGGCAAAGATTCAGTCAATCAACGAACTTGATACTTTTGGTGCGAAGCCAACCGAAAAGCATGCTCGAAGGAAAGTTCGCTTCAGGGGATGCATTAACCAGATTTCTTTTGGATGGACATGCATCCCGTAATACGTATTATTAAATTAATGTTAATAAATATTTATTACAAGTATACACTCATGCATTTAATATTTGAATGCTGATGAATTTGCAAAATATTTGAAATCAAAATTTAATGTTTGTCATTAGATATATAATTATTGTTCTTGTAAGCATCTATTTATTAACAAATTAGTAAAATTAAAAATCAATTAATAAAATCTAGTTGCGACTCAGAAACTGCACAATAAATTTGTCTTAATTTCTTAATCTGTTGACTAACTTGCAAATAGCTGAATTAATTACTCGTGCAATAAAATGACTTTAACCAAGATAGAATGATTTCTAACGGTACTACCTTTTCAAGCGTTACTGTCTAGTTCACCGTTTGAAATTAATCGTTCATAAGGATTCTCGCTGAAAGTGAAGTGTTCGCTTTCTTTTTCGTTCTCGATTCTGAGTGACCTTTTTCTCTTTCTGTCCATTTTTGGTTTGCTTTTGCCTTACATACGATAAAAAGAAGCAATTTGTCAACGCTGACGTGCATTTAACTTGATACAACGATGATCATCAGTACCCAGTAACCCAACTTCTTCCAGTATCTCACTTGCTGATGCAGGTCCAGGCTCCCGTCGGCCCACTGAGTAGTCAAAACATTATGTGAAACAGGTTTCGTTTTCTCCTTTTTTTTATTGTTATCTCGATAATGCTCGAGAGGTACGTCCATCATTAAAACTGGCACATAAAATTACTAAAATATTCAGATTAAGACACCAATTTCCGTTAATCTCTAGCTGTTATTAAAATCATTTACGCGCCGCATAGGAATTAACGTCAGATAACTGTCACGTATCCATAGCTGTCACGTGTCAGAAGTTATCGAGTAGCCTGACTTATTGACAAGATTACTATTGTCGTTACATTCAACAATAGGAGATGCGAGCGAAGCTTATGAATTGAAATGTCATTTCATGCTACGAACGAGGATACACGATCGGTTGTTTTCAATGATTTATCATACTTCTTTCCGATTAATTTAATAACTTAATTAAAGTTTGGAACAAAAGTGCGCATTTGTCTCTTGCTCGATTACGTCGAAGAGAAGAAACGCGCGATGCTCGTAAACGAAATGAAAACATCGAGAACGTTGAATTTCTGACGGTGCGATAAGTCAACTGCACGTCGGATGTGACGAAACTAGTTTGCATTCCTCCATGTCTGCCAAGGTCTCCCGCGTAGCAAAATCCTTATGCAATCCGCTTCCTCTCGGACGTTTCCGCGTAAAAATTTCGGGGAGAGAACCCGGTTATTCTTCCGGCGACCCAGAAGACGAAGAAACTCCTTCCTCTCCGCGTGTCGCGCGAATCGATTATCGGCGACAGAATGGACGTACAAGCTTTTTGCGCGAGACAGTTTTTACTAGCGGTGTCGGTGAAATCTGCAAATTCATAGATAAGTGGTGCCGGTCCATTTAAGCGTAAATGGTAAATCATGACTAGGTGAAAGGTAAACAGGAACCGATAAAGGCCTCGGTGCGTGGACCAAACTATTTGGATTTTGGAACCGTGCTACACAGTCGGCGAGCGGTCCATTGACCCGTTTCAATTCATCGGAATTGTCGTTGACATAGGTTTTATGCCTTCCACATCGCTTTCACCTTGATCGCCGTTTTTCTTTTCGCGACACGTTTGTCGAAGCGCGCGCTCTCGTTTGAAGAATTCTCTTTTCGTCGAGTCGACGATGAAATATCTGACCGAGCTCATATATCTTGGAACGATCGAAATAACAATCAGTTGAAGTCACGTCTTTCGGGCGTTTTTAAAAGCAATATTAAAGAAATTACTCATTTTCTCTCAAGCTGAGAATCAAATCAAAACTCCATTTGTCGACCATGCGCAGATCCTTTCTACTTAAGCGTCATCATTTTCTAATATACCCGTCGATTTCACGTATCGCCAGATCGCGGAGATCGCCGCTATCCTAAGGTAATATTTTCTAAGGTTAACGAGAGGGAATCTCGCGCGGTTCCTCGTCCTTGCCGCAACGCTTCAGCGCCCACTTTTCTGACACCGAGACTCCCGGGCTGCAAGAACTGTTGCGTGAGGCTGCGTCGTGGAGGAACGGAGGATGCTGTACGACTCTCGCCGGTCTCGCCTGGAAAACGAGGCTACAACAGTACCGTGTAGCCGGTGGCACCTACATGACGGCATTCCGCCATCGGTCTGGAGAGATGAATCGTTCCGCTACATTTTTGTCCGGAGGAATTCTTTCGAGACGTTATCTCTCTTGTCCATCGACCGATGTTATCGCGTGTAATGATTGCCGATTGATTGTAATATGCCGACATCGGCGGCACAAAATAAATTCCTGACAATGAAAAGCTTGAGTTGACGTGCTTATTTTGACAACGACAAGACAAGGCAAGACACGATGAAATCGGCAAACTTCGTTGCCTGCTGAATCATATCCTTGCCGTTGGTGAAATGCGTAGTTTTTACTGAATCGTTACTTTGATTTAAAACGCGATTAGATTTGCTTCCGGATTTTCTTAATTCAGTCTATGTTTCAAAGTTAAGTTTCGCTTATTGCTAGCATTACACAGCATGCTAGCATATCAGCATTACACAGCATGCTAGCATATTAGCAAAAGTTGTAAATTATAATTTATGAGATCTATGATCAGAAAAATAAAATTAGAATTTTACCATATGTAATAAAGAACCAGATTTAATCTCGAAAATTATCATTTTCATGCATTTTTTATGAATAAGATTCTAATCAGTTTCTGTAAATTCGAATAGATATTTAATGTAAGGCAAATATAGTTACATAAATTTTACTCTAAATATTGGACGAATTAATTTTATAATTTAATGAGATTAGATTATTATTAGATTACATTAAGTAATTATTAAATAAGCGAGCATTACTGAGAATCCATTTAATACACAGAGCTTTGAAAATCAAGATTAAGGGTGACTTTAGTGAAATTAGAAAAGTGAAATTAGAATGTATGATTACTCTTGTATGTTTTATCCCTCTTATTTGAAAAGATTAATCTACACGGAAAATCGCCTACGGAGGTTCGAGTTCATCGAACTTGCGAGCGGAAGTAGAAATCGCGCGGCAGCGCAGAGGCCCACGGGCCGTTGTCTCCGTTCGTAGATTCCATCGCGAGACCGGCGCGAGGAGGGAGCAGACTGGCGGACGGTCAGAGGGTGGGATCCCGGGGGGATCCTCGATCCTACCTCGCGCGTTTCGCCTTGACCGATCTCGGCTGATCTATCCCCACGATCGATTCCCACCACGATCCGCGGTTTTGGCCTCGTTTGCGTTTACATCGCTTACGCTCGCGGAAGATACCACCTCCGACGTGCCGATCGACCACCACCAAAGCCACGGGTGGTCGGAGGATACCGAGGCACCAAAGTTATAAAGCGGACCGGCTAAGCTGACGCGCGGCGCTGCCACTTTGTCGGGCGATCACTACGTGCCACGGTTTTGTCTTCTGCTTTCCTGGAACGAAGAGGAGAGGCATTTGTCCCCCCTTCCCCGACGAACGGACACCTCTCGCGCGGTGTCATCCTCTGAGGCGCACGGTCGTCGGGCCATGTCATTTTGACGTGGAGTCGCGGGTGCGGTTGTAATACTCCCGGACACACGGTCCTCGTACGCCACTACGCCCCGTTGCACGCACGAAGGAAACAAGGATCTGAACTCGTGACATAAGGTACTCTCTCAATTAAAGAACGGCCTCAGATAAGTCTTTTGCACCCCTTGAGAACAAGATCCTTCCCCAAGTCGGGCGTTATTCCGCGCATGGGCGGCTTTGCGAGGAAACTTGATCGGCAAGTTTATCTCTTGTTGCACTCAATTAGCGCAGTACAAATCATAAGTATGTAGACATAAATGGATAATTACAGAAATAGATTTTTTTTTACAAAGACCCTTTTATGTAACATAAGGCAATATTTTTCTTAAGATCTTAATGCAATTATTTGCATTAGGATTTTAAGAAAAATATCGCTCAAAATTTCTTCATCATAATTATATATTGTACGATTATGCGGGTAATGATTTATTCAAATTGAATTTTTATTTTACTGGTGTCATTAAAAAATGGAAATGTCGCAATATCACATGTGGAAATATGCAATTGTTGTCCACTTGCTAATTCCTAAAAATCTTGAGTAAGCGTTTAATAATTTTGCAACACTAAGATATCTTAATTTCCTTTAACGTATAGTCATGTTAGTTACGCAATTTTTACGACGAACAGCTGAAAGAAATGTAGTAAAGAAATGTAGTAAAGAAATTAGTAATAAAATAGAAATGCCGTTTTTGCAGTGTACAAAAAATATATTACAAATATTTCAAAAATTGAAATTAAAAGAGAGATATTTTATTTAAATATTTTAGAATGTTCAACATTAATAGAACGTTTAATAAGAACGCGTAAATATGTGATTGATATATGAATTACGCATTTCTTTTACTTTCAAAGTTTAATAAGAAATTAAAAAGCATGTCGACATAAATAATTAAATATATTGACATAAATATGTATACTAACAATATAAAAAAATTAAATGTTCCATTATATATAATGTGATTCCATTATATATTTGTTTGAAAAAACGTTTATAATTCTTCATTCATTCCATTGTCAGAATTTCTCTATTGTCATAAATAAATCTTACGGAGGCTATTTTCTTCCTTTCCTTCTCTTTTTCTATTAAAAAAAAATTTTAGAAAGGGGTTATCTTTATTAATAAGCTTAATTCTTATAAATTTATTGAATCATTTATATGGATTTATACTTACATCGTTCATCATAAGCTTAACTTTCGCTAGTGATTCGTAGTGTTCGTCTGCTTCGTGAAGCTCCAACTGTTGTTACAAGCAAGATGCACTTGAATCAAGACCAATATCTCAATAAAGAATTTCAAAGATTTCTCTCATTCGCTTCTATCTATACCTATTTGTGCCTCTAAAATGAAAGTGCAGTTTTCACATTGTCACGTATCATACAGTGCTTAATGACCGTATTAATAATTATATCGCGATAAAGATTCTAAGCAATTATATTAAATGAATAATCGCATTTTCCCGGACTTTATTAATCTTTGTACAATACAAATTACTTTTATACCAATTAATAAATCATCATCATTAGCATTACAATTAATATTCGCTGATTCAGTTTGCGTGTTAAGGGAGAAACCTACGTTATAAATTATTGGGAATTTAAATACTTAGACTTAAAGATCAAGAATGCGCGATTATTTGTTAAAGAGCTTTCACATTCTCTCTCGATTTATCATTCGTATAAACGAGACAAGATCCCTTGAAGGTCTGAATGTTTCACTATTTAATTTTTTTCTTGTAATTTAAGTTAATTTAAATCTATATAATATTCAAATTCTGCCAAAAATATAATTTTTTTCTCGGCGATGATAATTTAATCTTAGAGATTATCTGATTGAGAGAAATCTTATTGCATATTTATGATAATATCCAAAAAACTTGATGCGCCTATTATTACTCTAACTTGAAATGTACATTACAGTATAAACGAATGTAGGTACATACTGGCATTTGCTGACACATTCGTAAATGCTGACGTATAAGTAAATGATACGTGCAGTGAAATAACAATTTGTTACGCGCTGCAAAAATTCACAACTACCGATAATTTTGCAGGAATTTCTCGATATATTATTTCCACTTAGAAGAAAGATTCTCCAGTGTTTTTTTGCAGTCATCTTTTTTTCAGATAATCATTTTGTAATATATTTCATATTTTTTCTTTGAAACAAAGATATATGTTCGCAAAAAAGTGATAATCTCTATTGTCGTTCTGTGAAGCAATTATTCCGATTTCCACTGCAAAATAGCTTGAAAGGAAAGACTACCTAATTTATTTACTAGCTCCTTGAACACGCGGTGCAGCTTCGGAATCGCAACAATTACGCCACGAGTTCAATGCGAAATCGCTCGCTCAAGGAAAGTAACTTTCCTCAAAGGATATGCTAGTTGATGGATCATCGACCTGACAACAAACTGCTTAGAAAAAGAAAGAAAGAAATATGTACAGAAAGAAACAAGTGTTCACGTCGGGACACGTTTATAGCGACTTCGGGAGATAGCGGTAATAGTTTCTTCAGAGCGTGAAAGTTATGTTCCGCGGTACATACAGTGAGTGAACGACCGGATGATGTGCATCGAGGAAATAGCTATTAAGAACTAATTGCGAGTTGATGCACGTATGTACATACAGCATCTTTCGTTCAACTGGTCGACTGTCGATTTTTCAAATGTTTTAATATCACACACTTGGAAATATAATGCGCTCTATTCATCCTTAATGCGTGTACTTATACATTCTTCTGTACATTCAAAAATATTTAAAAAATATTTCAACAATATATTTTAACAATAAAAAATTGAAAGTTCTTAAAACGGTTCTTAGTGCATGAATTAATACTAATTAATATTCAATTAATAATTCTATAATATGAACTATAAATTGTACGTTTTAGCTTCATTTGAAATCATTCTCAGCGATAATAAAAATAAGCAATGATAATAAAAATAAAATAGTAAAAATAAATTAATTAAAGATCTCAAGTTCTCATTTTTATTTATCACTGTCATTCTTATTTATCATGTCGCGTCGCTAAGAACGGCTCGAAAAGTGATTTATAATTTATATGTAAATATTATAGAATCGTTAATTGAAAACTAATTAGTGTTAAGCACTATAAACTGCGTTTAACTTTCAAAACAAATTTTATTGTTATTAATTAATTATTTTAAAAATATATCGTTTAAAGAAAGATATTTATTAGGAAATAATTAACATGGCCCATGTTTGTTAAGTCGTTCAAATCAAGCATACACCGGATGCAGAGACCCAATTATTTCACATGAGGTGGCAGTTTTCAATCGCACGTTTATTCAATTTCCTATGTCGGTATAATACAAAAATGTATATCACCGGAAAAGTTCAGTAGACGCATAAAATTTAAAAAAATTTAAAAAGAACTTTGTTTTGTCTTATATTTAAAAATCAATGTGATTCTAGAAGACAAAATCTAAAGCTATCTCGTCAATAAATCACTCTTTACGACGTATTTTTACAGTAATTATACATAATTTTACAATAGTTCAGCATGGCAATGTTTTCTTAGACGTAAATAACAATTACAATTTATAATTAAAGGAAATTAACATACATAATGTTCACAAATGCAAATTCACAAAGGTCACTAGGTTGCTTGATTTTTTTTATAGGCGATGGCGAACTTTATTAATTCGACAACAAAATTCTTCAGTGATGCATACGATTATTACGTCTGGACGCTGTCCCTCGCAGGTAATCGTAATACATTAGATTATTATATCAGAAATTCTGTGATGATCTGTAGAGTAATTAAATTATTTGCTTTTAAATAAATGTCGTTTTGTAATGCCTATAGATGTTAATTTATCTAACTTTGATGATATAAATTAATTATATAATGATGTAAATTTGTAAATTATTTTTATATTAATTATAAATTTATGTACAATAAATAAGGATATATTTACAATGAATAGGAATCGCTTAAATTGTAATGATTCGTATTATAAACGAATAAGATATCGTGGATTTTTCATAAAATTATTTTGATTTTTAGACGAGAGATCAAAGGGATGGTTGTTGGTTGACTCGCCAGGACCAACGTTACTATATACGATGTTGTATCTCCTCATCGTCTGGGCGGGTCCTAAGGTCATGAGAAAACGAAAAGCTTTCAAATTAACGTGGGCATTAGTGCCCTACAATCTTGCCATGGCCTGTCTCAATGCTTATATTGCCATTCAGGTGAATACCATTTCCTGTCCTCCGATGATGGGAAAATATCGCGGAGCTTATCTTCATTTTTCTTATTTATCTTTATGCAGTCACTTTCACTCGAAAGTGCGTTTCTCTATCGCTTATCTGGCATCTCTCTGTATTCTTTGCAGTTATTCGTAGCTTCCACAAGGTTACGATATAGTTACGTATGCCAGCCAATAAGACACATCACGCGTCCCGACGAGCTTCAGGTAGGCGAATTGTCGTAAAATGAAAAAATAAAATATTCAAAGGTCATTCTCCTTTCCTTTTCTCTGTTATATTTTAATGTTTATATATTTCTAAAAAACATTTCTATTAAAAATAAATGCCCTTTTTCTTGTTTTACTATGCTAAATTTAGGATAATATGTATAAAGAGAAAAGAAATTAATTTATTAGAAAGTATATTAATACAAGAATATGTTTCGAGAAACCGTAAAAGAAAGCGCGTGTTCGATTTAAATTGTATATCAATAGAGAAATGTTTAATTCAAATGCAAACAATGCAAATAATGAGAAATCTTTCAGTAAATTGGTATTTTCTATGTTCAGATCGCTCACGCGGTTTGGTGGTATTACTTTAGCAAGCTTTTGGAATTTTGCGATACGTTCTTCTTCATTCTGCGGAAGAAGGACAATCAGTTGAGCTTCCTCCATGTCTATCATCACTCGACTATGTTTTCGTTATGGTGGATCGGTATTAAATGGGTACCGAGCGGATCCAGTAAGTATATCTTTATTTCAATATTAATCCCAACGTGATACACTGAAAAATATTCTGGTTGACAACGGACGAATAAAAAAATCTTGTAGGATTGATAAAATATTCTGGTTATTATAAGTTATAAAGTATTGAATTCTATTATAATAACTAGAATATTTAAATTAAATCCTACAAGATTTTCTGATTCGTCCGTTTTCAACCAGAATTTTTTTTCAGTGTAGAATTAATGTTAATAATTATTGTTTTAAGTCGACTCACTTACTAGTTGACCGAGCCAACATTTAGGTCGACTCGAGCAGCGTCGATAATAATTAGTGGCAATACTGAGCTTATCTTTAAATAAATGTTAACAGCATTTGCCAAGTGCGGCCGAAAATTTGTGCAAAAATTTATTAAAGCTAAATGTTGATTACGTTTTATCTCCTATTCGATTATTGGCATTTATATCGAAGAAAACGTTTGATGAGATTCTTATATTAATGTACACTTGCAGCTTTCCTGCCAGCGATGGTGAACAGCTTCATCCACGTGCTGATGTACTCATACTACGGACTCGCCGCGCTGGGCCCTTCGGTGACCAAGTACCTCTGGTGGAAGAAATACTTGACGATCCTTCAGCTCATCCAGTTCACGACTGCCTTGATTCTGGGAATCAACGGCATACGATCGGGATGTGACTTCCCTCTCTGGATGCAGTACGCCCTCGTGATTTACATGCTCTCCTTCATCGTCCTGTTCGGGAATTTCTACGCCAAAGCCTACATCGCGAAGGTCAGATATAGATTTCATACAGAGCGCGTTATCTCAGATATACATGTTTGTTATCGATTTATGATCGACGTTTATTTGCAGGGTAAACAAGTGTACGCGGAGAAGCGGCTCGAGAGGATAAAAGCCGCCGAGAGGAAGTTGATGAGCATGCAACTCGACGATGCGGTCAGCAATGGCAAGGTCGCGAACGGGTATGCGAACGGGCACGCGAACGGCTACGTGAACGAGACGGCGAAGAAGACCCTATGAAGCGGTTCTCCCCGAGGGTGTCCCCCATCCAGGGAGACCTGCTCCACGGCACTCGCGACGTATGACGAAGGAGAAATAGTCACGGATATTAGTCGACGTCGGGTAGTGCTTCGTGATCGATGGGAGTAGCTTAACATTAAAAAAAATAATTAATAAATAAAAATACGAAAACAAGGGGCAAGGGGCAAAAAGGAAACTGATTTCTCGTTTAGATCCCGCACATTGTCGGGCTTGTGCTTTCGTGAGACGAAGATTTAGCACCGTGATTCCAAAGTTATCGAATCAGCAATTGTACATTCGCGACGCCACGCTGATTCCAGCAACTGTACATACTAACGGACATACGCCGAAGAGACGGTTCAGAACCGAGTGTGTAGCGATTAGCGCGATTGGGCCCGCAAAGATGAGAGTTCGCACATGAATCAATATGCATTTGGGGGCCTGAAGCGGAAAGACTTATATGTACTACTTGTATGAAGATAAATATCAAAATATCACGAGAAAAGCAAATGATCTTTCTTTTTAAGGAGGAGTCAGAATAGACAAATAAGTTTTTCCCTAAATATATAAGATTAAAATAGTCGTAACGGGGATGAGGGAAATGTGTGCGTATGTGTGCGTGTATAGATGAAAATAGAGAGGTAAATGGACTGTTAGGCGAGAAAAAGGGAGAGAACGAGAACGACGAAAGAAATTTCAATGGATGAAAAGTTGGAAGGTTGTCACGGGAAGATCAAAGCTACGTCTTAAAAAAAAAGCAGAGAACGCTCGAAATTCAATGCGACACGTTAATTTGTGAAAATTACAAGATGTATGCGAGTGTGTGTATGCGTATAATACATACTGAAATTGATTCGACTAAACTTCGCAAGTGCCGTTTCGCGTATGAGCAACAATTCTGTATGAATCAATAGAAATTAGAAAATCGGGAAGCCTATCACGCAGTTATATTACTGATTGATCTGCACAGAAACGAGGAGGTTACGCGATACACGGAGATCCGCTCGCTTTCGTTAAAACAAATACATTTAAATATGATACAATATAATCGACAGATTTTTATTCGTTTTCAAACATAATAAATTTCAATAATTAAAAAAAAGAAGTATGGATCGGTTAGACAAAGGTTTTTATATACCAACGCTTTTCTACAACGAGTAATCCAGATATGTACATACAAATGACGCGCTTTCGTCGCAATAAGGGCTATATCATCAATGAAAAAAAAAATGTAACAGAGAAAACGTCCATTGCGATTGTTCTATAATCTATCATATATTGTGAATCACGGAGAATCTGTTTTTTATCCAAAGTACGATTTGTATACTTATCTCGAAATTTACGAATGACAATTAACAATTGAATAAATTACAAGATGATCATTTGCGACGATGGATCATTATATTGCGCGGTGCTCGTGTGTTTCCTCCTACATATTTCTCACTTTAGGTAATTATATTATATTGTTAATGTGTTTATATAAATACACATATATCATTATAACGGATGATATGCAGTTGTTATAAAAATGGCATTGCTGCGCAATGTGTAAAACAAAGAAATGCATTATGTTAATTCTTCACGGCTTACGTTTATTTGTCCTTTCAGTACGAGATTTTTCTTATTGATAACATCCGACTTTTAATTATTAGGCATTAATACATATGGCATAAATGTTATGTATAAAATTTTTTTTTCTGTATTCTTTTATTGTATATATCCTGAAGATAATAAAATTACTTTAAAGAAATCAATATTCTACATAGATTAATGAGATTGTATCAGATACATAAATGGCTGCACAGTAATTTTTTCCCGACGTAATGACATACAGGTGAGATATACATTATAGAATGTAAATATCTCACCTATGTTCAAATTCCATGTTTGGCAGTTGCTGTACCGATCTGTTCGAGTTCGCCAAAAATAAGACTTACCCGTACGGTTTAGCGATATCGCCAGATGGCAAACGGTTTGCATCTCTCAGCGGGAACAGAAAAGTGAGAATTTTTAATTTCCTGCAATAATTTCCTAAATGTCTACAACGTCACGTCAAATATATTGTTCAAACATACAGAATATTTGATGAGGCGCTGTAGACACTTAGCGAATTGCACTGAATCTCTTCAATTCAACCCACGTAGGAAAAACGAAACTAACAAGTCTGGCCGGAATCGAACGGACCTTATATCTTTACCAATCATTCGCGTAGACCACAGAGTCACGCGTCATGTGGTATACATCAGACATGTCCAATCTAAGCTCCTTCTGAGACCAGAATCTGACAATGAGACCTCTCCGCGTTCTGTCTCTTTCCACTCTTTTTCCGTTTCGCTCAGCGTGAGGCTGAAGAGGGGGAAGCGCCGCAGCTCGGGAGCTTAAGTTGGACATGTCTGATATACAATTATAGAGAAAAGTAAAATACTTATTAAGAAACAATTAGATAGAACTTTTGATATACAAACGACTGAAATATACATTTAAACTTATCTATTATTTTTATCTTATTTATCAATCCAGCCTTTATTCACATTACATTATGGCAGTGTAATTAACAACCAAGAGCCATTACTCTTTGCAGGATAATTTTTTGTTTGTCACTTGTAGTAAATTTATAAATATTCATTTAATTTTTTGTTGTATCAATTAAGAAAATCCTAAATATTTGTATGAGAAATATATATATATATATATATATATATATATATATATATATATATATATCGATAAAAGAAAATAAAATAATTAAAAGTCATGATTAACCACGACTTCGTAAAATTGCTAGAGCTAACCATATCGAGCACGTCTTGCCAACGTATCGTTGCATGTGGCAAACGAGAGCAAATTCAACGGGGCCCGTGATATTGTGAATCTTCGTGGCGGCTATTTGCTCCGCAAGTTCATCAAGAGTGGTCTGACGTAAGTTCAGGAGGAAACCGTGCGTGTGATATGCTCTGTACAATTGCTTCAGGTCCCTCTTGTCTACCTGACGCGTTAAGTCGTTCGGAATGTCGGAAACAAAGCCTCGCAGAACGCTGACCGCGTGACGATTAAATATTGTTGTCAAACCGAGAGCGCTGCGCCAGCCGGACAATTTGTCTCGCAAATATTGCTCCATTTCCGGCGCGCCTTCCTTCTCCTGCCCATCTCCCTCGGGTATCGATATCACTGTTGGTTCCAATGCCTGAACGGATCGATTGCTGGTCGATGTGGCGACAGGCACGAGTGGTCGCCAATCTTTGCTAATCGCCACGTTGTATCTCAAATTATGAGGCAGAATGGATTTCTGCATGTTCTCCCATATCTATAACAGAGAGACGCTGTTATAAAAATAGGAAAAAGCTATGGAATAAAAAATAAAGACGTTTATTTTCATGAGAGGAAAGCAGAGCTGGGTAAATTTATTTGAAATAAGAAATAATAAATAATTCCATAAATAATTTTGTTAAAAGAATTCAAATAATTATATTAAATAATTAAATAATTAATTTAAATAAATGTAGAAATAATTTTTTTGCAACTTAAAGTTATGCATTATTCAAATAAATTTCTATTCAATTTTGTCATTTAGATAAAATTTTTTCTTTTTTTGCATTATTCATTATTCGCACGTCTATAATTATTCATATTATTCTTTATTCGCGTTATTATTATTTCTTATTTATCATTTCTTATTTATTTGTCATTATATTATATTACTCTGTATCATTATATTACTATTCTAGTAGTACAATAAACAATTTGACAAAAAGTATTATTATTTATTATTTCCATAAAATAAGTAATAAAGAAACAAGATAAATAATAAATGACAAATAAAAAATAAAGCGAATCAAAAATAACATAAATAACAAATAATGTGAATTATAAATCATATAAATAATAAATAAAATGTTCCAAATAACAAATTAAATACCGATTTATTTGAATAATACCCAACTCTGGAGGAAAGAAACATAAACTTCTTATTGTTTGGAGAAATAAATTAATTGTTTTGTACTGACGCCAGAGTGACTGATCAAGCGGGACACTTTCATCAATGAACAGCGACTGTCACTCAATTTATAATGATCCCCGATTTCGGGATCCCATAGAACGACGTCGTTTTCCTCGATGCTCAAAACAAACGCGGTCCATCGGCTTATCTGCGAAGAACCTGCATCCACAAGTAAGTACATTCTGAATAAAACATTGCACTTCAATGCACGTCGACAAAAGAGAAATAATGCCGCGTGTTTACAATTTTTTCATACATACTAATTCAGAATTTATTTGAACATGAGAAAATGTTTTTTAAGAATTTCTCTTTACCATTCCTTGGGTTGATTTGTGAGAGTTTGCGAAGTACGTCTCGCACTATATACGAGGTGTATTCGAAAAATAGTTCAGAAAATTATTTGGTAAATATTTTATTTTGGAATTGTTATAAATACTTTTTTACAACATATCTTTATTTATTTTTCAACATAATCACCAAGGAAACCTTCCACTTGGTGCACTTGGTAAATTTGATTTTGATATTATAAAAGTTTCCCGTTTGCTATCTTAACTACTTTATTCTCTCTTATAATTATTCTTGAGCGCGAGTTTGGTCTAGTAGATAGTGCATTGATCTACTATGCTAAAGGGGTTCGATTCTTGGCAAACTTTCAAATTTTTCGTACGCTCGGCTCCTCTCGGAAGGAAATAACAAACCACCGAAAGAAAATATGTTACCAAGGGAATTTTTCTAAAAATTTGCCGTTTGATATGCGAGAAAAATCACCACGCCTAATAGCAAGCAATAGGACTGAGCATCATTTTAAATCTCGACCTCGTCCCTTCCTCCCCCTTAAGATATGGTTCTGTCCCGGAGTAATAAGGATTAAACTTGATCCAAAATAACACAAGGATCAACGGTCACATAGTTCAGTTAGTCAAAGAAGTGCTTAGAGCACATAGCGCTTAAAGTATTGACCTATAGCCGAAACGTTCCATCACGTACAATCAGCTCGGAGCGCTCGTCCAAACAAAGTGATTCTGACAAGGGAACCGTCGGAAGTGTCCCTCACCGATTTCAATGAGCTTTGGATATATTGTAGAGCATAAAAAAAATTAGACCCCTATTTTTTTTAGCGACGTATCTCAACGTTTAGGGGTTGAAACAATCCCTCGAAAATAATGGATTTTTTCATTTTCTACGAATATCTTTGAAAATATGGAGTGTATGAAAAAATGTTTTATATAAAAGTTTTGCGGTATTTTATACTCTTTACAACTGTATATTTATATTTTTCAAAAATGTCATTTTTTAATTCACCCCCTTATTTTCGATTATTTATATGGGTTTTCGTTAAATTTGCGTACCTAACAATACATATGATTGCAGACCGAGGCCTTGCAGCAGCGTCGCCAGCAAGGCCGCTCTGCCATAGTGGTCGACCTTGTTCACGTTTAAAGCCTGGCGCGGCGGGACCGGGCCGTAGTGCATCGGCAAGGGCGGCAGAAGCATGACGAGCCGCGCAGCGTCGTCGGGCGTCTCTACACCGGCTAATTTGTAAGGCGTCGCCAGGCAGCGTTGGATCCCCTTTAACAAAGTATCGAGGGCGTTAGCTTCCAGGGACTTGGCGTTACCGGGCTGCTCGAGCCTCATCAGCACGTAGATCCGGGTGTGCGAGCGGCCCGGGCTGGCCTGCACGTAGCCGAACGACAACACGGGACTGAACAGGGGGGACAGGGCGACCCAGCGTTCGAGCTCCTGATAATTCCTGTGGCTCTCCAGGGGTATCCTCGCCTCGCCCAGCCACTGCTGGCCCCAGACGGGGTGCTGATCGTACAGGCGGAACTTGACGCAGTGCTCGCCGCTCTGCCTCGGCAGTTCGAAGTGCATGGTCTGCTGCCAGACGGGCGCGGGCCCGTCCGCCGTCGCGGTCGCGTGGACGACGTTGCCCCACTCGACCTCCAGCAGAGGGGTGACCAGCGCCGATTCCTCTCTCACCGGCACCTCCACCCCTCGCAGGATAGTGACGGCGAGGATCGTCCTGCCTACGACGTGGTGCCTGCGTGTGCTGGACGACGGCCTAAGCGGCCGGCTGGCCTGGAACAGATTCTTCAGGGACACGTCCAGCAGGGAGAAGGCCGACTGCTCGGCCACGACAATGTCCGGCGATTTCGAGTCGCGCGGCGACGCTCGGCGGCGAATCGCTCCGATGTCCGCGTCAAAGATCAGAGCCGGATCCGTCAGCAGAAAATACTTGACGTCCTTATTGCCGGTGGAGCGTCTGTGAGGTTGCGACAGGGAGAGACTGTTCTGCGGATCGTTCGGATCGTTGCTCGGTCTGTAAAGACTCGCGCCGATCTCTTCCGGCTCGCTGTCGTCGCACGTCGACAGGGAGACCGTGCAGACGACAGTGCCGGCGTACATCCTGCCCGAGTCGCCGCCGATCGCGAAATCTATGTTCACCTTGTGGTCCCTGACGCTACGTCTAGGCAACGGTAGCGGGAGCACGCTGGACGCTCCGTGCCGCGCGTGCACCTGTATCGAGAGATCGTGGCCCTCCGAACTTCTCGTCAGCAACTTGTACAGCTTCCGATTGAACGGGCCGTTCACCGTGCACACTGGCCGGCCCTCGAAGAGCACGGAGACCGAGACGATCTCGGGCGCCGTCCCGGCGGCCTGGGCCGTCTCCTCCGCGTGCACGCGGACGTCCCGCACCGCGAGCTCGACGAGTCTGCCGCGGAACCGCGGCTGCGACTCGTAGTCCAGCGGCTTCACGTCGTCGAGCCGGTAAGGCTTGACTAGCCTGTCGGTGAACGGGCTCTCGGAAGCGTAAAGCCCATCCTCGGCCAACGAGTCTCTCTTGCGACCGTCCGACACTCGCGAGGCTCTCTTGCTCTTCGTCAGCACCTCGCTCGTATCCCGATCGTCCTCGATCACCGGATACGCGTAGCAGAGGCTGAAGTCTTCCTCGGTTTTGTCTCGCGAGTGTCGTGCGGATCCCGTTACGAAATCGATGCGAGGGGAAGACATATCGCGATTATGAAAAAAGAAAAAGGGTTTTTTGGAGTATTTAATGTGCTGTCGAGTGATATTCCTTTTTGGTCATTTGACACACTTTTCGTTTTTAAAACTCTTTTTTTTTTTATTTATTTTTAATGCACAGAGTCTTAATTTCTTATATAATCCTATTAATTTTTTCAACTCTTAATCACAGAGTCCTTTTCTCACTTCTTTGACAAAAATATATGTAGGATGAGAATTGAAATCGAATCCAGAACCCTTCTGTAACTATTCAGCGTATATAAAAAAAGAACAAAAAGTTTTACTCCGAAGTATTATGCGATTTGTTTACGGCATACAGCTGTCATTTAACTTTTAGCGAACTATGTAAAATCTCTAAACTACGATTCCGAATTATTTCTAATAAATTGCGTCCGTTTATCTCGTCATGGAGTTACGGAAACTGCTGTAAGCAGTTAATCTCATGTGTCATGCGGAACCCACATTGACGTTTGTTTTGGCGTCTTCAGTTACCGTGGCAACAATCCTCGTGGATGATTTAAAAAGGCGGGTTTATCGGACAAGCGGTGACATCTCGTAGAGTCCCAAATGAATCTCAGAGAGCGATAAAAAAGTTACTCTATCGGTAACGAAAAGAGAACGCGAAAACATAACCTCTAACCGATCCAGGGTGGTAGATCAGCTATATTTTAATCGAAGCGATTTATCGGAATTCATCAATTCAGCCTCGTTTATCCGCAAGATTATCACTGACAACTTGTCAGTGTAACAGTAAGCTCGAATCGCTTGGAGAATGGACGAGAAGATGGATATCGTAAGCGAGGAGGTTTCGCCGGGAGCCGCTTCGGACGAGGAAGAGATGGTGACGAGCGAAACGGAGGAGAGAGCCGACAAGGAAGCGGCGGAGAATGATTCCGAGAGCGATGACGACGACAACGACGATGAGGAGGACGTCAACGAGTCCCAGGTGAAATCCCTGGAGGCTTCCTTGATGTCAAACCCATATGATTATTCCAATCATGTGGCCCTGATCAACAAGCTGCACACGATGGGCGAGCTCGACCGCCTGCGAGCCGCCAGAAACAACATGAGCAACGTATTTCCACTGAGCCCCGATCTCTGGCTCGCTTGGATAAGCGACGAGGTCAAGCTGGCGATCACCGACGAGCAGAAGGCCGAGGTGATCAAACTGTACGAGCGAGCTATTAAGGATTACACATGTAAGTGTTTTCTCAATTGCCTGAGGTTGTAGGTTTGAAGCAATTGTAATGTTATTCATAGATGAGTGTTGTGACGTGTACTTTCAGCTGTAGAAGTATGGCTGGAATACCTGCAGTTCAGCATCGAATACATGGGCAAGGATGAAGAAAAGGTTGATAAAGTACGTCAACTCTTTGAACGTGCACTGACCACTGTTGGAGCACACATCACGAAAGGGGCAATAATCTGGGAAGCGTACCGAGAATATGAGAATATGATACTTACTTCCCTGTTGTCGCCGGTAAGAGAGACATGTAGAATTAACCTTTACAAGATCAGATGATAAATGGCACATTATTCCTACAAATATGAGTACAATATTTCCAACTACTTTTTTATCTATTATAACAGTTCAATAAATCTCTAAAAATTCATATCAAGTTTCTAGAACAAATTTCTGTACTTTATTTTGGAAAAAAATAGAAAATGAGGAATGGGATTTAAAGTTTGAGAAATTTTTATGGATAAATTGGATGAATTGATCGGACACAAAATATGATTGATATTATAATAATAAATATGATTGATAATAATGTAAGAGTTAAATATGCATAAAAACAAGTTTTTTAGTAGACATTGTCTATCTATTTTTATGTTCTTTTTATATAATTGTTCTTAATTTTTTAGGAAGGAGATGCTGAAAGTGGAAGAAAGAAGGCTCAATTGGAACGCATTGTCAGTCTGTTTAAACGTCAATTATCTAATCCTCTTTTAGATATGGATAAGACATACGAAGAATACCAATCATGGTGCGCAAAGTATGGCACGGAAGTAAACACTGATGAAAAGTCCATTTTAAAATGCTATAAACGGAGTTCTGAAAAATTAATGTCGTACCTTCCTTACGAAGAGAAGCTTATCTCCACACAAAATCAAAGTGAACTGCTTGATGCTTACAAAGGATATTTACTGTATACAAAACAAAACAACTCAGATCTTGTTACAGTTCTGTATGAAAGAGCAATAATCGAGCTGAGCTTAGAAACATCGATTTGGTTGGATTATATAACTTATCTAGAAAATAAATCAAGACTTGAACATATATTGGATCCAATTTATCATAGAGCATCAAGGAGTATTTTATGGTGCTCGACAGTTTGGCAAAAATGGATGAGATCGTATGAGGAATGGAACAAACCCATATCAGAAATACAAGCAATATTCGAGAATGCTTTGTCAAGCGTTTTCTCAACGGTGGATGAGTATCTCAATCTGTGGATTACGTATCTCGAATGTTTACGGCGCAAGCTCGATCAATACCCTGACGAAGAAAGGGAGAAACATATAGATGTTATCCGTAAAACGTTTAATAGAGCGTGTGAGCATTTGGCGAAATTATTTGGTCTGAATGGCGATCCTAATTGCGTTATCTTGCAATATTGGGCGAGATTTGAAGCAATACAAGCAGATAATATGGAACAAACTAGAAGATTGTGGGCTGATATCCTTTCACAGGACCATTCTGCAACAGCTTCTTACTGGATGGAATATATAGTGCTAGAAAAGTAATTATATATATTCAAATAATAAGTTTTCTATTTTATAATTTATATTTGTAATTTTATCTTATTCTTTTTTTTTTAATTTATTTATAGATGTTATGGAGATTCAAAACATTTAAGGAAATTATATCGCAAAGCCTTGAGTTCCACGCAAGACTGGCCGGAAAGTATAGCAAACTCATGGATAGATTTTGAGCGTGATAAAGGAACTTTAGAGCAAATGGAATTCTGTGAAGCGAAAACGAAAGAGAAACTCGATCAAATTGCGGCAGAAAGGGAAAAAGCGCAACAAGTTCTCTCTCAGAATGAAGTGTCCACACAAAATAAGAAGGCAGGTAAAAGAAAGGCAGATGACGGCAAGTGGAAAAATTTAGGAAGTTCCCCGTCGAAAATCGTGAAAGCTGTCAGCGACATGCGAGTGAAACCAAAATTACGAGAAAGTGGTTTAAATATTGACAACAAAACGACGAATGATCAAGAGAAGTTAAAGCCAAAAGTCGTACCACCGCCCGGTTATAAAACGACAGAAGCTAAAGATATAGATGATAAAGTTAGTCAATATGATATAGATGATAGTACTTCAGTTTTTGTCAGTAATTTAGATTTCACAACGACTGAAGACCAAGTAAAAGATGCTCTTAAACCCGCTGGACCGATAACGTCATTCAAAATGATTAAAGATTATAAAGGACGTAGCAAAGGATACTGCTATGTACAATTAAGTAGCATGGTACGTATATTTTATCGTTTAATAAATGAGAACTTGAATAAAAATGCATCTAAATGCGAAAAAGTAAGAAATAAAATCGTTGAAAATAGATGTATAATTTTATCATTGCAACATTTAATTTCGTGTCTCGTGTCTTAAAATTTTTATACGTTTAAATTAAAATATAATTTTCAATTTACTACTTTACAGGAAGCTGTGAAAGAAGCTTTGAAATTGGATAGAACGCTTATAAAAGGACGTCCTATGTTTGTTTCAAAATGTGATTCTAACAAGAGTTCTAGGGACTCAGCATTTAAATACAATTCTACACTTGAAAAGAACAAGCTTTTTGTTAAAGGTAACATGTTTGTAATATATTTGCAAATTACACAATAGTTTCAGAATTAATTTCTTCGTTTTTCTTGTTTAGTCATCATTAGATCATATATTTTCAAATTCCTTGAATATTTTCTCATAATATCATTCCTGCATATTCAATATTATGTTTAAGGACTTCCACTTACGACAACAAAAGAGGAACTGGAGAAGATATTTCAAGTTCATGGAGATCTAAAGGAAGTTCGTCTAGTTACTTACCGTAATGGGCACTCAAAGGGCTTGGCTTACGTTGAGTATCACGACGAAACAACCGCTGCGAAAGCCCTTTTAAGTACCGATGGCATGAAGATTCAGGACAAAGTTATCAGCGTTGCGATAAGTCATCCGCCCGATCGCAAGAAACTTCAAACGGAGGAAAACGGGGGACAGGTGAAATCATTAGGTGGAACATCGACGAGTCGTACAGCATTCGGCCTGCCTAAGACTTTGCTGTCTATGGTTCCCCGTAATGTTAAAAAGAGTAGCAGTAACGGCAGCGCAGCTTCGGATGGAAATGCACAATCGATGAGCAATCAGGACTTCAGGAATATGTTTCTCAATAAAAAATAACGTGCTCTATCACATGATCATGTCTTTTCTCGGTCTATTGACATTAATTTTAAAACTGTTATCGATTATGAATATAAAAACTTGTATGTTAGTAATACTGTTAATAGATCTGCCGTTAAAATTTCATCTGGCAAAAGTGCGTTATGTATTATGATATACATGTGCGGTTAAAAAGATCAAATGTGCAGTAACTACAAAATTCTGTACGTTAAAAACTTCGTATACATTATACTCAATGTATGCGTATGTATGCGTATATATTTCAGTGCTCTACTTTTCAAACTTTCTTCTATGTGTAAATATATACTTTTTTTTGTTTAAAATATCTTATGTTTTCTAGGAAATGCCACAATTCATAAAGTTAAACAATTACTAATTCAGTATTAGTCAATCTAAACTGTTGGTACAAATTAATTTTTCATTTCATGTTAAAAGATATATGAAGGAAAAAATATATCACAAGATATAAATAATTATATAAAATAAATACTTTTAATACATATATATATATGTATAAAATTATAGATATATATACAAGAGAGAGTACGTGCCGAGTATAAAGATATATCGCTTGAAATACAGTCTGTTCATAAATGAACGTTATTTATGCGTTGTCATATTTAAACATAAGACTTTAGAATTAGGACAGAATGTAATTTACACGACAATATCGCATATTGATTTAATCGGAAAGTTCCTCTTCGGAAGCTATCTTTTCTCCAAGGTGCGATACTGACAATCAAGTACAGAGTTCTACAGCTGAAGCTGCGTGTTCGATACGTGAAGATGCCTTTTATGCCTCGGCGGGGCAACCGGCGGACTCTCCTGCGCCAGGAGTCTTCTCGCCATAAGCCACTTTTTGGCTCTACCGGCGTGATAGTAGTACGTGTAAAGCAATGCCATAGCGGCCAGCACCACCAACAGGCACGTACCAGCGATGACAACGCTGAACAGCCAATACGGCCCGGACTTCGGCAACCTGTCCGTCGGCAATCTGTCTGTGGGTGTGGAACTGGTGCTCGGCTGCTTCGGTAGCCTCGGCGGTGGTGTTGCTTCGTTGTCACCGATGACGATGTCGGCGCAGGCTCGAAATTCTTCCTGAGGCCCACATCCCACCGCTCCTAAACGTGCGATTTTGTGAAAATTTATTTGACATCTGGAGAAATTCTATCTGGTATTGTACGCAGATACTGTAAACAATTTACGATTATTTTGTAATATGTTGTTTCCAGATAGTCATTTTCGATTCTGAAAACATAGCGAATTATTAATAGTGTGTCAATTTTCTCATAGCAAACATGCTTTGCCTTATTAACGAAGCTATTAAATGGCGATGTTATGCAAGCAGACTGCAAGCTCTTGAGTCATTCTTATTATGTAGGATAAAGTAATAGTACTTTCTATTGCTTCGACAGAATCTTAATGACGTCTGGCAGGATTACTGATTGTTAGCACACATGTGCAGTAATAGCTAAAATATACAAGTCACGAAAATAAAAGAGAGATCTCAAAAACGCTCTTAGATTCGCGATGTAGCAAAATTAATCTTATCGTTTTCTTACATCTCGCGTGAAAGATTTATATGCCGTCACTATTGTATAAGGTGTCCCAGATCGTCTTTCATATGTGACTTCTTTGACCTACTTTGAGCTGATTCTCCGTTATCATTTATAAATTTAATATGCAGTATATTTGTTTTTTTTCCTCAGAAGTCACGTACTTAATAATAGATAGTGATCTTTGAAGCTCTAGTAATCCGTGATTCGTATCTGCAGTTTACACGTCGCATAGTACATTCTGCGGTTGATATCGGCGTACCTGTGCCGTTGCCACATTCGCCCCAGTTATTCCCGGCAATGTATCGCCATTGGAAGACGCACTGAGCGCAGGTCAAACCCTCGGGTAATTTGTAGTAACCCTCGAAGACCCGGTTGCCGGGGCCAGGGTAATAACGGGTGGATCCGTTCTCTGCGCGCAGCAAGTGTTGGTCCAGGCACTCCTGAGTGACCTCCCGGTCACGATAGGTCATAGCGCAGGTGCGGAACTCGAAGTAGCCGTGATGATTCGCCGTCAATTCCACGCGGACCGGTATGACCGATCCGGTCCGATAACGCCGAGCGATCACGCCGTTCCCATACTTGCCGCCCGTCTCGTGAACACGTGGCTGTAAAATCAAATAAAATGGAATAAACTAGAGTATTTATTGCATTTCCTTTTTCATATTATATATTTATTATAATATATATATATCTCATATATATACTAATATATATTACATTATTACATTAAAATATATTTTGTCTTTCAGAACACTATTTGCATATGTGTAACGAGAAAGGGAATAACGCGAATGTTGACAAAGGAGAGAGAAAGAGGAAAACGGATTTCACTTCTGTTTCGGGTTACTTTCGTCCGTACGATATCAGGTGTACGTATCAAGGCCAAGCGTCCCGCATAAAAAGACTTACAACGAAAACGCGATCGGCCGATTATGGAGACACGAGACCGGATCACGAAAGTTATGAGAGGCACGATTAGTAACCGCCGCTTTTTTTCTTCTTTTTTTTCAAATAGTATATAAATTCTGTAACCTGCGCTACGCACAATTAAAGTGAAAGCAAAATTCTAGATTTATAATCTCCAGCTGTTGTAATCCGATGATTTAATTCGCGATTAGATCCGGAAGAGAATTTTGTCTATCATCCTGTCTTGAATAAAATTCATTTTCGACGATCTGTGACATATGACAGAATTCGAGACAAAATTCTGTAGAAAATTTTAATTTTAATTTACGTAATATAAAAAATGTGATATGAATCATCATTGCGGAATTAAAAGGTTCTACCTTTTAGCTTCTTCTTTTTTTCGAATGCGTGATTTCATTGCGTGCTCGAGTGTACGATTCATTAAGGTAAACGACGTATCAATAATCGGTTCACGGTTGCAAAGTCTGTATTATTATTAGGCAGCGGGGAGAGTAATTACATCTTTCTCTCGTGTCACGAGTCATTGCGCGTCGCTTAATTCAGAATAATAAAACGCGCTTCGCAGCAAGGTGCATTTCACTCACTTTCATTAGGGATAGAAAAGGAGAAACGAACAAGTGCCTAACAATAGCGTCGAAAATATTGTTAGCACAGCCATCAGTAGCACTTTCTTCCGAACGAAAATATCTAATGAAAGTGTTCCTGTTGAGAATTGTGACAATTAAACAATGAACGAGTCGACTGAATGATTATTTTGATCATGCTATTTGTTCCATCGATTTGACATTTGTCTCAAGCTCGATAATTTCTTCCTTATTCAAGTTTTTTACGAGGGTTCAAAAAGTAATATCTCACATTTTTTTCTCAGCCAACAATGAAAATAGAAAAGTGAAATTTTATATGCTACAAATTTGAAGTTTCTCGCGTTTGTATGTGAAATTGCGTAACATTTCGACAGATAGTACAGCTGAATTGTTACAGTGATATCTGTGGTATTTATTTACGACTCGCATTCCAAACAACAAGCTATAATTCTATTCTTGGTTTAGGAGAAGGAAACTATGATGAACATTCACAAATGTTTGTGTGCTGTATGAAAGTTGTCAAGTCCATAGGAACATTATTGATCGCATTCTTGAAGCTCAATTAAAGCTTCAAAAAGTAGAGAGTAGGACCTGCACGATTGGCCGCAATCATTTTTAATTTTCTAAACTCAGGACCAATAATGCTCCTGTCGGCTGCACAAGTTTGTGAATGTTTATCATAGTTTTCGTCTCCTCAACCAACAACAGAATTATAGTCGTTTGGAACGCGTCATAAACAGATACCATTTTAGCAACTCGAACACAGCTGTGTTATCTGTCGAAATGCTATGCAATTCCGCATACAAAGGCGAGAAACTTCAAATTTGTAGCATGTAAAATTTCACTTTTCTATCTTTATTGGGTGAAAACATTATTTTTTGAGCAACCCTCGTACTATGTAAAAATTTTGATACATTATATTAATATTTAGATAGAAGAATCAGTCGACAGGCGGACCTTTTTCATTCGCACTGCATAATTTTCGGAAACATGTCGACATTATGGCGGTATTGTGCGGTACTCCACGGTCAACGGAGCGAAGAATCGCGCGTAATGGTGTGTGGTTGGTGTTGCAAGAGTGACGTCGAGAAGTAATTGTACGTATAGCGCGGCTGGATTATCATCTTTGACTCGCGAACAACTACCTTCGCAGACTTTCCATTGTTATTACAATTAAATCTTTCAGATCCTTATTATTCGGCAAGGCCGAATACAAACCGTGTTGTGTGACAAACAACTCGTAGCACAGCTTAAAACACAGTGATGAGACCACCTCACATTTGCACTACGTATGGATACTAAACAGATTACAATCCTGATTTTCGTCTTTGGAAAACGAACAGAAGTCGCCCAATGCGTGTCAAATTATAATTTCACAAACAACGATCTGAAGAAATCACTTTAGAGCCGGATTTATGTAAGAAAACTTTATATTAGGGAACACTTCTGGATAGAAAAGGAAAGAATATTAGAAAAAAGTGAGAAGAAAGAAAAGATAAGTAAAAGAAGGCTATAAGCTGTGATGAAAGAAAATGGAATCAAAAGTTAGATGTAAAGGGTAATAGGTAATTTAAAGTATGAATGTGTAATACGGATGACTAATATTATTGTAAACCAAGTCCCACTGCTTAGCTTGAAGTCATAATGAAGCTATAATGAAGTGAGGAAGTTATTGAAAGTTGTAAGAAAACTTTATGTACTACTTTACGATTCTCCATTTTCAGGAAGGACTCACCGTTGGAGAATCCCAGGGATCGCCACAGATGCCGCATTTCCCTTTGTTCCGTTGCCACTGCCTGGTGAAGCCGCCGCAGTAACACTCGTGGTCGTTGTAATCGTGAGGTGTGTCGAAGCCGTATCTCCACATGGAGGCTCTTGACGGCGGCTCTATCAGTCTTCCATGAGCGGACACTCTTTTAACGACTAGCAGGCCTGCGATCAGTGTCAGACCAAGCACGAGGGAACGCATGTCGGTCACGAGAGGAGCCGGCTTCTGTAAAAGATTGCAGGGTCGTCAGATAAAGTGCCGATCGCTAATGCAACGTAAATTGCGATGTGATTTGTATGTGTGCTCGAATGCACATTTGAATTCAAAGTTTTTCTTCCGTTACACCGTGGATCGTTACGTATTCGCGCCATGATTCACGCTACGTTAACGCTGTTCGAAGCTATGCTAATCGTTTCATCCGGAGGAGAGAGAATGCCTCTCGTTTCCCTTGATAATTTACTTCATTACTTCATGATAATTGACTTCATTAATCTGTTTCGCGCCCGTACTTAACAACTGCACACATTTAGCAGGCTCCTTTTTATTGCTATTTTAGTTTTACATCATGCGTTCTAACATACATACAATTGATTAAATCAGTCTATTATTTCAAGCAGAGCAGAGAGTTAATTTACTATTATCATTTCAAACGTTATTGCAAGCAAATCAGAGTTAATTTGCTGTTATCATTTCTCCAATATTGTTACGAGCGAAAGAGCGATGATTACAATAACGTGTTTACGGGTGAACAATCACGTATGGAGGATGACCGAGCGGAGGTTTGATGACCTCTCTCTCTCTCTTTCTCTCTCACCGCGCGGTACTACACCGAGCGTTTCGTTCGAAAAGTAACGGAGAAAACGCACACGCGAATTACAGCGACAACGATTAGCAACACGAAAGTCAGCGCGCCGTACTACATTAGAGATCGCAGGAACGTGTATTAATCAAGGTCAAACGCAAGTCCCATGTCCCCATGTTCGTTCGAGAGTACGCTGTGAGTAAGTATATCTCATGCTGGACATGAGCGTGAACTCCAACTTGATCGATATCGCGGTTTCGACGCGACCAGGGTCCCGAAGGAGTCACGAAGGCACATAAAGTCTGCGTTTAAATGCCGCATTCGAAAGCTGGGCGAAAGAGGGAGAGACACGATGACGAAGGAGCCACTGAACCGGTTATTACACCGACACTCCACGCGTATGGTATACCAGATACCGGGGGAATAAACATTCGTCAAGGTGAGAACCTAAAAATATATAAATACCTATAATTCAATCAAGATAAGAGAACAATATGAATAGTTATGGATTATAAAAAAAGAAGATAAATTGTGACCCCGCGCGACCTTCTCGCCTTAGATTTAGTCTTTAGAAATAATCCGTCTTTAATCATTTATATATGTTGACTTGGTATCGCGCTACTCCACGGAAATACTCGTGAATACTTGAAGCTTTCAAACATATAAATGTTTACCTAGAAATGTAATAATTAATATTAAAAAGTTACGATGAATGTGGATAGCCTCTTGCGACATCTTTGACGAGAAAATTTGTTGTTTTTTAATTTTGGCGAAAATATTTAGTTGCAAGATAAAGACAACGTCAAGTAATATCAAATTTCTTTTAAAATGTATCTTTCAAATTTAAAAATCGGTCACTATCACATAAAATTGCTTTCCTTGTCCTCAAATAAAAATGCCACACATTCATTATCGCGTTTGAACAATCCAGCATTGTGAGACAATGAAAGTAAATAATAACGTGTGTACATACATCTGTGGACGAGGAAAAGAAATTCTATAGCATCACTCCGTAATTTTTAACGATTTAATGCATCCTTCAATACATGTATGTGTCGATTTGAAATTTTGAAATTCAATAGATTTTTCGTCAATTTTTTCAGAACAAAAATATAGTTAACGAATATAATAGTTTCCGAACAATTAATGAATGGAAATAAAAGGCTGCTCGAAACAAGGTAATTGTATAACGGGATGTAAAAGCGTATTTTAGTTTCTCGTGAATCAGTGAATGGCTTATTCCACCATTCTCCCATTCGGGATATGAGCGAAAACCCCGTTATTTAAATCTTTCATCTTTATTCAGCTCCGAGTTTTACTTAACTTTATTGAGCAAATAGACTGTTTTTCACTTCTCACGCTTACCTGTTCATGTGAAAGAAGCGAAGGCCCTGCTTTCCGGCGGCACTACTCTCGCATCGGCCGCGACAGTGAGTCAGACCCTGTGCGGTGAACAGGGCCCAGACCTCGGAACTGGTCGCCAGACGACTGAACCCGACGTCGACTCCGGGGACCGACCGAGCGAACGCTCCGGCCGATCGACGGTGTGGGAGTAGGTTATTAGAACGAGGTGTTTGTCCGCATTCGCGGCACGCTCCAGCACGAGGCGAGGATGATACAGATGGTCCCAGGCATTTTTTCAAAAACTACCGTTTACATTCACCCAGAATGCGAATTTAAATCGGTGATTGACACCGCGATTTCAGAAGTATGCAGTTTTCTTCCTAGACTAGTTTATATCAAGAATCTTTTTTTTTTTTGCAGATATATGTATTATATACAGTATATTAACAGTTAAAGTGATTGCGAGATTATAAATTAATCTATTTTAATTTTATTTTTATTCTTCTGCCAACTTACTTTGAAGACACTTGTATTTTGATCATCATTTATTTATTAGAAATTATCGAAACGAGTATAAAATAAACAGGCAGAAAAGCCAATACAAGATATTCATACGAATATATGTATTTAAATAATATGTAACAGTCAAGAAGATATTTAAATACTGCCTCTTTATACTTTTCTTTTAATATTTTATCATTGGAGTCTCATGGTTTTTATTATATATTCTTAGAAATTATATTTAGAAATCATATCGCACTATATAAAATATATTTAGAAATCATATTTGGAATTATTCATTATTGAAGTATATGTTACATATTAGAGCAACTTACTAATTAACAGACTGTAATTAATAGCGTTACTTTTGAAAAATCAACATATGAAATTTCGTTATCAAATTCTCAAGAGCACGCTAGCCGCATAAATTGGAAACTGCCTCTAGCGTGTCCCGACATGCTCACTAGAATTCAAGTGAAAATCAGGTTTGACGATCGATAGCTTCCTTCCTCTGCAAGGAACCACAAAATTATAGGATAACATACAAGGTAAAAAAAGAAAATTGGCAATGACATAATCTTTTTAACAAATTAAGAAAATATTTTGTCGAAGATTCGATTTTGGTGAATTATTGAAATATTTGCTTTTCGAATAAATTTTTGCAGAAGCGAGAGAAGACGACACTTTCATTGGTATACAATTCCTGGCGGATATTAAAAGATTGGGATTTTTCCCAGACATACCGACTACAATTAGCATCCAGTTGACACGCATCTCACGCGTCTAGGCCATTAGACGGATCGGAATAATGACGAAGAGCCTCTTTCTATTTCTCAATGAAAGACCAGTGCCTTTCACGGACTTTTCTTCCTGTCACGTCGTCGTAACGAAAGCGTTCATGCACGCAAACGCGCCCGCATGTCCGTCGTGTCGCGCGAACACGCCGCTGCACTTTCGCGGAGTGGCCACTCGAAATCAGATGGAACATATTTCCGGAGCTTGCACCGTGCGACGAAGCCAGCAAAGCGGTAAGACCGCGCCAGGAAGGTACAAATTGGCAGACGCGTCGCGACCACTCTCACGCCTTCCGTCGGATTCTCTCTTTCGGTTTCCGCCCGACGATTCGCTCGACACGCTCCTCAAACATCCGCTTCCGGCTTTCGTAACGGATCAGAAATTTCATCACTGGTCCATCCACCGTTATCGTCTAAAGTTAAGGAGAAAAAGATACGTTGTAGACAGTAATTTCCAATTTTTCAAATCAATGTTTGTGAATTATGTAAGGTGTACTGAAAAAAATTCTGGTTAAAAACGGACGAATTAGAAAATCAATCTTGTAGGATTGATCAAATATTCTGGTCAAATATTATAATATAGAACTCAATACTTTGTAACTTATAACAAGCAGAATATTTGATCAATCCTACAAGATTTTTCTGATTCCTCCGTTTTTAATCAGAATTTTTTTTCAGTGTTTTTTCCTTTTTCAATTTTTTCCTTTTATGACTCTAATATTTTCTGTATTATTGATGAAACTTATTATAACTTTAAATTTATGAAAGTCATAATATTTATTTATGGATATGTGATTTTATACTACGAATTGTTATCTTTTCATCATCTTTTCAAAATTGCGAATCCCGTATTCTATTATTTGCAGAACGCTGTCAGGCGGCACGGAATAAACAATCTGATTGTGTCTCCTCGCCGCACAGCGCGTCGTTACACGCGATTTGTCCCGCGCGAATACATCTGTATCACGAGCGGAATAAGAAAACTTTCCCACGAGAACGGTGGAAATTGAGCGGAAAGCGCCGCCCGCTGTAACGGCCAGCCGAAGTGCAAATATTCTGGAAAGGAAGAGACTCGCGCGGAGGAATCTTCTCTCGTCTCTGTAGTGATTTCTATAAATTTCTAATCGACCAGCAAATTCGCACGGTTCATCAATGATACGCTCTTCGAACATACATCCGACACGTAGAATCAGTGTCAATGAACTTTTTTCCTTGCCATTTAATCAATCCCAAATTGGAGAACTAAAGCATTTTTTAGAGTTCTAAGCGCAGCGTGTTTTATAACTCTTAATTAAAATTGACAATGAGACACGGAGTGTCCCGCAAATTGTAATCTTAATACTAAAAAGAAGCGTCATGGTCATTAGGAATTTTAATTTAAAATTTTATCACAAATTCATAATGCTAAGAGCTAGAAAGTCGTGACGCTAATAATAATTTCTCTCTCTCCCTTTCTTGACATTTCCGCCAAGGACTCCAAATTAGCCAGTGGCTATAATTAAAAAGACATCCGGTAATTCCGGGACACTCTGAACAGGACATATCCTGGTTAATTATAATGACAATTCATTAGATGAAGAGCTCTGTATTCCTGTGTGGTTGGATTTGGTCAAGTTCGCGATGCACAGGCATTAATATTCATCAGCCGAGCTTGCTAGCGATGCAGGAAGACCGTCGAGGACGCATTAAATGCGCATTGTGAACGCTGTATCTATCGGCTCTAGCGCGAGGAGAGGATTCCGCCGTAGGCGAGGGTCTACAACCTTCGCTCCTATTTGAGAGGCCTTTCCTTGATCCGCACGCGGAATAACCGGTCCTCGCCCGAGTCCACCTACGAGGTCAAGTCCAGCTCGCATCATCTCCCGCGTGCAGCGTACTCCCTAGAGCAGAGCCGTACGTATATCCATTATATCTGAATGCACGCAGTCTAGTTGATGAATCGTACGAATCTAGGCAAACGCTCTTGCTTTTCACGGTGAAAGGCTTTTGACGTTTTCTTTTTCCACCGGCGCATCTTCTTCTTCTTCCCGAGGTAACGTACAAAATAGTCTGAGCTCTTTGAGAAGCACTTTTGCCGTGGGCGTTAGCATGGGAAAATGAATAATTGATTAGGCTCCTGCTTGGTTCATCTGACCTCGTACCTGACATTTCAAACGATACTCAGCTTCTCTCGCCTTCTGACGAGAGAAATTTGCGGTTTTACTCTCAAAGAAATGCATCTAGTTTCTTAGAATTATATTTAGCTTATCCTATTAGAATGTAATATAATTAATGGACTCCAGGGAATTGCTAGAGATAACAATTTATTATGTAATAATGATAAATATCTAAAAAGATACAGTTTTCGTTTCGTGACTCGTAAATATTAATATACATCGAAATTTTGAGCAATTGTATATTAATAAATAATCGACAAATTTCAATATTTTGATGTCGCAATCATACAGTCTATTCCAGTACACGATAAATTCCAGTAGGTACATACACAGTAATGTCAATAGTTGTATCAAATAAAATTTATTTAAATAAAAATTTTATAATATTGTAATACGTAAACATATATATTTATAATTGTAATTATAAATAAATATATATTTAAAATTATTTTTAAATTATATTTATAAATATAATATATATAATTCTTAAAGTTATATATATTTACGTACAGATATATAGATATCTTGAAATACATATCTACAAAACATATATCATTTTTTTAGCTAAAATCATTTTCATGTCCATTTCGATATTTCATGTTTTTAACTGTACTGGAACTGCAACTGTACAATTATATCCATTACATAAATATATTTGTGTGACTTGAATGAATAAATTGAATAATGTACTATCAATAAATTGTACCTATACGTATGACATGCAGCGAATGTATGCATTATTTATTAGCTAATATAATGCACAAGTCGTTTATTTCAGGACGAAACGTATAATATGACAGAGGTAAACACAATAATATCTGAACATATTAAAAGTAGTGTCTCTCGATACTACAAATTCACGTCATTAAAAAATGATAATTTTTCTGTTTTTGAGAAAGTAATTTTTAATTTTGAGAAAAATTATCTTAATTAACCAATGACTCTTACAATGTGAAGGTACATCATCACACGTCGATAAAGCTGAGGTAAACGCTTCCAACTAAAACAGATTAGATTTCCAAATCAAGCAAGTGATCAATTCAAATTTAAATCCCTTCCTACTCCTCAAAAAAATTAGAAACTAAAACAAAAGCTGAAAAGGCTCAAGAAATTCCTCAATACATACAAATTGATATCTATCGATCTCGTAATGAAATATCCTAACTTTAATTATATAAAAAGGACTGATCCTCGTTATAAAATTTATAAATTGCGCTACTTTTTTGGTATTGGTTAATCACTATTTAGTCCAAATTCCGGGTAAAGTACGTAAATATATTAACCCAAAAACGGATTTTACTATTCTTCGTGGTTCGTGATAATACAATGAATATAAATGTAATGTGATGATATTGCAATAATAAAACTTCGTAAGAGCTAGTTATTCTCATCTAATTTACAAAAATCATAAGAAATCATGTAATACACATCGTCCTTCAATAAATCAGTGCTTGTACAAGATTAATTACTTGTTTTGATTAAAGGCATCCACAAATCTCGGGAATGTTCTGATAAAAAACACAATATATTGAAAAAGATTTTAAGATGATATGTAAATTCTGCGGAAAAGAACAAATCGAGACTGTTTCCGGTGAAATGAATGACGCTTACGTTTATTACTAATTGACCAAAATTTTGGCACATTTTTAATGTGTTCCAGACCATTTTTCTCTTAGAACTAATTCTACATATAATATATTAACAAACAACAAGCTATCTAATGTCTTAACAAAGTCATTCATGTATCGAAAGATAAAATTAAATGTGCATTTATGTAATCAATTAAAAATTGCGTACATTGTAAAAGAGATTGATGGTAATATGTATCAAATTAAATTGTAAATAGTAATATGTAAGACTGATTTGACAATACTAAAGGATACATATTTTTTCTCTCTCTCTCTTTCTCTATTCCGTAATATGTAATATTTCAGATAAAAACTACAAGACGGTACGACGGCTAATTTATATTACGATTAATAAGTGTAGTGCAAAAATTAAGTAGTTCTCGCTTATTTTCGATGCACCTAGGATTAGGTACGTTCTTGATTAATCGCAATATAAAAAGTCGATCCTAGTAGATAGCGCGAGTCACTGAGTATCACAATGTTCTCTCAATCTACGTGATAGTATTGACTTAGAGGAGTTTCCTATGAGACACGGATCAAATGCATATGAGAAAATAGATAAATCGAAACAGGCAATTTTTCTTTAAACACGAACTGCCGCGTTGTATGTGTAATCAGCAAGCAATGCATTCACGATCATGAAACTCAGTTACTCCGTCCATGGTAATTTCAGTCGCATTATATATTAAATAACTCGATTTATTAATCAGATAACGCTAGGAGTAGATTCGCACAGTAAACTGATTAATAATAATAAATATTGTTAAGTATAAATAGTTTTAATATTCATGTTGAATAAGGTGATAATGCAGAAGTATTTCCTACGAGAGCAAAGAAAATTTTTTTCTGGTTTATCAGGCTCCTTGAAAATACGTCAACAGGTTACAGTTTAGTGTGTATAATTATCATATATCTAATTCCAGGATATTAAATGCGCATCTATGTCTTAAGGCAATAGTGTTTCTCATCTCTCGATTCTTCAACGATAGTTTTACACATTTATCATGTTCCTTCATCTTCATCTTCGCTACATTCATTTTCTGCAAATTAGAAAATATTGGAAACACTCTGTGTATATTTCAAGAAAGAACACTGAGCGTGCTAAGAACACATAAGCGTTTGTGTATATTCAGGAATCTTCGTAAGAGAATCTTCGGAACTTTGTATAGTTGTCCACAATGCTTTTTCTCAGTTACATATATGTATATATATATGGATATTTTCTCAGTTACATATATGTATATATGGAATATCTTATAAGTTGCATCCAGGCGAAAATTGTTAATTTTATGTAGAAAGAAATAAATAATTGTATATGCTTATTAAAGCATTATTACGCCATATATAAGATCAACATATTTATATAAATAAATATTACTGTTTACAAATTTGAAACCTTCACGATTTCTTATCCACACTGTAAACAGATTACATAGAAATATGAAAAACAGAAATATTCTATATTTCTGATTAAACATACGAAAATATTCATATTTATCATTAACTAATTTTAACTTAATCTTTTTATATTATATAAAGAATAAAAATACTCAGCTATATATGCTTTAAAATAATGCGTGCTGGCAAATTGCAGTTACTTTTACAATAAAAGATTAACTTATTCTATATCACAACGATAAGTAAAAAGTATGGATAAAAGTATAATCGATTATCGGACCTCAATCGATGTAAATGTCACATATATGCATAGCGTCTGCATTATGTGTAAACTCATTATGCGTAAATGTGCAATACAGACATTATTAATAGCATCGAATAATAATAGAATGTTACGCTATGATTTGATGCTTCAGACTTTTCAGAAGTACTGAAACTGCCCGAGACGTCAAAATCAATCTTCTTCTGAAAGCGTATCTAATTCGCCTAAAGCTAGATGTGGATACGCACAAAGATATCATGCTAAGCTTGTATTTTCTAATCTCAGTGTCTCACAAAGCTTCGATTGGTACACGAAAAAAAAACAAATTTCTTTATAACCATTGTCCTCAAAATGGTGTAGAAATATATACAGATAAATCTAATGATGATGGAAAATACACAAATGTCGCTTTTTAGCCATTCAGTTGCTGCACTACTAAAAGATTTAACATCATTCAAAGATTAAACGTATCGTTACATATTGTCCGTTACTTATCTATTGATGCAAATAACAAACGATAGGGGCTGTAATGTAGACAACATGAATTCAATATGTAAGATTATTTCAACATTATTCTCAACGTACCAGCGTATATATATATAGTATATATTGGCCCCGTTGCCATGTTTAAGGCAAAAGTCAAATAAGTTATTTGTCGATAATATTATTCTACGAAGCGAGAAATATCGATCCCATTCCTTGCTCCGTTTCAATTTCCAATATTTAAAGTTTCTTTTTTTATATTCGGAAATAATACATAGAAAAAATTAATATAATTTCGACTCTAATAAAAATTTCTTCAAGAAGAAACAAAATATTTCTCAAACTGTTGTCGAATTCTTATCTCTCCGAGTTATGGGCAGCACCGCTTTCTGCAATTTGCTACATTGTATTACGAATATAACAGAAAATGGACATAATCCCACTGGACGTGACTCTTCATCTCGTGAAAAATATATATACGTGCACGCTCTAAATAAGAAAAGATATCGGAAGCGTATAACGGATCTCGCTCTTATTTCAGCTGCGGTGATTTGTGTCCTACGATCTTATTGCGCAATAAATTAAAGTGTCCGTGCACCTGCGTAAGCTGAGCTCTAAGTGAATCAGAAAGCTGTTTTTGTAACTGTTGAACTTCCAAAATTTCTTGACGGAGATTTTGATAATCTTTCGTAACCTGATGAACTGAGTGTAATAGGCGGAGAACAGAGATCTGGGAAACATAAAATAAAAAGCGATTTGATGATCGAAGATCCGAAAAACATCGCAGACAGTAAGGTGCATACGAATAATTCACAAATGTGTGATGTCACACAGGACATATTTAATGCTAAGTGAAACGGATCACCCTGGCCTCAAGCAGGAATTGTCCAATGAACGCAATGAATAACATCGTTTATTCAATACAATGTCACAGAGAATAGATATGACATAATACATTTGTCCTTTTCAGTTGTACTTTTGCAATATTTTCCTTTCTGTTTTCGGCTGTCAATCCATTTAATGTTACAAATGGTTCAAAGCATTCTTCTTCTTTCTCTTAATGAAAGAAAAAAAGACACGAACGTTTTAAAGCGTAAAATTTGTAAAATATTAATAATATTTGTAGCGTAAAATAATCTACAGCCTTTATTTATCAAATCTGAAATATACAGGCTGTCCTAGATGAATCGTCAACTTTACTTTGACAAGTTTAAAATTTATTTTCGCTACTATCTCAAAGTAGTTTTCAGATTTTGGTCTTCAATCCATTAAACAAGTTCAAAATGGATCTGTTTAGTAGCCTGTATATTGTTTTGTACTGAGCAAGTTGAATGAAGTACAGCTAAAAGGAACAGGCGTGATCTGGTAATCTCTACTGATAAAAGCGGAAAAGCAAACTCCTACCTCATCTTCCGGGTCCTCGAAGGCTTTCTCGAATGCATCTATCTGCCATGCGATCATGTCCAACTTTCCGTCGGCTTTCTGCACCTAAAGCACGAGAGGACAAAGTAAATTCGAGCGTTTTGTCTAGAACGCCTTGTCTAGATAGCAAAATGATCCTACTTGAGGAATAAGATCCTTTATTGCGCAAGCATATAATTTTTTTAAAACAAAAAATATTACAATCAAGATACTTAAAAAATGTTACTTGCTATTAAACATTGTTAAACATGTAGGTAGATTTGCATTTAAAATTCCCAAAAATTCTTTCACTTAAAACAAAATAAATACACATGAGCGTTGGAAAAAGAAAAAAAAAACGAAAATTCCCAGTAGAAAAAGTGCAAGCAACATAAATAGATTTTTTGTAATGCCCTGTCTTGTCAGGAGGATCATCCTGTAGTGTAGACAGGGCAGAATTGATAACCGCTAACCGTTAACATCGTCGTTCGAATGACATCTCACGCGGAAAATTTATGTACTCACGCTTTCCTCGAGATGTCCGATTGCGGATTCCATGTCACCTAGTTTCCCCCTGCGACGTAATCAGCGTCGTTCGAGATGAAGAAAACAACCCTGAGGCGTCCGGGAAGGCGGCCGTTATCGCACGAGGATCGATCTGCGTTTGAAAAGCTCACGTCACTGTGGAATAGTCGCACCACTCGGCATCAGCGGCAGCACTGTTCAATATAACAGAGTTAGGTTAGGTTTAAAATGGATGCGTTCACAGACCTTCATTTCTCTCTCCAAAGTGGAAATGGAGGACTCTGATTGGTTTATTCTCTTATGCGCTATGCAGAAATCTATCTCCTGCCCTAATTGGTCAGATGTTGCAAATAATATTATTTATGACATGTTTATATTCATCTGACGTATATCCGGCTACCAGTCATCTTTATACTTTTTAAATAAAATAATTTTTTAATAAAAAAGAAATAATATACATCTATCGCAGCCCTCACCATTGTATTTTTGCCTAATGTTCCTTCTTGGTATTCTTTATTCAAAGTATAAATCATAATTAATTTGTAATTGTTTGATGGCATGCGGTCGATAATCTCGAAATAGTAAAAGCACCGATGAGACAGCTAATTCTAAGTAGAATCCTAAATATCAGAGAGGCGCCAACTTGTTTCCACCTCTTGATTTATATGAATATATAGATACATTCAATAATTGAACGATAGGATAGAAATTTCATTCAAGTAAAGTTTCTCAACGCAACCTGAAGGATTTTTAATTTAGTTCGTCTGATCTTATGTTTCTATCATTGTGCATGTATTTTATAAGTAAAAATGCTTATACATATATATTTACGACATAAAGATTACTTTTTTCTCTCCTACAATTATCATTCCCTGGATAATCAAACTCGAATAATAATAATAAAATTGATTTTTAATTAAAATAGAAAATATTATGTTCCTAAACATGCATAATGTTTGCGAAACAATAAGATAATAACTCGTCGAAAGAGCCTATAATTTCGTCGATTTTCAAGGTAAAAGTTGTATAATTACCAAAATAAAAATACATAATTTATCAATCGTCAATTATGTTTCTCTAAAAATCACAGGCGGCTTTATTTTCCTCGGATACAATTCCATTATCAATATTGGTTTGGACATTCGGCTCGCGAGATGGCACTGTAAGCTGATTTCCTTCCCAACCACTTTAGAGCATTTCGGAGTGAATCTGTCATTGCGTTATTGCAAATGCGCATTTCTCAGAACTTTTGCTTTTAGATTTGCAAAAGAAAAAGAGAATTCGAAGCAACGATCACTTGTTATAAGTTAGTACTTAAGAGATGTATAAGTCGAATCAGGAACCGGATATACCTGCGGCATTGGGTTTATTGTCCCATCTGGATAACGACGAGCTAAAAGAATTGTTGAATAACGATGGAAAATTTGAGGATATCGTGAAAGATATAAAGCAGGTAAGATGTAGCAATCTTAGAAATCAAATACAACTGGAAGATACTTATAATAATTATATCCGTGAGATTCATAGATTTTTCTAAATATGTGTTCTTTCTTTCGCAATTAAAGTTCTTCATACTTTCGATTAAATCTGTAATAAAACAGCGTCTCACAAGAATTACGTCATGTTGCATCTGTAAATTTGTTTTTGTATGTATATAACGTGCTGCTTATAGAAAGATTTATATGATGTCAATCATAAACTGTTGAGATTGTTTGTAAAAGTTACACAATGAGGCTATGTATTATTAAAATTAGGTTGTCTTCATGTGATCAAATATTAGTTTAAGGATCTCGAGACGGAGAAAGAAATGTTAATGGCAAGCAATAGATCTTTGGCCGAGTTTAATTTGTCTAAGCAACCTGAATTGGAAGAAAGCAAACAAGTCTTGAAGGAATTGAGCGAACAAGCCAACCAATTGTGCATAAGTGTCAGGAGTAAAATAGACGATATGCGTAAGTTGTTCTACATATTGATAATTTTAGTAGAAAAGAAAGCTTTACTAAAGCTGTATATTTCTCAGGTGATAAATCTGGTACAATGACAGTCGATACTGCGCTTGATCTGTTGCAAGCAGCTGCTGCTGAGATTGAAGAAGAATCTGAGGTAAGTAAAACTTTCATTATCTTGTTCGATAAGATTGTCTGATCTTGATCTTTTCAATGTATAGAGGATAGCAGAGAAATTCCTAGCCAGTGACATTGAAGTAGACGAGTTCTTGGATCAGTTCTTGACCCGAAGAAAATTAATGCATTTACGTAAGGTGAAAGTGGATAAATTGCGCGAGCTGATGAGGAAAGGACATTCGAACAGCATCCCCTATCCGATCGCTTCGAACTTCCCTGGAATAACGCCCTCCATACCATATCCGACTGGGCCTGTAGCTATGCCGATGCCATTGCCAGGATTGCCAGTTTATAGACCATATTAATGAAGTTACGTTACGTATTTCTTCCTCTAATACATTTCCTCGGTTGCAGCACAAGGTATCCGACGTTGATCCTTTTTATGTATCATGCATATGTCTTTTGCACATTAATTTTTCACTACTTTTATATCAGACGCAGTGTGTAATATACAAGCTACATGTTATTTACCTAAATCTTTTGTTATATCGATATTAGATAATGCTTCAAGATGCTAATATTTCTGAAATACTGTCCACACTTCATTTGTGAAATATTTAGATGTCTACACTTGAATACGTATGAATGCAGTTAATATAATTACATACTGTTAATAACAATTTCCATCATAGTATATAGCATCTTTTTTTTAAGGAATATACAAAATAATTGTCATTATTGTTTTTCATCACGATCTATTTAATGTTGTTTCTTACTTTACTAGTAGGTTCTCAATAAGCGAGCATAAAAATAAAATTTGTACATTCATTATATGATATATATCTATACACAGATTTATACTATTCAAATAAATAAACGTAGACTAATTTTCATCATTGTTAATTTCTTTCTTGTGTTTTTTGGAGATCGGCACATCGGTTTTTCCTCGAAAAAACATAGCAATCATTGATACAGTTAACAAGAATAAAGCAATTTCCATATACTGCGGATTGTTCTTACTAGTATTACTGTCCTTTTCCATTTTTCTAAGATGTTCATAAACTTGCTTCCTCATGCGTCCCTCTTGCATCTGTCTTCCATAGTGCGCCTCTGTCCACGCTTCAAAATTGTAAATTTTCGACGATCCCGAGTAAACCTTGTCCTTGTAATGAGATCTAGACTGTTCGGTAGTGGTCGATACCGTCGGTCGCCGACGCAACATCAGACTTCGGTCATAAATCTTACGCTGATCATAATTGCTGAGCACTTCGTAAGCATCCGAAATATCTTGAAATTTTTGTCTGGCGTACTCGCTTTTGTTCTTGTCGGGATGATATTGGAGGGTTAGCTTGTAATATGCCGATTTCACCTCGTTTTGGTTAGCATGTGGCGTGATGTTCAACGTGTCGTAATGATTTTTCGATTTAGCGCTTTGCTTCGTCGAGTATAATCGGACTAATTGTAACTTCGTACAGTGCAGCATATTAAATTTAAATGAGGATTGCATGAAAGTTACATGCATATTAAAAATCGGATGTAAAACGTACCGATATAAATTTCATTCTAAAGATTCTCTTATTTTTTTTTTTATTATTAAGAACAATCACGATAAATCTGCGGTCGCTATTTGCAACTTCGTATACTTGTAGTCCGCTGCATATAACCCATCAAATTTTCTGAAACATGTCAGTGACATCTTATTTTTAGAAGAAAGTAATCGCTAGATTGCACATGGCATTACTTAAATAACAATATCTTTTGGTTCAAATCACAGATCATTGTGACAACTGTCGATATTAATAACTTACTCTTTAATATCATATCGTTCATGCTGAGGTTATATAAATTCATTTTTTTAAGCCTAACTTGAGGCCTCTTCTTAGGCCTGTTCTTTTTAGCTGAACTGGCTGCACTAGTACAGAGGTTAGCCTTTTCCCTCCGTATTGGAAGGAGAAAGATAACCTCTAAACTAGTGCAGCCAGTTCAGTTAAAAAGAACAGACCACTTATTAGCTGAACTGGTTACAGGTTACAGCTGAACTGGTGGCACTAGTCCAGAGGTGATCCTTTTTCCTCCGCAGTGGAAAGAGAAAGATAACCTCTGAACTAGCAGCCAGTTTAGCTAAAAAGGGCAGACCACATGAGTTTCGCACTGTAGCCAATAAAATTGCTGCTTTTCCGTAAAAGCTGCACTTTGATTGGCTTCAAATTTCTCGGATCGAGATCTCGGACCGAGTTCTAGCATCGTGGGCTGCGGTCCATTTGACGCTTCAAATCCTTCAAAGCGTTCTTCTTCTCCTTCTATCTTTAAATAAAAAGAAACGAAAGAAAAATGCTTCGAAGCATTCGTAGCGTCAATTGGAGACCGCAGCCATAGATACAAAGTTAATAAAGATAGGAAGATAGAAATTTTTCCCGAGTGAAGTTTCTGAACGCAGCCCGGGAAGGCGGTTGCGCATGCGCGGGCCTCGTCGCTCCATTTGCGAACGCCTGATCCATACTACCTTTTCCGAGTGCGAGCGGCTGATGGTGTGTGGTTGGCGTGCTGTGGTGGTGTGGTGTTTCGTGCGGGCGTCGCATTCCAGGTTTTTCTCCTTATCTCCGGGTGAAATCACGGTGACGGCGGCGGCGTCACGATAACCGTAACGATCAGGGATTTAAGGTAGACGACGGTTGCGATGCTCGCACGTGGCACGTAAAACTTACCACGTTTACGCGCTGTGGGCGAAGCGGATGTTCATTACCGACACGCCGTACGGGGTATCGTTCGCGCGAGAGCTCGACGGCTGAGTGACGGCGACAACGACGACGACCGTGGACAACGGCAACCCGCCGATCCACGCCCGACGACCGGTCTGAGTGATTTTTGCGATCCGGTCACCGAAAACTTCCATCATTCCGTCAATAACCGTGTGCCGACCCGCAGGGTGGCGATTCTCCGATAAGGTACGTATTCGGGGGGGGGGGGGGACCGTTTGGCTCTGATCCCCCGCGATCCACCACCCGTCGGGGATCGACGAGAACGAGGGAGAGAACGGTCATCGGTCACGTGGAAATCTTCATTCGTGAGCGATGACTCATAGACAATTTGCTCGCTTTCTTCATGCTTTTCCTCTTTATCGAAAAAGGATCCCCACGATAACGATACGCAGGTCGAGCCCTGTTGGAATCTCATCGGTTTCTGTTTACTGGCTCGTCCAGTTCGAAGTTCACTGATTAATCCGTCTCCCGAGTTATCTTTGTAGTCACTTCAACCTTTAATTATTTGCATTCAGTTGCACCCTGGGTGCTTGGGATCTTTTATAAGCTCTCAGGATATAGAATCATCAAATAAGTACCATAATTACAAGACAGAGTCTTATTTAAAAGTCTTGTTTTCTTGCACATATACTACTATTGTACATAAGGGGAGACATATTTACAAAATATAACTTGTAAATAGGTAAAAAAACCTTGCACAGATAATTAAAGATTATATTTCGCCTTGAAATGAAGGAAACCTACTTACTTTTTATCATTATGTTTGATAACATACATGTTCGCATTATGATGTTTTCCAATAATCCTTCAATTATCATAATACTTGTTAAAGTTAATATTGAGGTAAATTATAAATGTGGTATACTTTATATGTGGAAAATAATTATTTGAATGACTCGAAAGTTTCAAAATTTAGTACAATTTAGTACAATATTTAAAGTGTTTTTACATGCTTTACATTTGTTAAATATGTATCCAGTGTGTCTATATGATAATAAATAAATATATAATAATATGTAATATATAATAAATCATGTATAATTTAAATACATAGCCTTTTATGGCCTTAGCTAATTTTTCAGTGTTTATCTTGTCTATTGGTTATTTTTAAAAACTTTACTTTTCTATTTTACTGGCAATAACGGAAAAATCACTTTTTTGTATTTAAAACGATTTATTTCAAAATCTAATAATAATATTTTGGTTTTATTTAAAAGATAATTTAATTCTCTGAAACTTTTGTTTTAATAATTTTTGTTTAGATACGCATATTTTCCTAATTAAAATATTTGCAAAAATATATTTAAAAAATTTTAGAGATTTTTGAGTACTAATTTTTTAAAGAAGCATTTTTTAATTCATGTTTATAGGAAATTTTTTGTTCTCATATTATCCCAAAATTAAATTTTCTACAAGATCACAAAGTCTGGCTATTACATTTGGTATCACAAATATTTTAAAAAAGCATGCTGAATGTTCGAATTACACAATTACGCAAATTGGCAAATTGCTTGCATCTTGCTTTGTATTTGTAAATGTGAGAATCGATCTTACATATGGAGTTAGTTGTTACATTTTTACAGCTTTAAAACTAAATAACTTTTGTTTAATGATATATATTTAAGATTAATATACATCTTTTCATATTAAAGGGATGTAATATTATAATCTATACGGTATTTAAAAATATTCCTTCTTTTTATTAAAAATCAATTTTAATAAAAAATTGCCATGTTTAGCTCTGGTCTTTCTTATTAGTAGATATCATCTTACGTATATAAAAGCTCGATTGCGCCATATTACATGCTTGTTTAAATACCTTTTATTAATATCTTAAATATACCACATTTAAAGTAACTATTTAAAGAGGCACATCGAAAGTTATCGAATTATGTAATGATGAGTTTTGCGCGGTATTTAAAACAATCGATCCCACATACGGGACTCATAATTTTGCCAAGTGTGACGCTGTGTGCATTGTCAACGTGAACTCGGCAATCGAGCCAACAGGGCAGCGATCATGTAACTTTTCCTTTTGGGCGAAAATGTGAAAAGTGAAAAATTTCACGTAAATGCAACTTTTCCATTGGTTGGAATCCTTGAGTTCACGCGAAACTTTCCACTTTTCACATTTCCAAAAATTACACAATTGATATTCAGGAGCCTCAAATCGTTATTTAAAGTGAAAATCCTAATATATTTATTAAAGGATCTCTACACGATCAATATTATTATACAATATTTAATATTACACAATTATTATTGATCGTGTAAGAATTATATTGAAAGTTTGTGCAATATATATATTGCATAATTTGTGCAATATATTGTGTCAATCAAAAGTTTGTTGAAATAAATTGCAATCTATGACATATCCGTCTGTATTATTGCGCTCTCACATTATTCATAATATTGACCGTATAAAAGAAGCGTCAAATATCGAAATTAGTCAAAAATAGTTTCATTTGACACCTTTCGCAATGCGTTCTTTAAGGATTCTATATTTGTAATTGTAATTCTTATTCTTCTGCTTATCACAGCTAAGATACGTTCAATCGGATTCGAATCGGGTGTTTAAGGAGGGAATGCAATGATAAGCTGTATTGTAAAGAAACCATTCTTTAACATTGTAAGCAATATAGGGTCGTTATCTTACTAAGATTATTCAAAGTCTACTTCAAACTGAAGTTTCAAAATGAACTTTATTTTGTAAGAACATATTTTTTTATCAACAATGTCCAGTTTGTATTGATTTTTGCGAGGATATTTATATTTTTTTATTCAATTTTTTTTTAAATACACTTTTTGCAAATTTTCATAAAAATATAAACAGTCCTGGTACTTTTCTTAAATTTATGTAAGATTATGAGACATACTTCCCCATATCTTTGATAAATTACCCACTCCCTGCAAGTTTTCTTTCTCCTAGCGTCCCCCACTTTCTTTTCCCTCTTCCCCCATTTTTTTGGTTTTTTATTTTTCATCCTCTCGATTACCTTTTATTCCTTCACATCGGTCCAACAATGATGGTAACATTCAGGTACAATTGGAACTTTGATTTATATTGATATTTATATTGATTTATATTGATACTAATTTATCTATTTTTATTCAATTTTTTTTATTAATACTTGACGAGACATACGTTTTTGTTTATTTTAATCTACTGACAATCCTTTTTACTCCTTTTTTTTCCTTTTTATTTTTATTTTATACTTGAACTGTATTCAAATTTATTTGATTCATTAGGCCGATCAACCTGAAACTATCATCGCGAATCGCCTTTGGGTCATAGAGAGACTCCAGCTTCCTGTTTCGATGCTCAATAGTAGAAGTTATATTGATTGCGAGATCATATAAAAATCAACGTAACAAAAACGGCGTAACTATTACATGTTACATCGATTATTATCTTTCCAATGAATTTATGTATTATAAATTGTAACGACTTTGTCACACTGAAGATGATTCTATTACAGGTCGAAACGTTTGTATATGTACATACATATATATATATATATATATATATATATATATATATATATATATGTTTTAATTTAATGTAATATTGTTTATAGCATGTATATAGCGTGGTTTGTTAGTTCTTATCTAATTTATGTTAATTCAATTTTATGAGCAATAATGCTTTTCAAAATATCAAATTTTTTTAGTTTAGATTTGTTTAAAAATTGCAATGATTTTAAAAGACGGTCGAATTTATATGTATAATATTTTAAACTAAAGAACTCAATACATAATTATATACATATATAAATTTTGGTTAAATTTTTTAAAATATATACTTATATATACATTTTTCTGTTCAATGATAAAATAAAGATCAAATCTTAAATGTGAAAGACAGATTAATTTTATGAATTCAATTCATATCTTATAATATAACTTTTTTATGTACATTTTTTCAGTAAAATAATCGTTATTAAAATATGTTATCCTTATTTGTGAAAACTTTAATCTATATAACGATGATAAGATGTTTTCAAATTCTTTCATTCGTTTCACACCACGTGTTTTAACATCAATGTCTGCAGAATGGCCAGTAGCCATATTTACTCATATCTTGAGACTTGTATTATCTTACTGAGACTAGTATTTCCTCTTCAAACCAGCCATCATTATGTTATGTAAAAACTCCTTTGTATATGAGTTTGTTTGATGAAACAAGAAATTATCAATCTCAACTTCACAAGATTTTCATACACAATTGGATTTTATTGAATGTTTTTGCAATAGGAAGCAAAAATTTAAGCTACACCTATCTGTTTTATGAAAATGTATCAAGGAAGTTTTTAATGCATACAAAAAAACATCTTAGAAAAATCTCTTTATAACTTATTATTTTATATACTTAAAATTTATTGTGGATATTTTGTACTCACATAAAATTTAATAAGAGGCACTTCTGTCTGTGAAATCCTGTAATATCTTGAGATACTTATCTGAAAAATATATACAAGTTTTTATATCGTATTTATTGAATAATAATAATAATATTTACTTTCTTAGAAAACTGTAAGTTATTTTTAGATATTCAGGATATTCTTTCGATTTGTGATACGTCAATCTTTGATACAACACTCGGGATAAATAATCAATCATGTTGCGTAGATTAGTGGCGGTATTTCCCGCCCCCAAATGGAGTTTGACTCTTGAGTAACATTTATATTATCCTTCCAGTCTAATTCGGTTTTCTGATGAACCATCTTGGTTGTCAGATAATTTTATATAAGTAGACTTGGTACACCACGCAAAGACGAGCTGATACTACTTATCTTCTTCATATAAATAAAGGCCCAAATAGTCTTGAGTGCAGTATCATTCTGATTTTCTGTCTGTTCGGATCTCGTTAAAGAAAGTTTTTCACGTATATGCGCGTAATATAATACATATTACATTCCAAAAAATTCGTGGAACATTTATATTTTATTTTCGTTTTGCATACATACATGAAAAACGAGAGAGGAGTCGCAAAAATTTAGAAACGTCCAAATTTCTAAGCGGTGATATAATTAATTTTTTTGCTGTGTATATAAAAAAACGAGAATTACTTCCTTTCAGGTAGGCTCTAATTATATTTCATCTATATCTTATATTTCATCAAGTAAAAATTTGACAAAGACAAAATAAAATTTTCCATATTTATTAAGAACGTGTATAAAAGAGTGAACAAATTCAATTAAAAACGTAATATTTTTTCTTCTCTGTGATTTACATATCATTTTAACGTCACAAGAAATATCATACTTGATTGACTCTGATAAAAAACTCTGGATAAGATAAAATTCTGACCAATGTGTAATAGAATTATTTTAGTACGTCATATACTAATTTATGAACATGTTTAAACAGCCGCTTCCCCTCCGTTGTTAATAACGTATTACGGAGCTTTAAATATGTTTATATTCACATCTTTTTTTTTTAAATTAATGAATATTAATATGACAATATTGATTCTTTCCATATGCTCTTGTAACAGTATTTAACTCGGAAGTCACTTTTTTTTCTCTCTTTGCAGGATTCAATCTGCGATAGACTGGTCGACCAGTCTGTTCGTGGGTGCTTGAATAACTGCGGCAACTGGAAGTTGGCCCTGAATGCAGAGCCCCCGTGGCTTTGCTAGCACCCCCACAGTGATCTTGTCTTAATCCGCTTCCTCACGACTCACCCAATTAGCATTGACAGCTGCCTCGTATGTTTTTGTTATAAATTTATTTTGAAACAATATAAAGTTGACATTTATCTTTTGCACTTATATTCATTGTCTAATTGTTTAACTTTCAGTTTGCTGCCTAGCACCTACAGAGTACTAATTAATTCAAACTCAATCAACATGAAGGTAACAAATCTAGATGAACGTATCCATGTCTTGGACAGCGAATCCAACGTTATGACCGTTATCAAAGATATTGCAATGAGTGGTCTACAGGAAGAAGCTTTCTATGTTTTGGATATAGGAGATATTGTACAAAAGCATCAAATCTGGAAAGAAAAATTACCACGAGTTGACCCCTATTATGGTATGTCATTAACATTTGGAATTTTATTTTATTATTTTTATGTACGGTTACTCATAGAAATTCTTCAATTCCAGCTGTGAAGTGTAACGACAGTTTGATCGTGATTGAAGTATTAGCGGCCCTTGGCGTCAATTTTGATTGTGCATCTAAAGTAAATATATGTTAAAATGCATTTTTTATGAAGAGAAATATACGTTAACCAGTACATTTCGTAAATATGATATGTTTTTACTTTGCAGAATGAGATAAATAAAGTGTTGAGTCTTGGTGTAGAACCTTCAAGAATTATCTTTGCTAACCCAGCTAAACCAGCTTCACATATTCGTCACGCTGCTGCAGTAAGAGTAGACACTATGACAGTAGATAATGAAAGCGAGCTGCACAAAATTAAGAAACTTTTCCCAACGGCTAAGGTAGTTGCACGTATAACTTCAATAAATATTGCGTATTTTTTTCAAATAGTTATATACGATTTTATGTGCAATTACAATTTTATCTATCTAGATCATATCAATGAAATTCCTTATTTGTCTAGATTGTTTTGCGAATTCGTTGCGATGCGGAAGTAGCCCTGTGCCCACTTGGCATGAAATTTGGCTGTGATCCAATGTACGAGGCACCTAATCTTTTACGCCTTGCATATAACTTGGGCCTTAACGTAGTGGGCTTCAGTTTTCACGTTGGTTCCGGATGTCAAGATCCACCTGTATATTATCGCGCTATCCATCATTGCAAGATCCTGTTTGACATGGCTTTTGATATGGGTTTTAAGCCGTATCTCTTGGATCTTGGTGGCGGTTATCCAGGCAACAAAGGCACAAGCATCGACAAAATTGCCGAAGTCATCAATAAAGCTCTCGACGAATACTTCAACAGTAAGTTGTTTCCTCCTTGTTGGTTATGCAAATATTTTTTGTTTATGCAAATATATTTTGTTTCGGACTTGTAATAAACATTTTTTTTAGCTGATGCTGTGCACGTGATTGCTGAACCGGGCCGTTTTTATGTTGCATCTGCATTCACGTTGGCAACGAGTATCCATAGCAAACGTTCTATACGCGGAGATGAAAATACCAATGCTATCACGCACAATATGTATTATATCAACGATGGGGTTTACGGATCATTCAATTGTTTGTTGTACGATCATCAACACGTAACTCCTATTCCTCTGAAGGTAAAGTATTTAGAAGAAGCATCAACGTTGTATTTTTCTGCGCTTTTTTTTTTAAATTGACATCTACGTTTTGGTCTTTAGAATGGTTGTGGAAAGATGATTGCTTCGAGCGTATGGGGTCCAACATGTGATGGACTGGACAAAATCGTTGAGAATATTATGTTGCATGAGATGGAGCTTGGTGAATGGATGATTTTCGAAGATATGGGGGCCTACACATTGCCTGTTGCTTCACCGTTTAATGGATTTCCCATTCCTAAGGTCCATATAGTAGCTGATGAAGACATTTGGTACGGAAATTATATTCATTATGAACCTTCTACTGACTAGTACGTTTTTGCTCTTTAATAAAAAGAATGAAATAATTTTTATATTGATATTCCTCGCAGGCTTTTATTGAAAGACGCTGTACCATTGACTGAGGATCACTTTGTTATTGGCAATACACCATCTAATTTACGACTCGGACTGGATATTGAAGGAAATGATATCGATTCATGGAGGGATGCTCATCCAATAGAATTAGGATCGTCTGAAATGTTAACGGACACTTCTAATACTGCGCCGCATTTTATCTTTGAGTATGTCGAGGCGCCACTGAATTAATTTGATTATTTCACCAAAGTTTTACAAAGAATTTGGGAATACGTATGTGCATTTCAAAGCGGATGCATTCAATTGTTGTGTAAAACAATTTTATTTCTTTATAATTTAATTTAGAAAAAGATTGTAAATGTCGAAACATAATTTTCAAACGGCATAATTTTACGTTTACTTTTTTTAAAATTTTGAAATATTACATATATATAATTTCACAGAAATATTTCTATCTATATATATCGGTTTTAAGACAATTTGACAATCTGTTTTTCTCAGAAAATTCTCTTCAAAATTCTTTGCTTTTATTAAAGATATATTTACTTTATTAATAATTAAGAATTAAGAATTATAAGCTAAGTAGAACGCTAAATGTGGCTCTTCCGACATTGTTGTTGAAGATTAATATTCATGAATATCAAATATCTTTCTTATCGCATAATACATAAAAAAATATGGTAGATATTTACATGACATACATGTCTCTAAGTATATTATCTGTGTAATGAAACGCATTATAGTTTCTACATATATCTATTTCTGATTATAAAAGTCGATGTTTCAGAAGAGAACCGTTCATAAAAATTATCTTGCTTATTTATCTTCTGCAGTTCAATGTATTTTACACAAAATAAAACTATAATTCGTTTCTAGCATGGATTTATACATAGATATTGCAAACGTGAATTTAACAATAGAAAAATTTGTCACGTTTTCTGTATATGAGACAGTATAGAGCATCGATTTAAATGCGCTACGATTTAAAGTTTTGAATATCCGAGATAAGTGAATAGGTTCTTCAAAAAGCATGGACTTATTACTCGGAGCAAATTAATGCATTTTTCCATTTTTTTTCTTAATATTTTTAAGCATTAGTAAAGAAAAAACATTAGAGAACTTATTTAAAAAAAATTGACTATACAATATTATGTGTGTACTGTACAAAGCATACACATGTGGTCTTTAAAATATTTGCAGCAAATATTTTAAATATAAACTCTGTAGGATTGCTAGGAACTTTGCGGCATTGAGGCAGCTGTCATAAGAACCGAAGAAAATTAATTTTTTATTATTCTATATTTCATTATTAATATTATCGTAATTATTGTCAATATATTATGATTAATAAAATAATAAACGTAATACAGCGTAAGAGATCAAATATGTATAAGTATATTACATTTATTATCCTATTGATCGTTTATTTTAGAAAGTCCTGTGTGTATAAATTAATCATGAATGTATACAAGGAATGTAAAAGCAATTCTTCTATTTTTACTATATGGATCATTTCCACATAAAACATTTGCTATTTTTCATTCGATTATAAGAAAAGTTTAGCGAGTAATTCTTCCCAGATTTTTACTTCGGAAAAATGTAAGATTTCCTCTTTTCCTCTTATCGTCTTCTCTCTTTTAGACAAATATACTTATATCGTCCTCATTTTCCTTCCGTTATAGAAGTTAAGAGAGAGAGAGAGAGAGAGAGAAACGTTGCGAACGAGATTTGCTGGCGAAGCAAACGAAAAGATCGCGGAGATTTTTAATGGAAGGATCAGCACGAGCGCATCATGTGCGACCTTTTGACAATTTTTTCTAGTCTTCTTTCGATAATTCCGTCGAACTCGTGCCGCGTATGCAGAACGTGAAGTCACGTTGAATCATGGATATGGCTGAGGAGACATGTGCAATATTAACATCACTATTCATTGAAACAATCATTTACGTCAGTACAATATAGTAATTCCGTGTAACAGAAAGATGATATATTAACTGTCCGATCGCGCGACGCAAAAACTCAAGTGGTGACACAAATAACGGAATCTTAAATCGCTGAATTTCGATAAGACATTGGCAATTCGATTAGATGAGTGACCACGTACGAGCGATTATTTGATTTAAAGCCTGTTAGCAGGCTGTTCGCAGGGGGTACTGGCGTTATTCTCAATATAATCCGGCCGTTGATATTTTATCTCGTCAGGATCTAAAAAGATAATGTAACGACGCAATTGCAGTGAGAGAAGAAAAATATTTTTAAGTGTTTATGTTCAATCAAATAAAATATTTATATTTATATGTAATATTAATTTAATACAACTCAGATGGCACAAAGAATCCAAAGAAATTTTTTTTCAAATTCCCGAATTATGAAAAATTAATTCTTTTTCCATTTCATTTCTGTTCTAAAAACATTCTTAAGAGTTTAAAAAGAATTCGCTTTTATGTCATCAATCCTGAGCCTTTCTTTGTATAAAAGAATATAAAAGAGGCTTCCTTTAATATTCTATAGAATTCTTTTTAAAAGAATTTCTTTTGAGTTTTAATTCTATACATATAAAGAATTTAACAAAATCCTTTTCGAATTCATAACAATTATTTGTACTATTTAGGAATGTATGTATACATACAGATTGTATGTATTATTATGATTTATATATTTATATAAATTGCATATAATTTTATGTATATACAGGGTAGTCCATATAACTCTTTAACTGGAAATTACTTTCTTTATCTCAGAAATTATGCTCTTGATTTTAAAGATTTAGGTCCTTAATTGTGTGAGTTTGAGACACTTTCAAATAAAAGAAAAGTTGGTTTTTAAAGTCCGGTTGTGCATAAGGCGGGAGTTAGTTTTAAAATTTTTAATGAGAAGCTCTACAATATTACATTTTTGGATTTTGTAAAAAAAATTAAGTTTTATCCAAAACATTTTTTCTTTCTATGACGGGTGTTATTTTTTGTTATTGTTATTAGTTATAGTTAACATATATTTTATTAGTGAAACTAGTAGTGTTAGGCGAATATCAAAAGAATTATCGGTGTACAGCAATAACATTTCTTGAACATTAGGGGATTGAAAATTCTTTGACATTTTTTTAATTTAGAAAAGTGCCACGTCAATGTTTTTATGAAAAAATATGACAGTTCGACTTATAGCTGAAGCACTCAGGAATATAATTACAGTAAGAATATTGGTAATTATCTTTATTAGTGATAACTTCTTTTGGTATTCATTTAATACTAATGGTCACTAATACTAATAGTCACTAATAATGATAATAGTAAAAATAACAAAAGATAATAATACCAATATTCTTACTACAATTACATTCCCGAGCGCTTTAAATAGCTATGTTGAAACTTAAAACCATCATATTTTTTCACAGAAATATATGAAACAAAAAATGTTTTAGTTAAAACTAAGCTTTCTGTTATAGAATAAAAAATATTTTGAATAAAAATTCCCGTTAATAATTTTAAAGTTAATCCCCGCCTCACCCACAATCAAGATTTGGTAACCAAGTCTTGTTGATATTTAAAGACCTTTCAGACCCATTCAATTCAAAACATAAATCTTTATGATACATAGTTTTTAAGATTTTCAAGATTATTGAGCTGTAAAGAGTTATATACAGTGTGGACCATCCTGTATATAATATGAATAAAAAATACGTATATATAAATTAAATAAATATTAACACAATCGAATGAATTAATGTCTCTCTAAAGCGTCATTATCAGTTTTGCGTCAAGCTCCCGTATACCTGGGAATTTCACAGATAAACCTAAATGTAAATGGTGACGTTATTGCGATAATTGAAGCTTGAAGAGTTAGCCAATTAAAATGGATAATGTCACTCGATTTATCAAAACGAATGTGCGCGTGTTCGTACATACATGTGACGATGATTCGAAACTCGGATAAATTTTATCAGATAACGATTAACTTATCTATGGCAGACGACTGTTTGATTATCGCTCTTCGTCTTGATATGACTCGCGTAAAATTTACATCTTATCGAGATTATCACGCAACCGGCTAAGATAGCGGAAGAAACATTTCCGTGTTTGAAAATAACTTGTTCCGAATCACCGCACAAATGATAATTAGAAGTTGACATGCCAACAAAGTTATCCCGATAGGAAATAAGAACATGAAATCTTTCGAAATGCTCAAAAGGTCGTCGAAGTTATCAGGCAAATATATGAAAAAATTAATCGAGCTGAAATTTCAAGAATTTTCAAAAGAATATATAATAATGTTTCCTGATTTATCAAAAGTAGATCTGCGTTTTAATTACAGTCCTGCAGCTTCAAAGAAAAAGAAAGTCTTCTTTAAATAATTGGCACCTGGTCTTTGTCAAGATCAATACGGCCAGAGAGAAAGAAATTGAAGTCGAAGCATGTTCTCCCTTTTTAAAAAAGACTTTAGGCCATAGTACAGACTTTTGCATGAGGCATAATACATAACGCATAAAGAAATCAACCAATTATCTTTCATTTCTCTCTCCAGGATGGAAATAAAGAACTCTGATTGGTTGATTTCCTTATGCGTTATGCAAAAGTCTGTATTGCGATCTTATCAATCAATCAAAACCTTTAATTTTATTCTGTTGCAAATGACGCGATAAAATTAAAGGTTTTGATTAGTTAAACTCATGACGCGCGTTATGATGCGACGCGTGACGCCCTCGGTGGGAACTCAGCTTAAAGTCTGTATCAGGGGTCGATCCTGTATTTTTTAAAAGAGTGAAAATGTGAAAAGTGAGCAAATTTACTAGATGTTGACCAATAAAATTACAAATATCCTAGTAGATCTGCTCACTTTTCACATTTTCAGTCTTTCAAAAGATACAGACTTCCACTGGGAGCATAAACTATATAGAAAATCTATAATATACGTAACGTACTCTATAGATTTTTAGTATAGTATATACTTCCAGTGGGAGAAATTGGGAGGAAACGAATGCAGGGAGAATCGACTCCCAGACTACGAATTGAAATTGAGATTGAATTGAAATTCAACCAATTAGAACAAAGTTAATATGAAGTGATTTTGTGAACATTATTTTGATTGGTCAAATTCCAATCTAATTTCAATTTCAATCCGCAGTCTGATATAAGCCGCATAAACATATGCATAAGAAAATTGATGCGAATGGCTATGCTGATCACAATAGAATTAATTAGAAAAAATAAATTAATAATTTATTTTTCTGGACAAGAATCCCACGGACATCAAACCGCCATCTGCCGAGCATCATCTGTACATGTTTGTGTGTAGCCGATGGTGCTCTAGGTATCTCGTATTCCCGGCTTGTATTCATTGAACGGCGTAGTGGAGCGGTATCGTTTCCCAAGGCGCCGCGAATAGTTCCTTTTTACGGTGAGTTTCGCCACGCTCGATCGTTGCTCCGACGCGAGTCAACCCCGACGAACTTTAACGTTCTTCTTCGCGCGCGCATCTCGCCATCCGGAGGGGAAAATCTCCCGTTTTCCACGAAGAGAAAACAGCACGTAACCATGGGCGTGGATGTCGAAGTCTTGAGTCCTGGAGACGGTAATTATGCACGTTTTATTTTTCTAGGGATTCACCGAATCTCGTTCTCGCTCCTTTCGGGAGAACCTCTTTCCCGTTCTGCTTCCTCTCTCTTTCCCTCTCATTTTCTCTCTTTCTCTCACGCTCGCGAGCGCGCGCGCGTGCTCCGCACCGCGTGGTCGACGCTGCAAAAAATCTAGCATTTTGTTAAATTAACTCGCATCTCATCTCGCAGCCTGAAATCCTGCGAACGAACGTTGGCCGATGTTGCAATGTTTCCTATGGGAGATAAAATGGATTTTAAATGACTACGTGACTTTACCTTATTTGTCTGTCGTTTTTTTCCCAATTTTAAATGGCGATTCCGTGCTCGGTCTCGTCACCCAATATTCAAATGTTCAGTTTCATAAATATTTTTATATACGCAGGTCAAACCTACCCAAAGACCGGGCAAACAGTCGTCGTGCATTATACAGGTGAATATTTTATTGTATAAAATTCTATTATTTCAAATTATACGTGTATAAAGAAAAAATATGAGAAAAAAAAGTTAAAAAATTGCTAGAACGACATTGTAGTATCGAATATTTCTGTAATAAAATTATAAGCTTGTGTAAAAGTATAGTTAATTTGAATAAATATGAGAAGTACTGAAACGATAAAGCTGGATTTTTGTGTCATAATATTTTGTGTGAATTTTTACTTATATTCTTCATTAAAAAAACTACACGCTGTTACATTATGTTACTTTAAAGTGCAGTCTGAAGCTAAAGCTAAGATAGTACTATCACATAATTATATTGATAATTTAAATAATATCGATACCATGTATATTGGATAGTATCTTTAGATCTTTAAAAATTTTCCATTCCTCCCTCACATTCTAACAATAGAGAATAATTGTTTTCCTTGACGTGTTTACAGGTACTCTCGACAATGGGAAGAAATTTGACTCCAGCAGGGACCGCGGCATGCCGTTTAAGTTCAAAATCGGAAGGGGCGAAGTAATTAAAGGCTGGGATCAAGGAGTCGCGCAAATGTGCGTCGGGCAGCGGGCCAAGCTAACTTGTTCTCCAGACTTCGCCTATGGTAGCCGAGGTCACCCTGGAATATATCCTTTAATGCAAAAAGACATAACGTAAAATATAGATCGAAAAAAATGGAAAACTATTTAGTACAATTATTCTATTAAAAAAAAGACTATAAACTATATTAGCCTTGACAGAGACACACTATCCCGCCAAATGCCGTTCTCATCTTCGATGTGGAACTGCTGAAGGTGGAGCCTTGAAATACCTCTTAGAGTGTACCAAACTTGACCAAACGGATTTCAATATGAGAAAGAAAAAGGAAAAAAAAACGCATCAAATTATGTTAAGTAGTCGTCGCACGAATGGCACATCCTACTCTAATGCCTTAATTCAATCGCTCGTACATTAAAAGCTATATTTGCGATCTTCGCGAAGTAATATATAAAGCGTTGAGAACGTGTTGTCCCCTCGAACTCGCGCGAAAATGACGTACAATTTATACAATGTATAAATTGCCGATCACTAATATTCGAACATTGTCGCATAGTTTTTAGAACTGTAAGGCCGTATATTAATATGTAGTTCGATTATACCTGCTCTCCAAGAGATGCTACTTAATTTGTGTACTTGATTTGTGACCGACTAACCGTGTTCCTATGATGAGCGGTTGAATAAAGGGACCCTCCAGATATTTACTAAATATGTAACCTGTGTTCATTCCATTTACACACGTATTTAGTGATCCTTTGAGTATTTTGTATAAAGATTCAATAAAGGAAAGAACAATTGGTAATGTAACACTACAGGTTTTCATAGAATGAAGTACAATAAAAAGTTGCTCTGCTCCCTACAAAAAAGTATACATCTTTTTTTTACATATATATTATACGAATAACTGGAGAAAAATAAAAATAAGCATTGCACTATAATAAATCTTTTCTCAGGTTGACAACATGTGTTTTAATATACATTTACAAAATATTTTCAACCATTTTTTATATTTATAAATATACATTATACAACTTTTCTCGCTCATCGACTCTACCATGAGAGAAAATTTCTTTTTTGATCTATAACATATAAGATATACATAGATATACAATTTTTAACTTAACATTTTTTAACATTAACAAGAGGATTAAATAACAATGCACATTTAACTGTCCTACTGCCGAATATACATTCAAATTATTTAGTTCTTTCTTGCTGGAATCTGATTTATACATACAGGGTGACTCTTTATGTCAATACTTATATGAAATTTTTTTGTTCGTTTTGTGCATTACAATCATCCATTGAAGTATCAACCTATTAGATCAGAGTCAACCTATATTGATGAAAATAGTTAATTTGATGATTTTATAAAATCTTTGATGATTAGAGAATCAGCAAGTGTATATCAGAAATTTATATATCTTTATAAATCTTCTGATAAAACTAATAATTACTGATTTTATAAAAGTACTAGTTAACCATTTTCATTATAATTCATATGACATTTGATATCTACTTATTAAAAATAAGTAAGTACAACTTAGCAGCATGAATAAAAAATATATCTAATATGACAAAAAAATATTTTCTCTATTATGTACATAAGTTAAAATATAAGTATGTAAAATATAGTGCTACTGTTTATACTTTGTAGCATGTAGAAAATTTAATATAATGTAACACTACGTTAATATTAATGCAACAAGAATATTAGCAATTTAATATACAAACAGCTCTGGAAAATGAATTTCATAAGCTGGGGTTTGACTTGGTTTAGTATCCGTTTGTGGTCCGGTTGCAGGAACTGAGTTGCGCGGATCAACAGATAACGTATTAAATATCTCTGACAATTTGCTCTGTAGAACATCGTGCTGTGAATAGAAAAGCAAAGATTAGAAAGCTGCATTAACTACAATAATTTTTAATAATGTATATGCCCATTAATGAACCTTTGGTTGTGTTTTTGACACTAAATCCTGGAATGGCGCATTTCTAAAGAACTGAGAAAGTTGCATTCGCTTCTCTTCTTCCACTGTTTGATTATTATTATTTTCTGTCAAAATTCTCTTCATGCTCTCAAACGTTAATTCTTCACCAGGTAATTTCTGCAAAAAGTTAATTACAGATAAGAAGAATCAAAATTATGCAACAAAAATCCAGAAAATTAGAAAAATTTTAATTGTAATATCAAATAATCTTTTCTAATTAATAATATAAATTATAATATAAATTAAAATAAATGTGTAAATCATACCTTTTGCACACCAGGTGATGAACCTCCGCTATCCAATTCAGGACCTCCAGAATTAATGTCAGCTAGCGAATTCCGTCCAGCATCAACCCATGAATGCCTAGAAAACAGAAAATTTAATTTTAATTCCTGTCTTTCGAATTAGATCAAGAATTTATGCAGTTTAAACCCGGAAACCAAATTGAATATTCATGTACATCGCGAAAGCCTCAAATTAAAAAAAAAATTTAATTTTATAATATAAAATCTATATATACAAAAAAGCAACATTTTTTCCATGTTTAATGTGATAAACTGATCACTGTACTTGTACACTGATCTAGTAGACAATTACCTGTGCTGTAAAGAATTACCACTGTAACCCGAACCTTGTTGCAATTTCCCACTGTCAAGGCCAGCTCCCTTTAGGCATTCGCTGACAACAGTTTGATCGACTAAAAGAGTTGGCGCTAATCTGGATGTTAGACCAGTATCATACTGAGATTGTAAATCCGGTAGCAAATGCGGACTATCATTTCGACGCGCTTCTATCACCTTAAAATGCATTTAATTTCATCAATTGCATATTTTATTTTTAGCAGTACATCATAAATTTTAATATAAAATAAATTTTTTGTTGAAGTCTCGATAATTCGAAATTACCTACCTTCTTCGCATAATCCATTAGAGCGGTAATATTACAGACATAAGATATTAAGACTAGTAGGCTGATAACTATTGCGTGTAAGTTGAATTTAAGTGGAAGACTAATTTGAGCACTTGTCAGTGCCAAGTCTTGCAAGCTCAGCACCAATCTCAGTAACTCCAACACTGTTTCCTCGGAAGCCAATTCAATGGCAAGTAAAGCCAAGGTAGTATAAATAGATTCCACATTTTCTACCGTGTTACTAGACAGTTCTAATGATTCATAAAGCGCTAAGTAAATTTCAGGACCGTGCTTCCGAATAAAGATTACATCAGGTCTGGATGCCTTTTCAATAGCAAGACCGAGCTCTGCTACATTTACACTAAAAGAAAAAAAAATATATTCTAAAAAGTTGCAAAAAAAAAAGAAAGAACAGTATATAATAAATCAATTTTTGTTGATAAAATTTGATTAAAAAATAAACTTACGTTGGTTTAGCGAGTATTGTAATATTTCGTCGTCTGTCAATTAAGGTGTGGAATATTTTCTGTACAAGAAGCCTCATTTCGGCGTCTGCTGCCAGTGACATTCTCAGTAATGGGTCCAAGAAACTGGGTGGGAATGTTGTATTCAAGTGGATAGTTTGGTACTTTGTGCCAACCTGTACATAAACAAAATATCCGTAATAATTAAACTTATACTTTACATTTATAATTTTATACAGTAATAAACGATTTACCTTTAATAACGACTTTAAAAGTATGCTCTGAAGCAAAACGTCTCCTTTGCCGACCGATACAAGACGATCTGGCTGACTGTATGGAACTTTACTCATAATGAACATCATGATCTCAATTTTCTGATAATCCGGAAGATGATTCGCAAACTCTCCAAGTGCGTTAATAAGCGCTTCTTGATACAATTGCTCGTCACTACTTGATGATTGGTTCCTTGTTACACTAACTCGTAGATGAGACAGTAAAGAATTTATAATCTCTAATACAGATGGTCCTAGAAAAAGAGTTTAACACCGGGGTAGGATTTAATTTTCGTATAATTTCCTGTATATTTAATAATTATATATGTATATAAATTAAACTAGCTAACAGAATTTATAGTGGATATATAGGATCTATTTAATTTTTCTATATCTACTTACCAACACTTTCACCTGCAGCAATTGATATAATCTTAGACAAAGTATCCGCAATGCTAGTGCGAATTTTAGGGGATGACTTTGAGTGATCGTCAAGATGCGTCATTAAAGCTTCCACTACAGTGTAGGAGTATTGCGACTGAAATATGCAGGGAAATATTATTAATTATCAAATGTATCAAATATTACTTAATTTACATCATTACATTACCTGGATAGAGAACATAATTATTCTGAAAGTATGAATTGCAAAGTAGTTCGGGACCCATAACTGATGGTTGTCCAGATGCCTGTAATATAAATAATTAAAATAAATTATTAAAACATTTCTTGCATATGTGAATATATATTAATTTCTAAGAGATTTCGTTCTATACCTCAATACAGGTCTTATAACGCATCTAATATGACCGAACGATGCGCGCCCGATCAATTCTCGCATGCAAGTTTCCGCAAATTGAGGAGGATCTGATCGTTCTTCGGTTGGGCTGTCTGGTGTCGCGTCCTCCTTATCAGCGTATCTAAAGATACAAATTCGTTAACATGCGTACTTTATAATTCTTTTTTTTTTTTAGTTCAATTACCTTGAATTTTGCATGTTATACAGCAATGATGGTACAATCTTATCCATATGTACAGGCTCCCAGATATTCTCGACCAAATCGTCGGAAAGAGTTTTTCTCACAACGCCCTACAGCGAGAAGTATATTTTAATATATATTGGAATATATGTACACGCAGGTTTACGAATGCGTACCTGTAATCCTTGAATTCCGGCAAGTCTAATTTGCTTGCGCGTAGTAGGATCATCGTTATTAGAATGGCACATTGCTGAATATTTCGACACGAAGAAGTCGTAACGGGTGTGATACGAGGGCGTGTCTTCCTCAATATTGGCAAATCTGACAAACTAAAAGTCAATACGTCAAATTAAGTAGAACAGGCTAATGTTTAATCCAGTGATGATTACCACTTACAGACTGTGTTGCCAGAATTTGTAACTGAGGATCCGTAGATTCCAATAACTTTTGTACCATTTTCAAGAAGCTCTCGACAAATAGATTCAGAGTTTGCGCATGACAAGCTACCAGCAGTTGATCCATTGCTTCCATGGCGATTATTACAAAGCCATTTCGTCTCCTATTAAGGCACAATTCCTTATCAGGCTTTTTGTTTTATATAATGCATTATTTTATACAATTATAGATGCATTAGTATGCCATATATGTATAGACGCACTGAATTATTGCCAGTCATGTTTATAGTAATTATTAATTTTTCTAGTTCTTATGTACATAGCAGCATATAATTAATTATATAACCAGTGTTACAACATTTGTGTATATTACACTAACAAAAGATGTAAAAAGGTATATAGGATATGGAATAATAAATTAGATAAGAAAAAAAAGTTATTAGAGACCTTCTGGATAGAAAAGGAAATGATATTAAAAGAGAAAAAAAGAAAAGTCAAAGAAAAAGAAATTAGGTAAGATAAGTAAAAGAAGGTTACAGGCTGATAGAAGAAAATGGAACGAAAAGTTATGTAAAGAGTTACAGATAATTTAAAGTATATGACTAATTTATATTTTGATACATTTCTATCAATGCAGATTAACTTCAATCGTAATTTAATTTACTTTTCATCTTTTTCTAGTTCTTAAAACTAGAAGGAAGGTAAAAATTAAGATAAATTGAGATTAAAGTTAATTTACATTGATAGAAATAAACATGAAATATTAATTTAAAACGTCCATTTCTTGACCATAAAGTGAATAAAGTTATTCATTCATTCACTAAAGTAAAAAAATATTATTATATCACACTTTTCTATATTACCTATAGATATCCCTGGAAGCCCGCTGAAACAAATACTCTCCAATCCTGTCCAATTTCTCAGGACTGCTCAACGAGTAGAACGTCAGTTTTTCCATATTATTCTTGATTAAGCCGTCCTGGAGGACAGAAAAGTGCATTAATTCGAATCGTCGCGTGCGGGACAGGTGTCAATTTCTCATTCGCCGCAAATATCACAGGTTCAACCATAAATAGAATAATCGTTTTGGTCTTCCGCTTGGTGTCAAGGCCAGCGTTTCGGTATTGATTTACTCGCGAACGAGAAGCTATAAAATGTATCGAAAGCGAACTTTATGGGACGAGAGGAAAAAAAGAGACAAGAAAACATAGAAATCTCACCTGGGGATTAACCGGAAAGATATTGTCGACGAGCCTCTTGTATCTCGGACGTAACGCAGCGCAGCACCAGCAACAGCCTGATAAAAAAAAAAAGATGAAGATAAAAGCACGTTGATGTATCACTGTTCGATCGCGATTTGACCAACATCTTTCGAAAGAAAGATTCTTAAGAAAGATACTGACCGCGTGAATTGTCTCCACTCACCAAACATTTTGACAGCTCCTGCGGCTTCTGTCGCAAACCGATGACAGCTACGCTACGCACCACGACGTGTGCGCATATGCATACACACCCTCGGATCGATCGGTCAGCTATCGATAGTCTAGTAAGTAATCGACCGAGAAATGAGTAACTTCAAACGAGACAACTATGGTTGGAACATTTCATCAAAAGTTGCCTAGATCGCGCCACTTGTTGGACATGCGTCTGCGCATTGCGCTCGCATTTTCTGTTCACGTTTCAGAAGATCTACAAAGTTTTCATTAAAAATTTGAAATTTTTAACAAAGATGGTATCTCAGATAGCAAGAAAAATCCCAAAAAAATTCTTTTTAAATTCCCGAATTATAAAATGAATTCTTTTTCCATTCCATTTTTATTTTAAAAGCATTCTTCAGAGTTAAAAAAATTTTATTTTTATCATCAGTCCTGAACTCCTTTTCGGATACAGAAGAAATTCTTTTCATTCTGTTCTATAGAATCCTTCTTGAAAGTCTTCTTCTTTTGAATTCATTTGGAAAAGATTGCACTAATCTATAAAAAGTTTAAAAAATAAATCTTTTCAAGTTCATTACGATCATTTGTGCTATTTAGTTGCATATTTTAAATTGTAAAGCGATTGATTTTTCAACAATAATAATTTAAAGATTTAATTATAATTGCATCTTAAAATTTGAATCCCTTTTCTTCAATTTTTGCAAACATATAACGTTTTATATAAAAAAATAGGTATATAAAAATATATATCATTTTTAAAAAATTATTCTTATTATAATTATTATTGCAATAAAAATGAAATATTAAAAATTTTTTTAAAAGTTTTTTTGTCATTTTACGCCTCAATTATAATATCAATTTTTACTTCCAGTTTGATACTTCAGATTCTTGGAAGATAAAGGTATTTACACAGCGGTTTTAAATTTGCTAAATGTGTGATATGTATCGAAAAATATTACTTAATTTTAAGAACTCGTCTAATTAATGATAATCAAGGAAAAAACTTTTATTATCTTTAATTATATTATATTTAATTTATCTAACTTACTTAATTTATATTATATTTAATTTAATTATATTATATTATACTTATATTTAATTAAAGAGCGAAAGAGATGTCTTTTTATTCCTTTTATTAATGGATTACGTTTTTGCTATTTTTTATTTATTCAGTTATTCAGTTATTTATACAAGCATATAGTGCAATCGTAACTAATTAAGCTATGAATAGTTTAGCTATTTGTCGCACATGTTGCATTTCACTCGCTCAAGTTCGCAATTTGTAGATTTAATTAGTAGTGTAGTTTAAATTATTTTGAGATTTTAAGATTTTAAAACTTAAACGAGAAACATATAATAACATATAATATAATATATAAAAATATAGAATGGAAATCATATTTATTTTTCCAAAGAGAGAAAGAGAAAGAGAGAATATGATGAAGTATACTTAGATGTAAGTTCTTACAATAAATTTATCTTTTTTTTTTCTAAATATTTATCTATTTAATCACTCATTTATAAATGTGCATTATGTATCACTAATTTGTTAAGTTGAATACGTCAAACTTTTTGTTTGCTTTCCGATATCTTACGTGTTACTCGAATGAATAAGCCCTGCATAATAATAATAATAATAATGAAGAGATACGCTTCGCATATTTGATCATTCTTATATGTTTTTTATCGTTCCTCTTCATTTAATTCACGACGTAATTAAGTTTACAATCTCTAATTTTGCCGTGTCTATCTCATTAAAATATTTGATGAAAACGTTATCGCCTTTACCATAAGAAATGCGACCAGCTGTTCGCCGAAGTCGAATTACAGACATAAATTCACTATAAAAAGGAAATGGAAATGATTGTTCTCATTTCCAGTTTCATTTTTGACCTGGTCTGAATTGATTATCGAACATGCTACCATTCATTTTCCTAGTAGTAGGCGTTCTTGCGCAGCGTAAGTAAAAAGTATATTGTATGTATAATTTATTCACTTTAATATTACAAGAAGCGGGACTTGGTTTACGTTCAATTCTTAACCATCGTATTCTTCACCTACCTTATTCATCCAGTCTCCTCTATTATATTCCATCTCTCTTATCCCACCTCTCCTTAACTTAAAATTTCTTAATTAAAAATTTCTTCTTCCTTATTTTAAAACTTTTCACAGCCTCATTTTTTCCTATCTTTGTTTCTCCTTCCTCCTTCTCTTTTTAATAAGTTCTCTCTTTTTCCTGTTTATCTGTTATTCTTTTCTTTTCAATTCATAATTTTCTCCTTTCTCTTCATCTAACTCATTGATCCAAATTTTAATCTTTCAGTTTTGTTTCTCTCTAAAATTTCTAAGCTATTCCTCTGTTACTTCACATTTTTCCATGAAAGAAAACTCATATTGTTCTTCTCTTGTTTATCATATTTCGTTTTACCACATCTTAATCAATAAAGTATAATGTTATATGACAAAATATTCTCTCTCTCTCTCTCTCTCTCTCTCTCTCTCTCTCTTTCTCGTTACTTTTTGCCGCCGATGAACACTTTGCTCATTGGTCATTAGTCATATACATTGTCATATGTTGTACAAGAAATGCATATTTATTGTTATACATACATCATCGACCTGCAGAAACGTTCGCCGAGGAACCTGAAGCAATTGTCGGCGGTTCACTCGCCGCGCCAGGCGAATTTCCGCATCAAGTTTCCCTGAGGTCCAGAGGCAGTCACATTTGCGGCGGCTCCATCATCGCCCCGACCAAGGTCTTGACTGCCGCGCACTGCGTAGATGGTATCGCGTATCCACCTTACAGCAACTTTAAGGTAGCCACTGGCACCATCTCTCGCACTGGAGGTCAGATCCATGATGTGGCAAAAATTGTCGTGCATCCGAACTATTCCGACAGAGCGGAAGATGCTTGGGTTAATGACGTCGCGGTGATCACGGTAAGTCGATGAAAATATTTCTCTTGCTACTGCAATTTGCCTCTGCAATTTCGAAAGTGCCAACCCAACAAACACAAAACATTACATCAACATTACAATATTATCGCAATGCTGCTACAATATTCTGTGTTGTTGGGAGCTTATAATTTCTCTCTAATTTCTCTTTCATATTGTTTTTCCATTTTGTTTTTTTCGTCTAGATCATCTGTTTTATGTTCATTTCTATCACAACACGGATTAAGTTTAATCTTCAAAAAATTTTCTAATTTTTAAAATTAGAGAAAGATAAAAAATAAGTTACATCGAAATTAAAGTTAATCTGCATTTGTAAAATTATATATTAGTCATTTATTTCGTTCGTTTCAGCTCAAGGCACCGATTGAATACAATGAGTACCAACGTCCGATCGAACTGACTACCACTCGGCCTGCCTCCGGAACGCAATGTACCCTATCGGGATGGGGTCAGACTAGCACGCACGGGATTCTTCTCCCGCGCGAACTTCTCAAGATGGACCAGGTCGTGGTTTCGCAGAAGAAATGCCAGGAAAGCCATTATGAAATGCCTTTGACTGGCAGCCATTTGTGTGCATTCAATCGCTACGGAATTGGCGCTTGCAGTGTGAGTAACGTTCATTGTTGGATAATTTCTTTAGTCTGATAAAGATGATTGATCCACCGTTGTTGAAAAGTTAAATGGGAAGTAAATGAAAACGTCTGTCTGCATTTCAGGGTGACAGCGGTGGTCCGCTCATCGCCAACGGTAAACAGGTCGGTATTACTTCCTGGGTTCTTCCTTGTGCTAAGGGTGAGCCCGATGTCTACACTGATGTCTCCTATCATATTAAGTTCATCAAGTCAGCCTAAGAAGAGGCATAAAGAGGCAATCTGTGAAACATAAACGACATATTCGACGTACCATGTCAACTGATTTCAACGTTCCGAAAGAATATACTGTTGCGATATTACAGCACTGTTGTGATATTACACACCGACAATACATCAGTTATTTCTTTAAAAGAAAAGAAACTTCTATATTTATAATATTAATAAAAAAATAAAAACATTATGATTAAATCTATTCGAGTTGTTGATTTTTAAACGATAATTGCATGACTCTTTCCAGTTTTTTTGTGACAAATTTAATTATGTGCATTACTATGTAAATTCCACGTCCTTAATATATGAAAAGTATCATAAAAAATCAATTTTGTTTGTCCTAAATAGACAATATTAAAAAGCTATAGTTTAATTTCTCAATAGAAATTAAGATATATTAAAATACATATTAAAATATTTAAATTGAAACTTTTGTTTAATGCAGTGATATTTCGTGCCATAATATTGATCGATTAATTTATAATATCATAACTAGTGTTTTACTGAAATTGTCTACATATACGTATATTATTTATATGAATACACAAATTGTTTAACAAATCGTCAAACTACATATTGATAATAAAGATACAGTAAAATGTTTATTTAAATGTTTTGTTAAATTTACTTTGGATTGTTATAATTTTTAATATTTTTTAAATGAATCAAAATTTTTGATATGATAAATTGCATGAGTCTTTCCAGTTTTTTGTGACAAATGTAATTATGTGCATTACTATGTAAATTCCACGTTCTTAATATATGAAAAGTATCATAAAAAATCAATTTTGTTTATCCTAAATAGACAATATTAAAAAGTTATATTTTAATTTCTCAATAGAAATTAAGATATATTAAAATAGGGAGGGCACCAGTTGCCTACAAATTGATTGCCTACAGCATCAATTGCCAACAGACCGTTTGCCAACAAATCGTTTGCGCACAAATCCTTTTGCCTACAAATCGATTGCCTACAAGCTTCTCTGCGCACAAACGATTTGTTGGCAAACGGTCTGTTGGCAATCGATGCTGTAGGCAATCAATTTGGCAACTAGGGCCCTCCCTGATATTATAACTTGTATTTCACTGATTCCAGAATTACGTACATATATAACATATGCAGCTAAACAAATCATCAACAGATAAAGATAACGCAAAATGTTTAATCAAGAATTTCGTCAAATTTACTTTGAATTATCTTTTTGTATTTCTGTAATGGCTCAATATTTTTATGTAACATACTGCAACATAAAATAGTAAAATATTCAGATAATTTGGAAACGTAAAAAATTTCTAAGATGAATATTATATATTTTTGGGCATTTTAATTTAATCTAAAAATATTCTGTAAATGCCTTGATAAACATATAATAAATAATAATCAAATATTACTTCTGAAGATGTTCTATATATTAAAAATGTATTAAATATTTATTATATAATTTAAGAAAAAATTCTAAATGCAAATTAGACCGTATTGTTATTGTACAATGTTTTAAATGTAACAGTGTAAAATAACTTATCTACCTAGTATATTAAGTTGAAAATATGCATTTTATTTTTTACATTATCTTCAGTTTGTTTTACATTTAATGTATTAAAAGAAAATGTAATTCACATCTTACATATAACTAGTTTTGATATATTAGACATTAATAAGATAAAAAAAATAAATTTTTTTCATAATCAAGGAAATATTTTTTAATTCTAAATAAAAAAATTTATATTGCTATAAATGTATATGTAAATAAAAATATGAATATATAATAAAATATAAGTCTAAAATTTGTTATCAATAATACATTATTTATTATTAATTACTAATAATAATTTTTAATTAATTAACTAGAATATATTAAATGATGACACTTTCTATTTGCTTTTTGATATCTTATATATTGTTCAGATGAACGTTCAGCTCCTCGATAATAATGAAGAGATACGTCTCTGTTTAATCATTACATATGTTTTATCGTTTTCCTCCATTTATTTCATACTGCGTAACTAAGTTTACAATATTTGATTTTATCGTATTTGCTTCATTAAAATGCAGGATGCTTTTATTTACGTAACTGCTTTTATTTACTGTTAAAAAATATGTCCAGCTGTCGGCTTTGTCGAGGTCGGATTCCAGATATGAAATTTTCACGGATATGTGATGGAAATTTTTCAGCGGATATGAATCCGCTATAAAAGAGAGTGAAAATTATTGTCTTCCAGTTTCATTTTTTACCTGGCCTGGGTTAATTATTAAACATGTTACCATTCATTTTCTTGGTAATCGGCGTTCTTGCGCAGCGTAAGTAAAGTATTGTACAATGATAAAATATTTTTGAATAAAGGAAAAGATTATTTTTGTCCAGGATAAATTTTGGTAATTGAATATTTCTGCGGAAATTTTTATACATTTATTTCCAATTCAATAAACTACGCACTGATTATTTGTCAGCCTTAGAATACAGCTCCTAATCGAAATAATAAATTCACATAATTAAATCTATAATCGATTTAATTTTTGTTGCTAATAAGTGTCATATTAAGATCACTATAAAGAATTTGTTGCGAAATATAATATCGATTGAAACTGACACAATCAGGGAAATTGTTGTTGAATGGTGACAAATGTGGCTGGCAAAACTAAATATGTAAGAATGACCATGTAAAGTATCTAGTGGTCCCATGAAATTAGGTGGTTAAGAAAAAAATTCAAAAAATTGGAGAATCCGAGTTCTCTGGATTACTCACTTTCGCCTAATGATAAACTATATTTGTTTCAATTTATTGGTGGGTTTATTAAAACTAACCTTCCAAAAATTTGGGAAAATGAATAGTGAAAGACAAAATCTGAGTAATTAAAAAAAAATGGATAGTAAGTACAACTTTATACTCATATAACAACCTTTTATATCATAAGTTGTGTACATTATTATATATGAGAAACTGTTTGTCTAACTCCACCTAAAATATAAAGTTAACATAACAGTGTATGTGCAAAACTATGAAGAATCTATCTTCATCTATGAATTAATTTCTTTTAGTTAATTATATTATTATATGATTACATATTATGCATATTTTAATTTATGATGGAGCAAATAACAAGTCCCACTTCTAAAAATTTTGTTTGATTAATTGTATAGATATTTCTGTTCCTGTTGTGTTAATTATAATTTTTCAGAGTTTTACGAATAAATTACTTATGCCTCACTTCGTATAAAAAAAAAATTAATATGATACAATATTATACTCTGATTATAACACAAATAATAGAGCATAAATATATTTATAATGAAACTATCAGTAAAATTATTAATAATTTTTTAAAATGTATCACGTAATCAATAAATTGAAACAAATATAACATATCATCGAAAGTGATTAGAGTAATTAGACTGGTAAACTCGAATTCTCTGTGTTTCAGGGGTTTTTTCTTAATCAAATTTTAGTTTTGTTTTGTAGTGCCTATAAATGGAAATTTTGTCCGTCTATTCTTACACGTTTAGATCTGCCAGCCAAACACATCCGTCGCATTTAACAATAATCCCTGATGTTTCCCTGATTGTGTAAACTTAATCGACATTATACCATGCTATAAATTTTTTGCAATAATTCTAATATGTGTGATGCTTATTAAATATCAAAAGTTAAATTGATTATAAACTTAATTATATAAATTTATAATTCTGATTAGAAGATGTGTTTAAGATCGAAAAGTAATAGGCGCACAATTTACCAAGTTGGAAATAAATGTATAAAAATTCATACAGATAAATTATTATCAAATCATTAATATTCAAATGGCCTCTTTGCTCTATTATTTGTATTCCTATATCAGTCTACTATCATTTATAAAATGTTTTTTCGTTATTCTTCGCCGCCAATAAATATCTTGCTCATCGGTCAAACATCGTACATTCGGCAAAGAATGCATATTTATTATACATCGCCGATTTGCAGAGACGTTCGCTGAGGAATCCGAAGCGATCGTCGGCGGTGAATCCGCCAAGCTAGGTGAATTCCCACATCAAGTTTCCCTGAGATACAATGGCCAACACATTTGCGGTGGTTCTATCATCGCCTCAATCTAAGATCTTGACTGCCGCTCACTGCGTAGATGGTATGCCAGCCAGCAGCTTTAAGATTGCCACTGGGACCACCTCTATCTCTGGAGGTCAGCTCCATAGTGTGACAAGAATTGTCAAACATCCTCAATATACCGGGAAAAGGGAAAATGCTTGGGTTAATGACGTCGCGGTGATCACAGTAAGTTGATATATCTCAGGATAATTCGTTACTGCAATTTACCTCTGCAATTTCGGAAATACCAGTTTATAATTGTTTTCTAGTTTTTTCTAATGTCGGTCTTCTTATTGTTCCATTTTCCTTCTTTCATTTAAAATTATTTATTTCAGTCATCCGTTTTGTTCGTTTCAGCTCAAGGCACCAATTCAATACAACGATAATCAAAAGCCGATCCCCCTGACTAAGTCTCAGCCGACCGCCGGACAGCAATGTACCCTATCCGGATGGGGTCGGATCAGTGCAATTGGTTCGCTCCCAAAAAATCTTCTCAAGATAGACCAGGCCGTGGTCGCACAGTCCCAATGTCAGCAAACTCATCGTGGTATGCCCTTAACTGGCAGCCATTTGTGTACGGTTAATCAGCGCGGAATTGGCGCTTGCAGTGTGAGTAATATCATTGTTAGGTAATTTTTTTAGTCTGATAAAGATGATTGATCCACCGTTGTTGGAAAATTAAATAGGAAGTAAATGAAAAAAATGTCTGTCTTTTCAGGGTGACAGTGGTGGCCCGCTCATCGCCAATGGCGTGCAGATCGGTATTACTTCCTGGGTTCTTCCTTGCGCTATGGGTGTGCCTGATGTCTACACCAATGTCTACCATCATCTCGACTTCATCGAATCAGCCTAAGAAGAAGCATAAAGAGGCAATCAAAACATAAAGGACATATTCGATGTACCATGTCAACTGGTTTCAACGTTCTGAAAGAATACACTGTTGCGATATTACAGCACCTTTGTGATATCACACACCGATAATACATTGATCATTTCTTTAAAAGAAAAGAAACTTCTATATTTATAATATTAATAAAAAAATAAAAACGTTTTGATTAAATCTATTCGAGTTGTTGATTTTTGAACGATAATTGCATGAGTCTTTCCAGTTTTTTGTGACAAATTTAATTATATGCATTACTATATAAATTCCACTTCCTTAATATATGAAAAGTATTGTAAAAAATCAATTTTGTTTGTCCTAAATAGACAATATTAAAAAGCTATAGTTTAATTTTTCAATAGAAATTAAGATGTATTAAATTATGTAAGAGAGACCGGGGCAAGTTGGCTATAGGGGTAAGATGACACATCGTGAATATTTCGACCATTTTCTAACAAATTGCAGAATCAAGCAAGTGGGAAAGTGTAAAACCATCTTTTATTCGTATGAATGAATAAATTGCATTTCATTATAAGGAAGAGTTATGAAATAATGGCATTGATTTACATTCTTAACAGTAAAAGTAAATAATGACGTAAATTCGTTTATATTATTGATATATGTAATATTTTATGCTAGTTGCTATCATAGTTAGAAAATATACTTAATTGACTACATTTTAATGAACTTTTCAATAATATATCTTTATACTATGTTTTATACATATATTTATACCATTAATTTGTAATGCTTGCTATTGAGATAAAAAAATATAAACCCATTTTTTAATTTAACAAATCTAGCAAATTTTATTGTATTAATTCATAATGTTTCGACCAGACACTTTCTGATCCTTCTTAAGTGGATTTACAATCAATGTAATCAAATGAAACCTAATATCAATTACTATACTTCAGTAGGAAAAAGCAAAAGTAATTACGTAGGTAGTAAAAAAATTTTTAAATGTCAGATATAGCTTTAAGGGATCTGTGTTAGAAAGCACGTCTACACATCACCACATCTGACAGTAGAGAACGATGTCAAGGATCAAAGTTAGATTAAGAATAAAAACGTTACAAACAAAAATAGAAAAAATATAAATAATTATGTTTTAGGTCAATCTTATTATTCTGCCATATATCGGGTTCAAGTTTTCCACGTTTTTTTGTAAATTAATATTATTGTCAAATTTCTTAATATAAAACATTTCGGCGATTTCTCTCTTTCGTCTGCATTTTTCTCTATGCAGTACATTAGGGTTAGACCAATCAAAATTATGTTTTAATGACAAGCGATGGTCAGTAACAACAGAGTAATTATTAGTTCCGCATTTTATGTTCCGCTTCTTTTATTCTAGTTATTAAATGTTGTTTCGTTTGGCCAATATATACTTTATCGCAATCACAGCAATTAATTTTATATACAAGTTCAATCATTTTGGATGTAGTAAATTTACCTTTTCCTTTTTTAACAAATAGATCTAATTTTTTTAGGAACTGTGTAACGAACATCAAACCATTTGTTTAGGATGCGATTAAAATACTTTTTGTATTACCACTATTTTGTAGGGATAATCATAGATCTTCCATTGTCCAACTTTAACTTTGTCGTTTTCTTATCACATGTAATTGTTTTATTCTTTTAAAACTTCAAATTTGTTTTACCATGAATTTTTTAAATTATTTTATTATTGGGATTAAATCACTAGGGGAGTACGCCTTAGCGTATATATATTAACTTTGGAAAAGCATTTTGAAATCTGTAAAACCAATTAAAAAATTAGTGTGTAGAAAAAAGGCTCTTTCAGTCGGTAAAATTGAAAACTCCAGGATTCTCTTAAAAGACGTGTAATGACAATTTACGAGGCCTAAACGACATAAGTCTATTCGATGCATCACGTCAATTGATAACAACATTCTGGAAAAAAAAAACACTGTTGCGATATCGCAAGTATACATATACCTCGGATAATATATTGGTCATTTGTTAAAAAAAATAAGAAATTCTTGTACATACATTTATTCTTGTATAAATCTTTTCAGGCTTTTGTGTAAAATTTAATTATGTGCATTACTATGTATCTCCAAATTCCATTTTCTTAACATACGAAAAATATTGTAAAGAAATAATAAATAATTTCTTTTATCCCAAATGGCAATATTAGAGAAAGTAACAATTTAATTTTTCAAGAAAAATAAAAATACATTAGCATATTACATACAGGACACATTAATAGATACCTATATTAAAATAAATTTTTGCTCAATTGTTATGTAATATTTATTGTTACATTACTGATAGTAGATCGAATATACAATACTATCGGTTGATTAATAATTATATTATAACTTGTATTTCTGCTGATTCCAGAATTACGTACATATATAACATATATGCAGCTAAACAAATCATCAACAGATAAAGATAGATTTGCTTTTTGATATCTTATATATTATTCAGATGAACGTTCAGTTCCTCGATAATAATGAAGAGATGTCTCTGTTTAATCATTATATACGTTTTATCATTCTTCTCTTCATTTAATTTATACCACGGAACCAAGTTTAGAATAATTGATTTTATCGTATTTGCCTCATTAAAATGCAGTATGTGTCATTGCTTTTATTTACTGTAAAAAATGCGACCAGCTGTCGGCTTTGCCGAGGTCGGATTCCAGATATGAATCCGCTATAAAAGAGAGTGAAAATTATTGTTTTCCAATTTAATTTTTTACCTTGCCTGGGTTAATTATTGAACATGTTACCATTCATTTTCTTGGCGATCGGCGTTCTTGCGCAGCGTAAGTAAAGTATTGTACAATGATAAAATATTTTTAAATAGAGGAAAAGATTTTTTTTGGTCCAGGATAAATTTTGGTAACTTAATATTTTTGCGTAAATTTTTATACATTTATTTCCAATTTAATAAACTACATAGAAAAAAACATTAATTTCAAATCAACAATAATATTCTCATATATAAGCAAAAATATAAAATATAAAAGAGTTTAATAATCTTAAACAGACAATAACTTGCTGACAATAAAGAAATTTTATTTCCTGTCTACTATCATTTACAAAATGTATTTTCGTTATTCTTCGCTTCCAATAAACATCATGCTCATCGGTCAAACATTATACATTTTGCACAGAATGCATATTTATTCATATATCATCGATTTGCAGAGACGTTCGCTGAGGAACCCGAAGCGATCGTCGGTGGCCAACCCGCCGCACCAGGCGAATTCCCGCATCAAGTTTCCCTGAGGTCCAGTGGCAGTCACGTTTGCGGCGGCTCCATCATCGCCCCGACCAAGATCTTGACTGCCGCTCACTGCGTACAAGGCATCGCGTCTCCACCTTACAGCAACTATAAGGTAGCCACTGGCACCATCTCTCGCACTGGAGGTCAGATCCATGATGTGGCAAAAATTGTCATACATCCTCGATATACCGGTAAAAGGGAAGATTCTTGGGTTAATGACATCGCGGTGATCACGGTAAGTTGTTATATCTCAGGATAGTTCGTTAATGCAATTTGCCTCTGCAATTTCGGAAATACCAGTTTATAATTGTTTTGTAATTTTTTTCTAATGTTTTCTTCTATTGTTGCTTCATTTTCCTTCTTTCATTTGAAATCACTTATTTCAATCATCCGTTCTGTTCGTTTCAGCTCAAGGCACCGATTCAATACAACCAATATCAAAAGCCGATTACCTTGGCCAACTCTGAGCCGGCTCCCGGACAGCAATGTACCCTATCCGGATGGGGTCGGATCAGTGTGAATGGACCGCTCTCATCAAATCTTCTCAAGATGAACCAAGCTGTGGTTGCGCGGCCCGAATGCCAGCAAATTCACCGTGGTATGCCCTTAACTGACAGCCACTTGTGTACGCTTAATCGGAGCGGAATTGGTGCTTGCTCAGTAAGTAGCATATATCGTTGAATATGGAAAGATAATATACCTGATAGAGATAACTGACTCACTAATGATTGAAAAGGTTTGACAATTAAGCGGAAACTTAATGAAAACTATTTGGATTTTCAGGGTGACAGTGGTGGTCCGCTCATCGCCAACGGTAAACAGGTCGGTGTTACTTCTTGGGTTAGGCTTTGCGCTCAAGGTGTGCCTGATGTCTACACCAATGTCTACCACCATCGCAACTTCATCGACTCAGCCTAAGAAGAAGCATAAATAGGCAATCTGAAACATAAACGACATATTCGACATGTCTGATTCCGAAAGAATACACTGTTGCGATATTACAGCACTGTTGTAATATTACACACCGACAATACATCGGTCATTTCTTTAAAAGAAAAGAAACTTCTATATTTATAATATTAATAAAAAAGTAAAAACGTTTTGATTAAGTCTATTCAAGTTGTTGATTTTTAAACGATAATTGAATGAGGCTTTCCAGTTTTTGGCGACAAATTTAATTATATGCATTACTGTATAAATTCCTATTCCTTAATATATGAAAAGTAATCGTAAAAAATCAATTTTGTTTATCCTAAATAGATAATATTAAAAAGCTATACTTTAATTTCTCAATAGAAATTAAGATATATTAAAATATATAGGGGAGACTTGGATAAGTTGGCTATAGGTGTAAGATGATACATCGCTAATATTTCGACCATTTTCTAACGAATTGCAGAATCAAGCAAATGGGGAATGTAAAACCATTTTTTATATGTATGACGTAAATTGCATTTCATTATGAAGAACAGTTATAAAATAATGGCATTGATTTACATTCTTAACAGTGAAAGTAAATTCTCATAATGACGTAAATTCATTTATATTATTGATACATGTAATATTTTATGCTAGTTGCTATCATAGTTAGAAAATATACTTAATTGACTACATTTTAATGAACTTTTCAATAATATATCTTTATACTATGTTTTATACATATATTTATACCATCAATTTGTAATGCTTGCTATTGAGATAAAAAAATATAGACCCATTTTTTAATTTAACAAATCTAACAAACTTTATTGTATTAATTCATAACGTTTCGACCAGACGCTCTGGTCCTTCTCAACTGGATCTACAATCAATGTAATCAAATGAAACCTGATATCAATTACATACTTCAGTAGGAAAAAGCAAAAGTAATTACATAGGTAGTAAAAAAATGTTTAAATGTCAAATGTAGCTTTATGAGATCCGTGTTAGAAAGCACATCTACACATCATCAGATCTAGCAGTACAAAGAGAACGATCGTCAAGGATCAAAGTTAGATTAAGAACAAAAACTTTACAAACAAAAACTGAAAAAAATATAAATAATTATGTTTTAGGTCAATCTTATTATTCTGTCATATATCGGGTTCCGTTTCTTTCAAGTTTTCCGTGTCTTTTTGAAAATTAATGCTATTGTCAAATTTCTTAATATAAAACGTTTCGGCGATCTCTCTCTTCTATATTTTTCTCTATGCAGTACATTAGGTTTAGACCAACAAAAATTATGACTTAATGACAAGCGATGGTCAGTAACAACAGAGTAATTATTAGTTCCGCATTTTATGTTCCGCTAATGTTCTTTTATCCTAGTTATTAAATGTCGTTTTGTTTGGCCAATATATGTATACCTAATCGCAGCAATCACAGCAATTGATTTTATATACAAGTTCGATCATTTTGTATGTAGAAAATTTTCTTTTTTTTTTAATAAATGGGTCTAATTTTTTAGGAACAGTGTAACGAACATCAAACTATTTGTTTAGGATGCGATTAATATTCTTACTTGTATCACCACCATAAATTATAACCAAGGATCTTTCATTGCCCAACTTTAACTTTGTCACTTTCTTATCACATGTGCTTGTTTTATTCTTTTAAAAATTCAAATTTATTTTACCATAAATTTTTAAAATTATTTTATTTTTTGGCCTTTAATTAAATCACTAGGGTGGTGTACGCATTAGCGTACATACTTTAACTTTGTAAAAGCATTTTGAAATCTGTAAAGCAATTAAAAAATTAGTGTAGAAAAAAGGTTCATTCAATCGGTAAAATTGATGACAAGCATCCCCTTGAATGACGTGTAATGACAATTCATAAGACTTAAACGACATAAGTTTATTTGATGTATTACGTCAACTGATATCAACATTCTGAAAAAAAAAACCACTGTTGCGATATCGCAAGTATACATATACCTCGGACAATATATCGGTCATTTGTTAAAAAGAAAGGAAATTCTTGTACATACACTTATATTTATAATATTAATAATATTTTATATTTATAATATTAATAAATAAACAATTAATTGCAATGATTAAATCTATTGAAGTTATTGATTTTTAAGCAATATTTGTATAAGTCTTTCTAGACTTTTGTGTAAAATTTAATTATGTGCATTATTATGCATTTCCAAATTCCACTTTCTTAACATACAAAAAATATCATAAAAAAATAATAAATAATTTCTTTTATCCCAAATGAGCAATATTAGAGAAAGTAACAATTTAATTTTTCAATAAAAATAAAGATACATTAACATATTACATACATAACACATTAATAGATACCCATAATAAAATAAATGTTTGATCAATTGTTATGTAATATTTATTGTTATATTACTGATAGCATATTGAATGCTATCGATTGATTAATAATGATATTATAACTTGTATTTCGCTCATTTTAGAATTACGTACATATATAATATATACACAGCTTAACAAATTATCAACAGCTAAAAATAACGCAAAATGTTTAATCAAGAATTTCGTCAAATTTACTTTGAATTGTTATTATATTTTCGTACTTCTTTAATGGTTTAATATTTTTGTGTAATATACTGCAACATAAAATAGTAAAATATTCAGATAATTTGGAAATCTAAAAAATCTCTAAGATAAATATTTTTTTAGGTATTTTAATCTAAGAACATTCTGTAAATGCCTTGATAAACAGATAATAAATAATAACCAAATATTACTTCTGACAATATTTTATATATTAAAAGTGTATTACAAATACGTTTATCCTATGTTTTACGAAAAAAATTCTAAATGCAAATTAGACCGTATATTTACTGTACAATGTTTTAAGTGTAACAGTGTAAAATAACTTATCTATTAGTACGTTAAGTTAAAATTACGCAACAGTGTAAGGTAACTTATTTATCTAATACATTAATTGAAAATGTGCAATTTTATTTTTTACATTATCTTGAGTTTGTTTTACATTTAATGTATTAAAAGAAAATGTAATTCATATCTTACATATAACTACTTTTGATATATTAGACATTAATAAGATAAATAATATTTAACTTTTTTCATAATTATAAAAATATTTTTTAATTCATAATAAAAAAATTTATATTGCTATAAATGTATACGTACATATCATTTTTAAATAAAAATATGAATATATGTATAATAAAATATAAGTCTAAAATTTGTTATCAATAATACATTATGTATTATTATTAACTAATAATAATTTTTAATTAATTAACTGGAATATATTAAATGATGACACTTTCTATCTGCTTTTCGATATCTTATATATTGTTCAGATAAATGTTCAGCTTTTCGATAATAATGAAGAGATACGTCTCTGTTTAATTATTATATACGTTTTATCGTTTATCTTAATTTAATACATACCGCGTAACTAAGTTTACAATATCTAATTTTATCGTATTTGCTTCATTAAAATGCAGGATGCGTCATTGCTTTTATTTACTGTAAAAAAATACGACCAGCTGTCGGCTTTGTCGAGGTCGGATTTCAGATATGAATTCGCTATAAAAGAGAGTGAAAATTATAGTCTTCCTATTTAATTTTTTACCTGGCCCGGGTTAATTATCGAACATGTTGTCATTCATTTTCTTGGTGATCGGCGTTCTTGCGCAGCGTAAGTAAAAAGTATTGTACAATGATAAAATATTTTTAAATAGAGGAAAAATTTTTTTTTTAGTCCAGGATAAATTTTGGTAACTTAATACTTCTGCGTGAATTTTCATATATTTATTTCCAATGCAATAAACTACGCACTGATTATTTTTGTCAGCCTTGGATTACAGCTCCTTATGGACATAATAAATTCACATAATTAAATCTAAATTAATTTGAATGTGACAAATGTGTTTGGCTGGCAAAACAAAACATGTAAGAATGACCATATAAAGTGTTTAGTGGTCCCATAAAATTACGTAGTTAAAAAAAATTTCAAAAAATTGGAGAATCCGAGTTCGCAAGATTACTCACTCTCGTCTAATGATAAATTATATTCGTTTCAATTTTTTGGTGGATTTATTAAAACTTATCTTCCAAAAATTTGCTTGGATATAAAAAATTGTGTCAAAAGTGGGATTGCTCTTGTTACAATTTTTTATATTATAAGTTGTATTTTTGTGTAGGAGAAAGTGTTTATATTTAACTCCAATTAGAGTATAGAATTAACATACAGATATAGACGTAGGTATGTGTATATGTGTTATATCAATCTTTATCTATGAAGAATTATAATTGACTTAAACAGGAACAGATATATCTATTCCACTAATTAAACAAAATTTTTAGAACTTGCTATTTGCTGAGTCAATAAATTTAAAATAAACATAAAATGTAATTAAATACTATCGAATTAAATAGAGAAAAAAAAATAGAGGAAATTTTTTAGTCTGGATCTCGGTAGCCTAATAATAATATTTCTGCGTAAATTTTTATCTACTTGTTTTCAACTCACAATCAACACATAGCTCCAAATCGGAATATTAAATCTACATATTTAAATCTATAATCAATTTAATTTTTAATGCATTATATTTAATCTAGTATAAAAAAATTTATTTAAGTAAATATTTTTCATTAAAATTTATACAGAAATATTATTTTTCGACTATCTAGATCTAATTCTAAGATCTAGATCTAACATAATAAGCATAACACATATTAAAATTATTGTAAAAAATTTATAACAAAGTATAATGTCGATTAAATTTACACAATCAGGGAAACATCAGGAATTATTGTTGAATGCGACGGATGTGTTTGACAGATCTAAATGTGTAAGGATAGACGAACAAAGTTTCCATTTAAAATGACCGATGTAATGAAATGATATTTCTTCTATTTAATTCTATTTAATATTATTTGATTATACATTTTATACATAATTTATTTATGATGGATAAAATACAAATTTCCGAAAATTTCGTTCAAATAAATGTATAGATATTTCTGTTCCTGTTGTATCAATCATAATTTTTCAAAGTTTTACGAATAAATTAATTATGCCTCACTTCGTATAAAGGATGAAAATTAATACGTTACAATATTATACTCTAATTATAATACAAATTATATAGCATAAATGTATTTATAAATGAATGAAACTATCAGTAAAATCATCAATAATTTTTTAAAAAGCCTCACGTTATCAATAAATTGAAACAAATATAATTTATCATTGGACGAAAGTGACAGGTAAATTCGAATTCTCTATGTTTCGGGGGTTTTTTCTTAATCAAATTTTAATTTTGTTTCATAGTGCCTATAAATGGAAATTTTGTTCGTCTATCCTTACACGTTTAGATCTGCCAAACACATCCGTCGCATTTAACAATAATCCCTGATGTTTCCCTGATTGTGTAAATTTAATCGACATTATACTTTGCTATAAATTTTTTATAATAATTTTAATATGTGTTATGCTTATTATATTATTAAAAATTAAATTGATTATAAACTTAATTATATGAATTTATTATTCCAATTAGAAGAAGTGTTTAAGATCGAAAAGTAATCAGCTCACAATTTACCAAGTTGGAAATAAATGTATAAAAATTCATGCAGATATATTATTATCAAATCATTAAGCTTCAAACGGCCTCTTTGCTCTATTTATTTATATTCCTACATCAGTCTACTATCATTTACAAAATGGTTTTTCGTTATTCTTCGCCTCCAATAAGCATCTTGCTCATCGTACATTTAGCAAAGAATGCCTATTTATTATACATCGTTTGCAGAGACGTTCGCTGAGGAACCCGAAGCGATCGTCGGTGGTCAACCCGCCGCACTAGGCGAATTTCCGCATCAAGCTTCCCTGAGGTACAATGGCAATCACATTTGCGGCGGCTCTATCATCGCCCCGAACAAGATCTTGACTGCCGCTCACTGCGTAGATGGTATGCCAGCCAGCAGCTTTAAGATTGCCACTGGCACCATCTCTATCTCTGGAGGTCAGCTCCATAGTGTGTCAAGAATTGTCAAACATCCTCAATATACCGGCAGACAGCAGGATTCTTGGGTTAATGACGTCGCGGTGATGACGGTAAGTTGATATTTCTCAGGATAATTCGTTACTGCCATTTGCCTCTGCAATTTCGGAAATAACAGTTTATAATTGTTTTCTAGTTTCTTCTAACGTCAGTCTTCTTGTTGCTTCATTTTTCTCCTTTCATTTGAAATCACTTATTTCAGTCCGTTTTGTTCGTTTCAGCTCGCGGCACCGATTCAATACACCCAATATCAAAAGCCGATTGCCTTGGCCACCTCTCAGCCGGCTGCCGGACAGCAATGTACCCTATCCGGATGGGGTATGATCAGAGCGAATGGACCGCTCGCATCAAGTCTTCTCAAGATGCACCAGGCCATGGTCCCGCTGTCCCAATGCCAGCAATATCACCGTGGTATGCCCTTGACTGGCAGCCACTTGTGTGCAATGAATAAGTTCGGAATTGGTGCTTGTCAAGTAAGTAGCATATATCGTTGAATGTGGGAAGATAGTATTCCTAATAGAGATAATTGACTCTCCAGTTGAAAAGATTTGACAATTAAGCGGAAACTTAATGAAAACTGTCTGGATTTTCAGGGTGACAGTGGTGGCCCGCTCATCGCCAATGGCGTGCAGGTCGGTATTACTTCTTGGGTTATGCCTTGCGCTCGGGGTGTGCCTGATGCCTACACCAATGTCCCCTATCATTACAACTTCATCAAGTCAGCCTAAGAAGAGACATAAAAAGGCAATGAGTGAAACATGAACGACATATTGTATCCTGACATAGACATATTGTATCCTGACAACTCATAGCACCGCGCCAAAAGAATGTACTGTTGCGATGTTGAATACACGCAACAATGTGTTGGCCGCGTCTTTATAAAAAAAGAAACACTTCTGTATATTAATATTAACAAAAATATAAATGCTGTGGTTAAATATATTGGAGTTTTTGATTTTTAACTAATATAAGTCTCTGAGTTCTCTTAGTTTTATGAGACAGATATAATTGTTTGCAAACTGTCATTCATTCCTTATGGTTCCTGTTATAACTGTAGAACACATTTCATCGGCGTTTATCCAATATATACTGTATATTGTATGGGTTTAATAGATGCAATTTTGACAAGTAACAAATAATTTTGATTCAGGTCAATATTTTTTGGGCAATTTCTTTTAAATTAAAACGTCAAAGTTTCAGAAATGTGGCCGAACAGGTGGTATTGCTAAAAAATTATCTATTGCCAAGTTATGAAATAAAAACTTAAAGCTTTATAAGTTAAGCAAAAATAAAAAAAAATCTATTTTATATGAGTCTTCGAAACCCGTAAGATATGTTCGAGGATTAGTATGCGAAAAATATCGGTAACAATCTTTTTATTTTTATTTTAAATAAACAATATAAAAAGTTGCAATTTAATTCGATGATAGAAATTAAAATATATCGTAAAAACTGTTGCTCAGTTGTAAATATGTAATATTCATTATCATGTTATTGATAGCAAATTGAGCATACATACCGGGGTAATATCAATATAATCATTATGATATTATTTCAATTTACGTGTTGCTGATTCTGAAGCTGTATGCATATTATACATATACACAATTTAATAATAAGTTATCAGCAGATGTTGATAATAAAGATAACACAAAACGTTTACTTAAGATTTTTGCCAAATTCGTGCTTTATCTCTGATTATTATCATCTTTTTGCATTTTTTAATAGCTTAATACTTTTGACGCATTTACGTTTATTGTGAGTTTCTCTTTATACAATTCGCCATGTTCACGAAACCGCTTTTCTAAATTGAAAAATATCACATGAAATTTTTTATCCTAATGTTCGAGAAACGTTACTGCACGCTAATAATTTTTTTAGTATTCACCTAACATTAATAGTATCACTAACGAAAATAACAAGGCCAATATTCTTGATGTAGTTACATTTTCAAGCGTTATAAATCAAAACTTCAAAGTAATATTTTCCCATAGAGACATCTGATAAAAAATATTTTATATAAAAATAAGTTTTTTTTTCATAGGATCCAAAAATTTTTTGTATAGGAGTTTTTGTATAGGAGTTTTCATAAAAAATTTTAAAGTTAATTCCCGTACCATCTATATATCCTTCGGGCTTTCAGAACCAACTTACATTTGAAAGTCTCTCAAGCCCATACAATTCAAGATTTAATGTTTAAAATCGATGGCATAGTTTCCAAGATATTGAACTATAGAGAATTATATGGACCACCCTATATTTTTGAACACGTTGAATGCTAATTTCACATGACTTTCCATTCATATGCTCTTCTATCGATGAACTATGTTATTTCATTCACTTTTGTCATATATTTATATAAGATATGACTTATGATCCTTATGATAATTTCTTCTGCATAAGTACAAAATTATCAAAATGGTTTGAGCGAAAACTCCAACGTGGCTCACTGATGGCCCACGCGACACTCAACATTAAATAATAGTAAGTATAAGTATAAGTAAGTAAAAATAGGACGAGATGTGAATGCAATTAAATAGAGAAAAAGGCCATTTTTGACTCGGGCTGGATCTTGGTAGCCTAATAATAATATTTCAGCATAAATTTTTGTCTACTTATTTCCACATAATCAGGAAAATGCGCGCCGATTATTTGTCGGTTTTAAAACACAACTTCGAATCAGAATAATAAATCTACATATTTAAATCTATAATCGATTTAACTTTTGCTGTCATATTTGAACTGTCATATTAAAATCACTATAAAAAAATTCATTGCGAAGTATAATATCAATTGAAACTGACAATCAGGGAATCACGATTATTGTTGATTACGAATGTATTATTTGACTGGTAAAACTGGCAAGATTATGTAAGGATAGTCAAAAACAAAGTGTCCATCTATGTGCACTGAAACTACTTGGTTAAGAAAAAAACGCGAAAAATGAAGAATTCGAATTTACCAGCTTAAGTCATTTTCGTTTAATGATTAATTATGTTTGTTTCAATTTATTGGTAAGCATTGGTACCTACTAAGGCAAATTCACCTTCCAAAAATTTATTTGCTAGAATCAACGATAAACTGAACAACGGTAGATGAACAGACATTTATATTTTGTGTTTATAATCATTTGTGTATATTTTTGTGTACGAGAAAGTATTTATGTCTAACTCCATCTAGTATCAATATCTAGTAATAACATGTAAATTTTACATAGCGCGCGTTGGAAAGGTAACAAAACATTATCGACCAAACAATTGAGTCTCACATGTCACAAGCTCAGTTCATAAACTAACCAGTTAGAGTACAAACACAATTTTTAACATTTTGGTGGAACAGTAATTTGCACTATGCTATATTCTGGTAAGCCAATGACCTGCAAAAACCCAAATTATACCATCATACATGCCGCTTTTGCGAGCATTTAATAAATATCGCTATTGTAGACCTTTCCAACGAGAAAGAAGCGGAGGTTCAAGATGCTTCTTTCGTAAGTCATTCGAAATCGAGGGAAGAACTCGATGAATTTGATTTAGTTTTCGGTAAAACATTGCAGTCTCCAATATTTGGTTATCATTATCAACTTCTTGATTTACCAACAAGTTGCATACCATCCACAACTCTGGATACATCTTTGCTGCACGTAAGATTCAACGGCATGCATTCGCGACTGAAAATTAAAGGAAACATTCTAGTTTTATCTCAATGTTCTATTTGGTATTTTTTGCTATCGATTATCGACAATTATGTTTTATATTGTATTCTTTATTTGCAGATCCCCGTTTATGCTCATTTAAAAATATATGACGTGAAGCCTGTGAGCTTGCCGGAGGCACCATCAATTTTATCAGCGTTGCAACTGCAACTCTCGTGAGTGTTTTCTTCCGTGCGTTTTTCAACATTTAATTATCACACCTCACTTTCAGGGAAGGCACCGTACTCAGTAAATCCTCGAGGGAAATATCATCGACCGCGCGGTTAAGCGAGGAAAATGGCGTGTCTGTTTCCTCGCGTGCAGTGCTCAAAATAGTATAAAAATTGCGAATAAAAAATGACAAATGTAAATGTAAATTTAAATATCACATAAACAAGAAATATGGTTTTAAAAAGTGTACTTTTTAATTTTTCCTTTCTATCGTGTGTTCGCAAATTTCATATGATTTTTGTCTTATTTTTCTCTCCTTTTTTCGGTACGTCAAGAATATTTGTATATCAAGTAAATATACTTTGTCAATTTGCAAAATTTTTAATTTTTATGATTCAAAATTCCGAATTCGAGGAATCGATACTTTCCATACTCTTGGAATTTTGGAAAATGTGTAGTATTTTAATGCAATTTCCTTGCTGATTATGTTCTTTTGATCGGTTTTTGGGTTTTTAACTTTTGCGACTTGAAGTCCCGAGTTTTTGAAATCGCGTTTATTAAAATTTTAATTGGTGCAACCTCATTGCTGATTATATTTTCATCAATTTTTGAATGTCGCAATTCAAAGTCCCGAATTCTCCGAGTCGTGTCTTCTAGAATTTTAAATAGTGCAACTTATACTTACTAATTATTATTCTTCTAATATTTTGCTGATTTTCAAGAATCTTGATTTTCGCAATTTGAAATCTCGAATTTCTGCTTCCAGGTGCGCTCAGATAAATCGTTTGCCGTCTATGATCATTTTGCTTCGCATTAGTATCCAACTTCATTGCGGCTAAAGCGAGATCCGAGTTTTGTGTTAATTTTTTGAAAAGATGACCAGTGAATTTTTCTTCTAACGTAGAATTGGCCACACTGGACCGAGCTCGGAAAACATGGTGGATAGAAATGTAGGCCGTTGAAGGGAGAGAGGGACGGAGAGACGAAGTGAGAGAAAGAGAGAGAGAGAGAGGGAAAGAGAAAGAGGAAAAAAAGGAGCGGAGCAGCTTGACGCATTAGGTTATAATACTCGATGGAGTAATCTCTTTTTTCCTTTCTACGCGAATTTTCCGGCTCGTCGCCGTCGGCTCGGACGAGTAGGCGAGCGTTAACGGTGATTAACAATGCGACAATGAGGAGACTCAACGAGTTTTTCGCGATCTGCATCGTGTTGCAGTATTTATACGGTGTATGCATTACACATTTGCTCATAAACGTCAAAAATCAGGTAAACGAATCTGGTAATCTCTTGCAGTAATATCTGTTCAGTAGCTTCACCTTCATTCACAATTTGTTATTTATACAAATTTATAACAAAATTATCGTAAATACGGTTTCCTGAGTTAACCTCAAATATAATTCAACGCAGATGTTAAATGTTATTAGCGAATAAATGGAACTTAATTATAGAGGTAATTTTCCCTATTATTAATATTACTAATGAGAAGCTTGTTTCATTCGCAGGGCGGTGATATTCTTTTAGAAACAATCTCGTCAAATGTTACGGAAGATCTGATCACTCTTGAATTCCAACGTTCCGATGGCACGCTGGTCACACAACTCATCGACTTCAAAAATGTAATTATTTTGCAAGCGTAAACTTTTGGAAAAACAGAGAGGAATCTCTTTATGAATTATCTCCACAAACAATTATGGCTTTTACAGGAAGTTCAAGTTATAAAAGCTCTGGTACTTGGCGAGGAGGAACGCGGACAAAATCAGTATCAAGTCATGTGTTTCGTGAATCATTTTTACAAAGTAGATTTTATATCGTCCGACGCGATGTCCAAGCTGCGCCAGAAGAATCCAGGTACCGTACGCGTAGCGGAAGAAGACAGAGGCCATGTCAATTATACGATGGACTTGTTTCTGGACGTTTCTCAGTCCAAGGAAATCTCGAAGCACGTTACCACACTGTGCGCAGAAGCGGCTGGATCGACTTACACCAGAAATGACGATATAAAACAGTGGATTCAAAGACCTGGTAATTATCCATGAACGAAATGTAGTGCGATTAATGTCTTGTATACATTATATGTTGCAGTAATATTAGTTGTTTTGATAATATCAATTTTTGTGGCATTCCTAGGTTCCTCGGAAGAGTTACTCATGGCAGCTGTATATAACTTCACAAATGTGCCGCAATCAAGCATGAATGATACAAGGTCGTTGCTGGTCTCTAAATGTGCTGATACGTCAAATCTCTGGGCACCTTGCACGTGCTCCCTCGAATTGTGCATCGGGTGGTATCCGTGTGGTCTGAAGTTTTGCAAAGGAAAATCCGACGGTAAAAAAGTAGCAAGCACTTATCGATGTGGCATAAAAACCTGTAAGAAATGTTTTATATTCTCATATTATTCTAAAATGAAACAGAACTGCTTATGGGATGAATGACACATAAGGACACTATAGATTGTAATTTTGAATATGAGTTATAAGCGCGTTACAAAGCGCAATAGAAAAATATGCTAGAAACAAATTAAATATCTCAAAAAAGTTTTCTAATTATTCTAGATAATTAAAATTGAATCAGAATTCTCAAAAAAAGAACAAGCTAAAACTTTTAATACTTTTTTATTAATTTGAATTTATGTATATATAGATAATTTGTATACTTTTTTGTAAACATAAACTAAAAATTTATTTATTGACAGTTTTCTTTCGTGAACTGACTTGAATGTAAAATTTTCTTGTTTTATATATTTTACTCTAGATTATATCGTGATTAAAGCCAAAGCAAATCGAGCAAAAATATTTTTGCAAGATTGTATATTAGATTTATGAAGGTCTTTGAAGAACTGTACATTAATAAGTGTGTTACATTTCAAAAAGTTTATATTAAATGACGAACAAAGAAGTTTTATTTCTCATCTACAAAAAAATCATTAAATATTAAAAAAGTTCACTTATTGTTTTCTAGGAGATCTTATCGAATACATATACGTAATTATGTAAATTGTACTGAATGGATATTTGTAACATTTATAACTTTTTTTACACATCTATAATTTACACCAGAATTTGATTTCCATACATTCCAAGATTTGTAATAAAATATTTTGATATATTACCGTTAATTCTCCTACTTTTGCAGAATTTGGTTTTCTGCCATATAAAAAATTTAAAGAATGCAAAACTGTTTGTTTACAGATAGAAATGCGCAGAACATTGTTCTCTGTGATTAGCAATTATGTGTTCCAGAATATTATTCATAGATACATTTATTTCCATTAAATTTATGTAACATTCCCAATCGTTATATTATTTACATCTACGACAAGTAAAATCATTCCAGTTATCCGATAATTTTTGTATTATCTATTATAGCTAATATTTTTCGTACTGGCTATATGTTACAAATAATCCATTCAAAATATAGAAATGTTCTATTTCATTTCTCGAACAAAAACGTTAAGCTAATTTGTACGTAGAGAGTTTTATACGTGATTTGTAAAGCTGCCATTTATACACATTGTATGTGTGTACATTATATGTTATAATTGTACATAATGCAGACACATATTCGCGGAGACACAAATAATAATAGATCGCGATGATCTAGGCATATAAATTCGTGTACATATACAATAAATTCGTATTAATAGCCGAAAATTGTACAGTCTACGTAAGATTTGCAGTACCGTGCGAGACTTTATAGGAATATTATCAATTTATATTGATACGTTATGTATCTGCAATTTGTAACGAATGTCTTTGCACGCGTTTCAATGAGATGAAGATATGTATCTAGCGAATCATTGTTGAATAAGACTGCAAAATCTGTCCATTTAACGTATAATGATTAAGCCATTGCTCTCTGAAATCCCTCATGTATACATTGTATTTACAGTATGAGAGAAATCGTTCGAATCAGGGGAATACATACGTATACTTACGCTTGTAATCCGACGAAACAATTGCGAATTCACGAAACAATTGCGATAAACATCTAGCAGTATTTGGTGTCATTTTTAGTCAGCAATCACTATACTGTGAATAGAGGATGTACAATGCAATATGTTAATGGTGTCCAGGAGAATGTACTCGACACGATTCCCCAAATAGACCTCGCTATCTATTGTCGTGTCCTTCTAGCAGACGATTACTACGAACGCAGAAATAGTGATAAATCGAAGCATTCACGGCATCCTATGGAACAGAGCCGGGATTAAGCGACTGAAATTATTTTAACGATCAAATTTATTACTAATTGATTTTAAGAGTTTCTTTTTAAATATCAAGCATAATGTTTAAATAATGTATAGGATTCTACGATATGAACCATGTTTCTTTTCATTCAGATTGAAATACACTAAAATTATTTGCCACCTTGATTTTTCTTCTAACATTTACAAGTTAATATTGTTAATAAAAGATTTTATATTCTTACTTGGAGTTATATTTTAAATATAACTTCAAATAAGAATTTTTATTATTAAAAGAATCAATTTCTTTTTTACTTTTTTGTCTCAGTAAAGATCTCGGTTTTGCTGTGAACGATTGATAAATTGTACCGAGCAACTTTAGCCTTGTTTATACATAGCATACTATAACGGTAAAGCAAACATAAATGTCGCACAATGCGATTACATTTAGTGTAAATCAATGGGGATTAATACATAAAATGTGGCAGAATCAATTCGTAAATAATACACTATTTGTATAGAAATATGTACATAGATTCAGCAGAAAGACTTGGAGATTAATTTCAAAGTCTTACTTTGGTGTATCCGACTTTAGTATCAATCAATCATTTTAGTTACGATAATGGCTTTGCGACGGATATTAGAAAGGGCGATATGTGCAATAACAATTTCTAGGTAACGAAAGGAGAGATATTTATAAATATTCTATTATACAGGGGATATTATGAAATATTTAATAATTTATTTAATACTTGTTTTCTTCACGTGCCTGTTGTTTAATAAATATATTATATTTATTTGGTAAAAGACTTTACGTATATCTAGCTATTTGAGACAACCTTCTGACGCAAGAAGTGTCATAATTATATAATGGAAAATGAGAAATATTTGTCAATGTTTAACCATTGTATCAACCCCCTTTGATGTAATTATGGGTATCACTACACTATGTATGATTTCAGCTTTACACATAATGTTGTATCTTATACACATATTTTTTATATATATTTAATAAAAAGAATTAATATACATACATGTGTGTGTTTTAATGGATAATCCGTGGTAATCCTGAAAGATCGTTTTTTAATATACATACGTGATTAAAATATATTTGCGTGATACGTTATTTCGCGGAAGAGACATCAACTTTTTCGGAAAGTTATATAATTTTATCGTATACCAAATTTCTCAATGGGAAATTTATTTTAAATGAAGATGTGGATATATGAATAAGACATAATATTTTACAATATAACATATATATGTATGCATGTTTCATACATATATTGTGTACCTACCATATGCGTGTGCGCTAAATACATAATAAAATAAACGATATGCACCACACGAAAAATGCATTAATGCATGCTATATTTTTTGTGGGAGGACATCCTTTGAAGAATATATGCAGATAAATATTTGTTTATAATTGATTCTATTAAGTACGATACATTAATAATAATAATAATGTTAATTAATAGTAGGCAATATAATAATACCAAAATAATAATAGTATAATAATAATTTAGTTTTATCCAGAATTCTCTTTACATCTCTATACACATCGAAGACATTTTGCACCACTCGCATTTCTATGAAACTTGGTATACAGTTTGCACAAGTTGCTAGAAATGTCACCCTGATGAGCAAGAAAAGGAAAATTTATTTACAACAAAAACATACATTGTAAAATTATCGTTTGTAACGATTATAAACAAGCTTTTGGACGATAAAGCTCACAGTGGTGTAGCACCAAAAAAAATGCTGCTATCTCGGAGTAAATACGAGAAGACTTACTTGATGCAAAACATTTCTTGACATGTGAAAGTTTCCTAATATAATAATATAAATTTAATATCTCTCGCTATCGCTATTATATCTCTGCTACTGTATTATCTTTGATAATGAAACTAACGTGACGAAATAATGTGACATCTATGTGAGTACATATACAATTCTCTCTGCAATTTTAATGCTACACTAGTCGTGCACCATCAGCCGCCTATCATTACGTTTTCTCAAGTCCTAAAGTGTTCATATAAGACTGATAAGATAGAGATCCAGGAAATTGAATATCTTGTAAAAAATCTCAATAAAACGATATTCATTGTAAACAAAATGCAATTGTTGACATTCATCATATCAAGCAGCTAATCATTGTTTGTATCATATTATTATATTCGTATCATAGTTTTATCGCAATTTCGCTTACCGTAACTTGACAGGCGACAATTGTACGCCACTGACTCGTATGAATGTAATTTCAGTTGTATGTACTGAAATCCACAAGAGATCGTGCTTGTACACAGGAGATACTCGTAGACAGAGTTCCGAAAGACAAAATTACAATTAAATATTGTTCATGCTGGAAATTAAACAAATTGAGTTGCAAATAATAAAATCTTTTGCTCGTGTGAAGATTTTGAACTAAAATATATTTCTGAAGTTAATAAGAAGAACGTATCACGAGATAAAAATGTTTTGATGTATTTCGAGTAGCACCAACCAATGTGATGACGTAAAATGTGCACACAAGCGTTCTGCTCTTCCCGACCGCGTGAAAGAAGAGTCTCTGAAGGTCGCACGTCAGTCTAGCCCGAAACCTGTGGATCGTTCTGTGCACTAGAAGGAGAAACACTAACTACTGTAGCAAGTCTTGCGCACGTCCGCAAGTATAACACTGAAATCGTCGTCGGTCTTGGGCACGTGTTCCATGCCCTGCTGCTGTTGCTGCTGCGACTGTGACTGCGACTGCTGATGTTGTTGCGTCACTGAGTGGTCCGTGTATTTGGACACCTCCAATCCCGGATGATACTGATCCATGGTATGACCGATCGCGACGTTAGGGCAACGAGCATCCTTGTTGCCCTGCTGATCGTCGACGATGCATTGAGAATTCGATATGTCTAGCTGAGATTGCGGCGGTGCCCCGTAGTAGCGCAGATCACTGGCGTAGTTATGATTGCTGTCCAACATACTCTGCGAGGACAGGCTCGAGTGTGCCATGCTCGTCGGATGGGAATACTTGAAATATTTTTCCAGCTGGAGCGTCTGCTGCTGATCATCTTCGGCGCTCATACCGGGATCGATGTGGCTGCCGAGAATCGTGTGCTGCTGTTGGCCGCTACCGGAGGACGCGTCCGTCTGGTACTCCTGATGATGCGGCATTTGGTATCGGTGTGTCACTGCACCTGCAAGAAATTAGAGATCGAGCAAAGATGTAGTAAAAAAAAAAAAAAATCGAGAGACTTAATAAATTATCGTTATTGAAAATTCTACTCTAATTCTTTCAGATTTGTTAGGAAAAGTCTCTTTAATATTCTCATTTCTCGAGAGAATGTATTTCATTTAGAAAACATAAGAGTAATTATTTTCAAATCATTTCTCTTGCTTGTATATTTTTTCTTGTAAAATATAATAGGTCGCGGTTCTTGATTCAGATTTCTTCTATTCTTCTATAGTTCTACGAGCCTTTGAATTTAATGTGAGCGAGAGCAAAACGTTACCGGGACAATTTTCGGCCCCGCGAATCCCTATGGGCTGTTGTCGATTGCCGGTGCATTGGACCGGATTATAATTGCTCTCGACGGTAGGCTGCATCGAATAGTTCGTCGTGCTCTTAGACGTCTGCGTGCCGCTGTAATGCTGCAGCGATTGATCGTGCGGCGAAGCGACCGGCGGATAAAACGTGCCCGTGACGGAGCCGACGTTGTCGAAACCGGAGCGTAGTTTATTGCACGACACCATCATACCGTTCGCTATGCCCACCGCAGCTATGCTCGTGGATTGTCTCTCGAAGTTCAAATAGCCCACCTGAATGACGAGAGACATAATAATTGCCTGAGAGTCGCTCGATCTGGTTTGACACGGTATAATTCGGTGTGACGTGAAGAGATCACAAACTAGATTTAAATTTTAGATGAAAAAAAGAACGAAATTTAATTCCATTAAATTGGAGTTAAATTAGATCAGATAATTAAATATACTTTTACATTACTTTTCATATCCCGACAAACAATTGTAGAAGATTGTAGCCCTAACATAACATAGAAATATACGGATATGTGGAATACGTACGGATTTTTTATACGTTAAGGTATCTGTGTAACCACCGGAATTCTGACACGATGATATGCTAGTGTTACTAGCGTGACCCGTGTGCAATTGATTGTCGCTACTCATAAAGGTGTATCGTTTCGTCTGATCAGTCATGTCTCCGTGTTGCTTCGAGCTACCTTCCATCAAATCTCGTTCTGGATCTGGATTTTGAGCGGACGATAGATGACCACCGTCACCTGGTAGATTAAATCATCTCGATAATTATTTCGTACTTATATAATTGTTTCATAATTTTAATCACGTCGTATTGTTTTCAAACAAAATCTGAAAATTTTAATTTATTCTTTCACAAGAAATCATCTCTTATACTGACTGTATTATTATTATTATTATCTGTATCTTATAAATATTGACTATATTATTAATTCATATAAAATAATTGTATTTTAGTTTGTCTGTAAGATAAAAATCTTAAAAATAAATTTATTTATTTTTCGCAATACATTTTTTATAGTGTTCTTAATATGATGCTTATTAGCATCAAAAGTTAAATCGTTTATCAATTTAATTATATAAATTTACTGTTTCAAAAGATTTGTGTTTTAAAGAAATAATTGGCGCATAGTTTACTAGTTTGGAAAAAAGTATAAAAATTTGGCACAGAAATATATTATTAAACTACCAAGATCCAGCTTAGACCGAATACAGCATTTCTTTCTAGTTGTGTATTCGCATATCAATCTCATTTCACTTATTAAATTTATTTAATTATCCGATAACTTTCGGTTTGAAAAGTTTACCATCAGGTTCGGGACTGGCCACCGGAGATATGTCCGGGCTGTGGATGATAGGCGTGTAAGGACTGCCGTAGAGCGAATTATTTTCCGATTTGTACTCCTGGATACTTTGCTGCTGCTGTTGATGATACAGGGATGAGATCGGGGAATGGCCACCCCACGGGATCTGAGACATGCCCTGGTAACTGTCCATCTTGGACCTTAAATGCAGTGCATGCGATACGTTTATACTCCTTATCAAGACAAGTATATGGGAGCACTTAAATGTTGCTACATTTTGAGTACAATGTTAACATTGTCGAAGTCATAAACGTGGTCGGCGCTTCGTTTAAATCTCGCCGGAATCTCTCAATTAACCGCGGCGGTTAGCTCGCACGTACCTTCATTAGCGGAAAGTATGGGCCGTATCGACTTACATGGAATGATGAATCACCGGACCGGCAGGGTTGGACCTGTTGCCTGCGGTGTTGGTCGCCGAGGGAGGCGAGGACGGTGCACCGGGTGTCCGTTTCGCGTGCTTCCTACGTCGCGGCCTGTACTTGTAATTCGGGTGTTCCTGCATGTGTATGACCCGAAGCCTCTCGGCCTCCTCGACGTAGGGTCTTCTGTCTTGCGGCGTTAGTCCTCGCCATTTCTTTCCTATGAGAAGTCCAAGCAAAGCAAATCGTCAAATAGAGAACAAGAGGCAGGGAGAATAAGAGAAAAAGCGAGAGCGAAACGCAAACGTAAAATAATTAAACGACACACGGTATATACAGAAGTATTCTTACCATCGTTCCGCAACTTCCCCTGTGCCGCATAAACAATTAAAATATAAAAGATAATACATTAGTAAAAGATGTAATATAATGAAATGTGCAAACATTGTGCGAATATATGTTGCCGCAATTTTTGGATACACACAGAAAAATATCATTCTATAGACGAGAAAAGCAATTACTTATTTTATTTTGTTTAAGTTTTCTTAAGCTAAGCTGTAAATAGTTTTCTTAAGCTAAGAATATTTTTTTAATAATTAAAATAGTTTGATATATTTGTCACAAATCCAGAATATGTTTTAAGTAAATGTGATGCTTATAATAATTTTATGATAGATTTACGGATACATAAATTTACCAAATACTTGAACAAGTATATTTACTCATAGGTAGTATATATATATTTTTCTGTATGTATGTTAAAATATCTTTGTAAAAGCTATTGAAATATATCTTAATAATTTTTATAGATTAGCAATAATGGAATTAGTAACGGCTAGAATTAGCAAACGCGTTAATGTTGAATAATAATAATAATGATTAGATGTATTACATGATTAAGTGATAATGATTATTTGTGAAATCATTTTTTTAGTTAAAAATGTGAAATTTAAGCTTGAAATATCTCTAAATTTTGCTATTTAAAGATTTTTCAAATATGTCAGATTTAGGCAGACAATGCGTGTGTTTGTCGCGAGTGTTGAAAACAAACTTAAACAAAAATTACTCCTCAAATTGAATCGTTAATGAATGGACATACGCTTGAGGACAAACAAATCGAAATGATTAAAGTTTCACCGTTTGCTTACAATTAGAAGATGAATTCATTGGACAAGCTCATAAATCGTATATGTGGACGTCATCGGCGCGAAGTTACATCGTTTTAATGTAACGATTATACGCAAAATCTCGCGTGTTCGTATAAATATCCCCCGATAAATTACGCTTCTCAACAATAATGGGGCGAGGTCGCGATGTATACATCTCGATATCCCGAATCTCGATGAAATCGTCGGACGATCCCTTTGGCTAACGATGCGCTTAATTCGGCTTACGAGAGAGAGAAAATGAGAGAGAGCTAGAGAGCGAGAGAGAGAGAGAGAGAGAGAGAGATTTTACTTCTCTCTCCTTCTCGTTGCTCCGATATACGTAATGCAAAACGAGCACAGAAATGATCTCTCCTCCCGTCGCACATGCACGGTGTATATATACACGCACGGATATACGTATTTACAGGTGGGCTTGGTCGGCGGCGGCGGCGAGTCTTGGTCCGACGACCAAGCCTGGAATCTGCCTTAGTTGCGTTCAATATGCCAACATGGTAGATCGGAATATCATTAAACGAGGCATAAGGGCTAATACGAACGTAAGATGTTCGCGACAAGAACGAAAAAATTGTGCGCGAGGCGGATATCGCGTATACGGCGTACGCGGCGCATGCATGTTACGTGTACATACATACGCGGAATTGCGGCAACAAATTTTGTATATAAATATATAGAAATATGTACATACAAATAATACATATAAATATATATGTATAAATGTATATATATATATATATATATATATATATATATATATATATATATGCGCGCACACAAACATAAGCACACACATCACACATATGTATATAGTTATGCGTATAGTCTTGTAAAGGTACATAGGCGCATGGGGGCGTAGATATGGGTGCGCCCGTGCCTTCAGCCAGCCACAAGGCACGAACCATTATTTCATATTTCATTTTGTGTATTTCAACTCTCCGGAGAAGAGAGAGGGAGGGAGAGAGAAAGAAAGAAAGAGAGAGAGAAAACGTTGACCCAGAGGACTTTGCACGAGAGGGAGGGGCGGCAAGTAAGACTAAAGGGAAAAAAAAACAAAAAAGAAAGAAAACGCATCGATCGTTGTCGAAATCGCACTTGGTCATGTGTGCCGAACCCTTCCGCCCTATGGATAATAAACAGTCGCGACAGTGCTTTCAGTACTCTCGCGTGAATGCTTCTGCGGCGAAGGAAAGCGAGCAGAGAAAGAGAGAGAGAAAAGGGAAGGAAAGAAAGGATTCTCGCAAAAGAGAAGAACGCTTTTGTCGCCCGACAATGTTCTCCCGCCTAGCGACTTCTCGTTTCTCTCGGGTTCCGGCCTCGGCCGACTCCTCTTCAGCCGTCTCGCCTGGGGGAAAAAAAAGAGAGAAAGGGGAATACCCGGATAGGACAATCCGGACACGGGGACACAAATGAGGTTTTCGGCTAACAATAAGTACACTTAATTTAATATTCCTGAGCGCGCGCGCGAGCAGCGAGTTATCCCTGGCGGTGATTCATCATCACACCCGCGCACGCAGCGTCCCACCGTGATGTCCTCGTTAAGTATTCTAATGGTTGGCGTGTACCTCTAATTTACTGCGCTTAGGCCGCGGCCCGGTCGGACGACTTCATTAATTTCGATGTTTCGAGCAAAAGCGGATTGCGCACCGTCGAATTAGGCGCGTCGCCGGGGAGAACGTCGCCTGGGTCGACGTGTCAGTTTGTTCTCCACGATCCGCGCGGGTCGAGCAACAAATGGAGAACGCGTGTCTTTTTCAAGTAGGCACAATAGACATAGCTAGTATTATCGAAAAATTATATATTATTATGAAAATTTCTGTTATATGTCGGTATATATTATTAAAGAAACTTCATATCGCGAATAAAAGTAAAAATCAAGGCGTACATAACTGGTATACAATTGGTGACGAAATCATCGCGGTATTCAGCGTCTGTACTAAATTGCGCTCCGTCTCCGTGTACATTGCGAACGTGAATATTTTGTAAGAATGTTGGATGCTTATAGGCTTTCCATTTCGCGATTTCTATCGGCTCACGCAGTTCCATCTTAGCGGAGAGATTATAAATTAGCTAGTCGGGCATCGCGACAAATTGCGAGGCCGCCAAGCGAAATCGCCGCGTGTCGAAAGGTCCCCAATCGAGAGTCTGCGGCGTCGCGCAAGAATTGCGCGCGAGCGTCCCGTTTCGCCGCGACATCCCAGCCGCGTTGACATTTTCCAGAAAGCTCGTTCTACCGCCTAATTAACGATTCCGCGGTGATTTACGCACGCGCCCGCCGGTAATTCACTTGGCCAGCGATCGGCGATTAAACTTCGCTGTTCTTCTCTCTCTTTCTCCTTCACTTTCTATCTCTTCCATTCCCGAGTGCTGCCCAGGCACTTCGGGAATTTCGTTATGGTCGCGGACGGTATAGACACTCGCGCGCGAACTGGTACGTGACATTTTCAGAATCGAGCGAGAAACTTCTCGCACGCGGCATTTAGAATATAACCGATCGACCGATCGATCCTCGCCGTGGAATTAGCGCCCGGTTAATCCTCTTCACAGTCTGTTTTGTCGGCTTTAATTACATATGAATTCTCAATAAATCCTTGGTAACACGTTTCTGAATTTTCCCTCTTCTAACATCAAGCGCTCGTGCTTGATGAGCGATCCCCTCGGTTCGAGGCAAGCGTGAACTCCCGTCGTTCGTCAAATTCGAACTTTAGGAAATGCCAAATGAAATGCGAAATAAAATAAAATAGAAAACGACGATGCGTCGCATAGGCGAGGCGTGTGTACAGGGAGAGACGAGGGTCGAGATGAAGAGAGGAAAAGGAAAAAGAGGGGCCGGAGCGAGGCCCACATCTCGGTGGGACCGCGCCGCGCGCGCGTACCCCGCCCAACCTGGGTCGCCCACTGTCACCATTAATAATACGTCTCCCGTCCCGTGATGTATCTCATCTCCCTCGGCGCTGGTGTGCGCTCGCCCACCGACGCGCGCACACCGACGCGTTCACCTGTACAGATGCAGGAGGCGTCGATGCGATGCTGCACCACGATCTGGGAGGGGTCCGTTATGCTCCAACTGTTTTTCCCGAATTCGACAATCAGGGGTACCGCGGAATCGATCGGTACAAAAGATAAATAATGCTAATGATTGTAAAATTAGCCGCTCAATCGTGTCTTTATTGAGGCATGCTAAACTCGAAGAGAAGCAAAAGGACATTTTGCGGAAATTTTGGAAGCTTCAGAAGAATTAAATCAACGTCTTAATGATCGTAACGATGATGTCTATTGTGACAGTCGGTTCCTTGCCAGGACAAAGACGTCAGGTAGGCTCGTACGTAGGCACCATACAGCGCTCGCCATTCAAGCTCGCCTCGTAACACGTCGAGAATGCGTACGATCGACTCGAATAGGCAGGCACGTGGACGAGTCCGTCTCCTCGTGTTCCGTGGAGACGCAATCTCCTGACGAGCGGATCCCTGCGCCTCGTGGCACAAAGGAAAATTTATCTGTCACGAGTAATCGTTACGTGTGGCGTGGCGATCTTAATGAGGTATCTCGCGAAAGTCGAAACTCGGAAGGGCGTGAAGTGACGGCGAGAGCCCCGGGAGGAAATTATCACCTCGTTCCCTTTAATCCGCAGCTCTCCGCACTTTCCATGCAACTTATTGTTGGAGATGAGAGGTTTCGAAAGAAAGAGAAGGGAAAGAAGGAGAAAGGAAGAGAGGGAGACGTTCCAACGTCCGTCTCGGATCTTCTTCGTGAAGAATCGACCGGAAAAAGCGGCGCGTTAGTCGCGCCTTGTTCTTCAGACACGCGTCACGAAATCGCGAAAGAAACGTTTCCGCGCTGCCGGCGGAGAGACAGTGACACGTCCGCGCTCGTTCCTCCATCGTGAGGACGTGAAGGGATACGCGCCGCGTCACGAGTCTCAGCTCAGCCGAACTTTTGCCGGAATGGCCGACGAATCGGCGTGAGAAATCTCGGCGGCGGACAATTTCCTCCGCGCGATTTTCACGGAAAGAAAATTTCGCGTTCTAATTCGCAGCCTCGCTAATTCCCCTCGCGGCTGACGCCCCGCATCAGCCGCGACAGAGGAAAGAGACGAAACTCGCGCTTCCCAATCAAATTCGCCCACGCTCGTAGTACCGCCTGTAAATCACTCGGTGCGTCGTAAGGTATATCGCGAGCGCGTCGCGCGAATTATCATATCACTCCATCTGTCGTTTTTTTTTTCCCTCTCCTTTTTTCCCTCTCGTCTCTCCGATCCGACCCGTATAGGCGTGGTGCGGACGATCCACGTCGCAGATCACGAGAGGGACAAAAGTCGGAGTCGCGGATGAATCGACCGATGAGGCTCCGTCCACGCTCGAGGGCTTCCTTCTCCCTTTCTCCCTCCTTTATCCGCCTCCTCGCCCGTCCCTACGTGTATTTTCATAAATATAATAATTTATTTCTATCTCGTTGCGAAACCGAGCGAGGATAGACTGCTTCGTCTTCGTCTTCGTCTTCGTCGTCGTCGTCGTCGTCGTTCGTCGTCGAGGATAGGTGGGTCGTTGGTGTAAGCGTCGTCGGAAGGTAAGGTAAGGGTGCGGCCAGACTCCGCTCTCGACTCCACCTCATTACCCGGCATTCTATGCAGAGACCGCGCTTATGGCTTATTATTGCTTTAGCTTAGCCAACCCGTCGGTTCCTTCGTCCTTCTTGCAGACGGATACATATGTACGCGCGGCCATATGTATACGGATACAATGTATACAACGCGAGATACAGGGTGACGCACGGTGAAAACGGCGACGGTCCGATGTCGACGAAATGAGGAATTTTTAGACAAGTACGTTTCTGAGAGTCACGAGTTTTTTCTTTCCCTCGCGGCAAGATGTCTCGCCGCGCTCGTTCAATTATCGTTATCATTAATATTTATGGGAAACGCGTGTGGCTGCGCGTGTTTCCGATCACAGGGTACACGCGTTGCGGTACACGGTCCGTCCGTTTATTCGTTCGCTCCTCCGACGATCGCCCCTCGCCCGGCCTCATTTTATATGTATGCGCAATTATTGGTCCCGATCTTGTCTCGCGGTTCGTTATGTTGCTTCGCCTACTACGGCTAGAGAGGAGACGTCCCCTCCGCTTGCGTCCGTGCGTAGTAATGCTCTCGCACGAGACTTTTGTCGGTACGATCGATCGGAGGCGAACGTGCATAAAGAGGTTTCGCTCGGAGAGATTTAACCGGGTGCAACATCGCCGACTTGGTCGGCGGATACCCGAGACAGAAAGAGAGAGAGAGAGAGAGAGGGAGAGAGAAGTGTATACAACCACGTTACGCATGGCTTTTTAAATACCTCGCGGCTCCTCGCAACGTAACGCAGACGAGGAGAGGCGCGTACGCCGACCAGCGCTAAACCGATTTGCGCGATCGAGCTGATCGCCGAACAACTTTACTAGTCGATGATTGCCAGATTGATGATGATGGCGGCGGTTTAAACGCGCCCGATCGAAACGAGTTTACTAATGCGCGTGTGTGCGCGGACGGTATAGAGAAACAAATGAGTTTCGTGATCGTACGAGAGGCCGATCTTGTCTCGGATTAATCGAGCATCGCCGTAGAAAAACGAACAAGTTCCTCCGCGGATCGGGCCCGGGCAAATGGGAAAGAGAGGAACGGAGAGCGAGGACGATGGCACAACAAGGATGAACAAGTTTAATTGAAGGCACCGAGTCCGGCTTCATTATCAAATTGAATTCAAGAATGGAAAAAAGAAATCCTTCCCTGTGTAAATTCTGGGCGTGGGATGAGAAACGAGATCGCAAACGATTCGATAACGATAACCATTTGCGATCAACGCGCGTGGATTTGTATGTATTATTTGCAGCACGGCTCGCGAGAAGGTACATAAAAAATTATGACGCTGGTTTATAAAGCATCTTCGAGGAATCTCGTTCGTAATAATAAATATAATGTGTACTTTTTATTAACGTGTATGCGTATATCACCGACAAAACTACAGATATAATCAGTTATTAATTTTTATAATAACAGTTATTATTATAATTATTGTTATATAAATAATTGTTATTATACAATAATAACAATTATTAATATTATATATTATATCATTATAATTAGAAAAGAATTGATATAAAGATATTTGCGAATCAAATGCAGTTATTGGTGCGCGGTACAAAACATTATTTATAATAAGTAAATTAATAGTAAATTATTTAATAAATAATAAAGACTATACATCATACATGAAATCAGACGTTTCGACTCATTTTGGGCCATTTTTAGCGATGTTTGTAAAAAAATTCTCGCTTGCTTTTATTGTAATGTCATTACTCCAGTTTTACAATAAAAATGTTTACGTGATTGATACTACGGTATTCTCTCGGTGCGTAACGTTTCCACGTTATTCAACCTACGGCGCGTACGCCGTGTCGAAATCTCGCTCGATGATCCATTTTTCCGTACAATGGCATATCAGCGATCGAGACCTATATATCCACGCTGCATTTAGCCGTGCAGCAGGATGTAGGCTGCCGCTTTAGATCGGCCCGACCTCTCGTCTCTCTCCTCTATGAATATTTTTACGAAAACGCAATTTACAGAGTGGGCAGAGCCGATTCCAGCCTCAGAAGTTCATCCACCGTGCAGCCGAGGTGCTATTGTTCGAGAGCCGACCGAGATGGAGACGAAGGGGAAGACGGGATGAGGGGGGAAGGCGGCGAGAAAGAAGGGAGGATGGGGCATCGAGAGAGTGATATGTATATGCACGTATTGTACGTACGTACGCGAAGAAAAGTGGGCCTTTCCCTCGGAGTTCAAATCGTTCTTACGCACTTCCACCGCGCGCGCGCGTCTATTTAGTTTCAATCGGCTGCCAATCTTTCCCCGATCTATCCTACCTCGCGGCGATCTGAAAGGTCACCACACGGCACGGCACGGCTTATTACGTTTTATTATCCCAATAATATATTTATTGCAAAACGTTTTTACGTCTGGCCACGATTTCGTTAAACGATATCGTCGATATCGTCCTCTAGTTCGCGAAAAATTTTCGTCTCGGTCCGCATAATTGTCAGAGTCGATTCTTGGAATCGAAGTTTCAGAGAGAAACAACGTGTGAAACGGCTGGTATACCTGCACGGCCAATAATTTTCAATCGGCGCACCGTCCCTTAAATCGACCAACGAGGTCGACGTTATCGGCCCTTCCGCGGCGTGCACCATTATAGTGAGATACTGTACATGCTGATCCGTCGTTTAAGGGCCGCAAACGGAAGGCAGTTCGGTATTTTACGAGAAGACGAACGTATCTTTCTTTCGCGGAGAAGAATATACAGAGTGTCTCTTCCGTTCTTCGACCGACTTAAAAATAACGTTGACGAAAATTTCGACTATCGCAGATTTTTAAAGATCCCTACACGGTCATTGTTGTACAATTATATACAGTATTATTGATGTTTCCTCTATACAGTTAATATTATTATATTTAGCAGTCATATTTATGTTAAAGAATTGCAATATGTTGTCAATAAAAAATTACAAAAAAATTTGTACAATTTTTATTTTGTAATTTTCTAATCTTGTATTGAACTGTAACAATATCGCGCAATACTACAGACGGGCCAATATTTCGCGGATTACATAATATATATATTTCAACAAAGAACCCCGCAGTTTTCTTATGGAAAAAAACTTTCGGTCGAATCGTCTGAAACTTTCAGAAAAGTTAGTTCTTATCATGCTAATCAAAAGCTATAATGGGCACGAAGTCTAAAAATGGACAGTTTTTGAGATACATATGATTAAAAGTCGGAAAATTTTTTAGACTTTTAATCATACGTATCTAAAAAATTGTCCATTTTTGGACTTCGTGCTCATTATAGCTTTTAATTAGTATGGCAAGAACTAACTTTTCTGAAAGTTTCAGACGATTCGACCGAAAGTTTTTTTCCATAAGAAAACTGCGGGGTTCTTTTGACACAATATATTACACAAAGACATAATATTACACTAATCTTTAATATAAACTCTACACGATCAATAACATTGTGTCAAATATTGTTCATAATTATAACCGTATAAGATTCTCCCCTCTAACAATAAGTTCTAACGGTAATTCCGAACAATCGACTCGTAGATTAGATTCCTGCCAAGACGATATGCCGTGAAAAATAAAACAAGAAGCCAGATTTCGTTAAACCGTTTACACCTCCGAGATTTTACGCGAGCCAGGATCCTTCGATTTTCGACAGCGAATAATAAACGCTGTTCAATGCTCCCTCAATATTTCGAAACAATCATTATCGCCTCGCGCATTTTTCTCTAGCGATCTTTCTCCGCTCCCTTTCTCTCTCGAGGGAACATCCCGTATATACGCGTGTCAGCCGTGGGGAAGGGAGGCAGGTAATCGGAGGTACTAAACCACGATACCGCGTTGGCAGTTAGAGCCCTGTATCTCCGGCGCGCTGTCGCCGGTGGTACAACACAACACGCCCGGTATTATTTGCGGGCTGCCACATTTGTCGTAGGTGGTCCCGCGACACGGCGCAGTGGCGTCGCGCGGCGTTTATGCGCCGTGCGTACATACATACGCGGGACGACAGGCGACGGTGTATCGCGGTCCCGCTGATCCCGCGGATAAACCACCTCGCGCGATAAACCATCGCCGCCGTCGCCGCCGTTCCGCTAATTAACGACGGAATTAACGACGACGGCCGTCCGTTCGGGAGTGACGAGCGACTCCGAGCGCGTTAATTCCTGATTCCGTTGACAGGCGACGCGAGGATCCCGGAGGCGAGCTAACGGTCGGGGCCAACGGATTAATAAAGATGCGCGGGCACGCGTGTCACCGGATATAAGGTGCCCACACGGCCCCCATCGGCGTATATCGTGCGCTGCGTGCCCCGACACCGTACACCGCGACGCGATCGACGCCGACTCGCGTCGTAAGTACATATATACGTTTGCGCGTATGTACATATATACATACGTGGACCCGCGTGTGCGCCCGCCGACGCAAAACACGCTCGCACGCGCGCGCTCCGCTGCACGCGCGTGTGTTCCGCGTGCGGATGGACGAGCTAACGGACGTATGGATAGACGGACGGACGGACGGACGGATCGACACACAGCACGCGCATGAATATGTAGGATGTCTGGCGAGAGAAAAAAAAAAGAAGACGAAGGGAGAGAGTGGGGGCGGCGAGAGACCCGGCGTGCATAGTAATCGGAGCCGCGTCATGCCAATAACATCGCGCCGATCGCCTAATGTCTGATCGATAAACCCAACGAAGTTTTCTTCATTCCGTACCGATAACCGAGAGCGAGAGAGGCATGGGGGAGCGGAGGGCGGCGGATTGGTGATTTACGGGTTTGCTCGTCGGCGTGAGACGAGAGAGAGAGAGAGAGAGAGAGAGAGAGAGAGAGAGAGAGAGAGAGAGAGAGAGAGAGAGAGAGAGAGAGAGAGAGAGAGAGAGAGAGAGAGAAAGAGAGAGCCAGAAAGAGGGAAACAAAGAAAGCGGTCAGGTGAAAAAGGGAAAAAGATGCGAGAGGAGGGGCAGGAGGGACGAAAGGTGGCGGAGAGAGCACGTGTGCACGTACGCAGCACACGCGTGCGCGAGTGTAAACACACCGTGCCTCGCGCAGGGCGCGCTGGAAATGGGCAACGAGCGAGGTAAAGGCAGGTAGGTGGAGAAGTTTACAATTTTCTGCACGACGGCCGCTCGATCGTTCAAATGCCAATAACGTTGCGGATGCCAATTGCCGATAATTCAAGGTGTACCTGCCCACGATAACGCGCGCGCCAAGAAGAGAGAAAAAGCGAGAAGGAGAGAAGGAGCGCGCCGACCGGCGCTGACAGATCGTTAGGTACCGGATGATGGGGCCTTTGGTTTTAACACGCGGGGAGACACGCCAAAGATGACGGAGAGAACCGGAGAGGGGAGGGGAGAGAAACGCAAGAAGAAAAGGAAGAACCGCAAGAGACCGCGTCCACGAAGTTTTCTGGTTTTCGTGAAATCGGCGATTTCGCGCGGCGACGTGTCGGAACGAAATGCCGCGTCGTTCTTCGAAACGTCTGTATCACGTCCGTTGCTGCGGAATCGCTGCGCGCGCGATAACGTAACGATCGGAGTCACATTCGCGAAGAGGACTCGAACGTGGAGTAGTAGCGCGGCGCGATAAGAGAACGATTTCCCTATCTCGATCACGCAGGTGGTTCGCGATACCAGCGAGATGAGACCACGAGTTACATTGGCCGGCCTCGCGCGATCTCGATCGTGGTGTTTCGGCGGAAAAAGACAGCCGCGTTAACGAGCAACGAGATTTTTTTTCTTTTTCCCCTCATTCAGCCTCGGGAGAGCTCTCACCTTTCTCCTCGTCTTGTTAAAGTTCCAGCTTCTACTCTAATGCGTAATTGAATTAATTCTACATTTTCGCTCGACGCGCCTGCAATTAATATAATGATAACGCGCCGAGCCGCGCGCGTGGAAGATTTTTTTCCTGCTTTCTTATTCCCAGAGTCGGTTTCCCGCTGGCGGAAAAGCCTTTTTTTTTCCCGCGAGCAACGCCGCCAACATTGTTTCCGCGTACGTGTATTTTTTAAAAAGACGAGACCGTAATCTCGTATCTCGGCCTCTACCGTATCCGGCGATAGACAATTTTCCTATAACGAGCTAACCTCGATGCACCTTAATTGTATTTTAAAAGATACAATGTATTTTTAATAAATCGCCTAATCTATTTAACATAGAAAACTGAATACGACAGTGGCTTTATTAAAAGCATCGGATTTCAACTGCAAATCATGAGAACCTATTCTTCGCTGAGAAAAGCAAATAGCCTTCCTTTTTATAACTTTTATTAATAGATCGGAATTGAGTTAAGGAGGCTTCTCAAACAATTACTCATGTAAATGGAACAGTTTATAAAGGCCGTCGATATTCTTTCAGTTCATATTTGCTGTCTTGTCCACCGCGCGAATGCAATCTCGTTAAAGGCTTAATTAATGGGACGTCGTCGCGAACTACGAACCTCCCCCGATCGCTCTGGGAACAAGGGGGGAAAAAGGGAAAAATATATTTCATGCGCACTTACCGAGCATCTTGCTGAGATCGGCATTGTGGAGATCGGGATTTTCATCGGCCAATTTCTTGCGCTCGACCTTTGCCCAGACCATGAACGCGTTCATCGGGCGACGTATCCGCTGCTCCTTGAGGCTCCTTTGGGCGCTGCCGCCGCCAGGATGGCACATCTTCACTCCCGCGGGAATGGGCGAGATGCCCGGCTGGTATTCCAGCGACGGGCCGGAGGCCAGCCAGGGCATGTCCTCGAGCCGCTGCTGCGCCGGGCCGGTCAACATGCTCGGTATCTGGTTTCAGGAAACGGCTCGTGAGGCATACCCTCGTGGACGTTTATCTACCCGCCGCGCCGTCGCATGTGTTTGAGCGTGAAAATGATCTCTTCCCGCGACGTTCCAAGCGACGGCGCCACGAGAGCCGTGCGAGCCGTCCACGCGTGAAATACAGAGATATCGAATGGTAGATATTTATTTGACACCGCGGACGGTGCCGACAATCGCGTCGTTAAAATGCCGCACGACGATTAACGAAACGTGGGATTAATAAGTCGATCGCGTTCGCGCTGGACGTACGATTTTGCTATCGTTCCCTCCGGCTACCATTGTTCCGCGCGCGCGCGCGCGCGCGCGACGGTGTTCGACTCTCTGTTGTTCCCATACGCTCGTCCCCGAATAGTCGTACGCGCGCAGTGTCGGGAACGCTTTACGTAGGTGTGTTTACAACGCGGCCGAGAATGTACGCAGCGTGTGCAACGCGGAGGCACGCGGATCTATTTCAAGAACGACAGCCTATATGCGCAGTCTGAAAGCGAATGAAAGGTCGTACCGAGATGATTTGGGAGTCGATGGGCATCGAGCTGTCGTTGCCATCGATACCGGAGTCGATGTCGTAGGCCCTTGACGTGGGAGTCGCGTAAAGCGAGGAATGGAGCGCAAGGAGCCCGGGCGAACCGCCGTAACCGCTTACCGCCGGTGGTGGTGTCACCTCACCCCTGTCATAATTGTCCAGCATCCTGCAAAAGTCGAGAAACAATGCACTGAATTTAATTGCATTCTACCTTCCTCGATTAAATAATCAACTGCGAAAACAATTGGAAAAGTTTACGACCTAACAACAAAAGAATATCACTTTTAAACAACAAACTGCCTGACAAATAAACTTGGAACTTTACAAGTTAGTAATTTATAAGTTATTATACTATTATGGTTATTTATAAGCTACTTATTCTTCATCATGCGCCAATAATATTTGAAATATCATCATTTATACATTAAACGAATTTTTAAAATTATTCTTGTACTCTGTGTCCTATTTTTATTATTCGGCTATATCGTATTTAATCTTTTATACTCTAGAATGTATCCAGTATTTTGTTGTTCTCAATTAAATAATCAAACACGAGAACAATTTGAAAAGTTTCCGACTTAATAACAATGAAAGAATACAATTTGCTTTTAATTTTTAAACGACAAACTGCTTAACAAATAAACTTGGAACTTTATAAGTTATTTATTTATAAGCTATTATACTATTATAGTTATTTATAAGCTACTTATAATAGCTTCATCATGTCCCAATAATGTTTGTTTGACATATCATTTATAATTAAATGAATTTTTTAAATTATTTTTGTACTTTGTGTCCGTTTATTATTTGTCTATCGTGTTCAATCTTTTCCTTATATTCATATATTATTACTTTTTCATTGTAATATTTTTTGTAACGCTCTTTGTACGATGCTTCTCTCCTTTGAACAGAGTGCATTTCTCAAGGACGAAAAATTGCAACTACTTTGTACCACTTTGCTAAATTTATGTAATCGCGTCTTGTCGGAATTATTTATGTTGTTCAAGATTTGTCTCTTATTTTTGGGATATATCCGCGAAATTGCCGGTAATCTCCATAGATGTAAATCAAGTTAAATTGAACGTCATAACGGACATCGATATCCGATCCAATAACGCGATCTGGTAATCGCTTGTTGATTATCCAATGGCGTAAAGCGCAACGGGTGCGTTCGCGTGCGAGTGCGATCGAATGCAATCGCGATTCGCCGAGGAATAAACCGTGATAAGCCGTCAGGCCGAGCCGCCAGGGGTCCCGATCGATTCGAACCGGCACTAACATTCCCGACGACGATGACTCCGACGATCGCGGTATCGCTGCGGCTGCGCCCAGTAGTAATTGACTCCGGCGTTTCTCCCGATCTCGAGAACGAACGAATGAAATCCCTCGTGGGTCGCTCTCGTGCCCGAGCGGCCGATTGATCTGTCAACCGTTCCGTTAGGAAAAGAGTTGATCGACATGAATGAACCATTCAAGGCCACTTAATGGAATTCCCACGATTGTCCTTAAGGCATTATGCGACCGTGCGCCGGGTATAATAGTACGAACAGCTGTCTGTCGCGCGAGCGAGCACACATTTTCGCAGCTACACACACACACACACACACGCGTGCATGCACACATACGCTCGATGTGTCCTAAGCAAACTACGCTGCGACATACGTAATGCACACGTACAGTATTCCGCGAATGTGTGCGCGATATGTGCGCGCGAGTGTTCCATATAATGGCTATTGTTTCATTCGGCGTTCGGCGAGATGCTGCGACGCACTGCATCGGTCGAAAAAAAAAGAAACGTACCGGCATTTTCATTCAATAAACCCCGCACCGGTTAGGCGCGCGCACGCGTTTTTGTCACCCTTTATATCGGTAGGGAGAAACACGTCCAAGAAAGAGAGAAAGAGACAGAGAGAGAGAGAGAAGGAATCACGTTCCGTCGGCTGATAAAACCGACGGCTTGCTTCGACGTATATCGAAGTATATCGAATACAGTCCGATACGAATCATGGCTTACCGAGGAGAATGCGCTTTTATATCGCGATTAAATAGATTGAGATTTACGCGAGATGTTTTAGGAAAATTTCCCGAGGTCTGAAAGATGGATTTTGAAGCTTCTCTTAAAATAAACTGCATCGACGTAGATTCGATCGCAGTTAAAACAATAAATTCACATGTGAATTTACGTATGTCCGAACTCGCCTTGCTTCCGCGACACAACGAGCTTTGTGTTTCAGCAATATTTCTCAAATAAACGATTTCCTAACAATTAATGAACACGTCTCGCAGATCCCATTACATTAATCCGTTGAATTTTTACGTGTAGGATTGGAATCTATTGTTTACAGAACATGTTCATTGACAATATACTCTGTCATTCGATAGATTTCCAGTAAATCTGAGTAACATTAGAATATGACAAGAAGATAACGAAAACAAGTCGATTATAGACTTAAAAATACAGTAGGTCTTTATATTGCTGATCTTCTCGAAAATAAACACAGATAGAAAACGAAAGTGATTGCAGCGTCGAAACGAAATAAAATCGGACATATTTTATACGAACGAATATTTTTATACGAACTTATTTTATTCTTTTTATATCCCAAATTTCTGACGACGATTGTTTTCAGCACTCAAAAATCTATAAGAAACACCTTGTCTGATTTAAAATAATTTTTAGCTGTAAACTAATCTGTGATCGACGCGCAGTTTATTGATTGTAAGTTGAAAATAAGTAGACAAAAATTCATACACAAGTATTATTATTAGGCTATCAAGATCTAGCCCGGATCAAAAATAGCTTTTTCCTCTATTTAATTCGATATTATTTCATTCATTATATTTTATGTTCATTTTAATTTATCGATTAATTTATCAAATAAACAGCAAGTCCCACTTTCAAAAATTTGTTCGATTAGTTGAATAGATATTTCTGTTCCTGTTTGTGTCAATCGTAATTCTTCAGATTTTTAAATATAAATTATTTATGTCTCATTCTATATGGGCAAATATTGATATAACACATACACATATACACGTCTGTTATGTTAATTTTATACTCTAGATGGAGTTAGGTATAAACACTTTCTCGTACACAAAAATATACACAACTTATAATATAAAGGAATGTAATATGAGCATAAAATCATATATCGTAATTTTTCCGTAAAATTTTTTTCAAACTTTCAAAATTTTTGGAAGGTGGGTTTCGACTGTTATATATACCTACATAATATATAATAAATCCACCAATAAATTGAAACAAACATAATTTATCGTTAGGCGAAAATGAGTAATCCTGTGAACCTCGGATTCGCCATTAAAAAAATTTTTTTTCTTAACCATGCAATTTCATGGAGTCACTGGACACTTTATACAGTCATCCTTACATGCTTAGTTTTGCCAGTCAAACACATTTGTCGGATTTAACAGTAATCGTGTTGCCCTGATTATGTTGCCCCAGTTCAATCGATATTATATTTCGCAATAAATTCTTTATGGTAATTTTAATATGATACTTACATAGCATCAAAAGTTAAATTAATTATAGATTAAAATATGTAGATTTAATATTCCAATTCGGAGCTGTGTTCTAAGATCGACAAATAATCGCGCTGTTTATTGATTGTAGTTGAGGGAGAGGGGAAATAAGTAGACAAAAATTCACGTAGAAATATTATTAGGCTATTAAGATCCAGCCCGAATCATAAATTGCTTTTTTCTCTATTTAATTCGATAATAATTTAATTCGATTATATTTTATGGTTATTTTAATTTATCGATCAAGATAGCAAGTAACATTTCATTCGATTAGTTGAATAGATATTTTTGTTCCTGTTTGTATCAATCGTAATTCTTCAGATTTTTAAATATAAATTATTTATATGTCTCACTCCATATGGGTAAAGATGGATGTAACACATACACATATATACGTCTGTTATGTTAATTTTATACTCTAGATTTTATTTTATAATTAATTTTATAATTAATTTATTTTATAATTAATTTTATACTCTAGATGGAGTTAGACATAAACACTTTCTCTTAGTTTTAAAGATCGCAACAGAAAAACAATGTTGCCTGATTCACCTGATCATATTACAGCCCTTTATATCATATAGATATTAAAACTCCATGTTTTATGATAAGTTGTGTGTATTTTTGTGTACGAGAAAATGTTTATGTCTAACTCCATCTACAGTATAAAATTAATATTATTGCAAACTCCATGTTTTTGGGTTACAAATTTTTGGAAGGTGGGTTTTGGCCGTTATATAAATAATATATAATAATAAACCCACCAATAAATTGAAACAAACATAACTTATCGTCAAATGAAAGTGACTTAGGGTGATAAACTCGAATTCTCCATTTGTCAGGTTCTTTTTCTTAATTAACGATAAGTAATTTCAATGTCTATAGATGAACACTTTGTTTTCGGCTGTTTTTACAGAAGCTTTCAATCAAACAATACATTCGTATTCAACGACAATTATGCTTCCCTGATTGTGTCATCTTCAAACAATATTATATTTCGCAATCAATTTTTTTTTAGTGATCTTAATAGGATGTTTATTAACATCACAAGTTAAATCAATTATAGATTTAAATATGTAGAATTAATATTCCAATTCGGAGCTTGTTTTAAGATCGACGGATAATCGGCGCGCATTTACCTGATTGTTGGGGGGAAATAAGTAGACAAAAATTCACGCAGAAATATTATTATTAGTCTATCAAGGTCTAAAATTGCTTTTTCCGGCGCGCAGTTTATTGAGAAATAAATTAGAAATGAGTGGACAAAAATTCATTGGATATAAATATTATTGTTAAGCTATCAAGATTTAACTCGGATCGTAAATAGCCTTTCTTTCTCTCTCTCTCTCTCTCTCTTTAATTGTATGTTCTCATATTCACTGATTATTATAAAAGAAGATGCGTCTTTGACGATAATAGAACTTTTTCACTAGTATTCGTCGCAAAAAGCCCGTACTCACGGCGACAGCAGAGATACGAAATTAAAAGCCATTAAGATGAGCGGCCAGGATTCCCCCGGGTTTCGTCGGCGTCGGCGCAGCTGCACCACCCACGCGTATGATAGATACGCCACTGCCTTCAGCATTGTTTCTTTAATGATTCATGTCGGGGTGACTGCACCAGGAGTAGAGGAAGCAGTCTCCAACCGCGAATGCAATGAGCCGCGCGTCGTTTCGAAAATATTAATTCGCCAGGAGTTATCGCCGGACGCTGATGCATCGACGGGCGTCCTTTGTCGAACTTTGCGCTCGCGTCGCCGCGGTTTCGCTTCGCGGAACCATACTCGTGCGTCGACGATCCGCGCAAGATAAGACGCGGAATATCCGCGAACGTCATCGATGATAGCGATATGATATTAATGAGATTTACAGCGATTGCGATATATCGTTGTTTCTCTATTTCTCTCTCTCTCTCTCTCTCTTTCTCTCCGCTTCTCGCCGAAATCTCAATGCAACCTCGCGCGGGTAACAAGTGCCCGGGAACGCCGAAGGAGGAGACGTTCCGCAATGCGTGTCAAGGAAAAGCGACAGTTATCCTTCCACAGGCCGACGCGTCTGCCACATTACAAATAGCTCGGGAGAATCGCCGGGCCGCGACCTGCGGAGCGGCAGACACGCCGCGCCGCACGCACGTCAGAGTCGGCCGAGCAGGGAGACAAAGAACAAGAGCCGCGCACCGGCGGCGATCCCCTAAATCGGCATGTCCGTTGAGCCTCATGAATCTCCGCCGCGGCTCCTCGCCTTCTCCTCGCGACGAGAAGAAGGGAAGAGCAACCGGTGTGTGTCCTGTACACGGTTCGGCACGCAGGGCAAACGGCAGGCAGCGACGGCGACCGGGTGACGCGAGCGAGCCCCGCTCCCTTCGTCATTCTCCTCGTCAACGACACACTTGTTCCCCGTTGTTAAATTATTCTCCGGTGGAGGGGGCGGGCTTTGTGGAGAGGAGCAAGGAGAAAGCTCTCGACCGCGCGCATTTTTATTCAAATAATCGCGCCGATCGAACACACCCTTGCCGTGCCCGACGACGAGGCGACGAGATGCGGGGCGGTCGCGTAAGAGCAGGGCGAAAACGCGTCGCGTGGGTGGGAATCGATCTGTATTCGCGTCGGGACACGATACGCGCGCGTGGCGCCGACCACGCGCGTCCCGTAAATAATCGATCACGGTGGGACACGCGATCGCGAAATTCCTGCCCGTCGAAAAATAACGATTGATAATAAGTGGAGATTAACCGATAGATCCGTTCGCGAATCGCGCGCGACGAAATTGCTCGCGCGAGCGACCGAGAACGGGGACTGTAATTTTATATAAGCCCCTGATTAAACTTTCAAATCGAATGGCCGAATGCGGTCCGGTTGGTAAGCGGAAGTGACGACCCCAGCCGCTCACCTCTGCACTACTAACGCTCCGGCGCGTTTCAGATTTGAGAACGAAGAAAGCGCATCCCCGAAACCTTTACGGGTTGTTTAAGGCTGCGGAACGGACGCCGCGAAGTCCGTCCGTCCGTTCGTTCGCTGTATCCCGCTCGTCGTATACCCTTCTCTGACCTCCGAGCCAACGGCGGAGCCATTACGTACGACTTCCTGCGACCGAGTAAGGAAGAATCGAAGATTTCTACACGGCACCTCACGGGAAGAGGTGTCCGCGCGCGCGCGCGCGCGCGTGCGAGCGCGCGATACCACCGGAGATATACCGTCGAGCGATGAAAAATTCCCAGGCTAACTGCGAGGACGAGGCAAGGCGGCACTGCTCGAGCCCGGTATACGGTTGCGTTAATTGCGGAACTCGTGGTGTGTCGTGGTGAACCCGTGGCACGTAACGGTTCATAAAAATCTCACGACTATCTTGCCTTTGATTCGAGAAGCTCCTTTGACGGCGATGACGATCGAGAGAGGCGTAAGGAGAAGGACGCGCCTCGTCGGAAAACGAGAGCGATTTCGGCAATGAGTCATCGAACTAGGCTCCGCAGCTCGAGTAGAATGCCATGCGCGTGGAATTGTCATTTGTCGACGATCCGTTCGTTTATGCCCGACATGTTTTTTTCAACGAAACGTTGCCCCCTCTCCTCCCCCACTCGCTGCGGGGAGTAATATCCGGTATTTGTCACATTGGAACACTTAGCCGCTTAATTCGTTAATCCGCGCGGCCATTGTTTGCAACCATGCAAATTCAACGTGGCCGTAAATGAGTCTCGATTCATCGACACGTCGCTACCGCTTACGTTTAATACGCCTGCAGATTTACGACCGTCCTAAAATCGCTCACGCGCGCTTGTGTATTCATTGATATCCGCGAAATTCGACTGAAATTTGCCAACTCGGAGTCTTTCGCTACGGCCAATCTTCGTTACGTTTGTAATGCAAATATGAATCTATTATCGCGGTGATCTCTCTCTCTCTCTTCCTCTCTCTCTCTCTCTCTTTGTATTCGCTACACATCGCAGAAACAATAGCGTTGGCATTTAAAACGGAATCCTCGGCGGTTTTTTCTCGCACTTGTGTTCTAATGGATTCGAAGGAATCGCTTAATTAAATAATACAGATGAACGATTAACTGAGACCGTCGCAACGGCGCGGCGTACGCGTGGCAGCCCGAGAAGCAACCTCGCGCGCGTCTCCCTGCGTGTCGTGCGTTTCATATACGCGATCGAAATTACTATAACTAACAATAATCCGTAATTAACTGCCAGTCATTGCTCAATCGTCAAGTCACCGATCTGAGTCACCGCAATCGTAGAGATTCAGCAAGGTCGCCGGCGAGACACGGCATCACACGCCAAGGGTCAAGCGCAGATGTCACCTCTTCGGTAACTGCTTCCACGATTTTGCATTCAAACGCGCCGAAACAAAAAGCCGGACACAATCGAAAATTGAGCGGAAAATCCAAAACGCTGCCACCGTCGAGTAAGAAAGAGAATAGCGGCCATTTTCGAAGAGTATCACTGATATCCGCGACGGGTATATTTAGGTATTCCCGATCCGCGAGAATACCGAGAAAACCCGAGGTGCACTTGCCGTGGTGACGGTGTAGCGTGTCGTTCGCGGAATTATTGATGTTTCGTCGATATAATCGATGTTTGCAGATCGAGCCTGCCTCGGCCCGATCATCGACCGGATCGGCGCGCAACACCGTGTCGTGATATTAATTTCTTACCAAGCTCGCGACGCAACTTACGTGAAGATCCGCGACAGTTTGTCGTTAAAAAAAATGCGAGAAATACTTGAACTGACTACTTTTAATTAGTTACTACACTGAAAAAAATTTTGGTTAAAAATGGACGAATCAGAAAAATCTTGTAAGATTGATCAAATATTCTGGTTATTATATAATAGAAATTCTAGTTATTATAAGTTATAAGGTATTGAATTCTATTACAACCCCCAAAAAAAGTATTTTAAGTATTCAAAGTGATTTTTCCCGTAATGTCATATTCTAAGCTTACCGTTTTACAGCAAACATATTTCTGTTTCAATAAAGTGAAAATTATCTTGTTTATATTATTTTTCTCTTCATTTTAGAGGATTTCCTTTTGAGGTCAAAATAAGAGTAAAATACTAAGATTCAGAGGATTCCACGTACATTAAAATTATTATTTTTGGGTGTAATAACCAGAACTTCTATTGTAATAGAATATTTCATCAAACAAGATTTTCTGATTCGTCCGTTTTTAACCATAAATTTTTTTTCAGCACAGTATCGTTATTTTGGTAAAGGGACAGTCGAAGAAGAAAGTGATCGAAGCAACATATGGTCGATCTCGATCACTCTTGCCCTCAATTGCGAGGAACTTTTATTCAGTTTTGTAAATGCGAGAATCAATCAACAGGTGGGCACGCATGAGCATTATATAGAATCGCGTGTTTAAAGCAAGCGCGCGACGAAGATCGCTATCAGCGGCTCGCAGATTGTCCCTCATTACGAAGAAAACACTTACAAGCTTTATTTAACTCCATACGAGAGAATTAAGTTCAAACTTTATGCCGTACGAAGAGAAACCTCGATTGGTTCATAACTCACGAATAAATTGTCGTAAGTTGAAGCTTTCGGGCTTGTAAGACTTTCGCCGATGTTTCGCGTTAAAACACCGCAGGAACATCTAATGTATGTGCGTGCGTGCGTGCGTGCGTGCGTGCGTGCGTGCGTGTCTTTGTATGAAATAACGTGACGTGGTACGCGATCCGTGCGACGGCTGGGAGCAACGGATGGGAACCGGGCGGAACCATTTTAATGGAGCTGATTTTCGTCGTCAGAGGAAACGGTCGAAAGATCCGCGGTCGTTTGCGGTATCTCCGGACGTGGAATTTTCGCCCGCGCGCGTGTTCGGCGTATACTTATTAATAAATTTAAATCAACAAGGTTCAATCAAAATGTCTCTGTAAGAAGTGAACAAAGAAGTATAAACTCGCGACGAATCTCTTCTTCTCTTTTTTTCACATTTCGCGTCTTTTATCACGGTGACGTTCGACTTTGTCGGTTGAAGAGCGACGAATGTGAAACGCGAAACTCTCGTAGTCTCCCCGCGAATATACATATATATATTGTAAGAGGGCACAAGCAAATAAGACTGCGGGCACAAACGAGATAAGAAATAGCTGAAATTATACGATACGTTAGAAACGCATGCCGCGGCCGGCAGCGCGCATGCTATTTTCCCAACCTTCTCCTTAGCAGTCTCAAAGGGTCGAGGAGAGAAAGAAAGACAGAGAGTGAGAGTCGCCTTTTATCCTCTTTGCTTTCGCAGTACGACGTAATGATAGTGAAACATTGAATCTCGAGCGTAAACTGCAATTTAATGGATTTCCAACACACTAACGTCCCGAAGACACGCGCGAGGGAGGAAGGGAAGTAAGAAAATTTAGAAAGAAGGGAAACGACGTGCGCGCGCTCGCGTGCGATCCCCGACGAAGGGGGTTGAGAGAAACGCACGTCCGCGTCCCGTCGCCTCGTATATATCGCTCTCCTCGTTCCGAGGGACTCGCGCGGATCGGCGATAGCGATTGGCGATTATGTTAACCAAACACGCGCGGTACACGCCCCTGCAATTTGCCTGGGGATCATCTTCCCCTAATCGCCGCGCTAATAACAGGATTACGGGGGTCCTGACCGTGCGGTACGTATACTTATCCCTAATTCGCCGTATCGTTATTAATATATACGATACAATTGAGAACGGGGCCCGGGCGCCTCTCCCCGTCCCCTCCTCCCCGCCCCTCCCCCTGTCCGTTCCCGATAAGCTCCGCGATATGTATATGTACATACGAGAGCCGTCCACGCGCGTCCCAAACTGTCGAAATGCGGGCTCGGTCTCTTCGTTAACTCTGTTCCTCTCCGTACAGTCTTCGACGACTTATTTCGAATGTGAAAAGCCGCCAAGGTTCCACGAAAGTGTAAACTCATCTAATCCGATCCGATCGCTCGCGAGGATACGCGTAAAATTTATTACACTGTCGGATATTCATGAAATAAATATGAGAGGGGGTAGGAAGAAAAAAAAAGGGAGATACAGAAATGGTCTTACGTGTAGTGCGAATAAGACGGGCTGGCTTGATCGATGAGAGCGGCGGTTGACAGGCCTTGCGCGATGGCAGCCGAGGGATCCCTAGCTGGCGAGGAATTCTGCGTCGCCGCTGCCGCCGGTATAGCGTGATGGTAGCGCTGGCACATTTCGGCCAAGTTCCACCCATGGGCATCCATATATTAGCACTGCTTCGCTTTTCTTTGGCGTACCATCCATTTCACACGCGTTGCGAGATGCACACACACTCTCTCTCTTTTTCTCCTTCTCCTGGTCCTTCCTGGTTTTTGCTTTTTCTCTCTCTCTCTCTCTCTCTCTCTCTCTCTCTCGTCCCACGTTGTTCTTCCTTTTCTCTTCTCTCACTCGCGCTCTACGCGTCTACGTACGAGAGGAACGATAAGAAACGACACTCGCGACGACGACGACGACGACGACGACGATGACGGTGCGCATCGTCCTGTCGATGGGAATATCCTGCGTTCGCCGCGATCCTCCAGTGACTTCGGCTCGCCTTTAGGAGGGCACGCGCGCCGCCTGTTAATCAGGAGAACAAATCCATTTACTTGGCCGTTAACGACACGCGGACGCATTTAGAGACTGATCGAGAGCCGCCGTTTAAAAAAAGAGAGACTCGGCGCGACTTGCATATTGACGGCCGTTATGAGTTTAAGATGGTGCTACGTTTGTCGATGAGCGAACGGCAGCGCGACGGAATAAATTGTTATTGTAAATATTATAAAGTAGCAGTTTAATTCGTTTAGAGTCGCGCGACTTGCGAAATTCATTCCGCTTGCGGAAATTAAAAATGGTAAGAGCTAATGATGGATGCTCGTTTAATGCGGCGTGACGCAAGCCACTCGACGCGAAAGACATGGATGTTGGTGAATTAATGAACATATGAATTAGTTTCCGTTTCCGCTCGCTTGATCGCGGCGAGGCCTCCTGTATTCGCGTCGTTGCGACGGATTTAGAGAAAAATGTTCTCCAGCAATGCCTGCGACTTCAATGACTTTCCAATGGCGCATTCGGATACCTAACGGAACAACTAAATCTCTCGCGTTATATAACCCCTCTCCCCTTCCGCGCCGCCGCGATCTAAATGCCAGTTTAAAGCCACGCTTAAAGAAAGTGTCCGTTTAATTTCTGATCGCGTGCGCGCGGGTTAAGGGTTCACATAAACGGAGGGCTCGAAAAGCCGTGTCGGATAACGATCGGCATCTGGATCGGACGGATACCGATCGACTTTGATTCGTGCCACGGCGATTGAGCGTTAATAAGCGTCGTGCAAAGGTATCTATGAAATAACTATAATCACTCGCGCGTGAGTTACCGCCGCACGAAAACGATCGTCAAATCGCATTCTTTTCTCGCTCGTGATCGAGGAAATGAACGGCAAGAATTTGGCCGCGGATCGGACGATCGACGTATCCTCGCGCGATCCTGGAGGCCGTGCGAGACGATTAATCGCGAAAAGACGGAGAATTAAAGATACTATCAGGATACAATTAGAAAATTCCAACGTACGACATGCAGGGATTAATGGATGTCGCCCTGAATGATATATCTGTTTCACGTTTAATCCTTCGTTGCGTGTCAAAAGTTGAGGCATGAGTAGTCGAGTAGAGTGTAGGAAACACTCTATATTAATTATTCATAAAAGATTGTAAAAAACACATGAATAAAAAAAATACATTTGTATAACTGGAAGTCATTCTGAGCCGAAAGGCAAGAATTAGATAAATAAAAAAAGGATCATAAAAAATGCAATAGTAGGGTGCGTAATCAAATAAGTCACGCAGAAAGAACAAAGAAAGATCACAATTATGACTGTATTTCATGGTTTACGGGCAATAGGTGATTTTCTACTATGCGGAATCGTTGTCCGAATTTCTGGTATGGATTCGCGACATGAACCATGAAAAGGTGAAAATAAGAAGTAAGGGGAAAACAATAATAAACAGTTAAATCGTTAGGGCATTCGAGAAAGATCTCGAACGGTTACACTCTTAAATCTTACAAAATTGTTTAAATCAATTTATTATCAATTCCTATACATTTCTAAACAGAATACTTGAGTTTTATACATTCTATTACAACTAATTTTTGAAAGATATCGAAAAAGACAGCATTCAAATTAAAAATTATAGACGCAGAAATAAAAATAAGATCTCTGAAGTATTATATATACACCTCACGAACGCATGCAACGAAGGATTAAATGATATTTTTTGATATTTCAACTAGTAATTTACGTCCCCCAGGTATTATTATCGACACAAAAAAAGAGACCGATAAACATCATATAATATTTATTAGCGAAATCCCCGGCAGCAAACTGACTCAACGACACGCTCACTGTTAGAAGCAATGTGTGAATATCGCACACTTTTGGCACGTGATGGGTGTCCTCCGTTTTAAGACGCCCAGGAATGTGTAAATTTGTAAAAAACGTGTGAATATCATTTTTAAAAAATTTATAGATGTCTTAAAATGGGGGAACACATGCCAAAAGTGTGTGATATTCACACATTGCTTCTAACAGTGCACAAATACGCATACACTCGAGAGAGTTTGCGACATATAAATACGCATATCCTCGTAAAAACTCGATAGATACTCGACGCTAACTGGATCTCGCCGGTGCGGAACGGCGCGCTCGTCCTCTAATTTACCGTTGATGAGTTCGACCTGCAGCGCGACAAATACAAACGCAGCACACGAGCGGCTAAACAAAAGCACGCGCACGAGGAAGCGGGAGAAATATAACTTTGTGGTTTTAATTTGCTCGGGAGGGATTGATTGTCGACTACTGGGCCGGGATGCCGTTTACGTTGGTGCCGTTTAAGCGATCGGACGTTAATCACGCTGGTAACGGCCGCGCGATCGCGTTGTTAAGCGGAGCGATCGACAGTAAATTGCCGGGCCCGCGCGGTCGGGCCGCGAACGGTAAAACGCCCGCGTTTCCCCTTCGCGGAGGTGGCAATTAAGCCCGGAACGTTACGCGCGAGATGCCCATGCCGCAGCACCGAAAGCTAGGAAAACCGATACTTGGCTGGCTCATTACGCTCGCGTACCACGCTCGATTGCGATGACCGACTCGCGCGGCCGACGCGCACATTACGGTTTTGCCACGCCTTCCGACAAAACGTAATCCGAGACTCTCCCGGCAGAGCAGCTATCCCTCGAGAGAATTAAGGATTCGCAACGTATCGCTCGCGCGCGCGTGCGACCGTAACTTTGCGCGCGAGCGACTCACAGAGAAGTGAGAAAGAACAATAACAAAAATAATTGTTCCGTTCGATTACGCGAGTTGAACGGCACACGGCGCGACATGTTCGCCGACGGTACGCGGCCGCGCACATGTATACGCTACGAAATCGTAAAGTCGCGCGCGACGGTTGCGTACATACGTACGTGCCACTGACGGAGGCCTCTCTCAATCCGTGATACTCTCTCGCACACATACGCCACGCATACGCAACAAACACACACACACACACACACACACACATAGAGAGACAAAGGCGAGACGCGTAACGCAATAATAATCATAATGCCAGATCGATACAACACGCGATGTTCGCTCGTTGCCGCGGCTGGCCGCGAGGATGCCGATGACATGAAAGCGAGAAGGAATGCGCGCGTAACGATTTGACGACGACGATGCCGCGTTAAGAAGCCGCTAAATTATTAGTTTCTACGCTACTTGTTTCATCCCTCATTCCGCCTCTCTTTCTCTGCGATACCCATCTCCGAATTGCGTAGACTTGTACGCGCGGAGGCAAGCGCGTGACGTGCGTAACCGCGACGGACGCGCGCGGCTCGTAATGAACGCGCGATTACCGCGCGAGGGCTTGTCGCGCGCGCGAAGACGCACGGATATCTCTCGATAAATACGACGAGCGCATAAATCAATATTACGGCGTACTTTCTAACGTCCCTCGGAGTCGCGGTGTTTCGCGTCATTTGACGTAACGCAGCACGGAAGCTGCTTCGGATGAATTTTCGTCGCTAACGGGAAGCGGACGCGACGAAGGGCCCGACTATACCTAAATGACGATACGGCCGATTGACCTGACTCGTTTCTAACTCGGACACGCCGAATATTTTCGCCAGAAATATGACATGCCTTTTCTCTACAGTTTCATCCATTTTGACCATTTCCGAAGGAAATGGTTTGTACCTCGTACGAGCCTTGTTTTTTTTTTTGTAACGCGAACCGTTCGAATGACTGCGTTCAGCCGAAGTGCTGAATTTGCAACTGTTGTAAAATTTGTGAATCTGATTGGTGAATTTAGATTTAGCCAAGATTAAGAGCATATACCAATCAGATTCACGATTTTTACAACAGTTGCAAATGCAGCACTTCGGCTGAACGCAGTCAATGTCTAATTGTAAGTCTTTCTGATTTTAACTATTTAATACTCTAAAGATGGTGTAAATTTACACTGAAACGTTTGCGATATATAATTTTATTTATAATAAATTTTATTGATACGGGACTTAATTGCGGCTCAAAGTCCTTTTTTAGCCTGCTAAATTTTTTATTCATTTGAGCCTTTTGCTATTTTTTATTTTTACCAAAGTTATTAAAGATCGAAATTGATCGCGAGTTAATATAATTCATAAATCACGAGTTTATATAAAATAATGTTGGCCTGTTATTCGTTCCAAAAGAAAATCTACTTGGATAAATCCGTGGCGATTACATTACTAAAAGTAATGTATTGGAGACTGTGAAATTATCGTTGATATTTTCTTGTTTCTATTACATCTATTAAAGTATCAATACCCGGACATGTATCTAAATCTGGATATTTTTATTATTTCGATTTTCAAATACAAATATTTAAATTTTCAACACAGAATATATGTATATAATAGCTATATGTATACCTATTCATGATCGAAAGAGTTCAAATATTTAACGATTAAAACAATAACAGGGTCCAATTTTAAGTACACGTTCGGGTATATTGACAATTTTACACTGTTAAATCCCCTCTAAAATGTAATTTTAATATCACGAGGGAATAATTCGCGTTGGATTAATGGCTTGCGCTCTTCGGACACGGATTTAGTGATGATGGTCGAATTCCTGCAGGCGTCAGGCAGACAAGTCAACTATTATTATACGTATAATTGCGGCGTCGTCGCCGGTCTCTCTGATCCGCGCCTCTCGACGGGCTGCGGTAAGGCGAAGCCGCGCATCGATCGTGTACGTCGATTCCATTGTGGATTTTCAGGAGTCATTCGCGAGAACGATTCTGCCTCGTCAGCGATTCGCGAGCATCGGTATTCTCGCGCGCGCGTCTCTCTTTCTCTTTTTCTCTCTCTCTCTCTCCCTCTGTCTGTTTCTCGGGAAAGCCCGGCCACAAATCATCGGCTACTCGCGAATTTAATGGTTAAATTATCGCGTCGAAAATAAGCCATTCCCGTTGCCTTCGCTCGTACGACAGGATCGTACGATTAAACGCTGCCAACGTGGAGACGACCCGATGGTTTTCCGACGTCGACGTCTCTACGGCGCTTTCGCCGCGCACTGACGAGCCACGGGTCGAATCGATCCGATCGAAACGGGATTATCTCCCGCGGGCGATGGACGGCACGTGAGTACGTGAGTCTAAACCGAACGTTAACGAAGGTTTCACCGTCGATTTTTTTCAGAAAATCGCCTCTATACACGCTGCACCGCGTTTCGTCCCGCTCCTCTCCCGCTCGCTCTCGCCTTCTCTCCCGGCCGTTTCTCTCTCCTTCTCTCTCGTTTACGCCCACGCGCGCGCGGCCAACCACGGAACCGGCCGGCGGGTAAGAGAGAGTGTATTTCTCGCTTATTATCCTTTCCTTCGATTTTCTACCGAAGGGAAAAGAATACGCCGAAGGAAGGTGCCGTCTACGTATATTATACGTCTATGTACGTGTCTTTCTCTCTGGCGTGTACGCGCGCGCGCGTGTGTGTGTCGGTGGGTTTGTCGGTATCCGTGACGTGTGACTCACCCGCACACGCGGCCCGATGTACTCGCCGGAGATTTACAGCTCATTACCGATTTCATACCCCGGCGTCACGATCGATTCCGCCGAGCCGAGCCGATACGGCGCGGCGCGGCGGAATCGAGCGGAATCGAGCGGCGTCGAGCGGAATCGTCTTCGTCGTCGTCGTCGTCGTCGTCGTACCGCGTGCCATACCGACGATACGTGACACCACGCGAGCGATCGGGTTTCGCTCGTGGAAAATTCGCGCCAAACGACTTTTCTCTCTTTCTCCCTTACCTTTGTCTCTTCCTCCCACGGCAAAGCGGCGGACTCCAGCGATCCAGGAACGGGCGTTTTTTTTTCGAGCCGACGGCGGGAGAAACCCGGAAAGGCTCGTACGTGAGCCGCGCGATTGATCGTGCGCGCGAATCTCGCGACGATCACGAGAGCGGAAGTATCACTGTCAAATTGTACGATTGGCGCTCCCCCGGGAAAAGCGTCTCGTGAGAGAATCCCGACGAACCGAACACACTAGATGTAGCGAAACTAGCGTAAAACATTCACAGTGGGATCCGTCAGACGTTGCACGGCCGTGGAAATGTGTCAAGCGACGAAGGATGTTGGGCCTTGCAGCAGCAGTAGCAGCAGCAGCAGCAACAACAACAGCGACGGCAGCGGCGGCCGTCGCTCGCGTGGGAGTGTGACATAATACCCGCGCTCCGTTCCTGCGCAGGAGTCTCTGCGGGGACCTTCCGCGGTCCCCGTCTCTCTGTCCTCGCCACCGGAGTATCGGGGCTCCAGAGAGAGTGTTCCGATATCCCGCGATCTCACTCCGCCGCGAATAACAACAGACGTTTCGGGCACCGCGCGCGGGCAATTTTCCGTATGTCACGTGTCCGGTGGATCGTGTACACGCTGCACGCGGGCCTCCTGGCCGGAGCAACGGCGACGCGTGCACGCGTGCGTTGCGTATCGTCGTGTCGGGCCGCGCGCGACAGCAGCCGGCCCATTCGCCTGCCTGCCTGTCTGCTTGCCTGCCTGCCTGCCTGCCTGCCTCGCCTGCACTTCGCTCGCCGTCCTGCGCGTTCCGTGCTGCACGACGACTCGGGCCGAGCGCGGACTGAAGTCAGAGCGCGCGCGCTCCGCCGAGGTGAGCGGAGGTGACTTGCTACTCGGGCCGGATCGGGGCCCGGCCCGGCGCGGCGCGGTGCGGGTACGGCGAACCACCACGAGCATCGCAGCCAGTGGCGGCGGTCGAGCGTATACGAGAAGGAAGCGAGCCTCTGCACGTGTGTGCGTGCGCGCGATGTTTATGTACGGCGTGTGTACGTACGTACGTGCGTTTGCGAGCGTATATACGGTCGCGCGTGTTGGTGAACACGGGTGTACCTGGCGGGAGAAGGTGCCCCGCGCGAGTAAGCGAACGCGAGTGCCCCCCTCGAGGGCACCGTGAGCGCGAGGATCGCGGATCCGCCCGTGCATTGGCGGCGTGCATCTTCCTCCGCCGCCGCCGTCGCCGTCGTCGCCATCGCCGCGAAAGTTCCGCCGCGCGGCGGTGGGACGAAAAATGGATGTGAGTTCTCCGCAAAGAGGAGAAGAAGAAAAAAAATGGGAAGATGCGAAGGCGTATTTAAAGCGGAGTAGGCGGCGCCTCGGGCGACGAATTTTGAGGATATCCCTTAAGTGGGATATGTCGGGAAAGAAAGGCGTTTGGGGAAACGACAGATGAGAGAAAATCGCTCGGCGCGCACCTTTTACATACATGTCAAGCGCGCCTCTAATTAATTATATGCCGCCGAGGATTAGATTGGATCGGACTTAAAACGTTGCAACGTCGATTCGCACCGCCTCCGGCCGAGCGTGCCGATAATTTCGCGCGTGTAATGTTAAGTGCACGATTGTCTGTTGCGCGCGTTTCGACAGTCGATCCTCGCGGGGCTGAATGTATCCGCAAATGTCATTGGGATATGAGGTATATCGGCGAAGACAGAGGCCGATTCGCACGCGGGGGTCGGCGAGCGCGCGGGGAATGCGAGACGCGGATTCCTGATTTTGCGTTTTTAAATTTTCGCGCTGGCGGCTCACAATGCCGCGTTTACGTAATCGAAATGCGTAGGAAGCCACGCAGATTGATTAGCACATGAGAGGAGAAAGGTTGCGACCATATAGATATCGGCTGGTGGCTCCATGCGAATCGCTCGTTCGCTCGCTCGCGCGCGCGCGCGTGAGCGCGAGCGCATGGAGCGGAGCCGCGGTGAGAGACCACGTGGGTGTCATCACACGCGCGTGAAAAAAAAGCCGAGAGATTATAGACGCACGGTGTACTCTCTCTTTCTCCAACGTCTGACGCAGTGACTCTCAAAGGATGTGTCACGTGGTAAATTTGGGCCTTGCGATCGCTAACGAGGCACGAGGAGGGATCTCCACTTGGATCTCCTCAAAAATTGCCCTCCTTCCTCTGGAAGTGTAAACGGAAAAGTAAGACAGGACGGCAGCGAATTGCCTCGCGAGGGTAATCCGTCTTTCGGACGGAGCGTATCGCCACGAGTCCCTTCGTCTTGCGGACAATAGCGCGCCGCGAACAAAAAAAGGTTTGAGAACCGCCGGTCTAGAGTGCTAGAGAAGTGTAGGCACACACCGCAATATCGCCAAGGGACGGTGCATAAAGGATCCCGATAGCAATGACTATAAATTCGCTCTAAGCGCGAGTCTAAATATAAACTACGTGCGAGCGGCACCGCGTTGTTTCCCGCCAGAGAAAAATCGCATATTTTTATCCTGTTATTACTATTAATGCGACCTTTCGCGATTACACGTTTTATATTCCTCCCGGTATTGCATTAATGCAACCCACCTGCCTCGCTTTAACGCTTCGTTAACGTCAGACGCTTCGTTACGTCGAACTTTATCCCGTGAAAAGTAAGTGTGTATAACGGGAGAGAGGGAGGGGGGGAGGAGGGGAGCGCGCGTTAATTATTCCGTGCGCGCAAAATCATGCGTCGCAAATTAACGCAAACAGCCGCGTTTCCTCTTGCGCGCGTAGAATTCTTCCTCGCGGCGAGCACCGGGTAGATCGAATTTCCTTCGAAAGGTAACGCGATAGCTCAACGGTCGAAAAATATACTGCCGAGAGTTACTTCCGATTATCGTGCAGACTTAACACGACACTCGGCGATTGCCGAGAGCCAGTCTTACTTTTGCGTTCTCTCACGGTCTTTCGTGAATTACTTCCAAATGGTAACCAAGCTTAATTAAGAATGATTTAGGAACGGATTCCCTCTCCCTCCGAGAAAAGTCAATCGCGGGTCGATCTGCGATCTGACTGATAATCATTTTCGTGCGAGCTAGTACACGCGCGAGTTCGTGCAGCGTAGCGGCCGATACGCTGTAGTGAATGTAAAACCGAGCGTACAAACTGAATATTTAAAAGATTATAAAGCAAGTCGGGAGGATATGTGTACAGGGCGATACCGCGCTAACTCGCTCGACTTGCCTACTGGCTGCCCTTTCGATAATACGATCGATACCGATCTCGATGACGTAGCTGTCTCGCGTCGCGCCGTGTGGCGCAAACTGAAACGCAACGTCCGAAAAAGTTGTTTGCGCCAATAATTTGCGCGTATAATTCAATGAACCGTCGGAAATTGTCGATTTAAAAAGAGATGCAAAAATGTTACTAAAAAACGTAACGAATAAATACCCTACAGATTAATTTATAATAAAAAATATACATCAAACTTTCCAAATAAATCTAAAAAAATCTCCTTTAGGTACATCTTTCATTCATCTTGTCGCGATTATCTTCATCGGTCGTACCGCCTTTCGCCGGACACCCTGTATATATTATTACGTCTTCAGAAGGTGTATAAAAATAGAGGTGGAACAGAAGCGATGGTAAACGGAAGAGAGCGACAACCGTAAGGAACCGTAAAATAAACTGAGAAGAACATCACGCTCGGGCGGCCGTCACTCACCTGAGCGGCTGGTATGTATATGAAACGATATAAGTGCATTGTGCTCGTTAATGCGCTGGCAAGCGCGTAATGCTTGCGTATGTGCATAAATATTTATGCTATTCGGCTGAACAATCCCTAAAATGAAATGAAGTCTCTGCAGCCGTGACGGGAATGCTCGCGTATTATCATTGATACAATAATTTCGTGTCGCTTCTTATTATCAGTCCCATCAATGATATTGCTCTCTCGATGTAGAAGATTTTCTTCCGCTCTTTATCTTCTTGTGCTTTATCTATTTCGATTAGAAGACGATCGAAGAAGTTTGCGAATTAATTTGCACTTCTAATTTGAGATTTTCGATTTCTATTGTTTATTTTCTTTCTCTCGTTTTGTCATGCACACATTCTTTCCCTCTTTTACTCTTTTTTCTTTGCGTCTTAAAATATTTTTACAAATTGAAAAAAATTCGAGTAATATATTTATTATCGATTTACAAAAATTGAGCACGCATGTTGACATACGCATTTAGATGCAATCGTTAATAATTTCAGCGAAATTGTTAAAAATTTCTAAATACGTGCTGCCGAGACGTCGATTGAATGTTTTTTTTTCGCTGCATCGAATGGGTTTAGATTTAGGAAAGTCAGTAGCTCGTGTATGTACGAATACAATGAGGAGAACCGATTCGATTGGTAGTATAGCAAAGCCGCAGAACGAATACGTATTCGTTCGGGAGCTCATGCGGGCGCGTATACGGATACATGATGGCCAAAGGGAGAAACGGATAGAAAGAAAAGAATAAATTTGTTGTATTCCGAAGAAGAGAGAGAGAGAGAGAGAGAGAGAGAGAGCAAAGAGAAACATAAAATAAATATAAACTACAAATTAAATACAGATATCAAGATAAATACGCGAAAGAAAGAAAAGCTTATAATATTCTGACAGGAAACCCCTTTAATAGCACATCATAAAGATAAAAATGTAATAAAGTAGAAATATAAAAACCAAGTAGATACAAAAATAAACGTAGTTAAAACAATAAAAGGGACATTCAAAATGTAATAAAATAAAGAGAGCCCACGAGCGACGAAGGAAAATAGAGAAAGACCAGAGAGAAGAGACCAAAGAAGAGAGAGACCGCAGAAGCGGACCAAGGGAGACGGACTCGCTCGAGCCGAACGCCACTTCTCTCCGCGGCGGGAGCGGAGAGAGAAAGAGAGACCAAAGCAGTGAGATTGAAGGAAGGGAGAGAGATAGAGTGAGAAAGACACAGCCAGCGGGGTGTGCAGACGTGTCCCCTCCTCGCGAGTTCCGTCGTGCACGTGCATTCGGGTCGCGCGCGTGTATGCGTGTACAAAGTAGGTCCAGCGGCGCGGAGGAGAGCGAGACGGCGAACGGATCGCGCCGTCCCCTCGCGGCCGGCGCGACCAATCCGCGCCGAGCGCGAGCTGCGTGAAGGCGGAACGCGCTGCTCTTTCGCGTATATATTCCGCGGTATTTATTATTCAGTTTGCAAATACGTGGCAAAAATGATCTCTCTCCCGCGCGGGCGCAGACGCTCGCTCGCGCTCGGGCGCGCGCTCGCGCGCGCGCGCGCACACGCTGGATGTTGGCCTCGCCGCGGCTTCTCTCACGGGCCGGCCCGCTCGCTCGAAGCCGGGAGGTGGAGCCAGAAGGCAAAGGAGCAGGGTAAACGACGGAGATATCGGCCGTTAATTTGTTAGAAACGCCACCGGCACGGCCGATCGCGCCGCGTACGCCTGCCCGCGTGCGTACGTGCGTGCGTGTACATACATGCGACACCGCGTTACGACCGGACTCCATTTGAGATCCGCTCGGCGAGCTTATGAGAGTTGCGAAGATTTGTTTAATGAGACCAATACCGAATATTCAGACGCAAAGTCCATTTTTTTGCACTTGAGAATCAGAGTGCAAATACGACGACACGCGACGCTGATAATGTCCGCGTTTGTTAGTCGCCGCCTTAAATAACGTGAGCGAGCGGGCTGCGCGTTCGGACGGAAAAGGAGCGTCGTCGTACGCCCCGTAGCATGCAAAACACCGGTAATCCCCGTTTTTCTACGAACGCGTGCATTTGCACCATGGTCAGTTACGCCTTCTCCGCCCGCCGTGTGTTCTCCGCCACGCCACAACATTTCCGCAGTTAACACACTCGTGGCCGATATCATCTCCTTTCTTTTCGCCCGTTCGCCTCGCGCGTTCTTTGATGTTCGCCAGCACGCCCGTGTCTCGGATTCCAAGGAAAAACGCGATTTAATCGTGCGATCGTAATTACAAAATTGCAAATGCCCGTCCGATCGTGATCATCGCGCGTGTCGTTGCTTCTTAATCGCCAATTCCCAGAGTCTTTCCCGTGCTGTGTTTAGCGCATATTATACGGAGGCTAATCGCGATACCGGGAACGCAAGGCGGAAGTATCAAGGAGCCACCCGGCAAGTGATGCGGTCCATCACTGGTCAGACGTTCACCGAATCGAAGAGTCCACGTGGACCGGCCGCGAGGACTCTCGCCGTTAATGCCGTAATCTCGAATTGCGCAATCGGACGAAGCCGTCAGTGGCGAAATCACTTTGGTTCGACCAACTTCCGGAAAATCAGGAAAAACTCAATCTTAATTTCCGTGAAATTAGATCGGATCTCGATGACATCTCGCGTGATTAATTATAACGTGGGAAAATCTGCAACATCGCGAGCAAAAATGAAGTAATCGAGAATATTGTTCTTGTCAGATTTCACTTTTTCACGATTAATTTTGTTGTTAATAACCCGGAGCGTTAAATTATGCGGCGCCGACAGACTACCGCCGGGCGTTTCCCGCGGAGTTCCTCGTTCGCGACGTTTAAGAAAAAAAAAAAAAAAGAGCCGAGCGGTTCAAAGTTCAAGGCACTTTACGCCCTACTTCCTCCGCGACTGCGTCGTTCGAGCCGTAAAACGGCCTCTCCCCGAGGATAGGCACAAATTAGAATCTCGTGGAATTCGCAAAAGTCACAGTCGAGTTGGCAACCGGTCCGTGTGTGAACGTATAAAGCCCGCTTCGACTTTTTCTTCCGCGGATCTCTTTCTTTTTTTTCCTTGTGCAACGCGCGACAAATGTTTTAAAATCTCTCGCTATCACGAGGATCTTCCGACGTATTCTTTGTCGTACAGAAATCGGTTTCTTGTATCTACATGCCTCGTTACGGCGCTTCCCCTCCGTCGTGGAATTCGAGACGATTTCGAGGAGAGCCAGGGGAGCCCCGCGGACTCTTTCCGCGAGCATCGGCTTCGTTTTCCCAATGCACGCGGGCCGACGCGCATTCTCTCTTCCGGTAGCGAGGACATTAAAGGCCGATTTTCCGATTGCGAGCCGCGGAGAATGCGAGCGGCAACTTACTTGGCGGCGCAAAACGGGAACGTTGTGAAAGCCCCGGTGCGGCGCGGCTCTTCATCCTCGTCTTCGTTCTCTCGACGTCCCCCTCGTGTGTTCCTCGCCCGGCGACGGCGGCGGTGGCGGCCCTCCTCGCTAGGAAATAAGAAATTTTCTTGAGAGATGCGAGCCTCTCCGTGCGAGGGAGGAGGCCTAGCCAAGCGAACATAGTTAATTTAGATTGTATCGCGTGAGAAGCAGGAAATGACGAAATATCCTGAGTGCTGACTTATGCACGCCGTCTCGTGTGTGCCTCGGCCGCGCCGCGTTGCTCCTCGACCTCAGCCGCGGCTCTGCTACGCGGCTCCGACACGCAAGGATGATACCTTTTTTCCTCTCCTCTTTTTTCCTCTCTATATATTCCATATTCTGATCTAACGCTGCCACGCTGGGCGAGAAACATTTGCGGGACGCGCCTGGCGAGTCGTTCGACGTTTCATTCGTGAAACGCATTGAATCGTGTCGCGACGACATCGACAGACATCGAAAATTCGACGGAACACGCACTGGAGATACCCGTTAAACTTATTACAGAATGTACCGTCAGTTCTCGACACCGTGAGAAATTAGAAAACACTTCTCTGCGGCAAAAACCTCGCGGGAAGACGCTTTAAGCATTCCAACAACCGTGTGCGAAATTAAGCGTAATTCCAACTTTTATTTATGACTTCGAGCTTCAATGAATCAGATCCGATTAATTATAATTGTCATTTTATTGTAGTCTCAAATGTCGATGCGTGTATAGAATTGGGCATGGCTGCCAGACAGTCTTCCAGGTCGTACCCCGTGGAAATCTCGTCGGCGCACTAAAGGAAGTGACGCGGGAATAATTTGTCACACGTGATTGGAGACGGCGTATAATGAAGGCTCGAGTTCCAAGTACAATCGGTGCCATCGGTTTTAAACGACCGTATATATGAGGACACACGCACAGTACATTCTTATACAAATAAGTCGCTGCGACAAAGCGTCAATGCAGCTAAATTCTCTAACGTTTTCGCAGAAAATGCATAAATAGATATAAACGAACGTAACGATTCCCAATAAATCACTTTCTCTAGAAATACTTATTGAAAAATTAATAAAATTCTTCCTAATAATCTTTAATAGTCGTAGCGAAAAACGGTGAGAAAACAACGGCACTACAATAACAACGTGAATAATACGCACAGAGGCGCGGACGCGCCTACTACGCGATGATAGATTTGTTGCCGGCAAGGTGTAACGAACATCGATGCGCAAGGTCATTCTATACCTCGCTGTCGCAAGGTGAATGAGAAGACGCTCGTCTATAAGACGTTATAGAGTGGAGACGTGGGTACTGTGCTTAATTCCGCGCACGAAACCAGGTTCTTTCCGTCACACTCCCATGGAGCTTGGTCACCTGAAGAGTTACTATGCCCAATTAACCCTTTGAGAACCGTACGGTTGCCGGGCATTGCCACTTCCGACGTTGCAACAGTTTTTTTTGCCATACGATTTTAGCGAGCCCATTATTTGAGCCACGCGATGAAAAAAAAACATACCTGTATACCATAGTCATGTGTACATACGTGCGGCTTCCTTAATTCTACTACAAATAAGTTATTTTGTCGATCCGCACTAAGATTTCTATATACGCTCGAGAGCGGTAATTTGAGCCGCTTGATCCGATATCGGATCGAGAATCACGAGTTACATCAACGCACTTTAATCGATGACGACCATTACGACGGTTGCGTGCAAATACGAGCCCGTTTCCACGTGAGCTCTCAACTGGAGAGAGAAATAGAGAATGAGGAGAGGTCGAGAACGATTCTTTAATCTCTCACCTGTGACCCAGACGATTCGCGATACGCGTTCGCGAGTGACGACGGAAGCGAACGGGAGGAACAATTCTTTAAGGAATCATGAATATTTCAGTCGTCAAATTTTTCCAAATAATCTAAAACTAAGTGATAATTAAATGATGGATATTCAACAAAAGTATATTAGGTTTAGATAGGCAGTTTGGTTTAAAAAAAATTCTTGATTTCTTTCTCGACGACGGAAAGAACAGAATATTCATCGACGGGGAGAAAAACGACGGTTACAAGCACGCTACCATACGCATCGATAATATTCCAGGGGGGGCCTCATTAGCGATCCAGAAACGTCTATCCTCCGCCACAAGGAGTAATTATCTGTTACAACGCAGCCGCGTGTGTATGTACGGCGTATAACAGCAGATCAGCGCAACGATTAAGCTCAAAAATAGTTCATGGGAACCCAAGTAAGCTAATCTCCATCGCATTAGTGTTGTTCCATACGTATAAAATGCTTTCCGTGGAGGAAGCAGCATGCACGCACCTTTACCGCTCGTGGGGTCATCACTTTCGAAAGACCGCGAACGCCTACCGACTGCTCGCGAATTGCGTTGTCCTCGAGGGTACCGCACAAAATCTGTTTTAATCAGAAATTCGTTCCTATCACTAAAAAAAAGTTCTGGTTAAAAACGAACCAATCAGAAAATCTTGTAGGCGTGATCAAATATTCTTATTATTGTAACAGAAATTTTGGTTATTATAAAACGCAATACTTTATAACTTATACTTAATAACCAGAGTATTTAATCACGCCTACAAGATTTTTCTGATTCGTCCGTTTTTAACCAGAATTTTTTTCAGTAATCAAATTCTGCTTTCGTGTTACTCGAATTACTCGATCGATTAATTATTACTTAAATTTGATCCCGAATACACGAATCTATGTTGCCGCTCGACAATTTTAATTATTGCTAACTATTTTTTACGTTGTCTGACATTTCGCTTTCGATCATCTTGCAAAGCTTTTTCAACATTGAAAAAAAAGATTGGTTATAATTGATTATAATAATCTAGTCTTAATAAAGTTACCAAGAACCTTGGTAATAGTTTCAATTAAACATATAGGTCATTATGACAAAATAATGTTATAAAAATGAAATATTTATTATTAAATGTTTTGTTATTATTATATTTAATAATAATAACTAAATATTTCAAACAATTGCATTACTAAATGCATCGTATAAGTTTATCTAAAATTTTTTTAGTAAAGTCCATAAATTAATGTAATGCTCGCTACTGTACGATAACTAAGATCGCGTGCACGGAATCGTGCGCATCGTCCGGTGTCTCTCGAAATCTACGAGCGCTCCTGGTGAGACAGGTCTGGTCCAACTCGTCGCGGGAAAAATGACGGGTTCGCCATTGGTAATCTACTCCGGTATACTTATACAGGGTGCACGCCCGTGTGTCTATGCGAAATATTTGCTCACGCGATGTATTTCATTTGCGGCTTCTGCTTCTGCGAATTTTAAGATCGGTATTTTTCCGCGAAGATTCAACGCCACGTGGTTATCGCGATCTCTTAATTTTCCAATATTTAATGTCTCTGTGAAAATGGCATCTCCGATTAAAATAAATCTGTTGGTGTCTCTCCGAAACTTGATTCGCGAAGGGAAACGTTTGATCAGTCCGACCATCTGTAATTCGAGAATTATCAAATGGTTGAGAAAGTCAATTTTGATGAGAAAGAATCTTCACAGACCGCGCGAAAGATTCGTGAAACTTGTCGCGTACGTCGTGGAACACCCTGTATAATCTAGCTCTCTGCCGTACCTCTACGGTACCTACCTACCACCCGCAACCGACAACAGGCCAAGCCGGGGCAGAGTCTTAGGCCAGGCCAGGCCGAGCAAGAGTCGTGTAAGAAGGGGTTAAGAAACTCTCGAACTGAAGTGCCTACACCGGAAGCAGGGGCCTTGCTTTCTGGGCTAATAACCGTACCCACATCGACACGCGGGATCTGCGTGCGCGCGTACACGCTTAGAGGAGAGAAAGAAGAAGAGAGAGAGAGAGAGAGAGAGAGAGAGAGAGAAAAGAGCGCGCGAGAGGGAGACGGGAGGAGGGGTCGGAAACGAGGGGTGGGAGAGAGAGAGAGAGGTGTAATATAGCGCGGCCGGGGCCTCTTTATGCGTGCGCGTACGTATACGCCCGGGCGGCCCCGGTGTGACGCACACACAGGTGCGCGCGAGGGCCCCCTTATCAGCATGCAAAGCTAGATTTTATGTGCGATCGAATGCCGAGCCGACGGGATTTATACGCAAATCGCAATCGAGTTACATGCACGCGAGTCACCCGGGAAAACGCCGCGACAAAAAGCCGCCGCACCATCGTGACCCGAAATTGACGTCCGCTTCGATACGAGGACTCTATTGCAAATATATTGGTATTTTGCACCCTGTGCGATATCTATATGTACGAAAAATCTCGATTATTATCCGAACTTGTCGTGATTTCGACGGAAGGATTATCCGAGCCCGGTTTGGTAATTATTGTTTACTTATCATATTTGAGTATATTATGCTCATAATAAATGCACACATAATTTCCTACGCTATAATTATAGTTGCCAGCTTTACAGCGTGTCAGTTATTTCTTACGCTGCCATAATTATAAATATGATTTCTCCACTTTACAAGCACAGGCAATTTTATGAAATGACGGATCTCACTGCTGAAGTGGATCTTCTCACCGTTCGCAGTGAGATTGATTATCGCTCCTCTAACTGTACAACGGATAGGTCTCGTAAACAGATAAATCTGCAATTAAATGCGAAATTAACCTGAATATGAAGCATGCGCGATTAGCTATCTCGCGGACGAAGTAACGTTACAGGATAACAGCGTAAGTCCTCGTAGATAAGCAACATCCGCTTCTGAAATTCCGAGAAAAACTCAGAGTGACGTTTTTATCTCAATTGTCAGAACAACAGTTAATCAATTTCAAGATGCTTGCGGCAATCGGTTTAAGCGGAAATCGATGTAATCTGATTGAGGTTTATCGATAACATCCACCTTGATTCCTTACCGCCAAAATTCTTCCCCCAAAGCTATGGTATTTAACAGCATTTCTACAAGCTGCTGAGATGCAGCCACTGAGATAAGAGGAGATTAATCGAAAACGGTAGCGCTGGTCCAGCGGAACGACAAACAAACGTGCCGGCGTAACGCCGCTCTTGATGCAGGAACGGGAAACCCTTATCGCGCGCGGAAAACGGTACGCCATCCCGTTTTCCGCTTCCTTCGCTCTCACACGTACGAATTCCGACATCCAATTACACGACGTGGGATTAGAGGTTTCGGCCGATGAGTGAGTCCTGTTCTTTTTTTAAATTCTTTTCTGTTTTCCGAATTCTCGGTTTCTTTATTTTCCTGATCCTGCCCCTCTGGTCTATCATCCCCTTCCTTTGCGCTCTTCTCTCCCGCGAGTCGCTTGACATATTCACGCGGAAAAAATGCAGCGATGCTCTCCGAGAGTGCCGCCGTATATATATAGGAAGGGAGCGGATGTCTGGTGTGTAAGGAACCGCTAAAATGGTGTTCGCTCTTATCCGAAGATCTAGAGCGGCGATGCGAAGAGAGGCACGCGGAGGGCTATACGTAAGGTAAAAGGGGGCTCATGACTGGCTGGTCGGTTGGTCGGTTGGTTGGTTGGTTGGTTGGTTGGTTGGTTGCTTGCTTGTTTGCTTGGTTGCTGCTATGGTCGTTTGGTTGGGCTGGTTAGTGCCGTTACTAGAAAGAGGCCACCTAAGTTCGCAACAAGTGCTGAGTTATGCCTCGAACTTTCTTTATAATGAGACACCGACCGACGAAATGACAAACGTAATTAAAGCGTGCAGCCACCGGAGGTCAGGGATCCCGGAGATTTTCACAATGAGAAATGCGCACCCATACTGTCCCCCTCGTCTCTCTCTCTTTTTTTTTTCTCACTCTCTCTTCATCGCCCGCTTGTTTACCACCGCAACGTCTTCATTTACGCTGCTGCGACATTCTTGCGTGTAATTCAGAATGTTTTGTGATCGTCGTAGAAAGTTGACATTACCGATTTAATGTCGCGTCGAAAGTTCTAAATTAACATTCTAGACTCCATTATGTTACTCCACGTTATTTCATCCATTATAAATATATTTTCCGAATTAATACTTATCTAATGTCCATTTCTACCAATGCAGATTAATTTTAATCTCGGTTTAATTTACTTTTCATCTTTTTCTAATTCTTAGGATTAAAAAAAGATAGAAAGTAAGTTAAACTGAGATTAAAGTTAATCTGCATTGGTAGAAATAGACATAATTGAATTAATATATAGAAATTAATATGTTGATCGACAAAACTCGATTCTGGCGCACAATGATAATACATATAATAGACAGAATATGTAAAACGCAGGGGAGTATAAGTACGAAGGATTCGGGAGTGACTTGAACTTACATGTGGGACTTTTTCCGAACAATCGCGAATGCAACCTTGCCCCGTTTTACGCCTCCCCGTGACACAACAATGGAAACGCAATGGTACAACACATTTCACTTTTTCGCAACGCGTGTACCGGGGGGGCCTAAAAGTATTGCGCGATTTCCTTACCGCGAGAGAATTCACCTCGTACACACAATGTAGATTGGAATTGGCCGTGTACCGTAAAAGCCTAATTAACATCTTTCGAAACCGAGACGCGCGCGCGCGCGCGCGTGGGCGTCCCGCCGCTGATTCGACTTCTATTCACGAGCAACAGGGTGGCTTAAAGCGCGTAAACATCGAAATTACGAACAATCGCGGTTTTTCTTCATGTTTTCTTCATCGCGCTGGATCCGATTCAGTCAGTCGCTATTGTGGAGAAACAGCCACGCGGCCGGGGACAACGTTAACACACGGGAGGTCTTCCCGATAAACTTCAGATTATCGCAACTCGCGCGTATTCTTCATTCTTACTTTTTTTTTCATTGTCCAACGATTGCGGCGCGCATTCCGCGATGCATCGGTTGACGGAGCCGGCTAGATAAGATAGGTACTCGAATATATCGGAAGTCGTGTCTCGTTATATCGCTCGCGCGAGGACAAACCGCGCGAAAATGCCGAGGTTCTTATTTATCGCCCCCTGCGTCCTCTACGTTCCCTGCGTGCGGAACGTTTGCGAATACTTTTCCGCGACACCGAGCGCGGATCCTCGGGATCTGCATCGATGCTCGAGAGGGAAAAAGAGAAAAGAGAGAAGTCGCGTTTTACATTCCAGCCGCCGGGCCGCGAGCCTGCCTCGCAGGATCCCGAACGAACGACACTTCTCCACCGCGCAGGCACAGCCGGGCACCCACGCCGGCTTATTCACGCGCCGCGGGGGCCCGCATATAAAACTGCTCCCGAGTTCGGCGGGGTCAGGGATCACGTTGGCCGCGCGATAAGAATCTCGCGTGAATGATTGCCGATGATATTTCACTTAGGGTGCCGATCGACCATCGCGAGCGCGGAGCGAATATCGTCCCGGGAGTATCCTAGGAATTTCTACGGAAAACTTTTCGGCGGAATGTTCTCTCTCTTTCTCTCTCGGCGTTGTTTCTCTCTTCTTCCGCGAATGAAATTGTATATGATACGTGCCTGTTGTATATGATACAGCGTCGTCCCATTGATTGTTTCGCACGTCCAAAGCGCGAGAATTATTCGAGGCTTTCCGGCAATACTGACAAATCTGAAAAATAAAATGAGAATAAAGATAACCTAGGAAGTGTATGATTCATATACTGTTTTCTGTATGTCTGTATACATGTATACGTTTAAGAAATGTATAAAAAATCAACATGTGCTATTAGAGAATTAAACACGTCACAGCGCAAGCTGTTAAAAGATCCAAGACTTCAGGAGCGTATAGTGTAGCAATTTAACTTTTCCTAGGTATTTCTTTTTATGAAGTGTTATTATCAAATATTTAAATCCTTTTAAGCAATTATTTAATCAAATAAATGTAAAAATAACACGTACGGTTTATTTCCTGCGGTATAATAATAATGATAATATTAATGATCGATATAATTCCTTCGTATCAATTATAATACCAATGTCTCTCAATACTTTTTTTTAAATCAAATACTTTCGATAAATATAATATATTTGAAACTGAACGTACGATAGGAATTACACAAATGGTGTATGTTCGTCAAAATGATACGTACACCATTCGTATCGCCATCCCCGAGCACATTTCTCAAATCGAGGCTACTCCAGGCGCCTACGCATGTGTTCGGTGGCGCCACCTCTCGTAAATGAATCAAATTAAATTCACGACTGTGAAAACGTATTCGAGGCGCCACTACGAATTCGGCGCGCAGTCGTGGCGATAATTCGAAAAAAATGCGGCAAATGAGATCTCGAGAGAAAGCTTTCTCGATTTGTCCGCGTCGATTTATGTTTTCCATATAGTCACGATCGCTCGACGATGGCTGCGCCGTCAGTTCGATCGTCGTTCAATTAACTAAACGCGACGCAATCGCGATAAGCAATACGTGCGCAGAGCTATTAAACTTACCGTTGTTCCCGATAACGCTGCCGATCGCTGTCGGTTATGCGTTCCTTCAACCGTCGACGTTACGTCGCGAGCGACGACAATAACGACGAGATTGCTCGTGCGACGAGACGGCGGTTTCAAATGTCCAGGCGATCTCGTTTTCGGGACGGGTGCAAAGCGCGAGCGCGATTGTTGAACTGACTGACGAACGAATAGACGGACGGACGGACGTGCGCGTGACCAAAGGAAAGCGATATCTCGATTGTCGCGTTGTCGCGCGACTGCATTCAAGACGTACTCTTCGAAAGAACCGCGAGCCTGCACTGAGAGAAAAATATATTTACTTTTGGACCCAATCACAATTTTATATTTCTAATGATAATTATGGTTAGCATAATGATTCACATAGTTTAGTTAATCCCAATAAACGCAAAGTAACAATAATGTAACGTCAATGTTATAATTTCCCACTCAACAATATAACTACAATGTAACATGTCTTGTATGTAACAGTTATATTGTTGAGTAGGAAATTTTAACATTGACGTTATATTACTGTTATCCCATACAGCACAACACACAACAAGATTGCAATCTTGCAGCAATATTGCTACAATGTTACTACAAGTTTTGTGCTGTATGAGTACTTTGTGTTTACTGAGATCATATTTATTGTTAGAAATATTATAAAATTGTGGTTGGGTCCAAAAGTAACTGTATTTTTCTCTCAATGTGTTTGTTGCGAGAATACAATCGTGTTTTTCTTATTTTCTCTCTCTCTGTTTTTTTAAATAGAGCGTGGAAATCATCAGACAATTTGGAAATTAAATACCTCTCGAGAGCGATATTTTCGGGTGCGAAAAAACGAACGTCGATGATGTAATATTGTAATCGAACGAGATGCAGAGCAATTTCATGTCGGACTCCTCTCGTCGCTTTTCCCGCGTTTTTCACAACAACCGGCCGTTCATAATTCCTCGACTCTTATATACGCGTTCTTAACATCGACAACGGGGCGAGGTTTCCCCTATTTCCCCCTTCGGCCGAGCGACACGCGGCCGTTTCTCGAGGCACGTTAAAATCGCGGCTTCTGTGTGCGTAATGCGGTGGATGCGCGCCTACGGTCGTCGGTTTGTCCGACTCTCTTGACTCGATTTCGCGACCGCAACTCTCCCTGGGAAGATATATCTCTCCCTGTGTGCCCCGGCGAACGCCTCTCTCTCTTTCTTATTCTCCTGACCGCGCCGAGTTTGCTCCTTCTCGCCTCTTTCCGGAGCCGGGATGTCCTTCTCGGGATTCCCCGTCTCTCTCTGATGCGGCGAGGCCCGCCGATGGGACCGTGGGGGGATAGCCGGAGCGGACCCCGTCGCGGAGACAACATAAAGATTTAAGACTGAGAGATGCGCCAATAAACATGCTGCGCCCTTGCCGCAGTCAGCTCGCGCTTCTCCGCTGCGCGCTCGTTCGGGCTGCCGTGTGTTCCGTTTCTCCTTCGATTCCGCTCCGTTCTGCTCTGTTCCGCGCAGTTCTGCTCGCAGCCCCACCGCATATATGCACACGCCGCACTGTACGCGTATGCACGTATACAGGGTGTTCTGTCCTCGGTAGCTCCAGCGTTTCTTTTTGTCTTTGGATTCTGCCGCACGAATCTTGAGAGTGGATCTTTTCCCGAACTAAAATCGCTCTTAAATGTCCAATTAAATTAAAGATAATTAATCGGTCTGAGACCAAGCGGAAATCAAGGCTTTGTGTTACGCGTAATTATGTTTCATCGAGATCTTTCTCACGAGAAAGTCGCAATTTGTAATTTGGGGCATTTAATTTAGGGATAAATTCATTTATTTATCTGATTAAATGGTTGATTGTTGTTCGCGCGTCTGGCGGTCCATCTCTCTCGACGAAGACGCCTCTAAAATCCATTCTATATGAAAGAAGTGGCTCCTGGAATAACAAGACGCGGATACACCTGCCAGCGCACGGTGGAAATAAAAGCTTTCCAATGCGAGAGGACGTATCGTGTACTGCGAAAGTAGTAGATCGGGACGTTGGTCAAGCAAAGCGACAAGGGACCTGAGAGCCGAGGGCCCGCTGCCGACTCTCCTTTCTCTCTTTCTCCCTCTTTCCTCCGGGTTCGCCCTCTCCCCTCCACCTCTCTCCTCTCTGCCCCTGGACTTATTTATTCCTTTCTCCGTCGCTAGCTCCCTTTCTTCCTCGACTTCTTCTTTATTTCTGTCCTTTTGCCCGTTTTCTGCTTCCGCAAACGACAGCCGCTTATTTATATCCCGTCTTTGCATCGCGCGGGGCCGAGCGAGGGTGCTTTCTTTTGCGTTCGTTCGCTACTGCCGTTGCCGCCGCTGATCCTCCCGTTCTCGATCCCTCTCTCCTTCTTCTTCTTCTTCTTCCTCCCCCGCGTCTTTTAGCCCGCACGTAACTTATGTTACGTCACGTCGTCTCGTTAATCATATCCTACGGACACCTCGACGGCTTCATTAATTACCAGTTGTTTATTCTGCACGCCGCGGGGGCCTTGCCCCACGCTAATTTACTATCGATATGTAGCTTCACGACGTGTTCCACTGATAATTTGTTTTCGATATTTCCACAGCTCTTTCGTTGCGTCTTGTTGTCTCGTTCCTCGCGTATTAACGGCACTTCTTGGAAGAGCCCGGGCCCGATAGCAGCAACAAACGACTTCGCTTCCCTTCCTCGTCGTTCTTCGTTCCCTGCTTCCACGGTATCTTTCTGGACCCCGCGTGTCCCACCCTCATTTTCCTCCGAGGCGCACTTTGTCCGCCACACGGGCGCGGTTGCACCATCTGTCAACGTGGCATTGCAGATCTATGTTACGTGCCATCGCATCGACGAGAATCCCGGTCTCGTAGTTGAATGAAAAGAAGGACGAAGCCTCGTACGTTTAAAAGAAAAAAATCGTTCTTTCTTCGAAGTGGTAATTTCTTTTCTCGTACGATTCCGATTTTGAGAGATGCGATTCGGTAAACATGCAAAATCCTGAAAAAAATGTGTCGAAATTTGAAGAATGACATAATGTCCCGAAAAGTCATAATCTTGAAACTTGAAGAATGTCCCGAAAATCATAATACCAGAATTTGAGGAATGTGACAATATCGCACAAAAAAGTGATAATCTCAAACTATCAGAAAATCTTTCTTATCACGCTCGTAAGTAAAGTCGTATAGTTTGATCTGCGCGATTCTTAAATTTTGTGACTTTTCGAGACATTGTCTTGGTTTTCAATTTTTGGGATTATGATTTCTCGGGACTTTGCACCGTCCATCCGTGATTTCTTCTAAATGAATCTCGCCGCTCCGAGACATCGTCACTCTTGAACGTCTCTCCCCCGAGCTCGGACGAGACCCCGATATCATAGAGAAGGGAAATGCGACACGGAGTACGCACACACGCCGTTCGCGACAAAAGCGATCGGACCGGGAGGCGAGTCGAGCAAATAAACGCTGAAAAGAGGAACAAAACCGACATTATGTGGCATTAACATACAAAGTATGTCAGACCCGCGATCCGCAGGCATAACATAGTATCACGGGGTTCGCATACTCCGCTTCTCGACGCAGCGGCTGTGAGAATGAAAGAACGAAAGGGGAGAGAATGAGAGAGCGAATACATACGAGTTCACGTATGTGCGTGCGTGGCCGAGAAAGAGAAGGAGAAGGAGAGAAAAAGACGGAAGGAAGGAGCCGCCGTTGAGCGTGCGGAACGAGGGGCGAAAAGGGTGGGATGACGAACGCGGTGTGCCGTGCGTCGGCGAAGGGCTCGCGCGACAAGGACGAGAGAAGGAGCGGGAAAGGGCAGTGGCGATCTCGCTAAATAGGCACTCACGAGATCCCTTTCGGCATCCTCGTACTTAATCGCATTTTACACGCGCGTCGTCACCGATTATCTCACCGATAACGAGTATATCTCTTCGAGTATATCTGGTGTATTCATTCTCTACTGTAAAAAAAGTAGAAACCGCTTATTAAATATTGCAAACAAACATTTTTGACATTAACGTCAATTTTATTACGCTTTCGAAATTTGAGAGGATTTTCTTCCCTTTGCATTTTATTCACAGAAATTCATCACTGATAGGACGGGAAGAGAAAAGGAGAGGCGTTTACGTCCTTGCGGTCCTCCGTAGGTCCCGTCCCTTCGCTTCGTTGTCGTCCCCGCAATGTGTGTGCCACGCGGTGGCGGCTTAACGCAAAAGAGAGCTCCGGGAGCGGGGCACGGGATGAGAAGAGCGGAATAGCAGAACGAAGCGGGTAAGGGAAAGATCCGAGAAGGCAGCAGCACAAGGCGGTAGTGGCAAAGGGAAAAAAACGAAGCGTATATATCGGGGCCGACCAACGACGACGACGACGACGACGACGACACAACGTTGGGGACACGCATACACATACACGCATGTATGCATAAAAGGATTTCCTTCGGTGTCACCACCGTTCGCCGGACTCCCGATCGGCTACCGCTAGCAAGGGCTGCGAGCCGCACGAGAACGATAAAACTATCACATGATTCGCATATAGAAAGAAATAAATATCAAATGAGGCAATGATGTGACGTATAAGAAGAAATTTTTCTCCTAATTCAGGATAAAATACTGGGATTTTGAAAATGTTTTTCAACGGCCGCTTTTTCCTTTCGAGAAAAATTGCACAATGATTTATTTCTCAAATAATTTACAATAATTAACCACTGAGCAAATTTTAAGAAACTAAAAAAAGATGCGTGTCTACACACATGTCAAGCTATAAAAATTTATACAAAAACTTATAAGAACTAATTGCTGAGAATAAAACGCATAACGCAATGTTGCAATGGATAATTATATACAATATCTCAAATGCTGATGATCACAAAAATTAAGTATCAAGTTTTCCGTGTAAAGCGTGTTAATACTAGAGATGTGCAAACTATTCTAATTTGAATTTGATATGGATCTGAATTATTCGAAAATTCTGAATCTAGATGATTCGAATACAAACCTCATATATTGTTGATCTTAAATTAATTTCTCATTAATACGTAATCAACGATTTAATTCGATTTAATTCGATTAAAATGAAATTTTATCAATTGGCTCGATTTGAATTCAAAAAAGAAAATGAAATTCAATTCGATTCGAAAAAAATTCTCAATTCGCACATCTTTAGCTAATACAATATAAAACATATAGTACTCTAATCCATATAGCAACAAATAAAAATAATCTTTAATTAACTAACGTTAAGATTTAACATTTGTTTTATTGATGCGCAATAAGTATCCTTTCGACGATAAAATTCCACGGCATTTAAGATGGATTTGATATCTTATCAGCCACTGTAAATAGGCAGTAGAACCAAATATATTCTCTAACACTTCTTGAGGAAGAATTTCTACAAAAAAAAAATGACAGAAAATAGAACCAACATTATATTTTCAGTCAATTGTTTTAATTAATAAATACTCACGACTGGGATCGCTGTGCGTCAGCAATTGAATGTCATTTTCCTTAGTGAATTCCTGCAAAGCTGGCGGCACAACACAGCATGTGGCTAAATTGATCTGTACAATGTTTGGTTTCACCTGTAACGAGTAAACGTCATAATGAAACATGAATGAGAATTCAAGAAGAATAATCGGCTTTTTAGAATATGATTGTATACATTGTTTTAAACAAAAAATTTATATAAACATGTGTTATTTTGGTTACGTGTTTAATTTTAAAAACAAAAAACATTTATCTTAGAATCAAATTCTTTGAAAAAATTACGTTAAATGACATTTGACAATGGAGACCTAGTTCATGAAGAAAAAGTGAACATATGAGATGAATTGATTGAACGTATTTTAGCTGCTGCTGAACGTATGAAATATCAACTATACTAAAAAGACAACATGCCATCTTTGTGTTCGAGTTGCAAAATGCATTGAGATTGGTGATAGAATTAAAAAATTTATTATAAACTTAAAACTTAATATAATTGTTTCATAGAATTTAATATATTGATATATTAAAAATTTGATGTATAAATATATGCATATAAATATATTAAGATTTTTTTGTTTTTAACTTTGAACATATTGTATCTTTACCATTCAGAATAGGACACATGTTTATATAAACTCTTTTGTTCAAAATGCTGTGCATAATTATGTTTTAGAATACTGGCTATTCTTGCTGAAACATTCTTCTCTTTCGAGCTCTTTCGAGCAATGTTTCAGTAAGGAAAAAAGAATCTTTTTGTGTAATTCATTCTTACATCAGCCCATTGAAACAGTTCGATGAAAGTGTTCGTATTAATGTCACTCAATCCAACGCTGCATAACTTATCAGCTTTTACGTACTCTTCTATCACGGACCATATCTTTTTCAACGATGACAAGATATCTTCCGGGCCCTCGGCGCTTTTGTAAGCTATTACTAAAGATTCTATGGTGTCCGTGCGCAACGCCTCGAATGCTGCGAAATATAAAACACATTGGAAAATGCATGAAAGAGATATATCACAGAGGCTGACATACCTTGGTCCAACGCTTCCTTCAACGACTCGACGTCGGGCGATGAGATGAATACTTTCACAGTGATCTTCAGTTCTCTTCTATCCACGTCCTGCAGACTCGTGTCCCTCTTCCCATTGATCTACAATCGTAATCGACAGAGAATTTATCAAGCCAGCCAAGAGGAAACACTCCCGAGCGCTGTAAGGCCGAATCGCCGAAAACCGGTATACGTACAACTGTCGTGTCGCCCACCTTGCTCTGTTCATCATTCAGGATGATCTTCAGCGTCTCGGTCAACTGAAACGGATCAACGAGTGAGAGAGGGCAGTCTCGACGAGAGCGTGCGACATAACCTCGGCCTCGAGAACAATAAATCGATCGACGTCGCGCGACGACGACGGACGTACGCTCCGCGCGAGTGTTATGAGAAACGCAACGTTATGCAACAACTGTCAACTGACCTCATCCGTGGAATTCTGACTCGCCTTGTGCCTCGCTTCGCTCAGGGCGAGTACGTTCCCGGTGTTGACGAGCAAACTGTGCGAGAGCATGTCGAGCAACCGTCACGAACTTCTGGGCCTGTCGAGGGACACCGCGTGGCATTTATACTCTCATATCGACGTTAAAAGTGATGTCATCGATCGTGACTCTTCAGTTCGTTCTATGAAAAAAAAGTGCAACGGTTCTCCAACAAGTTGAGGATTCGAATTATATTGTCGTAAACGAGAGGTGTTTTTCAAATAGCATAGTTAATCGTCATAATGAATTAAGAAAGGATTTATTTATTTTTTATTTTTATGAATTAGCGCAACGTGTTTTAATTCGGTCTCAAATCTGCCGCGAGGTGTCACCGAAGATTTTATCGGAGAAATGAATGAATGAATGAATGAAAGATTTTTATTAGCTTTTTTTCAGCTATTTGTGTTACAAATTAAGCATTTTATTATTCAAATAGTACGGATGATCGTTATAAATTAAAAAAGGATTCATTTATAAAGTATAAATTCAAAAAGAATTCACTCTTTCAAAAATTCTTTATAAATTAATATAATATTGTTTCAAATAAACTCAAAAGAAATCCTTTTAAAAAGGATTCCATGGAAGAATATAAAAAGAATTTCTTTTATATCTGAAAAAGGGCTCAGAATTGGCGACATAAATGCGAATTCTTTTTCAAGAGTTGAAAATGTTTTCAAAACAAAAATGAAATGAAAAACAAAACTCATTTTATAATTCGGGAATTTAAAATTCAAAATTCTTTTTAGATTCTCTGGGCTGTAATCCCTTTCTCCCTTCATTGTAATGCGTTTTTCAATTTTCTGGATTTTCCTTGAACGAATGTCGTATGAGAAAGAACGAGAGATATGAATCGCGCGAATTTTTTTCTCCACCTCGGTAGTATATTTATTTCTTCGACAAATTCCTGTTTTGAATTGAGAAAATTCATGTGATTGTTGCATGAATTACAGGCTCGAGAAAAAGGAAAAGGATGCGCTCTTTGATTAATGATTAGTTCCACGAAAAACTGCAATGCGCGCGATTTAAAATGTGAAGACAATTTTTTATGCGCTAATCGCAGACATTATGGGCATTTCGGATTTCGTTTAAATTCGGTGGAAATTACTCAAATTGATATTTGATATTTATTTTCTCGTTGCAGGCTTTTTCCGTCGAATTTTTACGTGAAGTAGATAACGAGGCTGAAGGACATTGATGCAAGTGAAAATTATATAAAAGTAAATTAAATTATCTCGTTTGTTATTGCTGTACTCCACGAATGTTTCCTGATCCAAATAGCACAGATGATCGTTATAAACTAAAAAAAGATTCATATTTTAAAATTTGCGTTTATAAATTAACGCAATCTAAATAAACTCATTAAAAATCTAAATAAACTTAAAAGACATTCTTTTAAAAAGGATTCTATAGAAGACTATAAAAAGAATTCCTTTTGTATCCAAAAAAGGCTCAAACAAAAGTGATTGATAACAAAAGTGATTTTTGTTAACTCTTAAGAAATAGAAATAAGACAGAAAAATAATTCGTTTTATAATTCGTGAATTCAAAAATAATTCTTTTTGGATTCTCTTTGCTATCTGGATAAAGACAAAAATTATCCCATTTTCTATCGCGGAATTCCACGAATGTCCCCCCCACATGGCAAACTGGAATTGTTCGTCATTCTGACGTTAAAATGATGACAAATAACGTCAGCTTGTATCTTTGTCTTCGATTTATTTTTGCGAAATCGCATGCAACAAGTATTTTCGTTTCCTTATAGAACTACCTCAATTTGCATAATAACGTAAAGAACATTCGCGAAGGAAACGAGCAATCGCGATCTTGAAACGTTATGCAATTCGTTAGAATAAGCTTTGTAATCTCATTATTGTTAACATTACGTGCGCATAATTCAAAACCTGACGCGCCAGAGGCGCGATCGGTCGACGAGCGGCGGTTGGCAGCGCCGAAAAAATTATGACCGCGAGAAATCCTTGCCTCGTCGCGTGCGGATCGCGCTTGTCGTATATTACAAATTATCGTCGACCTATATAATCTATAATCACATGAACGTTATTTATCATAATTAGAGCCTCGCTGAATTACGTGTCGAGGCGCGTCACGGAGAGGCAGGGAAAAGCCTCTTTTTGGAGTTTGCCACCCCGCGTAATTTTTACGCACTTGCGAACGGAAAGGGAACCGATATATCAGTCTTATCACGCATTATCACTCGGTAATTATATAAACAGACGTCATACGGCACACACAGGAAATCCAAGGCGATATCTATTATTTTCTTTTTAGTTCCTTTATAGAAATGCCGATCGACATCACCGCATTTGCATATGCCGCCTTGGTGGCCGGCGGTGGAGTGCTAGGTTACGTGAAATCGAGTGAGTTTGACTCTTGTCGACGTCGGTTCAACGTCTCTCGACGCGTCGAGTAACGATTTTATCGTACTTTCCAGATTCCATTCCCTCGCTGGCCGCGGGTCTTCTTTTCGGCTCCGTTCTGGGCTACGGCGCTTATCAGACCTCCCAGGATCCGACCAACGTCGCAGTTTTTCTGGGGACCAGCACGGCCCTCGGCGGGATGATGGGATATCGGTTTTACAACAGCGGGAAAATAATGCCAGCTGGAGTAATTGCTTTACTAAGGTATCTCTTAATGCCACTCGATGCATTTTGCTCTGTGCATAATAGAGAAAATATTAGGAATAGGAATACGTGTTAAATATAAAGCCTTATGTTGCTCGGATCAAGATCTTGGATGGTTATAGCTCATGGACATAAAGTCTTGTATTTAGTATTTATTTCTAATATTTTTTCTAGTATTTACAAGACTTTAAAATTTATATATCGCCTATCTGTACTAATGTTGGAATAATTGTTTTCAGTGCTGTTATGATTGTGAGGACAGTCACAAGATATTTCTCACCACCCTTGAAGACTGAATAAACATTAATTGTCGCGAGCGATATCGCATTTATTAATTTTAATTTCCGTGCAAGGGGGAAAGGTACAAATATAATCCAAAAATTTATAGGAATTAATATTTGAAAAAATATATATGTATATCTTTTATGTGTTAATATTGATATTACTTAAATTATCAATTTGATTATGTGATAATACTATTTTAGCTTTAATTTGTACGAAGCATCACATAATTTTGTTAAATAAGGAATGTACATAAATTTGCACGAAAAAATATTAGGTATAAAGATTCAAATGTGGCTGTGTTCTAACATTCACTGCCTGTATTGAAAAGTAAAAGTTTACGTTATATACACTCAGTGAATATCGAAACGCAACCCGTTTTATTTATTTATTTATTGTTTATCATCAAACGGTTTGACTTGTATAATTATATCTCCTTTTCTTTGACGGATTAAACCTCATTGTATATATTGTTTTCGACACAAATGTCGACCAGTTAAAGTGCTGCGTCATGATCACACATACCTAGGCGTTCGATTGTTTTGACGCCTCTGTCAAATAGTTGAACATGCTCGTCACGATGCACAAGTATCTAGACGGCCGACAACTGGGCCAACTTCACGCAGCAAGGCGACACGTCGGCATCGAACGCTCGGTGCAGGTGACACGGAAACGGGTGTAAATCGTAGGTTCGTTCTTTACAACTGTACTAGCTGCACTTGTGTAAAGCAGTGCAGAGTTTGTCTTTCGTCTTCTACAGGGAAAAGAGAAAGATGAACTCTGAACTAGTGCGATAGGTTCAGCTTTAAAGAATAGACCATGTATCGCGACAAAAGTAGGGCCGACGCGACAGGGTGCAGAAAGTGCAGCTGCGTGAAACTATGCAAATTGCGACGGGGGCCTATCGCTCGGGCCTATCGTGTCGCTGACGAGGATACTGCCGTTCCATCGCCGGTTGCCGTTGCGTTTGGTTCCGTCGTCGGGTGCGCGCGTGGACGTGAGAGCGGGTCGTCGAGCGGTGCGGAGAACCCTCGATTAGGGCCACTGCTCCAATTAACGCGATCTCGCCGGCAACTTCCGGTAGCGCCGCTCCTTGGAACGCGTCGCAGGGCTGCCCTACGTGGACAGATTAAATTATCGTTATTAAATAATTGAATAACACCTATTCCCCCGATCTCGTCGTCTCCGCCGTGCCGATTGCCTGAGAATTCGGTGAATTAACTTCCTCTTGTATTACCGGTAAGACTACGATTTTTTTTACTCTTTTAATATTGCTGTGTGACATGGGCTAATTTAACCGAAAGATGCATGCAAAATTGCGCGTCATGCTATGGTCACGCGGGGGGTGTATGTGTGTGTGTACGATGCAAGTTGGAGGTTAAGTTTTGCTGGACTGGTTCTTAAGTCGATTTTATAAATGTAATTTTGATCGCCTTGAGCAAAGTATTTTTTTGGGGAATTTTTTGGTCCTATTTTTCGTTAAATTTATCTTTCAACGTGCTCCGAGGCACTCAGCCATGTTTAAGTGAATTAGTGGATTAAGGCAAAGGCGGTACTTTCATTTCTTGTTTTTCTTTATTTCAGGAATATGAAATGGCAAGAATCGTAGTGTGCGTCGTGCTGATTTACCTGGGTGCGTTTTGTAGTATATTAAATGCAGATGAGGATAGCGACAGCAATGTCAGTGATGCAATACGGAAGCCGACTTATAAAAGTCCAGAACCTTCCGACTTCGTTTACCTAGCGGAACATTTCGACAGCGAGGAGAGTTTTAAAAATTCATGGGTATTATCGGAAGCGAAGAAGGATGATATCGACGAAGATATTGCTAAATATGATGGTTAATATAAAATTTTTATTCATGCTTTTTGGCTCTGCTTTTCATGTAGATTTAAATCTGTAATATTGATTTTTTTATTATTTAACTTTTGTTATTTGTTAGGAATTTGGTCCATTGAAGAACCTAAGAAACATGGCGAGGATGGAGATCTAGGATTAGTGCTTAAGAGCAAAGCTAGACATGCTGCCGTTTCTACTTTATTAGCTAAGCCATTTTACTTTGAAGACAAGCCCTTGATTGTACAGTACGAAGTTAATTTCCAAGAAGGACAGGAGTGTGGTGGTGCCTATCTTAAGTTGCTCACATTAGATGATAAATATGGGGAATTGAAACAGTTCCAAGATAAAACACCATATACCATAATGTTTGGGCCTGATAAATGTGGCAACGATCACAAGGTCAGCGCAGGCGCTTTGTTTTGTCTCATTTTAAGGGGACGCTTAAGAAAGATTCTGGAAAAGAATTTTTTAATCTGTAAAGGTAATTAGAAGATTAATGAATCAGAAATTAATCACATTGATTGATAAAACAGAACACCTTAAGCATCCCCTTAAATATATATCATTATACCCTGTCCAGGGATGGGCATATCAAGTTTTACTGATTTATATATCTTTATATTTAATTTTATCTTCAGCTCCATTTTATATTTCGACATAAAAATCCATTGAACGGCACAGTCACGGAGAAACACTGTAAGAAAGCGAAAGATCGTCTGGAGGATTATTTCAAAGATAAGAACCCGCATTTGTATACCCTGATTGTACGGCCTGATAATACTTACGAAATCAAAGTAGATAATAAACTCCTAAGCTCAGGCTCGTTACTAGACGATTTTGCTCCTCCTGTGAATCCACCTTTGGAAATAGAGGATCCTGACGATAAACAGCCTGAGGATTGGGATGACCGAGAAAAGATTCCCGATCCATTGGCGGAGAAGCCCGACGACTGGGATGAAGATGCTCCGGCACAGATCGTCGATGAGGAAGATATTATGCCAGAGGGATGGCTTGAGGACGAGCCGCCCATGATACCAAATCCGGATTCGATCAAGCCGGATGATTGGGATGTCGAGATGGATGGTGAATGGGAGGCTCCAGAAGTACCAAATCCAAAATGCGCGGATGTTCCTGGTTGCGGACCGTATAAGCAGAAAATGAAAAAGAATCCACGGTATAAAGGAAAATGGCTGCCGCCGCTCGTTAACAATCCCAATTATAAGGGAAAATGGAAGCCTAAACTTATACATAATCCAGAGTACTTTAATGATGACCATCCGTTCAAGATGTTACCAATTGTATGTAATGAACAGAATCTCAGTTAGTTATATAAATATTTAGATCTAATATTTTATGTGTGGCACTGTTACAGAGCGCTATTGGTTTTGAGCTGTGGTCAATGTCTCCCGACATCTATTTTGACAATATTATTATAACGGATGATGAGATAATTGCGAAAAAATGGGCAGATGATACTTTCGAGATTCGACGTGTTAAAATTGCTGAAGAAAATGTAAGTATCCTTTTATTTACAATCTAACGATATTTTGTTATTTTACATGCCTCATGGTTATTCAATAAATTTTTTTACTAGAAATATGAAATATATAAAGACAATACGAGTATATAAATATATATATGTGTAACTGTAAATCAATCGGTTTATCAAAGTTAAAAATTAATTTTTGAAGCTAAACAATTAATTCTTTAGTATACAAATTATAATATACAGGATTCTTTGTGGGGTCGAATGATGAAATCAATGAATTATAAGCCAGGATGGTGGGCATTATATTTCTTGTATTGCGCGATACCAGTTGTAGCTTACATCTGGTATCTGTGCAAACGAGCTCGTGAGGTATAACATTCGTATAGATGTAAAAGATGAAAATTAAATGAAACGTTGAAAGTATTTGCTTGGCAACAGATTAAAGTATATTATTACATATGCAAACGCTAATATATAACATATGTAATATGTATTTTTTATATAACATTTATTATTCTATGTTAGATCTCTTGCTAAGCTGTAATAGTTATGTTAATTTTATGTTATAATAATAAATAATCCTCACGAGCCTCTTGGTAATGATAAGATCACCTATTCATTATAGTTTAAGGATTAATAATTATTGTATTTCCATGCTAGAATTTATATACTTCACTAGTATAATAGATTTTAAATAGATTTGAATAGATTTTGAATAGATTGAAATAATATATGTATTACAATTATATATTATATGTTTTTAATTATATTAAAAGTATTATTTGAAATGAGATATAATTGTAAAACATAAATTAAAAATCACTTTGTATGCTATATAATAAATAGCATTTTATGATGATCTGATACAGTGGAGTATATGGACTCGGATTGCAAAGTTCACTGCAGACCACCCATGGATATGGGGTGTATATGTATTGCTGACTGCGATACCAGTAGTACTGTTAATGTATTTTTGCTGCTTTTCCGAGGTACAACATCTGATCAAAATCAAATAATTTAAGTATTCTTGCATAGAAAGTAACTTATTCTTACAAATATTTAGAAAATAAAATTCTAAAGTAAATATTTGATGACTCTAGTTGCTTTGTAAGCAGAGTAAGCCCAGTCATTATCTAGTAATCCTATTTACTTATTAATAATATTATATAAATGCAAGATACTTAAATTTATTATAAAGTAATTCATATTGCTCTCTACATCTTAGGACAAAACAGATTTTAAAGACGAAGATGATAAGCCGTATTTAGGCATGGCCGATGATCTCGACGAGGCTGTAGAGAGTGAAAATCAGCACTCTTTAAATTCTGAATTTGTTGATCAAAAACCTATTATAGAAGAAATACAGATAGAAGATACAGAGAAAGAGACTGGAACTGAAGAAGTAATAGAAAGTGATAAGGTAAAATGATTAGTAAAACTTTATTTATTTCATAGCGAGAATCATATAATTTATAGATCCAAGTTTTTCAATATACATAATGCTTTTATTATAAATGATTATAAATGATCTTCGCTAATATGAAAATGCGCATATGTTTGTTGCAGGATCCACTAATTAGTGGCGAAGGACCACGACGAAGAAAACCAAATAAAGAATAGAAAGAATTATAAAAAAAATTTAATAAGATTACATCGCGTTAAGATATTTATGTAATACTGTCACATTTCACATTACACTTGCCATTGTGGATAGTAGGGTTACCAGTCACTAGCAAATTCAGTTACTGCAATGTGATCGATATTTAATTATTCGTCTAAGAATTTGATATCGTATATGAAGTCTTATTAGTATATTTGAGGAAATTATTCTTGGATTATACATGCTTTTGTGTAATGAGTGATGTATGATGTATCTGTATTCAGAAATTTAGAATGGAGTGCTTTCCTTTAAAATGGACAATGCCTTGATAATATAGTATTTGTATTTCTTAGCTGCAACATCATGAAGTGTTGTAGCATTAAACAATAGCATTTTAATCAGTTTGTATATTTAATGTTACAATGGGGCAAATTAGTAAGAATAGTAAAGAAGTTAAAGAACTATGAATGTAATATATGTGAATGCAAGGTATGTATAATTTATCTGATGTAATGTAAAACGGATTTAATACAATTTAATAACTACTATATTCTTCAACTACTATGGCAGAATCCAATTTCATTCTAAACAGGATTATAAAGCATTTATCCATAACATATGCAAAGTGTTCTTTTCAGCTTGTGTTCGTTTAATAGATATATTCGCATGTATAACTTTTCTAATAATTATACAGATATTGAGATAATTGACGAGGTGACTTTTAAAGTCATTGACGTAACGGCATTTATCGACCATAGTAGTTGATAGTCAATGATTTATTGTTATTAATTATTTGGTGTAATATTCACGAACTTTAATGTGTTAATGAGTTATTTAAATTAGAAATAAGTCTGTATACGTACATATTGTAATCAGGTACTACATTGTTTATAATTATCAATTATACGAATGAAATAAAATTTGAAGAAATAAAAAAGCTAAATATATGAAATTGTGAAGTAATACGATATTGCTTAATGTATGCTTCGTTTCTTCATTATTTCGCTCAAAAGACGTGCGTACAAATATGAATTATAAGCATAAAATCGATGTTAACTAAAGCGTGTTTAAGGACTAGTAGCAGATATGCCGAAACTTTGAGAGCACGATTTGCATGTAGGGACAGCACGCTGCGACAGATGCCCAGGTAATTTAGTGTGCACAGTCATGCATCTTGTACAGAGTACATCACCACAGGACCAACAATGATGCTGAAACAAATTAATCACAATTAAAATGCTCGAATTTCAAGTAACAACTTGCAGAATACGTTGGTCAATTGTACCTTTTTGTTAAAAGCATCAAATGTGGTAGAACATCCACATTCTTCCATGTTTCGTGATGATTTCCATTCTAAAGCAACTGTTTTCAATTCATTCTCCAATTGTTTCGCTTTTAGTTTAGCTCTCGTTTTCTCATCGTGATTTGTGGTATTTTCTATTATAGTCTCCGACAAAGAATCTTTCATAAATTTATTATCGAATTTATGTTTGCCCTTCTTTTGAGCGTTATTCATGTTTAAGAGTTGCCCCAAAGAATTGACTCGCTATTAAAACCGAAAAGCAGATACAATTTATAAATATTGATTTTTTGTCAAGATATATTTTTTTTAATCGTCTATATATTCGTATTGTGATATATACTTTTAATAGAAGTTTCACATGATCCTCCAAAGAACTTGTGTGATCGTGAATAGTCAGAATTAAGTCTTCGCATGTTTCTCTAGGATGTATTCCGTTTTCAAATCTAAAGTATAAACCTCTCCAAAGACTGCAAAAGTAATATGGTTTATATATTTGAGCTATATGGCTAATATCGAATATAAATCGTGGTAACAAAAGCTACATATTTATTACACGATAGATTGAGGTGCCAATTTAGGTTGAAGAATGTCAACAGAATCCTCGTTATTGTAACGATTGCATCTGTAAATTGGGTTGATATACTCATTCATATTATTCGCTAAATAGCCCCACAACGAATACGTTCGTTCGGATAATCTAAAATAATAATTCATATGCATTATCACTTTTTTCGTTTAAGAGATCGATATAAAAGTGTAATACCTTAACATTTGCCTTTCTTTTTCTGAATTTCCAATGAACGTGCCATATTGACAACTATGTACATGATCGTGTAACGTCAAAAGAAAATATTCATTGAATTGAAATTTATATGGATATTGCTGTAGCAATTGGTACGTCGCATCTATAAACTGTGTAAATATCGGCGCGAGTTCTTTACCATCGCTACTGACAAAGCCACAACGGTCGCTAAATTTATGGCCAAACGACAACCAGTCCTTTTCTATTAAAGCCTGTAAAAAAGTGTTTTCTTAATTATATTTGCGCAAAGTTGTATATGTTTTAATGAGATAATTATATATACAGAAACTTGGACAAACATGTATAATGGATTATTTACTTGAAAGCCTTGGATGGTTCTGTAAAATGGATCTAAGAGTAATGCTGCCAGAGAGCACACTTGAGCAGTGCGATCCCATCCATCGCTACAATGCACTACCACACTCACGCCGCTCGAAACTGCCCGTGCGATGAACCAAGCAGTTTCCAGGATAGAGCGAATATGTTTTAGCCAACCACTACTTTCTAAGCCGCTTAAGAATGCACTCATGGAGGTCGATCTTTGCACTAAATTCATATACGGATAAAAATTTAATAACTATACAGAAAGATCTAATGTCTTGTATACGCAAACTTTATAAAGATTTAATTAATTTAATTTATTTTAAACTTACAGTCCAAAAGCTTATTCAAGCTCGTTCTCATCACATGAATATTCTCTATCCCGAAGAAATGAAATTTGATATTGTCATAAAAGTTTTCGTTTTCATATCCTTTTCCTGCAGCTCTATTAGCAAAGGCATTAATCTAATCCAACAGAAAAAGTTTTGGTTTTTAATCATACTTTATATCCGTTAGAAATAATTATAAAACATTTAGTTTATATATTTATAGCATTTATCATCACTGAAATAATTAAACGATTTATTTTCTGATTAAATAAAAATGTTCTTTCTGAGAAAAGTTTTAGAAAAAGAATTTTAGAAACTTTTCTATTTTCAATACTAGAGAATGAAAAAAATAGAGAAAACTAAAAATAGAGAATTAGATCTATTCAATTGAAAAAGAAAATTATATTTTCTAATTATATACTCACCCGCGGCCTTGTATCGACAACATACATGTACCGCGAATTAGGATTTGTGCATAATATATTATGCATCATTTCTTCATCTTCAGGACACCTTGCACTAAATCCCGAGAGTGGTTGGCTGCAGCGGCAAATGGCAGCCTAAAAAGTTATTTTATTTAGAAAAATTTCATTTAAAACTACATTTAATTTATTATTTTGTTCGAACCTTATTTGAGTGCAAATATGTTAAAACTGGTAGCCTTCCTCTGCTTCTAAACTTTGCGCTGCCTAATAAAATGTTTTTAGTAGATGTACTAGGAACGTATAAGTACTTTGGATAAGTATCACAAAGCTGAAAAAAATCGATAGTTTAGTAAGTGGTAAAAATTTTAAAAACATAAAATAAGAATATGATGAATACTTGCTTCATAATTAGTATTTAAATACGAAAGTGACCATTCCTCGTTCGGGACACCTTGCCGTTGAAATTCACTTTGTACATTGAAGAAATTCCATCCAGCATGCTGAGGTAGCGTATCTTTATTCTCTTGATAATTGAAGCAATATAAATCTTCTACACTAGCTATATTAAAGTGAAACCAATAAAAATTATGAATATATTCTTTATTTCACCGTTAATTATTCTAAAATTTATTCTGTATCCAGTAAATGGCAACTAACAGTAACATTGCATTAATAATAATATAAATTATAAACTTTAACTTAATGTAATGTAAATGTTATGTACAATATGTATTATATTACATTTATATTGTTGAATAGAAATTATATTAATATTGTTATATTATACTCTTGATAATGTTACTATTAATTGATGTTTGATTGGATACATGTTGTGTCACATGTAACTCCTTCAAAAAATTCTTAAAAGATATTTATGTGCAATGATACAAATGTAACTGCTTGTTACCTGGGCAGGATAATTTTAATAATGTGAGATAAATCTCATGGCAATCACGTTCCTTCGGGATGACGAATGTGACGATGAAGAAATGTTTGCACTTTATATACAATGGCGATCCTGTCGTTGTCAACGGCTGTTTTTCTATATTAGCGATATGCGTATATAACACCTGCAATTATAACATTTTTGTAAAAAAAATGCCCATAAAGTTTACTCCTGTCAAATTCTCAGTAATAGATAATATTTATTAAGTCATTATGATTGTCGTTATATTGTTACCCATATCTTCTTCTTGCCACTTCTTTCGATAAAAACGAGATGCGTCACTGTCAGGTAGAGCGTGCCGATGGAATGATTATTGCTATATTTATCTAACATCCTCACATTCTCTACCTACAAAAATATATATTTCCCTTTGAAGATTTATAGCATATACGCGAGTAAAAATAGGAAGACATTTTTTTCGACATTGCGATTTATTTTTAGTACAAGATAGAATTTAGTGATAAGAAACGTACAGCAATAAATAGATAATTAATATCCAATTATAATTAATATCACAAATGTGTAACATATTTATTAATATACGTAACATAATTATTAATACGTTATCAATTAATTATAAAGTGTGATAAATCTTGAAGTTTGTACCTTGGAAACCTTTATCTGATCCATTTCTGTAGCCTTAAAGAAACTTGTACACTCTACAATATTAAACGGTTATATTTTATTTAGGTGAGTGTAATGACTGATGCACGCGCACGTATATCATCCGAGCTTCATGACGGTTGACAAAAAAAATAGTCCTTTCTAAACGGACACTTGTCAGATCGTCTACTTTTTTTGGGAGAGTGAATTTAATATGCCATCAACCATTATCATTATTTAAGCGTATCGTATTTTTCCTGTTTTACTGGTATCACGCGCGAAACCACAAATTCCTTTATCTTTCCTTTCTTTAAAATCTTTTCTTAGTTTTGGCAGACTTTTAATTTAATCAACTCTTTAAACCACTGTCAGATATCCTAAACTAATAAGCGAGATTACAAGTACTACTCCCATTGAAAGTGACAGATGGTGACAGATTGCAATTGTATGCAGTCGATGCATTTCATGTTGGTACACAATCAAAGAGGAAATTTTTTCAATAATTTTCGGAACGCCGTCATAAAAGAATGGGTGCATTCAGAAGCACGACCGCTCACTAATAGAGTCCTAGATATCAGAGAGACGCCAACTTGTTTCCACCTCCTGATTGGTCGGTTGCCATGACAGGCATGTAATCCCCTCTCCAGAAATATCTTGTCTTATTTAGGACTCTAGCCTTTAAATATTAATAATTATATTTATTATTTTTTGTCATGTTGCGACTATTAAACTCTCTAGAACTCTAGCTACGACGAACTCTTTTTCTGTACACTTTTTATGGATGTATGTATATACACCACTAAAACTAAGTGTACTGCACTACACAAAGGCTGCGTTCGGGAAGAGGTTATTAGCGCTAAAAGCATTATTCTATCTTTGTTGCTCAGTGAATGTTGAAGAAAGATAGAGTACGCTCATAGCGCCAAAAGTGTGCTCCCCGAACCTAGAGTCCCTGTAATAAGAGTCTGGCCAACTCAACAGTTTTGGCAAAATTCTGCAAGAGAGAAGGTGAGGTTAGGCTGAAATCACATGGTACGGAATAGAGCTGCGGAATAGAACGTGCGTCATAGAACCAACCAATCAGAGCCAATGAAAAATCTGCAGAATAGCTTTGATTGGTTGATTCTATGACGCACGTTCTATTCCGCAGCTCTATTCCGTACCATGTGATTTCAGCCTTAGTGATTCTTGCTAATGTGTGTTCCTTGTCCGTCCAATAAGCGTTAATAAAAAGTATCAGCTGTCAAATCGTCCAGCTCAGATCGATTTGGGTGAATTTGTTTTCACACCTAATGTTATGAAATTAAATATGTTTAACAATTTGAAAGGTGCTTGTTATTAAGTTGACATGGAAAAGGCTAACGAGTTGATTCCGAAATTAATCTCCGGCACATACGAGGAATTTTGTAAAAATATTATTGTATTTCTAAAAGTTGTAAGTATTTAGAGATTTATTAGTAACATGAGATGCCTCATTCATTATTAGTAATAGTATAAAATGCGCTGATAGATATAATAGAGAGTTACTTAGATCTAATGTCATCTTTAAATCTAAAAAGTTCTATAACTTCTGCTGAAAATGGAGTATATGTGGAATGAGGGACTACTAGGATTTGAACCTAGAACCTTCCTGTTTATTAATCACGTTAGCATGAAACTGAGCATCTCAAAAAATGTTTCATTATTTATCAAGAAAATATATTTTTTGTGTCAAGATAAATCTAAATTATAAAGCTTATAATTTTAGAAGAAATTTTATTTCCCATTTATTTCACTTAATCTCTATTTATTAGTTTATTTATTGATTACACAATTTTATATATTGAATTATCAAACAAATAATTCAGTGTCACGAAATAATTACTTCTAAATCGATATTTTAAATTTTTATTAATTCACTACGCATTTATATCTAGAAGAACATTCTTTGTATGTTAGTTCTCCTAGAAACTGTTTAAACTGTTGTATTAATCTTATGCATTTTGTATTAATATTATGCAATTAATGTTGTAGTATGATAAAAAGACCAGTTTTGAAGAGTTAAACAGTACCTGTTTACGGGAGAAGCTATGGAATAGATTATTTTATTATTTAACAGATTATGTTCATGTAGACCAACATCATCCGTGCTTAGCTGCTTTAAGGATACTCAGGTAAATTTAATTATGTTATATGTATTTCATGAAATAATTGTAATAGGATACATTCTCAATAATGAAAGATAATAAAATTATCAAAATGAAATTTAACAAGAGATTACAAAATCGTTATAGAGTAGTTATTTAGTACTTCTGTACTAAAAAATACATATCAAAATATTATCTGTTTATGCTAGAGTTATCTAGAGTGGCTTGGAGAAAACATTGTATATTAAAACATATATAGTTTAAAATCCATACATTTTATTTGTGTACATTATATTTATATATTTTTATGTTCCAGTCGTGATAAAACTAACTTGAATGATTTAGTTACTGACGATGCGATAAAGATTATATTACAAAATGCAGGCTTGACAAAAATATGTGAAGGAGAACAAATCTCGTGTACAATCGGTAAGATTGGAGAAAAAATTTTCTCACCTAAACATTATATACATCTTAAATAAAAGCATATTTATTTGATAAATTAATGTTTAGTGGAAAATTTTTTAAGGAATCTTTATGCACTATATCTTCTGTGCTATGTATTAGACGGCATATATATATATTGAAATATGTTTTTTATTACAGTTACAATTGAATCATTGAAGCTATTGTGCAATTTATTATTTAACAGCGTAAAAGTGCAACGCTCGAAGGTATTGATATCTTCGTTGCCTTATCTCATCGATCGGATTAAAAGTTATACGGATGATGTTCCCTATGACGTCAAATTGTTTGACATAAGAATATTGTTTTTACTTACCGCACTAAATACTTCCACGAGAAATATAGTCAAAACTGATTTGTGTGGTGATGTATGTCTTATTAAGATAATAGATGAATTTGCAATGCGATATCAGAATAACGAGACACATGTAATTAAGGTAAAGAAATTAATTAAAATATTCGATGTTTTGCTCATATATTTATATATCACTTATATCCAGTTAAAATAAAAAAATCGAATTTTCTCATTTTTAGGCTGAGGAGATAACGATAGTCTGCGAAGTTTTAAAAGTTCTATTTAATTTGTATATACACTCAGATGATACTGCGGTTGTGGACCAAGAGAAATATAAGAATTTAGTGTTAATTTTGTATAAATTGTTAACTATTAAATACCCAGTGCAACAAGACGATCTTGAAAGGTAAAATATATTTTTGATATCTTATTACAATTTTAGCACTAGAAGAAACGTTTATTACTATACTTCAGAAAGTTTTATACAAGAAACATTTATTACTATATTTCAGCAATGTTGTCAATTTGCTGACCATAATACCGTTTAGCTGTTATACACCAATTATACAACCCGTTAAAAGTAACGATTGCAAAGATGTATACCAAAACAAGGATATGAGCGCCATATACACTTTAATTAAGTTTTTAGATAAAAAGTTAGAATGTAAAACACATTTAATAGAAAACTTTTCTCCAATAATTACTGCGTTGCTTAGACTTGTCAAATCAGAAAGGATCGTCCGCAAATACGTAAGACTGCAGGTAAAATTGTTATTTTTATAATATTTAAAGCAGTGATTGCCACGATTTGCACTTTTCGGCCGATTTCCGAGAGTCAACGCCTACTGCTTCCCACTCCTCGTCTTGAACTGTCAGTTTAACAGTTTTAAATAAAACACGCGGCGCTCTGCTCAGGTACGGCGCGATACGGTACTCTCTAATTGCTAAACGTCAATGCTTTAAATTTAAACGTCACTTCTTTAACATTTTTTAAAATAATTTAAAAGAATGATTAAAAAAATGTTAAAGAAGTGACGTTTAAATTTAAAGCATTGACGTTTAGCAATTAAAGCAGTTAGGGAAAATTAAATGTCAATACGGTATTGACACTTAATTTATTTATATATATAAATAAATGTATTTATCGCTGATGGGGAGCTAACTTAATAGACGTGTTCCGTACTCCCTAACTGCTAAACGTCAATGCTTTAAATTTAAACGTCACTTCTTTAACATTTTTTTAATCATTCTTTTAAATTATTTTAAAAAATGTTAAAAAAGTGACGTTTAAATTTAAAGCATTGACGTACCTGAGCAGAGCGCCGCGTGTTTTATTTAAAACTGTTAAACTGACACTTCAAGACGAGGAGTGGGAAGCAGTAGGCATTGACTCTCGGAAATCGACCGAAAAGTGCAAATCGTGGCAATCATTGATTTAAAGAATTGAAAATTCTATTCAGATTTATTACTATGTTAGATATTTGATAAAGAAAAAAATATGAATAAATGATTTTTATCTGTTAAAAAAACTGTTTAAAATAACGAAATCATACGAGTAAATTTTTTAGATTTTACCTCCATTAAAGGATGTCATGAATCGTCCTGAAGAAGGGACGACATTAAGAGCAAAGTTATGTAAATTATTAACGTCGCCTATCACGGAGTTACGTGATCTAGTTGCAGAACTTTTGTTCGTCCTTTGTAAAGAAAATGGTATTTCTATTATGTTAAAAACCATGTCAAGTAACATCATTTTATCTAAAGCTAACAACGTTATGACATTGTCAATATTATTTATAGTTAGTCGCATGGTGAAATATACAGGATACGGAAATGCGGCAGGAATGTTTGCCGCTAAAGGATTACTAGGGCGTGGCCAAGCGGAAACGGCTTATTCTTCTGAATCGGAAGATAGCGAAACCGAAGAATATCAAAAGTACAAGGAACAGTAAGTAATGGACAAGAAATAGTCATATGAACAGAATAAGAATCCTTATAAATAAACGGGGAATTTTTTTTATTAAGAATAAATCCAGTAACCGGATGTTTCGAGCATCCCAAGCCAAATCCGCTTGAAGGCATGACTGAGGAGCAGAAGGAATACGAAGCTTTAAAACTAGTAAATCTTGTTGATAAATTAACAAGGTGAGTAGTATATATTGAGATTTTATTTATTTGTCACAGATCAAAGATATGCGTAAATATACACAATCATCGAGATCTAATTCTAAATAAAAGCTGTCGTTTTCATATATTTATAACATTATTATAAATCAGCCATATATTATCAGGTGCAAATGCCATAATGATAATATATTTTCCTATATGTATAAAAAAATATATATCGAGATAACATCGTTGCTTAGGGAGGGAGTCGTGCGTCCTTGCCGCATCGGCGACGATGGAAAACCAGAGGTGATAGAACACGTTCTTGAATTACAGAACGAATTACCGAAACAGCAGTACGGTAGAAAGGACTCGGACTCCGAATAAATATATATACATATATATGTTATATGTTATATATCTCCAAAATACAGGACGATCTATATGTATAGATGTATCTTTCCGAATAAAGATATTTAAGAAATTTATCTCTGTCATTAGGCTCGCACCAAAAATTGTCGCCTTTATTACATAAATATTAATAACAATTGCTAAATTATATAAACTATATACGAATATAAACACGAATATCGTATAAAAAATTGAGCTTAAAGATCAAAGTCGTTTCACAAAAGTGAAATTGCGATATCCGAGGTGATTACCAGTGAATAAAGAGAATTTGATATTCAGTTGATTACTTTATTGAAAAAGAACAAAGAACAACATTACAAATTAAACAATTGGCAGGAAATAAAAAATATATAACAGTTTCCAAAATCACATGAAATATTTAAACATTACAATTTTGGTAAAATGTGTTATGTGCTTTGTGAGCATCACAATATATTATTATTGCATTGCAGCCTATGCGCAGACAAGAATGTATACTTCTACACGTTTCCAAATAACTGCATAGTGATATCATTTGAGAATATCTTAGTATAGGACAGTACATATGAATTGACAGGTAATGGCAAATTGAGTTGATATGATGAAGCAATGTACGATCAACAGAGAACATTTATTTCTTTTCTTTTTAAGGCTAAATCTGTCCATCCTATAATAAAATATTTTCAATATAATACATTTGACAAATATATAAGTAGCAAATGTTCCGTATCTTTAATTATGTAATACAGTATGTAGATTAAAATATTTTTTTTCTTTTTTGTAAAAGTGTATATAGATGTGTATACGTATAATACCATAAATTTGAATATTTTATATAAAAATAAAACTAAAATTTGGTACAAGATAGAAAAAAAAGCTGATTTGCGGTAAATAAAAAGGAAAAAAAAAGTAATAGAAGAGTTAGATCTGTGTTACAGATATTTCGGGGACTAGTCTTGACAAACTTTGGAAGATTAAAAATCGTAAAACTCGTAAACTAAGAGAGATATATAGATACATATTTGAAATACTTCGAAATTCAAGTAGTCCGACGATGGGGGGAAGGGGGGGGAGGGAGGGTGTTTAATACAAAGGCTGAGTAGTCTCAAAGGGAACTGATTTGTGTGTACACAGTCGATCTCTGGACGTGTATAACTCTAAATAATACGTTACATTACAAGATGACCATGCTCCTTGGCATCCCATTAGCATATAAAAAATATATTGGTATACACGCTTTCCATATTGCATTACAATTTACCTCTTTTTTTTTCGTCAGTTGTACTATTCTTATACAGTTTACATTTTGAAGTATAAGTGATGTCGGAACATTTAAGATCTTTTCTTTTCTTTTTCCCCGGAAATAGCTTGTTCTGCAAAATACCAATGGAGGTTTCAGGAAAACATGGTTTACACACCGTAATCCGCAGTATCGATTCAGGACAGATGTTACAATATTTGTATGTGTACAACATAGGTTGAATCGTTAGAAAGTTTCATTTCAGATATAGATAGTACATAGTTATTTAGTGTGTTATTTAGATAGATTTGAGAGAAACGACTCTAGAACTAATTTTGCGTAGAGAAACGTGACGGAGCCAGGCATAACTTTCGGTAAAGCACGACCGCTCGATGTAGACGCTTTATGTTTTCAAATTACGCGACAAGCTGCAAGTGAGCTGTATAGAGCAAGAAGCTTTACGGATCCGAATCCGATCGCTTTACCGTTTTAAAAAGTTTCTTTCAGTCAGCCTCGCGATCACTACTTAAAAGTAAGTGGAAACACGGAGAGATCACCGATGAACGGATATATTCGAGGGTATGCTACTCGACACAAGTTGACGCTTCTTCAGCATACCGGGTTTGGAATGCAACTGTATGTAACGTGGTTTTTAGTGGTCAATTTGATATGTAAACAAAGTACCTCCAAAAAGGAACGTGTGGTAATATCGAAAAATAAATATTACACGTGTATAGGGCGATGGCGAAAGCGTTTTCCTTTACCCTTTCTCTCAGCCTGTTAAGTATTACATCGAGTAAACTAATGCAAAATAAATAAAGCTAGTGCTGTTGAGGAATGAAACCAAGTAACAGTATATACGCCATTAACATGCCATTCGCGTGTTACTTATTCTCTAAAGATAGAATATATATATATATATATATTAAATATTTGTACTTTAACTGACTAAGCAAGGATTTAATCGTAATTTTTTTTGTCTTCTTACTCTAAGAACTTCGACACCCGCGCGCAACGCGAACTTAAAAAAAGACGAATAAAATAAACTTATAAGGAATAAAACAAATTGTAAGCAATAATATACATGTTATATAAATACTCTGATTAGTCTGTTTTGGCACTAAAGAATTTAACTTTTCTATCCCATACGGTGACAGATAAAATGATTGATTTGGAATGCAGTTAAATCGTTAAAGTAGAATCAACATCAATATTCATTACAAACTAATCGCTTTTTTTCTGCCTTTTTCCACGAGGTAGTACGACAAGCTGTATAGAATTCCTTGTCATCCCACCTCAGATTGAGTATTTGAAACAAAGGGGAGAAAAAAAAAATATTGGCAACAAAAACGTAAAAATTAAATTAAAGCGAAGACGACAAACTTGTGTATGTGTGTATCTGAAAAGAACATAATTAAAATGAAAATGAATTGTATAATAGAAACCGACCGATATAATGTCTTTGTTATCTTTAAGAATAAAATACATAACTGTGACGAGAAATTCGTAAAACCAATTAAACAAAACAATATATAAATAATATAAATACACGTTTGACAGCAATTTCGCTTTTCCGAATTGCCTAAATAAAAAACGTAATAGATCAAAATATATATAGCAAGCTCCAATACCACGTATTCCCCGGCAATACCTGCCGTGGAAAAAATGACCTAATGTATCCAAATAAGTACGCCATAATAGCGTCGGAAACAGCCAATCGAACACATAACGCTTGCGTAAGGGTAAAAAATTAATTATATATATGTATAAGACGATGTATATGATCGAATAAGGAATAAAAATATTATTACAAAAATAATACGGAACGCTTATACATAATAATGAGCTACGGCTTTTTCTTTCCTCTTTCCTGTTTTTGATCATAGATTGTTGACCCTCTTTCTCTCTCTCTCTCTCTTTCTTTTTCCTTCTTGTATAAATACAATTTAAATTATGCTGAAGGCATGAAAAAGTAAAAGTTCAATCACGGACTTTTTATAATGTATAAGCCATGTCAGTAAAATATGATGTAGAGATGTTAATTCAAAGCGTAATTCGTAAGATGACTCTTTTCGTTTACGCTTCTTTTCATTTATAACCAGCTATATAGTGTTAATTGGCCATGCCCTAATCAATATAGCAAAGTCATACTCTTTTTTTTTTCTTTAGGATTCTAGGAAGACTATGATTAACCGTAGGCTAGAATTCAGTTTATGTCGTGTCATGTTAGTCCTATTATTTATATAATTGTAGCTGTCTCGTTAATGCTTGTGAACATCGTAGTAATTCTTATTGTATAATATATGCGACTCTTTTCCTTTTTTTTCTTCCTCTTTTTGAAATCAGGAACATATTCGTGTGTGATATATAGCAATGATTCCTCATCGGATACACGACATATTTTACGATTGACAAGTATTGTGTCTTACAATTCACGCAAATCGTACGCGAAATTAAGAAACGGAGCAAGCCTGAGGGGCTCGCACGTCATCTTGCTCGTGTTGCCAAGTATCGTAAAAACACAGCATGTAAAACGGCACGGTTTCGAAATTTTGTAACGGGAAAAACAAGCGTAATCGCGCACTACGACTCCGATTATTATAAATAAAAAGAGGTGGCAATTCTCTATAGTTATCGGAAAAAAAAAAACGAAAATCGTAATTTTCACTCCCCGGCAAACGAAACATGGAAAATTCGACCGTAATAAATATGTGTAAATTGAAATAATTCTGCTTGAAATTATGTCGGAGAACCTGTGGCACCTAAAAGGCCTTGGAAGTTGTATAGCAATAAAAATAGTACTGCTAAAAGTAATACACACAGAAACCTATCCCATACTCGAAATACGATCTTCGATTTTACACTGTCAGTTGTAAAACTGTTTAGTGTGGATAGTTATGAGAGCTTTTAATATTAGTTTAACAATGTAAGCAAAGTTTATCTATTACGTACAGAGTGACTATATAATTCTATACATATTAGGATAATAAGACTTTTGAGATTGTAAAAATCATCAAAAAATCTATCACAATTACCATTTACGTAACAAGTAATTCTCGTTCTTTTTTTTTTATATATTATTGTTGTAATTTAAACATCAAGGCAAATAAGGGGTGAATTTCAACAGTGGCCTAAATTAGCCAAGTAGTCTTCCACAGAGATAAAAATATGTAAAGAGTAAATCTATACTAAAATATTCAAGTATATATAAGGTGAGCGTAATATAATAATTTTGTGAGGTAAAAGACCCTCTCGTTAATGGTCATCCATTCGTTACACTATGAGTTTTTTTTTTCTTTTAATATGACTGGCAAAAATTTTGCAACATGTTCTCTCTTTATTTTGAATATCTTTTTATATTTAACGCATATCATCAGAGACGATTGATGGCCCGCTCTGCAACAGGCGTCATTGTGCTGTAAAAACACCTTGCAGGTGGCAACCAATGGTATCTCATACTGATACACTTCTAATCAATATTTACCTAGCAACAACATCAGAGACTCTTTAAGGACACAACTTATCCTGACGATACTATTATCACAGGCATTATTTATATAACTCTGCTAACCATGACTATTAAATATTTCAGAATTAGTTTTTCTTTTCTTTTTTCTTTTTATATATAAAATTAAAACTTCTAACGTTATACGAGAGATGAGTACGACTGATTAGCTTAGGTGTATGTATGTAGGCTTCGTGCAATTTACTACAAATGCCGATGTTTATGCGCGAACTTTAAAATAGCCTCCTAGTACTGTCCCCCTTGTTTTGCGTTTCTCGTTCGTTTAAATTGTTTTCACTTGCTTCACACGAATAATGAAACCAGACATTATCGATATAATTTCCTGTATGCAAACGAATTTGATAAAGCTAGTCAAGTATAAATATAAATATATATATATGTGTGTATATATATATATATATATATGTATATGTATATATGGATGTGCTACCTAGCATTTGGTATGGCAAGATAGTATTTGTAATTAAATGTTATTGTAGATAATGTAAGGTAACACAGTGTAGCAATCTGCCAAATATCCGATGTATATGTTGTATACACATTGCATTTTTAGTTCAATCAAATCTTAAGGCTGATCATGTAAACAACCCTAAAAAATATGTGTATTTCTATATATGTATGTGTCTTATGTGGTTTTTTCTTTTTCATGTATCATGTTAATATATACATAAATAGAGGTTGTTTAGCAAACTGTACGTTATTTCCCTTTTTTTTTTACATAGATAAAGTATCGTCCCTATATGATATACCGGTGGTATATATTATGTACTTACGAATCTTATATAATATATTACATAAAATCGCTCCCCTGCATTGTTAGAAATGCGCGGGAACGATTTCTGTAATTTTATAACAAATACATTTACATGGTATGGATACATTATTCACTAGCACCACGAACCAATAATTCACACACGCATATATATCATATTCATATGGTGGACCATAATAAAGCATCCTGAGTAAATATTGTAACCATTATGTGTCTCGTCTAATTTTAACAATGCACAAATGGGATCTACTCGTTTGTCTCATAAGTGTAAATAATTATTTCACTTTTTTTTTACGTTCAAAGTATCTTTTCTGTACGACACTTTTTATATAAGATATTAAATGTTTGATTTTCAACATACCATAATCTATTCCTTGCACATTAACGTTGTTTTTATATTATGTTCTCAACTATCATTTTTTTTTCTCAAACGCGCAGAAAGAAATCAGGAACATAGCTCTCGTTTAAGCTTCGTGCCTGCTGCAATGAGGAGTATTGTTTCATTCTCTTCTTTAGAAATACGATATGATAAGAGCAGGAAGTACTACCAACTACCTCGCAGCATGCAACGTTCTTTTTTTTTCTTTTTTTTCTTGTTAAGCGAAAAATTTTGATCCTTTCATCGTAAAATTTATCCTGCTGAGTTTATTAGTTACTTAGAAGCTCTTAAAGGAAAACTTTTTAAACGTAATCTGTGCATTTATATGCATCTTGAAGCATCAGTTAGGACTAAGAAGACAAACATCCTTGATTAATAAAAAATCAGGACGAGAACGTCTTGTTCCGAGCACGCGAATCGAAACCAGCGCATAGAAAGTGCTCGTCGGAGACTAGAATAATTTGATTTATAAACATACTTAAAATACTGACATGTCAAAAATGATGTACAACAACCAATTTTGACGGAAGGCCATTATAAATTGCTTTCTCTACTACAAGCGATCCAACTGGCTGGTTGGTTGCTTACTGGTTGATATAGCTTACTGCTTCTCTCTTTTTATAACTGGTTCCACTTAGTTAATTTAATTTACTTTGGCAGTTTACCAAAATGCAAATTGCTAAGTTACTATTATACTGTTTGGTCGGAGACGTACATTACCTTTCTGCTTTTTTTTTTGTTTTCAACATTGTTACTTTCATAAAACGGGGACGCATTATATTTTTACAACTATTAAAGCTGCATGCTGCACTTGTTTCTATTGCTTCAATAGGCCCAATATTCGAACGTAATGCCTTGGGCATGTCTTTCCCATCTTTCGTTGAGAGCAGTTTCCAAAAAAGTTTTCACTTGCAGGAGGAAGTTTATAACATACTTACTCGTCTGATGCCACTTCACAATATATAAAGAGTGTTTAATACAAGAACATGGTGGTTGTTTTTGGCCAGTGTTACAATATATCCTTCTGAAGTTATTTTTAACCCACAACAGCGAGACACCTATAAAATATAACATTATATTTTAAAGTGCTATTATCACTTTTAAAAATTATTACATTTATAAATGTTTCAGTACAAAAGAAATTGGTTCAATGAATATAAAATATTTTAGAAGATATTAATATTTAGTTATTTAAATTTTATTTTCGATTAAAAATCAGTGCAACAATTCATTATTACTGGTACTCAAATCAACAATTTTTTAAAATAATATATGCAAAATAAGAAAAACTACTACTGATAATAAGGGATAACATATGGCTTAATTTGAGAGCGATCAATTCATTATTGATAGTTCTTAAATATGATTCCAATTCTCAATCTGTATCTTATTATTATTATTATTATGTTGGGATTGATGGATGGCCCATTAATCTAAAAAGCTTTTTAGGCCTCCATATTAATATAAGGGCTAAGATCGAATCCAGACCCTTAGCGTCACTGATCACTCGCTGATCATACCTTAGCACAGAGCAACATGTTATCCCATCCAAGTTTAGTTTTACAAAAAATGATTGGAAAATTGACGATTATGAATAAAATAGAGGGAAACAATATTCGTTTCGGGAGGACTCACATTTCATTAACATTATATAAAAAATTTATGTACATTTAAGATTACAATGTAAAAAATATAATGTTTTACCTTTACATATGGACATTCAAATTCCGATATTAAGGAGCCCGCTCTGGAGAAGACAGCTACATGGAAACGATTCCCATGTGAATCTCCAATTAATACGTCTCCTGCATCGCTAATATCAATCCCGTTCGGGAAATTTGTTACATTCTCACAGCCAATGCGACGCAGGAATTTACCCTCTTCGTTGAACACCACAACACAATGTCCTTTGAAATCGCAAACAAAATATTCTTTGCCTAAAAATTTGTTCATAATTTATGTAATTTTATTGCATAATTATATAATTATTAATATTATAAATTTCATAATTTATGTGTGGATCTAAGTTACTGACAATATAATTAAATTATAATTTCATTGTAAGTGTTGCTATTGAAAAAGCTTACCACTGATAGCAATATCACTTGGTTCTCTCATATAGTCACTACAATCAAACCACCTCAAAAGATCTCCTGTATCACTGATTACGAACACAGTTGGCGACACACTGTCAACAGCCACAATATGACCTTGGCTGGTAACAGCTAGGCCAGCTACGATGTCGATGTAACGAATAGCGATCTTCTTTATAAAGTGGCCATTCTTCGTAAATATCTGCATTCGGGATCGTTCATTTCCGCGATCGCATACAACAAATTTGCCATTATTTCTCATAACAGCTACTTTCCTGGGATACCATAATTGTCCCTCTTCTTTACCAGGAACACCGAATTGAAATTTGAAGGTACCAGTCTTATCAAAAATCTGGAATCAAAAATTTATATAAATTCTGCGCCTTATATACAATCTTTCCCTAATAAAATATTACTAGCATATACCATTATGGAGTATATACCTGAATTCTATGATTATTTGTATCTGCGACAATAATATCTTCATCAGTCCCCAGACAGAATCCATGAGGTGAATTAAATTGCCCTTTACTGGGCCCTAATTGTCCAAACTTGCTTCGGATATGCATAGGTGTTAATTTTGTATTTTGAGTTCTTGGATGACCAGGATAATTCCCTGTTCCTGATCCGGTTACGTGATTGGCAACGGTATTTCCTACTACTACAGGCATATTATGCATAGAATCACCTATTAAGTCATCTAAAAATAAAATATCAATATTGGTAAGCGTATATCTAACATTGAGAAAATTTATTTCCTTTTAAATTTCTTGTTCAAGATATGATGTGCAAAATATTGTGTTAGGTGTAAGGAAAATTTGTTTTTGAAATACTATTGATACAAAATAATCGGGTAATCATCTTACCAGCACCCTGTGAAAGTATCGGCGACGTGGAAGAGGATAATGATTGAAATCCTCCATTTAATAAACTATTAGCAGCCAAGGGACCCAGGTTTGGGGTATCTACAATGGCTGGTGAAGGTCCACGTCCCAATACTAGTCCACCACCACCATTAATGGTAGTATTTCCAAGATCTGCATCAAATAGATGTAATGATAGTAGAAATAATGATACATAATGACTCAATAATTTCTTGGTATATACTAATAACTCGCAATTATATCTCAATATTTTAGAGGATAAATAATATATATATTTATACAAAGATATTATTTTCTTTCAAATTACACTTTAAAATAAAAGCGATGCTAAATCCGATTCTAACTTTATGTCTTTTAAGTTTTTATCTTATTAATCTTATAAACAAATAATTATCAAGAATCCTTGAGAGTTATTTGTAATTTTATTCCGTTAAATTTATCTGTTAAATTATAATTTTCTGAAAGGCATAATATTTGAATGTGAATTAGTTTGCATTATCTTCTGTTGAAATATATGTGCAAGAAGTATATTTTAAAGACATATTTTAAAGTGTCATTAAAAATAAAATAATTATATATATATATATATATTTATATATATTTTTAATATATTTAATATATATACATATATTAAAATAATAAAGATTTCTAATTTTATAACAGTAGGTATAACATAAAATAAAAATAAAAATAAATTATATAACATTTATGTAGCATCAATAATGCTATTTTATATAAAATATTTTTAAAAAAACTTAAAAAATATAAGCAATAGTTCTTAAGGTACCTGTAAATTTGTGGGAAAATCTGGAAATGTATGGGATTATGTCTGGAAGAAATAAGAGGGGAGGACATTGGTATTACTACAGCAAACTTAATAAATCTTTAATGTTACACTTCTTACCTTGATTACCAAGAGTATTTCCTAATTTTGCAAGAGCTTGCAAATTGTTAATGGCATGGCTCGTAGAACTTAGATCTCCAGCAAATAAATCTGCCAAAGTAAAGGACGGAGTTGGACTAGGATTCGAGCTAGGTCCAACCACACCAGTATCGACCATTTCCTTCTCCGCTAAACTGGCCAGCTGTTGTAGATTGTACTCTTGAATGCTAGTCAATCCGTGGATAGGAACCGTACCTGGTGGAAGAGGTACAGGTGGTGGAGGTGGGATGTTTTGAGGACTTGAGGTTGGTGGAATAATGAATGAAGGTTCACCTTCAAAGGAGGATTGCATAGACGTGGGAAGTGAAATGGGAGAGCTTGTGCTGATAGAACTCGGACAACCTATTGAGGTGGTATGGACTATTTGCTGATTTGTAGAGACACCCGATACCGTTGACACTGGTTCAGGATGAGCTTTCACTTCTAGTGTACTTTCAGTGTGAAATTTTCCAAAGATCTCCTGTAATCATTTTTCACATACCGAATATTACAAGAATATATAATTGGATCAAAAGTATTATTGATTTATGCATATTTACCTCTACAGTTTTCTCAAATTGATTATAGTCGGTTTGAAATTCGATAGAGAATGTTACATTATGTTTTGGTGTATTTTTTATTAAATTCATCAATTGCGCTCCAACAATACGTCGAAGTGCTAGGATTTCCACTGCATCGCCGTGTTCTAACAGTCTCGAAGTAAAACGACAAGCGTCTTCTATTTTTTCTGCAGTCTTTTCAACACTGCAACAAAATTTCAAATAGCAGAATATGTTCATTAATGTTTTCATAAAACGAGTAGATGTCCTCCCCTCAATCTTACTTTCAATAAATGTTATTGCCAAAAATTACATTTTACTTAAGTTCTTCTTTCTAATACAAGTATTTTCTTTCTTTTAAATTATCTTAATTTTTAATATGTAAAGCAACAATGATCAAATGAAGTTATTAAATGTATGTATACCTATGAAAAGCATCCATGATTTCAAGTTCTCTGTTTGAATGCAATTTCTCAAGCTCGGTTAACGCATTGTCCTTACACTTTTCAAGTATGGCCTTATAACTTTGAAAAGTCTCCATAATTAAATCTTTTGCTTGATCATGTTGTACTTGCAGCTCACTAAGTGCATTTTCCAATTGTACCGTAGCTTGATCGCATTCAACAATTTTTGCTTTACTTTCAGTCATCAGTTTAATTATTTCCTCCTTTTGTCGTGGTTCCGCATCTGTCAGTCGTTCGTATTGATGCTCTGGTGCTTTGTGTTCCACAAGCAGACACTCATTGCAAATAGGTTCCTAATCACACAATTTTAACATTTCTTATTTCTTATATAAAATTTTTTCAACATAATAAGATTAACATAATTGCTCCAGGCATACAATAGAAATATATAAGAAAAAATATATAAATAAGTACATGAATGAGTATTTCTTTATACATAGATGATATACATGAATTATTATTATTCTTTTTTGCCATGTAAATTTTTTTTCTTTTTTAAACATACTATTCTTTATTTTTAAATAAATAATTGTAAATATATAAATTAATAAAAAATAAAATTGATAATTTCTTTTCTATACATACATATATATATATATATATATAGGGAAAATACATTTTTCAAACAATATAGAGTTAAATACAATAGAGTCAATCATATATTAATTTTTTAAAATAATTTCGAAGTGTCTGTATTCATGCACATTTTTAAAAAAAGAAACCATCATAACTATATTTATAATTAAAATGACACATCATTAATGATGTAATTATTGCAATATATATTGTAATAGTAACGTGTTGATATTTGAGTTCTCAGACCACCAGTCGAGTAACACGTACGATACACTAAATATCGAAAGCATATTGAGAAAGTTGTTCGGTCCTCTACTTACCTGGCACGTATGACAGTAAAACTTCATATTCTCAGCAGGATGACACTCGCAGAATATCGGCTTGTGTATCGGAATAGCTTCGTTGGATTGCTTCAAATCTTCAAAGGCAACTACTTTGTGATGCTCGAAGCAGCGCATGAACTGATGCGCCGTGTTGCAGTTTGGGCACAGGAAATTGGCGCAATCCGAGCAACGCGCCACGGCGCTCTCTTTGGCCTTGCAGGAGGTACACAGTACTGCCATGTTCTCGATCGCGGACATATCCAATATATTGGTGAGAACGTAGTCGCACGTGAGCGACGCGGCGCCCTTAGAACTAACGGAAGTCTCCTGATGGCACACGGGGCAGCTTATGACCGAGCCCACCTTGGAATCCCCGGCCCCGTCCATGAGCAGCTTGTCGAGGCATGCCTCGCAGAATACGTGCAGGCAGGAGAGCACCCTGGGCGAGCACAGCTTGCTCATGCAGAGGGCGCAGCCCTGCGTGCTGGTCTCCCCGTTGCCGCACGCCATCTCCTCCAGGGCATCGCCGGGGTTGCCGCCGTTGTTGTAGCCGCCGACGGAGCTGACGTTACTTCGCTCGCCGAATATATCGCCGCCGTCGATCTCCTCGGTGCCAGCCGCCGCGACGACGATGCCACCGTTGCTGCTATTGCTGCTGCCACTGCTGCTGCTACTGCTATTGCCGCCACCGCCGCCGCCACCACCGCTGCTGCCGCCTCCGCCGCCACCACCACCTCCGTTTGCGACCGTAGGCACCGAGGTGGCTGCGGACGGAACGGCCACCGTGGACGATGCCATCATACGCGATGGCGTCCGCGCGCGACTCACAAGGCGGGAGAGAGAAGGGAGGGGGAGAGTGATGTCCTCGACGTCGTCGTACGACCGAGCCTTTTTATCTCTCACGCCTGCAAAGGGAGCAGGGGGAGGTCCGTCGCGGGGGATTCCTCGCTTCTTCCTCGATTACCCTGCTTCTGCTGCTGCTTCTTCTTCCTCCTCTTCTCGCCACCAGTCAAGAGCGGAGACCGCGAAGATTCTCGGAGCCTCACGAAGCGCGCGACGCTCGAAACATTATACTGTCGGCACGCTCGCACGTTCGTCTCCGCGCGAGAAACAAAACACGAGACCGAGATCGCCCAGGCTGGCTCGTCTGGGCTGGCTGGTCCTGGCCGCGCACCAGGAAACGCACGCGTTTGGACCGTGTACGGGTGCGTGCATGCGCGCGCGCACTCGCGATGGGGAGAAAGAGAGGAAAGAAAAAGAGATGATCCCTCGCTCTCGCTCCTTCCCGCGAGCCTCCGATCTGTACGAGCGTCCGCGTGCGCGCGCGCGGGACTTGCGTATGTGTATATACGTGCGCGCGCGCGCGAATAACGGTTGTCGCGTCGATATATATGTATATAGATATCTATATATATATATATATATACACACGCAATTTCCTATCTTGATAACGCGCCTCGGCCACGAGAATATCGCAGTCGTACAGCTGGGTCGGCTTACCCGTCGCGCGTTTATTTACATCACGTCACTGGCCACACTGGCAGCGCCGTCGTTCTCGTCCCCGTCCGGCTCGTCCTCGTCGTGTCGCGATGCACTAAAACTCGGCGCGCTCGACGTTGCAGCCCGCGAGCATTACGTCAACGACGTCCCGAGACGTGCGTGCAACGCGGCTCCTTCCCCTTCACGTTCGGCGACCGGCTGTAGCTCGGTTTCGTTATCGACGCCTCGGCCGCCGAGTATTTCGCAGTTCTTCATACGTGGAACAAACGAATAAATCATTCGAACCGAGAAGAGCTCGTCCCCTCGATGCGGCAGCCGTCGGGGGTTCGAGGTCGAGATGGGAGACTCGACGTTGGAAAACGTGATGCTGGCGTGATGCGCGACGGACCGGCCACGCGGCGCCCTTCTCTCCCGGCGGGACGAGAGTTGATTGGTCGCCGCGCTGGACCTGCTCGCGCGAGACGCGTCGGCGAATTAAAATCGGCCCTGATCGCCGTGAAAGACGAGGCGCCATATTTAAATATAAAATGAACGTATTCAGAACAGTATTTATAAAGATGTTACATTCGCGAACTGTTTCGGACGTGTTTCGTCTCAAAGAAAAATTTTTGAAGGTTGCTGATGCAACTTTACGCTTAAAAGTAACCTCGCTCCTACGGGGGCATAAGATATTGATATTTGGCCATATTCTGTCTCGGCAGAGATCAGAGATGCCAGGAAAAAATTGAAGAAGAAGTATAAAGTCATTCTATTCTTGTTTTACGTTTACAGAAAGACTAAGATAGAATGACGCGCTAATATTTTATAAATGTGTTCTGAATACGGACCATAGACGTAACATTTACTATGAAAATATCTTTCTCTTTCTTTTCTTTTTCCAGACAGAGATTATATTGTAATGTATATATATATTTATTTTTAAGTTAGTAAGGATCATAAGATGCAAAGTACAGTGAATACGACAGAAAGACAAATGTGACAGAATATTGCAACCAAATTGTGTGGGACAAAAGAGTGCATGTTTTACAATGGAATTAAAATGTAAAATGCTTTCCTGGTAGAGATAAAACAGGGAAAGAATTGAATGATTTAAGCGCAAGTTAAAAAAAATATTTTTTGTCTACTGTAATGATCCAGATAGCATAAAGAATTCAAAAAGATTTTTCTTTAATTTCTGATTTATGAAATGAATTTTTTTCATCTAATTTCTGTTCCAAAAACATTCTGGAAAGTTAAAAAAAATTCGCTTTTATGTCACCAATTCTGAGCCTTTTTTCGGATACGATAAGAATTCTTTTTACATTCTTCTATGAAATTCTTTTCGAAAGAATTTCTTTTGTGTTTTTATTTGAAATAGATTAAGTATGTTAATTCATAAAAAATTTTAAAAAGTGGATCCTTTTTAAATTTCTAACAATCATCCGTGCTATTTGGGTAGATAAGATACTTAATTTGCACAAATAGCCGCGACAGCTAATAAAAATCGTTCATTCATTCATTCATTCATTCATTCATTCATTCTCTGATAAAATCTCCCGATTGATTTAATATCAAAATAGATTTCTATCGGATCTTTTTTTAATTTTTAGCGAGGAAATTTCCTTCCACCTTTATTATGTATGTACTTGCTATATATTATATATACACTGTCAGAAACGTCGCGTTAAATCAATGCCGAGCTCTATAAAAAGACCAACTGAAGGACGCTGAACGAGCTCTTTTCCTCGTTCTCGCGGTAAATGTCAAATCGCGAGCGGCCATTTTCCTTTCGGGTCGCTTGGTGCTTCGCGCAATTCCACGCTCGCGCACATATATATATATACACACACAGGCGCGCACACACGTACGCACGTCTTGTGTGCGCGAGTGTCTCATGGCGAGCGTCACACAGCTGACGTGTATACGTGCATACCGACCGCGCCGAGTGGAATGGTACGCGACGAGCGCGTTAAGACGGGACCACAGCACCGCGGCACGGCACGCAGGACAGCTCTCGGGGGGTGAAACGCATCCCAGCGCGACCGACGTTCTCGCATAACCTCGGCGACGTCGCCGGTGATTGATTGCCGAATGCCCTGCGAAGTCGCGAGCCACCGTTGAACGTGGCGAATCGCCTTTCCCGAAAGGTAAGTACCGTACCCGTATCCCGTCGAACACGCGATCGGAGAAGTCGACGACGACTCGCTCAACCCTCCCCGAAGGCACGTCCAACTCCGAACTCTCCTTCACTAACATTAAAAAAAAAAAAACCAATGAAAAGAGGGTAGAAGGGGGAAAGAACACGTGCGATGACCAGGTCGAATGTGAAAGGCAATCAAGATGGAATCATTCATGATTTCATCCAACATGCCGAGCACTGGCTTGGAATATCAATGACTGTGTACTCTTTTATGTTCAAAGCTGAGAACTCACGTATCTTAATGTAATAAAATTGAATAATAGGAGTGTTCATGTTTTACTGTTCGCTATCATAGTGTCTTTTTGTGTCTGTTATTCGAATTGAGCAATATATGTTTAATGATATAACTGTGCAACTGTTTATATGGATAAATGGGATTTGTTTCTGTTTGCAGATGTCGTTGACGTTTCAGCAGATTATATTGGACGCCAAAAAATTGGTCATACGAATATCAGACCATGAGAACACAGCAGATACCCTGATAAGCGAGGTAGAGGCTGTGTGTGGACAAATTGATAACATGAAGCAGGTAAATATATATTTTATAAATATACATATATTACAAATGCTAAAAGTTTATAGTTTGCTAAATTACATATTTCGAATTTGTGTCTGCAGTATCAAGAAGAAGTAGAAATTTTAAATACAGAAGCAAAGCAAAGACCGCACTTGCAGCTGATTGCTGGGATCCAAAGGGAAAATAAACATTTGCGAGAAATACAGGCAGAAAATAAGGAATTGAGGAACGCGTTAGAAGACCACCAGCATGCACTTGAACTCATAATGTCTAAATATCGACAACAAACTGCCTCTTTATTACGTCTCAGCAAAACTGATTATTCATCTATGCATAATTCGAAATACGCTAATGTAAGTAAAAAAATTCTGTCTTAAATAAATTAAGATTTATAAAATTTTTACTATAAACTTTATAAAATACAGATATGCTTACTAATCTAATTGGAAATGCACAACTACAGCGTAAAAAATTATAAAAAATATGTTGATGTATATATTTAATTAATATATGGATATTTCGTTCATTTACAGATAATAACCAGTCAAGCAGAGAAAATTAATGAAATGGCAGCCGTAATGAAGACAGCCGCTGCCTTAGATGAGGAAAATGAATTGAAGGAGAAGGAGACACTTCATACCTTAAAGGAGGAGAATGCCATGCTCCGAGAAATAGTGAATATTGCAAATAAATACGGTTCCTTAAATAAAGAATGTTCTGTAGAAAACAAAACTGTTCAAACCGATCCGCCAATAGATTAAAGAAGTATTTGCTAGAGTTTTCGAGCCTTTTTATAAAAAGTTGATCAGTATTTATTTCACACACACAAACTCATATTACTTACTAGATAGAATCTATTACATATAGGTAAGAAGTATATGTGCATGTTGTGTAGTATATGTATGCGTATTGAACGTTTTGTAAAATAAATTGTACAAGCAATCGTTTGCAATACATATTTATCTTATAATTTATATCATTTATTAGTTACCGAGATTATTATCGTACATCTTTTTATATATTTCTATAAAGTGCAACATTTGTTAGAGGAAAAAAATAATACAGTCAAAACTCTTTATTCGATCGGAACTCGTAATTCGAATAGAGATTTCGTAAAAATGTTGTAAATATAAAAGATGCGAATATTTGGGTTAATAAAATGTATAAAAGTATAGATAATGTATTCTAAAAAAATTAAAAATTAAGAAAAATGTTATCAACAAGATGGTTTTATTTCAAATTAATATTTAAATTCTTAATACTCTATGATTACATAATATTTTCTCTATAGTTTTAAAAGAAATTATCATATACTTAATATATTTATATCAGTTTACGGTATAAAACAAAATATTTAATATCCTAATAAATTTGCAGAAATAACGTTGGATAGAGAATTTTTCCATCTCTAATTTTGATTTTAATTAATCAATTTATTCGATAGAATTATTTCCATATGCTGAAATAGTTTTGCTAACTACTTTTGTAAAAGAATATTATATTCCTGATAATTTATTACTTAGCCTTTTCAAATTACTATTGTCGTTCATTATATGTGTCACTCACTTTAATTTATCGTTTTAGTCTTTTTTTATCCGGAAAGACTTGTTTCGTTTGAAGGAAAATATTTTTTTTTAACATTGTCCTTGGTTTAAAAACTTTCTCGGCAAGGACCTTTGTTTCGCAAAAGTGTCCATGCAGTAAAGGGTAAAAAAAGGTAATGCAGAAAAGGATACGCGCGAAAAATTTCAGATTTATGAGCACTTTTTCTATTCTGTGAAATGCTTTGAATACTTATAATTCAGTGTTGTACTGGAGGGGGCATATAGTATTATATACGTATTCCTAACACATTAACTGCTTTTTTACTGAATATAATGTCTATTCGCATTGCGAAAAACTTCGCATTGAGAATAATTGTTGATATATCGAGTAAATAATAAAACAAAAATATCTATAATAAAAAAACAAAAAATATCCATTAAAAAACAAAAAATATACAAAATTTTTATTTTACTTTTTTTTTTCTTTCCTATGATACTGTGCTTATATAAACCGTATAAAAACCGTATATATATTATTTTCTCGATATGCAAACAAAGATTTCGTATAAATCAGTAATAATTAAAACAGTACAAGTAAATAAAACAGTACAAATATACTCGTTCAAGGATAAAAAAACTTTGTCGTTCACATATTTCTGCTGCAACTTTTATTTTAGTACTTCGCAATGGTGTATAAAACGAAGGATATTTTACTTTAGATTTATATATACGTCCGGAACTTATATTTTTTTTCAATCCTTCTACTACAATGCCTTCTTTTCGTACTTTACAATAGAAAAAAATTGACTTTCACATGTTTATTCTTCTCTTATCTTTCTGCACGTAACTCTTTCCTGAATCCCTGAAACTGCACAGGCAGAGAATGAATCCTCTCGTTTTTCGATCAAAACAATACAAACAGGCATGGCAATACGCCAGGTTTTTTTTTTCATTGTTGCGAATATTACGTGTTGTCGATGTTGAATTGCACACTGACGGTTTTACGACGTCCGTTCTTATCCCTTTTTTCTATCCCTTTTCTTTTGTGAAGGATCCTAAATTTGCGATGCGATCAGGTAACGAATTTTCAGACAAATAAAAATGACCATGTACAAATTGCAATTCTCTAAATTTGGCTTGAAGGGTAGTAAAGAATTCCTTCGATGCACTGAATACATTTTATAAGTAAGAACGTATAAAAATAAACCTGTAAACATATAATGAATATAAAATATAAATAATAATAGGATATAAATAATACATAAAATATAAGTAAGCTATAAAACAAAGTGCAAAAGATATAAATATACATTTTCCTGAATACGTAAAAAGATTAAAAAGACATAAATTATCTCATCTTTTTCAGTTTTTAGTGTTTACTTTATGATATGAGTTTCTCAATATCAAGAAATTTTTTTCTTTTCTCTAAAAGAATGTATTAGCTTGCCGTTACTTATTTACTTATCGCAGACAAAATAATATTTGACCTGGATATGACTGTCCCTTCGTATCTTTGGCAAATATAAGCGTCAAGACGGCTCGAATCGTCGCTATTATTATCCCGCGCAATTACGAAGAAATTGATATGATCGAGCGCATTAATGGCGCATTCATCGAGATCGCTTCACAATTCATCGCGGAGCTTCTTCGTACATTTTTCGCGAGCAGCTGAATCGCGCGATTAATTGTGCGCAAATTGTATAGAGGCTCACTTCCCAAGCATGTTGCTCGAAGAAATTCAACGCCCGGCTGCAACCCGCGTGTCCTATATGTCATTAACGCACTCCCAAGGGCGCATGCATGTTGCACGCGAAGGAACGGACGCCCCGATACCAACTCGATTTAGGGAGCGGGGTAGCGTGGAAAAACTTTAAACCGGCTCCGGATTGCAGTTAACTACAGGGTGTCCCCGGAAATTTTCACTCCCGTTGGAGTGGATTTAAAATTTTTTTTAATCTTAAATCTTAAATTGCGATAACAATGAAAAATAGCGTGCGCGAGGCGCGCGTTTCACATTTGCTTGTATTAAATAAATCTAAGAAGAAATGAAAAACTTCTTAACAGATAAGGTTTTAAGTGATGGAAAGTTTTGAGATTCTACTAATCACTTTTAAAGATTGTGTAAATTGACAGTTCTGGAAATTTCATTATTTCTCGCACAAGAGATGCAAATTAACTATAGAAACCAACATTTCCTACTTATTAAAAGGATCATTTTTTATCACATGGTACTTGTAGGTAGTCGTATAAATTATTATAAAAAATAAAAAGAAATATTTCATTAAAATAAAGGAAATGATTGATGAAAAATTATGAAATTATTCATCTTTCTTTTCAAAATAATTTTTTTCTATTAAAAGATTAATCTTCATGAAGAATTCACAAAAATCACTTTATTTATTACGAGATATAATAGTATATTACCATAAAATGGAATTGAAATTTGGACCGCAATCATGGAATTTAGTCGCGAATAAAAACTAAATTTTTACTTTGTAAACACCGAAAACGCAAATAGTGCACCTATGAATAGTGGCTTTGATTGTATAAGAAAAAAATTATTGGAAACGTGTGGGATATGTTGAATAGTAGTTTGCAGTGAGTTTATGAAGCCTTATCAAATATGTGGTAAGCGACTTTGTGATTCCGCCTCAAAGTCGCTTACACTTTCCAACTCCGTTTATTCATATGAAAAGTTCTGCGACATCAATTGCGAATAAAATATATTAATCCTGAAGCGACAAAATTCCTTTGGACGCATGTAGTCAAAGGGTTACTTTCCAATTCCTTTTTCCTCTTCCCTTCAATTTCGGACTCCCCATCGGGAAGAGGGTCATCGTAGACAAGAACACCGTTTTCGGAAAACGACCTTCTTTACCGTTTACCTTATGTATTCAATATAGAACACTTGCTGGCAGCTGTAGAGCTGCCCAAGGAAAACAGTTAACAAGTATTCTACGAAGAGTCAAGCGAAACAGCGACTTTCCTCAATCCCGTTTCTTTTTTCCAGTCGTGACTGAGATAAATCGGACACCCGGTATAATTGGCACACACGCTCACGCCCGTTCATGCACGTGCACACGCATGTGGGGAAAGTAACTTACACGCGAACGATCCCAGCAGTGCTGTACAATTCACGCATCTACGCGTCTCGTTTTCTTTCGGCATCCTCATTGGACAACCCTATCCATCAAGGTCATCCTCCCTCTCTCTCTCCCTCTCTCTCTTTCTCTCTCTTTCTCTCCCTCTCTCTTTTTCCATTTTCCCGTGAGCCCTCTTTTTATGCATCGCGTTCTCGGATGCGATAGAAGGATTTTTTTTATAGCGGTGTGCCCTTGGAACCGACAATGACCGGGCTTGCGTTTCCTACGCTATCTAACAGCGAGGCACCTGTTACGGCCGTTGCTCCTTTCAATCCGATCAGCGATCATCGATTTTCTGCCGCTACCGCTCTTGCGCCACTACGGCCGTCGATCCCTATTGAGACAGTGTCATACTTTCTGCCTTCCCACACTTTTCTCCTTTCCCAAATTGCTTTATGTTGCTCTTTTAATAACATTTAATTTTCAATACATTTCGCTATAAATAAATATTATATTATTATTACATTAATATTAATATTAGTTTCCTAATTTATATGACTCTTTTTTGACAGTGAAAATTATTTCGCTTGTAAACTTTGTCTGAAATTATGTCAAAGTAGCTTATAGGCTCTTTAGCCTCGATTTTACTTATCATCGACTGTGTACATACATACATACGTATAATATGAAGAAAATTCTTTGTTTTCTCTTTTGCTCTTTTGAAAAATATATAATTTTTGAAGTTTATTCAAAAATTGCATAAATAAATTAATAATTACGTATCTGACATTATTTTATATATGTATATACATACATATATACATGCAAAATATTATCACTCATACAGCATAAAACTTACAGTAACATATTACAGAAAGATAGCAATCTTGTAGCAATATTGCTACAATGTAATTACAAGTTTTGCGCTGTATGAGCGTTACGAGTTTTTCTATAAAAATCAGTCGCATAAAAATCAATCATCTTGATATCGAGTCACTTTTGAAATCTATGGTAACGGCGCTGGCCATTGCATATTTATTTATTTTGGCAAACATTCAGCATCGGCATAGGGGTGCTGCAATTAATCAGTCACTACAACTTTGCAATTAACGGGAAGAAAAGCAAATGAAATAATAAACTTGGTCAAACTTGGCAAATTTGCCGTGACTCTTCTGAAATGACCGCGTGGCAGCGACCCTTTTTCCTTCTTTCTCGCTCTTTCTTCTCCTCTTTTTCTCCCTCTCGTTTTCGGTAGATTCCTCATGTGGAGTCATTGCTCGCTCGGCTGAGAAAGTCGTTGGACGAAAACGCCCGGTGCATCGACCACGGGGTTGTCGAACGGGCGGAAGCCCGCAAATAGAAACCAGTTTCTCCCCGATTGCGACTCTTCTTCTAGCTCCTCTCTTCTCTCTTATTCCTCTTCTCCTTTCTTTTTATTTTCTTTCAGATCAATGCCTCCACCACGCGGAAGTGTTACAAGGTCGTGTTATGGGTTAAAATCGCATACGCTAACTTGACACGCTACTTTTGCAAATGTGCACAAGTTCGCGAGATGTCCATATTTTGTAAAGCGATCGCTTTCGAACCATTCTCTCACTCTCTCTCTCTCTCTCTCTCTCTCTCTTTGTCTCTCGATATTATCACACACGTTGTGTTTGTTTTGAATCATACATTTCTCACAAGATTGTTATACATTAAAAAATAAATTACATTAAAAGATAAATCGAAACAGGGCACAAAACATATTATAGGAAAGTAAAAGAAAACCAAAATGTAAACAATAAAGGATGCTACATTGTTAAATAAATGTCTAGTTTATTACTAAAAAAAAGAACTGTGTTTCATTCTGTAAACAATTTCTTTAAGATATTGGCTGGTTTCATAAAGCGCGCATGTAGGATAAAGTCATTATCGACTATTAAAATTAAAACCGTTATCAGTTAAAGAATAATTGATATTTTTATTTCTAATTAGTCTCAAGTGAAAGAGAAAACATTTGTGTTTTTATGTACAATAGGTTTTCAATCTAGGTTGAAAACAAACCAAAAAGACAAAAATCGGGATTTGAAAAAAGTGCACGTAATATCGCTTACATTGCAAATTGTCATTAATTTATGAGCTTTTAAAGAATTATATTTATATGTATATTTATTATTTCTTACATGAATTATTTTTTATATAAATGTTTTGGAGGATTTACTTGGCAAATTTTTAAATTGTAATTATTATATTTAAAACACTTCTTCTTTTTTATTAAAATTTAAACACAATCTCAAAATATTTTTTTATTATAACAATTTAAAAATATAATTAATTAAAAAAATTGATATTATTACCCAGTATTGTATATATCTCTGGCGATTGAGTGCAATTTTTTACCTACACTAAAAATACCGTCACAAAAACAATAATGTTGAAATAAATATTCATACATTAAAAGAATATTTTAATTTAACATCACCCTATGGGATGTTAAATTTTATTGTTATTCCGTAATGTTTCAATTAACAGTTCACTTAAATGCATCTCTTGTATCAAATGTGTTTCCCTTAACCTTTAGAGGACCGGGATGGCCACTTAAATGGCTACTAAGGTAGACACCTATTTATTGAATATTATTAATACATAATACGTACATTTACATATAAAATATAAAAAAATATATATATAATGTAATATAATATATTGTAGGAAGTAGTTTAGCTCGTAATACCCAATTTTTTGTTTCATTTGCGTATGTATTTATTTAGATTTCCACAACAATGTTAATGGTTGCAACATTATTTTTATGTAAATTTTCGATAAAAATCGTGATCAGCGATATCAAAAACCCCCTAGAAACCTCTAGAAACCCTAAAAATATCATTTTCAAAATTTCCGTATCCCACCGGGCCGGGATGGCCACTATAGTGGCCAGCAACAAACTTCGAAACTATTTAGAACATGTAAGTTATATGTAAAAATTTTCCGTGAAAAAAATTCAAAGTTTCAATGGAAATATCTCGGCCCTCTAAAGATTAACGCTGTAATCATAATATGTTTTTCTACATGTTTAGCTTCTAGTTTAGTATATTTTAGACAAATATTATCTTTACGAAACATTATCAGTGATAATTTACGTGGATGATATTATTCCACTTTACCCTTATATGCGCTTTTTGGAATTTAGTCATTGTTTTTTTTCCATCAAAAGGTTTTCTTTAATAATTGATTAGATATTTTCTTATCGTTTAATAATTTTTTGGTTTTTTTTGTGTAGAATTCTTTATTCATGACGAGTATGGCATTTCTTTTATTGATATGTGTAAATATGATTATTTCGACAAAATTGGATAGTTAAGTTAAGCATGGAAATTAATTTTAGATCTATTGTGTTACTTGATTTTATATCTTCTTGTGTAATAAACTAGAAATTTTATTTAATAATAACATCTTTTATTGTTCATATTTTGATTTTCCTATAATGTGTTCCTTTTTTTCTCATATTGTAATATAACGCGCCGTTCTCTTGTGAGAAATGCGTGATTGTATCCATCGACCCATAATTCCAAAACAGATGCAAAGATTTTGTTATAAATGCGCGATTCGTTGATCACTAATTTTTTTGTATGAATTTTTTCCCTTTCTTTAAGATTTGACAAGTCTTAATTTTTTTCTTAGTCTTTTCGAACATGAGTAGGATATGCTCATCTTGGCTGAGATGAGTGTTCTCGTAAGTCGGAAGAGCCATAATCCTTGGAGACTGATAAGGAGTAATAGTGGTAGTCGTGTAAAAATGTTCTCGCGAAGATATATCCGAGCGTAGTCGCGTAAAATATTCATGCAGTTTAAAAGGATTCTTGAAAAAGTTCAGGATTTGTACATCTTACTTTTGTCTATTCGGACATTGCGTAATCTGTCGTTGACTTTTCACGATTTTTATACTTACAATTAGTATTTTACACAGGTCAGCACGTACGGCTAGACCATCAGACACGCTCCGAATCTCGAATGCGCAACGTCGCGCGTTAACGCATTCCTGACGCCGAATGCACGTGATTGAAACGCGGTATTGCGATAATGTGCTTTCTCATCGTAAACCCAAAATTATCGCTATAGATCAGATCAGAAAATTGTTTACTTTCGAACCTTTCTTTCTTTATCTTATAAAATACATATTTTTAAATAAACAACCAGAATTTCTCAAATTAAGGAAATAAGATAAGTTAACTGTGGTAGATCTTGTTCTATGATTTGCTGCTCTCGTGTTTCATATGCCATTCTCGAGAAGTTCAAAGGCTGACAGTCACCAAGTACACAGAGCAGCAAATACAATGTGTATAACAACGTCGTGTCGATTGTGTAAGCACGATACGTTGTTAGATATCCGTGCTCCCTGCATAAATGCTTAAAATGTGCTCTTCGCATAATTGAAGACTGACGTGGCTCCCTTCCTTCATTGCGCCACAATTTTACATTTTTCACATTATCTCAACAATGCGCGTACCTTTTGTTTTCTGTTGACATATGTCTTAATTATCATCAAACTGTGTGCATCAAATGCCCAGACATAAACCTAAACCTGGACATTCTTATTACGTTAGTTTTTAAATGTAAATAATTAAATGTGAATTAAACTCTCTTGCAATATGGAATACATATTAGATGTGTGTATATGTATGTTTATGATTGAAAGACTTTGAATATTCGTATTTAACGACCAAAATGATAACAATGTCTAGGTTTAGATTTAGATTCACATATCCGATATGGTATTTTTATCTTATCAAGAGACACGGTAGCATCTCTCGTCAAGTATTGCCTTTTACAAGGCAAAAGTTTTTTTAAGGCATTGCACATAAATGTTAATTTAATAAATTCTGCGGATATTATATAAGTCACGAACATAATTCTCTCTCTCGGGTTCGAGAATCATACAAGAATTTTTTTCAGTGCCTAAACGCGCCGTCGGCCAAAAAGAAGAAGAAGGGCGAAGGAGCATCGGCCGCGAGCGAATAGGTCGGGAAAAATCACATGCGTACGAGCACGTGTACATGAGTGCGTGCGTGCGTGCGTGCGGGCGTGCGGGCGTGCGGGCGCGCGTGTATGTATGTATATATATACGCAACTAGCCAGCTACAAAACTGTGTAGATGCCATGTGTACGTGGTAGATGCAGTTTTAGGAAATCACGCACGCACGCATAAAACACGTGGCAACGCTGCCGCGAGCTAGCATTCCACGTGATCCCAGGACCGGTTTGCGGGTTGCCGACCCACTAACACTCGCCTAATGCAGATAAACCCACGCCCTATATGTGGGGTACACGTCGCTTATTTTTTATTGCGACCCGGCACGCCGAAGCCCGCGGGCCCGCGTTGCCGCGAGCGCTCGCTCTGCGCGCGGCGCTTCACTGATTTTCAAAGTCACGAGAAGAGGCGCAGAATAAAAAAAATGGGAGAGAGAGGTGTAGGAGAGGAAGAAGAAGGAAAAGACACGTCGGGAACCTAAAATTATGCGGCTCCTAGAGAAGGACCGGTCGGTCCCGACGCCACTTGGCGACGTCAAGCTTTGATTAATAATGCAAGCGATTCTATCTTGATGCTAACTTTAATACGACTATTATTAGTAATGTGTTTTGTGATTATTCACCAATTGACCAATACCTAAATAAAGTTATTTATTTTTTCGATTAATTCGTCACTCTCATTCAGTACTGCCCATTCTCCTTATCGCGCACTGCTTGATCGAGAGATATCGAGAGGTCTCAAGTAGAACAGGAAGTAATGATAACATCAAAGTGACGTCGAAATGAAAATAATATAATTTCAAAATTCACCTTTCAATCATAATTTAATAATTTTTTTGTCATTTTGACATCATTTGAGGTCACTTTGACATTCTTATGATTTTCTGTTCTACCTGGGACTCCATAAGATAATTATTTAAATTAAATTAAAAGGTTATCTAGATTCCTACAATATTAGTCAAGCATTAGGAGTCTTCTACAATAGTTGTGATCTATGACAACCAATGAGCAGAGAATTTAATGTATAGAATTTGACGCCAATTAACTATCGCAAAACGCAACTGGCAACTTGCAACTATTGTAGAAGGCCCCTTGGTGCTATCATTGGACGCGTTCTGATATTCTTTGCCAGTACTGAAAATTTATTGTTTATGTTATGTATACTATAGCTGGTATATTACGACATACACTATAGATTTTCAGTATTGACAGTGAATAGTGGAAATATTAAAATGCCATAATATATCAGACATGTACGTGGCTCTATTGTTTAAATAATGATATTTCAATCAGAATTGTAAGATGTTATAATGTTCAATGCGTAAATTGATAGATTCGAGCAAAAGTACAAACTTAAGGAGTTCCCCTACGTAATCAATATTATTATAAATATAATATTACACAATATTATATCGTGTAGGAATTATATTGAAATTTTGAGCAATATATCGTGTCAATAAAAAATTACACAATAAAATTAAGAAAAAAATTTGCACAATTTTCGTTTTTTAATCTTCCAATTTTATGAACTACAGCAATATTGCGCAATAATACAAACGGATCAAACGAATCCAGACGAATACAAACGATCCAATATTTCAATCCAAATTGCACAATATATTTCAAAAAATGTTTGATTGACACAATATATAGCACAAAAACATAATATATTGCAGATATCTTTTAATATAACATGATTAATATTATGTAATATCAAATATTACATAATACTATTCCGCGTCTGACAAATAATAATAATAATCTAAATTTCATTATTATAATATTAATTCTTCTTAACAATTATAAACTGCGTCTTGTATTATTCATAATTATGTTATTTATTCGCATAAAAGAACATTAAATAAACAGTGAACGATTAATTCTTAAAAGATAGGAAGATATTTCTTAAGTTTGAAGCATCTTTTTCCCTTCTAATAAAGATTATAAAAAATTTAATAATACATTTTTGGAAAGTGCTATTTCTTGTTAGTACATTGCAGTACACGTGCTTGATACAGCTGCTCGTACCTGCTGTTTCATCTAATCCAAATTATAAGTGGCATCTAGGGGATCTGCCAGCAGCTTGAGAATATCAGGGTCCCGCAAACGGTGAATGCTTTTTTACCCAACACTTTGTCTCGCTGGTAGATTTTCTCCAAGCCAACCCGATGCACTTGGCTTCTAAATCCGGCTCCATCATATTTACAGTTATTAGCGAGATTCCAACTCGTAAGTATTATATAATTATAACATGATATAAATATTGTGCAATTATTATTATTGTTTTTAATTACAATTAAATTATCACGTTAAAGTGAATGGAAATGCGTTCAAAGAACAACGTCATAAATTGAACAATGAGTGTCGCGTTATCATCAATGATTAATGATTTATCAAAAACATGATTGTGATTTGTTACACACACGACACGTTTATGTACGTACTTTTCATGTATGTACGTGAAGAGTCAAATGTATGCGTGCAATTTTGAAAATAAACTGCTTGTGATTCGTTGCATGCGTCCTCAAGATACGAGCAATATGTTTGTATGAGATATAGTTATTTAAGAATTCAGTAGCTTAATGGCAGGATACCACCCATGTTTTTTCGTGACCGGATGATGATCGGCGGAAGTCGGCGAGCTGAGCGTAGATTTTACTAAGCTATTGCCATGGGATCTTTTTGTTTTGACCTTTCACTATCCTGCGACAGGAAGGGCGCGTTTACGTAAAAATTATACAATGACGAATGTCAAGGTTTGCTACCTATTTTATTTGGCCGTCTTACTTTCCACTTAAAATTTTTATAAAATTTTTGTAAATAATAAATAAGTAATTAGACAAATAGAGAAAGAGGAAAAAAACAGTATATTCAATGTACAACATCCTTCCTAATAAAAAATAAAACCCATATTTTATAAAGTGTAGGTTGAAGAATTACCTTGTATAAATTAAAAATGTTAATGACGCAATTCACTTTAATAAAAATGAAATGCCTCTTCTAGCTCTTTTTATCGCGCAACCATCTAAATTAACGAAATACAAATTACAAAAGCATGTTGATATTGCTTTAAATCTTTTAATTAGAGTTCTGGAAACGCACAGATGTATCGTGCGACGATTCCATTGTTGACCGTAGCTGCATGACATAATTGCGAGAATGTAGAATCAGTCGCGAATTCCCCTCCGAGATCGCCTTCCACATGACCCACATTTCACCCGGAAGCGCTCCCGTTCCGTTCTGCATTTCGCGCAACGGCGAACGAGACCTACGCAACACCTGTTACAGCCACTCGGTAAATAGGGTATTACGGTCAATGGTCAGTAAATTGTAAAGGCGCCGAAAGGCAGAACGGATCGGCAGATGGATATGCAGAGAGGCAGAGAAAAAGGGAGGGAGAGAGAGAGAGAGAGAGAGAGAGAGAGAGAGAGAGAGAGAGAGAGAGAGAGAGAGAGAAGAAGAAAGCGAAGGCCTAATTCTCTTTCAGGCATAAAGCATAATTGCACTTGCCGCGCAGGGCTTGTGGGGACTGTAGGGTGTGTACCGGGGATGCCTGCACCACCAGACGACGGATATTTGGTCCATTGTGCTGGCGACAATGTGTCAGCAGGTAGTTTTGATCATCGATCGGGGTCAATGACCTTGCAATGTGGCCGGCAAAGGGCGAGGCCGCGTCGTTCTGTCCGTGAATAGTCCAAATATAGTCGGGCGCGTTAATGGGCGCACAGTGAACGCACGATTATCGACCCGATATATATGTACATTGGATCCGTCTAAGGGACACGTCGTTCGCCTTTACGTAATTAAAGTTAATTAACCGTGCGGTCCGATTCGCGCCCGTGATAGAAACAAGAGGAATCGGCAAATCGCGTGCCACGAGGTATTCGCCGGACACGATTAACGCACCAGGTCGTACGGCGATCGACGTTACGCTCGCGCATGCACGCGTAACGCACACACGCGCATATACGCGCGCACGCGATGGACATTGAACGGGCAGGGGAGCCGGGGAGCACATCGCACACATCTCCATATTCCTCGCTCGCGAGGAAGAGAAAGATCGGGGGTTGGGGGGGATAAGAGCGGGGAAAAAGGAGGAAAAAGAGAGAGGAGAGAGGGCGAGAACCCGAAAAGCCAACGGCGCGATAGCAAGCATCTTCGAGGCTTATGAGGAACCTGTTTTTCTTTATAGGATTTCCACCTCGTCCTTTCTCGCTCGTCGGCGTAATGCTATAACGAAGGGAGAGCCTTCTCTTTCGGGATGCTGAAGGAGAAAAAAATTTCCCGTCCCCTTTCCCATTTTGATCGTAGCTGCCGACTTTTGTGTGGATCAAAAATTCGATCTCGAGATCGGAGTCACGGTAGATTGCGACCAGCACGCTCGTGAAAAAGCGCTAATGGTCCACGCTCTAGGAAGAGACGTTAACATACAAGATTGATAAAATACCTGTACATCCATACGCGTATCTGTAATCGGTATTTGTTTATACTGGTTTCGATCCTTGCTTCACATCGCGGAATAATATCATTTTTTTTTTAATTTCTGACCAACCGTCTGATAATATTTTTTTAATTTGTTGCAATTTTAATAACGTACGAATCTCAAAAAAATATGCAATCACAATGAGTATTAGTTATGTACTTAATTATTCATTTGAAATAAAGCCATCTTTTTCAATTACATTTTTCTTAACTTTTAATTTTCTTGGAACGCGTCCCCTATACTTCTGCATTTACCATATTTCTCGTTTTATCATATTTGTAGCATTTTGGCGGAATTTATCTCCCACTTTGTGTGATTGCATAACTGCTTGTTAAAACATAGCCTCTTACGATTTTCTAGCATACTTAAATTCCCAACTAGTAACAGGACACATTTAAGTTTATTGGCTCAAGATGCGAAAATCCTCCGATATCATTTTATGAGTTTTCCTGGTCATATGAGATTTCAAGCAATCAATCATTTGTTATGATACAGTATCGATGCCTGTATGCACAGTTGCGCCAAAGAAATGTTATCGTTTGCTATTGCCATCATTGTGAACATATCTAAGATAGAACGTACGGAACGTACGGATAGAAATTTTATGACGATTTACCAAACTATATGATAAAGAAGTCGTAGTCGGCGCCACTTTTCTCTATCGCTTTGCGATAATGCGTGACGTTTTCCCAATGTTCTTCTATCAACAATGAGAGATATCTATTTCGCTTGTTTTTTCGACCATGAAAGTTTTTCCTCATTGCCCTCAGGTAAAATATTATTATCTAATTTTACAAAATATTATAAGACATTACAATGTTTTATAAAATTATGAAACATTTATAAGACATTATTGGCAATGTATTAGTGGAAGTGTATACTTATAATTAAAGAAAATGGTAAAATAAGCTTTGAGAAGAAAATTATTTCTCCTTTCTGGTCAATAGAGTTTTCATTTTGTTTATTATACTGAAAGTATTGATTCTAAAAGTGTCAATCGTTTTCAGGGTCACGTGTACTTATTTATGATAGACATAAAACTTGGCAAAGGTACACAGACAAGAAAAGTGTTTGACGCAAATAATTTCTACGGTGGTTTCTCTAAGAGCTCACAGCAAGATGTTCTTCATCACGTGCATTCAGACATAGATTTGCAATGTAAGCTACTGAAAGGAAGAAATTTTTGCAAATAGGACCTCAGGAGGCCGGACAAACGATAATATTTTTCCATTAATTATCTCGTCTTACATAATATATTCGTCAACATAATATATCTTTAAAATTCAGACAGCGTAAATTTGCGCAATAAACTCTCTCGTAAAAATCAATTGCAACCGGGACTATTAATTCGATCATTACACGTGCATTACAAATCGATTTTCCATAAAGTATGAAATCGATTCGTAGACAAAATAGCACAGAGCCTATATAAATATCATAACGCGATCGTGGGATGCGTCACGAGTACAAAGTACGACAGATGCACCCCGCGGTGATCAAGACCGACCCGCTTATGCACCGGTTGTTGTCATAGCCCTCATAGCATCTGCCCGCGCTACCTCGGAGTATAAGGTAGAATTCGATGGCGCAACAGGACAAAGATTCACCTTACCACGTCGCATTCCTCCTCTCTCTTCCTCCCACTCTCCCGCTCTCCTACTCTCTCTCTGCCTCTTTCTCGTTTTCTACGCCTTCCCGATCCCCTCTACTTTGAAATCGTCATCGTTGGAAAACGCCCGCTGCACGCATCGCGCACATACGTGCGTACGCGCGTATACACGTGTATGCCCTCGCTCCCTCTCACACGTACAGTCGTGGAAGCGATTTTTCTCCAACGTCCAACGTCCGCTTTATCGCGGCTCTTTCCTTCGGTTTTAGACGCAGATAAGAGGCATGATGCCGCATACTTTCGGCCAGTGGTCTCGAGCGGACGGGAATACGCGGTTTACAAGCAGAATTGAAAATTCGTGTGAAAGCAGCGTCGAAACGGGGACGCAATCGGATAAATTCCACGTTCGAGACTTTTATTTCCGACACTCGAAACGCCATACGAATATTCTACGTTATCGTAATGCGTCTTTTCTCGTCGCTTTGAAATCCGCTAATATTACACCGTTGTTGAAGATGACTCAGAGTACAGCCAAAATGTATACAATTTATAATTTGCATTAAATTATTAATTACATTATTAATTATCCTGTTACATAACTAACGTACAACAAACCGCGTTTGACTTTCCAAGCTCATTTTTCATTACTGGTAATTTTAATATCGAGAGTCTTTAGTTAATTAATCATTTGTTTGAATATCACATTGTGATGTTTGACGTGATAAACAATAAAACAACCCATTTTTTGAAAGAGAGAGAGGCGTAAAAAAATTCATATCATATCATTATGTAATAAATTAATGTTAAGGAATTGTACAATTTGTATATTTGTTATACATAAAGATATCTGATAAATCGTTGCAGTTTTCAGAAATTTTTCCTTGTTTACATTTCTAAAATTTTTTAATTTAACGCATTGTAAACATATCTATCTATTTATGACTATCATATCATTATACAATAAATTAATGTTAAAGGACTGTATAATTTGTATTTTTGCTATATATTTATATTGTATATTTGCAATATGTATATAGAGATATCTGATAAACGTTGCAGTATTCAGAAAATTGTCTCCAGTTTGATTTTTTTAAATTCAACGCATTTCAATAACATCCACGCGCTTCGCCCACTTTCGATACTCCGGATTTAACGGATCTCCGATCGGTTAATTACGACCCGCCTGGCCGCCCCACCCGCCCCGCGTTTCCGCGTTCTACTCGCCCTTCCTTTCTCCGAGCAACTTTGCAGAATTTTCTCACGATACTCGAGTGGAAGCGCGTCATGCCATCAACCCCCGCATGGTAACGTTACCCAATTCGTGTACGGCACACCCATGTATGCGTGCTGCGGGGTCGACCCGCGTGTTGCTACCCGCGGAGGGCTACGCGTCGAAATTACACACGCATACACGCACGCCCACCACCGCTCGCTCACGCTGTCGTTCTGAAGTTCGGCCGTGGTCGCAATTTTCGTGAACGTACACACACGGTTGAACGTACTTTCCCCGGGTTTTTTTTTCTCTTTCCGCGTGCGTTTGCCTAACACGATCCTCCCCTCGCCTCGTGAAGCGCGCGAGCGCGGATATTACTTGAGTACCGCCATAGGCCTTCCGTGCGGGAAGTTGACGTGTAGGAATAGTTTTCATGCACCGTGTGTAAACACGCACGCACACACGCGTCCGCCCGCCCGCCCTCCCGTCTGCCTGGTCTGCCAATGCGCGCGTGATATATCCCGCAGGATATTAGGCTAGGAGCTGCGCGATTGGCCGATAGATTTGAGCATAGGCGAATAAGTGCGTGTGTGCTGTGCGTGCACGCGTGTGGCGATGCGCCGAAACGCGCGCATAACTTACAAAGGCGTAAGTTTTATATATTTCTCGCCCGCTCACGCTCTCGTGAATAAACGTCGCGATAAACGTCAAAAAGTCAAATTCAACGAGAGAGCGATATTTCGAATTATTTAATTGCAATATTGTTGTTGACGCCTCGCTCGTTTGTTGACTTCGGTCAGCTTGCAATTGTGCGACGCTCCTTTCAGTTACGTCTTTTAATTATGATTTTATTGCGAATGATTCAGTTCCGCTATTAATTTGGCCACAATTAATGTCCTTGTTACAACGTTAATCGTGTAAACAATTGAATTAGCCGTCGTTATTGCAATTTATTATTATTAGCCTGTTTGCAATGCGAGAAACACGATCGCTTTAATCTGTTGTGGACAAACAAAATTATATGATTACATACATTTTTTACTTTTTTTAGAAGAATTTTCCTTTAAAACAGAATTTGAGTATTTTGAAGCTGATAAAATGAAAAAATATGAGAAATATGTTAAGTAACGTCGATTTCTCACTGGACTTACTTTAGTATATGTATTAAACTAAAAGTTAAATTAATTGCGTTATTAAAGCCGATGTTCCCCAAAATACGAGCAACTTGTTGAAAGTTTTGAGTTGTAACGCACGAGCAGCAGTTCCTAAATATAACTTTGGTGAAACGACCCTTCTTTGTGAAAATCTGTCTCGCACACGCGCGTTCTCTATCACTTTTCCTCTTTCGTACATATCGTACATATCTTGTTTCGAACTGTTTTAAAAGCGCATCCAAAATTCGGACGGTATTTGAATGTGCCTTGGCAGGACACACTCCCCACCCAAAACTCTAAGATTGCTGTTCCGTCTGCAGCCATTGGCCTGCAGCCCACTTGGGTTCTTAGCGGACTTTGACCTTTAGTCGACTCAAACCGCTGATGTTTTATGGGGGAGAAGTTAAGAATTCGCATCTGGTTCAAACCTCTCTTAAGATTTTGCGCATTTGCAACTTGAATTTCACGGTACCTCTGACATTTTTATATTCACTCCTTTTTTTTTTTTACGCGAGAGACTGATGATAAACCTTTCAGGGCGGGGACTATGGTCGTGGCCTTAGCCGACCCGAAGGTTACGCCATTGGTTACCCTAACACGAAGAAAGAGGAATCTCACGGATATACCCGCGTACTTCCACCCTTGTGGATGCCTGTCGCCGCGTGGCTGGGGCTAGACTGAACCGTACGGTCGTCGGCCAACAGTATGGTGCAAGCGTCAGTGGTCGTCGAGCGGTCAGGAAGCGAAGAGGTTTTCTGATTCTCGGGTACACGGCCAGATTGGAGAACGTGCTGCTTTCACGCAATACGCGCGCGCATGATCCTCCACCGTCGGTGCAATCAGCAACGGGGGCGGGATGGATGGGTGTGCGTGAAATAAGAAGTGCGACCGTGCACGCGTATGTTGTGTATGTGTATTTGTGTGTGCGTGCGTGCGTGCGTGTGTCTGTGTGCGGAGTGCCTTTTCTCTCCTCTTTCTCTCGCCGCGTCCTCCGCGTGCGGCATGACCGCCGCATGAGGCGTGTACACTCGTTACACACATATAGGTAGATACGAGCGCGCGCGAGAGGGAGAGAGCGAGCGATAGAAGGGAGAAGAAGGAACTGCGGGGGGTCGCCGCCGCCGTCCGAAGTAGACGCACTTCGCGGTATGCGCTAGGCAAGATTAAATGAGCGAAGGGCGGGGAAAGGGACCGTATTGGACATTGATAACGACCGTGAGGTAGCCCCGTCGCGTTTCTCGATGATCAGCGCACTGTGTCCGTGAAAAGCTCCAGAGGCACGCACGAAGCGGAAGCATTAGGTCCCCGGCCTGCATTTACTCTCTCCGGCTGCGCTCGCTTTTATTAGATCATCGCACCCAGTGTTTCGCCATCGCGAGAAGGAGCGTCTCCGCCAAGTCGCTGAGTAAGTTCAACGCACTTTTTCTTTCGCTCCGCTTGTAACCGCTCGCGGGAAGATGAAATTAATTCGCATCTGTTTTCCGCTTACCGGGGGTAAAATAACTATTGGCAATGTTTATGTGATTTTCTTTAATTTCTATAATTTAACATATGATTGTTACGAGTTATTAAAAAAAAAAACTGCCATAAATATCCTTAAAATATTTAACAAATATAAGGAAGATCGGTGATCAAAATTTTTTTCATCGAATTTTGATCATTAAATTAAAGTAAGATTAAAATTCTGGCTTATGTGATTCTAACATCTCTGCGCTTATACATTGTTAGCTACAAAAACATTTGCTTTTATCTGAAAAATTGGATTGTATTATAAATCATTTGGCTTTTGTTTGTAAATTCGCTCGCCATTCTGTCGCTGAATTTTTTCTCTTATCTCTCTGTCAGTCTTTGCAAGCTATTTTTGTAAGATTTAACTTTGTTTGGCGAGTAGATCGGTCGAGGATAATTTACAGGTCGACCAGATTACGTCAAGATAATTTCAATCGTTGCTGTTTGGGTACAAGTCATACTTAAAGCTTCCACGTATGCAACATTTTCCAGTTTCCAAGTTAGCGTTTCCTTATCTCTCTCACTGTTATCATTGCGCTTGGTCTTAATTCCTACTAGGTCGACCGGCCGATTAAAGTCACTGAAAGTCGAGCGAGAGCGCGTGACTCATCCTACACGAGAAATGCAAATATCGACTAGGCTTCCCCTTGCGACGTGATCTCCCCCCAGCCACGAAATATCGATCGTTTCATTTTTTTTTTATTATCTCAATTATTTTGGGGGAGAAGAAAAATAAGAGCGGAAAAATTTCAGTCTTAAATAAATGTAAAATGTCGAACACAAAAGGAGAAAACAAAGTAAAAAAGTAAATATTCAAACAATAAGTACATATTAGTTTTATGTACATTATTCAAAAATGAATCACATAGACATTTCCAGAGATTTCACTTCAGTCACGAAACATCGATCGTTTCATTTTTTCTTATTATTTCAATTATTTTGGGAGAGAGTAAAAATAAGAGCGAAAAAATTTCAGACCTAAATAAATATAAAATGTCAAACTCAAAAGAAGAAAATAAAGTAAAAATGATGTAATATGTCAATAAAAAGAACAAGGAAAAGTTCGTATAAATTTTTATAAGCAAAACATATTTGCGCTCCGTGAGATCCTGCATTAAAAAAACGTTATTTTTTCATTACTTGTATAAAATCTGTTACTATCGCTCGAAATGGAGAAAATTGTGTAATTTTAAAGATATGCGCTGTTTTTGCCAAATTTACGAAATTTTACAAACATTCAATAGTAAAATCGAAGCGGGATGCGAAATATTATTTGTAAAGTGATCGACAAAAAAGATCAGTTAGTCTGGAACTATAGCCACTCAGGTCTTTTATTTTAATACCTGAAAAAGGCTTACGTGAAAGTAACAGTTGGGTTTACCCCATTTCCCCTTATTGTAAAGGACTGCTTTTTTTGTTATTTTCATGTTGACTTTGTTTTGAAACTTTTTATGTTTGAAATTCTATGCTTCGAAGGGTTATAAAACATTTTTAAATTCTTTCCGACAATAATTCAAACTTTCTCTTGATGCTACATATTTGAAACGCGTACGAAAATGACAATCAAATTTCATAAAAATTGGCAAGAATCGCATGCAATTGTTAGGGATTGCATTTGCGGATCGCGTTACAGTTTCACCTACGTAAAATAATGTTATCCGATCTTTATTGATGATAGCTTAATATAATGATATTGACGATATTATGCATTAACACGTAGCGTGATATTGTTTACTAATTGTTTCAGTAATCACAATTCTAAAGCGATTATGAGAGGCTGTTATTAGACTTTCTATATGCATACATTTTTTATAAAATATAAAACAATTATATTTTTGGGGAAAACTTTTACAATTACTTAAATTCGAATATATTGAATATAATATAATGTTATTTCGATACGCAATGTCAAGAAACACTCGTGGGGAGAAGGGAGGTAGACTTTACTCAAGTGAAAAGGGAAAAGAAAGGGGGAGAAAGGGAGATCGGATGCCAGGATTCCAGCCAAATTTTTTAGATTTTTTTTACAAAGAAAAAGACAATAGAGAAAGAAATTCACAAAAACTTTTTTTTAGATGTGAAAGAAATATTTTTTAAACCTTATTGTTAAAATATTAGTTATGTTTTCAACAGATTCTAAGAAGTAGGATACTAATAAAGGGATATTTCCTTCTTTGTCTGATTTTTTAAACATGTTTATAAACTGAGGGTTCTTTATTTCTCAAGCTCAAATAATATTTTTATTTTTAGTAACATGATTGTACACTGTATCAAAATTATCTTAGATTGTTGGCTTAGTATTTTATTAAAATTATAGGATTTTAATATTCATATTCATTAAAAGACATTATTTGGAGAGGGGAGGGGGAAGGAGATTCAATGCTTGTAGGAGCGCCTACAATTCATTGGACGTCGCTGGACATAGTGTCGCATCACGTAGAGATAAACGAGATATTTTCACAAAAGACAAGCTGGAAGATTAGCCAAGATCCTTAGATTATCGGATCCTAATATGATTGAGTTGGATGAAGTTCTCTAGGTAATCGATAGTAAATATTTTGCGATGTCTCGACAAATCTTATCATTTTTTATCATTTTTTTCTTCGTATTTGTACAGACGCGTTTCTAAACATTTTTGGACTCAAGATAGGTAATCATTGCCACGCGAGTTTCAAAAACAGTCTCGGGACTGATTGTGAGTTATTTGGATTATTAGCAGAAGTAGATTAGCGAAAAATGATACACAGGAGAAAACGGAAATATCTTTATCGCAAGTATCTGTTAATGGTCAATTATATTATTCGCATATAGAATAGAGCATTCGGAATCATCCTGAAATGTAAATCTATTTCCATTTCGACCTAAAAAAATGTTTGTTTCGTTCGTTCAGTTATTATTATGAAACTCTCTGGATAATGCCGTAATTCCCGTGAAATTTAATTATCATTTTCGTACGTGTTTTAAATATACGCGAAAAAAAATCTCGGTCTGCGCATATTAATTGTAAAATTTTAATTTAACGTTCGTATAGTGTCTGGATTTTGATTAATTCGGATTATCGTTCGAATCTTGAGTACTTGTTCTTAACAAGATGAGGCAAAAATGAGGGTGACTCATCTTGTTAAAAGTGAGTAAATATTAAAAATTTGGACGATAATTAAATATAAATCTCACTGCTCAATAGTACTAATCACATTACAAGGCATTTCGGTTCTATTTATAATGTAAATATTATACAAGAAGAAAGTACAAATTTCCATCCTTTTATGTAGAGTATTAATAAATAAGTTTCAAATATTGTAGGGGCGTATTTCTCTCAGCCAAACAAATATTTGTATGAAAAAAGTTTATATGAACATAGGTCTGGAAACGTTTAGCAAACGCTTAACAAACCACGTATGTATTCACTATTCAGGTCACACACATACAATTTCTCGATAAATGCAGACCTGATTATTCTTTTGTGAATTTTTGTTGAAGTTTACAATTTCCCAATTTTCGACATTATTTCTATTTACTCAAGGTAAAAGCTGAAATTATTTTCGTTTCAATTGCTTTCGTTAAGTCAATATTAACACGAAACATTGTTCTTTTCAATGACGGAGAAAAAGAGCGTCGTATCTCGCAAATGGGCTGCATACAAATACATGTGTACTTTGACCTAACAACAAGACCTTATCGTTAGATAAATTCGATACTTTTATTCTCCTACAGTTTCGGACATTTTCTATATTGAGTCATCGAGAGAAAATTCGAAGGGTTAGGGTGGGGAAAATTCACGTAACGAATAAGCTCTATCTCGTCCCGAACTGCAGTCGAGAGCCTCTCCTTGAACGGGACACATCTGTTTTTGCCACGCAGGTTTCACGCAGATAGGACACGCATCCCGGACACCATGACCACCTCTCAGCGGTTTTGCCTCCGATGGAACAATCATCGCTCGAACCTGCTGACCGTGTTCGACGAGCTGCTGCAAAACCAGGCGTTTACCGATGTCTCCCTCGTCGTCGAAAACGGCGAGATGATCAAGTGCCATAAGATCGTCCTGGCTGCGTGCTCGACGTACTTTCAGGATCTGTTTCATCAGCTGTCGTCCGAGTATCGGTCGTCCGAGCATCCGATAATCATTCTCAAGGATGTCAAGCACGTAGAGATAAAGGCGATCCTGGAATACATGTACCGCGGCGAGGTGAACGTGGAGCAGAGCCAGCTCAACGATCTACTGAACCTCGCGCAGGTCTTGAAGGTGAAGGGCCTGCAGATAGACGAGCAGCCGCGCGACCTTCGCCGTGAGAACGCGACGACGGACGCGGCGGTATCGCCGCCGCCGGCTATCAGCACGAGCACCGGCGGTGGCAATTGTGGCAGCAACAATCACTCGTCACCTCTGCACACCACCGGCCACACTCCCCCGCCGCATTACTCCTCTCTTTATGGGTCGCAGGAGCGCGAGCGGAATCCTTGCCTCCTCCCGTTGCCGGTGTCGTGGAACCCTACCGCGGGTCATCAGCTCCCGACGTCGCTCTCATCCTCCGTCCTCGGCAGCGGAGGCATGTCCTACGACAACGGGACGATTGACACGTCGTTCAAGCGCCAGAAGCTGATACAGTCGTCGGGTCTGCTGATGAACAACGACACGCCGATACTGCGCACGGTGCTCGGCCAGGCTCACGTGGACAGCTCGCAGAGTACGTCCCTGCTGCAGCCGGACAGCCACGAGCCGATGCACTACCGCACCGCGAGCAGATCCGCGAGCGACGGCGACAACCGTCGCAACAACGACCTGGCCCACGGCGAAGCTGCTCATGCCAATGTCTCCTACATGGACGAGGACGAGAGACAGACGTCTCCACAATCTTACGGCGGGGACACTGTGAGGAATTCAGGTATCATGTCGAGACTTTCTACAAAATTTTTAAGCTTTATTAATCAATACAATCTATATTGTATGCAAGACAAATGACAAATTTATCTCTATCTACGTCGTGCGAGCAAAACTCAGAAGACAATAACGTAGAAGAAGCGATAACAACAATACCCGAGATATTTGAGTTACATAAATTAGATATTTCAATATCATAAACGAGAATGAAAAAGCATTTTCTTCATTTAATAATATAATATAATTATAATTATATTATATCATTTTATACAGGGCGTCGAACGTTTCAACCTATTTATTGCAATTATACAATAATAAAATTATTATAACATGTATAGTTTTACTGTAAAATTCGCTGCAACGGAGAATAATCGCGTCTTAGGATGACAACAAGCCTTTTTTATTCCCTGATATAAAATTTCGATCCATTTTTAATTACATAATATATACAATTTCATACATTTATATATTAAATTATTATTAAATTTCAGATATTGTAACGACAATATTTTATCGATTTATTGCAGCCGTTGCGGATTGCGTCCAACCGAAGCCAGAATGGAAGCGCTATAAGCAATACACCCGAAACGACATAACTCAGGCGATTGATGCAGTGAGGGATGGCATGAGCGCCGTCCAGGCAGCGCGAAAATACGGCGTGCCGTCCCGCACGCTTTACGATAAAGTGAAGAAGCTCGGCATTCCGACATCGCGACCATTCAAGCGCTCGGCAAGCAACGGCGGCAGCAGGGCTTGCTTCCCGTATGGCATCGGCGCCAATGTGAACGGCACTCTCTACGATAATACCGGCAGCAGTACCAATGCCCTGTCCGAAAACGAGACCGAGAGCGGCGGTAACAATGTCAACGTCGTCGAGGGTCTGGCCGGCACTAGTACCGCAGTTTTCGAAGCTAGTACCTACGCGAAAGCGGTGAAGGATACGTCGCAAGACCGCGACTCGATGTTGGACTCGATGGCCCGTTGCAGCGCGAGTCCGGTGATATCCTGCACTAAGAGACAGCAGGATCTGGATGATCAAGTGGAAGATCTGTCGGTGAGTCGCAAATCCGACGTTTCGACGTTCCGACGTGTGATAGTACCGCCGTCCACTACATCGGCCGTAATTAAAGAGGAGGCGCAGGAAGCAGGTCTTGATAGTAACGACAGCTAACTTTTGTCCAGTAACGAGAGTACAATAAGACATGAGTAGTTGAGCAAACTGCTTTTCACAATAAAAAATTGAGTAGTTTTAGATTTTTACCTTGTCTTTTTTTTTTCATACAGCTGGACTTTGTAAAATTATAATGCACGATAAACAACAAGGAAGTCGATTAAGTTCAAGTATCAAGCACACATCTCAAAATAAATGTAGATATTCTTACATTATTTCCATTAATTTTCTTAATTTCTATTTCCTCGACAAATTACAATTTTGTTTTGATGTTGAAATTGCTTATTAATTTGGTAAACCGTTGAGCGAGATATCACACATTACTATAGAGTCACGCTGCGAGCATATTATTCCCTGCTTTATTCGATCAAATAAAGCAGGCAAGCGAAAAAGTCGGCGTGTAGATCTGGATAGCTTACTTGATAGAGCATCCACTCAGCAAAGTGGAGGCCCAGGTTCAAATCCAGGTCTGGTCTTCTCGCTCCCGATATTTTTTCTCGCTCAGATCTCTACGTGACGTGTATAAGGATAGGTAACGTCCACGAACGAACACAACGAGAGCAACGAACGTTCGGACATTCGTGTTCGTGTTTCTAAAGGCGTTCGTTCCTTTTCTCAGTTGCAGCGAACGTCAGCATATTCACGCACGAATCGTCTTTGATGTATCGCTTCATAAGGAAAAATCGAGCCAAACGCGAACGTTTGATGTTCGTTTGCCAAGTGTACCCACCTTTAACGGAAACTTCCTTGAAAGTATAAAAAGATTATAATATCGAAAGGTACACGAAAAAAATTATCATTCAGCAGATGCATACGCAAAAGCGAATGCGAATCGGACATCTGTTGAATTATAACAACTTTTTTCGTGTATTTCTTCCAAGAATAGAGACATACCTCATACAAAAGAAATATACTCAAATGTTGTGTGATATAATACCAATTACAGATATAGTTGACGGATTATATCATACAAATGTTTGGAAATATTTTGTCTTGCGACATATTTGTGTGTATAGCACAGTTTCTACCATAAAATACATTAAAGCTTTAACAAATTGACAGTTGAATAATACGGATGGAATGAACGAAATTTCAAGTAGTGCTACGTACAAAGTGTCTTGGTGATTTGCTATTGTATACTTGCTGATTTATCGTTTCATTTATAAGTCTCGTATTATTTCGTATTCATTATTTAATCAAGATGCTGTTAATTTGTTAGCACGTGTAAGTACTTCGTTGTTGTATTTGATCGTTACTAAGCACAGCTCCGGGATACGATTGCAATATTGCTCAAACATATCGACAGTAATGATGATAACGAAATACCTCGTATAAACTACGTGTTCATTAACGTAAGACTGATAAAATGCAGATTTGAAATATAACCGTGTATATACATATGTACATATATACACGCATATATATCGCCGATTATTGAAATACTCAACTATTGAGGCAAAGTATCGAGAAAATTTCAATATTAATTAAACAAAGAGATTTAGACAGATAGATTTTTCTATTCCAAGACACAAGTTATTGATCTTTTTATCGAAAATGTTGAAAAATACAAAAATTAATTTTTACCTTTATACATACATATATAGCGGCTTTCGAGAGGCAGGATATAAATAATTATTAATTTATAGTTTAGCACTTTGACATTGTGTATATTTTAATGAAATATATCCATTTTTTAAACACAACTTCGTATAGTTTACAATACGCTGTTACTTCTGACATTTTAAATTTCATAGTTTTATTCATTTTTAGCGTATTTGAAATAGATGAACAAATAAATTACATATATTCAATTTGTTGCTGAATGAATATACGATCCCATTCAAACTCGAACATGCTAAAAAAATGCGTATGCAGAACGGTCAATACTTGATTTTTTATCGATATTTTGTCTCTCTAAACGCAGACCAAAGCTACTTCCAGCAATACTATACATACCTCAATATATGTAAGTCATTCCATATTTATTACAATAGAATTTTTATAGCGCGAGAAGATATTTACAGAGCGTATGAAATAATGCATAATAATGCAGTACCTGGTCGCCATGTGATCAAATGCACCACTATTTTATATAAAATAGATACAATAATATTAAAGATCTCCGAAGTGTTAACCTACTACTACCGTTAATGTATTACGTAAGACAACTTAAAGCTATTATACTGTCCCCCTTATGCCAATATCATGAATATGCGGTTCGATAAATTTTGGGAAAAGAAAAAGTGAAAAAAAGGAGAAAGAGGAAGAGAAAAGAAGGAAAAGGAAGTAGGAAGATAAATTTTCACTTTTCTTGGAAAATTTTGCACATTCGTCTTTTTGGCATAAAAAAAGGAACAGACATATGTTTTATTTGCGTATATTATTTTATAGTCATTGTTATCGATACGCATTATTATTATTTTTTTTTACCTACAGAATGTACCGTAAGTACAATAGTACAAGCAGCAAGTAAGATACGTTATTGTTAGACTTTAATAAATTCTACTTGAGTGTGGTATACCGTGCATTAATTAGATATTCGGACGATACGTACATACATCCCTATCGTTATTTGGAATTAAAATAAGATATCTTGCGTATACATTTGGATATACGTATAAAAAGAAAGAACGGAGAGATTAGCGTGTAATCACTTTTACGTGTGAAAAAAATCGCTGAAATAAAATGTCGCTCACACAGAAGTGGTTACGCTAATTGCGAGCTATTCTTTTCTTTCTTATATTTGACCTTTTCTTTCATCTCATTAACGTACGTTATACTCTTCCGAAATATCTATCAAACGGTTCTGCAGATCAAACTTGCGACAGCTTGTAAGACATGGAAGAGGTAGGATAATTAAGGAAATGTATACGTCGATTTATCGATTCGTACGTACGGATACGACGTACGTTGTTTTTTTAAAGAAGAATTTAAAAAAACCGATTAGTTTATCAGAGTATATCAATGTTATTCGAGAAGCACATTTATATAATCGGCGTATCTATTTTATCCCACGTGTGCGGAGCGCATTTCGAGGCACTTATTACGCGCATCCTTTGAACATGGTACCTATATGTGAGACATTGTAAGTTTTTCCAGTATGTGCCTTCATTCGTTGATTAATCTTTGCGACATGAGTGCGATGCACGTCGTAACTATTAACGTTGATTTTGTACTGTTTATTGTCAGCAAGTCATCGCCACGTCGCGTGAAAATGAACCAGCGAAAGTACAATTAGGATAAGAGGGGGCTATCTGATTGTGAGATTGAAAAAAAAAATCGGCTGAAAATTTACAAAAATTTAAAAGGAAAAATTGCAAAAAAGCTCTTCCTATCCTGCTTTACCGTAACGTTTGATCTTTCCTTTGTCCGTTTTTTATCCGTACAATTGTAAATATAAGTCACGAACGGACGACACCACCTTTAACAACTAGCGATGTAAGACTGATTGTAAGACTGATTTTTTTTTACTACGTTAACTCACACGCACACGCACAATGCGCGCCTACGTATACATATATATAACGCGCGTATATATAAATATATAAATATATATATATATCTAAAAAATGTATACAAGAATATACATTTATTTGTGCATATATTATAATATATATATATTATATATTTACACAATTGCCCGCACAAAATGTATGTTATCAATAATTGTGCAAAAGTTTGTTACGAAATAAACTATATAATCTTATACATCGTTGTTGCTTATTAATCAATTCCCATTTAATTAAGTTTACCTTGATTAGAGAGTACATGTGTGGTATGTCGAGTTCAGTGATCCGTAGCGTATCCCGCAATACCGATCGTTTCGTACACGTGTCTATTCACGTGTATGCGTGTCTGTATATATGCACGCGCGGAATAGCGGATTAGAGCATTTCGAAGTTCTACGATTTCAACGCGGCGATGTAATTCTTTCACAGGAAATTTCTTTTTTTTGTTACATCCGGCTAACGATGGAGAAAGCGGATCCACCGGAAAAAGGTCGAATGGTTTAATGATCCTTAACTCTCTGTCAGCAATTATTGTTTTATTAATGCCGTCAGCAAACTAGGTTTTTTAAATTTATTCCATGTTACTTTCATGTTCTAGGCTTCCGACAAATTCAAAAAAATTCTGGATTACTTGTCTCATCTCTCTACTACGATATCCAATACCTTTCAAAATCAAATTTTAAACCTAATTCTTTGTACAAAGCGAAATTTACGAGGGGCCGTTCGACAAAGCACGTTCGCTTGTGCCTTAAAAAAGACGCTGACGGAGGGATAACTATCTGTGACGTCATTCTTTCTCACAGATGCTCCCGCAAAACTCAATTTCACGGCGTACACTTACATACCTATTTTTGCAAGTAATCGCATTGACGCTTTAAATAAACACATATCTTATCTTTAAAAAGACTGATAAGTGAAGAAAATAGAATTTTTAGTTAAATAATAGAAGTCATTTTATAATAAAATTGTCGATTCAAATATCGAGACAAATAAAATAGCTGAAATTGCGATGATTTCTTTAGAATCAAGTCACAATAAATAAATAAGAATGCACACGAACGGTCGAAAAATCTAATTTCCCGGAAACAAGAGGGAAGCACGGAGAACGAGATGGAAAGGGGTAGGAAAAGGGTAGAGGGAACTACGAGGCTTTAATCGAATCGCGTGAATGCATCAGGTGCGTCGCGTAAGCCCTAAATGACGAAACGACTCGCGTGGCACACTCGCAGCATAGTTTTCGGGTTCTCGGGCAGAGATTGCGGGGGCGCAAGTGGGAAGGGGTGGGTTTAAAATCGGGAGGTGAACGGGAGAGAAAGGGGGATAGACGGGGAGAAACACAGTTACCTCCCGCTAATAAGCCTCATTCCTCGATACGCGCGCGGGGAGAATAATTATGGGCTTGCGCAGTGCGCTCGAGTCTTCGGGACGACGGGCAGGGGTTCGGGGAGGGAAGAAAAGGGGGGCGGCAGGGCGAGGGGGCCGGGTTGCCGAGAGGGTGACCGAGGAGAAATAAAGCCCCGAGCCCAGCCGGCGAATGCGGCCGCGCGCGCGGATGCTGAAATCTCGCTCCGCCCGCCCGTCGTCCACGTCGTTCTCCACCTCGTCGGCTACGTCCTCGTCGTCGCCGTGGTTCCGCGTCTCGCACGTCGACGGGCCGCCGCGGAACGTCTCCGCGTGAAAGAGAGAAAGAGAGAGACAGAGAGAGGAGGGCGAATCGAAGCGCGGATTCGCGCGTGGGCAGATACGCACGCGTGCGTGCGTGCGTACGTGCGTGCGTGAGGGGGTGCGTGCGTGAGAGGGTGCGTGTGTGTGTTGTCGCGCGTGGGCAGCGCGGGGGAGGAAGAGAAAAAACCCCGGTGGCCGCTGGTGCGTGGTGTTACACATCATGCGACACTCTCCATCGGCGATGGCCTCGTTTTACCCCTAGACGTATATATCTATATATGTATATATATCTATATATCTCTATATATATATACATATATATATACACACATCTCGCCCACATCGCCTCGCGTGACGTTCTCACCCCGGATATGCCGAGGCATGCGCCGTAAAAATCCCGGGATTGATGTATCGCAGGGCGCAGGTACGCAGCCCGGCATGCGGTGGCGGTGCATACGCACCGCGTCTCGTGCGTTTGCATGCGTTCGCGCCGTCCGGTATGCCGCGATCATTTTTAATGGGCTCGAGCAGATAAATGTTAGATTGCTGCGAGGGTCTCGTCCTATTTTCTTTTCGATTCTAATACTGGAGCTCGGAAAGCCGAAGGGGGTTGAACAATTTTCTCTCTAAATGAAGGAGAAGAATGTATTAGAATCCATCGTGGCAATTATGCTTCAACTTGGCTCCGACTTTCATTGTATATTTGGCCAATGCGCACCAATCTAATAATCGACGGGTTATGTCCTAATTAAGTTAACTACAAAAAACATGTAGTTATTTTTAATTGACAATTATGATACGCAATTACCTAAAAGTTCTTATCGCACGGTCGGAACTGTCGAAAATTTCCGCCTCGAAAATAAGTGAGTTTTTTTGTTCCGTGTACGAATTCTTGTTGATTTTCTTTATTTTTCCCTTATTATTATTGATAAAGTTACTGCTATCTTATCGTTATTTATTTCTGCACTTTAAATCTATTGTTAGAAATGCTTTAGAGAGATTACTTATTCTTGAGATTATTTTCTTTACTTTCTTGGAGAGATATGAATCTATCGGATTTACAGTTAAGATTGGATATAATATATCTGGAATACGTTTGGCATGAATGAATATGTAAGATATAAATATGTAAAATCATTCATGTATTTTATGTGTATATAACTGTGCACATTTTACTTTCCCAGATCTGCATTTACTACCTGCTATGCATAGCAGCAGTGGACTTAACGTATACGTCCAATTTGGAGATCACTACGACGAGAGGCCGGGATTGTCCACCAGAATGCATTTGCCTTTCTCCGAAACAGGTAGAAAGCAATCTTCATACAAGCTTCTTAATTTACGGTTTTTTTCTAATTAGAAGTGTCTCATAAGTATCTCATTTAAAAACTGTAAAGAGAGAGAAAAGAAAGTTTAGAGATAGAATATTCATCGCTTTTGAAAAAGCTTTTGAAAAAGCGATCTCGAAAACAAGTCCTCTTCGAGGTTTCCGAACCCGGAAGTGAAATCCCCGCGATAAGCCAAAATGGCATTTCCGTATGATTTACCGTCATGGAGCTCACATATCTGAAGCTATCTTACTTCAGGAGATAAGAGGATAGAACGATATTTTGAAGTACACTGTCCTTTTTCCTAGTTTTTCAAGGCACCTCCAGGTATACATATAAGCTCCATGTCTAGCGTAATGTTATCATAATCCAGATAGGAACGCATGCAGAAAAATTTTAGCAACATTTTAATTTTAAAATATAATATATAATATGTTGTGTAATAAGTCTAAATCTAACTCTTAAAATCATTAAATTTAAATTTAATTATTGTAACATATATATAGCAATCTTTAAAAAATTGATACCTAATGGTAGTATTAGAGCGAATCATCTTACAATTAGCACACGTATTACTGAATACATTTCAGAAATTAATTTTATAATTATTGTAAAAATCGTTACAGTATAAAATTGTACAATTATTATTTAAGTATTAGTAATTTTTTATTTTTTAAGTAATTTTGCTTCATAATTTCTCAATATTTATAACTTATAATTATAAAATTCTTGTTAGTACACTTAAAAAGAATTCTAATTAAAAACGGACGAATCGGAAAATCTTGTAAGCGTGATCAAATATTCTAGCTATTATAATAGAACTTAGTACTTTATAACTTATAATAACCAGAATTCCTATAATAGAATATTTGATCACGCCTACAAGATTTTTCTGATTCTGATTCGTTTTTAACCAGAATTTTTTTTTTCAGCAAAAGTGCAAAAGATATACGTTTTACAGAATCATCTTATGACAATTATTGCGAAATACTGTGAAGCAATAATTGTGCACTTATTACAAAAGTTTCCCATCTGGGGACATAGTTCTTTCGTCGTAAATGTCACAATGGACGATATAATTGCAACGATTTCCAAGCGCTTCCGGGCGAAAATGAAACGTGGCGAATCTCTGTTACAGGTGCTGTGCAACACAGGCGGCCTCGAGGACATCCCGACGCAGCATCTGCCGGAGACGGTGGAGGAGCTGTCACTGACGAAGAACAACTTCCCGGTGATAAAGGGCGACGCGTTCGCCGGGCTGCGGGTCCTGCGTAAGCTCACCCTGGACGGCAACAACATCTCGTCCATCCGGCCGTTCGCGTTCCGCGGCTTGAATCGACTGCGCGAGCTGTCGATCCAGCACACGCCGCTGCCGTGCATCGAGCGCTTCTCGTTCGCCGCGCTGCAGAACGTGTCGGTGCTGCTGCTGGCGAACAACAAGATCCGCTACGTCGAGGGCTACTCGTTCGCCGGCACGACGAACGTCAACGTGATCCTGCTGAGCAACAATCCGCTGTTGACGATCCGCAGCAGCGCGTTCGCCGGCCTGAACAACGTCAACAATCTCATCTTCCCGTCCGGCATCCGCACGATCGAGCAGGGCGCCTTCGACGGCCTTCAGCACGTCGGTCAGCTCAAGCTCAGCTACATGGACCTGTCCAGGCTGCAGGCTTACACCTTCCGCGGCCTCTCGCACGTGCACTCCATCTACATCCAGGAGAGCGACCTCGGCGTCGTGCAGAGGGACGCGTTCGCCGATCTCGCCCACGTCGGCCGGCTCAATGTTCTCAACAACAAGATCGACCTGATCGAGCGACTGCACCTGCGCCGCGAGAACGACATCGAGGTCCTGCGCTTTCACGGCAATCACGTGCTCGAGGCGCCGCGCCACGCCAGGGACGTCGTCCTCGAGGTCAAAACCGTCAGCGCGATCGATAATCACTTCCCGTGCGACTGCCAGGCGCACAACGTCCTCGAGAGCGACTTCACCCGCGGCGACAGCGTCGAGTTCCAGCGACGCAACTACTGCATCTCGCCGTTCGAGTACAACGGCAAGCCGATGAACGTCGTCGACTTCGACCTGGTCGCCCGCTGCCACGACAACGTCATCCAGGACAACCTCGGCTCGGGCGTCATCGGCGTGTCCCGCTTCTCGGCGCTCCTACTCATCGTCTTCCTCTTCTCGACGAACTTCTTCCGATGAGCGTTCCACCTCCAGCCGCGCCGCGATTCTTCGACGAACACAGCTCCGCTCGCGCTTGCATCTCTTGGCTTGGCTCCTGGCGACGATGGGGGAACGGCCGTACATTTTGCGTGCGCGTTTATCACTGTACCGGCTTGTGCCGAGAGGTCTTTCTTCCTTGTCATCTTTCCCCACCTTCCGCGGAGTCTTCGTGGTCCGGCAAAGGTTGACGAAGTGAGAAGACTTCTCGCGCGAATTAGGTATATTATTACCGTAGAGTATCGTATCTTCTATGACTTGATACGAAAAAAATGAGGAAAAAAAGGAGTAATCTCACGATTCGGAGTAATTAATCCAATGAGAAAGGATCAATTGACAAAACGTCGATTCGATGTCTTTTCAGTCGTCGTTTCTCTCTGGGGACGAAAGACAAGAACTGCAAACTTTAACTAGGTCTACAAAGTTAAAACCAGCAAACGCGAATTTCGCTTCGCGATATCGAGGTGTAAATTTGATTCATCAAAATAACACAAATCTAACTTTAGATTGTCGACGAAAAGAAATCTAATTTTGACATTTGACACACTCGTTGTTTTAATATCACAAATGACCCGATCATAAAGAATTTTGATCGTTTTTTGTTTTACTACAAAAACCTTTCTATGAAATTTTTAACGAAATTCTTCGTTTTATTTTTCATCAGATTAACCGCCATTTCGGTAATCTCGAAAATGTAAAGACAAAAGAAATTTATATTAACCTCTGTCTTCAATTCAATTTCGATAATTGGAATGGAATCAATAGTCCATCGGTTGAAAAAGCTCATCCAGAGAGGATTAAATAGGAGTGTTTTATAGATTTGTTGTACGATGTAATATTTCTCATCGTTAATCAAGAAGAATATCACCGCTGAAGGGACAGAGAGTTACAAAAACCTAAAAAAAGATAGCAATAAAGCAGCTTCTGTCCCCGTAACATTTGTCCGCAATATTATTCTCGATAATATCGGATAGAGAGATGGACATTCGCGCACGTAACGAGAAATTTATTCGCGCGAGACGCCATTGTTACGGTCGTACGAGTGGGAAAAACAGGATGCGGTTAGTCATTAATGCCAAATGGATACATATCCTCTCGAACGTATGAAAGTGAACCAACGTGATCTCACATATCGGGAAGATTGTTTAAAGGATAATTTCTTTGTTTTTTTTTTAATCTTGGTAGAATATTTAACATTAAAAGTATCGAAATTATTTCTGACCATTTCTATTTATTAAGGTAACATCCTGTTTCTTGGATAAATTTTAGAAAACTTTTCATCAATCATTTCCTTTGGTCTGAAGTTTAAATAAAATTTTAAAAACCTGTCTTTTACACAAGAAATGGACTTAAAAAATAGAAGCAGTTAGAATAATTGACCGCTCGGTACTTTTAGTATCGCGATCGAGGAGCTTATCATTTTATTACATTCATCTATCGTATCCGAAATGTTTACATGTACTATTTATTTTTTATTACTATTTATTTATGATATAAGAGAATACTATGCTTTTCGTACTATTTCATCTGGTCGCATTTTGTTTAATTAATGCGATAAATTACTTGGATGCAACCTTTGGTCTTATTATCCTTCTGAGCGACACGCGTTTGACATTAAATGTGGTCTCATCTTCGCGGCGGCAAATTTACGATCCTTTTATTAAAACTCAGAAATGCACTTTTAGCGCTCACATTCGTAACAATAAAACGGGCCTATGTGCGTCCTTTTCACATACTTTTCGCAATCAATGGAGACGAGCGAATTCCGCGAATTTGCCGAACGCGGGTGGCGTCATGAGAGATAGAACGTTATACGAGCTTTAACTGGCCGGCATACTGGACCAGCACTGTCGCGTTTACTTGAGACTTTGAATTTTGCGTGGACACGTCGTAAAGGATACGTTTTTTAAGGACACTGAAACACAAAACAGAAAAAGCGAAAGTATAATGGAATTTTATTCGCTGAGCGAAGAGTCTCTGAATCGATTTTTTTTATATTTTACACACACACACACACACACACACACACACACACACACACACACACACACTTTGTAATTTAAATATTAGTTAACAAAATTTCGCATTATGACATATCTTGAGACATAAAGGTATAATATTAAAAAAAGTTAGATATATATATATATACATATACATATACAATAATTTTGGAGAGAGTCTTATCTCTAAATAGGTCCATCACAAATCTTACTTCCGGGTCCAGGAATCCGAGCTATGCGCCTGTACGTTCACCTGCTTTACGATCCCATTAATATAGATCGAGGGGTCATTAAAATAATTCAGAAATGTGAGATGAAAGTATCTAGCAGTTAAGTACACACGTTTAATGCGTTGACGTGCAAGATCATTTGGGGAGGGATCGGGATATCGGAATCCCTGCTGCGGAATCACGGTTTAAAAGGGATCGGCGAATGTTCGTTGTGGAATATCAATTTTTTATCTTCTATCAGGTAATCAGATGACAATTCTAAATAAAGTTAAAATCCGCTCAAAATTAATTTGTTTGTAGACCTCAAAAAAAAGGAAATAAAATATTTGATTTTGAATTAAAAAATGGAGAAAAAATAATTTGCTAAACAAATCATTTTTCTGATTGTTCCGATTTTGTTTTGATGCATACTTTTCGTCAGGACCTTTTAATCCGTGTATCTTTAGGAACGCAATGTCTTTCGAGACGGAAGTGGATAACAGTGTATCTCATGCTCAACACTTTAGATGAATAATTAATTACCATATGAATCCTTTTTTTATATGCCTGTGTATGCGTATAAAAGTCGATCGTAATGTCGACGATGCGAGCATATTTCAATTAATGCGGAATCTCTTCCGTGACATCTCGCTGCGTTGCCGAGATCTCATCAGCGTTATCTTAGAAAGCTTATCGTCCTACTCATTAGAAACCGCATGCGAAAATTTGCTTTCATCGAAGCCGGCAAAATTAACGCATCATTAATTAGACGAGGCATTGACTCCCTAATAAGTCACGATATACGAAATGCTTCCGAGTTACATTTGATACCGTCAACAGTCGTATACACAGTTTGTATAAAAATGTTTACTGTGCCAAAAAAATGTTTTGCATTTACTTGATATTGCAGGTCAGGTAAATACTTGAGAGTACGAAGGAAAGAAAAAGAAAGTATCAAGTAGGAAATTTTAAATTAAAAACTATATATACTACAGAACATTTTGTTCTTCACATAATCGAGTTCATAAAAAAAATATTGCTTCATAGATAAAAGTACATTGGCGTCCAAAAGCTACATATGAACTGAATCAGAGACAATGCTATATTATGCTTACAGTTAAACACAAAAAAAAACACTATATAAAGCGTTTCGCTGCCATTTCGTAATGGAAGATTTGCTTGGCCTTCGGTCAGCATAATAACCGAGGACCAACCTAGCTTATATTTTTTACCAATGTTTAAAATAGCGTTTAATAGACATGATTATTAAAAATTGTAATCTTTCATTGTAGCTAGAATGTCCCGTCATATAATAAATGGAATAAAACATTAATATACAGACTCATATGATTTCCACAATGAATTACATAATTTTTTAATGCCAATAAAATTTCATGGGAAATTTTCGAAATAAACTTCTATTATTTGATCTTTATTCATTATTGTTTGATCGTTATTGTTGCGTGAATGTATTCGATAAATTGACTCGTTATTTACCTAAAATTGATAGAACTCGTGGAACATAAATGTTCAAATAATTTAATGTGTATTTGAGACCGCGATATTTAATTAACAACATACTCTTTACAGTCGTAATCGCTTAACAGTAAGAGTACATTTCATTCTATACTTATATTAATCTAACACATTGTTAGAAAGTATTTAATGAATTGGAACAATTGGTGGATCCGGAACAGGATCAAACTCGCCAACACTCTCCATATATTGAACATCTTTACGGTACGGCTTCAACTCCCAGTGCATTCGCGATTCCATTGTCGTTAACTGGATGCCAAGATCTTCTAGAGTTGGCAAGTGCTTTGATACCTCATCAGATAATGTTTCCTGCAAAACATAATGGTCAAGTTTAATAATGCTATTTAATATCTACGTTATGCTTTATTAGGTTCGCGCATTTTCATAGGAAAATTAAAACGTACTCTTTCTAAATTTTCCCACTGTAAACCTCCTAATGGATATGCGGGACTAAACAATTCGTTCATTGTGACTTTAATTTTAAAAAGCGGAGCATATTTCAAGTTCATTCTCCTGTAGCCATAATCGATTGGGTCGCGTATCCGTATCCGGTGGAACCAATCGAGTAATTCAGACAGTTTATAACGGTTCGGTCTGCACAAATAAAATATTCACAGTTTGTAAAAATTAATCACAATAATCGATAATTAGAATCGTTCGGGTACTGTACTCATCCATACCCGACAAACTGGTAGACTTGACCGGCCGTGTTTTTAGGATCTTTCGCGATAGCTGTAATACCTCCGACAACATCATACACAGCTACTGGCTGTTTCTCCGTCTTTTCACCTTTTTCCCATATTGGTACGGTCCTATGAATAAATGTATCGCATCAGAGATCGAGTTACAATTTTTTCAAAGTGCTAAAAAAATTTAGTTTTTTACACAAAAATTACCTGAAATGATGTCTTAGTATGCCAGAGTATACACTTAAAAATCTGTCCTCTTGACCCCATATGTTCGACGGTCGAATAATCGTAGCCTCAGGAAATTCTTCTCGCACCGCATTCTCGCCTATCCATTTTGTACGAAGGAATTGAGACCCGCCATCCAACAAGTGCGACTTAACATAAGAGTATTATTAAAATAAGAAAATCCCAAATCATGTAAACGTGATTTAGTCTGTACAACACCACGGGTATTTCATATCCAAATCATTTTTATCTATGGAAATTGTTCAAAACTTCTAAGGATTCTTCATTTCTTATTCCTTTATTTTTTTTCCAAAATGAAACAAACATTTGTTCTAAAAATTTGAAAATATATTCATGATTGAATTACTGTAAATAAAGAAAATTATCGAAAACGGAACACCCATGTTGGTACAGATAAGTCAGTTTTCACAGTATCTAAGATTCTACCTCTATTTCGTTGCCCACGTTTAAGGCAGACACATGGATGAAGTGCTCGATATTAGCCTCCTTGCACAGCCTGGCGAGTCTTCTAGCTCCCTCGACGTGCACCTCGTGATAAGAGAAGTTTCTAGTTTCCCAATCTCGCCCAATTAGATTGATAACAACGTTGGAGTATTTGATACACTTTCTTATCGATTCCTCATCACGCAGATGAAACGGATGAAATAAAACTTGTCCCAAATCTCCGCAGAGCTTCAGAGGCAAGCAGTTATACATATCACCTCTGTACGGTATTATTAACTGCAAATCAAGGATGGCGATCAATCAACAAGTCGATTACATTCATTGTGTTATTGTTGTACAATAGAAAATTGAGCTATAGAAGTTCGCATTGTCAATTTATCTTTTATTTAATGCATCATATGCACCTGAGAGCCAATCTTGCCGAGGCGATTGCACACATAGCGCCCGACGAATCCAGTTGCTCCAAAGACAGTGCATACTATCCCATTGAAGGAGCTACGGCCACCTGTGCCTCTCTTCAACGAAGCAGTCGTGGGATCTTTGATGACTCGCGGTTGCGACGAGTAATGATTCGTCTGTACCGCCACGGCCGCGATGCATGTTGTCTGCTTTTCTGAAATATACACAAAACAAATGTAAACTCTTGGTTACATAATTCCGACACGATAACTGTCACACTGCGCGTACGTGAAAGAGATTATAAATCTAGTTTCATGTGTAAAACATTTCTGTAAGTTGATTTTGATGTAAAAAGCTAAATGTTACAAACGATTTAAGTAATGTGACAAGCTTACTTGCTGCTTGTAGAGTATACCTCGGTATCAGGGCGGCCATCTTTTTCGGCCATCCATATGGACTGCACAGTCAAAGAATTCCGCACAGTTCGACTTCTTTGACACTATCGAATATGATACAGATATAAAATTAACCGAGAAGAGAATTAAATCTATTGATTGGGAAAATTATGCGTTGTTAACACCAATTTTTTAATCCATATTTCTTCTGAAATCGTATCATCTTTTTTATGGCTCCTATTTTCCTCAAAGCGGAGATGTGTAATGGACATTTTAAATTAATTGTTTTATCAAATAATATTTAATTATTTTAAATTGTTTATTTCATAAATGTTAATTAAACAATAGCGAATAATATTTATTGTTAGACCGTATTTTCCTTTATGTAAGCGCTATAATCTACATTACGTTTTAAAAAAAGTATTCAATTAATATTAAAAATTTATCAGTTATCAGAAAGAGCGTAGGAGATATCTTGTAGAATACATATATCTCTGTAAGAGTCAAATGCCAGATATAAATTTCGCGGCCTTCGAAGAATACAATTCTTTTGTTTATAATCGAAGAAAGAAATTTTTCATAAAATCAAAACAATTCTTGCGGCAGGAAATTGAAACAATTTATGATGTGTTTTGGGAACGCAATTACCTGGTAAATAAATGACCTCTTTCGGAAAAGTAGCAAATTATGAAAATATAATTTGAAAAATATCCGACAGAGGTCTCTGCAAATTAATTCGATTCTCCGCGTTCCAAAAGTCATCAACGAAAATCGTTCCAATTTCTACTGCTATTGTGTTCCCAAATCCATTGAAAAGCGGTTTTTAAATATTTATCTCAATTGTTGCGTTGAAAGGCGCGAAATCTCAATCAGACTTCACTATACAAAATATATTCTAACAATTTGGAAATTTTAGAGGTTACACCTCTTTTTTTATTATTTTCTCCTGATACTTTGGACAAAATATCCTATGCCATGTAGAGGTAAACTGTCTCCAATATTTTTCGAGTAGGTGGAGAAACTAGGTACATACTTCATGAATATTCTGCCAGTAAATTATCAGACGGATTTTGCATTGTGTGTTGCTTGACGTTGTTTGCAAAGTTGTAAACAAATGAATGATTGTAGCCAAATTAACAAACGAAATTATAGTAATTTTCCGGGATTGTTAGATGTCTTCGTATACGTATTGTTTGTGCCGGTTCGTAAACAGTACTTCCGATTTTCTGCATACGATTTAAATGTGTATATATTAAATTATCTTTGTAATTGCCATTTAGCACTCTATCGTAATTCAACGTTTTTAAAATACTGCTTCTTTCGCAATATCTCAAATAGTTATCTTACTATGCAAACAATGTGTATATATATATATCTCTCTCTCAATCATTATGTTGTAGTTGATTGGATAACAATGGCCAGGTCAGCTGTGTATAATTATATGAAAACGCAAAACAGACCTTACAGTGCGAATGATGTAGTCACGAATTTGCATAATGAATACAATAAAACTGCGGTTCAAAAGGCTCTGGATCAATTAGTGACGGATGGAAAACTGTTTGAAAAAGTAAAACCAGATTTACAGCTCATGCAGAAATAGAATTTTTAAAATAAATACTATTCTCACTTGTCTTTAGGTTTATGGCAAACAGAAGGTATATTGCGCTGTCCAAGATTCAGAATATGATACTGACGAACTAATGAGGATCGACAAGGAACTACAAAGTCATGCTAGTGAGGTCGAGACTAAATATCAAGAAGTTGTGAAAGAAATGAAAGAACAAGAGGCACTTTTAGCCTCTTTGAAGTCAAGTTTGACGCTGGAAGATGCGCAAAAGGAAAAGCATACTCTGCAACAAAGCATAAAACAGTTAACAGTTAAATTGGACAATTTAATGGAAACAAGCGCTACTGAGGACTTACAGGAGTCTAAGCGAAAGGCACAAGAGAGTCTAGATGAATATTCACGCGAATATTTAAAAAGGAAAAGGATCTGTGTGGAAATAATAGACTGTATTTTGGAAAGTTCCTATCCTGGTAGCAAAGATGAACTGTATGATGAAGTAGGCATAGATTCAACGACTGTGTAATAATCAATGAGTTCTTGGTTCATTAAGTTGAAAATATTGTATTATTTGTCTTAGTTTCTTATTTGTAAAATCATATTTATATTTAATGAATTAAGCGAAATATTTTCTGTTGAAATGATTAATATATTTTTTTATAGTGTGTTGCGTTATCAGGGTGTTCCAAAACTATCATATTTTCTCTAATTATGGACTATCTACTAATGTCAAAATAAGGCATTAATGCAATTAATTAATATCGAAAGTCACATCAATTCACATTTCAAGTTTCAGGAAAACAAAAATATCGAAGACTTAATTCCCAGAATTTAAATTGACAGAAATTTAATTTACAATTGAGAATTTAATGTAGAAAATCTACATCGAAAACTGAAATTTTTATTTGTCCAATAATATATGACTAACAGAGAATATGATAGTTTTTGGAATTTTTGTGTAATTACAATATCCTGTTATCAATATTGACATGTACACATATGATTTCTCTGTATTTACATGCGTAACCGTTATGTACAAAAGCTTGAACAGTATTAATCAGGATATAATTTATTTTTAAAAGACAAAATATATCCTTAACGTAATATATGAAGTATATATCCTTTTGTTTTCTATATGGTACCCCATTAAAGCAGCGACAACATAGAGTGCGGTGATAGATATATCAGTAAGTATGGTGTCCTGTAACAGATTGAAACATTTATTTTAATAAACGAAATAATTGTTCACCACGAAATTTTATCTTATGCTAGAAAATTGCGTTTACATACTAAGAATTGACAAATATAAATGCGATTACGAAATAATTCGTTACACAATAATAACAAAAAAAAAATAAAGAAAATTAAACAGTTGTATTCGTCGCTATTATAATTTAAATAAATTTACATAGCATTTGCATTTTTTTAAATGTAATTTCAATAAATCGATTTTACCTCAGCAACATTGATGTTTATTTTCACGTAAATAATTTCAGCTTCTCCAGTTTGTCTTTCAGTTTGTCTTTCAATCTGTCTTTCATCCTGTCCTTCAGTCTTTTCAGAAATTGCAGCCACGGAATCTTTCTGATTTTTTGAACGGTGAATTTTGGCAGGAACTTCTCGAGTAATTTCTTTTCTTTGTCCTTTATTACTCCTTCAAGCACGCATTTGCCATTTAAACAGATCTAAAAAAAAGTACCAAATAAATACTATCATTAATATATATATTGTAATTACTTAATAATAATATTTATAATTATATTTTTCTACGATAAATATTTCTTCTAGTTTTATCTTCATGATATTGAAATTATTACGATAATGGCTACTTCTCAAGAATTTCAATATGCAAAATGAATTAAAAAAATATATATTAACTCACCAAACCATCCCCGCAAGGAGAACCTTCCGCTGCTGGCGCAGTAGCCCTGCAGTAGCCTTTAATTCCAGGGTACTCGCAGTCCAAGCGAGTGCAGACTGTCTCGTCTATCTGTAAAGAAAATACACGTTGTAAATTTTCTCAAAATCTTCTCGAGACAAATCTAATGTTGCGTAAGTGAAAGGACGTGGAAATTACAATTACTTACATTACACGCCGTCGTACCAAAGACTTTCTTGCACTGATCGTCCAAGGACATTAAAGTCCCGGGTAAAACGCGCGCCACTGGTGTACCCTCGGTTACAGGCTCGTTGTAAAGACACTTTGCTCTGTCCTCGCTGAAATAATTTTTAAATTAATATCTTTTATTAGAAGAAAATTAATTTGTAAAATATATGCGTACTTGATAAAATTATAGAAAGCGTTTATGCTGCACGAAGACCATTCGAAGCCGTTCTCATGCAACATCAGCCCGCTGGTCATGATAAAGCCATCGTGAGCCGGACAATCTCCGGCGCCTTTCGGATTACCGTCGTGCCGTGCTCCTATTCTGCAATATAAAAAGTTCTCTTATCATTAAACATTTCTAAATTACAATTAAATAAAGAGAAAAAAGTTATTTATGACCTGGCGCTATTTACGATCCTATAATATAATATTTCTGGTTGAATGTTGTATTTCAATTATACCTATGTGGATTTTACTATTCTGATTAGGAATTGTATTTTATTTTATATACTTATTTCCAACTCAGTAAACTGTCGATATTATTTGTCGAACTTTAATATAGTTTCTAATTGGAATAGTAAACTTACTTAATTCCATATAATTAAGACTATAATCGATTTATTAATTTTTAATATTAGTAAGCATCATTTTAAAATCACTGTAAAATTTACTTTATCATTGAATTTATTATGAAATATAATATCGATTGAAATTCACATGCAATAACAATCAGGAAAACGTGATTATTATTGCATGTGACGAATATTTGGCTAGCAGAACTAAATCGTGTAAAGATCATAGGATTCAAGCTCGACATTTATTCGCTGGCATCTCAGATTTTTTTGAAGCAATATATGTAACTGAGGGCAATATATATTTTTTCCTTATATATGTTTATAATTATCTTTAACACCTCAAAAAAGCGATAATTTATGCGTATCTTTGTCACACGCATTTCAGAATATTGAATTCGATTCTTGGCACAATTAAATTTCTTATCTGGCCAAAACTCGCGAATAAGATTCCTTATGAGTTTTCCTTCTGCAAGGAAAAAAAAGACACGCATGCAAACATTGACTTACAGATGGCCGATTTCGTGAGCCGTAGGGATGATACCGGAATATCCACCGTTGTCTTCGACGATTCCTACGGCCTCAGATGATTGCTTCGTTGCGTTTCTGTCGCATGCACCGGCTACATAGGCATATCCTACGGTCGCAAATTTATCATTATTATATATTTTTTCCTTGGCAAAGAATCGTAATTAATGATAAACATGCACTGCGAGAAAAATATAATTATTTTTGGCTTCGACTATAATTTTATAATATTTCTAACGATAATTATGGTTAACATAATAATGCATATAGTTAAGTTAAATCATATTTCATGTTAGAAATATTATAAAATTATAATTGAGGCCAAAAGTATTTTTCTCTCAGTGTGAAAAGAGTCGTGTTCATCATATATGATATTTCAGCAGACTCACCCAAAGTTGCCGTGTCGCAAAAGTCATCGGTGAGCATGTTGCACATGTCCAGACTGAAATCATATGGGATCGTATTATTTTCACGTTGTCTTCCAGGTAGCAAACTGACGTTATTTTAATTTAATGTCAGAATGTTCTGATAAACATAATTTTGATTTCAAAAAGACGACAAATAACTTAAGTTTACTATTTCGGGCACGTTACGGTTCTTAAGTGTGATTCCAGAAATTAAGAAGGCAAAATATACGGAAAACTACACTTACTGTGTCATAGCGACTGCCATGTCGTAAAAATCTTTTGGAAATCTGTCTTCACGATAAAAGTAATCGGCCATGCTACGTAGAGCACGATCTGCGTCCAACGATGAAACTTCGAAACGGCTGTTTTCCAGATACGGAGTCGCATCACTGTCCTGAAACATAATAAAATTGCTACGTTAAAAATAATTCTGGAAATATTAAATATGGAATATTTAATTCGAAACTTCTCAGATAGCACAAAGAATTCAGAAAGAATTCTTCTTTAATTCCTAAATTATAAAATGAATTCTTTTTCCATTTCTACTCTAAAAACATTCTTAAAAGTTCAAAGAAAATTTGCTTTACGTCACTAATTCTGAGCTTTTTTCGGATACAAAAAAAATTTTTTATATATTTTCCTGAGAAAGACCTTTTTAAAAACATGTTTTTTAGTTTATTTGAAACAGGTTACGTTAATTCACAAAGAATTTAAAAAAATGATATCTTTTTTGAATTTATAACGATTATCTATATTGTTCGCATTGTTCTCTTCTTTCTGACTTTTAACGTCAAATAATTGAAAAAATTTACATACTGATACGACATATGTATGACAAAGAAAATATTGAGCTAAATCTTACCGTGCCTATGATTATTCCTGCGATGTTAAAACGAATTTTGGGCGTGGTTAGCAAACGATACCTCAAATCGACTGCGTTCCAATACGAGACGAGATATTTTACGATGCGCTCAATATTTCCGCCGAGCAATCTGCGATAAACAGAAAAATTAATAAAAACATAATATATTGCATGTTTGTTGTAGAAATTACGATTGTTTGTAATGTATGACTGGTGTCACATAGAATTTTACTTACCTGTATATGGTATAGTCGGCTACTATTATAAATTCCGGATAAATGATATCTGGGGCGTTACGTTTCACCTCCTTGTCTTCAGGATCTGTAATCTCTGGAAGAAAATAAGAATATTAATAAGACCGCTCATAGATCTGAAATTCCAGAAAGAAACCCAGAAAAGAAAAAGAGTTTTTTTTTAATTCCGAATTATAAAATTAATTCTTTTTCCATCCCATTTCTGTTCTAGAAACATTCTTGAGAGTTCAAAAAGAATTTGCTTTTATATTCGCAGCAATTCTGAGATCTTTTGCATATAAAAGAATTTCTTTTTACATCATTTATATTAATGTATAAAGAATTAAAAAAAAAACTTAATCACCTTTTTTTTAGTTCATAATCAGCTGTGCTATTTGAGAATATGTCTGAAATTCTCACATAGCATTCAAATAACTTACTCAGATCATTGTACTGGTTCGACGACGGTACTTTGTACACCACATGATGATGTGTATAGGCGAATTCCTCGTCATCCGTCACGTTCTTCGTATGATGCGGCTCGACGAGATTGTGTCCTCCGTAAAGAACGTTCTTCAGGATTCGTCGCGGCAAGGATTTGATAACGTATTTGTTATTAAGCACTCCGTCCTGTAAGAAAACGTAATGTCGTCTGTTTACGTACATTTAGAGAGGAAAAAAAAATTTTATCACGATACAACAATTTGGGATACACTTGAAAATACAATCGAGATACATTTAGAATTCAACGAGTTCTCCAAATCTTACCAAATGCACTTGACCGTCAGCAGTGGGAGTTAGTAGAACCGCGCTCGAAGAGTGTACATCTTGATACGTGGTCCCCACATAATCCATAGCCTGCGATAAGACAGTTAGTTAGTAAAAATAAAAACTTGTATCTTGAATAGTAATTTTTACTAACGTAAAACTATTATAAAAATTCAGAGATGCTGAAGTTTTGTATTGCGTACGTTTGTTTTCCATTCGATCGCGAATCAAACATACCTTGGGTATTTGCTTGTACCGCAATCCTTCTGGTGCTTCCGAATCTGAAGAAGCGGCCCACACGGGCGTGTTCTCATTAGCGAGAATACCTTCCGTAGGATTCAAATACAATTTGACGTCGTCGTTGAAGACTTTCAGTTTCAGCCCTTTCACGTCTTCTTTGGAATTGTCATTCTTCACCTCGCGATGCAACACGGGCACCACTTCGTACTCAGGTACTAAAAGTTAATATAAATTGAGATTATAAAAGCTGTCTAATACAAATAAGATAATGATATTATTCCATTTGTAATGTACAATATTGTAATGTACATTGTAATGTACAATAATTATTTGCAAAATAAAGATGTAACGTCTAGAAAATTATTTGTAAAACATTTTATTTTGGGATTGACTTATAATTCCTTTAAAACATATTTTTTTTAATTCTCATCATTATGGACTTCATCTCATTTAAGCCTTGAAACTAATTTCTTGATTTTAACATAAAAGTCTCTCGTCGGCTTTTGTTTTTAACAATTCTATTCTCTCTTAATTATTCTGCTTTATTGTTAACGAAGTTTATTGATCATTAAACGCCTATCAGCATGAAATGTTTTTCTAATTTTTTTTAATAAATTCAACGTGACAATGTTTCATTCTTTTCATGAACATCATTTAAATTCATAACAACATTATACCATGTTTTGTCTGCTTATAACATTTTCATAAAGAAAAACAAGTTGAACAATAAGTTTCATGAACAATAGAGCAGAACAGTTACAAGAGAGAAAATAGAATAGTTAAGAGAGCCGGCAGGACACTTCTGACATCAAATCAAGAAACTAGTTCTCAAATGCATTAAAGTCCATGATAATTTTTGATAAAAAATAAATAAAAATATGTTCCAAAGTTAATCCCAAAATAAAATGCTTTCCAAATAATTTTCTGGATTTTGCATCTTTACTTTCCGAATATTCCACGTATACTATTACGATTACATTATGAATAATTATTGATTCAGAAAAAATTTTAATAATTTAGAAGAAAAAAGAGCAGTTTGGTATTAAAACAGTATTACAAAAGTAAAGAAGACTTTTCTACGGAAAAAACTTTATCCACTCACCTTGGTGATGCGGCGTGTGAAAAACGGACATTACCTCGTCCGGCGTCATGTACTCGTGAAGCTGAAAACACACCCTTTGATTTCTAATGTTCCGATGTCGCATTTCTCACTTTTACACAGACGAAACGATAATCAAGTTTGATATTTGTAATTCTGAGCGTTACCTCCTTGCATCGTGAAAACGGAATCCCAGCCAGGCATAACAGAAATATCGCGCGGAACATTCTCTAAGGATGCCTCCGCGAAAAGCGGTCCTCGAATTTTGCGTAACTTCCGAATCCCGAATTTTAGGGATCAAGTAATATATATTGTAAACTATGATCTATCTGTCCTGATATTTGCGAGTGTCCCGCAGGCATTCGACCTTCCGGCGAGAGAGCTCGAATACAAGGGAGGACCCATTTCGTGCCCCATATAAATTAGCTGGCTGATGTTTGATTTGCGCTCACTATTCACGATGAAACACTTGTACATATAACGTATGATTTGCGCGCGTGCACAGTAATGAAGAAAGAATTATACAAATTCATAATTCTTGTGTGTGACAGACGACCTGCGTAAAAACTTGATCGATGAATTGAACATCCCGTCAAGGATCAAGTTGATGGACCAAATCGTTCACTGCATTTTTGATCGTTCGAACTGTGTTTGTACTTTTATAATAAAAATACTGTGAGCTATTTTATCTCGGCAAAAATTTATGAAAAAGGATAATAAAAAGTAAAGGGATAATAAAAACAAGTAATAAAACAAAAAAGGATTAATAAATAGGAGAAAGTTTAATAAAACTATTAAAGTGCTTAGAAAACGAAATCATAGGAGACTGCAAATATCCACGACAAACGCTTTTATGTGTAAGAAACTATTAATAATCAATATGAAATTCCTGTAATTCTCTCGAGGAAAAGAAAGAAAAGAAAGAGAAGATACGCACACTAATTGCGCCAAGACACCGAAACGTTGATCCACATCTGATTGATGTATGTGCTTGTCCATAAAAGACGTAAATTCTTACATAAATAATTATTATTTTTTTCATGAAGGACGCCTTCCCGAATTCCTCCCGCTTGCTGACGTTCGAGTGATATCTTTACATCTGCTCGCTGCCAAACAAATCGTTTATCACACGCCTATAGATCCTGATGTATGCGCTCGTAACGTGTACGGGGGTACATACATTTCTGTATCTCATTTAATTGCAGATCCGCGTCGATTGCACATGCGACAGTTGACAAACAATGAATAAAAAAATAGTATGTGTTATACACGTTACATCATGAGACGCAGCGGCGTTTGCTCTTGTTAGCGTCAATTATAAATCATTGATCGTTTGCAGTCCCATTGCAAATCTTAATAGCAGAATATTTCGTCATTGAAACTTCTCAAGGACTGCAGTATTATTCAATTTTCACGCAAATTTTCTTTATGTTTTTTCCAGAGAATCTCATTTATCATTCAGCTTCTTCAGCTTTTATTCAATCTGTTTAATGCAGTTCTAATAAAAAGTAAAATATAGGTTTCATTTTGCAGGTCATGCATATTTATTTATTATTAATTATATATTTGGAAAGAAACCAGATCTAAACTCTAGATTATATATTCATTTATTCTTTTAATCTATTTCCGAAATTTTTATCATAAATATTATATATATGTATATATATATTAACTTTAGTAATCAAATATATATTTTTAATTTACAAACTAGAAAATTACATAGTAACATGTACAATAAATAAAGTATACCTGTAGTTGTTTGTAGATATTTTCACGTTTCATATTTTTAGTCAGATCTTTTTGTCGATCTTTTTTTTCTTTCAAAATGTAAAAATATATAAAATAATATTTAAAAAGTTCCCCTTTTATTAAGAACTAAATATTTTAATTTCTTTTAATCTATTTCTGAGATCTTTACCATAAATATTAATATCATATATTTTAACTTTATTAATCAAATAAATTTTTTAATTTACAAAGTAGGAAATTACACAGTAACTTATACAATAAATAAAATATAATATTTTATATCTATTATAATAATTATATAAATTATACGTATGAGGAGCTAGGAGAGGAAAACAAAAGTGTTTTAATTATTCCCATTTATTGTCTTGCGCTATACAATTTCCGTAATTTCCGAATGGCTTCATCCGCGCGCGCTCGCGCGCGTTTTTACGCTCGCGAGAGATATATGCACGACGCACCTGTGCCTGTGTAACGAATCTTTCACGAGAGATCGCTCCTTATCGAATAAATATCAACGCAGACGAAATCGCTACCGTACCGATTGACAGTCCGCTCCTTTTTAGAGATTCACTACATTCAGTACCTAGGCGAAGAGGTACTGAATTTTCACGGGTACCGTACTGCAAGAATTGAACAACAGGAGGTATACGAGACACGCAGCTACACATTTGAGAGTCGAATGTGATCGTCGCGATCAAAGAACCGTACGAGGACCCGGCGAGGAGATTTTCTCGTCTACCCGCGAAAAAAAGGGAAAGACAAAGAGAGACATAACGAAACGAGCGAAAGATCTTTCCCCAACTTCTTTCATTCCGTCCGATGCGACGCTTTTCCGGATGCTGCGAGTTGTGACGGTGAGAAGCAACAGGGCGCCCGATAAAATCCTCATCCGCGGCGGGCGTCTTTAAGCGCGACGTCTTCGAGCAAGGTATCGAATCGATTTTTCATTTTCTTTCTTATTTTTTTTTCTTGTCCTTAACGTCATTATTTAGTCAGCACAGATCGTCTTCAGGGACGCGCAGCAGCGACTCTTCACAGATTGTAAATGGCACAGCCATGTTCTCAGCCTGTCAATCACCTCCGCGCAATCTGACCCCACGTCCGTGCATTCACCGGCCTCTGTTCCTGAAAGCAGATTGGACGGATTGGTGCAAGAAATCGCGATTTCAATCACATGCGTTCGATCAGAATAGTCTATAGAATGCCTGGAATAGGATTAGGTGATGCAATAACGTAGAATTATTAGTAATTCCCATCCGTGGAAGCCACAATACACTTATTCCGTCGTTTTTGCGTCTACAGATATTATGTAAAAAAGTATCATACATATATTCATGTTTCACTGTCCCACTAGTAAGTTCGTTGAAGAGAGATATAAAGAGTGGCGGAATGTTTGCCCACGTTTGCGATGCTTATGTGCATCTTTGTCGAAGAAACAACGAGAGATACAGGCGCTTCACTTCCGTCGGATCAACATTAGAATCTACACAGTTTATCTAAAGATTGATCCGATAGGAAAAAGAGGTATTTACAAAAAGATGTACAAAATATATACAAGAGAGATAAACTGTTAAAATTCCAGAATTAATTTAATCAATATTATTGCATTTCAACGAAATTGAAAATCACAATGTTAACGAGAAAGAATTGACGACAATCAGTATTAAGGACCTTTATCGGCTCGTGAGATCGGTCGAAACAATATGAAATGGAAATTCAATTTACAACATTTTTGATATTCCATTAGTGACATTAGAAGAAACATATAAGAAAGTAGAAACGTATATTGTACAAAATGGTGGAATAGTTTTCAAGTATTATTCAAGTATTGTCGGAGAACCGACAATGGACAGAGACGCGTCGGAACCAATGTCTCTCGAAAAGTTCCTCACAGGCAGGATTCGCCGCTGGAGATGCGGACAGAAATAGAAGAAACTTAGAAAGAAGACAGTCGGATCTCGTCGAGAATCCGTCGCATTAACGGCTAGAGATGAAAGTCATGCAAAATTAAAGACTTGTCCCGAGAATCGGAGGAGAGGACAGAGAGAAGAAAAAAAATACATAAAAAAAAGGTACAGCGATGGCGCAGGATTCTCTTACCGCGGCCGTCATTTCGAAGGCCGTTTTGATATCCTTTCGTCGTCGTGGAAAGCGACATCACGCCGACCGGGTTCTTATATTTGAATGGACTAAGTTTCGGACCGTAAGTGACCTTCGGAGTGGTACTGACGGTGTAATACGAGTTGAAGAAATTGATGCTTCTCCTGGTGGTGGTGCTGACTCCGCCACCAGTGCCGCTATCACTATCGTTATTGCTATTATTACTGTATCTAGACTTGTACCAGTCGGTGTGCAAGTTATTGATAATCGTCCGCGTGTATTTTGACACCGATGTCGTTGCGAACGGGTACGTGACGCGTTTGTAAGGATTAGTTGACGTCCTTATTATCGTCGCCGTCGTCGTCGTTGTCGTCGGTGTCGACGCGGACACGCTCGATAACGGCATGCTCTGTGTTGATTCCCAACCTAAGTACCTGTATGGCATATTATCATGGTATTACTAAATATTGTGCTGCATTTTCATATCTGCGCACTGCACGCTGCTAAATGAGGGCGTCAATATGAGGGCAAACTGAAGCAAAGTCTTACATCACATGTTGATTCATTCTCACATTGAAGCTACAATATGCTAAAATCCATGAGTGGATCACCTAGGAATATACCTATCGATGTTTAATAAATATTGCTGACGCAACTTCAACCTTTAAATTTTTTAAAATTTTACAATATATTTATGAGACTCGAGGACATTTATTTATGTCTTCAAATTGTTTTTTTTTTTAATAAACGTTGGAAAGATTAATTAATCAAAACGCAAGAAAACACAAGTTTTTCATTGTTTGCATATATTGCGGCATTCGAGGATTAATAAAATCTGGCCATGTGACGGCCATGTATTTAATTATGTGCGACTTCCGTGTTGGCACGCGTTGCAAAATAAAAGAATTACTCGAGTTTTCGGATCATTACCTGTAGTCTGTGTTGTTGTAAGCGAATATCGGCCGGGTATGTAATGCGGAATTGAATATGCTGTCTCGGCGTACATACGTCGGAATGTTCTGCGTATAATCCGGTATTATGTTCTCATGCTCCGCCACGCACTTCCCGTTCAGGCAGTACTAGAAATCAACGTCAACGATCAAACGATTAAACAACTGTGCAAAGACATCTTGGGAAGATATATGCGGAATATTATCTCGGCATTATGTAAAATTACATGGAATCAATATCGCGTATATTGTCGGCACCGCCAAGATTTATGCGATCACTTCTGATGTAATTGCGCGTTACAATTGCGACGAACATGGTATCACGGAAGCTATATCGTAATGTCATGCGAGCTGCGCGTATTAGGTATACATTTTAATGAGAATGTACTGAGAGGAATATTTCTTTTTACAGATGAAAAACAAAACAGTTGTTACGGAATGTACAAATTCTCTATGTTTCGCTTTACCTGACCATCTCCGCACGGCGAACCTTCCGCTGCTGGGCGATACGCGACGCAGTATCCGGATCCGGCGTCGAAGCAGAACAGCTGGGCGCAAACTCGATCGTCTTTCTAAAATGTAAATAGTTAAAAACAGATAAGAAAATAAATAGAAGTAAATGTGATAAATGTAACATTTCGCACGAGGATAACAATGACTAGAACTTTATCATAGTTTAGTGTCCTATATAAAGCTTATTCATTAAATCAAAGTAGAAAAGGAACTGTTTTAGAAACTGTCGAAATTAATTAAGCAAACTAATGGAACTATTTTAGAAATTATCGGAATTAATTAAATAAACTTTATAAAAATTGTGATACATACGAAACAAGCGCTTGTTCCACGATCTTTCCGACATTGTGCATCTAAGGATAGGAGTTTTCCCGGAAGCACTCTGGGCAGCGCCTCGTCTTCGTGAGGCGCATTGTATAAGCAGGTTGCTGTATCACCACTAAAAGTGAAAAAAAAATTGTTCGATTTAATGACCAGTGAAAAAAAATAATGTTGATTTAATGACCACGCGTTATTGCTTGCTTTTATAGCCCGAGAATAGATATTTTATTTTAAGAATCTGATTCATTTATATATAGCACGTTGCTTTATAGAAAATTAAAAGTTCTAAATATACTTATCAAAGTTTACATGAGAAATGAAAGAAACTATCGAAAAGGAAAAATTATATAAAAAATTTTCTCCCACATTTTCCGAGGCAAGGTTAAAATTTACACTCTAAACCCAAATAGTACAGAGAATTTGAAAAGAATTCTTAAAAAATTCCTGAATTATGAAATGAATTCTTTTTCCATTTCATTTCTGTTCTGAAAACATAAAAGTTAAAAAAAAATCGTTTTTTTGTCATCAATTCTCAGAGTTTTTCAGATACAAAAAAATTCTTTTTACTTTTTTACATTTCTATGGAATCCTTTTTGAAAAAATTTCTTTCAAGTTTATTTGAAACACTAACTTTTAAAGAATTTAAGAAAGTAAACCCTTTTTGAATTTATAATAATCATTTGTATGTATTATTTAGGAAGTCAACGTCGCGCGCAGTTACGTACTTTAAAAAATGATGGAAGGAGGACACACTGCAGTGGGACCATTTGAAGCCCTTCTCGGTATGCCTGAGGTCGCTCATGATGTATCCGTCTTCCCAGCGACACTTCTCGGCACCTGGTCCACCCAAATAGCTGGGCGGCGGTGAACCGTCGTGAACGGCACCCAATCTACAAATCGTGCAAGACGTAAGTTTTATTTTTAGCGGCGTTTTCGTTCAGTAGAGGAAAGTGGACGAGCGTGATAGTAGATAAAAGCAGGAAGAGAAACAGAAAGGTTTGCAAGACGGTGATTTATATGGATGCTTACAGGTGGCCGACCTCGTGCGCAGCGACGATGATACCGCTGAATCCGCCGGTATCTTCGATGATAGCAACCGAATTCACCTTCTCGAGGCGCTTATTCACGACACACGCCCCGCCGACGTACGCGAATCCTGTGCAAAGAAGATTCTTTAGCATACCTCGCGTTTGCATCCCCCCGCGGTTACATCGATTACAGTAGCGCTACTTCATTACTATTAAAATCGTATTCGGTATTAACGCAAGCTGTCTCGTTAAATTAGCAACAGAAGCGTGTCTTCACCGTAAACACGCTAACATTACTCTATCTTTTCTTAAATCTCAAGATCTTGAATATTTTCTGGAATATTACCTCGCGTTTCAAATTTCAAAATTATGTAACTTCAAATTCGAATATTAATTCGTAATTTATTACGTAACTCATAAATTTTAGGGAATTTTCAATATCTTGGAGAACTTACTCATCTCTCTTAAGAAATTTTTAAAGTTGATCTTGAAAAGTTATGTTGATTTCTTTGAAAGATAATTTGATATAGCGATAGAAATTAACTATCAAGAATACACAGACTCGTATTTCCTAGCAATTAAAGAAGGAGAAGATTGAGCCTAAACGAGCAATTAAATTTAAAAAAGATATTAAAGTTTACTGTATAAACAAAATTAGTGATAAAATGGTTAGTGAAAAAACGTTTCGACTACACAGAGTCCTGTTCAGCCATACAAATAAATAATGATAGAATCAATAGATGAACGTCAACATTTAAAATTGAACTGGAATAGCAACTTATGATTAAGAAACACAAAAAGCCACGTTACATTACAAACGCTTAAGCAAACTACAGACGTGTTGAACGAAATAGATTAAAATAGGAAGAGATTTCAAAATAGATAAAAGTTCAATGCAAGAAATAATAGCGGTCAATTGATAAGCAGTACAATAAACAGTTTTCCGTTCCTTCTGGCGAGAAACAATTTAAGTCGCATGATATAGAGATAAACAAAGTTAATTTGATGACCAGGTCATTATCGTTCCGTCAGACAAGAAGCGCACAACATATTTGTAAACGCTCATAATAGATAACTTTTTGAATGTCTACCAATTTACCACTATACATTTGGACAATAATTCATCCAATGTTGATTTTGACCCAATGAAAACTGTTTACTGTTTGTATTGCTTATTAATTGACAGCTTATTTCTTGCATTGGACTTTTATCTATTTTGAAATCTCTTCCTATTTTAATCTATTTCGTTCAACGTGTCTGTAGTTTGTTTAAGCATTTGCCATATAGCGTGGCTTTTTGTGTTTCTTAATCATAAGTTGCTATCCCAGTTTAATTTTAAATGTTGACATTCATCTATTGATTTTATCATTATTTATTTATAATTATGTATGGCTAAAGAAAACTCTGTGCAGTCGAAACGTACCATCTTATTAATAATTTTGTTTATACAATAAACTTTAATATCTTTTTAAATTTTATTGCTCGTTTGTGCCCAATTTTCTTCTTCTTTAATTGATAGAAATTAATTTTATCTCAGTATTTGAAACCTTAAACCCGAAGAGATTTTTAAAGTTACCTTTCACTAGTTGAAATTTATGATTTCCACTAAACCAGTATATCTCAGTATTGAATAAATATTTACATTTCTTCCTTCATAAATATTTACATTTATTATCATTATTATCAAATTACTGCGATTAAGATAATTATTACGATTACATTATATGGAGAATAATTTATTTTCTTAATAAAGATTAAATATCTTTACGGATACACATTTTACATTTGTTATATATGTACATTTATCATAAAAATTATTAATAAATGTGAATATTTTAAAATTTTTTAAACCTTAAACCCGAAGAGATTTTTAAAGTTACCTTTCACTAGTTGAAATTTATGATTTCCAAGGACATTGAAGATTCACTGAGCTTTCACGGCAATTTTTCATGGCAATTTCGATATTTACGGTGAAGAAACGCGCATTGTTAATACACCATAGATGTTGCTAGTATCTCGAGCTTCCGCGCTCTACGAGGATTAATATTATTAATCCGCTTGCGGATAAATGTTAAGAACGAGTAGTCATGTCGATATATATGCGGCATGCATCCGTTAATTCGCGTCGCCCAATGGTTAACGAGAGAGTTAGCCCAAGATACTGCGGGGGTTTACGTTCGAGATGTTCTGCGAATCGGCCGATCAACAGGATCGGGACGTCGTCGCCTTCCCTTCCTCGTCACCCCGATATCGATCGATATTACGGAAAAAGTAGGCACATCTCTCTTTAGCGTTGCTGTGATTTCAGAGACTTACCAAAGACCACGATCCATGACAGTGTAATGCAGCCAAAGGGTATACAAGAGTCATGAATTATTATTCAGGAGAGATACAGAACAAAGAGCGCAGGCGATGTAAAAAGAAAAAAAAAGGAGAATAAAAGGAGAGAAATTAAATTTTGAGCGATTGAGTTTCGTCTGGAGATTGTTTCTCGTCACACGAGCGAGATACGTGTGCGTATCACCGAAATCGCGAGGCGCGATACTCGGTGCTTAAAAGACCATGAAACAATAGTATATACATAAAATACGGAAATAGTAACGGTCGCGTAGATACAGTGGCGGATTACAATGGTATGTACGTGCCGCTAGATTTCGTTAGAAATTCGCTTGTTTCGTTTTTCGTCAGCGGTATCGCGGGCTGTGCATCGCGTCGAATCGCGCCTTAAATCATCGAAATCGTCCGCCACTGTATAGATATCGAGACCTGGCGTATGCAAAATAGATGTAAAACACATACAGAAGTAGGTTTAAGCAACTGTGCGAGGGAACAGCAGAGTTCGAAAGAGGCAATTGTTTGACGCATTCTTGTTGCTGACTTGCAAATTTGTATGATGCGCATATGACGCCGAAAATCGTTACGTTAAGAAGGGAAGAATATGAGATACATAGAAATAAAGTAAATATAGTATTCAGATGACACAAGTAAAGTAATGTAACAGGGAGCACGTTTTGCGTAACTTCTACGATTGCCTTCTAAGTCTCGAAGAATTGAAAACAGAACTAAACGGAATTCTAAATGTTTCTGATCTCGCGAATCTTTCAAAACAATTCACCAGATTTCCTTCAATTAATTTATCCGACTTGTGTCGATTCAAATCGCGCTGAATACCGGAAATTAGAAATCTGGAGGTTGAAACTTTGTAAGGCAGTGCGTATAATGTGCAACTTAAAGTTGAGAAAGCTAAAATACAAACAATGGTTTCCTCCCTCTCGGATCCGAAAAAAAAACGTACCTGCGGTTCCTCTATTGCACACATCATTCGCGTATTGCCTCCTGCACATATCTAATCTGCAATACAATAACAAAAAAATACTCTTTATCATGTAGATTTCAGGCTCGGTGACATTTCTGACCTGGTCACGGGACAGACAATGTTCAGTGGCATTCAGACACCGCTCGTATTAATCCTTTTGCGATACTGCACAAGAAAACGATGAAAAAAAAAATACGTACAAAAAGGACAGTCGCGTAAAATCGTCGCTCGAGCGAGTTTGAAACGATCTGATTCGAGTCCGTGCTTCCTTGGATTTCTCGCGGAGGTTTAAAACATAAATGATAATCATCCTCTCGAAAAACCGACCGCCACGTATAAAGGTGACACACTACCCTGCGTTTTGAGAGAAAGTCTCCGTGATGTTCTTGCGACAATCAGTAATGTGGATTTGCGTGTGGTCGAAAGCAAAACACACCCGCGAAGCGAACGAATGTCCTCGCAAAAACCAGGACTTGTAAACCGACACAATTTCGGCACAATTGAATTACAATGTCTTAGGGTCTAAACAGAATGGCTGACTTATCATTTCAAGATAACATTTCAGCCATTCTATTTAGGCCCTTAGAAGACGAGATCTCCGCGCAATGTGAATCACACGCGTCGATATTGTATCGGTTTCAATCCGTACAGCACAAAACTTGCAGTTAAATTATAGCAATGTTGCAACAAGATTACAATCTATTGTTGCATAATGTAATTGCAAGTTTTGTGCTTATGGGAATTCTTGTATCATAAATTCTCCGCGTGTACAAAAAGGAAAAGAAACGCGCCTCCTTTCCGGAGGCAGCTTCGGAGAAACGCGTGTTGCGGAAGCGCGTGTGTGGCTAATGAAATATTAAACTCAACAAAATTCAATAAATAAATAAAAGCAGAAAAAAAAGGAAACACGCGATACGCGTCTGGTGCGTGAATAAACGTCCGCCTATTAAGCGGTGATTTCGTGTCGGTCGATTAATCAATTTTGCGCGATTGCGAGCTGGCATTTCGATTAAGCGCGACAGGCATTGCAGGTTGAATTTACGCTCGTACGGCGCATTATTTCGTAATTGAAACAGAGATTCGCGAAATTATTCTAATAAGCTGCAAATTTGCAAATTACGTAGATCTGCATAAACGAAGATTCACCATGCGTGCAAAGTCGCCTTGCTCGTTTAATCCGAATGATTTATGATAGAGTTCAGACAAAATATTCACAGATAATAGTACAAAAATATAAAGGACTGAATTATTACCTTCATATCGATGTGCGCGACAAAATTCACGCATGTTATATTACTTGAAAATAAAATTTGTTTGTATAAAGTTTAATAGGATAATCTTTAATATTGATTATAACTTTTAACTGACTTTACTGAAGTATTTTAATTCTCTTTACTTTCTATATATATTTCTCTACATTTTATTCACATATATGTCTCTCAGTGGAGTAACTTTGCCTAGAGTGATGCAAAGTACATTAAAAAAAAAAATGCGAATTCATCGTGAGGAAAAAAGATTTATATTGTATATGCCAGCTCATCTACGCAGCATTATGTAACTTATGTGTATACGAATAATTCCGCGAGTCACCATATAGGCGTTTTTTTAAGGAGCTACAGGAAACTCATGTCGATTTTTATTACTTTTCGATGCAAATGCTAAACGAGTTTATTCGGAGATGCGCGATATTTTGTATATTCAGTGATACGTCTCCATTTTTACGGATCTACGAGTTTCCGTGACGCAATTGGCACGATCGTCCGATACGTTACGGCATTCGAGACCACATCCGCGGTCGCGGATATATTATGCGTTATTATTAATTAAATTAAGATTAGTGGTACCATGCCCAGTCCTCATTCGCTCCTCTTTGCTCGAGCGTGTGCGTAAGAAGCTCTGGTGAATTACATGTGCATTGTCTCGCAGACACCGGTTACAAAGTTCTTAATTTCACTCGTCTCGTATTACGGGATCTACGCGAGGAAGACATTTCTGTTCGAGGCTGTTCTGCAGCAGCGAGCATTTTCTCGCGTTACTTTTAATTGGCACGTGCCACGTTCTGATTCTCAGATTTCTCGACGGAAGAATATCTTCCCCCCGGAATCCCGAGACATCCCCTAACAACGTTCTACCGTACCTGTTAGACTACGCCATTACTGCGTGTACCGTCAACAATACCGTCAACTATATACAAGCTAGCGAAAATGCTGTACGTTACGAAAATTAAAGGGGAAAAAAAAAAGAATAAAGCGTGATCGCTATATAATAAACCATACCGGCAGTTCCCTTAGTGCAGCGGCCGCCTTTCCTACGACGGCACATATCATACCTGTTTTGCGGAATAAAAATCGAGAGTATGAAATCATCAGAGAGAATAAAACGTGACAATTATAATAAATATTATACGGTCGTAACGCAAAAAGAAGAAACGGAGAATATTGAAATTAATTGAATGCTTCTATAAGGAATCCAACGCTCATTCACGATACATCCGTGCGCTTCTCTCTCTCTCTCTCTCTCTCTCTCTCTCTCTCTCTCTCTCTTCTCTCGTTTATGTCACGTAGTGTTAATGAGTGCTCGTTGGATTGACAAATAATAGAAAAGTGTGAATTATCAGTGAGCTTATCGTTTTTCTGCGGAGCACTTTCGTGCCTTGCTGTCAAATTGCAGCCCTCGCCGCTTTACGGATCGGGCAGTCTTACTTTGTAACGGCAACGGCGATGTCATATACAGGAAGTCTCCTCTCCCGGAAAAGATATTTGCCCATGTCAGTCAGAGCGGCTGCCGAGTCGATTGCGTCTCTTCCCACGCGATTCCTTTCTAAGTACGGCGTCGCGTCTCGTCCCTGAATACAATACAATTTCATTTATATACGCCGGGGGTACCGCCAATTGCAACTTTCAATTTGTCGTAGCTTTCATCTTCGATGAACGTTCCTTTTTCTTTTTGCTCAATTACAAAGTTCGATAAATAAGATTTATGCTGCAATACTGTAACTCTTACCGACAGTTATTGTTATTTGTTGTTATTATAATGTCATTGCGCAGCTTTTTCATATAGTAAAAAAGCTGCGCAACGATATTATAACGATATCGAACTGTCGTTAAGAGTTACAGAATCGCAGCATTAGGTAAAAGTACTAATGGACATATTTTTCTAAAGCTGTACACTGTAGTTACATTTGAACCCAACCACAATTTTATAGTATTTCTAATGATAATTATAGTTAACCTAATGATGCATATAGTTAAGTTAATCATATTTCTTGTTAGAAAAATTCTAAAACTGTGATTCGGTCCAAAAGTAACTGTTGTATATTTTTCTCTCAGTGTATGTCATTATTTTGGTCTTTAAATACAAATATTTAAACTTTTCGTTATAAATATATATACATACATTGAATATGTCTATATTCTATATTGAAGATTTGAATATTCATATTTAAAGACTGAAATAATAAGGATAAGTCATGTCTAGGCATTGATATTGTATAGATTATAATCAACTAGAGTCGAGCGCTAATTTTGTTATCATCTCTTACCCGTGAGATAATTATCCCCGCTATACTGATACGTATTTTTGGCCCCTTCAGCAACTTGTACCTCAGATCAACTCCGTTCCAAAAGGAGACGAAGTATCTCTTAATCTGCACGTTATCCCCGCCGTGCAATCTGAAACGAGATGATCGCGTCCGTTTAAGTGCGCTGAGAGGAATTATAAATGTCACTGCACGGATGCGCGGAAAGTAACAATCGCGTATACTCGCTTCCGCAATGATTAGCCGACTCTCACCTGTACCCATCGTAATCCACAATACAAAGGATTTCCGGGTAAATGACGTACGGTGCTTCGCGCCTCGATCTGCTATTGATCGAGCGTTTAATTCTATACCTCTTGGCTAAGTGGTCGGGTTCCATGAGCGCTGAAAACATTTGCACTTACATTTGCAGTCTCATCATTTTTTTTTATAGATCGATCTTCAACGGCCACTTCGAATGTGATTGACGCGAGAGAGATCTGACATGTTGCACTCACAAAAGTCGCTGAACTCATCGCCGGCGGGTCGATCCACCTTTTTGAAAACGATATGATGACTTGTGCGTTCCAAGTCCTCGCTACTAGTTACGTTGGGCAGTAGTTTGGGTTCGTGAAGGGCTGGCGCTTTGCTAACTACTTCTTGCAGAACCCGTTCTGGCAGTGGCCGAATAACTAATTCCGAACCGATGGTTCCATCCTGAGTGAAAAGATGTGCACTTTAATAGGATAATTAATTAATTAATTGTTTCATTAAATGAATATAATCATGCAATTTAAAATCAATTGTCATTTAAACTTCCAATTTCGGATCGCAAAATTTTATTTAAATTCGAGGCAAATTCAAAAAGACTTAATTTATATGATTTGATAATTATGCAGCGATAAAGCGGATTTCTTGTTTCCGTCCTTTTAAAGACCGTAAAGTCGTCAAAAGTCGTTTTTAGGAAATGATTCACGACTTGATTGCATAAACTGCGTTCAAGTAGTCACGTATTGCACCATAAACTTCCTCATAATTAACTGTGATTATAATTGTAACCGATAACAGTCTCTCTGAGCAATTACGATGCTTTTAATAGATAAATACATAAAACGTTTCTCTCCGCAAATTTTACATAAGTAAAGAGATAATAGATCAAGAAAAAGTACAATTCAAGCATTATGTAACGAATAAACTTGAACCGAAGATATTAAAATTAATAATCTTGCCATAAACATCGAAACGGCTCGAAATAGCGGTAAGTTTGAAACAGTTCGCGGTGCATTAGAAGTCGATAGCCCGATACCTATAATTATCAGACGACTCGTGCCTGCTCGCGTCTCTCTCCGAATTGTGTAAGATTTGAATATTGCACGTATATGTATAAATATCGCGGCGTATGAATCACGGCGCGTTAGAGTTGAGGGCCGTGTTAAATCGAGCGTTTCCATTCGAGCCGCGCGAGTGTTTTGCAGCGAGTCGAATCGCCGCCCGGTATTCCCGATCCGGACACGATCGCGCCGCTCGTTCTGCAGTCTGCGAGAGGTGCACTGGTCAGATCGCGAGGGAGGGAGAGTGAAAGCGAAAGGTCAGGACAGCACGGGGTCACTTAGAACAACGCTTTTACGGGCGCGTTATGTAATCGCAGACGGCATTATGTATATACGTGACCGCGCTCGGACGACATTACGTTTTTGCTTTCGTTTAAGTTTCATTGCAAGTTTATGCCCACGCGCGAAATCGTCGTCAAACCTACCGGAGGAATTAATTCCGTGCCGAGGATTCGAGTTGAAATCTCTCTCTCTCGAGTGAATGAGAGGTTTTTCGTACCGAACAATTAACTTTCACGACTCCCACAAGATATAACGCGCGATCGTAATACGTGTCTATATGCTCTCGCCCGCGCACCAGTTATATTACTTGTATTTGCATCGCGAGTAATGATCTCGCGCGTAATAGCACAATTTAAATCGTCCCGACCTTTCGGCTGAAGCATGCGGACGTTCGACGCACGTATAACCGCGGCTTGCTTGCGAAATCCAATTCTGTTTTGCTACAAAAAAACATCCCGGGAGTAACAATAATTAATATTAATTAAATTGAGAAATGACGAGAGCGAAGGGGGCAGTCAATTCGCGCAATCAATTTTAAGTATATGAGAGAAAATTTGCATCGTATGTACATAATTCTTACAGCTAAAGCTGTCGAGGTTTGTGATTGAGTCGCGAATAATTGCGACATCCGGCGAATAAATCGCAAAGATTTCGCATATCACGAAAATTATACATATATGACAAATACAGGAAAAATATTTTGTACAGCTTCCTTCTTAGACGGGCAATTAAGAAGGAACTTTATAAGAGAAATCAAGTCACGCTTGTTTGAACACAAAATTATTAGGAATACAACATCCTTTTTTCTCTCTCACTCTCGAAATTGCAGACCGCGGCGAAAGGTAGGACCATACGCAAAAGTTTATTGGCTTCTACCTCTGTGAATACAATACCCTTCACGCGAGACTTCATCTCGACAAGGTGAGGAAGATGTCAGTTAAGAGTGTAAGATCGAAATGTCAAAACTGCGATAGCCCCGGTATTTAGGTAACTTTAATGCCGCGGCCGTATACTTATACATATACATATATAACGACAACATTTCATTCAGTTATCCACAATAGATGTTGAGATAAAGTTAAAATTAAAATTTCATAATGATCTTTAAAAAAAATTAAGAGAACAAAGCTATTGCTCAATTCACAAAAATTTTTTTCTCTTTTAATATACATAGATAAGTATAACAATAACGAATTTTAATTCAGTTATTTCACAATAGACATTGAGATAAATTTAAAATTAAGATTTCATTATGATCTTTTAAAAAGAAATTAGGAGAACAAAGCTATTGCTCAGTTTGCAAAAATTTTTTATCTTTCTTATTTGTTTAAAACAAAAAGAAATTACAATTTTTACCTGAAATTTAAACAAGAGGTGTAATATTTATTGAAGAGACAATATTTGATTCATACATTTTATCCATAATAAATATTAAATATTAAAATAAATTTGAAATTAAAATGTCATTGTTATCTTTTAAAAAAATTGAAAGACCAAAGCTATCGCTCAGTTTGCAAAAATCTTTATTTTTCTTTAATTGTTTAAAAGGAACTACGAACGTCTTGATGTTTTTCTGAAGAAGAATTTTCATCTCAGGTTTAAGCAAGCGGTGCGACTGCTCACTAAATATGTGGCTAGCCTTTCTCATTTGTTGAAGAGCAGTTTACGACTATTTCGCGGGGATAACGAAAGTCGGCAGGTGTCCATAAAATATAGATGTCATAACTCACGCTGAGACGACGCTGGCCGTATTCGTCGAAACAGCACTCGCCACACTCGTTCCAACATTTTAATTACTTATAATAAATCTCCACTGATGCGTGAGACACATCGTATACGCGACCACCATTTTCATTTCCGCCTGATCATAAATCTTATAGCAGAGTGAACAATTTAGTAAAATTTAAAAATATAAAAGAAGAGATTCTCTCTCTATCCTCGTAAAATATAAATTAGAATCCGAGATAGAAGTCGTGCGTCTAGCGAATCTCTCGCGAATTTTTATCGCTTATATGATTGTGCTAGCGATTGTTCTAGTAGGTTGCTTTACGCCCATTGTCGTAAAAATGCTACGCCGTGCGGTACGGCGAATTGCGATACTACTATAATTATAACACAGGTCCTAAGCGAGTCGCGTCGGTTGACGAAAGACGACCCGCAATAATAGGGTGGTGACGAAAGGGACATTAAGAAAGAATGGCCGCTTACAACGCGCACTTTCCCATTCGTGTCTCGGTGCAGCAGAATGGAAGCCATGTTCTCCGTATCTTGATAAATGTCACCGATATCCACATTGACCTAGAACAATTAGAAACTCGGGTCGTTAGAAGTCGATTGGATAAAAATCCATAATAATCTGACCGAACGATTAAATACATTTTTAGAATCCCGTTACGTTCCCTTCGATTTTCAAGGATATATTATATGAAGAAGAAAAATCAATTATTAATTCAGCTTGATAATAAATATCAAGAAACGAGGAGAACGTTGGAGAAATTGTAGAGATTCTCGATGATTAAATATGCCGAAAGGAGATCACTTACATCCTTCACCCTCTCGTAATGAAGGCCGTCCGGTTGCGACGTGTTCCTGGTGACAGTCCACATCGGCAGGCTGTTGGCCGTCAGTAATCCTTCCGTGGGTTTCAACGAAAGGCTGATATCTTTGCCGAAGGCCTTCAGGTGAATCTGCGGCTTCGCGTCCACGCTCCTCTTATGCACCGTGTGCAACACAGGCACGACTTCGTACGGCGGCACTACGATTTTGACAGCGTGAAAAAAAAAACATTTACATCTGCCGGAAAATCACTGATCCCTTATTCCCCCGACGAGACGTTAAAAAAGAGTTGATCATTTAATCTAAACGCTGTAATACTTTTCGGAGCATAACTTTTACGTAATGTAGTATCAGCTTTGCAAGTTATCATTTCAGAATTAATATTATTCGATTGTCGATTCCTCATGTCGAGCACGGTTGTCGTAAAAAAAACTACGGTCATTTAATATCTGAAGCCCAACGACAGGCAACGGAGATCCTTTCTCAGATCGTCAAAATCGTGATTCTCGAATGACGGAATCGAGATGAATATTCATCGTGAATGATTCACGACGTAGAACTGGAGTTTAACGGCCCGTTGTCGAGGATGAAAAATATTTGCGTCTTTGATCCTTGATTTCTTTGCCACGGACACGTCGAGAATACGAGAAAGATTACGGAAATTCCGCGTTGGATAAAATTTTTAGGTGGAATATATTTGTCGCGAAGTGCCGGATTCGTGATTTTTACCTCGACAGAATTAATATAATAGATTTAATTTTGAAGAACGATGACTTTCTTCGATCGAACGAACTTTCTTCGACATCAAATATATAAAAAGTATTAAATAAAAATAGGTTTACATTATAAGAATAATAATTCTGAGCACACAAAACCTAGCTCCGGCTCTAATAAACGATCTATTTTATGTTAATATATAAAAAGTATTCTTATAACGGAAAAAAAACCAAATCCCATAATGCATTTAGTTTTTTTTACTTAACACTTTGTATAAAGACGATAAATTAAAGTAGCTATCCGATTATTCTTGTCGCGTTTGTAATCGCATTCCGTTTGAATTACTTCACATTTAGTGACCCGATACTTTTTTTTATTAATGTCGCGTCGAAAGAAATGAGATATAAAAAACCGGAAAGAATAACGCGTGAGTTACAATTTTTTTTCTGTTATTACCGGACTCGAGTCCCGTGTAAAACACCGATAGCATCTCTTCCCTTGTCATGTGCTCGTGAATCTGAAACACAAATGGGTTTAGGTGAATGTGCGCGGGTGTCGCAATACTCTTACGTAATCGAGATCGCGACCGTCGTAATCTCGGCGCGTTTTATTGATCGGCTCATGAATAAATCCGCGAGATGAGATAAACGGACCGATTGCAACGCTTATTATTTACGATTAGTTTCCTAAACGCGAAATGACGTGTAACACAATGGTGTAAAAGCGAGTACGCGGCGCGCATCAATAGAAGCGATAAATCGAAAGGAACTTCTGCTAATTTGTCTGACGTAAGTGACGTTTCCTGCGCGCGATTACTTGTAATTATTCGTGCAGAGAAATGAACGTGGTGGGATAAGGAAAGAAAACGCGAGATCCTTTGTGCAAGCAAATCTAGCTTCCGGGATTCGCAATTTAGTCATTATTAGTTATTACGCCATCTCGTATGTTTTTTTTTCTTTGCGCGTCATGACAGTTCCGTGACTCCGTCGTTTCATTTATTTTATCCTTTTTATCGGCTTTTAAAGCGACTTCTTGAAGGTGCATTGTCCCCATTGTACCCATATCGTGGGAATAGTGAACAAAATGGATACGGTAATCGGGAATGGTAACGCCGGCGGCAAAAAGACATCACGTTTCGTGTTATAAAAAGTTACGTCACGAACGGTAGAGCTATCACGACTCGGAATTTGTAGATTAATCCACGATTGAAATTTCGCATTTCACAATGCAGGCAGCAAGAGCGATTAAATAACAACGTATTAAGGCGGCTAAGAAGATTTTTAATACACAAGAGAAAGAGAGTAATAATATTATGTGTACATACATATAATGATACAATAAAATAGAATTTTCTCAATACATATACCGTAAATCCAAATATATACCTACTTGCAGAAAAATATCATTCTATAGATATTATACAGAGAAAACCAATTACTTATTTTATTTTGTTTAAGTAATAGGTTTCTTCAGAAAAGCATATTTTCTTACTAATAGTTTAGAATATACTTGTTACAAGTCCGGAATATGTTTTAAGTAAATGTGATGCTTATGATAAGTTTATAATAGATTTGCGGATATATATAAACTCCGAACAAGTATATTTACTCGTAGGTAGTATATATTTTTGTGTGCAAAAATTACCTTGTACAAATTTAAAATTAACATTTGTCCAGTTGAATGAATTACATTATTTGCATAAGTATGCAAATTTTATTTAAAGTGGCGCTTTTTTTACAATCGCTTTGTAATTGACTGAGAAGCTCGCTCGGGTCAGGACGGCGATTTTTCAAATGTTCTCAGAATCGTAGCCCGTCCGGTTTTACAGCGGCGGCCCGTAATTAACGGGTATGCACGCGTATTCTGTTTTCCAATCGCGTTTCAAGGTCTGCTTCTACCATTTCACAGCAGCGTTTTGCTTGTGCGCCGTGTCACAGAAATCGAGCTGCAGCTGGAAATCGATCGAAGCCCCTGGGAGTTCTAAGGTCGATCACTTTCGCTCATTATTGCCGAGCCTCCGATCGATCGATCGATTTGTGTTACGATCGTTTCGCTTCTAACAAAGCGTCGACAAGATATCTGCTTGTTCGAATGCTTGAAATTCCCGTTTAAACGTTATCGCGATTTTGTAAAATACCCAACGTTTCCTCAATTATATTTTGTTTAATCTTCGCGCGATTTAAGCGCGAATAATAACTCTATTAACGCATTGATTTGACATAATCTTATACATTTTTGAGAGTATCACATTAATAATGGTTTCTTTAACATTTTAGAATTAGCTTCAATTTTTCTGTTGCAGACAATATTTTTTATTTTACATTAATTTCTTTAACACTCTTGTTCTGATGTAAGAAATTCTTGTAAATCTGCCTTGAACCACATATGCACGAGTGATTCCGCGTCGGGTCGAATGGCAAATAATCGAGATTTTCTCAGGACGGTATTAGATCCGACAATGAATTTTGTAATACCCGTCAACCGTGACACGAGCCGCGCATTTTAATCGTAATGTATTTCACGCGTCTGCGAGCAAACCACCGATCGATAGAAACGCCGCCTTTCTTTTTTTTCCCTCCTGTGAAAAGTGGATTACTCTCTCGGCTTAGGAGCATTCCGGTTTTCGCTTTCGGTCTTTCTCTCTCTCTCTCTTTCTTTCTTCTCTGGTGCAACAAGTACATCGCGAAATCATGTAAATCACGTGGAACAACTGCCGGAAATCACCGGAGCGCGTTTCTCATCTGAAAGTAATTATTTGTACCGTTTCCTAACGACCGGAGATTTACGTAAGTCGCCGGACCGTCGACTGACTGGTTCACGATATCTATCCGCGAATGGTTTAACGACTATCGAGAGAAGCGTCTCTTTATTTGATTATTATGTTTAACATATCTATTATCAACACTCACGTTCTACCGCTTTTCGTGTTTTATTAAAGATGAGACACGCGCTTGAACACGTGGACGTTAATTACAACGCATACCCTTTGCATATTTTTATCGGTACATGCCTATATAGTTTATTATCTGTACGAGTATACTTCAAAGCGCTTGCCGCGGTATATGAATGTGTTTTATTGAAATCTCTACGAGTTATTTATTTGTTTATTTATTATGTACTCACGTCGCTTTTTATTTAACTCTGACATAATTCCTGTCGCATTTCAATTTCGCAATGTAGCAATCATATTGATTGTGATTCGACAAGAAATACAAATTATGTTCTGCTAGATATCGATAAAATAATACAAAATAATATAAAGTAGTATCAAACATTCAGATAAAATTATTATTTATTATAATTATTATTCACGAATAGCTTAATCAATTTAATCTTATATATAAATAAATGTCTGAGTCATAAATTTTCTCGTAAAAACTGTTCTATGCGAAATTAAGTTTTTGCGAATAATTCAAGGATTTAGAAGCTTATATAATTTTTATAATAATTTAATCTGCACAAATCAAAATTTAAATCAACGATTGGAAATTTCTGTATTATTGTCAATATCTTGTGCTTCAACAAAATGTTCATCTCTTTTTCGATCAGTTTTCTTACCAATTGTTATCACGTACGTGTCGGATGTAGCAACAAGAATTGCGCGATTATTTTAAATTTCTCGAAAAAAAATCGAAAGCAAGGTAAGGTGGCTAAACAGCATCGAATGGTTCGATGGTTTTATCGCAATTTCGAGGTGCGCGAGGTTCTTACGTAAGTCAGAGGAGAGCCGGCCATTGACCACGCTCGTGATGATTATCTACGACAAGATGACGCGCTCAACCGACGCGTGCTGAGTCGTAACGTGCCATTAATCGCAATCCTTTCTTTTTTTTTCACGTGCTTTCCTAATTACGAGGTAGTTATCATTGGCACGTAGCAATTGTCAGTGACATTAATCTCCAGTAACAAGCTCCATTTCGTAAATATGTCTCCCATTTCGTAAAATATGTCTCCCATTTGTACCTTGTCGGAGAATAAATTTGGGGAAGCATTTAATAAGTAACGAGATAAATTGAAAAAATTTAACTACAGAGGTGCGTTGCAATCTTCAAACTTAAGAGTTTCTCTCATTTATTACACTGAAAAAAAAAATTCTAGGTAAACTTATAAGATGTATTTAGTAATGCAATTTTGAAATATTTAGCTAGTTTAGTTTAAATTACTAAATATAATAATAATAACAAAACACTTGATAACAATTATGAACATTTCATTTTTATAACATTATTTTGTCATAATGACCTATATGTTTAGTTGAAACTGTTTCATCAAAGTTGTTGATAACTTTTACCAAGACCTTATTATAATCAATCTTTTTTTCAGTGTACTAACAAAACTAACGATAAGAAAATGCCTAACAAAGCTAAAGGTCGAATATTATTCGTAAATTTTCATGTAATACGTCGCTTTTATAGATTTCGTTACTTCAAATTGATTATCAATAAAGCTTGTATAAAGTTCATGAGTACGTTTAATAATTTTTATTACATGCGATAATTACAGATAAACTGACAGGACACTACGGTAAGAAACTTCGTGTCGTTTGCAAGTTCCGCGCAAATCGCAGCGCGATAATCGACGATCGTCGGAATAATTCCCTCGTAAATAACCGACGCACCCATCGTTAATCGCGGGTAATGCGCGGAATTATGAGGCGTCGTTAATTCTTGCTCTCCCACATTACCGAGCCTCAAGCTAATTAATTCCTCCCGTGCCATAATCGCGCTAAATAATATCGAAATGTTAGAGCCGCGCGGGAATTAAAGTCCGCGCGAATTAAACGAGCGCCGTCGCGAGAAGCTCCTTGGAGAACGAGGCGTGTGCGCACGTAGGCACACACAGGTGGAATTATATTCCACAAAATAAATGTGACAAACGGGAAAAGAAGAGAGAAGGGTATATTACTTGAGTAAATAGAGATACGCACGTAAATCAAGAAACGCTGCTCGCGTACCGTGAATTCACCTCGCAGCGACGTGATTAACGTGAATTAGAGTCGTCATCACATTTTGCGGCCGTTCGCTTTAATTCAACGGAATTATCCTCTTGCGCTCGCTCGTGTGCGCGCGCACGCTCGCGGACACGCATAGTCTTTGTCTTAAAGAGGTAATTGCACGGGATAACAGTGTCCTTGGGCGCCTTGGCGATACTTGGCTGCGATCTTACCTTGTGGCATCGTACGAGAGGTAGAATGATGGCCATGCAGAGAAGGACAAGGGCGCGAGTCATTTTGCATAAAAATATTCCCGACTGGTTGCGTCACATCGCTGAAACAGAAAATATCGTTGTCACGTAAATGAGGGTAATTAGCGCTCAATATTAGCAGACACGAGCGAGTCGCGTATACTTGAAACGCTGTCGCGCTCTTGACATTTATTCTTAAACTCATTGTTTCCGTCTGAATCCTGAGAAATTAATTAGAATGATATCTGTCTGTTTATTAAGATTAACGAAATGAAATTCATCGTTCAACGTCATTCCTTTCTCATTGCGATCGATACGATTAACAAAAGAGAAAAGAAGAGTCGCGTCTATTATATTCGAGTAAATAAAAAGAGATACTTTGCTCATGCGATGAAGAAATTCTAGGATTATATAATTTTTTTGCCACACCCCGGATGGGTGAAATGTGAAAATGAAGAATTGAAATTAACCGTCGCGATGAGTTCACGCATGCATGAAACTGAGAACTGCCGCACCGCGCGCGGAGAAACGAGAGTGTGGCGTCGAATACGCACGCGAGTACGACGGAGGTGATCCCGGAAGGAAAGTTTCGGATTAACGCCGAATAGACTCTCGTCAGAAACTTTAGACGTATACAAAATCCAAGGTGTTCGCGGATAGACAGGTTTCGTGATCTTTGATCGCGGAGAAAAAATGGAAGAAAGGACAGGTAGCCTCCGCGGACAGATTTATTAAAACTCTTTCAAAAAAAATCGCTACAGTTTTGAAAAGAGTTCTTAATACATCGCCATTCAAAATTGCAATGTTTACAAATTCAAGATGTTATTTAAGAAAATTTTATTTTTAAAATTCGGCCGAGTGAAATGCAAAATAGCGATATAAATCCACTTTGTTTAAATATTGTTCATTATTTAATATCGATACAAATTGAGATTTTTAGGTAAATATTTTTTTTATATATGTATAACTAAAAAGTAAGATTTAGTTTAACCTTTCATTGTTAGTCAATTTTAATTAATAATTATGGGAGCAATCCTAAGTTGTTGATATAATTATTACTATTTTATAACGTAGTCAGGATATAAAGTTAAATTTCTGAAAAAACAAGATCATTAAAAATAGATTAAATAAAGTCATTAAAAAGGTAATAGCATGCTTACGGAAACAAGTTATTAAATTAAATTAATTTATAATCATAAAGTAAAGTTCTGCATTTCTTGATATTTAACCCTTTCAGTCATAGTATGACGTATATATATATATATATATATATATTGTATGTCATACCTACGCTTTCTCCATTTTTCGATTGTATTTCGTAGAATTCATCGATTTTCACGATTCTTTTTTACTTATCCCTTACTTAAATGTTCAATTGTAATATTTGTTCAGTGATTTCATTAATATTGTTAATAGTTTTTTGGTTATAAGCAAATTAAGACGAAAAAAAATCGTTTTTTTCGTTAAATTCGTTACTGAAAAAAAATCTCCTTTAAATATACTGTTTTTTTACATGTATTTATGTTTTTGAGGTCGCTGATCACAAATCCGCTGTTAGATTTGCGAAATTTTTTATTATAAACAAAATATTGAAGAAAATATGAGAGCAAAAAATAAGAATTTAGGTAAAAATTTGATAATCTGAACATTATTTTTTTACAAACATACAGTTTTTCACTTTATATTTACGTTTTTTAAATCGCTTATTACCAGAGACCGAATCGTGGAGTCGTTTTCTCCACTCCACGCGCGTGTTAGCGACCGAGTACCGCAAGTAGCAGTACCGTGTATGTGCGCCGTGCCAGTGTCATTTTTTTCAAATCTAATGGTTGGTAGTGGATTTAGAAATCTAAAAGACTTTTAGATATTGAATTTTATGTAAAGAATACTAATTTTTGTGAAAATTTAGAATTAAGTAGTCTTTTAACTCGCTATATTGCGTCCGGCATCCTGGATCTCATTTTTCCAAAAATTTGATTGCAGCGACCTCAAAAATGTATAGAATCATGCTTTTTGTAATGATTCGACCATTCTCTTAATTGTGTGACTCAAAGGATTCAAATATGACATGTATGAGAAAAATTATTAATGTTAAAATGTTACATAATTAATTTCAATTAAAAATATTTCAATTTTTTTAGCAAAAAACCTACTTCACTGAAAAAAAGATCATATATGTCAAAAAGATTAATTAATTTTTTTTTAAAGAAATTAACAAAAATAGTTGAGCAATTTAAAAGTGGAAAACTGGACCAAAACGAGCAATTAAATAAAACAGAAAAAAGATGTTAAAATTTATTATAATAAAATTAAGTAATAACATGGAATGTTTTGATCGCACAGAGTCCTCTTTAGCCATAAATAATGAAATATAAATAACAGTAAATTAAAATGGAAACTGTCATAAACTAAAATTAAATATGTAAATTGTAGATGTTAATTAATAAACCGGATTAAGGATAATTTCAGATTAAGATACATAGGAAGTCATATAACATTGCAAACGCATAACAAAATATAGTCATATTATATGATAAAAATAAATCAGAAAAGTGTTAAATAGATAAATACGCAGTCTAAAAATTAAAACGGTAAAAAAATTAACGGTTTTTACTTAGCTAGAAACAATTTAAGTCTCGTGATGTGAAGATAAACGAAGTCACAGTAGGTGAATTAATGTCCAATTATATAGTGGTTTAAATTATAAAAAAAAATAATTAGGTAAACATATTAATTAAATTGGAAGAAAATATATAAGTAAATATATAAAATATATAAAGAAAAACGTAACCAATTTAGTAATAAACGAGACAATCTGTTGTGTGCATTTACAAATATGATACGTGCCTCTTGTCTGACGAAGTGGAACAAAAATAATAAAGAGATGTGAGTAAGAGTTACAGATATTAAATTTATAAATAAAATAGACAATAAATAAAGAATCCGCTTCGTCAGTATTCGAATAAAAGAACAATATATAACCGTGTGCTAATATCAATGTTTATAAATCGCGAGATCGTTAAAGATGCTACAATAAGAGTTAGCTAGTAATTCTATATCCTCGTTAAAATTGATTCCATTTTTTTTATTCCTCAATGTGTTTCATTTCCGAGATAATCCTCTTATGAAAATTTTGTTCTGAATCTATAACATGTCAGCATTATCCCAGTTGAAAGTGTGGTCCGTTTCTAATATGTATTTTGTAAAATAGTTAAGAATAAAATGTTAAACAAAATTTCTACACATTTCATTTATAATAATTTATCTTTTTATATTTAATCTAATTTATTTATTTAAAATTATTGATTTCTTTTCTGTTCAATATCTCAACCATTAATTTGCAAAAAAAAGACATCTAAGCAATTGCAACAGCTTTTTTTCTCCCTTTTAAAAAAAACTTACTTTCTACGATCCATATCTTTGTTGAAATTTTTACAAAAGAATTAAGAGTATTGCGAATCGAAGAGAATAGCTCGCGCGGATGGAGAAATCTCTTCGGAAGTAACAAAGTCTCACACTGGAATAAATGAAAAGGAAAACACGTATCTCACTGGTTTAATAAGGGATAATGATCTCCAACCGAGTAATATATTCGACCTTCGTGCAACAATAACGACGGTTTCTTAGGTCATAATACGAGGATCAAGATTCACACAACTATACGTATCTCGGAGAGAGGACCCATTATGCTGCTTCGTTTATAAATTCTGATCTTTACTCGAAAATTATTCATGCAGTCGTTAAGTAATTACGGGATTACATCGTTCAAGTATACTGTTTGCGCACCTCTGCATTGTTATCCTTAATGGCAATCAATTTGCAGGAATTTCTAGAGAAAGATACATTCTTTTTCTCCTTGTTAACTGTACCTTCATTATAATGGATAAATATAACGAAATAGTATGAAAATTTTGATTATAAAGTTATAATATTTATTACTATAAAATTACACATAAAACGGACAATTGTAAGTGAATATTTATCCAGCAACACTGCAGAATTATTAGCATTATAATTGCTGTAAAAGTATTTATTTCGAAGGGAATTAAAAGCTCTTGTACGAATTGTGATTTAGCAGTGTAAAAGAAACACGTTAACGTCTTTGTAAACGTCTCTAAACGTCCAGAATATAATTAGTTCATAGGAAAGAAATACTTTCACCTAGAAGTCAGCCAAACAATAGAATATGAATTTAGGTCATTGTCCGCGTTTTCAGTATGACATCTAATTTTAGTTTTACTGCTGCTTGGTTTTTTCAAATCAAGTTTAGCAGTTAGCACAAAATCGCAAAGCGTGAACTAACATACTAACAATAAGAAAACGATCCTAATAACACACAATAGCTATAAGAAAAAGTGGAAGAATGACTAACTATTCGGAATGACTGGCTTATGTGAAATTATAAAAGTAGAAATCGCGTGAATAATACAACGTCGTTTTTTACCTGACCTTGCAGAAACGAGTTTGGGCGATGCCTTGCATTATTAGTATGACATTTTATTTATCTTATTGCTACTCGGTTTGGTCGTGCTAAAAGATGTTTTTCACGAGAGAAGTCGATCCGACAACTACTTATATATGAAAGAATGATAAATATTAAATTATCCCAAATTATACAAATATAGAGAACTTATGTGAGCAAAAGAGCTCTGCGCAGTGTCTAATTTGCTTAATTCAATTGTTACTTGATTTAATGTAGTTAAATCCTGATTTAAAAAAAGAATAAGGCCAGAGTTAGTACTTAACTAAGTTGCATTTCCTGACATACGATTCTAACTATGAGAAAATAACGGATATTAAATTATCCTATAAAAATGTTATAGAAATCCAGTTTACGTGGACAAAAGAGTATCACTTTCGTCTGACCTCGAGGAAACAAATTTGAGCCATAGGCCTGGATTCGCGTAACGCCTAATTTGCTTTATTATTTTGCGTTTTGTGGGTGAACAAAACGAATATATAACGTACCATCCTCTTTCAGAGCGCGACGTTAATTAACAAGGCCGGTAATTGCAATTTATAAATGCCAACGTTACGCTCGGAAAGCTGAAGACGAAGCCAAGTAAAGGGCAACTGGTTTCATGGTATAATGCATGAGCGAGAAGGAAGAAAGAGAGAAAGAAGCAAAGAGGGAAAGAGACGGAGAAAAATGAGAGAAGATCATCTTGATTGCGAAAAGCAATTCCTCGCCTTCCAGGTCGAAGAGGCAAATGACACGATTCCATTTACTAGAGAATCGAGAGAGAGAGAGAGAGAGGTATAGACTCGATTCGATTTTATATCGCCGAGTGCATTACGCTCGTTTCACTTTCTTTTCGGATTAGCTTAGAGAAGACGGGAACGAGCAGCGTTTCGGATCGTGCGGTAGGAAACGATGGAAAGTGGTTGCGAGATCGGCGGTCATCGAGATACCATATCAAATTTTTATCTACTCGCTCGCTATGTGTCGCGTAACATTTACACACGGTCGCCCATATAACGCAACATCCAAACGTGTAACTTGTATACATTGCGATATCAGCATGCAGTCGTACTTATGTAGATCAATGGATTGCAACAGGTAGATTGCGAATTATATTCGTACCACTGGTACCGCATCAAGGCTCAAACGTAATTACCTCTCCAAAATTGCACTAAATTTCTATGCACATGCAATATGCGAAATAGACCAAATTCCAAGAGGCCAGCTCGCATAATGACGAGTACGTATCTGCTGATTGATACGTATTATTCGAAGGATTTTAGAGTTTCAAGTAACTATTTTTAGAAATGACAGCTATACGAAATTTTCATTCAAGTAAAAAGGCTTTTATTCCTCGCGGCGTTAGTGAATGGTCTAACATTATCATAATAGCTCAGTCACTTTTAATAATATACAATTTTTTGTCGAAGAGGTAATATATCAAATTGAATTTCCTGGAAGTTGTCCGTTTTATAGATACCGAAGCTTCTAAACGGGTCCCAATTTTACTGCCCATATTAAAGTGATTCGATATATTTCGAACGACGTGGTTTGACAGAAATTTATGATATTTACTTTATCGAAGGCCTTTTATGATCGCACAGGGAGAATCGCTAATTTTATTACAACGTGCGAACGTATTCCTCATTCGCAAAACGAACGGATACAATGAATCGTGGGTAATGAATCGGCGGTAAACACCTATCCTGCATTCAATGACTTTCCTTCGGTCCATCATACGTTTATGAACAGCAGGAAGTAATGAAAAGTGCCTACTTCCGGAACGCGAAAACCGCCGGATAGATCGTGTGTCGTGAGAAATCATGCGACTATAACTGAGACCCGTGCTTCTACTTATTACATCGTTACGCTGAAATTTCAGCTGTGCACAAATTCTATTACGACATGTAGATTATTAAAAAAAATATGTAATTCAAACTGCGTATATTGACTTTGATATTAGGAAACCTGTTTCGAAAGATAAATCTTTTCCATATGCAATCGTAGGGTTTATATTTACGAGTTCTTGATAGAACTCGACAACATACCGGATGTTTTTCAAGTTAGATTCCACTGATACTTCGTATAGACACCGTAAAATTATTCTGATGCATAATTCAGCTATTACTTTCTTGATCAATCGATTTCTGCTTAACTTTCCCGCAACTTCTTAATTCTCAACATTGAATTTCCAACAATTGAGCGTCGAATTAAATTCCCTTTCAAGTAAAGTCCACTTGAAATTAAATAAAGATTCGCGCAAGGTTTCACTATTAAAGTTTCCCTAACTGAAATCGCGAAACATCTTTTAGTCACTTGACATACGAAAACTCTTGACACTAATTTTCAGACGATGAAACTGCAGAAAGTATTTTAGGTAAATAGGAAAGTGTATTTTAGTGTAGATAATAGCTACGAATAATGAAGATAGATGATCCTCCATCTTATTAATGTGTTGTAATATTTCGATGTGAGCCGCGAAATTTCTCTTTCCCTCTCTCTCTCTCTCTCTCTCTCTCTCCCCCTCTTGATTTTGCTGCAAATGCAAATCCAGATATCTCCGCCAGGCATTACCGAATACACACCACTTTTCTTTTTCATCGTGAGAACGCCATGCATTCAGATCAAACAGATTTTCTCCCTTTGCTTTCTTTTCGTGCCACGAAATTTTGCTGAACACTCTCGTCTTCATCATCCTGCCAAGAAAGCGGCAACGGCGACGTGCGATCGAGCGTGACACGAAGTGTTGTTGCGTGCACATTCGTGAATCAATGCATCGACAGCGACGAGGGAGGAAAAAAGAGACAGAAAGAATGAAAGAAAGAAGGAGAGAGAAAAGCGAGGCAGGATTGTATTATGCAAAGTAGGAAGATATTTCGAGAACGCGCCAATGTCACATCAGCTAGAAGTGAGATTTTTAATATGCGCTCGCGCAGACGAGCCTCGAATGAGAATCCAACGAGTGAGACACATGTATCGCATTTCAAGGCTACTATGTATATTCCTTTTTTTTATGTGTGATTAATTCTGCTTTCGTAGCGGCTGTTTCGTAGCGCATTTAAAACGGTTCGCGTCTGTGCGCGGCTCGAGGAGTGACTCTGTAGAAAAGTAGTGACCGAAGGTCGAGTTTAATCAGCGATATCAGGAATTGAATGAGGCATTATTGAGCAAGCCGGTGGATTTCTATGAAACAATCATTGTCCCGTTCACCGATCGACAAATACTGAACTGGGCGATAATTCTCGAAAATCAATATTGCTCTTTCTTCTTAAAACGGAAGTATTTTAAAAGCAAACAATTATCACGTATCGGTGTAAATTACTGTATTTTTTTATCCCTCCTATATATAAGACATAGGAAACAAGAAATATAGAGAAATGATTATTACATATTTGAAAGTAATAATGCGTCAAGAGTACCGTATACCTACTTTGAAGCATTCTTAATTTTGTTTTCTTAATTTTTCTTTAAATATTTAATGCGCAATGCTGTATCTCGCAAGTGACTGGTGCATGCATCGCGCAATATGGTTCACTCACAGTATTAACGCATGCGAGACTTTCTCTTATGGTCTAAACGAGAGGACAGTGCCATAAGCGGCATTTGGAATACATAGCCGCTCTCGAGGACGCTCACAGCCGCGAGGCATTGATTCCCGTCACCGCGGACATTAATTTATACATACTCGTTCGTCCAGCCTCGACGTTTCCGGTTCATCGACAGAAAAAAAATATAATTTCTTTGTGGGGATGTTTATCAAATAGGAAAATGCAACTATATGACACGCGGCTGTCATGTTACTTCGCCGCGTCAGACGACCGACGAGCGATCGTGACGAATCAAAACTAGCTGACCGCCTCTGTGTAATAGAAAGTTGAAAAGATTTTATAAGACTGCAGGAAAAAAATTTTACGAGACTTGGAGTAATATCAAAGAAGTTTTCATTTCATCATTATACTTATAAATTAATTCGTAGAGAAAATTATTTATATTTATGTATATTTATTTACAAATCACAAACTTTGAAAATTAAAATTTGTAAATCATAAACTTTATTTTTATTTTTAAGTAAAATTCTGGTTAAATTCCCCCATCTTGCAAAATTAATTCCAAAAATTATATATATTATACATACACTGAAAAAAAATTTTGATTAAAAACGGACGAACCAGAAAACCTTGCAGGATTGATCAAATATTTTGGTTATAATAGGAATTCCGGTTATTATAAGTTATTGTATAAAGTATTGAGTTTTATTACAACAGTGTATGTACAATATATATGATTTTTGCAATTAATTTTGTAAGATGGGGGAGTTTAATGAGAATTTCACTAAAAAATAAGGTTTACGATTTACAAACTTCAATTTTTAACCAGAATTTTTTTTAGTATAAGAACGTATAAAATTTGTAATAGGTGCCTGACGCCTGCTATTCAGTGTTTAACTACGCGTGCATTTCTCCGAGTTGGATTATTATCTTATCCGCTTCCGGTTTACCGACAAAAAAAAAACAAACGCTTAAACGAGGCGCATATCGTGACAAGATTGTGTGCTATCACAGATATATACGGATATATTGTATGTACATACGTACATATGTCGCGGTCTGTGGCTGCTCGCGTCCATTACCATGAAACTTGAGAGAAGCAAATTCAATTCTTTGTGACTTGCTCTGTGGTCCCTCTTCTTATCGTTATTGAACATTTTTTATCCATTCCCTCAAGATTGCCGTTTCTCGAGACAATAAATCTATCAGATAAATCTATTTACTTATTTAAGTTATATTAAACCGATTAAATGGATTCAAGATGACTCTCACTTTCCCGCAAATGAATGACAGTGAAACGGCATGCGTTCCATGTCCGCGTCACGTGTTTAAATCGCATTAAAAAGTGTGATAAAAAACTTTCGTTTTTTTAAAATTCGATTATAAGAATGAGCGAGTAATTATTTATTCCTCGTCATTTCGTTATGAGGCATGGACTGTGTCAGCGGACGAGTTGTCCACGACGTCTCAGGGACACGTTCGTAGACTGAAACACGTCCCTTCCTGCGTTTCATTGCGCGCATTCCGCAACTTGGCGGCGTCGCCAACATGGGAACTACTTCGCCTTGGTGTATTTTTCAGGTCCGGCCTGGCCGACGGTCAGTCGCGGCTCAAGGAGCCCGGAAATTGGTTTTATGAGAATCACGAGTGCATGCCGTTCCCTTCGAAAGAGGGAAACAGAAAGAAAGAGAGAGAGAGAGAGAAAGAGAAAGAGAGAAAATCGAGGTGTCCTACCGGTCTCCCTTGAACATATGGGAAATGCATTTCAGGCGAGAACTAACGTACGAGTACATACAAGTGCACTTCCGGCAGAGTTCCCTTTCACCTCCGGAGAGTCTTTGACTTCTTGATTTTTTAGTCACCTCACAGTTTTCTCTCGCATGTTTCGAACACACATCGCGCACTTACATCCTTTGCATAATTATTATTATTATTATCGGTTGGTTAATAGAAAATACGGATGTTGTAAATTTTTTATTGCAGAATGGATACTAGGTTCGGAATAGGAAGTTTAGCTTCCTACTGTCCATAATAATATATTATAATCGCATTTAGATATATTATATAAATGATATATAACAAAATAAAAATATCAAAAAAAGTTAGGGCCAATGTTTATCTAGTGCTTATATGCTTATTTAGTGAATTTTTAATCTATCAAAAAAATTATGCTTGTCGTTATTTTTTTTCTATTTTTCAATTAATATCTCAATTTAAGCGTAAAATTAATTCTTCAATTTAAATTAATGAGTCTTAAATACTGAATAATTTAATTTTACCGTCTCATCCAATTAAGCGTATTTATATTATATTTATATTAACTATGTCCAAAATAATAATAGGTAAAGAAATAATAGTAACCTTTACTACCGTTACTAGTAGTAGTACTAGTTACAAGTAGTAGTAGTTACTGTTATTACCTTACTATAATTATTTTGGACATAGTATAAGATAGGCGCGGCTGGCTAGACATAATAATCCCAAATATCACTTATTGTTAGACTTGAAAAGTTCTTTTGTGACTTTCCGCTGAAAATGGGATATGTATGCGGAATGAGGAACCAGTGGTATTTGAACCCAGGACCCATTACTAATCACTCGCGTTAACGTGCGAAGCCACGCGCCATTCTATATGTAAAATAATATTGATTAGTAAAGTTTCTTCATCGACTTCTGATACAAAGTATAATTCATCAGCAACATCTTTCATTTTCACACAGTTTGATGTCCCGAGAATATTTTCGCTACATGCGTTAAAATCCTCGATGGCGGAGATTTTAATGAGCGCAGTAGTGCTATAGCAGCACAGCGACTGATCGGTACGTTAGTAAAGTTAGCCTTCAATTCATTATAAATTGAGTTTTACGATATTTTTAAAATAATAGTGTGTAATAATTTCCGAGTCACGAAACTGTGACTATTAACACATTAAACGGTTATTTCGTTTCGGCGACATTAAAGAAATAGCGAACGGCTGATTAGCGAATGCTTTATCTAAAATCGAAACTCGTGCGTGTCGCGTATTTTTTTACGCTGTGATCTTTCATGAGTGGCCCTTCCTTCTTTAAGTGTCACCGCGAAACCGGTAAATAATTTGTGATTTTTGAAAACCATGCTCGAAATATATTGGGAACATAGCTTTTTAAAATCGGGATTCTCATTTTATCATTTTTCATTATCTATACGCACCGTTATAACTACTTAATTCCTTATAAATAGCCATTTACATTATGGACATATTAACACCTGTGAACGTGTTTCCGACTTACATTCAGAAAAAATACTATGCCATGATATCTTTAAGATCCTCTCTAATTAAATTTTCAATTTGCGACAATTTGAAAACTGTTTTTAATTTTTCAAGGTAAAAATTCTTAAAATAATAAACTTTTTACAATATTTCTAATATTCATATTTTTATATATAATTAAGAGTTAATTTTTTTAAATTTTCCTCAATGATTTTTGCAAACAATTTATTTAAATTTCCGATAAGCATTCTACATACAGAATGTCCCTGAACGTTCCGGCTAGACTTTGTGATCTGATAGGAAATTTAATTCTGAATAAAAAATTTCCTATAAATAGGGGTCCAAAAATGTTTCTTTAAGAAATTAACGCTCAAAATCACGTTTTTTAATATATTTTTGTAACTGTTTGGAAAAGTATGAGTTTTTTAACAAAAGTATCAAACTAAAAGTTATAAAGAATTATCTTTTAAAATATTTTTATTACGTTCCAATAAATTTTTATTACGTTTAATAAATTTACGTTCCAATAAATTTTTATTACGTTTAATAAATTTAGAGATAACCAATTTCGAACAAAACATGTTTTGTCGACTAGAGCGGTAGAGCAGAAACATACGCAGAAAAGTAAAATTGTTTAATGGAAAAATCAAGATAAGAAAAATGTTAAAAATTAACTATAATAATATATTATAACAACATAAATGAAAAATATTTTTAAAAGTTCTATCAGTAGCCGAAAAAACACTTTTTTATATATTTGAAATTGGTTATCTTAAGCTATGCTATGAAACGCAATAAAAATATTAAATTAAAATATTAAATTTTCTATCAGATTATAAAATCTGGCCAGAATATTTGGGAATACCCTGTATATATACACATACATACATGCATATATATATATATATATATATATATATATTGTAAGTATAAGTATTATATATTATATTACATCATATATTATAGTTCTAAACTATACAATATTATATCGGTGTATCGTGGGATCGTAAATACAACATGCTAAGTTGCTGTTCACGTTCTCGGATCGTACACTTATGATTTAAGCAAGATAATCTCAAGTTCCATTGAACGATTTGCGAGTCAATGAATATCGTGGTTGATACCGCCGAAATTTGCAAGTCTCATTAAAACCGGTTTGCACATATGTATGTACAACAATCCTTTACTGGAAAGAAGAAAGGCATATTTCCAAGATGCGATGACTAAACACCAATTTTGCCGGTTTTACTGCTGGTTGACGCCATACCGACGATACGATTGAACGGACGATTCTACGAAATTCGAAAAAGATACGCACAAAAAAGCAACATCGGAGACACGTCGGCTGAAATTTTGAAAAAGAACCGCGTCAATGCATTCGCCTGTAATCATTCGCCTTTTACCCAGTCTCTTCCACTTTACACTATGACAAACGTTTCCCCGTATCTTTAGTCAACGAGAAACAAACATTATTTCAAGTTGACATCGTCAATTATGAAAAAAAGAAAAAAGGAATCACGTGCAGTCTGGACGGGCACCAAATTGTCTGAGGCGAAAACATTATCGTTTTATTTCCTTCTTGTCTTTTTATTGATGACAAATTCGGTAGACCGGTTGCTTTGCGGTTCGCGGAAAAGTACCATCTGCAAAATATTTCGCGCTTGTTGAGCACCAAAGCTGTCCTCTGCGTTTCATAGTGGAGCTATAACTTAATTTTACACCCGGGGCGAGAACATAAAAATTCTCTCTCCCAGTCGTATAATTCCATGGTAGTAGAAATCACAAGAATTTTAGAGAAAACGATGAAAGAGACAATGGTAAATTGAACGATATACATGCGATTTATCGTTATATAAGCCGTACAAGTCAATGTGTATTTCGCGGGCTCGACAAAGCTTTCTCTTTAATGAAATAAATGACTGCGCGTTTACATAAGAAATACCGTGCATTTATGACATTTAGCAATTGTGTGCAGTACGTTGCACGAGTACTCTAACCATATTTCAAAATATTTGTTCTACGTGTTCTACGTTCTTAAGACTATTGTGATTTACGCTCCCGATAATACGATGTGATTAATTCGATCGATTGCAAATATAATTTTCGCAGTATCTAACATCGGTAAAGTTAAAATTACCGTATCAAAATCCTACAATAATTAAATTGTTTGCGCAATAAGCGTCATACGCAAGGCCGAATTTAGCAAGAGATAAAAATCTTCGTTTCGTTACCTTACTTAATTCTGACTTTGAACCAAACTTTTCACTCGTCCGTTAACTGTTACTTTACACTGAACAATTGCAATTGCTTTTTCACTACGTCTTTTTGCCCCGACGTTACTTCATTCACTAGCAAAAACTAATTACAATGTGTTGTTCGTGAATTCATTTAGTTGGCCATCAGCTATCTTACTGACGATAACTGACGCAAATGACACTTTCAAAACGTTCCGCTCGTTTGGTACTTCTGCTTCTTCTTCTTTAATTTACCGCGACTCAAAAATGGCCAAGTTTGCCTTGAACGCATGAAACTTGAACTATTTGGGCGATCGATGGCAGAGAGAAGCTATATGTAAATCATAATTTTTTTATATCTGTTTGCTGTAATAATTCGTAAATTTATTGACAAGCCCCAACGTACGTTCTTTCAAAACTAGACGAGAAATCTGACCAAGAAGATTTTAAATATTAATTTGTACGGAATATCCCAGACCTACCACACAAATGTTTATCTACGGATCATTTAATCCGTGTTGAATTAGCTAACGCGGACACAGAATGATTAATAAGAGAGATTTTTCAATTATATACATGCGATGAAAAAAGGAGCCTCTTATTTAAGTCTTACTGATGAGCGCGAGCAAAAAATTTTATTTCTGATCTCAAATTAATAAGAGGATTATGTAAAGTAGAAACTATCTTATTACCACGAAAGCCAGGGGTATAATAATATATCGTAAGTAATTAATTACTTTTAAAATGTTCTCACCGATATGTTGCAAGTACGAATATTGTGTTGCACGCGTAACCGTTACGAAGAGCAATGTGTAATTCAATAGCGAGATTGAGATTTAATAAACTCGCTCGGTGATGTACGATAATGAATCACCAATGTAGGTACATGTGGAGTAATCAGCGTGTAATGAGCGCGATGAGACGTATAAATTGACTCACATAATTGACGGTGTGCTCCAACGGGAGATGCAGTTCGAACTTGAGGAGATATCCTATCCGAGTTGGATTGACAGACATGAAGACACTGTCACGAGCTGTCAGGCTTATTACTTATATACGTGCTCGAATATGGTTTTATATTTTGCGAAACACGTGATCTGAAACCATCCACCCACTGCGCATGGCAATAATTTTCGAGAGATGGGTGACGACGGATTCCCGAGGAATGATATAGCATTTGTGGAAAGTGTACCTCTTTTTTTTTTCGCCCACACACGCGCGTGAACTGGTTCTACCCGTTCGCGCACTCCCGACACAATAAAGCGATTTATTTCTCTTTTCTCTCCCGAGCTGATTGCTTTTAACCGCACAATGGGACATAAGTCGCCGATCGACGGCAGCGTTCCACGAACCAATCAATAATATTCTAATTAGACTCTCGCGGCGTTCTTGCCTCATATCCCCCGCTAAACGTGTTTTGAATTAATTACCATGACAAGAAAAGACAAGAGGAAGAAGAGCGTGAGAAAAAACTTGTCTCACCGTCGAGAATGTATTTTTTGGCGTCCACTATCTTATATTTATCTTAATTGACCACTTGAACTTACCGAAGCGCGCCATTAATATCGAGGATTAGATTGACTTTTTCGTCGGGATTGATTTTAGTAATCGCGAGCCACTTGATGCGATCGCGAAGCGATAAACGTTCATCTTTTCTCTTCATTTTTTTTTTACGGATTTTATACGAAAAATAATAATTGTCAAGTCGCGTGTCTCTCATATTTGTCAGAATCCATTAGCACGCATAATCTCAACGCATTCTTCCGCAGCTCATGGAATATTCCGTGCTTTCTGTTCCGTCTTCTCCACTAATTACCCACAGCTACGCAGATTACTCCATTTTTTCGCATGTAAACCGCCACACGCCGAGCCGCGTTATTGTAACACACGACGAGCAACGTGGCGGAGAATAACGAGATGTACCGTAAGTTAATTTACGGTATATACCGCAATAACGCATCTCTCTCAGTGGCGTCTCTCGTCGCGATAATTATCTCGGCAACTCCGTGCGATTAGTTTCCGCGAATGTTACTGTCGACGCGTTAAAATAACGCGCGCGCCTAATCGCCTCTCTCGGGGCGACCGGTACGTCGCATCGCGCCGCGTGTGTAACAAACGAGCGTAATTACTTGGTGCGCAAGAGGTAAGTGACCTTTCGGTAATCGGGTGGCTTCAGAGAAATTTCGATTGCGTAAAGGATGTCAACGGGGAGTCGTCACCTCTCTGCGGAGGAGCACAGAGAGCAGGCTGCCGCACGCCCGTAATCGCGCCTCGCCGTTATGCAAGATACGCAACGATGCAGAAGTCACTCATGCGGGACCTCTATCTACGCAAGGACATTCGCGGGAACAGAGAGTTTTCGCATCGCAGTTCGCGATGCGGTGCATTCGCGTCGCGCGTTTGTGCAACGTTAAAGACCTCGACAATGAGGACAGATATGTGGACAGAAATTAGTTCACGCGTTTACACGCGAAATTGACTCAGCGTTACGCTGTTTGCCTACGATTCTATCGCGCGGCGGCGATCTGAATAGCGACTTGCTACAATAAGCATGGATGTGTTGCAAAAGAGAATGCACTATGATCCCATTGAAAAAACTCAGCGAGCGCGAGATTAACTCTTTTCGCCGCTGGCGTTGACGGCAACTTTTAAATTTTAATATAAAATTATAATTAATAAATCTCCACCAATGGCTTCTGCTGAATAATTTAGCATGAAACAAGGTGCACACGAGGCTTGCAAAATAAACAATAAAAAAGATACTTTAAAGCGTCGTGTGGCAATATCAAATGTTAAAACTGCAAGCTATTGTAAACCTTGAAGTCTTACCGATACAATAAGTACACCCCGGTACAATAAGTCCGTCGTAAACTGAATAATCGCGAAGTAAATGAGTGTCTGAGACGAAAATAAAACATGAAAATTTCAACTCACGATCCATTTCGTATTATTTCCATTGGCGACCAGGTACGGTTAAACTCGCGAATGTTTTGAACGGTAATTGACCTCAGCACCGCGCACTCCACATCCACCGTCGTCGTGCCAATTGGACCAATTTCGCGTTGTTACTGGCGGGTCCGCCGTCGCGATGCGACAACCTTGACCCGTATCGAACTAGAGCGATCCTTAAAGTAGGTGAGCTAAGTACGTATGCATATTTCGCAACACTGTTCCCAACACCAATTTCACTTCGACCGTGACTCGAGTCGGAAAGCGACGGTGGTGCGGCCTCGCGCGCCGTCTCGTTCTCTTCATACCGGCTGAATGCGTGCCGCCTTTTCCAAACGCGGCGATGTACGAAGTACGTTCTCTCTCACCCAAGCAGTACATTCTTGAGTATCTACCCAGATAGGAAACTTTTGTAACAAATGCACAATTATTGTTTCTTTCTAGTCACAACATGTCGCAATGATTGTCATGAGGATTCTGCAAAACGCATATTTTTTGCTAAAAAAGAATTTTATAATTGTAAGTTGTAAATATTGAGAAAATTATAAAGGAAAATTACTTTAAAAATAAAAAAAAATATTCACTTGAATAATAATTGTACAATTTTATGCTGTAACGGTTCTTACAAGAATTAGAAAATTACTTTCTGAAAGGTATTCTGTAATACGTGTGCTAAGAGATGATTCGCTCTAATATTACAATTATATAAGAATTTATTTTAGGCATCAATTTTTTTTATGTTATAATAATTAAATTAAAAATTAATGATTTTAAAAATTAGATTTAGTCTTATTACACAATATATTATACAGTATACATTATATTTTAAAATTAAAGTGATGCTAAAATTTTTCTGCATGCGTTCCTATCTGGGTATATCTTCATAACTAATAACGCCTGCATCTTGCGTTTGCTCCTAGATACATTTTCCGAGTCCTATTGAGCTAATTTTCAGGATTACCTAATCTCGACCTAATAGATTATTCATTAGACAGTTTTGATACTCGCGACCCGGAAAATAGATCACATTTTATGTATTTCAATGAGGAATCGCAGAGAGAGGGGAGAGGATCGTTAATGTCTTAAGAATCGTCCCTTACAGTCGCTGTACAAAGAAATCAAATTTCAAAGTCGCGTCATTCCTTTACACAATTCCGGATGCCTGTTAATCAACATAATACACAGCCTACCCGGCGCGATGACGAAACAGAGGCTATCGACGGTAACGCCGCGGCTGTTTAATCTCCTCAGTCAGCGGATTACAATTAGGATGGTAGTGCGAAACACTCGATATGTACTTAGCGCGTAATGAAATGTCGCTTTCAGCCCGTGCGACAGTGACGACATTGAGCGCCGTCGGTGACACACCGGTTGTCTATCGTTGCGATTGTCAACAGCGAGTCGATTCTTTCAACATTCGTACACGGGAAACGCAACACGTATAAAAATTAGCTAATAGCTACGCTGCATGGCGCTGGGAAGGAAGGAAAAAGCACTTTTCCTATTGTTCTCGTTAAAAGAAAATCGTGAAAAAAAGTGAAAAGAAAAAGTGAAAAGAAAAATTTACTGTTAAACAGTAATCCGATATAAGGAACGGGCTTTGTAAACCTATGTCTCTCAGAGTAACAATTTTCCAAAGTCTCACCAAATGCGACATTTTCGCAAAATAAAACAAGAGGAAACATGTTTCAAATTATATAAAGAAGGGTTATCGACGCTATTTATTTATGCACTCGTCACAAAAATCAAATGTCACCGTCTAAATTCTTACGTAAACTGCGAACAGGTTATTTGCATCACCTTTTTATATAAATATATGTATAAACGCACACGTTCGCAAAAGCGCAAATGTAACCGCGTAAATGCGAACGGGCAGAAGAAAGCAGCTGTCGATTGTTATATTCGACTTGACATTCATATCCATTTCAATTTTCATGTTTTCCCACACAAGTCTATAAATTCGAGTACGGCCCACATTTGCATAAATAAATTTTTATTTCCTTCTAGGCAAACTTGTACCGTGACGATCGAGAAACGGCAACGTAAAAAAAAATGAAATTCATATTAGCCGTATGTTATAAATGTATTTTAATTTCTTGTATTATTAATTACGACAACTGTTATTATGTCTTCACGCTTAACGGTAGAATATTTTTTTCTCTAATCGGTGCAGTGATTCTCAACCTTGACCTGCATTTAAACACCGGGTACCCACTCGCAGTCCCGGGTCTTAATTCAAACCGAAGTGATGAAACGAATCTGCATGTGCCAGCTGACCATATTTTGTGCGCATTTTTTGTACGGTATTCATAAAACGTGCAGTCGGATTTCGACACATATCGAAAAAACCAAACAAGGAGAGAAAAAACATATTCAGGATTAATCCTGATAAATAATCGGGAACAAAAAACTTTGGAATTATCGAGAAGTCAAGATAAATGTCAACGTAAAATGTAAAATGGTTCTACACCTTTTTTACAAGACGGAAGAAATGAAGTATTTGAATTACGATCAATTAACAGCACAGTAATAATTTCTTAACAACGCTCGAGTACATGTTTATAGGAACTTGTTTCACTTGACTCGACTCCTATGCACACAATATATATTTCACGAACGCTCTATATACACTCACGAATCACGCGCGTGACGTGCGATGCACAGGAATGAAGGGCTCGTGGTTCGTCATCGTCGAATTGTGTCGAGGATCTAAGATGGATATCTTTTTTCGGGGCTCCTTACGGAGTCAAGACTCAAAAGCCGCGTTCGATGCGTAAGACGACACATGCGTGACACGCATGACAAAATTCGTCGGGCTAGCGACGCGAGAGTAAATCTCCATGGTTAGGTTCACATGACGCATTTCCGTAACTTAAGAACTCGAGGTCGTTGACCGAGGGCTATTAAATTTATAAAGCAAACCCAAATTCTTTACTAAAAAGAAGAAAAGCTTCGTACTGTCTTAGCTTTCTGGATTCACTGCAATATCTTTTCATTGTAAAAGTGGCAATTTTGATCTAATTTATTTATTGTTTCATTGTTATTTAATTCTTTGTTATTAATATACGTACACAATGGAAGTAAAAATTGTGTGTGCAATATAAAGAACAATGAAACAATTTTTAGATACGTGACTCCAACGTGGAGCTGCCGGTCTGTACGAAACAGTTGTACGATCATTAAAGTTCCAATTGCAAGTGCTACCTCTAAATGTAACTGACGCTATAACGGCGGGGCTATTAGTAGTAATGACAGACAAGCTTGTACATAAAAATAATAATCGCCGCAAGAATGTCCGCCGCTACGCTGCCTGTTTTTCCTTGACTCGTGCATTTTAAATCCTTTCTTAAAACCAGGTCAAAGTTGTAACGCTCGCACATAAATAAATAGCACACGCATTCTTGCAAATGAAGATCATTAACCGTGCAATTGTGAGTGATGTGTTGGGCTGATGGCTCCATTACGGAGAAAAATGAGAATTACGATCTTGCTAATTTTGATTGCCACACACGATTGATTGTGAGAGCTGCAATCTTCTTTGATAAATCCCCCAAAGAACTCTTGCTGAGTAATTCCAATCGAGACGAATATATAACGTACAAGTATGAATAACGGTACCGAGGAATATAAATCGAACTTCTTCAAGATTTTATTTCAATCTTAAATTTAGATTTCACGCAAGAAAAACATTTACAGTCAATAGAAATCCAGATTTATCCTTTTGCATTACTGTTAATAGTTCATTATTACTTATCTGAGTCAGTTATTTCAATTTAAGCTTTTCTTAACAGTATACCGTACTGTGTTGTGTTGTAGCACACTTATTTTTTACGTTCTCACAATATTTGTGGCATAATAACGTTAAAGTCGTAAAATAGCAAAATACATGGAACAAAATTATGTGCAAAAACGCGACCCCCCATAGGTCTTCGCGCTTGGTTGAACATGGACGGATACTTATGATATCTGAGATCTACTTGAACTCTGTTAACGTTAATAAGACCACATACCTGAAATGCAGAAAATCGCTTAGCGCAATTGTTCCCTTCGCTGTATAAGATATTGGTAATTCCTCGCAATCGAGGACACGTTATGCACATCGAGGTGCAATGAATCAATCGTGTGTCGCGTGCAAATTATAATTAGCGCCTCGATACCAACACAACAAATTAACACCCTCACTCTAATGGGTCGTGATACTTGAACTATTTCTGATCGATAAACACATATTTGCGTGCTAAGATACTCAAGAAATATAAAACTGTCAATAAATCGTAACGTTCCTTGAGGCATAAAAATTTATTAAATAAATTCGGTTCTTCTTTCTTTAAATAATATATAATAATATAATTTCGTATTTCTCTCTGTTAATGAAATTATATTATTATATATCATTTAAAGAAAAAAGAACCAATTTTATATAAAAACTATACACTATATAAATTATATCTCGCTTGTATAAGAAATAACGAGAAGAAACGTGTTATTTTTAATCCAATAATTACATGCTGTTCTAAATTAATTCTAATAAAGGATTAATTATGCATAGACGAAGTAATCGTCGTTAAATTTGGAGCGTGCTCTGATTGCATTAACAATCGCAATCAAACGTTTGTGTAAGTTGTGCAGTAACCGAATCGACTCGATATCTTTCGGTCGATACAAGAAACAGAATAAATTTATGTAACATTGTTATTTAATGTTACACAACCATTCTCTTCACTAAAAATTCTACTAGTTACACAATTTCTACAACGATAGCTGTGAATAGAATTCTTTTTCAAGAGTAATAATGAAAAATCCCTTGTTGAAAGAGATATTATCACTTAATAACAGACAATTTACCGTTACGTGGTGATACGTTCGAGATTCGATTCTGCATATTTTAAGACTTCCGATTATCATAACTGTAGATTCAAATTAATATTCCACTTTGCATACAAATTTGTGATTAGCTTGAAAAATGTAACATCCACGACATTTATGGCTCTTTTTTTTTTTTAATTTACGGATAGCTCTCTTTGTCGAAAGGATCACAAGACTCCGTAAAGCGTGTAAAAAAAACTTAATTAATTATTCAGTCGCTCGCGGTATTCTCGATACGGATCGACGATTCGATTTTTGTACTTTGGACCTCTATTAATATAATCTGCGCACTTGTCGCTCAAGACATGTTCCGCCATAGAGATCCGCGATCTGGTAGGCGCGTGTCAAGGTTGCGCGCTTTTTTTCCGACACCGAATATTCAAAGGCGAATGACGGTTGATCGAGTAGCTGACGGAAATTAATATTTCAGTCACGCGACACATTCGCTGACTCAGACCGATGCAGGCCGCTTCAAGTTACGTTTGCTGCGTTTTCGGTCGCAACATCGAATAATAAGAAAACATAATAAATTGTAACGCGAATGCAGCAAGTAATATAAATTTACATATAAATCGTAATCTTTTCTTTATTGTCTGTAGGAATATCTGTTGCGCTTCTTCTCGACTCGCTCTTTACGCTGTCATCATCGCGGCGCGTTACTCGATTGCCTGGCTTGTCGCACACCTTGACGACTTGCCATCTCGCCTAGACGGGCAAACTATCTCGCGCCGCTACGAAACGAGAATCTCTCGGAACGTGGACGGGGAGAGAAAAATGTATTCTGGGTGCGCCTACCATTGTGCCGCCGTCGCCTGGGTTCTCGCATTTGATTACGAGAGACGACTCTTGAGAGCGTGTACCAGACGAGGGAGCCGAGCCGAGCCGAGGTACGAACGACTGCAGCAGGGCAATACCATGGAATGGAATGGAATGGAACGGAATGGAACGGAATAGCAGGAGCGTGTTACAAAATATCAGCTTTCACCGTATCGCCGCTACGATACCGAGACGCGGAGAGCAACGCGCGCGTCGTCGTCGACAACAACGACGACGACGACGACGACGACGATGACGACGACCACGATATCGCCGGCCGATGCTGCTCGTCTTCATCATTATCCTTGACCTGCGAATACCGCAGGTGGGATTATACACGGACCGATAATTGATTCGTCAATATAACACTGTCGTCTTCTTACGCTACGAGCTCTAAGTACGCTGCGTACAAATCATCTATATATGCGGTATAAATACGGTCATTAATAGTGAATATGAAAAATGACAAGATAGAAAAAAAATTAAAATTAAATGTTTTTTCATTATACTATCGTATTGTTGTTAGATATTGCGAATACAACTAAATCTATTAAAATAATGTATGTATCTTTTCATGTACTATGTATTAATTTTATGTATCGACTTCTTAATTCTGTTTAAATGTATCCGGAAAAGTATTATTTTATTTATTATATATTTCTTCTTACATTTAAATATAGAATGTAATATAATTTTCTTTTTATATGTATAAGTATGGCAACTCACATTTATAATTATAATATATTATATTTTATCTTTTTCATACACACATTATATATAAATAAACGTACACATGGAAATTTTTGTATTTTAATAACATGGATACGAATAAATCCCATGGATAGAGTAACGAGTCTGCCAAGAAGGGAAATATAGAGCAACCTCGCGTAGACTCTCGCAATCGCAAGAAGTTTAATAAACAACAATTAGAAATTGCCGTACAACGAGAATGAGATCAAGAATATTGATGGATATTTCGCAAAGTAAACAGGCGTGCTGGATCCAGCAAAGCAGACGACGAATGCGTTGAATTGCGACGTGCCGCTTTCGACGTCAGCGCGATTATTGATAACTCCGAAAAATCTGTATTCCAGCGGTACTCGCACATAAAGACATACACGTACGGCGGGCACGTACGAGAGAGACGGGCACGCTACGTTGTGCTGCCTCGCGAAAAGATTCGTATCGCGAATAAACATCTTCGGATCGGGCCGTTCGTTGCGTAAGCGGGAGAGAAGCACGCTCGTCCGGCCGAGGCCGCGAAAGTATCGCACGTCGAAGAAGTCATAAATCGCTCATCCTCGTGCACGTAAGGGGGGAGGGGGAGGGGGAGGATCTGCTTTTCGTCGTAATAATATCAGACGTCCGCGATCGTAAATCCCTAATTGCAGGTGAACCGTTCTGCTCTTTAGAAGGCGGCCGTTCTCGCCACCTACGTTCGCACGTGGTGTTCCACGTGAGTGTCGTGTCTCAATGCTACGCGGCGTGATTGAAAGTAAATTCTTTTTCCTTTTCACTGACGGGATATATACCGGCGTGGCTGCTCGTAAACCCGACACTTGGCGGTATTACTCTAACTAATCGCATCGCGCGGAGTTATTTCGCGCGTTGTAATATGCACAGCCTGTCTTTCTTCGTTTCTTCTTTTTTTCTTGATAGAAATACAGCGACGGTGGCTCGAGCCGCTCCTTCGCATTCGCTTATCATCTCGCACCTCCCTCATTCGCGACTTTATGACACGTCTCTATTAGGTATTCCAGTAAGCATGCGCAAAACACGGCGATAAAATGAGAAGAGTCTACTTAAAATTGACGACTGTAGAAGGGAGTCATTAAGATTCCGCAACCGTACTATTATACGGCTGCAACAAAAATTAAGAAAAAAAAAAACGTAAACGCTGCCAATCTCCGCAGCACATATAAAAGTACATTTTATATCTCCTTAATTGAGCGATGAAAGTTTATAATCCGTGTAAATGTCTCGAGAGATGCAAACTCGTCAAGCAGCGACGTCACGATTTCGCCTTTTCGTTCGTTAAGCTTGACGCGCGCGCGCGCGCGTCAATTAAGCGACTTTGATCGTTTTACTTGTTGACACCGCGGATTAGTCGGCACCGATTTTTGTATACGGGTCAATGCCCGTGATTCTTGAGAGTATCCGCGTGTCCGTCCGGCCTGCCACGACATTCTCTCTTTCATGGAACGGCGTCGATTAAGTGCGGCGAGAGCGACGCAACGCCGATTCGACGTCGAGGCCCGCGCCGAGACTCACAGTCTCGCGGGAAAGGACTTTCGACGTTCAAGAAATCGCCGATTCACTTTTGCAATCGTCGAGCGTACACTCGATCGGAGCGGACGCGCACAGCTGATCCAGCTGGCCGTAATTTTCTGTGCACTGGCAATGGCGTTTTCAACCGCCACTTACGTCGCTTCGTTACACGATGACTGGTCTGTAACCAGGGTCTCGGCTTTCTGAATTGCGCATTCCTGCACGAAAGTTTCCAGAAATAATATATTAAACGACAATGATAATGATGACTGCTGATCTCTGACGAAATGTGAATCATGGCAATTTTTATTTATAATCATTACACTATTCGTGATATTCCTTTCTCCGTTCTCGCCGCGTATTCCTGATAGAGCGAAGGAATATTTCTCGGTATTTTCAAGCGTTCTCATGCCGGAATAGAGAAATATTGTTTAATAACATGAGATAGACATATAAGATAAAAGATATGAGCTAAAAAGCATGTTTCATCTTCCAGGAAGTTACGTTGATAGATTTTTGCGTCGGATTTCAGAAATATTTAACAGCTATTAACTCGAGAGCGTGGACGATAATGGTATGATTGCGAACTTTACGATGTATGTACAACCCCCTTCGGAGATGCGCGGAGCGCGATGGAGCGAGATTGCGTAATGGAGAACAGTGAGGCAATCGTGGCGGTTAAAACGGCGATTTCAATTTACGATATATCAAACGGGACGCATAGCCTTTTGCATCACAAATGCAGTCCTCGTAATACCAATATTGCTTATATTCGCGGCGTTACATGATAATTGGTGTTTTCAAGGTTTCGCGCATTATATTAGAATATTTATGATAGCGATTTATGATTTAATTTGTTTACGGTGACAATCATCGCGGAAACGAAGCGAATACTTTATTCATGCTCGATGCATCTAATACATGTAATTAATACGTACGATTAATAACATGAATATCACTCGGAAGCACGTGCAACTTGTGCGTTACTAACACTTTTTGAATCTTTTCCTTTTACAGTAGATTCCTTTAATAAACATTTTCCATCAAAATCTATTGCTTACATTAACTTGATTTAATTAAACAGTCATTAAGTCTCTATAAATTTTTTATCTTTTTATGAAACTGGAAGGATAAAGATGAAAATAACGTACGACTACACTGAAAAAAATTCTGGTTAAAACGGACGAATCAGAAAAATCTTGTAAGATTAATAAAATATTCTGATGATTATAATAGGAATTCTAATTATTATAAATTATAAAGTATTGAATTCTATTATAATAACCAGAATATTTGGTCAATTCTACATTTTCTGATTCACCCGTTTTTAACTAGAATTTTTTTTCAGTGTACATTTCAAGAAAAAGGAGAAGTGTACTAAACGTATTTAATCACAATGCGGTTTTGTTTGGAGCGCCAAAAAAGGAGAAATATATGCTACATCGTGAAATGTTTTGCACACTTCGATAATATAGCAACAGAAGACACGAAAAGAACTTGGATTATTGCCTCAAACAGAACCGTAAAATCGAAACGGCACGATCGTAACCTTTTCCCCCGGAGACTGGACTCGTTACCCAACGATGACTGTCGGGGATGTCCTTTACGTGCACGACGGGCTCGCGCGGGGAATCGCAGGCGGCAAACTCAAGAGGTAAACTGCCAACCCGGACGTAACGTTCATACATCATATGTATCTTTATTATCATATCATCGGCGGGATCGCCTGTGCGGTTTTTCCATCATTTGACACGGTACGTTGGGAGATGTCGACGTGATCGACGATAACTGCGATTGCGAAACGGACTTAAAATATTTTTCCGCTGGAAACGTTTCGCAATTCGATACATCCGTCACGGGGGAGAATCATTAACCGTTAACCCTTTCGTCGTTTGGAGGATTACTTTTGATAAATGGAAGCTTTCAACCATTTCTTACTGTACATCTAGCTAGCCGTGTCGTTATCGAACAAATAAGCTGATAATCAGGCGTCTATATAGGACGCTTCTCGATATTTTTTACGATTGAATAATTTTGTAACAACTAGGAACTCAACTAGGCAGGCAAGATTGAGTTTTTCTATTAGTTTATGACGCGTTGATGCGCACGAAATGATCAATTTACGTCGGAAAGACGAACGTGCTCCGCGCGATATAAAATTTGTGCTACGGAGAGTTAATGAAGACCGCCGCAACACTCGCGGCGTCCTACTTCGTATGTGAACTATTCACCGCGAATACTTATCGAAACGTTGCTTTTCTCCCCGGCGTGAAAGTGCCCTCTCCCCTCCCCCTCTTTGAAACGAAAGAACGGCACAGGACTCTAAAACGAACGGTCTGTATCAAAACTCTGATTTCATGAGTCCCGTTAATATAGCATGCGCGCGCGCGCGCGCACGAGACGATCAAGGAAACGCCGCGCCAAAGCGGAAGGAAACTCACGGCGCGTCGAATATTTCCGCGCAATTAGTAACAGCTTTGCCCACACGTGAAAGCGGCGGTAAATTAAATCAGCCGTTAGAGCAAAGAAACAGAAAGCAACCTCGGCCGTATGGCGCATATATCAGCCTATAATTGCACGGTGTTATGCAAAAGTGAGTTAACTCGCGTAGTTATGGCGAATTGCTTGCGAGTAAATCGAACTCAAGTAGCAATGTGCGATATACTTTTTTTCACTCCCCTCGGGATAACGATATTTCGTACATAATGAAACTGTGAGATGAAAGCAGATCACTGGAAATGGATTTTATAATACGTGGAATATTACGCATAATGGTTAAAGTGCAGAATTTTGCTTTTCCATTTATGAAATGAGCTCGCGATCTCGTTAACTTTCGTATATAAGTACGGTGACTCTATTTCTTTGAGAAAAAAACTAAGAAAAATATTACGATAGAACTCAATATTTTGTAACTTGTAATAACCAGAATTCCTATTATAATAATCAAGATATTTGTTCAATTCTACAAGATTTTTCTGATTCGTCCGTTTTTAACCAGAATTTTTTCAGTGTATTCTTCTTCCGCAAACAAGTACAATGTAAATTTGTTATTATCATTAATATTTTTCCCTGAATATATATTTATATGATAAAAAGTAAAATTTTGTAAACTAAAACAATTATACCATATATAAAAAAACACATCTTTATTTAAACATTTTACAAAATATACAAAGGTAAAGACTGAAATATAGGATATTTTAAGAGTTTTCATAAATAAAGAACAAGAGTGGGGTTTCAAGAAAAAAATAAATCTAAAGGGCACAGACCTAAAATAAAGGACTGACCTCTGTAATATAGGACGGATGGTCACCGTATATATGAACGTCGTTGATTTGTATTTGAACGTAAGACGCGATCAAACAAGGGACTAATGACAGAAAATGCCTTTATACCGTTGATCGTGCCGACTTTTGAGACCCTAACAGACCCACGATCGATCGGCCCCAACGCAAAACCTGTAAAGCAGGCTTCGACAGCGTCTAACGGCCAGACGGCTATAAATAAAACGAGACGACAAAAAATCAGCGCGATCAACTTGAAAAGTATAATCGTTATGGGCAAAAAAAAACTCAAACATTCCCACCGCCGGGATTGCAGTTTTCCGCATTTTCTCCGCGGCTATATTTCAGTTCCCAGATGCTGGCAATTCTTTCTCTTTCTTTCCCAAACGAGATCGAATTCCTCCACTTTGGAGGTACGATGCTTAATTGGATTGATTAGCGATTCTCGAGTCCAACGGTAGCGACGTACGTGGCTATATAAGCGCGTACCTACGTTATACAACGTTACGATTCACGCTGGTTTCGGTTTGTGCGTAGCAAGCGCACGATCGCGCACAAATATTGAAAACGAAAGTTTTATTCCGCCCTGCTTTTACGCGTGCGCGCTGCTTTTCTCTTTTGTATCCGCTCTCTCGCGTATTTAACTGTTCGCCGATGTAATTGTGGCTTATGGGCACGGTGACCATATTTCTTTGAGAAAAATGAAGGGCACCACCACCTATCCTTCTTTCACAAACAAGTACAATGTAAATTTATTATTATCATTAATATTTTACCCTGAATACATATTTATATAAAAAAAAGTAAAATTTTGTAAACTAAAACAATTATATATAAAAAAACACATCTTTATTTAAACATTACACAAAACATACAAAGATGATAAAGGCTGAAAGACATTTTATAGGACTTTTTAGAAATAAAGAACAAAAGTGAGTTTTCAAGAAAAAAATAAATTTAAAGGACATAGATTTAATAATAAGATAAAGGACTGTCTTCTGTAATGTAAGACGAATGGTCATCGTACTTATGGGCAACGTTCGTGAAAATGGCAAAACGCTGTATCTCGTTCCATAAATCGAGCGGATTAATCCCTTGGCCAAGTCATTCATTAATTGCGCAAGATCGCGTGATAAGAATGAACGTTTGTTTCAATTCGTGACGGAATTTGACGGGAGATTCCGCTTCCTCGTGGAAAAAGAAATCAAGACCGCGATTCGCACGCTCGGCGCCCAGGAGGACGCTCCGTTTCGCGGCCGCGGGAGACCGGAGCCTGGTGAGAAGAAACGAGAGTGATTAGATCTCGCTTTCGACGCTACGCGTGCACGACCGAGTCTACCTTCTCTCTCTCGGCACGGGAACACGCGTTCTGCGCGCTCTCCTTCCCGAATCGTTCGAAGCGCATGGATTGTTTGGCAAACAACCGTGCCACGTGCTGCACCGAGGCACGTACAGGTACGCGATGTATTTCGAGGTGCTCCGAACGTACCAAACTATGTAGAAATCGAAGTCAGATTGATCGGCCGATCAATCGGGTCATAAACGCCCGTATTCATAGATAGTCCTTATTTTAAGGATTGAGAAAGCCTTATTAGAGAATTCTTTATTTTATCGAGGTTTCCTTGTTTCATAATCAAACCTTATTTCCCAATCACAAATATATTGTTTCGATAGTCGAAAATCTGCATTTTCTACATTATCATCTTCAAATTCAAATCGTTCGAATCATTTAAAAAATCGTTATCCATAATTATTCACATATATGCAGATATAACAAACATGCAATTACTAATATTATATCCAATTGACATTTTAGCAAGTTATAAAATCGCTTTCACGTCTCAAAAAAGCTCTCCCCTTCCTTGAGATAAGGAAATTAATAAGACTTCTTATTTAGTCAAGAAAGGTTTATGAAATTCGTTTAACTCAATAAGAAATTCTTACTTATCAAGGAAGATCTATGAATACAGGAATAACTCTCAGCTATAGCGAGACAGATAATAACCAATATGCTGCACGAATATTATTGAAAATAAATGAGAAAATTGCACGCTCCCTCGCACATCTTTTAAATTGACGCAGGACTGAATAAGCGGAGGCGATAAGTGGCATTCCTGCATTCCTCATCGGCGTCGGTTTCGCAACGTCGCCGGGAATGCGATAATCTATTAGCTCCTTTAGGCTCGTATAATCTCACGTGACTGTTAATTAGGCATTTATTCGGACTGTCCACGCGACATTACGTAAACGGTGTGCTAGATAGACTAGGTAAAGTATATCCTCTATAGTACTCTCGACTTATTCGGGTGTATCACACGTGTGGAAGTTGCACATGACAGACTAGACCAAAATGTTTGAATCTCGATCTTAGAAAAAAAGTGACCTCTGCTATAAATAAAAAGCGGCTCGTGACTTGCGACGATTGTAGCGTCGCAGCTTTGTTGAGCACACTTGTAACACTGACGATGAAATAAATCGTGCAAAAAATGCAAAAATCCATTAATTAAAATCTCAAGCTAATTAAAATTCTTTTGTCGAAATCCGATCTTTTAGCTAACTCTTTTTTTTCTACGCAATGTTTTCTGCAAAATAACACGGTTGCAGTTGAGAATATCAGTTTTTATATGAATCTCTAATATCAGTTGACGAGCTCTTTTTTCCCCCCGAGATTCGTAAACAGCGAAGAACTCGCATAACTCATGCGGCAAAAAAGTTGCTCTTTTGCATTTTACTTCAATTAAAATTGTCAGCCGCCAAATTAAGGAACCCGTTTCGAAATCGTCTCGAGCACGCATGCATTTGAAATGGAAAAAGATTACACGAGCTTTATTTACCATCGTCTACAATACGTAACCTCGATTTTTGCGAAATATAGATTTGGTGCAAGAGACGATTTGGAAACAGGCGGTCCCCGATCGTGCCGCGAATTCGGACCACCACGTGTTTCGCGTGGCGAAATGAGGGTGGGAGGTACTTACGTCATTTATGGTCGGTAGGAGTGGAGCTACGTCGATCGGATGCGCGCGCTGTCACGGTCCTCATGTTTCCATCGCTGCGACCGGCGAGATCTTCAGCATGACGAGCGGACGGGTGGGAGGGAGGGTGGGTGAGTGAGTGCAAATCGCCCCTCTCACACGTATACGATGCACACGGCGCGCCGGTCGGTCCCGCGGTGAAATTGGACCGAGGGAAGCTGCGGAGGATATGACAGATCGGCGTCACGTGCCACCTCACCCCGCGCGCGATTTCCGGCAGCCGTTTTCTCGCCTCCGCGTGATTCCGTATGCATCAATTCCCGTATCACTGCACACCAACACACAGGTATCAGGAGAAAGAAAGAAAAGAGAGGCTTATCCTCGTGCGATTTTCGCGAGCGTCGAAAAAAATCGCGGGGTGTCACGAACGTCAAATATCGCGAGATTTGATCCTTTGCACCCTTCACTCGAGGGAGGAGGGGAGGAGATAAAGTGGAGTGAAGTTGGTTCAATGTAACACTGGCAACTTTGCTTCTGTCGACGAAAGAATGGAAGATAACGAGAAGAAATAGGTGAGGTAGAAATGAATATGTAAAGACTGGATATGGGGATCGTGCGGATGTTTATTGTTCGTCAGAGACACCCAGAGACGGTGTGAGAATGCAAAGAATCGGAGAAAATTCGACCTTTTTATTCCGCGTCCGTCGGTCCACCGGTCGGACAACCTGGGAACGGAGGGACACGCACGGAACTCGATTAGGCGAGGTGGGAAAGAGAGGAGAGGCAGAAAAAAGCGGAAAGAAGGAAAGAAGAGGAACGACCGTTTAAAAAAACTCGTCCTCCCGGTTACGCAAAACCGCGACGCAGCGGTCGGTCGCGCGGCCGCGGCCAGAAATAAGAGTCGCGCGCCTTTTACGACGAAAAGCCGGCGGGGAAGAGTTGTGTAGCGCACCTTCGGTGCCACTCGCGTCCGCGCTCGTGCATACGCGCACGCGCGCTCGCATTTGATCGCTCGCGAGTCGGCACGAAAAACTTCAATCTTAAATCGCGCGCGCAGAAGCTATCGCCGCCTCCATCATTTTCTCAATTGAAGCTAGTTAAATTATTCACAGTTTTTCCCGACATTAATAAACGTTCATTTTCCCGCGATACCCATGATTTTCCGTAGTTAACTTTCGAAATTGTCGACGTGAGTTCTACAACGTGATGTTGATCGCTTTACATTTCTGCCAATGTAGATTAACTTTAATCTCTGCTTAATTTGCGTCTCTTTTCTTAGAGCGCATTCACACTTTGGCAGAAAAGCAGAAGCCAGTTAGAACTCTTACTTGTAGTAGGCTCACTTATAGTAAGCAGTATTAGTACATACTAATGTATATTGGTGCATACTGTTTACTATAAGTGAGAGTTCTGATTGATTTCTGCTTTTCGGCCGAGGTGTGAATGCGCCCTAAGAAAAGAGCTAAAACGTAAATTAAGTAGAGATTAAAATTAATCTACATTGACATGGACGTTAGCCCTTTGTCTCGATGAAGACGAGGTGGGGAAGAATAAAGCAGCTCTCTCGCCTCACCCTGCGATTCGACTGCTAAAACAAATCGTCCGTTACAGTCGTCGCGGAAATGTAGAACACGTTTGCTTTTCCACGCACGCGAGTTACTCGCTGAGTTACACGCAAGGCACATACTTCACTCTCTCGCTCGGCGCGAAACTGCGCGCGCGACTCTCGAATTTCGGGGCGCGACGCACAGCCGCGCGCGCGTGTCGCGCGCGCGGAACTTTCACCGTCTCGATATCGATCGATCTCGTTACGTAGGACGCGGAAGTGCGTCCTTATCCGCTTGTTGTTATTCCCGCGCCTTCCTGTCGTCCTCTCCGTTGAGCGTCTCTTTAACCATCGGAAATTGAAATCCGGCGCGAAGTTCGCGGCAAATCCAATTTCTGACGTGACGACGCCCTCGCGCGCACCCTCGGCACTCGGTGAGACGAAAGTAAGCGATGCGACGGAAACGCGAACGATGAAAATAAGCGCGAGACACGTTCGACGCTTGAACTCACCGTAACTCGCGCCGATTTCTGCACACAATCCCTAGATCCGTAATATGTCGCTTATATTACGTATCTCGGATCTACTTGCTCGCGACGTCACTCGACGGAATTCTCGACGGTTGACACGCGCGCGTGGAGAATCACGCGTACTCTCCGTCTCTCGACGCGGCGAACAATTTGAACGGCGCGACGCGGACGATGGGCATATCCTCCTTTCCCGATGACACCCCGCCGACGGACTGGCTCTCGTCGAAGGACAAACTAACGGAGTGGCACCCAATCTCGCGCGCGCTCGCGCGCGCGTGTGTGACGGTGGTAGGTGAGATGGTGATGGTGGTGGTGAGTCGAAAATCCCTCGCGCGAACGGGGGACCGCGGGGTGAGGGGACCGCGGACGAGCTGGGCCGTACGGGTGGTGCTTAGGCACGCGCGCCGGCGCGGATTTGGAATTTAATGCGAGTGCGCGAGCGGACTCGGTGTAACTGCGACAGACACCGACGGCGGCCGTCGGTGCCGGCGGGTGGCGAGAGTCGGCGCGGGAAGTGGGGAACTCGGGGCCCGACCGACATGAGGGACCCCGGCGGGGAAGGACCCCGGCGTCGCCGTTGCTCTCGGCGCGGAGTTCTTGAACGCGGATCACGCTCGTTACATGGCTGCGCTTCACGCGCGGGAGAGGGCCGTCTTCGCGCTCGCGCGCGAGTAAGAAAACCGCATGGAGACCATTTAATTAGTTTAACTGTCAACAACAAGTTTGATAAAGACCACGAGGAGAAAAACTTCCCAAGTAGAACAATAATGTCAAATATGTCAAAATGACCCCAAAATGTCATTATTATGTCATTCTATCGCAATTTTAGCGTTATTTCGATGTCAATACAATGTCGTTATAATTTTCTACCTGGGTTAGATCTTCCTTTTCCTCGTGCAACAGCTCCGTAAAATTCTAATTGTAAGTCTCTCCGCGCGATTTTTCGAAAGGTCGCTTTTTTAAACTCGGGACGTTCGAGATATCGAATTTCGATTTCGGCGGCATGAAACAATGGATGCTGCGCGCTGTATTTCAAAGTCGGGAGAGTCAGCCCGTTCCATTGACGCTTTGTTCATTTAGGAGGTTATTTAACAACAATACACGTGGAATCTCAAATTGAATTTTAAAATATCAATATAGTAATAATAATAAAAATGTTTGACGAAAACGTTTGAACTTTGGTGATAAACCAACTCACTTCGGACAATATGACTCGTGGTAGAGTTCACAGAATAGAAATTCTATCTACAATTTTACGCGCGTAATAGGAAAGACATTTAAAGAATCGGGATATAAAATATGCATAAAATATACATTGAACTACACGGTATATAAAACTATAAATAGAATTTTATCCTATAATTTCATGCAAATTACGATTATAGTTGCTTATCCTCGCGTAGCGGAACGTGATTCCGGAGTTAACTGTACATATTTTTAACATTTCGGATCCGCGTTCGCAATCGCAACGCGAACGCTGCTAGGTAGTTGAGTAAGAGAGACGCGTTATAAACGTCCGTCTCGTTAGGATGCACGCGAAATTGATCCCCTTAGACCTATACCTTGAAACAATCAATGTCATTTACCGAGAGCCGGCGCGGCGGACGGAAGAGAGGAAACGCCACACGCGCGGATATAGGACATTCGTCCTTTTACTTTCGAGCCCCGTCGAGTAACACGGTTACTGCTCTCGCTCCAAGGTGTTGGATTGTAGACCGCGTTAAATCCAGGGGGAGGGGAGAGATACCGAGGGGATCGCGTAACCGTCGGACGAGCGCGAGCGTTGAATCAGCATCGCGGAAACTTTAATTATCAGCGGCTTTCCACGGAGCGAGTCGCTTATCCACGAATTGCATCCACGGTTGGATGGCCGCTTACGGCGTTGCGCAACAAGTAAATGGCTAATAACCTCGAATTGAGAGATTTCCTTTCGAATTCGCGATTCCGTGTTGTAGAAATGCACGCGCGCGCGCGCGCGCGTCTGCGACCGGCCGGCGAGCTTTGTTGGGAAAGCGCAACAGCTGTGTCACTTATGAGAATGCTTGCGATCTAATTTTTCAATTATACTCGATACGACGAGCCTTTCGCGTTGACGCTTTAACAATAAGACTAAGAAGGACGCTGACCGTTTGTTCGAGTAATTTTCAGACGGTTGACGTTAGCTGCGTGTAAGCTTAGCGATGATATCAGGAAGATTCAAATTAAAGCGCCAAAAGAATCATAAGGCGCAATTTCTTTTCATATTTTTTTAAATAAAAATTTATTTTAAGGGGTCCAGTCTTCAGGGTAAAGCAGTATAAAACCTATTAAAAAATTCATATTAGTTATAATAAAGCAGGAAAATAAGAATAAAAAAAAAATTGGTTTAAAAAAACACGGTTTATAGTGCGTAAGTTAAGTATTTAATTAAGAGTCTGTAACAAAATTGTAAATCGTACGTTTACCTCGGCTTTACTTCGAGCCATCCTCAGCGATGCTGCTGATAAATAAGTTAAAAAAATTATGTCGAAATGTACGATTTAAATAATGAAATAAAAAAAAATGAAAGCTATTATACGGTCCAAGTTGGATCATTATAGCCTAATAATATTTTTTCGCAAACTTTTATAAATAAATTTCCAACTCACACAATAAACTACACGCCGATTATTTATCAATCTTAAAACACAACTTCTAATCAGAATAGAAAATTCATATAATAAGTCTATAATCGACTCTAATAAAGTCTATAATGTAACTTTTGATGTAAATTTGATATTAAAGTATATTAAGATCATTATAAAGGAATTTTGCGAAGTATAATATTGATTAAAATTGTCATAATCAGCGAAACACGACTGTTGAATGTGACGAATGTGTTTGGCTGGCAGAACTAAACATGTAAGGATGACCGTGTAAAGCATCCATAAGCATCATGAAAATGCGTAGTTGAGAAAAGAAAACTCGAAAACTAGAGAATTCGAGTTCACGAGCTTGTTCACTTTCGCCTGACGATGAATTATGTGTGTTTCAATTTATTAGGACAAATGTCCAACATTGTCCTCGTCCAAAAATTTAACAAATGAAACATTTAAGAAAAACTTATCAACAGAATAAAAATCTTTTTAATACATTTATTAGTTCTATCAAATTTATGACGGCTATAATGTCTCATTTCTGTTCCTTATTTTATGACCAGTTGTGTATATTTTTGTATACGAGAAAATCTTTTTGTTTAACTCCATCTAGAGTGTATGTAGAATAATAACAGAATAGGATGAATTTTGATGGATGTCCCAACCTTTTACTGTGAGAGCTGGGTTACCGACTCTACTATACACACATTTATATCACAGGTAGGCATTTAGTACACACAAACGGTTATTATGCATATGTGTATATTTATGTATATGTGTTGTGCCATATGAATTTTCACCCTTCATACAGAGTGAGGTATAAATAATTTATTTGTAAAAATATGAAGAATTACTTACTATAATTAACACAAATAGAAAATATTTATTCAATTAATCGAACAAAAGTTTTGAAAGTTGGACTTGCCATTTGCTTCATCAATAAATTAAAATAAACATAAAATGTAATCAAATAATATCGAATTAAATAGAGGAAAAAGCCATTATCAATCCAGGCTTGGTAGCTTAACAATAATATTTCTGTGTGAATTTTCGCGAAAAATATCCGAATAAACTTCTTTACAATGAACTTAATACGTGATGCTTATTAGTATAAAAAATTGAATCAATTATAGATTTAATTATGTGGATTTACTATTTCAATTACAAGCTGTGTTTTAAGATCGACAAATAATCGGCGTATAGTGTATTAATGAGTTGGAAATTAGTTTTATAAATATTCATATAATCATATTAGGCTACCAAGATTCAATTCGAGCTGTATTAAACTTTTTCTCTCTTCATTTAATTGTATATCCTTCTCTCCTATATCACTTATTATTGTTTAGTATAATTTATGATTTTGTTTACAATTATTAGTTGAAATTAGCTCACATATTACGAAAGGCGATTGACTTTCGAAGGCAATTTTCCTGTTATTTGTTTAACTATTTTAATAACGAGAATCTTTTAGAGAGTTAATTAATCATTTATTTATAATGAAACAATTTTTTTGTTTCTCTCAAATATACTTTGTCACATGTAGGTATCCTTCCGTTCTAACAAATTTAATTAATTCTCACGTTCCTCCCAACATGTACCGTAATAAAACGAATTTATTCCCGTTCGCGCTTTCTTCTCGAGAATCAAGTATATTCGGCACCACGCCCGGGTGTTTATATCACGCCGTGCTATATCTAGGACACGTTCTATACCTGCATATAAATCTCAATGACCGGCGCCATATCGTGGACGCGCGAGTAAATAATATGCGGGAGGAAACCCGTATTGCGGGGATCGCACAAAATTGCCAGGCTTCTCAGCCGGAAGCGTGTTTACAGTTCGCGTGACCGGCAACCGCGCTGCCAAAGCCGCCGGTGGTTTTAGAATCTCGAACGCGGATTTAAAGCGCACGGTGCGGAGGGGCGGAACGGGGAGAGGAGGTTGGAAGGCACCTGAGTACAGCGACTCGCGTGATACAGGTCTACGGGCCGGGCGCACACAATGGCGGGGGTGGTGTCGAGCAAGAGGGCCGGAAAGCGGGGAGAGGGAGGAAAGAGAGACGGATAAAAGATAGTGGGAGAGAGAGAGAGAGAGAGAGAGAGAGAAAGAAAAAAAAAGACGCGAAGGAGTGGTAGGGAAACGGCGTAGCGTGGGCCTTTGGCTGGTGATCGTTTTCCGGTTTTCCGTTCTCGCGAGAGGCACAGTTCTCCGCTTCTTTGTCCTTCTCTTCCTCCCACCCTTCCTCGCTCCTTCCTACTCCTTCTCGCTCCCGCTCGGTATCGCCTCTCTCGAGCGCTCTCGGCTCTCCGCTCCTGTCCTGTCTCGCGCGCGCGCGAGAGGGAAAGTATTTTATATCACGCTTGGCTTGGCAAGAGAAAGGGGACACGGTTCGCTCCTAATTTCTGCTTTAACTTTGCGAACCTATATATCTCGCGTATACACACGTGTATATGCCGTGTGTATACGCGGTAATTCGAGACGCCATGCTCGAATTGTTCTGTGCGCGCGCGTTCTCATCGGCCAATGAAATCATATTGGAAACACTAAAAAATATTCTTTAAACAAAAATATAGTTAAATAATACAGTATACTTTAATATATATACAATAAATGTTGGTAGAAAAAATAAAAAGAACAAAGGAAGAAAAGAGGAAACTTAGGATAACAGAAATAGTGAGATGTCTGTGAAAGTGAAATCGAAACAAAAAAAAAAAAAGAGAATAAACTTTATAAAGATAAGCAAATAGGTAGGATAGGCAAGTTATATGTAATCTCGGAATGACAAGGAAAGGATATAATATGAATTATTGAGAGAGAGGTATGGGAGAATGAATGTGGTAAAATATCGACGTAAACCAAGTCCCATTTCTTTGCTGCAAGTTGAAGTGAATAAAAAATATATATGAATGCGTATATCTAAATATATCTAGTATACATTCAATCTAATTACGATGACCAGGACTACTCATTTAAATTATCTGGCCTTTAAATTATCTAACAGCACTGTAATTGTGGCTACATTGTTTAACATCTATCTTTTTATCTAAAATGTTACAAATTAATTATTAATCACATCGTTCATTCATTTATGTTCTAATTTATTTAATTTGTATATTTTATTTATATATTTTGTTTGAATCATAACATTTATATTAGCAAATAATTTTATTTTATATTTAAACATTTTATCGAAAAATTTTTATTATTTTTTGAAATATCAGAGTTTTCGTTACTTGTTTAGTAAATTTTTTTTTTACCAAATTAATGTTGCGAAATTCGGATGTACATACGCATCTTTAATAATTTCTGACTGTAGCTCTTATTTGTTTCCTAACATATTTCGACATGGCATTTTAATTATTATTTAATAAGATTCAGTAAGGAATTAGACATAAACAATTACACAAATATGCACACAAAGTATGGAGAAATGAATCGTACGAACTACATATGTCAGAGAAGAGGAATAAGGATTTTGAATATATTTTTATCACAGTTTATGAGTAAATAAGGAAAACATTATACCTATATTTGTGAAGGCATATTATTCTAGTTAATACTTATATTACTTTTAATCTTAATATTATTTTATTCACATTTATTTCTTTACAACATATATAAACAAACATTCCGCGATCGCATTTAAAATATACGAACAAAAATTTATATTAAATTATGTACAGTATTAACAAAAACAAATTTAATATAGTCATTTCAAACAGGCCGAATAAAAACAAATACTAATCATCTATTATTAGTTTATGAGCATTGTGATTTATTCCTTCCACAACAATGTTTCGCCCCGAGCAAAAATCCCGTTTGTAGTCTCCAGTCTCCGCTAATCTTCACGAGGGAGAGTTGATCGCGAATTATCCTTACGATGACCGGAGGACTTGGCAATCCAATGTCCCGAAACCAAGTTCGAATAATGACGTTTTCTAAATGCTGGCGTTGACGTACTCCAACGCTCATCCTCGCATGCACCTCGGCCAGCCGTGTCCATCGATAGTGAACAATCTCTACAATAACACGCTTCTCAGCGAACGTTTTATTCTTTGGATCAGTTTATTGCGTACAAATTATTTGGGTGCTCTTTCTTAAAATAAGAAAAATATCATAATATATTATAATAATTAAGAATATTATACATATAATAAATGTTGGAAAAAGAAAAGAGGAAGACAAAAGAAAAAGGAAGAAAAGAAAAAACTTAGGATATGGAAATAGTGAGATATTAGGCTGTGAAAGTGAAATCGAAACCAAAAAGAAAAGGATAAACTTTATAAAGATAAGATAAGCAAATAGATAAGATAGCCAAGTTATATGTAATTGAGATTACATACAACCTCTTCTGAGGAATAGGTATAACGAGAAAAAGATATAATATGAATTATTGAAAGAGAGATATAGGAGAATAAATGTGATAAAATATCGATGTAAACCAAGTCCCATTTCTTGCTGAGTTGAAATGAATAAAAAATACGTATGAATACACACATTTAAATACATTTAGTATACATTTAATCTAATTTGTACATTATTTTTATTAAATATTAATTAGTAACATGGTGTAATATTAATTTAAACGCCACGTCTATTTACATTATCATTTATACCGTTTTCTATTTAAATATGGAAAGTTATATGTATTATGTATATTAACGTAAAAGTGTTTTGACAATTAGGAAAGAAATTTTATGAGTTTCGGTTCTTTTTAGGGTATCAAGATCAGCTTCGCGAAATTTGCAAGTTTACTTATTAAACGACTTTCGAGAGAACAAAGCTAGAATTAAATTAAATTAAATTATTCATTGCGATATAATTTCAAAATGTGTTTTGAGATACAAGTTTGGCCGCTCGTTATGAAACATTTCGCATATCATTGGAAAAAGTTCTATCGTTCGCATTATGAAACTGGATCGGCCTGTTCGAAATGACTATATTAAATCGGGATTTTTACAATGATAAAATAGATATTACAATAATTTGGTCTGTAATTACGTATTGGGTATTTTCCTATATTAAATTAATTCATGATCATAATTGCAATTTGTTAGCATGTTTAATTATTTAGTCGAAACAGCGAATCGTGTTTCTCGATGTAAATGACGATCCTAAATATTCACGAGGAAAGGCTCTCAGGTGTCTCTCTCCGATTTTGATGAAACTTGATAAGTTTGTAGAGAGGATCAAAATATTTGATAAATGGTTTCTTTTATCTACAATCAAGTATGTTTAAATCAGCTTTTAAAAATCGGTTATGTTATTAATGATTATATTATTGGCTGACTTTGTTAAACATCGATATGTCAAACTACTTTTAGCCACGTTGAAAAGTATTATTATTTCTCGAGTGATGAATTGTGACATGCAAATATTTAAAGAGATATTGAACTTTTCGTAATCGTTTCTTTATGCAAACAAAGACAAAGAAGCTTCTTCGAGCGTCACATAAATTAGCACAGCAATTAAGACTACGGTTCTCTCTCTCTCTCTCTCTCTCTCTCTCTCCTTTTCTTTTTAATATAATCATCGCAGCATAAATTCTTATCTATGGTGCCAATAAAATCTGGAGCGAGGCTTTGACAGAGTCCGAGGACGAGGACAGGACAACCTCGCGCCGTTCAATCAAGGAAAAGAGAGAGAATGACAGACAAAGCGCCGGTGAATGAAAGAAGTGACACGAAGAGAGAAAGAGATGCAGAGCGGCGGCTGCTCGACTGCAAGTCCGGCCGAAAGTGAAATCGACTATGCACCGCCTTGTATCATAGCTGTTATTATATGTTATTCAAGCCGAGCGAGCGGGGCAACGGGGGAGCTAGGGAACCCAGGGGCCGCCGTTACAGGAGTTGCGTGCTCGAAACGTAACGCGGTATAACACGTCGGACATGGCGAATCGGCCTCGCGATTATCGCGACATTGGTAGAAACGGCCAGCGGCGCGTGATCGTCGAAGATCCCTTCTCGAAATCCCTCCTTTTTTCTTTCTTCTTCCTCTCCTCCGTCGGAGGATACTCGCTACTTAGGAGCGCGAGGAGTACGCGAGGCATCACCGCGCCGCGCGCGGGGCCACGTCCACGTTAATTACGAAAGTGAAAGTACGACGGCGCGGTTCGCGATGTCGGATACGAGGTAAAAAGAAATCCTCGGGCTGTGCTTCTTCTTCGTCTTCTTTCCGCCGTTCTTTACGTAACTCCGGTCCGGAGACTCGGATCTCGTTACCGTTTCGTTTTGCATCCCGGTCACTGGCGCTCGTGAATTGCCTTCTCGCGCGGCGAACAGACGGAACGGTTTTTGCGGTTGCCGATATAGAAAATCGCGAAAGTGAGATAATTACGCTTCTGTCGCATAATATTAGGATGTTTAGCATTTCACTGAAGCGACTTTAAAATACGATACGATTTAAATAGCCCTTTTTCTCGAAAGAAAAATACTTATTATTGTAAAATTTATCTTGATAAAGGGAATAAAATAAATCGTATCCTCTAAAAATTGATACTTTTACTCGAGAGTCACAAGTTTGAGTCTCTTTAAAGTATTCTTTTTTTTGGTAGCATTAATCTTTTATTGTCATGTAACTTTAAAAACATACATTCGTATATCTATTTTTTCAAGTTTTATTTTATTTTATCGTCGTCACTTAGCATAGCATTTTGTTCCAAGTTATAAATCGTTTTCTTATAATAATAAAGTAATAAAAAGTAATAAAAATGAAAATCATAAAAAATTGTAAATTAATTGTCAGTTTTATCCGAAAGATAATATTTGCAAGGTCCATATTATACTTAGTATAATTCCTCTTTAGACGTGAAATAGAATTGGGTTACAGAGTGTTTATTTATCACAATTATTCGATCCTATAATGTTATTAAATATAAAAGCTCTTGTCAAGCAAAACGATGTACTAAGTATCTTCCCAGTTTCGCTTCGCGTCAGTCGTCGCGTCGATGAATTTCGGTAACAAAACCCGGAAACCATTTTTTACGGCCACAGATCGCTTCGTAATCAAATTTCTAACGCGATCGCGCAAGATCGATCGACCGAGTTAAGAATTTCGTAAAGAGATTTCACCGTGTCCAGTATCGCTTTTACGTGTTCGCGTTATTGTCTGTGGAAATACGGATAAACAAAATGGCGAATATCGAGTTTGTTTTTGTGAAAATATAGAAAATTCCACGTGCTCGAAATCGTGACCCTAGAGTTTCGTGAATTCACATTTTCGCTATTAAATTTTATACGGGATACGTTAAACATCGCGTGTCAACGATTTTATATATAGGCGGATTAGTAATTGTGTAATCATCCGGTTGGGCAGTGCGTTGCTAATAAAGCCAGCAGCCTCTACCTTTCACAATGCATAACGGGGACCGTGACTGCTCGCGCTGTCGACTGTGTGAGCGTCGTCGACGAAATGTTACTCGGAACCCGAGACGAAGCAACCCAAACAACACGCGTGTAAAAAGATTTCTTCTTTGAAATGTCTTTTAGACTTTATCGAATGACATCTTCAAAATTTTCTAAAAAGACAAAAGTTATCTTTCATACGACATTTTTTAGATTATGTATATTACAATTATATTATACAACTATAATATTTTTATATTTTCTCAATGTGTAAAATTCTTGATTTTGCAATTTAAAATTTCGAATTCTTAAAATTGCAATTCTTGTAATTTTAGATAATGCAATTTCAATTGCTTTATTCTCTCTGCATTGTTTTTCTAATGCTCGATCGATTTTTGGAGTTTTTATTTTTGTCAAAATAATCTCCAAACTTGAAATTCTATGAATTATATTTCTTAAAATTGTTATCAATTTAGCATACAAGATAGGATTATATACGGATGTAGATATTTTGTCTTTTAATAATATATAAAATACATAAAATTTTCTATAAATAAATATCAAATTGTTCTAAAAGTTGTTTACATATTAAATTGTTGACACCACGCGTACGCCATTTATCAAGTGAGCCCAGGTGTAAATTACAGAATCCTGACATCGCCGATTGCTGATAATGTTACAATAAACAGATTCATTTTACCAACATAAATTTATTTTGATCTCAATCGGTTAAAATTGTTTAAAACTTATTTTTTACCTTTTTCTAGTTCTAAGAACTCGAAAAAGATAAAATATAAATTAAATCGAGATTAAAATTAATTTACATTGGTAGAAATATTAACTCTGTATATATGTAAATAGATTTCAATACATTATATTAACTAAAACAGGAACTAATCACAGTCAAGCATTCTTATAACGTAACAAGAACACTTGATTATGATTAGTAATCTATTTGCTTATCACTTTACGACTCCGACTTATTGTATGTATGTATGTATACAAGGATCCTTTTAATGAACAATTTTTATGAAAACTTTTAAAGAAAGACAAGTAATAAGATTATGATTAAAAAAATATTATTTTTCAGCGTCTTTCATTTATTTATTGAAGCAGAGACTGAACGAGATGCAATAAGAGTCAGTAATAGCGAGCGAGATAGAAATAGGAGCGAGCGAGATAAGAATAACAAGATAGAAAGAAGGCTCGGAAGGATTCGTGGGATCGAGACTTGTCGCGTGTTTATATTATAGCTACATCCCTTTCGCTCGCTCCTATTATTGTCTAGTTCGCTCTTATTGACTTCTCGCTCGCTCCTATTACTATCCCGCTCTCACATAACTGTCGCATTACCGACGTTTCGTGTATGTACATAGCACGGAACGCAACCAAAAATTGTACACATTGGGAGTTACCCTTGAGAAAATGAACATTGGCTACGTAGTTCAAGTCCACTTTTTCAGAGGGCGCATCAGATTTCACGACTACCTAAAATTGGGCCGTGACACCTCTCAGACTTCTCTCTGATTGAAGTATACATATTATATTTTTCTTCCAGAAATGTGAAAAAATAATGATTTCAAATAGAAATTTCGAGAAATTCAGTTTCCTTTTTGTTCCCCCCCCCCCCTATAAAAATCATATCAATTTCTTTTTCTGTTTTATTTTCATTTAATAATGTTAAAAGTTAAAGAAAGATTACGAAGACATCTCTTGGAACATGAACTATGAATTGGTAATATTTTCATTCAGGATTAAAAACAAGTCACATTGTTCGTAATCAACAAAATCGTAACATTATATTTAAAGAACACTTTTTAGGAAATCAGAATAAAAATTTCGTCATTAAAAAACATGTGATTAGGTTCATACATTGACATAGTAAATTATATATAGACAAAAAATACACAGCCATAATCTTGTTCAATTTTCCGCTCAACTCAACGATCGCGATACATGAATATCTAGAGGAGAGATCTCGACGCGATCAAGGCGACATCTTCTTTGAAGTTCTTCTCCTGTTGAACGCAAACTATATTCACCATTCGCTCAGGCTTGTTTACGCTGGTTTACGCTTTCTGCAAGATCGCAAAAACAAATTGGTGGCCACAGGAAAAAGAAAAAAAAAGAGAATTTATGTGTTTATTCATATACGGTTTTTAAGTTATTTACTGCAGAAAAGTTTTTCTCAATCTAAAATGTTAAAATCTGAAATGAATAACGAGGTAAGATACATGATGTTGGAATGTTCCCGAATGAAATACATGTGATCTGTTTACATTCATATTTCTGCTACAGAGACGATATTTTGTAATACTTTCAGTTTGTCGTTCTGCGACACGCGGTTCGTCAGGCACGAATTTGTATAGTGAACAAGCTTATCAAGGAAGCTAAGCTCCTGCGGGATAGACATGGAACTGAAGCGCAACGGGAGAAATGTAACAGGAAAGCCGACAGGTTGATCGCCGAGGTTTACGCACTAAAAACGATTAAAGATGACGAGATTTCAAAGTTTGGAATCTTAGATGAGAGAGATCTGACTAAAATATTACAAAACCAGTCATCGAGTAATAGTGTTCGCATAATGGCGAGGGTGGCGCATTATAAAACTCTCAACAGAAGACTGATGCAGTTTAAGGAAAAGTTCCCGGACTGTAAGAAATATCTGGCAGAGAATAAAAAGAAGAAGACTGCGAAGTTAAAAGACAAGGATGCTGCAAAAACTAGAAAATCTAAAGAGAGCAATATTCGGAATAAAAGTCTAAGGAAACGAAAAGATGACTCGGATGAAAACGTTGAACGATCTGAAGATGAGGAAGTGTGTAACAATGAGTTGTCCGAAGCAAGAAGTAACTCGCGTAAGCGCAGAAAAACATCGGATGAAGATACATCATTGGAAAAACAAAAATCACCAAAACTGAAGAAAGACAGTAAATCAACTATGGTAACAGATGAGCAATCGAGTGAAATTAAACTATCTAGCGTTACGAAAGAGGCCACGGTGAAGAGGTTTGCCGAATTATTGGAGGAGCAAGAAGCTAATCAAGATGCACAGATATCTGTTGAACATCAAGATCCCGCAGGCAATGTAAATGAGCAAGTAAAAACGGTTGACGATTTTTTCATTACAGGAGATGATCAGGGAAATAACGCTTCAACGTCGTACACAAAATCTAGACATAATACGCGAGCCAAGACTTTCCAATCGAACGATCGGATCAAGAGACAAAATGCAAATCGCAAAAACGATACAGACTTCAGTAAAAAACATCCGGGTAAACAATCCTTCTCTAAGAAAACGACATCCAACAGGATTAATAAGAGCGCAAACAGGAGCAATGCAAATGACAATGCAAGTGTCAGCAAAAAAGATGAGAATGCCAGTTTACATCCTTCTTGGATGGCAAAGAAAAAACAGCAGGAAATCATGAGTCGAGGATTTCAAGGGAAGAAGATTGTATTTAAGGATGATTAGGCGTAATAGTTTACTGTATGAAACAAGGGGCTTTACAAATCAATCAAGAATCTTTTGTAAAGTGCTTTCAATACATTCGTTATATTATTTTAACAAAAATGTATACATATGTACATTTCTCTTCAAATGTAATACATTTATTATTATGTAAATAATATTCCAACATGTCATACAATATATTATGTCTCCTTTTCTAAAGTTCCTGTAGTTTTAAATAAAATGCAGTTGAACCATATAGATTTTATTCGTACGTAACACTTTGGTCTTCTGTAAAATATATTGTAAATATATTATATATTGTGCAATAATATATTTAAAACATTTGGAGATGCGATGTTTAGTTGAACAAATAAAAAAACTACTTGTAACAATCGGATAAAGAAGACATTCAAACATTAATATTTAATCTTTGTCAAGATTAAATATTGATCAGTCAATTAACATTTAATTTTGCTTCCTAATATATAATGCGGGGAAGAACACATTCTCGTTCATACATTCGCATTATAATATCGCGGATTTAATGGACGTAAAACATATTGAGCTTCTAAAACAAAGATGAAATTCGGAGTAAAATCCTTAAGGATTTACTTTGATGAAAATTCTCCCATCACTTATTTTTCGAAAGAGTGCGTTGTTTTGTCCCATGCGTAACTAATTGGGAGTCCACGGGAAGGCCTTTTCTTCGACGAACCGCATCCATGTAGCATTTAGCTCGATTATTGCTGTCCGCCTTTTCCCCGAAATGAAGGTATTCTTCCTCTGTTGATGGCACCCAGTAAGGATCCTGTTCGATTACCTGTAACGCAGATACGTTCGAGTGGTTTAAATTTAAAAAGCTATCTTTTCCTTTCGTCATGGATTGCAAATTCAAAAATTTAATCGTACCTTTGAACATGTCGGTAATTATTAAAGATAAAATTTAAAAAACACGTTCAGAACGTTTCTCAAGTTTTAATCATTGACATTTTGCAATTTCTAAGAATTCTTTAAGTTTATGAACATTTTAATTCGCGAGAAAACGCGCTTACCTCCCAATGACTAAAAACTAGTTGCGGACTAGCCAATCCGGACGTTTGCGTCCGCAATTCTCTCGCGAGATGGAAGCTCTCCAGAACCGGTAGGGTGGCCAATACTCTGAATTGTCCACCGAAGCCGTGAGCATTTTCCGTGGATACGATACGGCCTTGCCTTTTGCCGAACACAGCATACAGTTTCCCTGCAATAAGAACAATCGTTAATTTTCGATGCCTCAGCGCGAAGTATCGCGGCGTTTGCGTTTGCCTCTGCACCTCTGCTCTATTCTGCTCAATTTTTCGCGGCATTCCTCTTACGGTACCCCATGCTTTCTTAATAATAATAATAATAATAGTAAACATCTTCCGAGTTGAAAGCTTGTTTCGCGCGTGACAACACTTTACAAGGTGTTTTCGTACGGTTTTATCTGAAATAATAAAAAATACTTGAGATATACAAAGACGATCGCGAGCACTTGGACGCAAGTACTTGAAGAATCAGACTTCGATAATTAATCTAAAAATTAATCAACAGACTCAAATGATTAATTTTCGACGCAGCTCACGGTATCTTAAATACAGTGAAAAAAATTCTAGCTAAAACCGGACGAATCAGAAAATCTTGTAGATTGATCAAATATTCTGGTTATTATAAGTTATAAAGTATCTATTATAATAACCAGAATATTTGATCACGTCTACAAGATTTTCTGATTCGCCTGTTTTTAACCAGAACTTTTTTTAGAGAATTGTTTTAAATGGTTAACGACTTGTTTCGTCAAAATATACCAAACATTTATGAAATATTTACAGAAAAAAATAACGCTTTTCAAGAAAAATCCGCTAGAATGAATAGCTACCTTTATAAAAAAATGAAGAAAATAATCAGAAAGATTCCAATTTGAAAAAAATAAAGCGTCGCACTGTATCTCTAGTGGAGAGGGATATCCAGGGGAGAAAAGAAGAAGAGAAAAGAAAAAGAGGAAGAAGAGGACGAAGAAAAGGGGGGAAAAAACATCCGAGATCTGAAACGAGATTCGGAATTGCGAGAGAGAAACGGGGCGAGCGCTCCGCGCTCAGGTCGGATCGGAAGGTACGCAGGGAAGGGAAATCGCCGGTGGAAAAACTGGCTCGCTGCTGTAAAAGCGAGGGAAGAGAGAGAAAAGGATTCGCGGAGCACACAGAATGTGCAGAAAACACAGTGGATAATGGCAAAACAGACCGCTCGCGCTCGCGCGAAAGCAAACGGGCCGACCTCCGGAGAAAGAGTAAAACACTCGTCGTTAATACGTTCTCCAGGGGAGAGCGGAGAGCAACGCGCGCGGAGCGAGCGAGCGCGCGCACGCGCTTCGTACGGAGCGCCCGTGGAAGAGAGGATGCGATACAAGGACAAACGGCAAACGGCGACGAGTCCCGAGAAAAAACGGCGACGATGAAAACGTTCGGTGAGGAGAGATAGAGAGAGATAGAGTGAGAGAGGGAGAGGGGGCGAGGGGGGCCCGGATAGAGAGTAGTAGTGGGGATGACGTAAGAGCAAGGGACGGAGTGGGGGGGGACGGGAGCAGTCAAGAATGAGACGGGAACGGGGTGGGGGTCGCTGGCGGGGGGGAAGCGACGGCCGGGGGGGACGGGAAGGGCGAAGGCAAAGGGGTGGGGGCATCCATTCATGCTTTACTTCTGGCTTTTAAGAGTCCAGTCGAGCGGACGGCATACCTTCGCATAGGCCGATCTCGTCGGGACATTCTGTTTCTTCACAGTCTTAGCGATCGCGCGATCCGTTTCTCCGGAGAGGCAGACCTCGCGGCAGAACCGCAAAAAAGGAGTACCGCACGAACGAACGATCGAGCGAGGAACAGACGGACGGACGGGACAGACGGGGATTTCGAGGGACGATCGGTAACTCGGTGAGAGTACGCGAGTGCGATACGCTCTATCGAACCTCGGAGGTACTCCCCTCCCCTGCCCGCCCCGCAAGATCGGCCGATCCAGGATCGGAGAACCGCCGCGGCTCTAAAAATCGCGAGGAGCGAGAAGAGGGAGACGAGAGGAGATCGCGGTAAACAGAGACACGTGACGTTCCTCTGCTTCCGCAGCCGAAGGAAGAAGGATTCGTGAGAGTCTGAAACGAGAAAGGAAACTCTGAATCCACCGAGGAGAGAAATACGCGTCGATCGATCCTGCGGGACGAACGATCCGGGGAGAGACCTCCTCCCTTCGCTTCATCTCTCGATGATCGATCAATGAGAAGATTCGCGTTTGTGATATTTACGAAGATGGATTTCAAGTAGCGGTAGCGGACGACCGGCGAGCTTGTTGAGTCCTCCGAGTTTTCTCGATCTTCAGTATTTCTGCTATGAGTATTCCCGCGTTCTGAACGCCTTGTCGCGCAAATAAGAAGGTGAACGTATCGAAACCCCCTACCATTCTTTTTATCGCATCCCCCCACCGTGCAGGAATAAAACACCTAACGCAGCAAACGTTCCCTCCGGAGAGAAAGAAAAGGAGTGAGAAAGAGAGAGAAAGAAAGAGAGAGAGAGAGAGAGAGACAAACAGGCGACCGCCGATTCTCTCGACCGGGATTCTTTATCGGGACGAACTTCGGCTGTGCTTCTCTCTCATCGCCGCGGCACATGATGACCGGCAAAACAATACGGCACCTGCTGTACACCCTGCTGGCGATCGCCGGGGTCGTCCGCCGGAGCAAATGCGAGGTCTTCGATCTGCCGTTGAGAGTCGAGCACGACGAGTACCTCAAGGAGTATCTGTTCATCGACGAGAGCAAGTACCACGCCGAGCTCCAGGAATTCGACGACACGACGGTCGAGATCGATCTGATCAATCGTAACCGGAAGCACAGGCACGAGGAGCCCAGGGTGCTATTCCAAGTCGGGGTAAGTCGCCCCCTCCTGGACTAATTTCATTCCATTTCGCGTCATTCTCAATCTTTAAATTATATGTATGCTACATACATTATTATATAATATAATAATATAATAATAATACATATTATTAATATATATGTATATAACAATAACAAAATAAAATTTTATTGCATGTATCAGAATAATATAATATAAAGATCAATAAACAAGAATAATAAAAATAAACAGTATCAAAATTGTTAGTGTCTTTTCGTTTGCATACTGTTCATTTTTATTATTCTTGTTTATCAGTCTTTGTATTATCAACTACTAAGTCTTCCAATAATTGCCTGAACATTCTTATTATATATGTTTTTCCAATATTCTAATTTATTATATATATATATATATTATGTAACTGTTGCGTAGCCAGTGGTGTTGAAACATGTTGAACGACTAGCTGACCGACACGCATAGAGCAACTTATTTAATGTCGCGCGTTTAAGCATGTAGTTTAAATGAAAGGCGACGTTTCGTAGCAAAACATGAATCGAAGCGTCGATATCGCATCCCTTTACTTCTCCGTCCTTCCATTCTGAATGGAGCCTATCTCTCGGATCTTTTCCTCGTATCGGCTCAAACGTGGCGCACGTGAAGCCGACGTTACGCGAGGGTCTCTCCTCGAGCTCGCTCTGCGTTACCAGCCACGAACTTTCCTCCGTTAAGATTACGTTACTCGCTCCATTAAGTTCCCCGAACGAATTAGCGCTTAAATTGCTCCGGAAAGCGGCTTAACGTTTAGCGGCCTAATCCCGGCCAAGTCCGTGTGTCTCTCATTGAGCCACGCAATTGAATCGCCGAGAGTACGAACGGTGGGACAGGCTGTTCTCGCGCTGTTTCTCCCGCGCGACCAACCGCACTTGCCGATATTTTTTTCCTTTAGAAATATTTTTCTCAACAGGTGTGTCACGTCTCGATTTTCAGAACGTTTGGAGTTGAATCGCTCCAATGATAAATATGTATGCGAGTTGGTATACACTCTCGAGTAGCATTCCGAGGATTTGAAGCTAAATCGTCCGCTTACAGGCGCAGGAAGTAGAAGGAGAGGGAAACGTAGCCGTTAGCAAAGAGCGGCGCCCACTCGATGCTCGAACCTGTTGCTGCTGTCGTTGCTGTAAACACCTACGTGTCGACGGTACGCACGCGTGTGCGTCGCGCCTCTGCGTGCGTGCGTGCGTGCGTGCGTGCATACGTGTCCCCTATGGGGTACACACAGTGCGTAGGTATACACGTGCGGACAGGCGCGACACCCAAGTACGACGTATCGTAGATACGTACGTTCGCACGTGGGCCGAGAGTACGTGCGCAGGAACGACACACGAGTGGGGATGACGGTGTCGTCGAGGAAAGAAAATTGCTCCTTGCATATCGGGCGAGAATCCACGCGGCCTCGCGAGCAGAATCGTTCTTGAAAAACAAATCTTTCCTCTTTGTTGTATTTTCGTCTCTCTCTCTCTCTCTCTTTCCTTCTCTCTTTGTCAATAATCTATACAATCGTATGCCTACCTGTCCTAAATACAGAAAAGAAAATAGCAGGAAAATACAAAGGAAGAAGATATATCCGCTCTGGTCAAAAATGCCATTTTCAATGCGGTTAAAGAAGGGATTTTTTTTCTTGAAAAGAATTTTCCAAAAATAATCTGTTTCTCGTCGCGAATATTTCCATTTTTAAAAATTCAGTTCGAGGATTTCACTGACATATGAATTTAGTCGAAGAGGGCAATCTTTTGCAACGATTAATTAGCCTGCCGATTATACGGGGCACCCAGTGGCATTGCGCTTTCGATCGCCCGGCGAGATTTCTAGGGCTTAGAGACATCCGGTATATACGGCTATATGGAACGAGAGCGAGCGATCTTTCTTTTTACTAACGCCATCCATCCATCCATCCATCCGACCAGATTCCCTGCGTCGTCGTGCGTCTTGCCTCTCTTTTCTTCCTTTCTCTCTGTCTCTCTCTCTCTCTCTCTCTCTCTCTCTTTTTCTCTCTTTTTGTTCCGCATCTCGTTCCTCGTCTCGCGCGGGCCCTTCTTCTCCCGTCGTCGCCGATGCCTAGCGGCCTCCTCCTTCTCCTTCTCTGTCTTCGTGTAGTATGTCCATCCCGAGTGCCAGGTGTCATTTTCATTGCGGCCGTGCGAGAAGCGAGAGACGCGTGAGAACTTCCGGATGGTTTACGGCGCCCTTCCGGTCCTTCTATTATCCCATTTTAGTTTACCGCCGTTCGCAACTCGCGCGTGTGCGTGCATATATGTGAGTGAATCCCGCTGCTCTCGCTGCCGCTATATCAGCTTCAAAAACTTCCTTCGCCTTTCGTTCCGCTTCACCTTTTCTTTTTCGCTCGTAGAGAGCCGAGCGGAAGTGGGATAAAGAGATGCGTAGGGAAGGCCGCGCGGGAAGGATAATGCGGACAAACACGATTAACAATCGGAAGCGATTGAAATCGGAATATAATGCCGTGAGATGGATCAGGCGCGGCTTAAAAACATCCCTGGAGGGATTTCGGGCTTCTCAGTAATTGTAAATTATTTACGTCCCGCTTATGCGTGCAATTGAAAAATTACTCCGAAAAATCGACAAACGTGATATTAAATATATAATGAGGTACAAATTTAAAACATTTAAAACAACAGCAGAGATTTTTTATCTTAAAAAACTAGCACTTTCTGTAAAATTGTTTAGATAAAAGGAATGTTTTTAGAAATTTTTTAATATTTTTTACAATTTATTCGCTACGTTGGGGAAACTGCAAGCGAATGATAGTCGAATCCCAATCAATATAGGCTAGATTTTTAGGCATATAAACGCGAACGGATGTCTAAAGGAGCGAGATGAAAAAGGATTTTCCTCGTAAAAAGCTATTCGTACAGTCCATTGTGCCGTGACGAATGCTCGTAGTAAGTAGTATAATAGTAATAGTGGTAGTAGTAGTAATAGTAGAAACTACAGCTGGGGGAGCGACAAAAAGACAAACGAGATGAACGGATGGTCATAGCAAAAAGTCGAATGCTCACAGTCGGCGGTAAAACGGCGGAAGACCATTTCCTCGAGCGTTTCTTCGCTGAATGGCCACGTTGCTCCAACTACTTCGACTCACGCACTATCGAGGGTGCACCTCGATAAACGCGTATCGCATTAACAGAAAACCGCGCGCGCGCGCGCGCGCGCGTGATCGCTTCAAGAGCATTCGCCTTTTTCCTCGATCGTAAATCCGTAATGTATCTGGCGAACGCAGGCGGAAGTAGGTAATTTTTAATTCGCTAAACGACGAAATCCGTTGTTGCAAATTTCACTCGCGACGAGCGACGAATTTGTCAAAGTTTTCTTAGTTTAGGGAAATTAAAAAGAAAAATGCGAAATTTAAGGTGCAAGGATCGCGAAACGATCGAAATAATCCAGTGGGAAAGTCTGCCAACGGGTCCCGGCAGATATTTCGAGATTCCACGGTCGCCTTACGGTAGTACGGCGTCGTCGATGACGATAGGCCGGACAGGACGTACGCGATTGCCTCAATGAATGGACTGGCAACATCTAAATAGTCCAGTTATAGCACAGACTTTGTATCGCCGGCAGAAAGAGCGGATATACTTCAGTTACGAGTCTTGTGCGCAATCGTCCCGTTTATTTCATTAAGCACCCGTGGTCCCACAGCGCGACACGACGCGCGCGCATTCAGACGTTTATTATTACGCAACGGTACAATCGCCGCGCGCGATCACAATCGTCCTACTAATAATTCCGTTACCGTATACCCGAGAGAAGAAGACGGGCGCAATTCCCCCGCAGATGTTTATTAATAACGTCGAGAGAGATTTCCTTCCCGGGCGATTTATCGGTCAGCTGCTCGCAATTCAATGCAATCTGATTCGACGTGAGTGTTTGCGCCCTCGTGTCACCGCCGACACGAAATAAACAAAGTGATAAAATCGCCATTCCGCAACGGGTGCGGGAAGGGACAATTGAATTTCCGCGAAAGGCGAGCGAGGCGCTCAATCGCTTTATTAATGACGCGGGTGCTTGTTTGCGCAGAACAGCGAGAAGGAGTTGCCGGAGTGCGACCGGAGCGAGGTATGTAGCAAGGTGGATTTATATGGTGCACCGTGGGTCGAGAGACAATGTCGTTGCCCGAACGGCCGTGCCTGCCCCAGCAGTCTTCACGGCGACGACGGACACACGATCGTCGATAAAACGCGCCGCTACAAGCTCTGCGAGCCCGTGAAACGACTTCCCATCTGTCATTACTTCAAGTTAGTTTCATCACGACATGCGTTCCCCGCGTGGATTCGACGATTCCACATTGCGTTCTCGGATTTCAGTCCTTGTTTCGCGTTTCAATTCCTTTATCGCCAAGTACGACAGTTCACACAGAGAAATATCATTCTACAGTCGAGAAAAGCAATTACTTATTTTTTTCCATTTTGTTTAAGTATAAATAGCTTTCTTCGGCAAAGAATATTTTCTTAATAATAAAATTTAAGATATACTCGTCACAACCACACAACTTCGAAAAGTTTTAAGTAAATATGATGCTCATAATAAATTTGCAGATATATAAACTTTAAACAAGTATATACTTGTAAGTAGTATATATTTTTGTGTTGAATGAAATTTTTCTGCAATCTTTTTTCCCCTCTCAACGAATATTTCCTCCCAAAACGCGTCGAATGGAGAATCATTGAATCCGAGTTCGTTTTATTCGCTCGCGAAATAATAAATAATAATGTACATTCGCATTGAGATATCCTGATGATCCTCTTTAACCACAGGGACGTTACGTGGACCCTAGCACCCGGAGGTGGCCCGGCGAACGCGACGGTGCAGCGAGTCTACTGTCGATGTCGACCAAACAGCGTGCCATACCTAGTACGTAGGCAACCGCACAAGTCGCCGGACGGAAATCAAGGCTTCGTCTACGCCTTCGCCTGTTCTCCGCAAAGCGTAAGTCCAAGACGTTCCCAGAAGAAAAGAAAATAAAGAAAAACCGTGCGCGAGTCATTTATCCGGGAATGCAATCTCCAACGAGTTCCGCTATAAAATTGATGCGTCCCTGTTTACGCGCGCGGGTTTGGATTTCCTTCGTAGCGCGAGGTCAATTTGCTGTTGCGCTTTGCAGAAGATACGATGCCAGCACAAGGAGCCCTGCCGCCTGTTCACCGTGCGCAAGCGACGCAATTCGCAGCTCGAGGAGGTGAACGCCTCGCCGCTCTGCCAGTGCCCCCGCGGGCACCGGTGCCCACGGCGGCACACGGATCCCGGCTCGTCGCCGGCGCGCTCCTACGCCGGCGTCCTGGAGATCAAGACTTACAGCGGCTACTGCGTGCCGTACCACGGCTACGACAAAATGACCTACGGCATCTGATTGTGAGAGCAGCCCGAGCGCGTCGGGGAACGGCTCTCGCCGCTGCAGCGACGACGCCAGGATGTCTGCCGAAAACGCAAATCCTCCTCCGCCGTCGCTGCCGCCGCCGCCGCCGCCGCCACAACATCGAGTTTCAACGGATACACTCATATACCTTTTACCATACGTCCTCCCCGTAAAAAAGAAAGACGGTTGGCTCCCGGGGCCAACCGAGGCGGGTCTACGTCTGCCTTTTCAAGCGCGCAACAATTGGCCATTCGGTACCTGCCGATTGTCGAAAACGTTGCCGTAAAATCGCCAGAGGCGGCTTCCCGTTTCGTGAGCGACGGATGATCTTTCTTGGCGAGGAGAGCTCGTCCGGGCGCTCCTGCGAACGATCCCTTTGAATCTCTCTCTCTCTCTCTCTCTCTCTCTCTCTCTCTTTCTCCTCCTTATTCTATCCTTCCACTTTCGTCTCGAACGTAGCGCGCTACTCGACGCGCTCCTCGATCCAGACTCCAGGCAGGAAGCGCCGCGTAGGGCAACCGCGAGCAACGGGAAATTAACATATCGTGTCGATCGGTCGGCTCGTACCAGCCATGTGATGCCGTGCCATGTACAATCCCCCAGCGGCGTTGGCAAATGTTAAGTGTAAAAAGTAATGTACAGAAGATATATAGAGATAAGGGGAGTCGTGCCCGCCTACAGTTTTGTACAGGACGTTTCGAAACGATCGCCTCGTATTCCCGCAATGTGACACGGGCCACAGTTATCGCGCCCCTCGGTCGTAAGCAACGGCGAGTCTTTTCCTTTTAGCGCTACCCGATTTTTTATGCCGCTTCGTAGATTATCGCGCAGGACGTTGCAGCTATATCGTCGCAGTCGTTTTTAAACTTGTATATATTCGTCTCTCTGGTCTTCCGAAAGTGTCTCGTTCGGGGAGTATATATGTTGTATATGGTAGCATCGCAAGACGATTTGGAAGAGACTCTCTCGATGTGTTATTTGTTACTTTTACTTTAACTTAATAAAAAAAATCTATATATGTGTGCGTACGACAATGTTATTCTTTCTCCTTTTCAGCCTCTCTTCCTCCGAGAAACATTACTTTTGAATAATTTCAAAAGATATAGTTGTCAAAATTCGAAATCAATTAAGAAAATGAATGTAGATATTTTTGCGATTTTTTTACGAAAAATGATGGAGTGATAAAGAAGCGATTTATCGATCCTCGAGATCGTTGAGGTTGCGGGTAAGAGTCAAGGATAAGGATGCGTAAAACAATTGCCGATCTATCGCAAGTCGATAAAGAAGATATCGTTAGAACAATATCAACAATATATTGAATCAACAAATTAAACAATGCATGAATTTTAGCAAAATATTCCTCGTGATGGCAATAATTTTTATTTAAAAACCCAGTGAATATTTAGTTTTATAAAAAATTTACCAATTTTTTATTTTGTTAATCTAATATTTTTAATTTGATCATTGCACACTTCGTACGTGAAATATCACAAATGGAACAACAATGTCTTAATTTTATAATTCAAAAATGTAAAATATATGTAAAATTTTTTGCCATATATCGCAAATTGAAAAAAAAATTAAAACATATCGGCGTCTCGTATCATTTAATCTTTTTTTTTTCCATTGAATGTATTGCATTCGAATGCAAATGCACGAAATTTTTCTCGGGCGCGACAAAATTCGCGGCATCGTCATAAACGCATTATCGGCTCTCAATATAATTTTCTATCTTTACCACGTTTTCCCTCTTCGGGAAAAGTAACTTTCTGATATTTCACGTCGGAAAGGACGTGGATATCAGATTCGAAATCGGGCGCGATTTCCCCGTAACGTGTGACTTCTCACGAGGGGGCCACAAAGGAACCGCCGCCCGCCGCTCTCCCCCGAGCTATTCCCCGGATAACTCGGCACAGGCAGAGCGCGAGTGGACGTCGGAAGCCGTGAGTTATCTGTGAGAACGTCACGGTCCATCACCCGCGACTCGCGGATGCTCCACTCTTGCACGTTACCATCTGCACGGCACCGTTACCGCCTCGACTTTGAGCTCCGAATCGAGTTCTCTTACGCGGCGCGCAATCGCGCGGAAGATGCCTTTGAACGGCCGGTCAAAAAATCGGCTCGAATCGCGTCAAATTAATCCGCGATTAAGTTGCAGCGTTTCTTTCGAATCTCGCCTTTTTCAAGAGAAAGAGTTAATCCTTTAATGTCATGTAACTCTCAAGTCACACACTCATGTATCTATATTTTTTTCAAGACTTGTTCTATTTTTCTACCACAGTTTAATGACTCATCAGTTGGCTAAAATATATTTATTTTTTAATTGGATGAATCACAGGATTTCTACCTTACATGTTATTATTAAATCACACTGAAAAAAATTCTGGTTAAAAACGGACGAATCAGAAAAATCTTGTAGGCTTGATCAAATATTCTGGTTATTATAAGTTATAAAATATTGAGTTCTATTATAATAATTTCTATTATGACAATCAGGATATTTTATCAATTCTACAAGATTTTCTGACTCGTACATTTTTTTTCAGTGCATGTATAATTTACTAAATGTCCTATGGACAGATTATAAAGTCTCCTATGGACAGATTATAAAGGGATTTCAAAAAAATTTAACGCAACATCTTATTTCAAGTTACAAATCGGTTTTTTATAATAAAAAGTTTTTAATTTGTAAATTAATAATTATTAGTTTTATTCGAAAGTTCATGTTTGTTAGTTTTACGTTATATAATTTTTTTGGACATGAAAAAAGAATTCGATTAAAATAGATAAATAATCAAGAAACAAAATTTTGCAAATAAAAAAAATAAAAGTAATAAATAAGCAATATAGATTATTAATAAATTAAAATAAATAAATATTAACTTGAGCAATTGAAACTAAAAAGATTAAGATTAAGATTAAGATACTATTAATCTACAACACTAATACGCTAACGAATGGAAAAAAAAGTTTTTGCTGAAGATAATTAATTAATTTCCAAATAAGTTTCTCCAAGAATCGTTCGATAGCTATTCATTATCGTACGTAGCAATAATTGGTGTAAAAGCTGCATATCCGACGCATGGAGAGCTTAGAAAGCGAATTCTCTTATGAATATGAAAAAGGCTTTTCTCCGATGAAAATTTATTCGGACATCGCGTGTGTTTTCATTAACACTCTCGTCTTGTGGAACGCCGGAGGATCTTTATTAGTCACGAGTATTCGTCCGCAAAAGTGCCGGCGCGGATCCTCGGGACCATGCCCCGGGGGGGGGGGGGGGGAAACAACCGGCGATTCTACGTCGCGGAACCGCGCATCTTTTCCGACACACTTCTCCGCGGGCTTTTTTACCGCGCGATTATTTGTTCCTCTCTTTCGCGAAGGCGCGAACCGCACTCGCCTCGTTTCGCGCGCAAAAACCCACCGGCGCAAAGAGCGGGTCAGTTTTTCCGATTCCTAATGGTCAGCTGGAGGCTGCGTTCCCGATGGAGCCGTCGATATCGGCGCTGAATCTCCGAGCGTTCTCTCCGCGCTCGCTTCGCGGCGAAAGAAAAACACGCGAACTATGGCCGAGCGCACCGCAGACAATGATTAGCGTTTACGTCAAAATCTTATGCCTAACAGATAGCCGCAGACTTTCACCGAGATGAATCGCGCGGCCCGAGAAGAATACGCGTTCGATCTTTGGAGAAAGGCCGCGCGCGCGTGCGCGCCCGCTATACCCTGGACGTGTTACTCGACATCGTCTCCACGATGGAAAAATCGCGATAAAGCGAGTGCCTATCGAGGAGACGATGGCCACGAAGTAATAATCGTGGTGTATGCTCTCTCTCGCCCGATTCTCGCAAAAAGTTATTATCGATATATTGGATTTACGAAGGTGGAAGAAGCATAACTTGACGTGTCGACAGATTGCTCTCTTCCTTCTAGATTTGGACTTTCTAAAATAATTTGCAATTTGTTTGTTTATTCAGTTGAATTAATTAAATCGATCGTAACACTTGCCGCTGCGTTACCAAAGGTCTGTTAGACGAATCTTTGTCTATATAGTGTCGATAGTTTGCTCTCCTCCTTCTAGATTTGAACTTTCTAAAATAATTTCCAATTTCTGTTTGTTTATTCAGTTGAATTAATTAAATCGGTTGTAACACTTGCCGCTGCGTTACCAAAGGTCCATTGGACGAGTCTTTGTCTATATATTATTTTCTGCAGTTTCATTACCGGCGCAATTGTTAGTTTTCCTCAACAAACACATGTATATCAATTTATCAATCAAGCTATACTATATTGAAGTCCTATATTGAAATGGGCAGAAAATGAGCAGAAAGTTTATAGCTTTAGGCAGAGCGCGCGGAAATTTCTCTCTATTCGAAAGGTGAAGATACGTGGGAGTTCAGTCAGGGTCCATTAGGTCTCGGGGTATAATATTCCAGAGATCAAAGCGGCGGACATCCGATCGTTGCTTCGTCCAGAGTGCAATTCTCATCTTGTAAATATCTCTCCCGTGATTTCCAATCATACTTAAACCTAAAGAAAGAGAAAAGACAGCGGCATGCGAACTTCCTCCTTGTAACTTGTCGCTAATATCAATTAATTTACCAGCCCCGCAGAACTGCCTTCACGGTTGATTAAGAGGCACTCGGTGGTCCAGAAACGACCGGTTCCAAGCCGCAAAACTCACCCGCGTCTTTTCATCGCCGGGCCGGCTTTCCGGCGTGGCCGAAAGACGAAAAGCACAAGCAAATCCCGGACAGCCGCGGAACCGAGGAACCCCGAGGCTGACACGTCGACGGGGCGGGGGAACGGCGGAGGGGAAAGAAGCGTGGAAGGTGGATTGGCGGAGATGCAGCTTAGGATTCCGAGTATACCCGAGCAGTTTCTGGTTGGTTGGTAAGTGGGACTAGCGGGGACTCATAGGCACGTAGCGTCCTACGCGAGGCCGCAGTCGGGCGCAAACCCCGAAACAATCTCATCGCGGATTTACCTTCAATCCACGCACACACACCCACACACACGCACGCATACACCGGTCTCCGAGCAGCAACAGCGATAGGCAACGGCAACGGCGATTCGCGAGCTGTACGGTTCACGGCCTCGGAAGAGCCTGCGGAACGCGGAAGAGGGTGGCAAAAGCAAATAGACGTGCAAGACGGAATTTCGTCGTCGCGATCCTGGGTGTCGAGTATCACCGAGTTGCGTGATCGCTGTCAAATCACCGTCATCGGCGAGACTATCGGACCATCTCCGCGCGTCTCCGTATTTCGGTGGCGTGCGAGCGAGCGAGTAGAAGTTTCTTTCTCCGGAGGAGATCGGTGGAAGGAAGCGAGAAACGATCAGGGATCGACGTGAGATTGGAGAACGGTTGGATTAGAGCCGACTGATCTGCCGGCCTCTGTCAGTGGCGTGCAGAGATCGCGAGAGAAGTACGCCTTCCTTCTTTCCTATCAGGGATCGCGGTCGAGGTCGCGGTCAAGGTGGAGCGAGGACGAAAGTCTAGGTCGAGGGTCAGTCTACTTACACGCTGCACGAGGTATGAAACTTTTATTGCTTTTAAATATTAATAAGGATACGGGACAGCGGGATTTTTCTGCGACGTCGTATCATGAGATGGTCGTTTTGTTCAGCCATGATTTTTTTACTTAACATACGAATAGTTTATACTGTATCTTTATTAATTTCCTATCATCTTTCTCTAGTTTTTGCTGAATAAACCAAAGAAATCTGAATAGAAACGACTGGTTTAACTAACAATCATATAATAGGTAACAAAATTATAATTTGTTAATATAAATTATGTATGTAATAAAAGTATGTAATAACGTAAAAAATGAATGTATAATATATATACATGATGAATAATTTTGTTATCTACTAGCTATTATTCACAACTACCATTATACTACAAGATAACGGAACTGCGAAATAAGTACGGCTGCTTTGCCGTACTGTGATTGTTGACAATGAAGCGATTACTATCCTTTTTGTCTCGTCTTGCAGCCACAAAGCGGCCGGATACAATTGATTCAATTTCTGTATAAATGGAATTTCGTGTCTACAAATTCGCGACGTCGTCCCCCCGTGTACAGATTAACCCGGCTGAGAAAAATCAGGAAAGTGCATCGTACAGGAAAGTGCAGACGCGCGTTACTCCTCGTTTACGTTTTTGCGGATAATGTTCGTTCGACATCGATGATTCCGCCGCGAAGCAGATAGATACCGAAGGGAACAACATTCCGATCGCGACCGCCGACGTTTGCTTCTAGTGCTTCCGTTACAACCTACGTGTCCAACTACCGGGCGCTACCGATGCGAATCGAGCCGGTGGGTGTATTCATTATTGAACGCTTTACTCCAGATAATCGCGCCTTCCTCCCTTCTTACGCGCTCCCATCCTCGTTCTCATCACGCATCTTGCTCGTCCCTTCTCTGAACAGAAGGGAAGATACGAGGGAAACGCGCGCGACGATGATATATTATTATCGCCGTATCTCTGGCGGATCGTTCGCGGAACCAGCCGCTTGTCCGTCCGGGAAAATCTCTCTCGTCTTTTCAAACAATAAATCAGTCCAATGGAGCAGGGTATACAAGTACGCGATTTTCATACGTTATTCTAAAGGCAACGAGGAAATACATGACGCGCATTTCTTCGATCGCGTCTCGCGTTAAGGAAGCCTCCGGCTGCGGCCGCGCTGTGGCGAATGACGCGACGAACCGCGGGGATTACAATGAGGAAAAGGGCTAACGCGGCGCGTTAAGCCAATTTAACAAAGGACCCGTTAGGCGGTTACGTCGTCAGCAGCGTTGACGCGAGTCGCCGCGCGAATCGCCGTTTCTTTGTCTTGTGCTCGCGCTTTTGTATCGCGCGAGATCCTTTATGTGTCGCGAGACGTGAAACGCGAACGATTTTACGAGGTCTCTCGAGATTCTTTCTCTCTCCCTCTCCCTCTGTCTGTTTCTCTCGGTCCTTATATCCATTGCTAATTGCACGGCGCTTTTGTGTACAGTCGACCGTCGCGCGCTTTCCTTTCGGTCTCGTTAGTCCGACAAATTGCCGAAACAAACGCACGCGTATCGATCCGTGAACGTTCGTTTTATTTGCGCAAGCAAATTAATGCTCGTTGCTCTCGCGAGCCGCTCATTAATGGTGAAATTATTCACCGCTCGCCTATAATGCCACGTGCAACGAATCGCTAATGCGACAGAGAGAAACGTGCGCGCGCTAGAAAGGAAGAGAGAGAGAGAGAAAGATGCGCAAAAAGATTACGAATACATTAATTGTATAATTTGATCTCTCGCATATCTTACTATCTTCTTTTTCAAACGCGATTCATATCATCGTAGCACCGTACGTTTCTTCTCCACTCGTTTTCTGAAACTCTGCGTTTACCGTTCGCCTCTATAACTCTAAAGATCTCTCTTTCATCCATTCGTCATTAAGAGACTAATTTAATTGTTATATTGTTCGCCTAAACGGTCGATGTCGCGAATGTTTAAAAAAAAAACTGCGGTTGAGGCGCGTGGAAACGCATTCTCCGCCCGTTACATTGTGCGGTTTACCGTGACGAAAGAACAGAATGGCAAAAGTCGCGAGTACGAAAAAAAATTCCCGAATAGCGGACAGCTGCCATTGTGCGTAAATTTCATCCATCTAGAACACAATCGGGCCTCCTTCCGACGAGCGAAGCTCGGTAAACTCGGACGCGAGTTACATTTCAACGACGAGGAACGTACGTTTGAGAGATTCAGCGGCAAATTTACGGCGTTACAGTTTCGAAAGCCGTCGATCGGATTTAATCAGCGTCGCTTTATCGCGCTATCTCGGCGCGTGTCTAGCCACTCGAAACGATAAACGACGTTCCTCCTTCCTTTTTTTTTCCTTCTCGCGGCCCGTGTCGCATTCGTCGCTTCCGTTATACCGAGTCCGCGCATCCGTCGCAGGAGTACACATTCAGGAACGTGAGATACATATTCTAATGAAGCGTAATGTCTAACATCTGATGCTCGAAGCGTGCCGGTGTCCGCTCGCGCCCGCGCGCGCACGAGCGCGCGGGCGCAGTTTGATACGGCCTTGCAAATGCAACGAGATAACGGCTCGCATGGTCGGTTTGTACCGAATGACCCAATTTCACCAGTGTCGTATGGCATACGTGCGATAACTGTTGCGGCACAAGCACCGACGCGCGGACAAGATCGAGCACGTGAAAGGAAAATACGTAGGTAGGCAAGCAAGCAGGCAGGCAGGCAGGCAGGCAGATAAGCGGTCAGCTCCGCCATGGACCGATGCACGGACATCCAGAAAGACGAACAAATAAACCCGTGCCTCTCCCAACTATCTATCTCCTTGCCCCACCTAATTCCTAGCTGTCGACGTAAATGTTTCGGACGGGAAAAACGCGGTCGACCCGCTTGACCGCGGGGAGGAAAAGATCGGGGGAGATTCCAGCCGCGGTGAGAACGCGAGAGGTCGTCGGATGGAGAAAAAAATCTCCTTTCCTCCGCAAGGACGGGAAGCGACCTCGGGCTCGCTCGTCGAAAGGGGCACAGGTGAACGAGGAAGGACGCTGTAATTGGAAAACCATCTCGTATCATATATACAACGGAAACGCGATTTCGCCAATCCGTCGTAACGCGCAACTGCAGCTAGATTGCGGCATATTGGCCGTGACGGAGGAGGATTTCCATGCCTGCAATTCTCTTTCTCTCTCTCTCTCTCTTTCTCTCTCTCCATCCGAGTCGAACTTGACACGTAGCAATTACCTCAGTCGTATTCTCCGTATTTGCATAATTTCGCACGGTAGACAGCCCTTTTTTTCTCTCACACGAACGAGAAATTATATTTCTCCGTTATTAACTTTATATTTTCACGCTCGAAGAAAAGATTTCATTTAGTTGTACAAGACGAATATAAAGACATAAAATGGTAGGCAGACGGAAAATTATAGAGAGAAGGAGGAAAGACATAACGTAATAAAGGAGATGCTAGAGATTACAAGCCTCGTCTCGCGACGAAATGTACTTGAGTTCAGCGTGAACTTCAGCCGCGCTCAGAAAAATCTAATTACCGTTGCGAGAGCGAGAGCTCTAGCCTGTTAAGGTCGTAAGTAAACATTCGGACATTATAAACTGCGTTACATTCTACATTACTCCGGCCGCGTCGTGTAATTTCTCGGCAAACCGCAGAGATACGCAATCTATAAATCCTTTCCCTCATTCGACGACATCGATGCGGAAAAGCGAAAGCGACAATTTTTCGAGGGAAAAAGGAAAAGGGGGGAAAAAAAGGGAAGAAGACTCGATCGCAAATACAAGAAAGTAAGCGCAAGAGTGAAGACGCCGCGCGTTGAGCTACTTTTCCTTCGAAAAATATCTTCCGTCTCTCAAAGGCTGCTTTATATAGTCTACAAGTCGAAGCTTGGAAAAAATTTCATTAAAATTTCATTGCTAATTTTAAGCTGTATCATGTAAAAAAAATATGAATAAAATGTACAGAGCATACATTAACATAGATACATATATATGTATACATATACGTACGGATATTTTATATAAAGATGTAATCATAAACAGAATTCCATCCTGAAATCCGACGCGAATTACAGATCGGCTAGAGCAACTTTAACGGGATTTCATTGCTAATTTTAAGCTGTATCATGTAAAAAAAATGTGAAGAATAAAATGTACAGAGCATACATTAACATAGATACATATATATGTATATATATATATATATATATACATATACGTACGGATATTTTATATAAAGATAGATGTAATCATAAAGAGAATTCCATCCTGAAATCTGACGCGAATTACGGCTTAGATCGGCTAGAGCAACTTTAACGGGATAGAAAAAAAAATACATAACTGTGTTCCATGATAGTTACTAACTCTGCATTTTATTCGCAGGTTCTAAGAACAGTCTAAGCGGGAGCGTCGCTTATACACGGTAAAAACTCCTCGAAGGAAGACACTTTGCACGTAAAAATACGATAACGGAAGCGGCCACTTTCCATAATATCGATACTAAGGATGCGGGCTATCCAGTGCTGCGTTTGTCTGGCGTTGCTGCTGATGACAGCATCGGCCGTGCCGGCGTCGTCGAAGGGCGACTCGGCCAAGCTGAAGAAGACGACGACGGTCGCGAGTGGAGTCACCAAGAATGTCCCGGCGATCACCGCGACGACGGCGGCGTCGAGACCGTCGAACGCCACATCGCCGCGCTCGCCGTCGTCCTCCTCGATCGCGGCGGCGGCGGCGACGACGACGACGACGGCGACGGCGCCTCAGACGGTCGCCACGTCCGCCAGCACAACGCTGAAGCTACCGGCGGCCGCCTCGTCGACGACGATCACGGCGTCGGCGACGACGTCGACATCAACGACGGCCGCCTCGCCGTCGTTAACGTCGTCCACGGCGAGCCTGCCGACCTCCCGCGATCCGCAGAACGCCGGCTCAAGTCCCACCTACATCACCGAGACGTCGCCGAGGATAATCTCGCCCACGCAGCACACCGCGGCGACGGTGCTGTCATCGAGGAAATCAGCGGCCTCCGCGACCGCCGGCGTCGCCGATGTCACGACTAGCGCGCCTTTGACGGCCAAGGAGACGCGAGAGTCGCCCGGAAAGATTAGACCGCAAATCAAACTGACGACAAATTACACCGCCACAAGCGAGGTAAGCGCATTAATTCTGACCGACCGACCAAGCGACCGACCGACCGACCGACCGACCAACCGACCGGTTGATTGCTCCGTCTCTCTCTTTCTTTCTCTGCCAATCGTGTTTCTCGTATTGTTCCGTTTATTTTGCCGTAACTGCCGCCGGTCTTAACTATCACGGCACAGATTCCCGGCTTGTAATCGCTTTGCATGATGAATGGTCGCGAGCTCAACAGATTATCGAGTCCTAATTGGCTTATACGCTTAAGCCGGTCGTCGCGAATTCCGCAAAATTTCGCGACGGCTGGCCTCGCACAGTCGTACACACAGGCCGCAAGCGCGCAAGATGATTTTCGAAACGTCGACATCCTGCACGGTTTAACGTAAAGATTGCGGCAGCGTGTCATCCGGTGAATTTCGCTCGGAAAATCAGAAATCGTCCGGAAGACGAGGGGGCCCGGCCGAGAGAGAGAGAGAGAGAGAGAGGACAGCGCGGAGAAAACCAAAGCGACGAAGAGATATTCTCGCTCGTTGCCTGTTCATTCACGTCTCACGCCGTTTCACGGAACGTGGATAGGTTGTAATACGTTTCATTACGTTTTATGCCCGCCGTACACTCGGATAATTCCGTAATTAGAGTTTCTTCTTTAATTTATGCAAGAGAGAGAAAGAGATTAAGCTCCAGGCTCTTCGAATACTACCTGCATCTCCAGCGAGAAAGAAATTCCGCAGTACTCATAAGCGTCCGTACCCTAGATCCCACAAATTATTCCAAGTGGATCGGAAAGGAATACGGAAGCGGGGAGCCAGGAGAAATTTATTACTTCATAACGTTCACGCTTATCGAAGCAAGTTAGACTTGCTGTAAAATTCCTCGAGTGCCGACAGAACTCCTCTTATTTTCGCCATGGGGAAAAAATCCCAAATCTACCGCGTGCCATTCCCCCTACCTTAAAGCGAGCGCAGAAAAGCGTGTACCCGATGATGCGCGATAGAAAGGAACCCAGATTCGAGTTATACAGCCGACACGGAGGATCGTATGGGGTTCGAGAAAAAAATCCCATATAGGTCGACCGAGAAAGTAGCGTGTGCACCGTAACGTACCTCCGCGTACGTAGAAAATACGTATATCTAATGTTGCCCGGCCGCGGACGACGACGACGAGAGCGTGGACGGATACGCGTGTGCATGCAAAATGGCAAAAACGAGAAAGTAATCGGCGCCATTCGTATATACGTCGTTGCTTGGACGTCGTTACGGGACACATCGTAATTATCCAAGTTAATCGAGTGTGTTCGCCCCCTCTCCTCCCCCGCCCCGCGCGCGATCGCGTTCGCGCTCGCGATAAAGCGAGATGAGATATGAATCAGGCAATTGGGTCACACCTTAGGCAAATCTTTAATAGCCAGGGAGAGAAATCATTTCTTTTCTTCCCCACGTGTTTTCCTCGCGCGCAGACCTCCGCGCACTCGGTCTCTAATTTACATGTCTTCACAGACCATCCTGTTGCGAACCTCCTCCTCCTCCTGTCCTTCTCGCTCCACCACGCGATCCACCGGCGAGGTAACGGCGGTGCATATCGATGGTGTATGAAACCGTTGAGTCATTTACGATCAAATAAGCCAACATAACGCGTCTTGATTACAAACGAACAATTTCGTTCCGCGGAATACGGTAAATGCGCGGTCCGCGCTCGCGCGCATCCGAGGTAACGGGGTGCGCGGAGTCATTAATAATAATTAAGTATTCCAACGTATCCGTAATAATCGCGCAAACGCTAACGACGGCGATGCGTAAATTGAGTATGTAATATCTCGGCGGTGATGGAGTTATCTGTCCTGTCCGGTGCGTAGCGCGTCGTCGGTCGCGACGAGATTACACCGAAAGAAAGCCCATTACGTCGCCATTAAGAGTCACCGTCACGTCTCAATTCACGCGCGGGGAACACACTCGCGGGAAAGGTGTCGCGCGCGGACGGTAGCGTGGATCGCGTCAAAACACACACGCTCCGCCGTTTCGGAGCGGATCACCGCTGAATCGCGTACCAGCTAATAGGGAAAGGAAGGAAGACGAAAGGAAATTCTCTCTCTGAGTAAGAATAAGATATGCGTCTAATTAGGAGTAAATTTAATCAACTGCGATTTAATTCATTCGCCCGTCAGCTCGCAATGCGCGCACACGCGCAGCGAGTGTGATATAATAGAGACAGGAAGAAAATTCAATTAACCACGGCTTAATTATCCGTGATTAATTGAATTCACTTCCTCTACCTGTATCTACGTGGCCAACTATGGCTATGATCTGAAAAGAGCAACGGGGAATCGTGTATAGAGCGCGCGATTAAAGTTAACCACCGACGCCGGTGAAAATCGGCCGACGGGCCGAACGGCTCCGTCGACGGACGGGACTTTAATTGACGGCGTCGTAGCGTGCAACGTGAGGTGGAGAAGAGTCGCCGCGTCGCCGGCAAACTGGTACAAATGAGCATACAATGTGTGCATGTGAACGAGGGAGCGTAATTGCGGGTTACGGAGGTGATACGAGTCGCACCATTCATCCCGATATCGAATGAAAATTGCTGGGAACTGTTCGCGTGCGCGAACGTGCGCCGTGGCATGGCGATTTCGCCCCGGATCTAGCGTATGGGAAATCGGATCGCTCCCCCTACGTCACTAGGGCGGGAAAAGTGAATTGTAAGACATGCCATTTTTCTGCGTCTCTTTGGGAAAAAGGGGCAAGGCGAGGCTTCGAGAGCCGAAGGCACGGACGATTCCACGACGTACGTGTTTCTTCCGATTACGATTCATACGTATGGCATATACGTGGGGAAAGGAAGCACGCTCGGTCAGACATGATTATTACAGTGTACACGCGTACACTGTAATCAGTCACGGATGTCTAAGGGTAACGATTGTATCTTGGATACAATCTTGGTCGGGCTAAATTTCGCGACGCGTGCTTGCGATACATACCGTGCACGAATTCCTGACTTTACCGCGCGCTGCGCCTCCGTAATCGGCCGTGCTCTGTTTCCATCTGTTATATAATACACGCCGTTTGACTTATTATATCGCTCGGTCATCATTATCGTACTTTCTTCCCGGCGAACAATGGCGGAATCGCCGGAATAAGTGTCTTGCATTAATCGAAAAACGTTTATCGAGGGCAAACACCTGGTTGATATTACCCCCACCCTCGACTAGCGGTATAAAATGCCGACATCCTGTATACGTAATGAAACTATGTTGCAAAATAAAGTGGGCACGCCGGTCGTTATCGCGGAACTTTCCGCGCGCGCGCGTGCACGCGGCTGCGGCACGCTTTTAGGAAGGCGTATTTTCAAACGATGCAAATCGCAATTAGACCGCGAATCAAAGTACTAGCTCGCCAAACCTATTAAGATTGGAAATAATCCCGCCTTCCCATAAAGGCAGAATTCTATTACCCCACCGATTCGCGGTAGTTGGATTCTCGGCTCGGCGCGCACCGCGATAATGTCGTAATTTCCGTCCCGTGAGTATTCGGGATGCTGCATCTCTCGATCCGCGCGCTCCTGACACCGGCACCGGCCCGTCCGTCCGTCCGGCATTGTGGCGCGATATATCCTGACGTTTACGATTGGCCTCTTTCAGCCGGCGGCCCGTGCCGCGTTAGCGGCGATAGCGAGCAGGATAGCGAGCACGATAGAAATAGAGAACCTTGCTAACGGTCCCGAATAGGAATTTTGCCCCTCGCTACGCGCGCTGTCGAGTTACGCGTAACGGAGCGTCGCCCCAGCACGGTTTTCCAAAGGCGGTGCGCGCCGCGGCGCGGCGCAACGAATTTAGGAATTGTGAAAACAAATTCTGAACAGAGGATTATAACGGAAACTACGGAACAAAGCCCTATTTATCGTAACAAGATTCCTTCGACATCCAAAGGTTCGGAATTCGAGATTTAGAATAACGGGTTCCAAAGTAAAGGTAGTTTAATATTAAAAGTACCGAGGTCATTTCTGATCCTTCTATTTTTTAGATTAACACCCTATTTTTTGTATAAAAGATACACTGAAAAAAATTCTGATTAAAAACAAATAAATAAAAAAAATCTTGTAGGATTGATCAAATATTCTGGTTATTTTAAGTTATAAAGTATTGAATTCTATTATAATAATTAGAATTTCTATTGTAATAACCAGAATATTTGATAATTTTACAAGATTTTCTGATTCGTTTTTAACTAGAATTTTTTTCAGTGTAAGATTCTGAAAGTTTATAACTTTTCGCCAATCATTTCCTTTATTCTAAAATTACAAAATTTTAGAATTCTATCTTTTGCACAAGAAATAAGATGTTTCACTGAAAGAAAAAATACAGTTACTTTTGAACCCAACCACAATTTTATATTTTTAACTCTAAATATGTTAATTATACGCATTGTTATGTTAACCATAATTATTATTCGAAATATTATAAAATTGTGGTTGGGTCCAAAAGTATATTTTTCTTTCAGTGTAATAGAAAAAAATATAAGTAGTAACAGAGAAATAACCGCTGGGTACTTTTAGTGCTGAAGCGCGTACTGTTTGACTGATGAAAGAGTCGCTCGATGATCGAACTGACTGTTCGATCTTCCTCGCATTAGTCGAGTCAGCTTACACGTAATATCGCGGTTTCGGTATTCAATATTTATTGCTTTCGCGCGTTTCACCGTGAGATTAAGTAATTCCATGTTCTCAGGATCGCTCGCTAGAAAGTGCGCGTCGTAATTGAAGCGAACAGAACGAAGACGAGCGCGCGTCGCGGTCTTATTGAAAAATTCGTGCGTTACCATTTTTTTTGCCGACAATGATGCAGGATTCTCCTCCGTGCGACGATACGCGTTTCGTGCGCGACTAATAATAGAGCTGGATATACTCGATGGTGTTTTCTACACACAGTCGTTGTTGATCTAACAAAAACAGCCGTGAAAAGAGCGCAACGGTAAACGGACCGTTGGGCTCTTTTCCTCGAATTAATAATTGTATTGTAAGGATCTCGGAAACGCGACATCCGCGACGGGCCTCGTCACGACGAGCCTCCGTGATATCCGAGGCTAGAACCGCAGAAATTACCCGGTTGGATAATGATCGTCCGATTCCTAAACGGACGCGATACCGCAATTACGATCGTTGCGTTACGCGCGATGCGATGCTCTACCCGTACGTTGCGACTCGCGATGGGTTTCCTTTAGATCTTACGATAAATTGCCCGCGATATTTTCGAAAAGAGACATCTTTTTCACTCGCATTCACTCGACGATGAAAAACTTTCCAGAGCTACAGCTCTTTTTATCCTCAATTTGTCATTCAATATAAAATATCTACAATTCACTCATATTTCCCCATCAATATTCTATCAGTTTTCTATCAATATCTTTCATATGTTAATTTGTGCTTTGTACACGTAGTTTCCTTTAAATTACAGACTGTAAATAATAATTCGTGTAAACAGCTCTCCTGGATTTTAAAATCGTGAGACTGCAGTTCTCGCGTGAATTCGCGCAAGCCGTGACAGCCGTTTCTCACGTTTAATCGATCCGTTTAATCAATCATCCGCCGCTTAAAAGTTCACGTCCGAGGACTAGCGATGCCACGCTGCACTTCGCAGGACGCCGCCGATACATTAGCTCGACGAATATACAAACGGGCGAAAGGAGGGCGAGCGTTCACGGTCGTGACGCAAACGGATCAGCCGGTGCTAATATCGGTAGTGGAACGTGACGATGCCCGGGACAAAAAGAAAATGCGGTGGAAAATAAACGAAAAGCCGGGGAGGAAGGAATAGGAAGGAACGAGGGGGAGAGAGAGAGAGAATAGCGGGCGATGGGCCGGTATCGCCACGGACAATTTACCGCGGCCTATTCCTCCGGCTTTAATCGATTCACTCGCTGTGCCACTTCGCCTTGCATTTGTCCACAGACAGTAAATTCGAGACGAGCGTTCTTCCCGCGGCTGCATGTAGGCAGAATAAAAAAGGACGAATCAATTAGCGGTTCCGCTTTAATCGCGACGCCTACAGCGACGCGCTTGTCGGAGAAGCCTACGAGAGAAGAAGAAGAAGAAGCCTTTCTTCGCGGAGCGAGCGACCGTTGAACGTGCAAAATGAAAGGAGACAATGGAAAAACACGCGTAGCATTTCATTAATGTCATTTTAACGATCTAATTATGTTTTTCCATTACCACGAAAGGTCTTGGATCAAATTAAATGGTAGCGCTCGTCGTTACTGTATAATTCATAGTTGCTTTCTTGCGTCAATTTATAGACAATTATCGCACCTCGAACGTATTAGCTGTCAGTTATTAGTAAATTACTCAAGGAGGTTGATCTTTTTATTGAATTATGCTCGCGATTTTAATCGCCGAGCCTCCAGGCGATCACTTATCTCGCACTCGGAACGCTCCTAGTTTATCTGACTTTGTTATTCAGACCTATCTCCCTTCTTCATCTCGCCGCTTTTCTGAACCGCTATACTCACGAGCGACACACGGACGGATGGATTTTTCTACAGAGCAAACACTTAGGTATGCGGACGTGGAACGCAGCAGCAGCAGGAAGATAAGACAGAGAGAGCGAAAAAAAAAATGGGGAATCGTAACGTCCGAAAGAAGAATCGCGCAAAGTAAATCCGGCGAAGTGACTCCAAGGCGAGGGACCGCGATCGCGTTTCGGTCAATGACCGCTTTATAAACGAGCGTTTTGTAGCCCGAGCTGTACGCGATGGATTACGCGATGGGCACGCGATGACATTATTTTCGAAGTCGGACAGTTTTACGCCTCTCTCTCTCTCTCTCCTCAGGGTCGACCCGGCCTCAGAATTGGGTGAACGACGCAGATCACCGCCGATTATGGTCGTCATTATCGTCGCCTTGTATCAGCGCGGACAGCGGATCTCTCGCTCGGAAATGAAAGATATAGAGAAAGGCAAAAAAAAAGAAAGGAGGGAGGAGAGAATGCGGGCGAAGTTCGCGAGGTTCCTGACGGTCCACAATTGGCGCGTTCACCCGTGACTGGTACCGCGAGCGACGCTCGCAAACTCGAAACGGGGCATTTCGGACACGCTTCTACGGGAAGCTGCGGAATCTTCGTCCTGTCAGCGTTCTTCCGCGAACCACCGCCGTGGTTTTTCCCTTAATTCATGCTCGACCGAACGTTTTACCGCAGGATGCGGTCAATTCCCGAGGCCGAGATGTACCTGACCCTTTTCTCTCGTAAGGACACCGTTGACTTGGCCGCGCTAAAAACCGCGTCGATTAGCGGTCGCACTCCTTACGTTTCCTCGCGAGTTAGTACCCTTTTATTTCGCCGAAAGTAGGGGAGGAAAAAGATTTACACTCGTATTTATAGATATTCTTTATTTTAAAGATTGAGGATGTCTTATTGAAAGATTTCTTATTTTATCAAAGCTTCCTTATTTCATTAATCAGATCTTATTTCCCAATCACGAATATATTGTTTCGGTTAGTCGAAAATCTGCATTTTCTACATTATCATCTTCAAATTTAACGTCTGAATCTATTTGAAAAATCGTTATCCAAAATTATTCACTTATACACTAAAAAAAATTCTGATTAAAAACGAATCAGAAAATCTTGTAGGCGTGATAAAATATTCTGGTTATTATAAGAGAACTCAATATTTTATAACTTATAATAACCAGAATATTTGATCACGCCTACAAGATTTTTCTGAATCGTCTATTTTTAACCAGAATTTTTTTCAGTGTATGTATATAGTGTATATATGTGAATAATTATGGATAACAATTTTTTAAATGATTCGGATGTTCAATTTGAAGATAATAATATGAAAGATGTAAATTTTCGATATCCGAAACGATATATTCGCGATTGAGAAATAAGGTCTAATTATAAAACAAGAAAACTTTGATAAAATAACGAATCCTTCAGTAAGGCTTCCACAATCCTTCAAATAAAGACTATCTATGAATACGAATGTAACACTACTCTAATTAACATTTTAACAGATTATAAAATTGCTTTCATGGAAGCTCTCTACTTTCCTTGAAATAAAGAAATTAATAAGATTCTATAGTTAAGGAAGATCTATGAAATTTGTTTAGCCCAAGAAGTCTTTACTTATCAAAGGAGATCTATGAATACGGGTATTATTTATAATCGCCATCGTGTGGAGATCGTGAAGAGATCTTAATTTCGGCGATAGACGTTCTGTAGCGCCGGAATTTAATCGCCATTGGCGTGTCTACGTTAACCTCTCGCAAGGACTAAGCTGTAAAACCTACGTGAACTCTGAACAAGCGATTATTTATTCGTTGGCTCGGTTTCCAAAACTTTTTGAGAGTAGGGATCGGGCGAGATGATAGCGAGGTAAACGAGATAAACGGACTTGCCGTAAAGAAGAAGAGCGGGGAACCAGGCGAAGGCAAAGAGGGCTATCGTCGACGGCACATAGTCTCACGTTCCAGGAAGTTGGCCGGCGATGGATATCCGCACGGACCATCTTGTACTCTATCGATACAGCGTACCTTGCCTGGCGCTCTGGCCTTTCTTTCGTCTCCTCTCCCAACTCTCCGAGCATTCCGCATTTTTTTGCATGCCTTATTCCTCTCCGTAGTTCGCCTCCTTTCCAACAATTTCCAGCATCACGCGATTGGCACCGTGTAACTTCCCTCCCGAGATAAATACCCGACGACCCGTCCCACGAGAGACCGACTTGTCACTTTTTGAGACAGTTGCCGCGTCTTGCAGTCTCTCGGAGCGATTATTGACAAGCGGGGAAAATTTCCGTGATGTGACAAATATCGATGTCCCCTTTTCGAAGATGAGGTTTTTCTCACCTAGGCCGACATTTCACGCGGCCGGATGGTTATTGGAGGCCGGAGTCTGATATTTGAATCTCTTTCTTCATTTACATATCTCAATTAAGCGGCAGGATTATGAAGGGAAAGTGCAAATTCGCAGAAGTGAAAAGCCGCACAATTGCCTCGTGGCACAGAAACATTGTTAATGAGGTACCGCGCGCGACGTGGTGCTTCGTTTACGATGCAATTGTGCCGGGGTAACGACGTGCTCATTCGTGCGATCGGAACACAGATCTATACGCCGTCAAAATAGAGGAGAAAACCATTTTTTTCATAATCAGACCAAGTCCTCCGGCACGCTAGAGATCGCTCCTATTTCCCAGAGAACGTCTCGTTCCTAGAAAAGAAGTCTCAAGACCGTGTGATTGGAGGATGCAAACGCGGCGGAGTTGAGCAAACACGTGGATTACAGCTGTGTCAATCGACGAAAGAGCCGCGATGTTACTTTCTAGGAAGAGACTTCCCCTAATCATAGAGCTCCGCTCGAAATCGGATCTATGGGATTATATACGCGATACCCGGAAAGTCGTTACCCGTCACGCCCATTCCTCGTAAAATCGCGCGATATATTATTACACGCTTTATTGCCAAAGTGCCAAAGTGCCTTATCAAACGCATTTCGCAGACGGGGGTACGACTGCCCGAGGGGGCGAGCGCGGCGCTCGCCAAGCCGACCAAGTATCACTACTATCCGCACAATCAGCATATCTACCTGCTGCCGGAATGTGCCGTCCAGCAGGTGTGCAACGCTGTTTACGTCCGACTGAACTTCACCCAGCCGCTGTGCGCCTGTCCCGGAAGGTACCGGGACCCCTGTAGCGCATCCCTGGACAGCGACGACCTGCACACGACCGAGCTGGTGACTGATCCACGGACCAAGGTCAGTAAACCCTCTCTAGCGTCTCCGAGAGTCTCGTCGTCCCCAAAATTGTACCCCAAAAGTCCATTTTTACAAGTAATTAGTAAATCATTATCTCTTGTCGGTTCTCATTATTAAGAAGGCCCGCGCGCGCGCGCGCAATCGCGGGATAATTTTAACAGATAAATTTAACTTTTCCGCCGCGAGAGGAAGAAGAAATCACGTGGGAACGACGTTTACTCGTTCACGCGCCCGCGAAACGCGGGTAAAAACGAACGTGCGTACGATCGAGGTGTTTCCGTTCGGGGCCGCAAAACTAAAAGTTGCCGTTCCTCCTAATGCGATGTTTTATTTTAACGTTCCAAGCGTTTGAGCTATTACGGAAACGGTACTGAGGCATGGCGCCATTCCCGGCGCATGACCAACCGGCTCTCCCGGAGAGGCCTCTCTCAGGCGCTCTTAACACGAGTTTCCTGCCGCGAGAAAAACTCGTTCACTTTCGTTCGGTGTATTAATCGTGACTTGCACGCTGACGAATCTGCTACTCCAAGTGTCGATTTTAGGAGCGACGAGCCTAAAATATATTCGTCACGATCGTATCCCGTAACTCCGTAGCTTGCTCCCGCGTAAGACCGCTTTCACATAATAATTTCAGTCTCGATCGTTATATACCTGCGGCTTTATTATTATAACGTACCGTAAAACGTAGCGTACCGCGCCAGCAACGTTACGGCTATGCAATAAAGAGAGGTTCTCGAGAGCCGCATGATGATCTCGGAAGAGATAATCAATGTAATCAATGACTGCTCAGACACGCTAATCGCATCCCACTCAAGTGACATGATAATGTTTCATCTTAAACTGTTGCTCAAGATAGCACCGCTCTAAGCTCTGATGTATTTGTGCTAACGGGATTATGTAACGTGCGATTACCGATAACCGGAAGGAAGAAGCTTGTACAAAAAAAATATACGCGCCGCTCATTATGATCATGCTCGTTCCAGGCCTTGACCTTGGTGAAAACGTGCGAGCCGGTCGCCGAGATGCGAGAGTGCAGAGCATCGCGGGACTGGTCCTTGTTGGCGTTGCAGAACGTGCGTACGGGAAAGTCTCACTATCTCGTGATATGCCGATGTCCCGACACAAACATACTCGGTGAGCAAAAGACTCCTAAACTTTCGATTTGGTTGGTTGATTTAACTTTGAAGATTGAAGGCGAACAGCCACGTAAAATTCAGTGTTAAGGTCAACGTGATGTGGGAAAGATTCCTGAATTCCTAAACATTGTTCTGATAGCGTGATTAATGGAGCCCACGAATTTTCTTAATATTTAATTGACAATGAGAGAAAAATATAATTACTTTTCAATCATAATTTTATAATATTTTCAACGATAATTATGGTTAACATAATGACGTATATAGTTAAGTTACTCATATATATTGTTAAAAATATTATAAAATTATGGTTGAGGCCAAAAGTAACTATATTTTTCTCTCAGTATTCCAATCAACAGTTTACATAACTGTTATTCTTTTTTCGTAGAGGGACCTATGAGCCATGACCAGCCAACTTACGCCAGCGTCCCGGGTATTCGGGTGTACGGAATGATGTGCGTGCAGGGAAATAGAAGGGGACGACCGCTACGATATTCGCGCAGTGTTTCGGGTATACAATAATTAAATTTCTTATGTCGGTTTTTTTTTTCGAAATTTTGTTACTTTTTTTGGATTTCTCACATACGAATTGTGCAACTGAAATGTATGTTCGATGTGTTAAATAGAATACGCAGAGGACGAAGAAAAACCACGCTTCCCTTGGGATAAGGTGCGACACCTGATGACAACGCCGTCTCTTTGGGAATAATTTCGCGATGCGATGTCCCACCCCGTATCTGCCATCGACGAATTTACGCGTTAATTTATAATGCTATTATTATATTTATAATTCTCCCAGCCATTCGAATCCCATGCTCGAACTCTTTTCATTCTTCTACCCCTTTCCCTTTTATTATTCTCACGCTTTCTTAACCCTCGAACGGGCGCAGCGTGGTGCAGAATAATGTAAATTGATATTAATTATATATAATTATTAATTTCATTTGAAAAATAACTTTTCGTTCAATGAATTATTTTTGCTCTATTATATGCAACAATTATTGATTATAAAAAGAAAAATCAGAGGAAAGATAACTTTTAGAAACTTTGGAAATGCACACATCAGCGTGTCCGCACGAGGGTTGATAGATACGATAGAATGAAATCGCCTAAGTGACTTGTATTCTCATCTTCACTTACTTAATTATTCGTTGTAAGCATATTTATTATTCATGGTTTCTATGTTATTTGTAATGTGAGCTGTCGAGTAATTACACACAATATATAATTCGATAAACACGAATTAAGATAAGACAAACGGCTTTGACGCCTACACAAATGTAAAGTGCTGTCTGATCGCGCATAATTTTAAAGAAAAGAAAAAAAAAGAATAGGAATGTACATGGTATTTAAACTTTCGACAAACAAGATCTTAAAATCTACGTTCTTTTCTCTCATTACCGAATAAAATACTAGGTGAAATATGTCAGTTACTATACAGCGTGTCTCTAAACTGACGATAAACGTTTTAATAACATTCTAATTTTTTGTTAATAACATTTTAAGACAAAAGGTCTAATACAAAATTGTCAAAACTATAATAATTTTCAAATGAGAAAAATTTAAAAATCACGAATGACAATTTCGCTCAAGAGAAAATGGCAAATTCAATCCCAAGTTTTAAAGAAAAATGTTTTTGACCAATTTCACCGCCTACCATATGAACCAAAAAATATGATAAATATAACAGCTAACACATATCAATGTATTAAACTATTAAATAAAAATATTTTAAACTTTTTATAATTTATTACGAGAAATAGTTCCTTAATAAAATTCTTAAATATTTTTACAATAATTTTATTATTATCAAAGATATTCAGTTCATAAAAATATCTTTAGCAGTAGCCATGTTAGTATTTTTGAGCACACAAAATTCTAGCCCTTTCATTTGTAATCTTTAAATTTTTCCCATTTGAAAATTATTATAGTATTCTCATAGTACAGTTTTTCGTCTTGACATATTACAAAGAATTTATTAAAATATTAAATTATTAAAATATTTATTTATGGGACACCCTGTGTATATTCCAAAAGTATTTGTTCAGTTTTTCAATTTAGAGTAAACTCATTATATTACTAACGCGATTAGGCGGACAAGAGACATTCATGTAGATATCTTAAGTCACGTATTTGCGACTACGTGACTTAAGAAAAGCTCGGAAATGTACGTATCTTATTTAATAATATACGTGAGAGCGATTAATTAGTAATATTATACTCAATTACTCACCGAGAACATCAGAGTTGACTAAAACGCTACAGCTATACATCGCCGTCATCAGTCGAGGATGTCGTAGACTGAAAATCCGTCGACAAGCCTCTTTACACGCTGACATTAATTGACCGCCCAAATGTCCCTGGCTCTGACCACCGGAATCACTGCAAAATTTCATACATCTTATACTATACATTTTTTATACGCGCATATTTAGCGTTTATTAAATTCTTAAATAAAGCGACCAAATATAACTTTATTGCTTAATTGCGTTCAATATAAAACGTTAGTACTACATGATAACTACACAGATTCCAGAAAAAAAGCAATTGTGCAATGCGTGTGTTTATTTTATTATAAGAGTATTTCTTGATTGCAGATATCAACACATTTACTTTTATATAATAATTAATACAAATATTTATTAACTATTACTGCATATTAACCTTTGTGAAGTTTCAAAAATTTCCCATTTCTTCAATACGAAGCAGACGCCCATCATAGATTCCTCGCATAAGGGTCCAGCCAGAGTAGCAAATTGAAATCCATTGACGATACTGTTATCGTATCTGAAAAATTTATATAACACATATAGTATCATTCGGAATAAGTTTCAAGGAGATAATCAAAGTATAAATCTCGTGCGTATTTATTTTTTGCATTATACATTACAGTATTTATCATTGCAGTAAGTTTATATTAAATTATGTTCATCGTATCTCGAATGCTCATCTATATTTCAAATGGAACATGTACAATAAAAAGCTTTTATATTAATATTTTTTAAATACTTACGCTGCTCGCGAATCGTCATTCGTGCTTTGCTGCTCCCAAAACTTCTTATGCTTGTAGTCAGTCTCGTTCAACAGGATATTCGGTCCGCACTTTCGTGGACCAAACGACCATATTTTATCCAGTACGTCGTCCTTCCACCCGGCTTCGAGAAAAGCTGCTCTCAATTCGTTTCTGAATACCGTTGCTTCCTTCTGGTCTTTATCAGACATGGATCTCTCGTTGAGTTGATTCTTGTCAGGAATATCCTCGTGTTCTCCATTCTGCTCTGTGTATCTGTCGCTACAATTGTCCAATAATTTTATTAGATTTGCATTTTTTTCTAGCAATTTTATCACGGTTTCCGGAAGAGGTTTTGCGTCTATCTCAAAGCGACACTGCCGGTTCGCCGTCCAGATGTCCAGATTGACTTCCGTCGCCTTCTTCTCGATCGCCTCGTTCACCATGTCGAGTTTCGGTGGTGGCACTATGGTCTCGCGAAATGGCACGATCGGATCAGAGACGTTGAGATCGATCTTGGCGTATCTTAGCTTGAGATCCTCCAGGCATCTCTCAAGATGGACCTCACCGGCAGTGTTTAGGACAATCTCACCATTCTCTTGTATGTGAACGACGGCGCAGGCATCCGCTTGGTTCAACAGTTTCAAACCGTTGATAAGCTTCGGCAACTCGTTGGGATGTTTCGGCTCCAGAGCTATTCTCAATATCGGAACTGCGAGAGAAGTTAACTCTGAGAACGAGGGGCAGGCGATTGTTGTCGAAAGAGTCGCGGTCTTCAAAACGTGTTCTTCCAGATCGCCGATTCCGAAAACGTTACCCGCCGGAACCTTACTCACGGCTTCGAGCTCTCTTCCCATGAGAATGTACAATTTCTTTATGGTAACCTTTGTGATATGTCTACCGGACTTCAAATCCTTAAGCACGAGAGACGGATCCACCATCTCGCCCGCTCTTTCGCATTCCAGGGCGGTGGTGGGATTGTGCTTCGGTCCTAAAACGTATACCTCGTCTCCGATCTTTATAGTCCCCGAATATATTCTCGCAAAAGCCATTAATGAGCTGTCCGTTATTGTATCCTCGACTACATCCTCACATTTTTCGTTCTGGATGTCATTGGAGACTATCGTGTCGCACGTATCTTCTTGATGATTCTCAATGATAGTAGACATTTTTTGCTCCAGTCGCTCTGCATGCTTCTGTCGAACAATTTCTCTTCTTTGTGCCAATTCTTCCGGCGTTAGATACTTTGGTCTATTTTCAGGCAACATGTCTTTCTCCACTGGAAACATTTTCGATACGAATACGATAATCGGCGCTTCCGGCGATGGATTACACGATAAAAATGCTGTTTTCAGTCGTCGCGTTTGGAGAGGTAAAGCGGAGAAATCGTTGTTGCCGCTTATCAGTCGCTCGATTTTTTCCTCGGTTAAATTATGCGGTGCTGGAACCTTCTCACATACCATATCCAGACAATTTTGCGCCAGGGGAAGCCACTGCGAGCAAACGGCTTGCAACTGTGCCTTCGGATCTGTGTGCCTCAAGTCGCGCTTTGTCAATTTAATATTTAATTTTTCAGCTATAATCGGCAATTTATCCTTGTCTTTTCGTATCACTAAAGTCTCGTACAGCGCCCAAATGTTATCCAAGATCAATTGCACGAAAAGCGGCTTCTTAGCCTTCTCCTGAGCTCCCTTCATGATCCTCTTCAATTTGGTATTTATATAAAAGTCACCCCATAACGTTTTGCGCAGGATCTTCTCGCTGAATCCCAGTTTGTCGGAGTAAATCTTCGCGAATTCCTGGATGCCAAATCCCCAGCCATCAATTGCGCTGGTAAAAAGAACGTTACCCTGCTCCGGAGAGAAGTACAAATGCGAGTCGTCTATTTCCTCCAGCACGGACTGCCAGTCAGCCAGATCCTTCTCGTTCACCTTATCCGACGTGGTCGCAACCGTCTCCTCGCGCTCCTCCCGCTCCATCACGTCGCTCGCGAATAACTCGCCCATGATGGCGTTCACCTGCTCCAGAACTTGCATCAAACGCACATAGGCGTCCAACGGCGTCAACTTCATCTCCGTAATCAGTCGGTCGATCTTATTGAGTACTAAAATTGGCTTCAAGCCCTCGACGTAAGCTATCGACAGGGCGCTACGTGTCTGGGGACACACGCCTTCCACAACGTCGACTAGAATCACAGCTCCGTCCGACAGTCTGACTGCTGTTGAGACCTCTGAGGAGAAATCCACGTGTCCTGGCGAGTCGATCAGGTTGATCACACGGTCCGCCACGCCGTGCACGTGGTGCAGCATGATGGAGCTCGACTTCATCGTGATCCCGCGTATCTGCTCGTCCCGCCTGCTGTCCAGGTATCGTAGCTTGCCGGCCAGCTTGCTGGATATGATCCCGTTGCTCGCCACGAGGGAATCCGCCAGGGTGGTCTTGCCGTGGTCCACGTGCGCCAGGATGCATATGTTCCTGATGCGTGTGGCGTCATTCTGTATCTCGCTGAGCTTCTCAACGCTGATGAGACGCATCGTGACTCGGGTTCAAGACAATGGACGAAGGTGACAAAAAACGTTCAGGCAGATTATATACAAATGTACAATGTATATCTTACGTATCGTACGTATCTACAGTAAACCGATATTGGCGATAACGAGGTAAACGAGCGATGCAATATATATTTATATATTTACATACAATTCGGCCTAGGACTATATTCTATGTATAACTATGTATAAACAAACGAGAAACTTAAGTGAACCGCGACCGATCGCGTTGGCGCGCACGTGGTAAACACTATTTCAGTTTATTCGCTCTCCAAGAAAGCGCGTAAGGTTCGCTGAACGCGAGGATGTAACGCAGGTTGAACGGCCTCGCTGTCGTCGTGCGGAACATGCCAGCGGACATCGGTTATCGGCGCGGCGGAACGAGAGTAGCACACGCAGGCGGGCACGGCGGAGCGACGAGCACCGGGGGATTCCGATCGCCCTTTTCTCCTCGTCGATGCGCTCCGCGAAACACTCGCTGACACTTGCCGCTCACTTCGGGAGGTTAGGGCGCGCCGAAACGTGCGATTGGCGCGCTTTGCCGCTCTCGTCTCGCCTCGTTGCGCTCGCGCGACTGCGTTTCCACCTACGACACGGCTGGCTTCGACCTGGACCCTTAATCAGCGCGATCCTTCGCTCGAATCGTCGAGTTTTACGAGTGTTTAAACGAGGAACATGCGAGGCAGGTGCAGACAGCCATATTGCTTCGACGGTCGGGGAGGGAATGCGCAGTTCGATCTGCGCTGATCCGCGCACGCCAGACAAAGGGAGCTAAATAGCAGAGCGAAAGAAAGGATTAGTCACGCAGATTTACGTGAAATGGTGAAATAACAGGTAAAAATTTCTTTGAAATTATTCGAAAAGAATTTCTCTTTGGTAATTGATTTGAGAGGTAGACCCAGGTAGACATTTGTAAATAAATAGATTATCGTCTTCCTATTTATAGTCGTGTACCAAAACTGTCATTTTCATTCTTATCGACATGAAGTTTTGAATTTAAATGAAAGCGATAAATTTCGTTCTTATTATTAGAATTGTTATATTCTACATATAATAAAATACAAAAATTCTAAAATTTCAAAAAAAATTATGAGACCATTGCATTACAGATTTACCAGATAAGAAGAAAAATTCAGGAAATGCAGGATATTGGAGATGAATAAAATAATGTGAATTTTTGAAATCTGACATAAACCAAGTCCCCCTTTATGACCGTAAAAGGGGAGGTAAATAAATTTTTTATTAAAATAATTTTTGCTCTATAAACTTTGTAACGTTGAAAAACGTAAAACTGTAATATAAAAGTTATTCCATAATGACAATCATGTTTTGATCTAATCTCTTGCAAATATAGCAATATTAACTACATATAATTTATAGAGGTACAGCGTTATAGATCATTTTGTTAGATATTAAAATCAATAATTTGTTTTATCTGCTGCTTATTATCTGATAAATAATTGATAATTTTTCTGAAAATTATAAAATGTGAGTGAAATTTGATCACTTTCTTTGCCTGCTTGACAACTTATTATATTACAAACTAAAAATTTAAGATTTGAGAGATTTCGAACAAATTATGTAGGAGAAAGACTTTGGAAATTAAGAAGAAATTATTCAGAAGAGAAATTTGTGGCATTCGGAACCATTTAGGATAGACGTGCAAAGACCAAAAAAAAATGTAAATTTGAAAATTTATAGTTATAAAATAGTATAATACTATAATGTCCCGAAAAATTATAATCCAGAAATGTAAGAAATGAGATAATTATAAAAATTATATATAATTTTTCGGAACATTGTTTACCTTATTGTTTACATTTCTTCTTCTCGAGACGTCTTATGTTCAATTATCAGGATTATGGCTTTTCGGAAATTTGCATGACCACCTCGTTTTGCAGAATGATTCAATGATTCGTCGATCTTATTAAGGTTAACGTTTTTTACATATTTCAACATTGCAATGTGCGAAAATGCAACATTGTCATCATGTGATTGAAAGCTTTATATTCAAATCATGCTGCTTGTAAAATTTCCTGTGTCAATTGAAAATGTATCGGTTATGTATAATTAATTTTATTTTCGCAATTATTGTGTAGACATATAATATACAAAATATACCGAGTTATTTTTTCCAAGTTTATAATAACGAGTTTAAAGATATCATTATTATTATTTAGCCTTATATAAACGATGAATATCCTCTCTACTCATTTATTACACAATAGACCCGCAAAAACTTAAAGAGAAAAAATTACACTATTGTCTTCCAATCGAACCGCGTTAGTAAATATCATTTCACTGGGTTTTTTATCTTTTCATTTTTTATGAATTATTTTTATCTTCTCTTCTTTCATTGTAATCAGTATTATAAGTTTATTACCTTGATAGCAGAGAATAAAAACTGCATCACTATTCATCTTTGAACAATAGATACTTTGGATGTGAAAAAAATGCCGATGGAAAAATCTAACTAGTTGCAAAATAGCAGCGAAGTAAGAGCAATTCGAAGGTGACTGATGAAACAGTGCGTCGCGTTATTTATTAACCAGGAAACGACGTTACAAAAGTGCACAAATCAACTGGAGAGAGCGTCTTGTGGCGATGCTTCCCGTACGTCTATCGGAGTTTTGGTCTTCTTGCGAATGGCTCGTCCCCTTAAATTCAGCATCGTTTTTGCTACCAGCCACACCGCGCCTGTTTCACAGGTGTAGCGCAGCGCGTTCATGAAACCAATAATCAAAGAATGCGGTGGATATCCAGTTGTGCGTGACTCGATACCGATCGTTTTCAATGTCGCCTCGACGAATTTCTCCGGGGTAGGTGCCATCCACGTTGCTCTCCTAGAGAACAAAAAAAAAAGAGACAAAAATATAAAACGCTGAACGGCGAAAATTGAGCGAATTAGAAGAAAATTCCAAATTTTGTAAGCATTAAAAAATGGAAAAAATTATTTCTTAACTTTCCAAGTTAGAATCACGCAAGTCCGTTATGTAAGAAGGTCTTACTTGATCTTGGACATCTTTGTGGCGACTGGGCCGGGGAGGATGCATTGGACGGTGACGCCTCTCGGTGCAGCTTCCGTAGCCAGGTCGGCGCTGAGTTTGTCAATGTACGCTTTACTGGCAGCGTAAACGGACAGATAGGGGCTCGGTATAGCCGCGGCTGTTGAACTCACGTTGATGACCACTCCTTTGCCTCGTTCCATCATCCCGGGCAGCACCGCTCTGGCGACTCCCGTCACTCCGGCCACGTTCAGTTGCAGTATTCTCGCAAGAACGTCTTCCGATACTTTTGTGAATAGCTCAGGATGGTCGTAGCTTGCGCCGGCATTGTTAATGAGGACACCGACCTGTTGGAAAATATATCTCAATTATTTTCTTTCGTTTTACGTCTTTTTCTCATTATTAAAAGAAAAAAATTTTTAAGGAATGTTATTTATCTTTGCATTTCTTTTAAAGAAAAGCGCCCTTCTCTTCTCGTTTGTATTTATTTATGAAATATATTTCTATTAATTTGTTTCAGATTTACAATAAATTAAATTAAACTTATTACCTCTAAATCTTGTGTCGCTTTACCGATTTCAGAGTAAACAACTTGGCCTTCGGTTAAATCAGCTTCGACAATACGAGTCTCTACACTGTATTCCTGCTCGATCTCGGCAGCCACATCCTTCAACTTGGACAAAGACCGCGAGACCAAAACAATATCCATCTTTTGCTCGGCAAGCGCCTTGGCGAATGCTTTGCCAAGGCCATCCGTCGCGCCGGTTACTACCGCCCATTTCCCCTGTGTGCGTAAATCGATTCCGAATCCAAGGGTCGGAGCGATCAATTTCTTCCACGCTAAAATTCCGATCTTAACAAGAATCCTCAAACTGACGAACGCCACTATCATCAGAAGTATCTTCTCCCACCAGAGCAACGCCATTCTGAATCTGAAAAGTAACAGCACGCACGTGTCACGTGGGGAGCTCACGCGATCGATTTTGTTTATATAATTGCTCGATTTAATCGCAGTCGAATAATCAAATGCCTAACAATCTATCTTGTAAAATAGCGATTTCGAGAAGTCATTTAACGGCTTCAATTAAGCTAAATTTGAATTTTTAATCTAAAAGTAGTTCATTAAATTAAATTTAATGAACTATTGTTATCCGACATGTTATTGACCAATGCACCTGCCAAGTCATTCCCATCCGGCTTGATTCTTATGACCCCGTATTATTTTATCAGACGATATCAAACTGGCGCTTTCACTATCGTTCGTACTTTGTTTTATTATTATTATTTTGCCCTGAAAAAAACCTGCTGTTCATGTTTACCCACTTTCATTTTTATCCTCAATCTCAACTTGTTCAATTTTCAGCCTGCATCACGCATCGTCTTAAAAAAGTCGTATCAATCTTTGGCAATCCACTGCAGATTTTTCATTACCTTACGTAATTTATTTCGCCGTCAGGCGATAAATAAACTCGATTACGTAATTGATTAATTCCGTCTCAGCACAAATTTTCCAAAGACATCTCAAGAACGTTCCTATGTTCTAAGAATGTTCATAAGAAGGACATAACTTGTGATAGGAGATCTTGTGCTGTCTGCGGTAATTTTCAAGTAATTGATGGAGAAATATATTTTAATTACATGAATCTTATACGCAAGTGTCCCTTTGTCTCTTTTTTTGGTGCATTCAAATTTTAAATTTTTAAATTCTATGTTATACGCTTCTCGCAGATGTTTATTAAATAAGAGATTCTTTTATATGCGTTCATCCAAAATAAACATTAAATATTCTTATGTTTTTCTTTAAATACATTTTTATTTTAATTTTTGACTTCGCACGATTCTCATCCTATATATATTTTTATTATTATAGCTCTATACTACTTTTATAGATCTTTTTATACATACATTCGTGCAAAACAAGCGTTTAATGTTCCTTCGTTCCTTTTTATACTTTTATTATATTTGTTTAGCTTTTAAGTCGCAAGCTTGTTTCATATACTTGTTTTACGTAGAATCGCAGATGTTTCATCAACTAAATACAGAATGACAGGCACAAAGAAAATATTCATACATTATAATCATCTCTATTTCGTTATTCATTCGATCATTTCTATTTCGTTAGTCATACTAGAAGACTGAAATATTGCACGTAGAGTCAAAGTCCCATTGTTGAAATTTTCTTATCATTGCACACGGTGCGATAATATAATTACGTGGAACAAAGTTTCTCCTTCAATTTTCTTATCACACGGCACGCTCATTATATTATTATGTTACTTATATAGTACGTGTTTCAAAAGGAAACAATTTTTTAAGTTTGTCCGAAAAAACACATAATTATCAGTGTTATCTTCTGATTACATTCTGATTATAGTCCTAGTACATTAATCGAAGACTGAGAACTGAATGACGTTTTTTCACGCGACGTGAAAAAAAACTATTGATGAGAAACTATTTGAATATAAATCAAATCGAATTGAATCAGATAAGACTTCGGTTCGATTCAAATTTGAATTTCTATACTTCAAAGTTGAATTATTCAAAAAGTAGGTAGTTCAACACAAATTATATTTATTGTCAATTTTTTAATAATAATTTTATTATATTTTCCATTAACAAGCAAGAAAATACAGCTGCGTTAATAAATGCACTTATATTATTTTTTACATAAAAAAATATTCTCTCATTATCTAAATTCAATCTAATAATAATTATATTATTAATTAAAAATTATATTTTTCAACAGTTTAATTCGATTTAACACGACTCGTTTCTATTCGGATGAAATTCTGTGGAAATTCGGTTCGATTCAATTCGATATAAGAAATTCGTATTTCTTTAGGTTGAATGAATCAAAATTGTTTTACTAGCTCTTCTAAGTTTCTAATTTAACTTTAAAAAACTATGTTCTCACGCAACGTGAAAAAAATTAATCAATACAGTGAGTGGATCCTCAGCCAGCGTAAACCCCGTAGAATTTCATCGCGAGCGACGTCAGCTTTCTCCGACGTGTGCTTTATACTCCAATGCGCGAGGCGATCGTGCCGCGACACTTTCTCACTTTCTCACCTGAACCCGACCTTTACTAGTAGTAATCGACTCTTCTTCCGGTTCTCCTAAATCGCCGACGTTGAATGGATTGTCCTTCTAACCGGCACTTGCACACCCGTTCTCGAGGCTCGTGTGTCAATAAATGTGCGCGCGACGAGCGCTCGACAACAATAAACACGTTTGTATATTTTGCGATGCCTTAAAAGAGGGAAGGACAAGGTTGCTCCGCACGTTTCGGTTCGACGGTGAGAGGGACCAAGACTGGTTGAAAATTATATAAGATTATTGCCTTGGAAGGACGACAAGTCTAGGTCACCCGCTTCGAATGACAGCCGGCGTTGTACTGCGTTGCGAAAGCCGTCTCGCGATCGATGCTTTGTACGGAATTAGAGGACTGTAGGCTATCAGAGCGATGCTCGGCAGTGCGTGCTTGCGTGCGCGCGCGCGCGCGCGCGCACAATGTCAGGGCTAGAGCCAGCACTGGCTCCCCGGAGTCCTCGGTGGCCTGACGGAACGTCCCCGCCCCGCCGGAAGAAGATAGTGGTACTTACGTCCACGTGGCCGTGCCGAAGATTCGCCGTCCTGAGCGAAAACGGACGGTGGGGCGGACCGACGTCGATGAAGAGAGAAGACGGTTCTCTCTTTGACACACTTCGGCTGGTGGCCTCCTTCTGTAAACTCCAGTTTCTTTGATCGTCTGGGGTATCGATGATGAAGGTACCCTGCCGGTTCTTTTTTACGCGATAATCAGGAAAAAACCGGCTGGGCAGGCTGCTTAAGAAATCATTTTGATGTTTTCTCGCGGAATGAGAAACATGTTTTACATATGTTGAGTAAAGCAAGGTCTAGCTATTTTTTTAATAGTCTATTGGCATTTTATTGATATTTTTAATGAATATCTGCTTTGAATGTCACATGTTTTCCATTAGTCACGTTTCAGGTTTTTGTACTTTTGTAACGCTATGTTAACTGATGGACTACGTGCAGTATTTTAAAAATTTTTGATTGTATTTATTTCGAAGCTCCTTCGAAGAATGCGAAGTTTTAATCGGGTAATTCGTACAAGGATATAATCGTATAAAGATACGATTGAAACACGTAAAAAAACACTAATCATTGCGTAATTGACTTATTTTTTTTCCGCTTCCTCTAAAACATAAATTATACAAATTACCGTTTCTTTAACTCTGAAAAAATTATCGCTCTGAGATCATTCTCATTATAATTTGAAATTATATGTGCATAAATGAAATTTAGTTTTAGTAAGAAAAATTTTAAATGTTGAAATATTTAACTTTATTTTTGCACCTCTATGGAAAAGAATCCGCGTAATAAAGAAGGTAAATAATGGTGCTTATCTCTTCGTCTTTTTTTCATTTCGCGGTATTTCTAAAATATTTGTCTAACGAATTAAGTGGGAACACTCATGATACCGAGAACGTATAAGTTAAAAACAAGATGTGACGCCGTTGACAATTTATTCCATCCATATATAAAAGGTATGTTACTTACATATTCATATTTTAATTATACTAAAATAATTTTAAATACAGTATCTTGATTATTTATTAATATTTCTATGTAAATCATGAAATCATGGTCAACAAGATACTTACGTATCTCATGTCGGAAGACGTTAAATAACATCGAATACAAAGATACAACGTTACATTCTGTATTTAATACTTGGAACACCATGTGAAAAATGGATAGGATAACGCGGGATAACGCGAATGATTACGTAACGATTCCAGGATTCCAGATTCGATTCTGATCTTCCGATCATCTGACTCATATCCCATTAAAGGATTAAATATTCGACTCTGTGGATTACAGAACAGAATAGATTAACAGAGTTATATTTAGACTCTGCGTGAGTGAAGTTAAAGAAACAAGTGTGTCAACTAACCAAAGATAGAAATATCGGTAATCCCTCCCTCTCGAAAAAAATGAAACATGGCATTTTATTTGTACCAACATGGGTATTCCATTTTCGAAATTTTTTAAATTTATTTACAATAAATTTACAATGATAAAAAAATTTTCTACAAAAAATTCATAAATATATTTTGAAGTTTGTGAAATAAATATATATATTTCTATATTTGTCTATATGTCTATTTCATTTTGGAAAAAATAAAAGAATAAAGAATGGGAGGGCTGGGGGACTTTTTTAGAAGTGGCGAAAAACTTCCATGGCAAAAAATCGCTTGGAATACTCATAATGATGTTGTACGGATTAATACATAAATTACACAGAAATAGCATTGAGATAGAAATGCAGCATACATACAGGCGTACCTTTCATTTCTCTTTCGCGGTATTCGATCTGTTTTTGAGGATGCCGTACAGCAGAATAATATGGCATAGATGCAATGCCGCGCTGCTAAACACCGTGCTTGGATACGTGTTCCAACACAACTCCATCACTCCCAAGATGGTCAATTTGAGAACAGTCTTATAGTCGGTGCACCACGCGATGTACGGTAACGTATGGTAGTACCATATGTAGAATTGATAGTGCAATGATCTGCTGAACATAATGCCGATGAAATTCGCGACGAAGAAGGGATAGACGAACAACTGACTCACGGTAGACATGTCCACCTTCTCTTTCTTGCGAAGCTGAGACTTCAACTTCTTCCCCAGATGCTTCAATATCGCGTACGACTTCATGTAGGTGATCCAAGTAGGCGCGCAGTACAGCAGCGTTAGCACATGCAGAAGTAACAGAGAAACGTGTAGGTACGGATGAACAAACACCTCCTCAGGCAGGAACCTCCAGTTTACGGTCCATCTGAACTCGAAGACTCTACCCAGGTTAAAAGCGCCCTTTATGTAAGCGATAGGATTCTCCAGCAAGAACGGAAGACCGAGAATCAGCTGTATCGACGCACAGATAAACAAATGTATCAGTGTTTTCAGCGTGCCTAAGACGCACAGGTAAGCAACGAGGAGCGCTGGTGCGAACAGCAGGATGTTCATTTTGATGGACACGGCGAGGCTGTAGAGCGCGCTACCCAAGTACCAACGATTGTCCAGGAACGCGTTGATAGACGCGTACAGCAGCACCATCGCCAGCGGATCGTTGAAGAGTCGCAAAATGAATATCGAGTGTATTCTGTAGGAGGTGCAGCACATCAAGAGCAGCATGTAGGGCGGTACTTTCTTGGTCCGCGCGTAAATCCGGAAGACCAGCAGCAACGTGATGACGTACAGCGCCGCAAAAAGGTACTGTGCTATCCTTATATTGACGCCATGCGACGTCAAGTAGTAAAGCCCAGAGAAAATGTAAACAAAACCGGCGGGGTAGACTAGCGGCCCGGTGTCACCCTGCAGTTTCGAATAGTCCGTCGTGCCATTCAGGAAGCCCTCGACCTCCTGCATGTAGGCCCTCCAGTCGATCTCGGTGTACGGAACGATCTGGATGACTATCACGTTCAGAATGAGATCCAGAACGATAAACAGTTCCGTCGTTAACGACAGTTTCTTTGGGTCGGTAAGAAGGCCGACGAACTGCCGCCAATCCAGGTAATTCTCTAGCCAGCCCTTGTTAGTCCTCGAGGACTTGGTGCCGGCATGGAGGTTAGGTCTCGCCTCTCTGCGTGGCGCCATTTCGCCTGCAACACGCGACTTCTGTATCGTTCGCTCCGCTTTCAGTTAGGCACAAGTAAACAAATTCGTACGTACGCAAGATATTTTAACAGCGAATATTACCTCGATTGCTTTCCCGCGATGCCCCGAGAGGTTAGCCGGATTTACGATCGGTTCATCCGCATGACGACGAGTACGTACTCATTGGAGCGACAGTCCGTCACTTTTCAATTTTCATCGTTAGTTTCTCCCTCCCGCTTCTCGGGAACAGTGAGAAAGGCACTACTCTTTCGTTTTTTTACGTACTGAGCAATAAATCTGTTTTCCTTGGTACGAATATCTGCGAAATCTTTTTGGAATAAACATGGCGAGCATAAGGTAAACTGAGGTAAACAGAGCCACGAGCCACGACAGTTCTCCTTAATCTGTTCTTCGTAACTGTACTTTTCGTATCATTCGTGTCTTTTTCTTAACGATTCGCCTGTGCGATTGTTTCACTTTGAGTGCAGAAAGTGCAAAGCAAAGGGCGGACACTACTCGAATAGAGGGGAGACTCTTTCGATTTTTCAGGTTTTTTGAGAGAGAAAAGAACACGAATGATTCATAAAATTTGTTTTTAAGATAAAAGAGATATTCCGTTAAATTTTACATTATGGAAATAATAATTACGTTTGTACACTTTGGTGTTTATTTTATTAACACCAAATATATTTTATTAAAAATATAAATACAATTCTATTTTACCACTGCTTTAGCGTTATTTTGATAGCAATATGATGTCATTATAATTTCTCGTGCTCATTATATGGCTTTTAATTAGCATGGTAAGAACTAACTTTTCTGAAAGTTTCAGACGATTCGAGACCCAATTTCCATAAGATTTGTGCGGGGTCCTTTGTAGCGGGGAATGAGCCCGTAATTCGTATGGACGGTCCTGACGGATCCCTCTCCATGGCCGCGAAGGGCGGTCAATCGCGCAGCGGTCCTCGATGATGTCACGACCAATCGGCGCGCGCCAGCTGGGATTCCGGGTTTTTGACAGAATCCAACGTGTCGCGAAGCGCGGTGGCGAACGTGTCGCAAGGATATTTCACCGTGGAGTCGGGTGCGCGAATGAATTAAAGTCACCACGCGTCACCCATCTGCTGGACGACGGAGGCCTCGCATCGGAAACACGCCGATTTTCAATCCGATCGAAACGGTATGTGGCACGCGGCTCGCACAAAATAACCTAGCCCTCCCGCAGGCACTGTACGTGTCAACATTCGACACTTTGCATTTTTTTTTCCCCTCTCCGTCGAGGGCGATCTCGCGAATTTTCTTTTGTCGCTCTTCCGGTGGTACCGCCGCCGTAAGATCGCATGCAGGAATCTCGCCAAGTTGGAATAAGCTTGGGATATTTCCCGTGGCATCCTCCAACACGCTCGGAGTAACAAGGATGTCGCGATCCGTTAAATCAGCGTGACTTGGGACGATTCAGTCAAGTTCCGCTTAATTTAAGTCACCGTTAAGTCCATTTCTACCAATGCAGATTGAATTTAATCTCGATTTAACTTACTTTTCGTCTTCTAATTTTTTAGAGTTAGAAGATGATGAAATGTAAGTCCTGGAGCGTCCTGGAGACAAAAGAAAGTCAAGTAGAGCGATCCTCTGCAATATTACAAATTTTCGTTTAAAACTATACAAATTTTAGACTAATATTTATTTCTACCAAGATTAACTTTAATCTTGGTTTAACTTACTTTTTATCTTTTTCTAATTTCTAAAATTAGAAGAAGTTAAAAAGTAAGTTAAACTACAATTAAATTTAACTTGCCGTGTTAGAAATGGACATTAATGACAAAAATACAAAGGTTTGCTACAGTTGACTTTCTCTTGTCCCCTTTGAAAGAGATAAATATGTTTAACATGTTGTCAAAGCTTTGCATGATTGCATGATAACTGAGTACATCAATATTTATTTATAATTATGTTGTTAACAGAACACGATAGAACAGAACAATGAGTACATCAGTGTCGTTAGTACTTTCCGTATTCCTTGGAATCGTATGTGCTGTTACAGCATTGAAAGAAGGTGACTGCGAAGGTGAGAATGTGACATTTATCTTCATATTTAAATTTGCACTTTATATTTAAATTTAAGATTTTATGACATTCTTTATTTCTGATTTTACAGTATGCGTCGCCGTTGTGGACAAGTTCAGTCAGACACTAACGGCAGACGTCAAAAGTGACCCCAAAAAGATCGAAGCAAAGTTTCGAGAATACTGTAAAGGCACTAAATCAAAAGAAAATAGATTTGTAAGTATAACCTCATGCACGAAATAAATATAGACGTTTCCTCACTCGTTTATTCGAAATAATCGCAATTATTGCGTGTGCTTGCAGTGCTATTATCTAGGTGGGTTAGAGGAATCTGCCACTGGTATCTTAGGCGAGCTCAGTAAACCACTGTCATGGTCTATGCCTGCAGATAAAATATGCGAGAAGTTAAAGAAGAAAGACGCTCAAATATGCGATTTGAGATTCGGTACGTGGTGTAACATTTGCGCGCTCTTATCATTCTTATTGCGAATACAAAATTGACATTGCAGATCTCATGTAACATTGATATTTTTGTTTCAGAGAAACAAATCGATCTCAATACGGTAAATTTGAAGAAGCTGAAAGTACGTGACTTAAAGAAGATCTTGAACGATTGGGAAGAGACGTGCGATGGTTGTATAGAGAAGACGGATTTTATCAAACGGATTGAGGAGCTCAAACCCAAGTATTTTAGCAGCAGTTCAAAGACGGAGCTTTGAAGGATTGTCCTCAACTTAGACAAGCAATTACGTTAGGATGGCTAAAATTTCTGTTTCTTCAATCTACGGAGGAATTATTTACAGCATTTAGGATATGTATTTATCCGTGTCTATATACAGTTCGCGTATAGCTTCGTTCTAAATAAGTTTGTCTTTTGAACAAATGACAGTTTCTTGAATTAAGATATTTAGTTTTCATTGAATGGAGTAGAGATTATCATGAAAAGTGGAAATTAGCATATGACAAATGGGCAATGAAAATTTTTTTTTTACACAACGTGTTTATATCTTGGTAAGAGGATGTATACGTTAATAATTTGATTTCCCCCTGAGGTAGCCATGCTAATAATGAATCTATTTTATCAAAGGTGCTCCATTTTTATGACATCAACATTAGGTGTAAATTAATATATACAGCGTTTATAAATGAGAAATTATTTTCACACAGTATTTACCTTCATTGCTCTTCCTCAGGTAGTATAGTATAAATATGCAAATACGTTTGTATGATATGTCCGAATACGATATTTCGTACCAAAACGCGTTGTACGATGTCGAACGATATGTGTAAGAGGTACTTTATCCACAACGTTGTATATTATTGCGAAATTAAATTTCTTTTTCATTATCCGTTATGCACAAAACACAAACAAAATGTACAATTAAACTTATGGAGTATCTCTCATGGCCAGTATCGATGAACTGTCTCGAACGTGCAGGCTTAACAATGCCAATTTTTGAGATAAAAATTATTTGTATCGATATACACCAACTTTTTCCAGTAAAAACAAACCAAAAAAAGCGATGAGAAAAGTATGTACTCGAAGTACAATATCCTAAAATTACGATTCGTTCGTAAATCATTGTAGATAAGGTATTACCGCATATCGCATACCTAATGTACTACTCCGAAAATTCCAAACTGAATTATTTATTTCGTGATAAGACTGCGTAATTACGTTTTCTATTACATTCGTGAGTCTTGATACAAGTGGTCAGAAAGAAATAAAAAAAAAAGCATGTGTGTTGTTACAAAGATGGAGATGTCGTTTCCCTCTTTACGAGGCGTTGTAGCCACCTCTTAAATTACAAACTCCTGCTTCCATCACATTTCGGCAACTCGCTCCACTTCCCATCGGCTTGACACGTAATCATTCCTCGCTTTTTATTGTCAGGACATACGTATGTCAATTGATCTTGAAACAAGTACGAACGGCCGTAAAACGCGATTCCCTGTTGCATTTGTGGTTTGCCGCACGATATTTCTGCAAGCGATAGCGATTTGTCTTTATCTTTTTTTAATTCTGAGAATTAGAAAAAACTAAACAGATAAATTAAACTTAAGCTTAAAGTTAATCTACATTGGAAATGGATATTAGACATATTTAAATTCGTTCACTGACAGATCTGCAGCTTTTTTTACATATACGCACTTGAACATCTGCCATTCAATCTGGACCACTTCCCGCTTCCTAAACATCTTAGACTCGCTTGTCCGAAAACACGATAGCCTGGATCGCATTGATAAGAGATCATGTTGCCGAATGTGTAATTCTGAGTTCCGTTGTCATCGTTCAATATCGCGTTAGCGAGAGCCGGCGGTTTTCCGCATGCTACAGCTAGAAAAACGTTCAATATTTTGAATTTAGATATCTTAAGAACTTTCGTAAACAACTTAAAAAAGAGAAACGTACGTTTGCAGGAAGGTAAAGCAGACCATCTGGCGTCCGATAAACAAACAGATCGTTCGTTACCCTCGAGAATGTATCCGTGACGGCATTTGAAAATCATGACACTTGTGATGGTCCTGCGATCATTCGCGTTATCGGTGTTGTTGTCGTTATCTATGTATCCGTGCTCCGGTATCTGAAATTAATTAGTTTTATTCTGGGAATATACCCAATATAATCTAAATAGCACAGATGATCGTTATAAACTCAACAAAATTTACTTTTTAAAATATTTTATAAATTAACGTATAATTTTACAAATAAATTCAAAAGAAATCCTTTCAAAAAAGGAACAAAATGGAATGAAAAAAATTCATTTCATAATTCAGAAATTTGAAAAGAATTCTTTTTGGATCTCCTGTGCTATTTGGGAAGCTTTAAAATATAGCGTGAAAAAAAGTATATTTTTCTCTCATTATTTTTAGCTTGGAACATTTAGTTATATTATTTTATTCTTTTCTATTAATAATGATATCATCCGTTTATGTTTTTTCAGAAAACTTACTTGTGGAGGCGGACATGATCTATTACAAATATCTGTCGAGTCATTTAGCAGCTGTTCGAGGATAGACTCTCTCAGCGATAAATTCGAAACTTCCCATTTTGCAATCTTATTGCACGCCCATATTATATTTGAGATCGTTTCGTTGGCGATAAATCTGTGCAGGTTCATCTGCGCACCATTTCGACACGTTAAGATTACTCGTCGCCCATAACTGTTTCCCTCAACGAAGATCTCAAAGTCTTTGTACGCGCGCGTAACGTTTTCCCTGTTGTACCACCTCTCGAACGATGCTACATCCGTATCGCCATTCCCCAAAGCGGTTTCGTTCTCCAATCTCTTGAGAAATTGAAAAATCGGATGATCCGCGACGGAACAGTTACGCGGCTCGCAAGAAGCAAATGAGGACCATCTCTCTTCCTCAGTACACGTTCTGACCCGGTCCCCGATTAGCTCGTGTCCTGGATCGCAGACGATGATGATTTCCGCGCCGGAAACGAACGTTTCCGATGAAATTCCGTTCACCGCGTCGCTCCCATTTGTCCCGATCTCTCTTCGATCGGGCAGCAATGTGGCGTCTCCTTCCGTCGGAATTTCAATAGTAGTGCCGTCCTGTTTTCTAAGGAAGATCCTCGCGTTTGCAACGCGATCCGGCCAGGGACACGTGCGCGAGACGCAGTCGGGGATGAAGCCCTCCCAAGTGCCGTTTGCGGAGCATTGGAGCTTGAATTCGACAGTTTCCGTCAGCAGATTTCCGCGAAACTTGTAGCCCCGATGGCAGGAGAATCCAACGAAGTCGCCGTAGTGATACGTTCTTTCGGAGGAGTCATCGATCATGTTTCCCTCAGAATCATGAACGGAGATATGGTCGGTCTTCGAAGGGACGATGTAGCCGTGTTCTATTCTACGCTCATAGAATATTAGGCAGTTCTCAAGTGTCCGTTAAACGAAACTATCTCGTTTTTTGCGCAAATTCTTAATTTTGTTTAATATAAAATATAATTATAAAATATAAAATATCATTGGGTTAGATGAAAAGCAATTCGAATAACCGGTTGACCGATTAAAATCAATTAATTGATTAATCAGTTAGAGTTATTAATATTATTTAATTAGTTATTAAACTGGTTAAATTATTTAGTCACTTATTCCAATCAATTAATACATTTATTTTTTTTCAAGATTTTTCTTCTGAAACAGTTAGTTACTACTTTTGTTATCTAATTGAATTAAATACAAATAAGTAATAAGTAATTAAGATATTAACCAGTTTATTTATAATCAATTATTAATTAGTTTTAGCGATAAATTGCATAATAACAATCATATTATCCGGTTACATAAACTGATTAATCGAATAATAAATATTTCTTTCAGTTACAACCGATTAACCGATTAATCAGTGCCATTGTTAGTGAATATATTTAAAGATATGTTTAAAAAACGCACTGTCTTGGCGGAGGACATCCGTAAGGCGTACAAGACGGACTCTTATGATCCCAGACGCCAGTTTCCAGACAGGTCAAGTATTTCTCTCCCGTCAAACGGTACCCAGGATTGCATTTGAACTCCAGTTGCTGGCCAGCCTGAAATAATTGAATGATCTGCTCGAAAATGTAGGACATTTCAACATTTCACGATGTTCCCTTCGTGAAGGGACCTGTACCTGTAACATCGTGACATCATCTCTCTCGTTCTCTTCTAATATGTATTCTATATCTCCATTTTCCGGAGCAAGCAGATTTTTGCACGTTGTCCCTGTCAAAAATGATCTTTAATGTGCAAATTTGGTCTTTAAGATCGGTCGAACCTTGAGTATTATGTTAGCTGCATTTTTATTCTCACGCTTAACAGTGAAGCTGTTTATAATATCTTAATTCCAGACACGGCTGTTACCTATGCAGATCGGAGGCTGCCCGATCCACTTGCCGTCGGAGGTACAGATACGATGAGGGTTTCCACGAAGCTCGTAACCCTCGGCGCAGGAATAGTATATCTCATCCTCGAACGAGTACGATTCTCCGTGAATACGTCCACGCGGAAAGTATCCCGGGAAGCCGCATTTTATTTCTTCGAACAGAAACCGGAATGCTTAGCCCCGCGGTCAAAATCAAATTTATATATCCCAATTAACAATTAAAGAACTACTCCCAGCAAACGCAGAACATTACAATATTATCACAATGTCGCTGCAATATTCTGTGTTTGCTGTACTGAAAAAAAATTCTGGTTAAAACCGAACGAATCAAAAAAATCTTTTAGGCGTGATCAAATATTCTGGTTATTATAATAGGAATTCTGGTTATTATAAGTTATAAAATATTGAGTTCTATTATAATAACCAGAATATTTCATCACGCCTACAAGATTTTTTGATTCCTTCGTTTTTAAAATTTTTTTCAGTGTGGACGGCCATTCCGCGCCTTCTTCTTTGCACTGCATCGTGATCGCGAGGGTATCGAGACTTACTCATGCAGATCGGCGTATCGTACCCCTCCCATTGGCCATGCTTGAGACACTTCCTTCTGAGGATCCGATATTCCTCACCACCGAACCGAATTAAGTATCCATTGTCGCAGTAATATGTTATCTCGGACAGATCCTCGCTTACTTTAATGTTACCTTTGAAGGGCACCACGGGCAGAGGGCAACCGCGACAAAATGGACTAGCTATAATCTGAAGACATAAAATGTCATCGCTAAATCCAAAAGGGAGAAGACTTTGTAGCTTGATAATTAATATCTTAATTACCACAACATCGCCATGAATGTACTGTCGCATCTGCGCCCAGGCCACGAGATTCCCATGGTACTTCTCACAGGTGTTCCACAGTTCCATTACGTCATTCTTGTTCAGAAAGACGTCCCACATGTCCAGCAAGCCAAGCCTCCCCAGGAACGCCTCCGATTCGGAGAAACCGCCGCCCAGGCGATCCTGTTCCTGTCCAATGACGAGGGATCCATTGGCTGGACGAGATGATGTTCGAGAGATTTTACGATTTATTTTAAGTAACGGAGATAATTTTTAATAATTACGTTTGTTATCTTATACCTCGCACGACGGTTCCCTGGGCCAGAGCTACGCCGCTGTCTTTGAGAATTCCATCGACGGACACGCGCCAGGAACCGCGCTCACTCTCCCAAGCAACGCACAGAAAGTGCCAGTAACCGTCGTTGATCTTAACGTCAGTGACAACTCTCTCCCCGTTAACGTACAAGACCAATCTGCAACAATATTTAACCCGAGAGAATTCATTCCGTGTTGGTATTCGCGTTTTCGCAATGGAATTACTGGCGAGTTCTTCACGGAGATACGCTATACACACTAAATTTCCGCGACTAATTACCCGTTGTAATCTGTCAACGTGAAGGCGTTGTCGTGAAACGTCGTGGCGTACGATAGCACCGTACCGTAATTGAAAGTGTCCATTGATTGCAACCACAAGCAGACGGACAGCTGCAATTGGTGAAGCTGAATTTGGTAAAAAACATGCTCATTATGATTTTTCCATTATGTTCGACTTACCTGAAGGAGATCTTTCGCGGGTCCTTTAGCGGCCACGTAATCCGTTGTGCCGGATTTGGTGAAATGCATCACGTAGTCGGACGACAATTCTGCGATCGTGAATAGTCTTTAAATATTTTCAGCATTATCTTAAATTAGAATTTAAAGCTAAAGAAGAGATCAAAAAAATTTTAACACATTGAATACCACGTCATCAGCATATAAATAACACGTATTTTAACGGAATAAACAGTTCTAACATTTATTTGCAAGTAATATTTAGAAAAATCAAAGATTAGACAGAACAAAAAAGAAATTAGAAATGCATAGTTTTTAAAGTTTCTTAACTTAAATTTTCTCTTAACTTTAAGTTTCAAGTTTTAAAAAGAATGTGTCACAATTTCTACAAAAGCGTGGTCTGTCAAGATTTTTTAATAAGGCTTGAAAGTTGAAAAAGGTCGAAAAAAAATTTTGAAAAAAAAATTAGCCTGGCAGTCAATACGTTAAAAGAGAAGAAACTAACAGATTAAATATTCCAGAGAAATTGAAGCTTTAACTTGCCGGTTTCGCAATCGCGTCCTGTGAATGGTACCGGACACTCGCAGATGTAACCGTGCACGTGGCTGGTGCAGCGGCCGTTGTTCAGACAGGGCGAGCTCTCGCAGTGATCGATCCTGGTCGCGCAGTCCTCCCCCGTGTATCCGTCGGGGCATTCGCACCTGGACCGATCGTACATCGAGCCTCGGATCTCACGTTTCGCGGCGCGAAATTACGCGCGGACTACCCACCTGTAACTTCTCCGCGTCGCGTTCGTCTCGTCGAGGTTTACGCAGATCGCGTTTGCATGGCACGGCAGCCAGTCGCAAGGTAAGAGATTGCAGTGTCGTCCCAGGAAGCCGGGTTTGCAGAGGCATTGCCAGGTGCTGTTCACGGTACGGCAGGCGGACCCTTCCTCGCAGGGCGCGAATTCACAGTGATCCATCGGAATCTCACAGAATTGACCTAAGTGACACGTAAGTATCAATAGGGAGAACTTGTTATAAGCGTCATTTGTGAGTAAAGCAATGTTGCAAGAAGATTATAATTTTGCAGCAATATTGCTATAATGTTACTGCAAGTTTGTGCTCTATGGATATTGAGGAATACCTTCAAATCCATCTCTGCACTCGCAGGCGAAATCGCTTTCGGTGCTCACGCATCTTCCACCGTTTTGGCAAGGATTGGTGAAACACTCGTCCACGTAGATCTGAGAAAATTAATTTTGGTTGATTTTCTTAATGCGGATTTTATCTGTTGCGTTCTTACCTCGCAATTAGCACCCGTGTAACTGCTTTTACACGCGCACTCGTATGTTACGGAGTTATCGGGATGCTGCTGCATCTTGCACGTTCCCTCATTCAAGCATGGCGAGGAGACACATGGATCTTTGAACCCCTCGCATTTCGAGCCTGAAAGAATAAATCCGCATATAGCGAAAACACAAATTAATTTTATTTTAAAACAAAATAGGAATTATAAATTATTAATAAAAATTAATTAACTGAATTAATTTGTCAAGATTAATAAAATTCAGCAGAAAATGATGACACTGTTGTCTCACGATTATGACTAATTGTAAATAATCGCGCAACCTACCCACATAATATTCACGACACTCGCAGACGAATCCGTTTTCATTTCGCAGGCATTGACCGCCGTTTAAACACGCATCCGTTCGACAATCATCGATTTCTTCATCGCGTATCGGTAAGCAATCATCGATGTTTACGGAACCACGCTTTTCTGTTGTCGCGTTCGACGGGCACGGCAAGCACTGACTCTGTCCGTAATTTGGCTGATAAAAACCGATGTCGCATGTGAAGCAAGGTTCTATCCCTAAACGCAATCCGTGGTAGCGTTTACGTCGAGAGTAATATCCTGGTCGGCATACGGCTGCAGAAAATAAAAAGGAAATGTATTACGATATAGAGTCTGGTATTTCCGATTTCAGGATCTTACGAATGCAGTCTTTCAAGGATTTCGCGTGCATCCTCTTCGTGAAGGTGTACTCCGGACAAGGCACGCACGTCAACGAAGCGGTCGCATTCTGGTACTGTCCGTACGGACACGGCTGGCAGGTCCTGGTTGAGGAATTGTAGAAAGTGCCCGCGGGACATTTAACTAAAAAGAAAAAATGTTGGAATATATTTATATTTAAATGCATGGACAGATCTTTGTACGATCGAAAATACAAATTTCCGCCCAAATAGGAAATTTTTGTAATAAATGCACAATTATTTCTTCTTTTAGTCACAACATTTCGCACGACGCGTCATAAAGGTGATTCTCCAAACGCATATTTTTTGATAAAAAAGAATTTTATAATTATAAGTTGTAAATATTGAGAAAATTATGAAGGAAAATTATTTAAAAAATGAAAAATTTACTATTAGTTGAATTGAATAATAATTGTACAATTTTATGCTGTAACAGTTTTTACAATAATTAAAAAATTAATCTCTGAAATATATTCCGTAATACGTGTGCTAAGATGATTCGCTCTAATATTACAATTATATAAGAATTTATTTTAGGCATCAATTTTTTAAAGATTGCTATGTGTTATAATAATTAAATTTAGAATTACAATTTTAAAAATTAGATTTAGACTTATTACACAATATATAGTACATTATATTTGAAAATTAAAATGATGCTAAAATTTTTCTGCATGCATTCCTATCTGGGCGTTTCCTTTCGCACTCACCGCAACTATATCTCTTCAGCACACTTCCGGGATCACAAAGGTCCTGTGACTCCTTGAACACGAGATGCAGATTTAAAGCGAGCCTCGCGATCTCCTGGTTGGTTCTGTTGTCGAGCAAGTCCAGTTTTCCCACTTGCGCCAATGCGTCGATCTTCTCCCTCAGCTTCTGCACTCCCCGTTTGGGATTCTCGAAGTTCTCCTCGATTATCCTAGCTGCAGGGGATTTTTTGCGTGTTATCTGACATTCTTCACAGACCAAAATTCGAGATTCATCTCTTACCTATGAACTTAAACTTGATTTCTATCCTATCTCTTTTTCGCTTGTTAGATCTGGTATTATTTTTATTCAAATCGGGACTCGATCTAGCTGCGCGTTTTAATCTATCGAGCATTATTGTTTCGGTATTTCTGGAAATATCAGAGGACTGAATTTGTTCGTACTCGGGTTCGAATCTTCGTCTTCTTATCAGGTTGTCCTCGAAATCCTTTGATGACGAAAGATCATCTTCGCACTTAGGATCAAAGCTGATCAGATTGCATTCGATGTCGTTGTCACACATTCCCAGCAATTTTAATTTCAGGTCATTAGCAATGTGCTCGCTCAACTAGAAGGAAAAACGTTATACAAAACTTGTACATACATCTACTTCTATAAATCAATATTATTATATGATAGATATAAGCGCTCACATCATTAAGAACAGTTTGATTATCACATATCACGCTTTCATTGCTTTGCAATATCACGTTTCCTTCCTGAGATACTGTTTTTGGCGTTTGCGTTTCTAATCGACAAAGGAAATTATAATTTCGTAAAAATATGTATATAATTATGTTAAATTTAAATGCAAAATAATCGATGATCTCTATACCTGAACATTCTGGCAAATTATTATTTTCCCATATATGACTGCTTGAGTTACATCTCAATAGTAACTCATCGTTAACCAGATTGAAATTCGTTGGCTCGATAGCAAAATCGTAACCGTCCTCGCAAACTACGACACATCGCGTCTCGTGATCACCCGACAAAGAACAGTTTAGCCGACCATTCGTGGGTGCCCTCAGACTTTTACACACATCTGGGAAAATCACTCAATATATATTGATAATATTAGCAGTGTCAACCGGTCGTTTCTGACTGTTTCTATTTTTTAGATTAATACTCTATTTCTTGTGTAAAAGATAGGAAATTTTATAACTTCAAAATAGAGGAAATAATTGATAAAAAATTATAAAATTGCAGAATTCTATCTTTTACAGATAACAAATTAATCTAAAAAATGGAAACGATTAGAAATGATAGTTCGATACTTTTACTGTTAAACAGCTTTTAATAAAAAGATGTGCACCTTCCACAGTAATATTCAACACGCAACTTGCTCGATTGCCGTATTTGTCGGTCGCGTTATAAAAGACCTTCGTACGGCCGATCGGAAAGAGATCTTTTCCAGATTCATGACTCTGATTGACGCGCACGGAAATCCTCGAATTGTCATAGAAAATCGGCTCGTCCCACGTCACGTTCACGAAGCCGCTATCGAAATCGGTATAGACCGTCGGTGGGTCGATGCAGTTCTCGATTGTCGGTGGTTCCCTGTCTGAACATTCGAAAAAAATATTAATTTCTCCCATAGTCTTCATGGCGTATTTATCAAATATGTTTTTTAGATCTTAGATACCAACTTCGTTGGAGCCATGCGGCTTACCGAGAACTTTAACTTTGAATTTGCATCTGGCCTTGTTGCCGCTCGCGTCCTGTGCCACGTATACAACGATGCGCGTGCCAATCTTCGCCTTCCAGGGCAGGACAACGTACGGTTTCGTCCACAGGATGGGCGATGCGTCCGCGTTGTCGGTCACCTCGGGCACCGTCCAGTTCACGTACGCGTAATTCTGTCCCTTCACAGTCTCTTCAACGATCTCAGCCGGACACTCCATGGAAGGCGGTATTTTGTCTATACAAACAGAACAATATATACTACCTACGAGTAAATATACTTGTTCTAAGTATTTGATAAGTTTCTATATTCTCAAATCTATCATAAAGTCATCATAAGCATCACATTTACTTAAAACATTTTCCGGACTTGTGACGAGTACATCTTAAACTATTATTAAGAAAATATTCTTTGAGAGAAAAAGATAGTTATTTTTGGCCTCAACCATAATTTTATAATATTTCTAACACGAAATAGAATTAACTTAACTATATGCATCATTATATGTTAACATGATTATCGTTAGAAATATTATAAAATTGTGATTGAGGCCAAAAGTAACTATATATTTTTCTCTCAGTGTGTTGAAGAAAATTATTACTTTAACAAAATAGAATTGCTTTTCTCGTCTGTAGAATGATATTTTTCTGTGTATACATTGCGTTGGAACATATATTTAGTTCTCAAACTTAGGATTTAGAAAGAGACTTTGTTCGAGATTTAAATCTAGAAATTCATGATTCTCAAAAGCGCAAGAGAGCTTGATTTCGATATTAACCCACGCAATGATTGACGCTATGACGCTGGGACCAAATCCCCGTGCGTCCGATGCATGATCGGCCGCTGGGTCCTTCCAGGACAAAGCCCTCGTCGCAGACGATCGTACAGTTGGTAGCGAAAGGTACCTTCGCCGGGCCGATGCAGATCTCCGGGGTGATGTTGCCATTCGCGATTTGCGGTAATGGTTCGCATTTCACAGCTACCATGAAATACAGCGTCTCTATTAATTCCCCGACAGGGGGAATGCAGGGGGAAATACAGGATGATGGATACATCGTCCTTGTTTTTCCTACCTTTGCACGTAACTTTCAGGCCGTCCCAACGGGACAATGGTAGACAGTTGCGCACTTTGCTGCCGCGAAGCTGATAGCCAACGTCGCAGCGGAATTGGCAGCGTGTGTCGATCGGATACACGGTGGAGTCCTCCTTGAATTGATGCTGATAGTCCTCGTCGTGCTCGCACTTCACGCGGCCGTGCGCGGGCGCGCGTAAAGCCGGACACGTCTTTACTGCGACAGACACAATTGAAGATCTCATCAATGTCTCTCTCTTTTCAAACGGTCCAGTTCTTTACTTACGCAAGCACTGCGGCTCGTTGCCGGACCAAGTACCGTTCTTGCCGCAAAGCCGGATGCTGTCACCCGTGAGGTGGAAGCCGATCCTGCATCTTACGCCGCACGCCGCGTGCACCACGTTGCTGCAGGCGCTCGCCTTCACCAGATACCCATTCTCCGGGATTATCAGCTTCGGGCATGTTATAGCTGAGAAATACATTTACCTTATATCGCGAATAATTTTTATTCGTATTAATAATTGCGCGAAAAGCTTTTGGCGTCTTTTCAATTAAAGCAAAAGCAGTCAAAAGCATGTTTCCCGGTTTTCTTCAGTTAATTTCTTGATTAATTTTGTAGTAAAATTAAAGATAATTATGAGTAGATTACAAAGTTTTAGTAAATGTATCCTTTTGTATCTTTCGCTGTTCTAAAAAAAATTAAAAGAAGAAAAACTGGAGAACATCACTTATGGCTACTTGGTATTCTTCATCATACACAACGGGTTTAGGTTTACTATGAATGCATGTATGCAATTACCCTCGCATTTGGAGCCATCCATGGTGAATCCGAAGGCGCACACGCAATCGGCCATTGAGGTCGCGGGTATCTTGACAATGACGTGATTCGCATCTGGACAGGGTATACACGCGGCGGTAGAATCCCCAGAAGTGTTTCCCGAAGCATATGTTCCGTTCGGGCAAGCTGTCACGTGCAAAGATAGAGAACTTCCGGAATAAAATGTTTATTATCCGATATATTATAAATATATGTAAAAATATATATATCAAATAATCAGCAAGGCAAAACGCTTCGCTCGGTTCAACCTACGTTGACAGGAATCTCTGAGACCGGAACCGAAATAGCCGGGCGGACAGATACAGGCGTAGTGGCCAGTTGCGGTACCGCAGGTGCAGGTCGCCAATTCGTCGCAGCAGGTTCCGTTCGCCGTGTTATTCAAGCAAAGGCTATTACAGTCTGTCGGCAGAGTCACGGCCACGTACTGTCCGGTCTTCAAGTCTACGAAAGGCATCTGATTCATCATTTAAAACCAGTTCCTTTTACTTCACAGATCTAACATTTTGATGCTTTTACAGAATAACGCTTCGTGATTCCTTATATTCAACTTTATCCCGTGATCTCTAAATTGAATTTTGACTCTATGCGTTCGGAATACTTGCAAAAAGAATTATGTAATTAAGAGACAGAGTAGTGTCTCCAAGTGTGAAATAGCACAAGACATCTGGTATCTCTACCCGAGATAATGTTTTGAGAGACTCTTATAATATTAGATTAATTGGATTATTGGATCTCAATAATGGCTGAACTAATCAAATTTTGAGCAAAATTCTCAATCGATAGCTTTGGATTATAGTGAGAAGGTTTTTATTTAGCCTTGACAACGGGAAGAGGCGTACCGCGATGCAGGGCGCGCCGTGCCAAAGCCTCGAACTCGGCGAAGCTATCGAGAAGGTAGCTGTGCGTATATCCAGGATAGCTAGCGATATCATGCAATTCCTCCACATTCCCCGTGCGTATACCGAACGTGAACACGGTCGCGCCCGTGTTCTTCAGCAGGTCGGCCGCGGGCCGCGGGTCACCTCCATTGCTAAAGCCGTCGGTTATCAGGAATACCACCTTACTCGCCGTTTTACGACCCTTCTCGAGGATCGCCTTACAAACAGAAAAACGGCCGATTAGACGTGATTTATCGAGCTCTGATCAACTTTCGTTTACCTTTGATTCAACCTTTCGTTTGACTTTGATAAAAAAAGATAACGCGTTATCATCTTGCTATTAAAAGCAATATTGGCGATTGGGCTTTGCGGTACTTACCAGCGCCTCAAGAAGCGCGCCGCGCGTGTAAGTTCCCCCACCGCTGTAGGTGACGTTGTTAAACTGTTTATTCAGCAAGTAACACTTGTGATCATTGGGCCCGCGCATAGAGATCTGATCAACATTGCGATACACGTTGCCCCGACCACCGAAGGTGACCAGAGCGATCCGTGCGGCCATCGCGTCCACCGTAAAGTCCGACAAGAGTTTCGTCACGAAGTTTAGCTCGCTGTGGAAGTTCTCCGCGCCGATCGAGCCGGACGCGTCCACCAGAAACACCATTTCCACCTGGTACCAAATCGTTAGATTGCTTTCGGATTAAAATTGAAACATCTTTAGATAACAAGCTGATATTTATTATCATTAACGTTAAAATGACGATAATTAACATCAGTTTATTATCTGAGGATGTTTTCAATTTTATTATACATATTTATCATCATTTTAATGTTAAAATGTCAAAAATATCGGTTCAACATAAAAATAACGATAATTAACGTCAACTTGCTATCTAAGAATGTTTTAATTTTATTATATATATTTATCGTCATTTTGATGTTAAAATGTCTTCAAAAACATCATTTTAACTTTAAAATAATGATAATTAATTTCAGATTGCTTTGGTCCATGATTAGACGAGCTAATTGGTCTGGCACTCTTTACTTCTCTTAAGCCTTGCATTAAGCTTTATTAATAGCAAAAAGGGGAAAAAATATGTGAGATCTATTCTATTTAGTCTACCTGATCGGTTTTATTTCGCAATTGGTCTATGTGCATCTTGAAAAGGCGGGACAGGATGTCCGCCTTGTTCTTCAGCAGCCTGTCGGCGTCATTTAAATCGAACCAGTAACGCTGATCCCCGTTTGTCTGGTTGAAATTTTGATCCAGGAAAGTCGACGAAACGTTGTTTTCCTTCACCGCGATCTCCAGATCGCCATTTGATTCTTTATCAACGTCATCGATGCGCTCGGCGATATTTGAAAATAAAAAAAGCACTCCGATTATCAGCGATAAGACCCATGAGAATCCCATTGTTGCGCTTTACGAGTACCAATGACACCCAGCGATATCTCGCATTTGAAGACGAGAGTTGAAGCTGTCGCTTTATTATTGCGGTCTATTTACGGATCGCACTCAAAGACGACTGGACCGCGACGGCAGACCGCATCTTCTTCCTCTTCAGCTGAGAGGAGAGGAAGAAGAGGAAGAGGTTCGTCCACGCGTTTAACGCGAGATTCTATCGCTTTAAAGGGCCGGACATCGCCTTCGTGATCATCGCCGCAATTGCGAGGGAAAGGGACCACTTGGTACTCCGGTTCTCTCGCGTATTCAAGATCGCAGAAGAAGACTCGCGGACCGGCCGCGGCGTAGAGACGAGGACGTCACTGAGAGCGGCGGTGGACTCGCCGGCTGTAAAAGAGCATAACGCGAAGACAAGGGAGCCTCTGTTCTCCATCGAGATGGGCGCGCGCGTCTGTGAATGGTCCACGCGGTTGCCCTCTCGGTCCTCTCAACTTCTCAAAGACGATCCGATTATATTCGCCGCCAATAAATTCAGACGTCAATTCCTATTAACGTTAATTCGCGCTGACCGTCGGACGACCGCGCCGATGGATTGGAAATCGCTTCGCGGAACTCTCTCGGCACTGCAGCTTAAGCGACCACGTGCTCTTCGTGTTCATCGTACACGCGCGCGTTCGATATTTTCCTCTTTTAATCAGTCTGGAAAAAAAAATATCTTCATACATTTACGCGGATTTTGTGCCGCGTTCGAGTGGGAGGAAGGGATGCTCCGCGGCACGCGGCGGCGGGAAAAACGCCGCAGTTTCCGCGTGACCCGTATGCGTATCGCGTCGACGCGATTCCGGGTCAATTCCGGGTCAATCTCTCTCTCTCTCCCTCTCTCTCTCTCGTATGTATATCGGCTGGTCTCGCGCGCGCCGATATACACACGCGGCGCGCACACGTGCGTACACGCGGTTAACATATGTAAACGCGCGTAATCTGCGCGTCTTCCCGTTCGGGAACGCGTATCATTTCGTTCCTATCGCCCCCGCTGGGGACACGCGATACGCCAAGTATTTCGAGTATTCCTCCTTCATCGCGCCCGGAGATGAATCACTTTCGGCTCGATCGTGGTCCATGCTCGCCGAACCTGGGCGCCAGCGCGCTTCCGGCCTCGGGGAACTAAACGATGCTCTGTTAAAGTCATCTCGAGCAATCAGTGGTGTGCCATGTTGGTCGCGAAGGTCGCGTTCCCGGCGGCCGTACTCCTCCTCGTGAGCCTCATCGCGTCCGACGCGAGGTACCATTCCCGCGGCTCGCGCGACGATCGGCCGTCGGATCGCGCGTGGGAGCAGGAGCAGGATCGGTACTTCGAGCAGTGTCGCTTCGTGAACGCGTGGAAGGAGCATCTCGGCTATGTGAGCGTGCTGGCCTTCCTGGACCCGGCCTGGCAGTACAGCTTCCGACAGGCGGTCATGTAAGCTCGCGAAGATCGCGGCGCAGCCGTCGAGAAAGAAAAATTCACGAGATTCTTCTCCTCTCTTTCCCTTTTCCTTTTTTTTCTTTTTTTAATTAATTGAGCCCACAGGCTGGAGCTGCTGAGCTCGCGTTTGCGGAAGTCCGGCTTCCCGGACATACGGTTCTTCGCGATAAGCCCGTCCTCCGATTTTTCGATGGAGAACGAAGGAAGCGAGGAAGACTTCGAGGTCGAGGCGTGGCGGGAGATCGGAGCGAAGCACGAAATGGACAGCCTCGTGGGCGATAACTTTCTCAAGGGCAACGGATCGGAGATCACCTTTCTGCAGGACGATCCGCGGTCTCGTATGTGGGAGAGGTTCCGCGCGACCAGGGACCAAGTGATCATCATCGATCGGTGAGAGGAAGAGAGAGCTCCAGTAAACACCTAACACATTGGATATTATTATAATTATATTTTTATTATAATTATTATTTTAATATATTTTATCAATATATTATTATTTTTTCCCATTTAACAGTATAAATATAACACCATATATACTATATAATGTATAATATTTATATATAACATTTCTAATGTTATTAAATATTCTACAAGAACGCGTTTATTTTTTCTTGTAAATATGTTTTATAACATATTATATATAACATACATTATCGAGTAGGAAATTATAATATTATAATATCGACATAATTTAATTGATGTTTATTGCAGAGTGATCCGAAAGCTGATGATTTTATTAATTGTTAAATTTTTATAATATCTGCTTGGTGTACGCGCAATGATCAATTCGTCCTTGCACACATTGCTTTTTTGGATCTATTTGAGAGAAGAAATAAACGCGTTCTTGAAAAACATTTAATAACATTAGAAATACCATTAGAAATAGATGTTAGTTCTGCCTAACTTGATTATTATAAAAGAAGACCAACGTCGAAAATCAACTGATATGATTTTAGATGCGGGAAGTTGACGTATCACGTGATAGTCCCGTGGAGTATTCTATTCTTTCCTTACGTGAAAGCGGCTATTCTGTCCACATATGAGGAAGACCCATGTGGCGGATGTGATGTGAGTACATTTTTTTATATGTATAATGCTTTTTTTCGCGAGATGCTAAGATATCATATCGTAGTTCTCATTTTTCTGTAAACAAGGGATAATATTCATAAAAGACTAAGTAATAGAGGAATGATTTAGAAATTTTGGAAGAAAGATTAAAAAGAAGAAACATTTAACAAAATTTGGAATAATGAGTTGGATAAAAAGAAGGTAAGGAAGTTTTAAAGAAATTATGGACGGAAAAAAAAGAATGAAAGATAAAAAGAAAAAGAAGGAGAATCGTTAAAATGAAAAGAAGGAAAGAAAGAAATAAAAAAAAAGATAGTGATAACGTGACTGTGGAAAGTTAGAAATAAGGGAGAAAATTTTTTAAGTTTTAAATTAATCTAGTAAACACCAACTAACAGAATAACATTGTATCAATAAATTATAATTTCCCACTTAACAATGTAAATGTAATATAACACATATTGTACGTACATAAGAATTACATTGTTGAGTAGGAAATTATAATATTGCAGTGAAAAAGAGAGGTAAGATAATAAAGATAGAATATATATATATATATATATATATATATATATATATATATATATATATATACATGTGATAGAGAAAAATGGAAGAATTAGTGAAATATGTGAAGGATGATGTGACTAAAGTTTAATTATTATTAAACAATTAACATACAATTATTATACAATTAATTAATCCTTATTAATTAATTGTAAACCAAATACCATTTTTTATTTGTAAAATGTTGAATAAATTATACATATTATAGCTCGCATAACATAGGTGATTATCACCTCGTAATAATTTCAGTCCACCATCTATCAAAGGCCAAATCATGAGAAACATATTGTGAAATTAACGAAGATCCCCGATGAAAAAGAAGCGAGTTTGACGCAGAGTGAAACCGAAGCTAACGTTGATACAGTCTGGACCACCGAGAGTTTGGAGAACGCTACTCTTCGCCACGAATCGTCGTCGGAAGAAGAGCGCGAAACCTTCCTTAGTAGTACCACATCCTCCTTCATCCCTCTTCATACCGATCGTCCAAATGTCGCAACCGAATCGTCAATGGAGTTCACGACTTGGTACAATAATAATACAACTGAATCTTCATATGATGAGAGTCATCCGACTGAGAAAGGTACACGGGATGAAGAGGACCTGATGAATTCGGAGAGCGGTAGTACCATCCTTAGTGGAACCGCTTCGACCTTTGAACTTCAAAGAAATGTGCTTTTTCCTGAGCAAGCGAGATCTCATCCATCGGCGAACAATAATTTGCTAGCCCCCGCGAATAATGGGGACCGTACCCTATTGCTGGACGAACCGATAACGACTGATGAAACCGAGAACTCGACGCCCACAGATGAAGAAACGACGACATCGACTTTCGTGGACGAAAATCAAGGTAAAGACAGAAACTCGAAAATATCGGACTTTCGGAAAGGGAATTTTGCCTATCCGGTACAAGGATTTGATTGTTCAGGCGATAATGATGATCAACGACCTCGTGTTAATTGTCTTAAATATTCTAATAAATCATTATTTGCAGATAAGAACACGACACTGGAGAATTCTGAGCATTTTGGGAAGGACACGTTTTTACCGTTACGAATAATTATGTACGCGCCGCACGTACATAAAAACGGTAGGAAAACAAAGAAGCACGCGCATTTGATTCTGAAGACTGGCGATCCTGGTTTTCACGAGCATCTCGACTTTGGGGTCGACGACGCGTCATCGAGAAATTCGTGGCAGGTATTATTTGATATCAATCGTGTTTTCGTTAATTTAATTTGCTCCACTGTATTTTAATTGCGCGCGTTTTACTTGAAAACTGCAAAATCACGAAAAAAATACATTCAAATTTGAAAAATTATAGGTATAATGTTCTAAAAAGTCATAATCTCAAAATTTGAAGAGTATGATAATATTTCAAAAAATTATATGTAATTTTTCGAGACATTGTTTATTTCTTATAGGTTAGGATTATAACTTTCAGGACTTATCTTATTATTAGTTTTCCATTTTCGAGATTATGACTTTTCGAGACTTTGCATGTTCACCACTTGGGCTATTTTTCCATCACAGTTGAGAGAAGAATTTATTATTTTTTTTTTATATTATTCTTAAATTCTCAATAATTGATATTAAAATTTCTCATAAATTTTAAGGGCGCCGATTCTCACGTAACAAACTCGGGAGAACATGATTGGGTAACGAAAGCAAATGCGGATGAAGAGAACGCTAATCAAAAATATACGTTCGACGGAGATGAAAGTCCAGGATTGTACGGCGAAGTGGCAGACTACTGGAAGAGCTACGAAGATAACGATATCACTGATAGAAACGAAACATTTAACGATACTTATACTAACTCTACGGTAATTTCCAGCGTGCAATGCAGGCATTTATTTTATAAATATTATAAATCCATTGTAAATATAAATTTTTGTCCATTGTTAGTAATTATTATTATTCATACATTTTCAATAGCGCAATAATGCTTCGATATGTTATATTTAATGTTGAAATAAATTGATCTGATTTTTAGATTAGTTATAATGAGGAGCATCATACTAATAGCAGCGATCACGCGACGAATATCTTGGAAGAAAACTACTCGGTTGCGAATGTTACAGAAAGTTCAAATGTGGAGAGTTCCACCGACCTACAGAATATTGGTGTTTCAAATATTGAGTCCTCTAGGATGAATAATCAAGTTAGTAGGGAAGAGGAGATGCAATACAAGTTAACTGAACATTATGAGAAACTTTTATCTTGGATAGATTATAAATTAAGTAAATAAAACATATCTTTTTTTTAAATGGCATCTTGTTAATAAGAATATATTTTCTCTGTTATTACATTTCCTTATCCAAGTACCATCAAAATTCAAAAATTTCTGCCCGATAACTCAAATATAATATAGTTTTTTACAGATTTATAATATAGTCTGTAAAAAAAGATGTAGATAACAGTAGTATAACATGTAGTATAACATTCACATATATCTCGCATTTAGTAATGATTTCATTCAGTAATAATGAATACTGGGTACCACAAATGTTTTAATCATTCAAGCGTTATTATATATATAAATCATATAATTATATTTTCGAACAAGATAAAAGAGTTATGCCTAAAGTAACATTTAATTAATATGCTAATAACTTTTAATTTTTTAAATAGTTTGCGAGATATTTTATATTTCCTTTTGTGGTTATATTTTGATAAAAAATATGAAATATTTTATAAAATATACATTTTTTAACGGTATTGTTATACCGTTATAACGGTAATTGTTTTAAAACTCTCAAGGTTTCTTAAAATATATTATTTTATTAATGAGAACATGTTTCATGTTATTTTTACAGAGTTCATGTAATGTCAAAAAATCATCTACTATCTAGCTTTAAACATATATACATATACACGTATTTATTTATGCATATTCATTCATTAACCTAACTTAGTCAGCACACTACATTAGGAAGATTATTTTTAAACATCACAACGACTCTCTTACATAACTTGAAGTATATCCGTAAATAATTGTAAAATAATAAATATGTAAATATATAAAAGATAACATATCATTGTCTGTCATTAGTAAATAATTAAAAAATTATATATTTATGGAGAAGTCGATGTTTAAATTCGGCAGATTATTATACATCACAAGTGAATAATTATTCATTCGGGCCATCAATTTTTTCTATTTGTTTGTGCTTGTCATCTAGATCGTCCGAATCTAGACTACTGCTACTGCTACTGCTACTGCTGCTGCTGCTGCTTGATGTATTGCTGTCAGAATCCGTATCACTGTCGCTGTCCGTTGAACTTGAACTGCTCGATAATCTGTATTCAATGACTTTATTTGTAGTCAGTTTGATTAAGAAAAAAAAAGCCGAAAAGTAGGAAATGTGTTTAAGTAATCGGTATTATATAATAAAATGGTTCAATTATCATGCATGTTATTTGGTTATTAAAATCACACATTCCCAGGATTTGTATTATCCGGATATCTAAGAACTCAGGTTTTAGGTTTAGGTTCAAATACTATTTGGATCCAAAAATTCTTAACCAATTATTCAAGTTGTCGTAAGTTTTTAGCTAGGTTTGAGTAACAAATATATTACAAGTTTGAAGTGTTTTTAACTTTGAGACAAATAAAATTTTGTTTCCAAAAATCCAAACAGTAGGTACATACAGTAGATATTTTATACAATATGTAATAAATTAAGTTAGGCATTATGTTGCATTAAAATACCCAGTAAGTTAAAGTACATAGAAACAACGAATAATATAAATGCCTATTAAATACAAATGTGTTAAACAGCGACAAGTTAACAATCAAGCTAGATACATGACAATACTTACAAACACTTAAAAAATTTTTTGTTAACATGGTATACATTCTTTGGCCTTTAAAATAAAATTATATAGAATATATAGAATATTACCATAGGAAGAAAGTAATGAAGCAATGATTTTTTACTCACTTTTCCTGATTGCTATTATTTAGAGATATTTTATCAATGCCATCAGTCATTTTGTGAATAGAATTTTCTATAACAAAATTTTCTTCTTGAACAGAATAAGCTGCCATTTCCACTTCTACTAAATATAGTCCCATATTTGCTTTGTTTGGCTGAATCTGTAAAATAATAAAAATTTAGATAAAAGGGTAACGCGTGATCGTGTAAAAGCAATTGATATGTAATTGAGTGGGTCTCGGATTCAATCCCGACCCTCTCATCTTATATATCATCTCAGTTTTATGAAAGATCGATTTAGAAAGTTGAAAATTTTGAGTGAAAGAATTACAAAATAAACGATAAACCATTTCGAAAATTTAGTTAGATAAACATGGTAAGAAAACTGCTAAATATAAATGTTTGAAGAATTTTATAAGGTACTTACCGCAACTAACGCAGAATGAAGCGATTCTATTAAAGATTCAGGTAATGTTTGCACCCAAATTAAAAAATCCCTTATGTACAATTGATTCAGTATATATCTTGGTTCATATGAATTATTGAAAAGTGTATGTATTTCGCAGAAGCGTTTAACAATATATTTCTTTCCTGCGCATAAAAATATTTGAGGTCAGATTATAAATAGGACACGTATTTTGACGTCTCAATTTATACTGACCCAATGATAAAACGGTTTTAACATCTTCAAATACTTTAATAGAAAGTGCCCAATTTCTGTAAAGTGGGTAACAAAGTGACCTTCGAATGCACGCTGTTATAACTTCATCTAGAGAAGTAAAGTTCTGAAAACATTTGATAGAAATTAATTTCGTTTGCGCTCTCTCTTAGCTGCAAGCGCTTCGCTAATTGATAAACGCACCTGGAACCAACTTAAAGTAGAACTCAGTTTATTAATGGTCCAACTGCTTTCCGTAGTGTTTTCTCCTAACGTTGTTCGATGATTGTAACAACTGGCGAATAAGATGTCGACAAGATTTAAACACAAACTTTGTACTTCTTCAGAATTTAATAAATATTCTTTATTTGGAAGTTCCTTTAACACATCGACCTCGGTTGTGTTGAACGCGATTTGGTCTTTCTGCAGCGTGTCCCATTCTGCCGTATACGCCATACACGGTTCAACGCTTTCCGGTTCCATAAGATCTGCCATATAATGTTCTTCATAGAAATCATTTAATTCACGCTTCTCCCGCAAAGTTTTTCTCTCGCTTTCAGGAGTTGCGTCGGGCGCAGGAAGATCTATTATTTCGTTAATCCATGCTGCCTAAAGACAGGGAATCACAAAACATATATTATTCCTAACATAATTAATTTGATAAAAACAAAGTATGAAGAATGATAAATGAAAGATTTATCATATGTACTTATAGTAAAGTTTAATATCAAAGAATAGATTACAAAGACACATACCTCAAAGGGAGCTAAAGCTCCCGATACTTTATTAGCGAAACCATACTTCGGGGAGTTTATAAGAATTGGCGAATTTTCCGTAGGATTATCCTGAGGAATGAACCAGGCATTTCCAGAATCGTCTACGGCATTGCTTTCGTTTATGTCCGCGGATGAATTGCCTAAAATTGGAAAGAGTGTATGTAATAATAATTGCATATCAAGAGATGCGATATCATCTCCTATGTATATTTTTTTTAGATATAGGATGTATCAATGAATAATACATCCTTTCATAAGTGAGATGCTAACAGCATATCTTTTACAGGAAGGAAGTTGCATAGCATAAGATTATTTGGACTAACATTAAATATAAATCAATGACAACTTAATACTCGACACACATTAGTCTAGACAGCCTCCCAAGTAGAAAATCATGATAATGTCAAAGTGACGAGAATGATTACAAAATTCACCTTTAAATCATAATTTAATCATTTTTTTGTCATTTTGACATCATTTGAGGTCACTTTGATATTATTATAACTTTCTGTTTTACCTGGGCTTATGTTATGCATATTTAGCTATGCAATTTTGTATGCAATAGCTTCCCTTACTTCCTTTAATGTCCTGCACATAAATATATTTGCCTACAGATATATACATGTCTTTTTCTGCTAATATTTTTATATTGAGGCTTCATATTCGACTTTATACCCAAATATAATAAAAAAAAACATAATAATGTTAAAGTGACAAAGTCAAAATGTCAAAGAAATGATCAAATTTATGATTGCAAGGTGAGTTTTTGTAATCATATTCTCATTATTTTGACATTACTTTGACATTATTGTAACTTTCTGTTCTACCTGGATATTCTACATTCATCATGTTTTAATCATAAATACACAGCTGGCGAAATAGAATTAGGAATTCACAATAAACATTAGAAATAATCTCTATATTGTCTTGTAACTTGCCGATCACTTCGATGTTAGGTATGACAGTGCTCTGGTTTTTCGGCGGTGCCAGAAGGGTCGTTATCATGTCCAAGTTCTCAAAGTGCTGCCCAGGAATCTGCTTGGCGTAACGTAAGGTGAAGACACCCTTGTCACAATCGTAGTTGGCATAGGATAACTCATCCTCGTGTATGTCGCCTGGCAGCTGCAACCTGCAAGAGAATCGTCCGTCGAGCACGTCAGCACATTCTAGCTACAGTCGACTAATTGATGCTACAAATGCAGTTTTCCGAAGCAGTTTTCTTCGCCTTTCTTTCAATAAAGATAGAAGGAGAAGAAAACTGCATTCGAAGCATTTGCAGCGTCAAGTCGACCACAGTCTCTGAGACTCACCTCGACACTCACCTCAGGTAATACGGGGTGCTGTAAAACCGGAAATCCTTGTCGTCGACGTACACGTCCGTGTCCCTCAAGTTCGCATACGGAGCGTGGATCTGTATCTCCACCTCCGCGTCGGTCTGCGTGATCTTGAAGCGCGGAGTCAACATTGTTCGACGTTGCGAAATTTATTTATATTGATCACCCGTGTTGCACAACGTACGAGCGAATACTTGCGACGGAGCAAGTCTACGTGCGAAGGGGAAGAGCGAGGAAGCCTTCGAACCTCGGGTCAACTGTCAACCTCGTTCAACACCCTGAAGACCCACGTGCTGCGATCTGCCCGATTTTGATCCTAGCGACATATCTACTTGGAAGTCGTAAACAAAGCGCGACGCGACGGACCGAGCGACTCGAACGCGAGGCGACAGCAGAGAGAAGCCTGAGAGACGACACGGCCCGATTTTAGCTGATCCGCGAAGGCGATACGCCCTCTGCGGAAGTCCGAAAACGTGCACATGAACTACATAGCCAATGTGCACGTTTGGGCCGAAGGGTAACGCGTATGTGCACAATCGTGGTTCTGTTCCGTGCTATGTACATGAAAAATCGGTAACATTGAGTTACAGAGTTTTCAGTATGTGAGCGAGCGAGATGTCAATTTTTATCTCACTCGCTCCTATTATCGTCTTATAAGAGCGAGCGAGAGATCAACAAGAGCGACGGAGACCACAATAGGAGCGAGCGAGAGATCAATAAGAGCGACGGAGACAATAATAGGAACGAGTGAGATGAAAATAACAACACGCCGAAAGTCCGAGGATCGGATCTCGGCTCGAGTCTCGGCTGCGAGTCTCCTTGCATGCTGTTAAGGGTTCATACACAATTTCAAAATATGGCGGCAAAAACGTAAAAAATCGCAAAAAAATCAATCTCTTTTTCATTATATCGTATTAATGAAAATCAAAATGTTGTCGGATCATTTTCATCGTTTGAATCTGGCGGCATAAATGTTTTCATTAAAAGAAAATTTAGTTTCGTTTATAAAGTCCAGTGTAATATACATTCCTGTGTAATAAACAGACGTTTTTTGTAAAAACCTATTTTTTTTTTCAGATACATTTTGGCACGAAATTCTGTACATTTGTCCATAAACGAAAACTAATATTATTATAATTTATTGTTTAAACTCGAACGTACTAATTCCAAATCCTTCTATCAGCCTACAATTACTGTGCCACATTGGATTCGCCATTTTGAATTTATAAACGAATTTAATTTTTTCTTTTAGTAAAAACATTTGGGAACAAACCGACAACGTCTTAATGTTAAAAAATACGATTTAACGAAATAGAAATTGACTTTTTTACGACTTTTTTAAGTTTTTGCCGCTATATTGGGAAAATGGCGAAGGATAGCGAAAAACAAACAATCATAAAGAGCGGACAAAAATACAATAGGATACAGAATTTTTTAAATGATTCCTAGATTTTTTTTTTGAAAACTTACTACATGAAGAAAAGTCAAAATTTAGGTCGCTCCCGGACGAAACGGGTTAATGTTCCCACGGCCATGCATCACTTGACACGGTGTCTTACTTCGTAGATTGGGACATTGTACCAATTTCCTCTCAAAAGAGACGAGAAGGTACGGCGTGCTCTTGGCACCCAAAGCTCCTAGGAGCGAAGGGTGAGCCCCCTCACCACGACAAGGTGGCACGCAACGAGGGGGGCCCGCGGGCGCCGGAGTTAGCCGCGAAAGTCGAAATCGTCGTGCTACAACGACGTTCAACGCACTTCCGCGACGACGTCCCACGACGTTCCGCGGCCACCCCGGCCCCCCGCAGGCGCGCCGGAGTTAGCCGCGAAAGTCGAAATCGTCGTGCTACACGACGTTCAACGACTTCCGCGGCCACCCCGGTTCCTGCCCGGCCCCGCGGGCGCGCCGGAGTTAGCCGCGAAAGTCGAAATCGTCGTGCTACACGACGTTCAACGACTTCCGCGGCCACCCCGGTTCCTGCCCGGCCCCGCAGGCGCGCCGGAGTTAGCCGCGAAAGTCGAAATCGTCGTGCTACACGACGTTCAACGACTTCCGCGGCCACCCCGGCTCCTGCCCGACCCCGCAGGCGCGCCGGAGTTAGCCGCGAAAGTCGAAATCGTCGTGCTACACGACGTTCAACGACTTCCGCGGCCACCCCGGTTCCTGCCCGGCCCCGCAGGCGCGCCGGAGTTAGCCGCGAAAGTCGAAATCGTCGTGCTACACGACGTTCAACGACTTCCGCGGCCACCCCGGTTCCTGCCCGCCCCGCAGGCGCGCCGGAGTTAGCCGCGAAAGTCGAAATCGTCGTGCTACACGACGTTCAACGACTTCGCGGCCACCCCGGTTCCCCTCGAGTTAGCCGCGAAAGTCGAAATCGTCGTGCTACACGACGTTCAACGACTTCCGCGGCCACCCCGGTTCCTGCCCGGCCCCGCAGGCGCGCCGGAGTTAGCCGCGAAAGTCGAAATCGTCGTGCTACACGACGTTCAACGACTTCCGCGGCCACCCCGGTTCCTGCCCGGCCCCGCAGGCGCGCCGGAGTTAGCCGCGAAAGTCGAAATCGTCGTGCTACACGACGTTCAACGACTTCCGCGGCCACCCCGGTTCCTGCCCGGCCCCGCAGGCGCGCCGGAGTTAGCCGCGAAAGTCGAAATCGTCGTGCTACACGACGTTCAACGACTTCCGCGGCCACCCCGGCTCCTGCCCGGCCCCGCAGGCGCGCCGGAGTTAGCCGCGAAAGTCGAAATCGTCGTGCTACACGACGTTCAACGACTTCCTGCGCAGGCGCGGCGCCCGCGTTCTTCCGCGAGTTCGCGAGCGAAATCGTCGTGCGACAACGACAATTCTGTTAGCCGCGTCGAAATCGTCGTGCTACACGACGTTCAACGACTCCTGCCGCGGCGCAGTTAGCCCCGAACGGCCTGCCGGCCCCGCAGGCGCTCCGGAGTTAGCCGCGAAAGTCGAAATCGTCGTGCTACACGACGTTCAACGACTTCCGCGGCCACCCCGGCTCCTGCTCGACCCCGCAGGCGCGCCGGAGTTAGCCGCGAAAGTCGAAATCGTCGTGCTACACGACGTTCAACGACTTCCGCGGCCACCCCGGTTCCTGCCCGGCCCCGCAGGCGCGCCGGAGTTAGCCGCGAAAGTCGAAATCGTCGTGCTACACGACGTTCAACGACTTCCGCGGCCACCCCGGTTCCTGCCCGGCCCCGCAGGCGCGCCGGAGTTAGCCGCGAAAGTCGAAATCGTCGTGCTACACGACGTTCAACGCTTCCGCGGCCACCCCGTTCCGCCCCGGGCTCCGGAGTTAGCCGCGAAAGTCGAAATCGTCGTGCTACACGACGTTCAACGACTTCCGCGGCCACCCCGGTTCCTGCCGGCCCCGCAGGCGCGCCGGAGTTAGCCGCGAAAGTCGAAATCGTCGTGCTACACGACGTTCAACGACTTCCGCGGCCACCCCGGTTCCTGCCCGGCCCCGCAGGCGCGCCGGAGTTAGCCGCGAAAGTCGAAATCGTCGTGCTACACGACGTTCAACGACTTCCGCGGCCACCCCGGCTCCTGCTCCCGGTTGTACCAATTCCCTCTCGAAAGAGACGAAAAGGTACGGCGTGCTCTTGGCACCCAAAGCTCCTAGGAGCGACGGGTGAGCCCCCTCACCACGACAAGGTGGCACGCAACGAGGGGGGCTACACGACGTTCAACGACTTCCGCGGCCATCTGTTACCGCCCTTGCTTGATAGGTGCGCGTTGGGTTCCTGCACAGTACTGTCGTACTTGACGACGCGTCAGATCTCACTTGCCATACGTACCACTGAAATAGAGGACGAACAAATTTATTACAAAATTATTATATTAAGTATTGACATAAATAAATTTAGATAAATTTTTAATTTTTTCTTAAAATAATTTTTAACATAATATGTAAATATGTAATTATATATTTCTGCAAAATTAAATAATTGTACAATCGACATTTTTTACAAATATATAAAAAGTTTTATAATTTTTTGACAAAATATTTACAATCTCGCGTCATTTATATGATACGCGATATTATATCATAAAACCAATTTCTCTCAATCAAAAATAGATATGTAAATAGATATATAGGCTACAAACAATTAAGTCAAAATCATTGCTTTGTTGAAATAAATTTTAATACTTAATAATCATTATTAAGTTTCCTAAAAATGATTTTTTTTCAAAAAGAAAATTCTTCATATTTTCTTAATTCATGCTGATATTTATACGTATTGAAATTTTCTAAATATCTCTAGATATAATTTCTTTGCAATGATTTATATGATATTTAATCTTGGAAAAATATGGGAAAGGATGAAGGAGAGGAATAGATAAATAAATAAAACACATCCTAACTAATGTATCATTTTTCTCTAACTACAGTTATTTATTTTTTTTATAATACCTAATACAGTTTTCTTATTCTTATCTCTTTTTTAAATAAATATAGTTTCATAAAAAATAAATCTAAGGAAAAATTTTATATTAAAAAAATCTTTATTTTATATACACACACACACACACACACACACACACACACACATATACATACATATATACACATACACAAATATACATACATATATATATACATATATACAGGGTGAATTTTAATGGTTTGAACAACCTTTTACCATGAGAGCTAGGTTATCGACTCTACTATTCACACATTTATATCACACATTAGGCATTTAGTATACACAAACGATCATTATAAATATGTGTGTGTTGTAGAATCGGTAACCCAGCTCTCATAGTAAAAAGCTGTTCCAACCATTAAAATTCACCCTGTATATATGTATATATAATAGAATTATTTTACTTGTTTCTCAGTTTCTAAAATACACTTTATAGAAAAATATTAATTAATATAAAATTAATATAAAAAATGTAATTAATATAAAAAAAATTAATTTATATAATGCAATTTCGAATATTTAATTTACGCAAATTAAAAAAATTTCGCGAAATAAAACTCAGATTTCCATATTTTGTTAAATATTAATTTTATATATTTTATATAAAGTTTGTAACATTAATACACAATTATTTAGACGTGATATGATTTGACAAATAATTAAAATAATGGTAAATCAAACATTTGATAAACAATGAGCTCGATATTACGAGCTGTGTACGAAGTATGCGAGCATTTGCTCAAGCACAATCGCATAATACGTACTACATCGACAATATAGATAATACCAAGATTAAGTATCTACCATAATTAATTCTAGCCCATCCATTTTAAGACAACGGATCTATAAAGTGCAATAATGCAATATTTACATTTAAATATAATATTTTTCTATTATTATTTATTGTCGTCATCCGATTGTGTAAAACCAAAATATATTTACTTTATACTTGATTAATCATAGATCCGTTCCCCCAATAAAAAAAATTTGACTCACCGATCCGATGCGCAACGGGTGGAGTTATTTCAGCCACGTAGCTATGATGATAGAATATCTGTAACATACAAATATAAAATTCAAATTAAATAAAGTTCAAAATGACCAACGTTTCGCAAGATAATTCTTACGTGCGTCTAATTTATGTTTCAATAAAAAAATATAATTACAATTATCTATTTTCCGAAGATTTCATAATGATAAACTTTGATAATTTCAAAAAGTTTTCTTAGCGAAATAAAAGAATCAGAATAAATAAGAGGAAACTACTAATTTTATACAAATAAGAAATGATGCTTACCCCAAGGTTGCTCCGTCGGGGCCCGCAGTCTATCCTAGACCTCCTCCTCCTCCTCTCAGGACATCTGGGACTTGTCATCGGGCAACATACAAGTATATAATTTACATTACGTGTGACGCTGCAACACACAAATATATAATTTACATTAAAGAGGCGTTCAAAATGATCAACGTTTAAAGAAATAATTCTTATGCGCATTTATAATAATGTTCACTATAATAATTGCTACATGAACGGATCGCGATACCGCTCAATCCATTCATCGTCGCGACACTTTTTCACTTCGCGTCCGATTCGAAAATAGCATTGCGAACTTTACTCCGATTCCGAATGATTACTCGCACAAGATATTACTTTATAAGAATTACGAGACACTATCTTATCGCACATCGCAGTCCAATCAGTATTCGTCGCACCAACCAATAACTTACCTATTTCGTAAAATATTACGTTTCGATAAACGAAGCTCTGCTCTCGCTGCTGGCTCAACGGTCGGTCAACACTCGGGACAACGGTTACGCGGGAATGCGCGGAAATGCGCGGGAATGCGCGGGAAAACTGGCGGGAACTGCTAAGTAAGCGGCGCGCGAGGACGCCGAGTATTGCCGAGCGCCGCCGGGTCGCCGCTAAGCGCCGAGCGCGTTACGTCGAATATTTCATTGAATATATCAAAATTTTAAGAGCGACTATGTTTCAGCTTTTCATCGCTTGAATGAATTACCTGTACTTGAACGTATCAGTCCGATAACGATAATGTACAAGTCACAATTAAATCGCCGTGATAGATTTTAAAATGTATAATTAAAAGAATCGCGTCGCCGATTCGCCGGCGTCGTTTCGTCGCCACGACAATAAAATATACGAGGATATATGAATATACGAGGCCGCTAACTTTGCGCGAGGATCGATTAGAAAATGTGCGCAACATTCAAACTCGTAAATCTCGCTTATATAAAACTGCATTATTGTTATTTTGCAGTGTTGCGCGGGTTTCGAATACTACGCGCTCGCGCATTTTTCGCGCTTTGTCCAACGAATGTCTGTTCTCTAAGTAATTAATTAAATAGTAGATGATTACTTTCTCGCGCGCGTATTGTGAACGACTGAATATCAACAACTTAAAATCAAAGGTGGAGATTTCGCTAAACACGATACGCACAAGCTTCGTGACGATCGTCGCTGCCGTTCGTTCGCGCCAGGTTCTTTACCCAACTATTACCGCCTGATAGAAATTTACGTGCAACGCCACGCTTCTCCGGCTGCGCGGATCTCGAATATTATAAGATATAGGTGGTGAAATACCTGTATCTTATGGCGGACGATGATTATGCTTGCTAATTAAATGCGTCGCCGCATTCAGCTCGAGATCGATCCATCTTGCGTCGGTCGCGTTTAGTTGCGCTAATGGCGACGGAAGCTCGGAAAGTAGCGGCAACTTTAGGTACGACGCGAGTCAAATCAATGTCTGATAGAGATCAATAACGATTACTCAAATCGCTGAAAATCTAAATTTTGAAGTCGACTCACTGCTGCTCGTATAATATATTTCAAAGACACAAATCCCGAAATACATATATTAATTATAATAAATAATTTTAATATTACCCAGTGAGAAATGGTTGGTCAAATCAATGTCGACGCGATATCGCGTCAATATCTTAAATTTTGCATCGAAAAGGCATCACGTCGATGTCGCGTCGATCATCATTTTTCACTGGGTATAAATTTGTAAAACTTATATTAATTTAATTTTAATAAATAATCTGTATCTTACGATCGATATATTTTTTATCGACATGGTCAAAAAATGCAGGATTTAGCACACCATGCACGGAAGCGATTTATCGCGTCAGTGAACGTGGCCGCGTAGTTCTACATCCACGTTTGGCGCGGATGCTAGGCCAACGATCTGTTCCACGTTCTCACATACTGAAAACTCTGTAACTCAATGTTACCGATTTTTCGTGTACATAGCACGGAACAGAACCACGATTGTGCACATACGCGTTACCCTTCGGCCCAAACGTGCACATTGGCTATGTAGTTCATGTGCACGTTTTCGGACTTCCGCAGAGGGCGTATCGCCTTCGCGGATCAGCTAAAATCGGGCCGTGAGTCTCAGGCCTCTCTCTGGCGACAGGAAGCGCGACGGATCCTGCGCCCCGGAACTTCCGGAAGTGGCAGACTAGTGGAGGGGTCAGGTTAGGCTCGCCTCTCTGCTGCTCGAGGAGTGCTCGCTCGTGCTCGCTCGCACTCGCTCCAGCTCGCTCGAGCGAGAGTGATAGTTTTCAATAGTTTCTACTTCCCGGCTCGCGCGCGCGTTCCTCCTGGGTCTCCCTTCATTTCCGTGTCAAAGGAAAAGAAGAAATATGCCGACCTCCTCGCAGCTGTACAGGTTGGCGGTCGGACTCGGCGCGGTGAGCGGCGTGGTGGGCATCTCGATATTTTGTTATTACAATGGGCATCGCGACAGCGCGAGCCCGTTGCAAGTCCACAACTCGTGGACGACGAATTATATGCCATCGGTGAGGTGGGACCACAACTGGGACAGGTGATCTATTCCCGGTGGATGAATTGTTTATTTATTTTTTTTGTATTTAACATGCCGTTAGCCTGGCAAGGGCCCCTTTGGCTATTGGACACTTTGGATGAATTGTTTATTTTTCCTTTGTCCCACGTGAGGAGCTTTGGGGAAATCAACTGCAAATTTTCATGATCACTGATGTCTATTTCTACCAAGGCAGTTAATTCTACCTTTTTTAGTCCTAAGAATTAGAAAAAGATGAAAAGTAAGTTAAACCGAGGGTAAAGTTAATCTGCCGTGATAGAAATGGACATAAAAAGTTCAGAGCCGCTTTCTTCAACTCTGCTGGGAAGCAGTCTTCTCAAACTTCTCATTGATCCTTTCTGAATGTTCCTCTTTCTTTTCTATGTTATTAAATCTGATTAATGGCAATGTAAACGTAATCAATAATTCAGCATGTATTCTATTACTGAAAAAACAAATTACAAAATAATTTTCATATCAATAATAAAAAGAATTTGATTATGAAAGGATCAACTCAATCGAAAAGATTGTTGAAATCTAATCTTTGTCATACACTGAACAAAATATTACTAATTTCGTCCATGATAAAATTGCAAAATTGATTGTAACAATTGTTAAAATAATACAGGTATTACTTGAAAAGTTAACTACTGATTAACTAGAATTTAATCGTCCTGTCTCGAAAATAAAAGAAAGGAAAGATTGTTATGGTATGAATGTTTATGTTTACAGACGAGATCCAAAGAGCTTGGTAAAGCCACTGAAGATCAGCACTGAGAGCGATGAGAATAAATCCAACGAGAAGCTTGAAGCAAAGAGAGCGAAAGCTGTGCGACACATACTCTTAATTCGTCATGGACAATATTACATGAATGGAGAGACAGACATAAAGAGAACGCTGACTGATCTTGGTACGGTGCTTGGCGAGCCTTCTGTGCAATTCAACACTGAAGTAGCATACAGTTGTCTTAATAGTTGTTTTTGTGATTTTTTTTATTTTCGACAATACATCTCAGTATGTTCCTCTTCTCGTATAATTTGAAGCATGTAAGAGCCCTCTCCTAGTTTTTGGCGCGGCTTGCTTAATGGATTGCATTTATTTCGTACTGATGGAGTTTTGTATTTGCATATAGGTCTCGGGTTAAAGTTCCTGGAGTGCACAATAATTTGTCACCATAATTGACAAATTACATAATTTCCGAAGAGAATGTTATACGAATTCCATTACTATAACATTCCGGTGTTGCTACTAGGATAATACGCTTTCTATCTACTTGCATCTTCCATGACGTCGTATTGGAAGATGGCTCATAAACTATTTTGCGACAAGTAACAATTTCTGATACAGCATGTTTTGTTCCATCATTGCATGTGTCGAAAATTAACACATTATCTATACTAAAATCAAGGTCTCTAGATAAACGAAGACGACAGGTAACGTCTTCGCATAGTCGCCATTTTTGACCCAATGAGTATGTATTAGTGTGTGTCGTACTAATAGTTATTAGCAGTGTGTGTTAGTAGTAATAGTTTTCGTCTGATCAGCTAAACTATTGTCGTCTCCACTTTTGGTCGAAATAGCTTGAAGTGACGGCGAAGACCTTACCTACCGTCTCCGTCTATCGATGGACCTTGACTAAAATTAGCTATATTTCTGGAAATATAACATCAACATCATTTTTTCAGTGCTTGCTGTTATTTTTCTAAGAGGGCTTGCAGCTTATGACGCAAATTATTGTGTGCAGCTGGACTTTTCATTTAGTTTCTCTAATTTCATGCTTTATTCCATGTAAACTTTTATAACTTATAAGTGCATACATTATTTGTAAAACTATGTTTACTTTAAAGGTAGAAAGCAAGCTGAGGCAACGGGACAGAGACTGGCGGAATTAAACTTGCCTTACTCGTTGATAGTACGCTCTTCAATGACACGCGCTCTGGAAACCTCTGAAATTATAGAAAAGAGTCTTGTAAATGTGCCAGTTGAGACTGACAGTCTATTAGTCGAAGGTGCACCTATACCTCCGGAACCGCCTATTGGTCACTGGAAATCTGAGAAACATGTAAATAGAATATAACTGATCGTTGTGTTTGCGTTATCGAAAAGATTTTAAGGATTAGAATTCTCGCATTGCATAATAATCTGTTTTATGTATATTTCAGTTCTTCCAAGATGGACCCAGAATAGAAGCGGCATTTAGAAAATATTTTCACCGTGCAGATCCTTATCAGGAAAAAGATTCTTACACCGTTCTCGTATGCCACGCAAACGTCATCAGATATTTCGTTTGTCGGTAAGACTCCTTTATATTGTTCAAGTTTAATACTATTTTCTCTTTATTGTTTATGCATCTTTTAATTTCTTTTTCAAGGGCATTACAATTTCCACCAGAAGCATGGCTACGGATATGTTTGAAAAATGGAAGTATCACTTGGATCTGTGTTCATCCTAGCGGTAGAGTTACTCTCTTTTGTTTAGGAGATACAGGACATATGCTACCACAAAACATAACGTCTAGCTAAAAATATGGCTTATTTGGTGTAACATATATACATATATATATATATATATATATATATACACGTACACAAAACAAAAATATATATATATATATAATATATATGTATGTACATACACATCATATATATGTGTATATATATATATATATATATATAAATAAAATATACACATATATATTTCAGGATATATATCCTGTGTATATATGATGTATATTGTGGATAAGCACATGTACATTCATATGTACATTGAAACTGCGTTCCACAAATTGTCTTTTTGTAGAAATAATTTTCTTTTCATATCGTTTTCACATTGAATGGAATTGCGTGCAATTGTATAAATGTGCGAAAAAGAAATTGATTTCCTAAATATAATATTTCAAAGTAACATATATGTGAGGAAAGGAATATGCAAAGACTAAACGATATTCAAAAAGTATTGTTTATCTCTGTGCATCTGAATGTATGTTTTCAGTTGTAGTATCTACTTAAATTGTCAAAATCGTCGTCTGAGCATTTGGATTGGTTGTATTAATATTTTTAAATATATACATGCAGTTTTGTAGCGTCATAAAATAAGTATTTATCCTTAATTCTCATTATACACATTTTTACAGTCAAAGATCACACCACTTTTTTTGTACAATTTTATCATTAGAATAAATCGAATATTTATGTTATGCGATCAAATATAAAAGTGAAACTGACAGTATAATATTAGCATTATAAAAATTAACATAATTATAAATTAATTACATCTAATTTGCTGCGGCCAATCTCTTTGCCTTTCTTACATAATACCTTTGTAACGCTGCTTCGAACACCGGTCCTACTGTTCTCTTTTCCCAAATGGAAGATCTATCTTTCTTTCCAACAGGCTTTTCCTTATTCTCAATTTCTTCATTTTCTAAAGTAACATTATCTTGAGGTATTTCAGCATCTTTTACACTTACATCCTTATCCTTGGTATCTACAATATTTTCGACCGTATTTATAGGATTTTTTTCTAATTTTTGTTTCTTTTCCTCCAGTCCCTGTTCCTCTGCTCTATCGATCTCCTTGTCCACTGGCGAAACGACGGTCTGATCTTTCTTTGACTCGTCCTTACTCGTCTCTGTTTCAGAATCAGATTCGTACGTTTCTATGGCTCTCTGTCTGTACTGCCTTGACTTTTTAGACTTTGTGATTGCTCTCTGTCTCTCTTCTGTTTCATTTGTTCTTTTATTTGTCGTCGCATTTTCCTCATTAACGCTGTTCGTCGAAGTTTTCCTTTTCCTCTGCTCGGTACTCTCCTTCGCCTCGCCGGTTCCGCCCTCGTTAGCGTCACCCTTGTAGTCAACAGTCTGTTCGTACAGATGACGATAAAAACCTGACATGTCCTGCTGCTTAGTTACGTCGCCGATTGCCTCTAATCTATCCATTTTCGCCTCTTCCTCCTCCATCTTTTTAAATTCCTCCAGCTTCGCTCTGTACGCCGACGTAACGAAGCTCTCCTTGTCGGCGTACATCTCACCCTCGGCCTCGCGTTCCTTCTGCACCATCCTCTCTATCCTATGCTCCTGCTCCTTCTTCCTTCGGTCGGCCGTATTCAGGAGTTTCTGTATGTACTTGGACTTCTTCTCTTTCTGTTTGTTCGCGCTGTCCGACTGATCCTTGCGCTCCAGGTCGTCGTACACCTCGTCGTACTGGTAGATGGTTGGATCCTCATCCAGGGCCTTCTTTATGTCAAGCTTCGTCTGCTTCTTCATCCTGTTCTTCTCGCCCTCGGCCTTGAGCGCCTTCCTCACCCAGTCGGTGCCGTCGTCCTCGTCGGAGGCATTGTCGTCCCCGAAAACATTGCCGATCCTCGGCGCCGTGGTCTGCTGCTGCTTCTTCGGCAAGATCAGGCCGTACCTTCGACATTGAAAGAACATCAGGTAGCTCGATAACGGCTATTAAAATCCCGCGCAATACAAGAATACAAGCGATCGTCAATTATACTCACTGTTTATTGGCCATTGTCGAGATTATACCGTCCTTGAATTTCACGAGATCTAACCTAGTCCTCCATCTAACCTAATCAGGCTCGTGCGGCGTTCGCGTGAGTCACGTCGAGCACACACGAGCGTCGTGAACTCGTAACGAGCTTCCCCATGAACGTTATCACCATGCGCCACTAATTTCTAATTTCGTAATTAAGCTCAGGTGTGCCGAGAAGCGATAACGTCGCGAAAACCTCCGACACCCTTAATATCGCCGCGCGTTTATCGCGCATGAACCGAGGATTAGACGAAGAGAGGAGGACGCTCTCACGAACGGCGTGGTGACGTTGCCTGCCGCCACTCCACTCCCCACTGCCCCCTCCGCGCCGACACGTCGCCCACTCGTGTCGCCGTGCGGACGTCAGCACTGTGTATATATGCGGAAGGATTGAAGGGGAACACCCGTGATATGAGTCTCTGACAGTCTTCCCCCCAGGAGGTGAGTACAGTCCAGGCGTGCGCCCAGGTGGTAGCGAGGAACCTGGTCACGTCCGAGAAGGCTACGCGCACCAAGTAGAACCGGGCCACCTTCGGAAATGGACGGCGCACGTCACGGCGTCGTCGCCCTCGCGCTCGTCTGCGCCGCGGCCGCCCTGGCGCACAGCTACGTGCTGAATGTCCCCGAGCAGCCGCGCGACGGCGAGTACGTCGGCACGACCTACACGCACTACGAGGACCTGCGGCGGCTGTTCGAGTCCCTGGAGCGCCAGTACCCGCACCTGGCGCGGGTCTTCTCCATCGGCAAGTCCGTGCAGGGCCGGGATCTCCTCGTGCTGGAGATCTCGGAGAATGTCAGTCAGCGCAGCCCGGGCGAGCCCATGGTCAAGTTCGTCGCCAACATGCACGGCGACGAGGCGGTCGGCAGGCAGTTGCTCATCATTCTCGGCCAGTATCTCCTGGACCGCTACGGCAAGGACGAGCGCATCACCCGGCTGGTGAACCATACGGACATCTACCTGATGCCCTCGATGAATCCGGACGGCTTTGAGAATTCGGTGGTGAGATTCCTGGCTGCACCACGAATTTGTCGAATCGTGGGATCGTCGGGTGATCCGGGATGTTTTTGTGTTTCAGGAGGGCAAGTGCGAGTCCAAGGACGACTACTCGGGCAGAGAGAACGCCAATCACGTCGACTTGAATCGGGACTTCCCCGACCAGTTCGACAGGAGGCTCAGCCAGCTCAGGAAGGGCATCTCCGTCCTGAACAGGCGCCAAAATGAAACGGTGGCTATGATGACTTGGATCTCCAACGAGCCCTTCGTGCTCTCCGCGAATCTCCATGGTGGTGCCGTAGTTGCCAGCTATCCATTTGATTCTGGGTATATTGCGCCACCGTGATTGCTGCGTTACACATTGTTAAACTGTCCCAGCTTACGTTACTGTTGTCTGACGAGCGATGTGTCTTTACAGTATCCCCAAAACATGCTGCATAGAGAGTAAAAGCCCAGACGATAATTTATTCAAGCACCTTGCCCACGTTTACGCGGACAATCATCCACAAATGCACAAAGGTGACGCTTGTCCACCAGAGATATTCCTAGGTGGCGTAACAAATGGAGCGTATTGGTAAGAACGAAAATATCATGACTTTCAAAGGCTGCATTCGAATATTTATTGTCAGTACTGAAAATCTATAGTGACGTAAACTACAGATTTTTAATATTCGTAGTGAATATCCGAAATAATATTCAAGATTCAGTTGACATTTAAAATGCAAATGTCCATAAAAAAAAAAACCCAATGGAATTTCCGAATGGATCTGTTTTTGCTAGACTAAACTGTGTCATAGAACTTTTTGAATTTGTCGACAGGTATGAAGTAATTGGTGGAATGCAGGACTATAATTATGCTCGCTCCAACGCATTTGACATAACGTTTGAACTGAGTTGCTGTAAATATCCTCCAGGTTCAATGATACCAGAACAGTGGTTATTAAATAAAGAATCTATGATTAAATATTTGGAACAAGTGCACATTGGAATAAAGGGTAATGTTTATATATTTGTATTAATTTTAGAAAGAAACTTTACGATACATGTCTTTGCAGGTTTTGTACGTGATAAGGATGGTAAACCGATCCAAAAGGCAAACGTAGTTGTGGAGAGAATAAACCACAATGTAACGACCACGTCCAATGGCGAGTATTGGCGCTTACTGCTTCCAGGAACTTATTCGGTTTATGCCACTGCGTGGGGGTATGTAAACGTCACGGTTCTTAAATATTAACACGCAACACGTTATGTAACCAGAGATATATATTTTTTGCGTTGTTTCTATAATATTTTTTCTCTATTCAGATATGAACCCAGCGAACCAGTAAATGTAACTGTATTAGACGGCACACCGACGATTCTTAATTTTACATTAAGCAGCAAAGAAGTATTTTATGAACAAGGTAAAAATGATATAAATTATCCACAAGTAGTACCAATACCACTTTTTAACAGATTACCCTTCTATGAGCTAATAGATGATTATGATGACCAGGACTACTCATATTCGGGCATTTAAATTATCTAACAGCACTATTGTCTAACACCCATCTTTTCGTCTAAAATGTTACAAACTAATTACTAACCATATTCATTTATTTGTGTTTTAATTTATATATTTGATTTGTATGTTTAATTTATATATTTTGTTCGAATTATAACATTAGAGTTTTATAATTTTAGCGAATGATTTTATTTTATATATAAATATTTTATCCAAAAATTTTTATTATTTTTTAAAATATCAGTTTTTGTTACTTGGTTTTTTAGTACATTTTTTGTTTTGTTTTAGCGAATTAATGTTGCGAAATTCGGATATACGCATCTTTAATAATTTCTGACTGCAGAATTTCTTATTTGTTTCCTGACATATCTCAACATGACATTTTAATTATTATTTAATAAGATTCAATAAGGAATTAGACATAAATCAATTACACAAATATACACACAAGGTGTGGAGAAATGAATCGTACGACCTACATATGGCAGAGAAAAGGAATAAGGATTTTGAATATATTTTTGTCATAGTTTATGAATAAGGAAAATATTTTAACTATATTCCAGTTTGTGACAGAAGGCATATTCTAGTTTATACTTATATTGGTTTTAATCTTAATATTGTTCACATTTATTTCTTTACGATATACGTATACAAACATTCCGCGATCGCATTTAAGATTTATATAAACAAAGATTTATATGAAATTGTGTACAGTATTAACAAAGACAAATAATGCCCTGTCTGTAGATTGGAAAGTAGTATAACAAATTAACCGATCAAACATATCTTTACAGATAATGACTATGACACTAGACTATGTATATTTTCAATCAGACTGAAATTTTTACATAGATATAAATTGTTATTTTATTATTTTCCTATATATTTTTTCTTTATGTATATGTACTTACGAGCACAAGAATTATTAACTTGCATATTTTCCTTGATGGAAAATAAGCAAAGCATTAGACAATTATTAATAGAATAATTTTTTATTATTAATATTATTAGACAAATTGCAGAACAAATATCGATATTGCTAATATGTGTACAAATGTAAACAAAGCTTTTTTGAGTCTTTATTTACTTTTTTAAATGATATTTGAATTTTTGCTTTTAATAAGATTAATTGAAAAGAAAGATTTTGACTGGAATTCTGTAAATGATGTTTGAAAGTGAAATATACATGACAATATAAAATATTTTGTCTATTTTACTTCGTGCAAGGCAACTGCAAAAGTGCAAATGCAAATGCAGAAAAAAAAAAAACAAGAAACAGATGTACTGTATTTTACATGTACCATGTAAGATACATAGTACTGCCAATACCCACCTTCTATTGTATCGGGAATTATATTAATAAATGTAGATCTCTATGTGTGAGGACACGTGACAGTGGCCGATATATCATAATCTGTATAACAATGTATATTCTAATATTTTCCTTACAAGCATGTATTGTTCAGAATTAGAAATAAAAATGTTGTTTTTCGTCTTGAGCAATGAGCAACTTACTCAATCCTTTTCCTCTCAAGTGTCTCGACCACGCATATTATTTTTATACACGTCTGATTCGTTTATCTCATCCGTTTCGTTTTCTCCGCACCTTGTATTTTGTGACATGCCCACCTCTTATTTGTTATTTTGTTATTTATAATTTTGGAACTATGCGATTATACACACCGGCGCACTTCGACGTCTAAAAACGACGATTGTTTCTCTGAAAACTGCATTCGACTTTGACAACAATCATGATTGTGCATTCGTACAATGCAGGAAAAGATACAGTCGACGAAGAGGTAAGACCCGTCGACAAGTATGGCTTTTACCACACCGTGGAGTTCAAGCATCACAACTACGTCGCGATGGAGAGGTATCTGAAGAAGCTGAGTGCGAGTTACCCCAATATCACGAGGCTCTACAGCATAGGATCCTCCGTACAGGGCCGCGAGCTGTACGTTATGGAAATCACGAGGAATCCTGGCGTCCACAGCCCGGAGAAACCGGAGGTGAAATACGTCGGGAATATGCACGGGAACGAGGTGGTCGGCAGGGAAATGCTGTTACTACTGCTGAGATATCTCTGCGAGAATTACGGCACCGATGAGAGAGTCACGCGGATATTGGAGACCGTCAGGCTTCATGTGTTACCGAGCATGAATCCCGACGGATATGAGATCTCGAAGGAAGGCGACGTTTACTGGGCGAAAGGCAGAGCAAACGCGAATGGTGTAGACCTCAATAGAAACTTTCCCGATTATTACGAAGTCAACGATGTATGTTCTCCTGATATATTTTCTTACATTTATGTTACATTTACTGATTTATTTATTATCTCGTTATTTCGATATATTAATTATTTATCCTATTTTAAATAGCTTTAAAGAGGAGAGACGTAATGAACACTTTACTTTTTATATAATTGCCTTGACTAGAGAGATAAATTTATATAACTGATGTTTTTAAGATGCTTTAAATAAAATGGCATAGATTGTTTGAGCTCTATTTTTCGAATTATAATAGATTTGAATAGTCTCAGAACACTTGTCTGAGCTAAAGATATAATACAATTCATATAAAGTTTTCTTAGATCTTAATTATCAATATATAATTATGTATCATTCTTATTATTTAATGATTTTTTTATTTAGTGAAAATTGCGTTCACTTAATATCTTTCAGCTTAATCAGTACCAGCAACCCGAGACCAAGGCGGTAATGGATTGGATAGCAAAAATCCCGTTTGTACTCTCCGCTAATCTTCACGGGGGAGCGTTGGTTGCGAATTACCCTTATGACGACGGACCGAAGGACTTGGGGTCCAGGATCGCGAATCCAAGCCCGGACGAGGATGTCTTCCGGACGCTGGCGTTGACGTACTCCAACGCTCATCCCCGCATGCACCTCGGCCAACCGTGTCCGCAGAACAATCCCTTCACGAAGACGCTCCTCGAGGAACGTTTCCCGAAAGGTATAACGAACGGCGCCGCCTGGTATTCAGTGCCCGGTGGCATGCAGGATTACAATTACGTGCACAGCAACGACTTCGAGATCACCCTGGAAATCGGATGCACCAAATTCCCGAACGCCAGCGACTTGCCGAACTACTGGCTGGAGAACAGGGAACCCCTTCTGCGTTTCATCGAAATGGTACAATTTGTTTAGCAAAAGCGATAGTCAAAGAAACATCAGATCATAGCGGCTCTAATTTTAACGTGATATAATCTTGACATTTCCTTTTTATAGTCTCGCAAAGGTATACACGGCATGGTGAGTTCGTCCATTGGCTCCCCTATACCTCATGCAACGATCTCAGTCGAAGGTATAAAGCACGATATTTCCACTGCTGAAAGGGGCGATTATTGGCGATTATTGGTACCAGGACGTTATAATGTAACTGTCAGCGCAGTGGGATACGAACCACTTACGCAGAGTGTCAACGTACCAGCATATGGCGAAAATGTCGGAGATGGAGAAGTAACTCTGGACTTTACGTTAATGCGTGATGATCCTCAGCATTGGTATGATTATTTATTATTACAATTCAAAAACACACTCTGCAATATGAAATTGATACGTATAGGAAATCGGGATTGTTACAATTTTTAAATATTGATTTTTAGTAAAAAATAAGTGCAATATATTTAAATATTGTCTACATTATAATACATTTACATTCTTTAGATATTAAAAATATATATATATTATATATATGTATATTAGTCTTGATATCATTGCACAAAAAAGTTATTTAATTTTAAACGAAACTGTAGACTCCATATATAGGATTGTCACATTTTCAAATATCGAATAAGACTTGCTATCGTATAATTTGACACTATGAGGTGTTTTTTTTTTAATTTATATTATATATTTAATACTTAAAAATATTTAAGGTTATTTGAAAATATTTAAAAAGATAAAGAGCGATTATTTAATTTATAGCTTTGGAATACGTATAATGATATATAATGATCTTTAAATGTAACGATATAACTTAAGATAACGCTCAAGGTACTTAAAAAGGCATATCGAATGACCGAATTACGTAACTTACGTAAGTTTTACTCGACACACACTAGTTTAAGCTGGATACACATTAATTTCACAAATAAGTTTTTAAAATGATTTAAAAAAAATATATTTCTTGCTCGAATCTATCTTACGAAGATGACTCAAGCCGATTTTAATGGAAGATGAGGATGTTACGCGTTTATTCAAGTAGTTATATTTTATCGTTTAACATATGCTTCTTGAAATGTAAAAGATATTAATGGAATTAATTAATTATACGAATATCTGCCTATAGGTCATCTGGATATGATTTTCGATTGATGGCAAATTTGCAGAATGGTTATTTAAAAAATTCTGACTTGAGCGCCAGATTTAGTCAGTTGGAAAAACATCAGCCTGACACCGCAGAATTTATAGCCGGTGATTCGTTAATCAGTATGGCCATTCATTCACTGAAAATCACGCATAATGTGAGTCTGAACGACAAACATATCGCTCATTATAGTGTTCTGTATTTAATTTAAAATCGCGCTTTCCAGATGGGATCACCCGATGAGAATAAATTTCGCATTGCATTGGTGGGAGGGCTTTTCGCCTCCCAGCCGGTGGGTAGGGAGATTCTATTACGTTTGGCGACGCATATTCTTATGGGAAATCAAATTGGTAACCCGCCTATCCAGAGACTATTGGATGAAGCTATGTTGCATTTCATTCCCGGTGTCGATCCAGGATTCGATAACATAGAGGAGAGTACTGATTGTAATCCTGCAGTCAAGGACGAAGTAGGAGAGAAGCTGTTATTAGAAAACACTGCTACGTCTAAGCACCTAGATAGAGTTACCGATGCATTTAAGAGCATGTTACAGAGTGAGAATTACGACGCCATTGTGATACTGGGAAGTGGTGCTTCGCATATCAGGTAATGCAGTGTATGACAATTTATAATTCACGAAGAAATTCGACAGGAATTCCCTGATCAATTTTTATTCTTCAGTTATTCGAACGATGTTTCGAATCTGAGTACGTTTAAAACGCTCGCCGACGATTACGAGCATTTGAGACAAAACGAGATATGCAGTCAGTCGAACAACAGTACGCAACGTTTGATGAATTTCATACAACGCGTTTACGGCATGCCGGTGGTAAGCATAATCTTCTTTCTTCACACTTATTCCTGTTACATTTTCAATTCATTGCTGAAAGTTCTAATTCTCTTGTTTGCATGCAGATGAGCGTAAGTCTGTCGTGTTGCAAGTATCCGGCCGCGAACACGATTCCCATCATTTGGCGCGAGAATCTGCTACCGCTTATGGAACTCGTGCAGAATCTTGCGAGCGGAATCCGCGCGAGAATAACGGACAAATACGGCGTTGCGCTTCGCGATGCCACCGTCAAGGTCGGAGGAAAAAGCTACGGCGTGTCGCACAATATGGCCTACTTCAAAATGATATTGGTGCCCGGTGAATACACATTAACGATTTCCTGCGAAGGATACATCACGCAGGTGCTAAAAGTTCCTGTGCAACGGCAGAGTGTAAGGAATATCGACGTTAAGCTACAGAAGGACACAACGCTGGCCGACAATCATCACAAGCAATCACCTGAGAAACTGAGTTTCGTCAACCGCGCTTTGACCGAGTTGAATGCCAAGTATCCGCGACAGACGACCTTACATAACATCGGCAAAACCGCGAAGGGTAGCGAGATAATGTGTTTAGAGATCGGTTCCAACAACGATCAAAAACAGATTGGGCGACCCGCCATCGTCTTCTCGGCCGGCATTCTACGAGTGGAACCAGTGACCGCTGGAGTGCTCTTGCATTTCGCCTCCTATCTCTTGGACAATTATAAGCAAAACGCTACGATCACGCATTACGTAGATGATTTCTCCATATACGTGGCTCCGGAATTCTCGCCCGATCTCAACGAGAATACCACTTGTTTGCCACAGTTGGAAGGCCTGCAGTTCCCGATTCACGAGAAGCTCGATGGGGAAGCGGCCATGATCGCGAATTGGTTCAAGGACCTAAACGCTGTGTGGGCCGTGAATCTCAATAGCGGGTCGCGACATATCGAAATTCCGCTCGGTCGCGATTACGGAAACGTACGCAAGCGAAAGTACGAAAGCGACGACGAGGATTTACTGCGACACTTGTCGTCGGTGTACGCGGACGCGAGGGTAAAGCTGTCCGCGAGCACGAAATGCGAACAGGACTCGAACGTGATACACACGGCGGCGGGAATTGGCGGAAAAAGAGGTCATCCTCTGATGGATTATCTGTACTTCAACACGAGCACGTTGATGATGGACGTGTACGTCACCTGCTGCACCACCGATCACTCGAACGTCGTGTGGCAAGAGAACAAAGCTAGCTTGCTAGCTTGCATGCAGGAGATGAAGAGAGGTGTGAGAGGATACGTCACCAACGAAGAGGATGAACCGATCGAGAATGTTGTTTTATCTTACGACAAGTCACCGCACCTGATTAAAACCAGCAAGTCGGGCTTTTTCTCGATTCTATTGCCGCTCGGGAGTCACAATATAACGGCTACGGCATCCGGATACCATGCGGAAACTAAACTCATTTCTACACCCCCGTTCATGGTGAAAAAATATTCAAGATTGATGTTCAAGCTTATTCGCGACGACAGCATCATGGGAATACCTAGACTAGTATTTGTCATGCTAACGGGTAAGTCAGTTGCAGAATAGCTAATAAAAGGATAAATGAAGATTTATAATATAAATGCAATCCGATTGCAGGTATGATATGTTTTGGTATCCTCTTCTGTGGCATATGTATATGCTCGAGATGTCGAGCTTCGGAAGACACGCTGAAGAGCAGAAAGGGATACGCTTTCAGTTTACTGCAAGACGGCGGCAGCTTCTTCGACGACGATGAGAAGGAAATTGAAATATTTCGAAGACCGGTAGACGGTAATTATATTAATGTGTTATAACATTAATGCCCAATTTCTTCACTTCGAAAACTAATCGCCATTTGATTTCGTTGTAATTAGCATAGCTATTGGCTAACACGATGAAATTGGCCAATAACTATGCTGGTCACAGCGGAATTAACCGGCGGTTAATTATTGAAGAAACAGAAAATTGGACATTAATAGAGATTATGAAAATTAATCTTATGAATCTTATTGTATACATCTTAATTTCTGCTGATCACAATCTAGGATATTCGTCAAACGACAATAAAGTTACCAGGCCATATTTCGATGACGATAACAGTTCCGAGGATGGCAGCGATCTGGAGTTTATTCGACCTGAACGGGAATGGAGCGATATAATACCGAGACAGACGTGATAATAAACAAATGTTTTTGTATAAGTAATATTTGGTTGCGTAATGCACGCGGTAAATTTAAAGGATTTTGTATAATTTAAGCAAATCTCCGGGGTAAGAGAAAAGAACTTTGCGAGATAAAAGTAATTTTTAAGTACTAAAATTTACGAAAGTAAGAATCAGGGTCCAAGCATGGAATATGTACTTATATTTTTGCCGCACTTCTTTTTTAGATGAAATCGTGTTTACTTTCTGATGATATTTACATTATTTTGTAAGTAAAAGGAGGATTTTGTAATAAAAGGAGCAGAGTGCAATTTTGCAGAATTATGTAAGCAATGTTACATGAATACGTAAACGTTAGAAAATTTTCTATCAGGGTAAAAAGAAATAAAAAAGCGTAGAAGGAGAATCTCTTGTGAATTGTTAACTTTTACATTAGTGAATATGGAAGGAAAATGTCAGTGTGTTCAAGAGACTATATGTATCATATTAAAAAGATTATACGTTAAGAACATAAATGTTAATGTTATCACATTAAGAACATATTGTTATCACATTAAGAACATGTTAAAACAACATGAGACACATTCAGCGATTTGTTTTCAATATTAGCTGGAATTTACTTGTACATGATGAATTTTGTATGTAGGTCGCACAACAGCTTTAATTTAATTACGCGAATGCTGAGATCTAATTGTAAGAAGAAGAAGAAGAAATATTTTCCTCTTTTCTTCTACTTTTCCGAAATAGCATATCCCCGGGAAAAAGAGAAATGTAACTTTCCAAACTACTTAGATTTTAGCATATTTAGTCATGGCAATAATTTAGCATTAATGGCATAATTTGTGCAAAAATGCTTCCGTACGCGCAAATTATTCCAATGTACTAAGAAATGATATTCGGTACTTATGATTAATAGCCTTTTGGTACTTACAAGATTTAAAAAATTAGAATAATAAATTACAACTGCAGCTAGGTCACTAATTTTTAGATTATTACAAGATCTCAAAACAAGTAAATCTTTTTGTTAAATGACACATGTAGAGATATGTAGAAATTTTTATGCATGTAAATATAATCAGAAAATTTTATATCAGAATTTTGAGTGAGATGAGAAAAATGTCAAAAGAGACCTTTATTTGAACTAACGACTTTTATATTATGTATATATAAATTAAATACAAGCCTCTGTATGAATATACAATTGATAAAAGTTATATTACTACGGCAGCAGTGCACACCGTAATTTTTCAGATTATTAAATGGTTCGGTTGAAAACTTTGTTTTTAATTGTATAAAATGCGCAGTGAAATACTCTTGTATTCTCTTTCATTGTGCACAAAATTGTATAAATTGGAATTCCGTGTACAACGAATTATAAATTTCGTCCGTAGGGTAGTCAAGAAGGTATGAAAATATAATATTATGTTCTAATCCTCTCAAGATTTCCAGCTTTTTCTTACATGGTATCCCATATGCATTTTGTGAATAAAACTATTTTAGTAGTATAAAACACGTTTAATTAAGTATAAAATGTGATTAGTTTTATCCATTGATTAATTAATTAATTTATATCTATTTTTATTAATGCAAATTAACTTTAATCTCGGTTTAACGTTTTATCTTTTTCTAATTTTTATAATGGAGATTAAAGTTAATCTACATTGGTTAAAATGGCTATAACATAGCTAATTTCATTCCGTTCCTCCACTTTTTAGCATGTAGAATTAATTTAATTATATTTAAAGAAATCCGTAATACGTGTGCTAAGAGATGATTCGCTTTAATATATTACGATTATATAAGAATTTTGTTTAGGCATCAATTTTTTAAAGATTGCTATTATATTACAATAATTAAATTTAGAATTAATGATTTTAAAAGTTAGATTTAGACTTATTACACAATATATTAGACATTATATTTTAAAATTAAAAATGGTGCTAAAATTTTTCTGCATTCATTCCTACCTGGGTACCACGGTGACACTTTGGATTTGCGTTAGGAGACACCACACCATCGTTGCACAATAGTTGTGTGCAACATGCATTTGTAGCTGTTTGTAGCGGCGCAACCCGCGCAACGCCGCGCCGCTCCCGCCGAAGACCAGGCAGACCAGCTGATCCAGAATCGCGATGGCCGCTGCGAAATGATGAGTTCAATGGCGTGACGAGGAGTTCATTCGAGCAAATGTCCAGCGAAACGAGCTAGCCGCAAACGATTCATTTCACGCAGGAAGAATGGCGGGATTAGAGGGCTACGGGGGGGATGTGTACAGAGGTCGGCCTGCCAGATCGTGGGAGGCAGGGCCGTCATATCAGCAGAGGTACTACGGTCGAGAGGTTATCCGTCCTCTGGAGATACCCAGCATTCATCCCCTGGCGGAGGACACGCCGCCGATCGTCGACGATGGTGAGTCCTCGCTTTCGTCATCGACAGAAGTTTCATTTGTGCGTAAAAAAATCTCTATGTACTTCCGTAAATATATTTAGCTTGACAGAAAGATTGACTTGTTTTGAAAGTCTATAATAATCTAAAACGTAGTCCTTTATGGCTGTTATAATTTATTGCTCTAATTTTTTAAACTCGTTTTTTTCAATCAGTTTCTCATTTTCTAATATTGTAAGTATCAAAAAGCTATTAATTATAAGTATTCGTTCTTAGAACTGTGGAATGACCTCTGTACAGAAGTATCTTTGTGCCAGGCAGTTCACAGGAAGCTTGGTTAATCACTGTGATCTATAAACTCGTGACTCGTATGTATTTGAGACGAACTTGCCTTCTTCCAGACTTCGCCGTGAACAAATACGTTGGGCTGGGCTGTGGATTGGCGAGCTTGATCACGGGAAACCTGCTGATCCACCCGTTTGTGGTGTTGCGAAGACAATGCCAAGTCAATCCAGGCGCGACCAAGTATCACCTGATGCCCATAACTCTAGTACCCGTGATAATACGTTTGCACCAGACCCAGGGTATAAACACACTGTGGAAAGGGATTGGCTCGGTCCTACTTGTGAGAGGCATGACATTGGCCGTCGAGGATCTGATTTCGAAGATCACGCCATGGCAAAAGTAAGACGTTCGTCAGACGGACTGCCTGACGGTCTGTAACGTGTCTGCGATAGTTGTCTTCTCGTTAAAACTAAACTAGCTTGATTTCAGGAAGATCACTTGTAACAGCTCGATGAAAGCATTCGGCCAACACATCCTCCTCAAGTGGTACATACTCTGCTAATTGAAATCGGCGTGAATAAACTCCAGCGAGTTACTAATCCTCAATCTTCGTCGTATGTTGCAGTATCTCCATAGGTATAGTTACACCTTTCTATTCCGCGTCGCTCGTGGAGACCGTCCAATCCGAGATTGCATCCGAATGTCCCGGTATCTTGGACGTTTTCCGAGACGGCGCGATCCGCCTGCTCGATGTATGCAATAAGGGTAGACTCATTCCGATCTACGCTCTTGTGCCACCCACTATAGTTTACGGAGTATCGAAATATCTTTTCACTCTTGTTGTGAAAGGGGTTACTAGTCGGATTATGCACGTCAGGCATAAACATACGCAAGAAGCAAGAGTACGTATCTGGTTTCAAATGCTTCGGAGAGCAAGATTTACATGTAGATGTATCTTTATACATGTTATGCTGTTTTAGGGCGCGTACAGTAAGGACTTGCTCGCCGAGAGCGTCCTCCAGGATATAGAGACGCATTCAATCCTTGTTTCGATGTGTGCGGCCGATATCGTGTTTTATCCTCTCGAAACTGTTATACATCGGTTACATCTTCAGGGCACGCGCACCATCATCGACAATCTCGACACCGGCAGAAGTGTCACGCCGTTATTGACTGGATATAGCAGCGCGGCCGATTGTTACCGCACGATAATCTCGACCGAAGGGCCACTTGGCTTGTATAAAGGATTCGGTGCTCTTGTTTTGCAATTCGCAGTACATTTCATGGTTCTGCGTGCGACAAAGTGGCTCCTGACAGAACTGGGCACGATGCTGATGCCGAAACCTAAACCGATAAAGCCGCAAAAATCTCCGTACTATGATGAAATATAAAGGAGACCTGTAACAAAAAATGTAACATATACAGAATTACTTATTTGTCTTGATTGATTATCATATATAAGATATAAGACAAAGAATCGAATTTGTAACGAAAATAATTTCTAAGCACGCTCTTCGATGATTTTAATTATGAATTATAAAATAAAAATGAATTAAGATTTCGCAGATTAGAGAACCTTTATGTTTTCCATGCAGCTGATATAAAATTTTTCGTGACTGTGATCACGCAAATTTTCTACATTGTACGTTTTACAATGATTCGAATTAAAATAGAAAAGGAAATAGAGTTCTACATAAAAATTCTTCGAATGTCAAGTATAAAATTTGTGAAAAATCGACAATATTTGTAGATAGTCATTCTTGTACGATATAGTCATTTTCAGTAAGTACCTCTAATATCCAGAGAAATATAATGTGATGTGATTTATGTAACTTTATTAGATATGTAACATAGTCCATTTCAATGAATACTTTCTATACTCGGTGAAATGTAATTATGTGATGTGACCTATGTAACTTTATTAGATTATGTTGACATATGTTATAGATTGTTTACAAGGTAAATAAATCGAATTGATATACTTCAATTGTATGTTATAGATTTATTACAAATACACAATTGTTCTATATAGGACATCGTATCACTGTGAATTCACAGAGAAGAAAAAATAGAGGGGAAAAAATTCTATGCAAGTGTCTTCACTCCATGTTATTATTTTGCACAGCCTGGTTTTTTTTTTCTTCTTTTGCGCCGTTTTAATCAGTAAGTAAATTAGCGAGGATGTATATATTCTATAATCAAATTGATTAATTGTATAATTCGCACAGACCTTTCTTTTCACTAATCTACTATACTATGTACAATATATTACACATGAACACTTCTACCTATTCTGTTTTGACATAAAAATAATCTTTATAATTTTCACTTTCTTCGTCGTCTCTTGCAACTGACGTTTTCCCATTATCGGGAAAAACGACTGCTAATGTGTTTATTAAAATTATTCCGCTACAAGAATGTTCTTTTTTCTGAATTTTTCTTAAACAACGCGTAACAATAGTGATCCTTTTACAAACAATTCTGGCAATATATGAAAATTTATTATGTGGAGTTATATTAAAATTCTCTTTATTATACGGCTTCTTACAATTTCGTATTTAATTAATTGAAATTTTTTGCTTCCATTTGCAATCTTAAGCCAGTCCATTTAAACAATTTACATCATGATGAAAGTTTGTTTCACCGCGTCAAATGTATATCATTTATGTTGCTAAATTGGTGATGCTGATATGATTGAATGCGTATATATATTTTAATTTCTTTAATTTCTTTATGATATTCTGCTATTAGATACGAATGCATATTACGCCGCTTTACTTTCGATGTTACCATCAATAAATGCATGCAGGATGCAAAACTCGATTGGATGTGGAATGCTATTATGTATGATTTTTTGACTTTTCCTGCAATATACGAATGAATTAAACGATACAAAATTTATTTACATTTTTACCATTGTCAAGTAAGAATTAGGTTTGTATAGTTTCATTATTCAGACGCTTTTTACTTTTATGCGACACTTTCTCTTGGAAGAGGCAATGCATGTTCCAAATAAGCAAAATGCAAGACACATGTTACTTACAATTTGCAATATTATTCTTACTATGAAATCAAATAGTTATCTTAAATATATTGGCATTCATGTCTATATTACTGTTAGTCTGCAACAAATGTGGTTTTATTAGAAAATGGCTTTTAAGATATTTTTCAGGAACAAAAAATATAAGAAAGAAGGAGGAACATGTATTTACATATATATTCCCCCTTATGATACATTAAACAATATATATAATAGTTTAATAAACAATATGATCAATATTGTACATAATATCCAAAATCGAGAGAAATTTACTATTTCTCTCGAAATAGTAAACAGTTATAATTTTAGAAATATTCTAAATATACAAGTTTTGAAAACTATGTATGCGTTGTTCTAATATTTTGTTTTTACACGAAATGATTATATTAAAAAATATATTATTATTCCTTTATATAAAATAAAATAATTAAAATAGCAAATAATGCGAATGTTCTATTTAATTTTCGCCTAAAAATTGTCCATCTATCTATAAGGGAGCAATTATACCAAAGTGTCGCATTCTTTAATTATTTGTTAATTATGTACATGCTGCGCTTGCTGAATGTCATCATCATTGCTATCGTCTCGTTTCACATATTGTGGCTTGTCAACGCCTTTTACGCACTGTTCTGTAATGTGAACGGACACTATGTCGCTCCCGGGTACTTCGAACATGGGTTCCAAAAGCAGCGATTCCATTATCGCTCGCAAACCCCGCGCTCCCGTTTTTCTTTCCATTGCTAAAGAGGCAATTGCATTCAGTGCGTGTACGTCGAATGTCAGATCCACCTGCAATTTTTTACAATTTGCTATTAATAACTGCTACGATTTAAAACGACAAATTCATTTTATGATTCACACTACCATGAAAAGAAAATTATTAAGCTGTACCTTGTCCATTGAAAACAACATCTGATATTGAGGAATGATGGCATTTTTTGGTTCGGTGAGAATTCTCGCTAGCATGTCTCTGTCGAGGGTGTGGAAAGGCACAAGCACGGGGAATCTACCAACAAATTCAGGTATCATCCCGAAATCAATGAGATCTCTGGCTTCCACTTGCTGCAACAGCATGTCTTTCTCTTTATTATCTCTCTCGGTGGAAGGTGACATATTGGCGACATCGGCCAAAGTCGCTGCTCTTCTGCCCGGGCTCTCGACCGCGGGCGTCGCGCCAAATCCGAGATATTTTTCCGATTTGCGTCGCGCTATCAATCTGTCCAAACCGCTATAGGCGCCCGACGCAACGAAAAGAATATTCGTAGTGTCCACTTGCAACATTTCCCCGCGCAACTTTCTCGAGCTATTCCTTTCCGGAACGTTCACAATCGTTCCCTCCAACATCTTCAGCATTCCTTGCTGCACACCTTCCCCGCCCACGTCACGCAACTGATGGATCCCAGGGATAGCACCGATCTTGTCGACCTCGTCTAGAAAAACGATGCCCATCTGAGCACGATCCACCACGTAGTTTGCGTCCTGAAGGAGTTTAGCTATGACACTCTCTATGTCCTCGCCGACGTAGCCGGCTTGCGTCAGAGTGGTGCAATCACAGATGGCGAACGGGACGTCTAGGCATTGCGCTATCGTTTGCGCAAGTAACGTTTTACCGGAACCCGTAGGCCCGAGTAACAGTATATTACTCTTCTCCAGCTTCAGCTGATGCTGCTTGCTGTCTAGTATAGCTGATCCAGGAGCCGACTGACTGCTCGCCTTCTGCTCGCCACCCGGATTGACTGTATGCTGAAACCCGACCCCTGGATTTCCAATGCCTGATATATGCAGTAAATCTGCAGCAAAGAAAAAAATTTTACGATAATCGCATGAAACAATATATTTTTCTGAGGGATTTATGGAAATATTGCTATATATTAGATCGCAATCTGCTTCAATCGCTGTTGCAAGAAATCATTAATTCAATTAGTTTTAAGTTACTATCAATGTTAAATTGATAAATTCTGTTTACGATATACAGATTGCGCCATACTTTTCTGAACAATTTATAACACTGGGGCATTGCTATTTACGTGGTTTAGGACCTCTGTGAGTAAAGAGATGATTTGTCTCCTGAGTGCTGACCGGATTTACGTTAGTTTGCGTCTGCGAGTTTTGGGTCGGCAGATTATTGTAAATCCGCTTGTAATGATTGTAAACAGCAACACTTAGCACCTTCTTCGCATATTCCTGGCCCACAACGTGTTTGTTTAAATACTCAAATATCTGAAAATATTGTATCATATTTTCCTGTCCTGAAGCTAAAGCAAATACAAATGTATCTGATTTTACTTAGAAAAAAAGTTTATTTGTCAATTTCTACCAATTTAGATTAACATTAATCTCGATAACATACTTTTCATCCTTTTCTCATTCCAAGAATTAGAAAAAATAATTGAAATTGAGATTAAAATTAATCTACTCTGGTTAGAAATGGATCTAATCAAATTAAACAATCGGAAGTAAAATCAATTACTTTTTTCGGAGGTGGAGGCGGCTTCCTGTAAAACCCTTGCTTGCCATCTTCCGGCCTGAGCGCCTCCTTCAAACTTCTCTTCGAGTCGATCTCTGACAGCACAACGAAGAAATGATGACATTTCTCGCACTTGACGAATCTCGTGGATGCTGTGTTATTTGTAAAAATGGTAGACACTGTATTAGAACGTAACATTAGTTATAAAGATAGATGTAAGATCTTAACATAAATATAAGCATGAAGGATCTTTCCTGTTATATGTTGATATTTCACCTATATAAGATATCTATTAATATAATCTATTATAACATATAATATATATATTATCCTTCACAAAATTACATATATAATATGTAGTACATATTATATAATGTGACTTATCCTTTGATAAGTCACATTATAATATATATAATATATATTATAATATATATTATAATGTAACTTATTGGAGAAAAACTGGGACGATATAATAGGAGAGATCCGTGAGTATTCGCTTCGACAACATTACAATCTTGTCTTCAAACTCCTATTCAACAACGTTCTGCTTACAGACGAACGTTTCGACGTGCGTGCAGGGATCTCCACACTTGGGACAGGTGAGCGTGTTCTTCTTTCCGCCGCCAGTGCCATTACTCGAACCTCCGCTGGTCGAGACGGTGTCTTTGGAGGGCGGCGTGGGCTCTGTCGGGGCCTTGCCCAGGCTGCCGCTGACCATCAAGCCTCTGCTGGCCACGACGACTCGGACGATTTTGTGCACTGAACAATTGCAAGCGGTAATCTCATGTTAGATCTCAACTTATCTCTCGCTCGCTCTGTCGTCGCCGTCGCGCCTGACAATCCCAGCTGTTCGTTCGAGACAGGCAGGGGCTGTTTACAAGCTCACCGTGATTGGTGACATGGTTGGGGGCGGCTAGACGGCCCGCGCTGATCAGACAGCAACGCACGCAGCTCATGGTTGACGATGGATCCTGGTGGGTCCGTGAGACGCGGGGATGACGGGACCTGGACTACCTGCGATGTTCCGTGCGTTCGGATCTAAAATCAAAGAGGTATTCCTTTGCGTACGACCATATTGCTGAATCGCCACCGTACGTGGCGCGAGGCTGACGGCCAATAGCCGCGCTCGCGCTAGGTTTGCGAAATAACGCCGCGGCGGCGGAGTAAACAGCCGCCGTTTGCTCGCCGAAAACACAAGGAAGCAGAGAGGCGCGAGACCCACGTTCGAGCGTTCCCGTTCTACGTCCCGAGGAACTCGTCGTGACTTTGATTCCGGAGCGGCTCGTCGGAAAACTCACGCGGAAAATCCCGAACGCGGCTCTCCAAGCGGGGGTGACCTACGTGACAGCCGAAATCCACGGCATCGTCACCGCGACGTTGGCATCGCGCGACACGCGCAAGGACGATAACACGGAGAAAAACAGAGATATATCGGAGGCAGGAGAGAGGGGAGGGGTGGGGAAGAGAAAGACAGATAGGAAAGACGGGGGAGGAGGGGGACAAACGTCCCTGCGGATCACCGCGACGTATAGGTTGGGCCGCGTACACTCGACCGCGATCTTACCCGATTTGACGACGACAAGAAAACCCGAGCCGTCGACGGACGTCAATGCCGCGGACGCGAACGCGGTGCAACACCTCGGGAAAACATGCGTGAGCGCCCCCCCCGAGAGTCTCCCCACACGACGATGCTCGCGCTCTCTCGCGCGACCTCGCGGAACTAGCTCTTCGCGCGACCTAGACCTTGGACGTGTGTGTCCACATGTTCGCGAACTACTACTATAATTATTATACTACTATTTTTACTATTATTACTCGATTTTGCATATTAAAACTACCTCACGAAGGACGTCGAGTTTTCATGAAAGGATCTGTTGTTTGATGATATTTTACGGAGAAAAGGAAAGTAAATTGAATGTGAAGTGAAGGGGAAATGAATGTTTTCGATTTTTTGAGTTTTTAAAATCGTTATCATCCACGTGGCTGATAATCGAGATAGAAAAAATGCAGCGTCATGTATATCATATCATTGCATCATCAATGCTTATATTTGTAAAAAAGACATTAACAGCTCATAATATAATTCTAATTTTATAATATATTATCTTATTGCTTCATAAACATGTACATTTAAAATTCGATAATATTTATAATTTTAATTTTAAATTGCAATGTGTTTTATTATTATCATTCAGATTTGATTATCCATCGAGTGACAAAAGGATTTAGAGAAAAGGATTTTCGTGACAATACGCAATATTAGTGCGTCAGATATATGCATGTGTGTATTTTTATTTATGAAACATATATACAATAATAAATCAGAAATATAATACTGACTGAATGAGACAAAAATTAATTAGATATTCGTTATTTATATCTACAGTCGATAATATCGATATCTTTAATTATCTTCGCGCTTTTGGATTCTTATTGATAGTCATATTTTCCTAAGATTGTTTTTTAACAATCTAGATATGCATGATAATGAATTGTGAATCTCATTATCACATCGCGAACTAATTATTAAAATATTTAAATCAACGCTCGATAATAGTCTTCAGTTATCTCCGGGTCCAAAAAGATGGTCGCATGAATTTGTAGGGCTGGCTACTTTCAACAATACTTCGCAGTCAATAATTTAGGCCTAAGAAAATTATAATTCCTCTGCAATTGATAAAAGATTTATTAATTAAAAGTAAAAACTGTAAAGTCGACTAGATTAATTAATATAATAAGTTTTCCAACGCAATAACAGCAAACTCATTGAATAAATGTTATGCACGAATTAACACGAATTGGCAATTTGTAATTTTGATTTCTTTTAAAAAACATCACTTTGCTTATACTCGCTAATTTCACTCTGAAAACGAAACAGATACATAACTAAACTGAAGAGAAAAAGAAGACAGTTGAAAAAGTTTTGCTAGGAAAAAATAAATTTAATTTGCGTCAATCAGTAACCAACTTCAGATGAAAGGCGCGAAATATATATTCGTAAGTGGCCGGTTTTTCCAACTTTTTGGTAAGCTAACCAAAATGAAATCATACGTCTGTCTTTGTTTCATCTTCAACGTAGACAAGTTCAGATATATGATTTAATTATTTAATTAACTTACCAAGAAGTTGGAAAAGTCACAGCTCTAAGAAACTCTTATGAAACTCTGTGTGGTCAAGAAAAAAAATTCGAAAACTGAAGAATCCGAGTTCACCGGCCTGTTCACTTTCGCTTGATGATAAATTATGTTCAATTTATTGGTGGACAAGGAATTACCAAGACCCACCTTCCAAAAAATTTAGCGCACGTGCAGCGTTACTAAACAAAAAAATAAGAAGACGTATTGTTTATAGATAACCTCTTGTGTGTTATAATCTAATGTGTATATTTTTGTGTATGAGAACCTATTTATTATAGCTTACCAAGAAGTTGGAAAAATCGGCTCTAAGTTGAGCGTGCAAAATCTATCATTTTACTTGATGTAAGATGAAAGATCCATGACACATAATGTTTTTATCGTTTATCTAACAAATCTATTTGCGCAACATTCGTGCCCACGCCTTTTCCATGCCTGCGCATTAATCTGCATTAATCGATTATTCAAAATTATTTAAAAAGAGAAAAAAAAACCATATCGCGAGAATCGATCTGAGAACGATAATACACGTGAAATGCGGAAACGTTCACGCCACACCGCACGCGGCCGGGTGACAAGGAGGAGGAGGAAAAAAAAAAGTCAAGGCTCTCCTGTCACAGTTGTGTAAATACACCCACAAATAAATACGCCAACCCATACACGCACACGCGCATGTGATAAAACTGCGCGCGTATCCCAAGGATACCACATTGCCGCGCTATCTTCCCTTATCGATGGACGTTCCCGGCGTCTTTCGGCGGAGGTGGCCTTTGACGACTTTGACCCTTTGATGTAGCCGAGATTGGAGGTAAATTCAAACCGATCCGCGCGCGCGCGACGCGTCTTGGCCGTCTAAACCGGGCGAGATAAGGCGCGATAACGCCGCGCTGTCCGATAACAAATAATACACGCCATGAAAACACCGTGGCGTCGCGAAAAAGTCGCGCGGCTGACGCTCGTGTAATAACCTATACGACCGCGCGCGCGAGACGCCGCGTTCAATACGTTGATTCTTCCCCGACGATACTTATCGGACGAACCGCCGGCTGTTCCGGTCGATACGGATTAGATAGCGGCCGGGCGAAATTAGTCTTATCGGTTTTTGTACGTCGAAAATATCTTTGGTCTTATCGGAATGGTTATCGGCCAATTACACAACTCGATGATCCCAAGGGTGCTCTATTGCGTATGCATTACAGAAAATTTGGAGAAAGCGGGCCACGCTGCGGATACAGAGGTAATTGAGGCGCTTCCGCTTGTTGGGGAGAAGTTACGTTGATAAATACGCCGACCGGACTCATTTTAAGAAGGCTCTATTTGGCCTGTTCAAACAACCTCTGGTACCATGGCTTTCCGTTCGGTAAACACTGGCGACAGCAATTTGGATAGCAAGATCATCGAATGGTTGCACTGGAATAAGGTATGATATTTATGCTAATGTAGTCAGTGAGCGTATTTAATTTTCAACTGATAATGGTTGCAATCAGTAGAAATCAGTAAAAAAAAAAAAAAACAGTTGGTTTCTATACTTAACCACCGTGAAACTAATGCCTGTATTCATAGGCTAGTATTCATAGTCAGTAGGCTATTCATTCATAGGCTAGTATTCATATTCATTCTTATTTCAAGATCGTTTTCGGTAATGTCTTGAGATGCTAATTCGGTTCTGTGATTGGTTTAGAATCATATAAGACTGTACTTAAGATGATCTTAAATATAAGAACTGACTGAATACTGGCCATAGTCAGGCCTTATATTTAAGGGCTCCTTAAATTCATTTTTAGATATTCTGTAGCCAATGAAATGATCCGTAGAGCATCTAAAGATAAATTTAAGGAGGCCTTAAGTATAAGTTCTAACTATGAATACAGACATAGAAGCAAGAATTAATTATATTAAGGAACAATTAATCATTTTCCAAATAGCACAGATGATAATCTTATATAATTTACATTTTTTAATTCTTTATAAATGAGAGTACTGTGTTCCAAATAAACTCAAAAGATATAAAGATAAAAGAAAACCTTTTGAAGAAAAGGATAGAAGAATATAAAAAGAGTTTCTTCTGTATCTGAAAAAGAGCTTAGAATTGATGACATAAAAGCAAATTCTTTTTGAACACTTAAGAATATTTTTAGAACAGAAATGGGATGGAAAAAGAATTTATTTTATAATTTGGAAATTTGAAAATTATTTCCAGATTCTCTGTGCTATCTGGATTACTAAGGTGCTTTTTCTGTTGAACTCAATGAGTTATTCCATAATAAACACATTCAACTTATATTATAATTGTGTAAATTTTTTGCGCTTGATGTAGGATTCAAAAGCAGAAGCTGAGATATATGAATATTTGGACAAAGAACAGATTAAAATATTAGCCAAGTTGTTCCTTAAGAGACTTGAATTTGGAACTGCGGGTCTTAGAGGTCGTATGGGACCAGGTTACAGTCAGATGAATGATTTAGTCATCGTGCAGACTGCTCAAGGATTAACGAAATATTTGATGGATACGATATTTGATGTTGCGCAGAAAGGTGTTGTGGTAGGATACGACGGCCGTTACAATAGTAAAAAGTGAGTAATTTAATTTATGATGTATTACAATCCAACTTATAAGACCAAGAATCTGTTAATTTTTCAGGTTTGCAGAGTTAACTGCTGCAATTTTTATAGCCAATGGTATTAAAGTCTATTTATTTTCCACAATCTGCCCCACACCGTTTATACCTTACACTATCTTGAAATATAAGTGCGCAGCCGGAATCATGGTGACCGCCTCTCACAATCCCAAAGATGATAATGGATATAAAGTTTACTGGGAGAATGGGGCGCAAATTATTCCACCGCATGATAAGAAGATCCAAAGCTATATTCTTAATAATCTTGAACCGCTTGAATCTTCGTGGGATGTAAGCCAGATCTACGAGAGCTCTTATTATAAAGACCCAAAAGATGATATTATGCAGCATTATTATCGAGACTTGAAAGATAATGTCTTGTATCCTGAGGTTAATAGAAACACCACATTAAAATTTACCTACACTGCCATGCATGGTGTCGGGGATGAATATATGACTGCTGCGTTTGAAGCAGCAAATTTTAAGGTAGCATATTGATGTTAAAAACACTTTTAAAAAAAACAGACGCACTTAACATAATATTTATCCGTTTTAGCCGTTTATAACAGTGGAGGAGCAAAAGCTACCAGATCCAGAATTTCCTACCGTGAAATTCCCGAATCCAGAGGAAGGAAAGAGCGCTCTAGATCTCAGCATAAAGCTAGCAAATAAAAGCGATTCGTCTGTAATACTCGCTAACGATCCTGATGCCGATAGACTTGCATGCGCAACGAAGACAGAGAGGTTCGCGAACTCGTAATAAATTTGTACTTGAACTGTGATAACAAACAATAAAAATACATTTGATGATCTTTATAGCGGAGAATGGCACGTCTTCTCTGGAAACGAACTTGGCGCGTTATTGGGTTGGTGGATGATTCATATTAGTCAAGTGCTGCATCCCGACGTTGATATGAGTGAAACATACATGTTAGCATCTACTGTTTCTAGCAAAATTCTAGCTTCAATGGGTAGGAAAGAAGGTTTTAATTTCGAAGTTGGTATATTTAATTTTATAATATATATCTACATAACAAAAATAAGATAAAATTTTAAGTCTAATAGAATATTTCCCTTTTCGACAGGAAACTTTAACGGGTTTTAAATGGATGGGCAACAAAGCTATAGAATTAATTAAGGATAACAAGGAAGTCTTGTTTGCATATGAAGAAGCTATAGGTTTTATGTGCGGTTCTAAGGTCTTGGACAAGGATGGTATTAGCGCAGGTGTACGTGTAGCGGAATTAGCAGCTTATCTTGAAACGATAGGATTGACTTTATCTGATAAACTGGAGGAAATATATGAAGAGTACGTTACCTTATATTTAGACATCACGTCTAGACGGATTTTAATGCAAATTGATTAATAAATTCTACATATTTTATGGAATATAGATACGGCCGTCATATCAGTGATAATTCATATTGGATATGTCATGATCCAGATATCATAAAGGCAATATTTGAACGACTGAGGAATTATTCGGGCAAACCGGATACAGTAAGTATTTCAATTTTTATTTTAAAAGATATTTTTTTCATCTAAATAAAATTTTGAATGCTTGCATGTAAATTTGTGCTAGTTATCTAAATTATCTGTTCATTTGCACTTTAACCTGAGGTATATTTACGCAACAAAACATGTTACATTAAAAAAAAGGAATAAATTTTACAAAATTTAATATATAAATTTAATATCACATAGTATATAATTACGTCATTTAGAAAAAAGTCACTTGAGACGTTTGTAATAAAACCTGCCTGACGAGTACATCTAATCGCAATACAGATTAGCGAGAATAGATATCTTTGAAGTAATATAAAAAGTCTGATGTAGAGATATAATAGATTATATAAGGCTAGTTGCCTGTTGAAAGTATACCAGTGAGCGCCGTTTCATAAACGACTAATGTATTGTAAATTGTGTCTAATGGTATATGCTAGCAAGGTCAACAAGTATACGTGATGCATGAGGTAGCATAAATGGACTAACCGCTTTGAAAGTGTAATAAAACTGATGCGCCGATGTATTTCTGCATGTGTCATCCTAGGTGACAGTTGTGACGACAATGGCGCTTTATCGCTGTGATAAAATAATAAATACGATGTGAAGTGTAAAGTGGTGCGTATTGAAATAATTGTTATTCTTATCAAAAATATCAGAAAGCGTTTCTGTTTGGATTTATACATTGGTGCGCAGTTTGTTTTTTATACTTAATGAATTTTTTTGTGTTGTAGTGCATTAATATGTTTGGCGTATATTAATCAAGCAAAATTATTTTTAACAGAATTTGCTTAACTGCATTTCTCTTTCTTTTTTTCTTTTACGTTTTCTGCTGCTTGTTAAGATGACAAAAAACAATATTTACAACAAGTATGTAAATGTGGTTGTTATATCATTGACGCTACTGCCTTCTGTGCTTCTTGCCGTTTTATTTATTCCAGTAGTACTATCGTTATATCATCTCACACCATTTCTTGAGGAAGAAACTGTTATAAACACGATGTAAGTACATTTGGAATGTTTGGAATTCTTTTAATCGCTATCTTAATCAGGCTATTAACATTGTTTCGACGTATAACAAATTCATTTGCATTTTTTTTTATCATTTCAGATACAGTAACGATAAAAAACATTAATGCACATAAAAATTCTTTATAAGACTTTAAAAACTTTGTCTTAATATTATAATAAAATTTTGTCTTTCGTTCTTTCTTTATCTTAATTTTTTTTTGTCTCGTGAAGATTCTTATGTACGTAATGTGTTTAATGGCAGTACCCAACCGGAATTCTTGAAGGAAAATACATAATAAGTGGCATTCGAGACTTAACGACTGGATATGACAATACGAAACCCGACAATAAAGCAGTTCTACCTGTATCGAAATCCAGCCAAATGATTACATTTACGTTCAAAAATGGATTAGTTACTACTTTGAGAACTAGCGGCACAGAACCTAAAATAAAATACTACAATGAATTATGTGGATCGCCTGGAGAGTAAGTTCTTCGCAAATGTTATGCAAGAACATTCGTTCTTATAACATTTACCTATTCTGCTTTATTTAATTATAATGGTACTCTATTTTAATACATTCTATAGCCTATTTTAAAATTGCTTATATGTATATATTAATATATATTCATCTATATATACATATATATACGCAATTTGAATTATATTTTATATATATATATATATAAAATTCATTAATATAAATTTAATTAAATAAAATTAATATTATCGCGTTATCTAATAAATTATTTTAATTTTAGAGATATAAACAAATTGAAAGGCATTCTCAACGAAATGGTATCGGCCATTGTAGCAGAATTCCTCCAACCAGAAATTAATGGACTTATCGCTCGCGAAGAATAAATTATCATAATTATATTACATGCATATATGATGTATACATATACACGTTTTTACTTAATGTTTAACGCATTTATGTTTTATCTTTAGAAATGCTTCGCAGTAAAATGTCTCCAAGTTTGCTCAAGTTATAAGTTTATTCAAGTGTTGTATATTTATCGTTACATCACTAAGTTTTTAATGCATTTGCACTGCATTGATTTAGTTATATTATAAAATGAAAATAATGTTTCTATTATAAGCCTACAATACAATAGAAAATGGCTGTGTACTTGTATATGTATATTACATACTGTTTTATTCGTTGTTAAAATTGTCGAGGGAAAGTTGACTACATGCGTTTATATATCTTTCTTGCTTCTACAATTACTACATCGAAACATAGTGTAAGAAACATAACATCTTGCAGTTCCATTATTTAAGAATTAAGGTACAAATGTATAAATTTGTTAAATAATTTCAATAATTGATTGAAATTATTTAACAATTATGTGGATTCATTTATTGGAAATTATTAAAATTAAAAATTTGAAGTTAAAGCATCTGGAAATATTTATTGACTGTATAAAACATTGTATAAGAATGTGTTATGTGAAATTCCGAAATAATTTACATCCTGTTGTAAATGATTTGTAGCAAAATGTGATTTGATATTTTGTAGTGAACTATATTATTTGACATTTTTATTTAACGTGAAACAAATTTGTTCAAGTTAATGATTCTTGTTTTAACATTTTATTATTATAAAATTAGTTAAAAAATATAATGTGTCGATAAAAGAGACTAACAAAAAAAAAATTTATCTCTTCCGCCGTTCAATGGTGCTTGTCATTCGTTCGGCCTAGAATTCCTTTAGCCTATTTTCGAAAACATCACCAAAGTACCTCTCTTCCCCTTCCATGTATTTTTTATCCTTTTTCGCTGAATGTTAAACAGGATAAAGGACATGTGAGAACACTCGAATAAAAATCTGAACGTAAACGAAGCTATTGAATTATAAAGCTGGGTTCCCGTTAGCAAGCATCTCGATAGCACATATCCACTCACATCGATCGATGCCTAGAAATTTTCTTGTAAACTACCAATCAGAAAATTTTATATTAAATTAGCCAATTAACGTTGTAGACTATCGGATCCAGTTCATTATAAAGTGATCAACAAATGAACCAAGTAAGATGTAATATAGTGTTATAAAAGATAAAGTATATAGAAATATAATATATAAAAAAACATTCATAATGTATGCTGTTGTAGTAATAATTTCTTAATTTTTTAATATTCAATATTTATTATAAGTTACATAAATTTTATAGAAAATGCCTAGCTGCTGTATATTTAATTGCTCGAAGGCCATTGAAAAAGATTTGCGATGGAGCAGTTTTCCATCAAACTTGCAGCGGAGGGCAATATGAATACTAATGTTCAATAACTCGTCAAAGTAGCGTCAACTAATTTGAGGGAAGTTCTCAATAACACATATCCACTCACACCGGCTAATGCCTAGACATTTTTTAGGTAAACCAATCAAAATTTATATTAATTTTATTTCATTATACATATATGTATATATATATATATATATATATATATATATATATACACATACCTATATATAATAATCCCGCTCAAATTTGATACCAATTAATTATTTATAATTCATAAATTCAATTATTCTGTATTCATAAATTAAGTATTCAATAAAATATCAAAATTAATACTTATTTAGATATTTTAATTCAAAAACTTTGTTTTTTGTTAACACAGCAACTTGCAATTATTTTTATGCTATGGAAATTATTATAAGAAGCTACCTACTTTATATTGAAAACAAAAATTATAATTTATTTATAAAATAATAACATTCTTAATTGCAAAAATAGTTAACATTTGTTACTCTGGTAATATTTTGGGAACTTGCTGTAATTTATTCGACAAAATAATGAAACGTTTTATTATAATTCGCCTTAAGATTGATTGTAAGGACTCTAGTCCAATCTTCTATGTCAGGATATTCAAAGTAACAACATCTGAAAATGTGCTTTTAAAAAATATAAATTAAATATCAGTATGTCATTTCTGCATTATAAAAAAATCTGCTAATGTATCTGGATGAAAAGTCTTATCTTATAATATCAATTCTAATTAATGAATAAAGTTAAAAAATGAATAAAAGTGTACTATAAATTTTACTAATATATTTTCGAAAAAACAAGATATTAATTTTATAATATATACACACACATATATATATATATATATATATATATATATATATATATATATATTTAAAAATGTAATGTGAAAATTGATAAAAGAATGTATCATGGTTTTATAAAAAAGATGTACTTGTCAACTGTCAAATCACGTTTAACGTACAAGTTCTCGTCCGATTACTTAATTCAAGCAACGTTGAGCGCGGTTAGTACTTAAATGGGTGACTGTTTGGGAACACCGCGTACTGTTGGCAATTTTTTTTATGGTTTTAAAGTTACTTATTATTTTTATTAATATTAATAATGAATTGATGTTATATTTATTAAAAAATACAATAAATATAAGATAGAAATTGATGAAGTATATCATCTTATAAGAAAGGTTTGTTAACAGTCAAATCATATTCAACATACAAGTTCTCGTCGTACTTGTTTCGGCAATACATATGCATATGTGTATACTAAAATTGAAATGATACAGAGATTAGCATGGCGCTTGCGCAAGGATCGTGAAGCGTTCTACATTTTTACGACAGATATAATATTATATCGGAATGTCAATTTGGATTCCAACGTCAAATTCCAACGTAATCATTCTACAATTTATAAACAAACTTACATCTGAAATAAACTAGGCATTTAACAACAATGCTTAGGTGCATGCTTAATAGATTTAGAAAAAGTTGACACAGTTTAGTTGGAAGAATTACTTTATAAAATAATAAAACAGAAATTTCCTAAATAAATTAAACTAATATGCAATATGGATTTCCGACAGATCACTGATAACAGCCAGCGGATTTTCATTTTCTTTTCTTCACGTTTTACTTGTTTGCCTTGCAATTTTTCTTCATTTTTTGCATTTTTAGTTTTAGCTTTTACTTTTTCTTTTTTATCTTTTGGAATTTAATATTTTATTTATGTGCTTTAAATTTTTTATTATTACGTTTGCTTGTACAATACAAAACAGCATTAAAGTGTAATTAGCGGAAGTATCTGTTCGAGTTTTCTATTATATCACAATCTATTACAAGATATCATATAGTAAATAATATAATTTTCTCCTGTATATTAAGAAAATTAATTTATTATGTTAGTTGACAAATCTTATTTGGATTATTCGAATAATCAAATTTTATCGTTTCATATGTATAGTATATAATTTACGTTTAAAACTCTTGTTGAAAATATATTAGTGTTCTAAAATTCATCACACATTTATCCAGTTTTAAAAATTTATTCATTAATTAGAACTGATATTAATTTAAGACTTTCTTATTCATATATCACGCGGGAAATACTGAAAACATTTAGTTCACATTTTCTGCAGGCACTCCTCCAGATGGCGTTATTAACACCGATACAAATTCACTCGTGGGAGTTTGTCGGCCCGCTCTATGTATCCCGCGAATGGCTTTCCGGTGTGTTGCGTGGTCGGTTATTTGTTATCACAATTCCCTCTCTGTGCACGTCAGTTATCCAGCGGTCGGTCCAGATCGGTCGTCGCTGGCGGAAGAGGGAAGAGAAAACAAACAAACAAGTAAATTCGGAGAGGGGTTGAATCGGCGGGAGTCATCGCGCCGGGAGTTCTCGCGCAGATTCGCTCGCTCTGGCACCGACACCCACGGGTGGAGCGGAATGACGCGGCCGCGGCTGTCACGCTCGTGAGAGCGGGGACGCGGAGGCCCGCGACGTGTCATCGCGCGAACATGTCCGCGCCGTCCCGGCGAGGGGATCGCGAGCAGAGAAAGTCCTGCTTGAACGCGCGCTATCCGCGCCCGTATCTCGGGGTCTCCAGGTATACATCGCCGCCGCCGCCGGGGGTCAAGCAACTCGGGGTGAGAGGGGAGCCGCCCCTTCCTCTCTCCCCCCCGCGAGCGACGCGCGTGAAGCGGTGTCGCCGCTCACCTCCACCGCATGATACGTGTGAATAACGATAATATCTCAACTTGCAGCTTCGCAGATAATATACGTCCGGAATGACACGAGGCGACCTGTGAATTGACGAAAACCGATAGCCGATTTTTTTGCGTACGCTCGATATTGACGTACCCTTTCGCACATCTTCGTATCTCCTTTTCTTTCTCTCCACGGTGAATTTATTATGGTATCATCATGACCACAATACCGCTGACTGATAAACAGCTTCATCAACTGGTGAGTCAAGAGATCGCGCTATATACGTTGGAATATTACAATTATCTCATATCCTGAATGAGTTGGGAATTATGTGGACGACACCGGGCGTCCCTTTTAAAAAAGTCAACGGGAAAACGTTGGCGTTGCCTAGATACTTTGACGGCGGAGTCCAAATTGATCATCTCTCTTGAATTTTATTGTGTAAACATGATTGTTTATTATTTATAGAGTATTAGCATTGGGAAAGCTGTAAACGCGACGGAAACGCCGGTCAAAGAGAAACATGTCCGAAGTATCCTTTTTCTAATTTAACATATGATAATTTACTTATAGCATTTATTAGTAATGTATATCCAAAAGATATACAATCAAGAGAGAAAAAGTTCCTTATAAACCACCAAATAGGTGCCATCATCGGTACATATCGAGAGAAGAGCGGCTGCATCTTCTGGACATATATGCTGAGGCAGCCATTGCAGGAGAATCAAATCGTCGCGTGGAAATTTTGTCATGTGCTGCACAAAGTATTGCGCGAGGGACATCCCCGCGTTATCGTCGACTCCCAGCGGTATCGCGGCAAGTTGGAGGACATTGGGAAACTCTGGCAACATCTCAGAGAGGGCTACGGTCGTCTCATACAGCTGTATACAAGACTGCTAATAACTAAATTAGATTATCATAAGCGAAATCCACGCTTACCTGGAAATTTGTTAGTAACGCCGGAAGAGCTCGAAGCAATTGGAGAAAATGATATTAATATATAGTGAGTTCTTCTAGTCTTTCTTGCAACTTTATCGAATATAACACGATAATATGTACGAATCATTTTTATTTTTTTAGCTTCCAGATGTCTGTTGAAATGTTTGATTATATGGATGATATTTTAAATTTACAACATGCAGGTACGTCAAAACACTGAATTCAGTATGTTAGATTGAAGGCAATTATTCTCCTACATTATCTCGCTTGCGATATGAATTTTCTACGTAGAGCAACATGCTCATTAAACTCTGTGTGTAATTGCAGTTTTTGGTTCTCTGGATTTATCACGCTCTAATTCGATGACGCCGTGCGGTCAGTGTCGACTCGCGCCTTTAATTCCATGTATTCAAGACGCCTCGCAGTTGTATGATTGCTCCGTGAAAATACTGTTTAAACTTCACGGCGCGCTCCCGGCGGACACGTTGACCGGACACCGCGATAGATTCTCGAAGCAGTTTCATGAGCTCAAGAGCTTTTACAATACTATCAAACACATGCAATATTTTAAGCATTTGATAGCAATTCCGTCGTTACCTGAGGTAAAGTCTTTAATTAATAATAATAATATACAAGAGAATTTATATATTATGTTACATTTCTTTTATATATATTTTAGAAACCACCTAACTTTTTAATACAAGCCGAATTGAGAACGTACGTCACGCCAATAGTGGTACTTCCGCCCGAAGCATCTATAGATTCCGAGATCGCTATAGAAAATCTTATTGATACGTCTGATGCGGGATCATTAACAGGCGATCAGTTGGATTCTGTGAATACACGAAATGGCTCAATATCACCCGATGCTCTTGCAGAAAGGTACAAGATTAATAATTTTTTTTTTATATTATTGTTTTGTCTCATTTCTCATAAATGAAAAACAGATTAGATACGGTAACATTTGCTATAATTTATTTTTTTATAAATATATACTCTTTCAGAGATAGCCTTATTGATCATTTGTATCAAGAAAACGTTCGTCAAAGGCAAGAAATAAATCATTTGTTAATGGACCATCAACAGATAGTTGCGGATTTTAGAAATCGCGTTTTAGAATTGGAATCGACTCTTTCTACTAAAGTAAGTGCTTATCTCATGCATTTTTAATTTTGCTTTGTTTCGTGAACTTATGTAAATTACATTATGTAAACATTTTAGAGTAATGAAATCGTAACGGAGAAGCAAACTTGTCAGAAATTAATGGAGGAAAACACGGTTACGTTAACAAAAGTCCAAGAAATAGAAGGTTGGTCAGATTTTAATTTATAATTTCTTTGTCTTTAACATTGTTAAAATTGTGTATGCTTTTAAGTAATTAATAATTTTGTTAAATTTTTCAAGGAAAGAATGAAGTCTTGGAGGAAAAGTTTAAGAAACTCAAGGATGTTTACTCAAAGCTGAGGGAAGAACATATCAGTTTAATCAGAAAGGTATGTATTTGAGATATCGGAGATAAAAAAAATATCTACTATGTTCATCATTTTATTACGAAATCATTATATATTAAAGAAAGCAGAACTAGACAAGGAATTGGGAGGAATAAAGATATTACGCGAGCAATCTGAACGTCGGACGGTGAAGGCGGAAGAACGATTGCAAGAATTGCTTCAAGGGCAAGCGTCGACAGAACAAGAAGCGCAGAGAGTAGCGCAAGCGCGCGAAGATTTGGAGGATGTAAGGAAGAAACTCGACGCTGTTCAAACTGAAAACCTGGTAAATTAAAGTTTTTAATTGACGCTTTAATTATTTAATCGCATCCGCTGACAAGAAAGTTCGTTACATTGTAGGCGTTAATAGCAAAAATAGACTTTATAACGTCTGAGAAAACGGCTTTGGAGGGGGATCTCCATGACTTGCTAGTACAAAAGGAGGAATTGGATTTACGAATAGTAAATTTGGAAGCCGATACCGAACGATTCCACAATCAAGTGAAAACGGACGCTAACACAGCTTTGTTTGATTTATTATGTGAGTAATAATGCAATTGAAGAAATATTTTTGCTAAAATTAGTTCATATATTATAAGATTATAAAGATTATTTGTGTTCCAGTGAACGCTATATCAGAGGCGGAATCTATCTTACATCATGCGATGCATACGATCGATAATCCGGCCATATCGGCGTTGACTTGCACACCCGATTATCTCGGAAGTTTATTGGAGCCGACAGAAAAGTCGTTTAATGACTTGGAAGAGGCGTACAACAATTATATACTTGATACAACGAAGGGGAAAGCACTAATTCGTACGGCTATACATTGCGCGTACTTTCTGGCTCTCTATCTGATATATGCAAAATCCACTTCGAATGCATCGACGGATATTGGTATAGCCGACAGTAAGTCTTTTATGACTGCATGCTAATGCTTTAAATATTTGAGGGCAAGATACTATGAGAACGTAGAAACTCTCGACAAAAATTAATACTTGTTATTGAACAGTTTAAAGTGAATAACGAAATATTTTGGAATGTAACCACTTTTTTAACGCTTTCTGTAAAATCCGTCGTACACTTGTAGGATTTGCCGATGAATGCAAACAATTAGGTTCGCAAGGTTTAATTATGTTGAGTTATATCAAAGAGAAGTCCTCAATGACCGGTGTGCAAATTGCAAATGTCAAAAGTCAATTACAAAAGATTTCGTCTCTCATAAATACGTTATCGACTACTCAGAACAACGTGGAAATTATCGGGACTTTAGTAGAAAGCGAGTTGCAGAGTATGGATAAAGCTATAGAAGAAACGGTTGCAAAAATACAGGTGCTTTATGCTAAAAATACTTGCAAGATAGAAAAAGAGAAACAGGAAGGCGAGATTTTAATAATTGGTCTCGTTTTACTTTTAATAGGATATGTTGGATAAATCTCGCGCGGCGGATTCGGGTTTGAAACTGAAAGTGAACGAACAGATCTTGGATTCCTGCACAGATCTAATGAAGTCTATAAGGAAATTAGTGCAAAAGTCTCGCTTGTTACAGAGAGAAATTGTGGGTCAGGGAAGGGTACGAGACATTTATTTTAGCAATTATTTAAAGATGCGAGCTATACCTTATATATTTAACTAAATAATAGATAATTGATATAAAAAGAAAGTACAATTGGAAATTTTATTGTTACTACTTCAGGGAACTGTTTCTGCTACTGAGTTTTACAAGCGTAATCATCAGTGGTCCGAGGGTCTTATCTCAGCGGCAAAAGCGATTGCTATGGGTGCAAATTTTTTGTTGTAAGTGCAAATCACCAAAGTATATCTGTCTAATAGGTTTTTTAAAATATAATTGCATGTATGCGTATCACTACAGAGAAGCAGCAGACAAAGTTGTGTTGGGTAATGGCAAATTCGAGCAATTGGTTGTTGCCTCACAAGGAATTGCAGCGTCTACCGCACAGTTGGTAGTCGCTAGTAGAGTCAAGGCTGATAGAAACAGTACCAATTTGACTGAACTCTCGAAAGCTTCGAGAGAAGTGACTCAATCTACGGCGAACGTTGTGGCGACTGCTAAAAGCTGCAATCATCTTGTTGAAGAAAACGGTATTTTAATTTAAGAACATATTAAATTATTATGCCGCATTAAATTATTATGCCAACGTTTCTCAATATTTCTATATTTCCAATTTTGCAGAAGATCTAGATATGTCTAATCTGAGTTTACATCAGGCTAAAAAGCTCGAAATGGAAGCGCAAGTGCGAATTTTAGAACTGGAGCAGGCTCTAGAAACCGAGAGATTACGTCTGGCCGCTCTTCGACGTTATCATTATCAGCTTGATGGGGAGAACGAAGCGTAAGCCGAGTATGGATTCGAGCTTCGATTAATGATATTTAATAAACGCAAAAATTGTATGTAGATAAAGAATCATAGCAATTGTATAAATTAGTCTCGACTCAACTAACCATCATAGAGATCTGTTTCTCATCATTAAAAACGAAACTTTTTATTCATTTATTGTCAGCATTTACGTATTATGCATGTTTCGAAAATCAACGATAACTTTCCGTCGTATAGAAATATATTAAATGTACTTTATCGAATGGCACTCGAATCTCGAATACGTTTATTTATAACCGTATACACTGAATGATTTATATAATTATTTTTTAATCTACTTCCAGAATTATTTTTTATATTGTCTCTTATTAAACGACGAGCGTTTATAAGATAAAGTACATTTTAAATTTAATGAGCAATGAAATTCAAAATATTTAATGCAAGTTTCTATTACATTTGGAGTAATTTTATAAGAGAGTCGTGTTTTTTCCTAAACGAATATATATATATATATTATATATATACATACGAGGATGATTGTATGTTAAGTGAGCCAATATTAGAGATGCCTGAAACAGAGATTTGCAAAGTTTGCTAACTCGTTAGATGTACTTTTGTTCTCGAATAGATGATTTTGTAGTAATTAATTTAGACTAAAACACAAGTTTCTATTACGTTTTCTCTACAATCAGTTTGATATCACGGAAGATTTAACGCCAGAAGAAGAAAGCTTAACATATAAAATTCCTCTAACAGTCTTACCAAAGTTATTATTTTATAAACAATTTTCTCAATAAACCATCAAGAGAGAATTAACCTGTGTGTTGTTAATTTTTGTGTAAGTCAGTATAGATACATACGATTATATAGTTTTCTTTTAATTTATTAATAGGAATTTTATTATCAAATAATATTTATATTGCTATTATATGTATAGATATCTATGTAAATTAATGTTGGAATAAGAAGTAAGAATTATTTTATTTGAAATTAAAGAAATAAAATGGTGAAATGCATTAAGAATAAGGAATGAATAGTGATGAAGAAAAGAATAATGATGATTAAAATTTTGAATTACATTAGTGTCTATAAAAAAATAGAAAATATTTTCGTATTAACATATCTTTTAGATTTCGTGTACTCATAGTTGGCTGTCATAACATGTAAGTTATATTTAATATTTTGTAATTTTTATTTCCTATTTCTTATGCTCAATGCATTGTACGTGATACCATTTCATTCTCTTGTTTTGAGGTAAAATAATTTCTAATTTCTATTTTTAATATTTTCTTCATTATGCGTAGGTCAAAAACGATGAGCTAATAACACAATATTAATTTTATAATTAGTTATTAGCTTGATAGTTCATAGGCATGTAAAACCTAAAAGCGGCCATCTCGCTTTAGCAGATACATTGTCCTAATGCACCCCCTGAGAAAGTGGTGCATGGTTTGTATCTATGCTACAGTTTATGTCCGCACTACTCATATCAGACATTGTCAGATAAGATCACTGAAATATACTTCAGTGGATGAGACAAAACATCTTATTCAAAGGAAAATTCGTTTCAACCATCTGCTGAAGATTTTGCGAATCTATTAAAATTAGCTATATGTTATATTATTTTATCGCCCTATTTATATCGCGCAATCTTATCCGTTATATTTGTTTCTTTTTTCACTGTATAAAAAATGACAAATTCATATACAAGAAATGGCAGCGCATTACAAAACTTCAACTCTTACAAAACATATTTTATGTATATACCATAAACAATGATTGAATAATTAATTTACAATAAAAAACTAAATGACGCATTTGTTCTTACCACAAAAAGAATTTGTTCATGAATTAAAGAAAAGAATATACTTTTCTTCTCGATTAAAATATATCTCACTGGACACACTCTCACTTTATATATTTGTAAACCAGTTGTTAAGAACTAACGATAAAATTTTTTTACTTTTTTTCGGAAAATTTACACTAAATTGTTTATTAAAAGAAACAAATTTCTATCCTTCATACTATTCGAAGAACCACAGAATGTGCATGCCGAATCAAAATGCCGATTCCCCAATTAAAGTATTGAGTATCATTTAATAGACTAAATGTACGTGTATTTATTTTATTAAAAATCTTATTATCTTATATATTTTTTTTTATTTTAATAAATCTTTACACTTTATATCTGATCTTTTATTTTATTTAATCTTTACAGGTCAAATAAAATAAAATTACAAAATAAATACATAAATTACAAAATGCATACAATTACGTTTGAGCAGCTAATGCACAAAAATGCGAAGTTAATTCTTGTAGCTGTCTTAATCCAGTCTTTAACGGTTCTTCCTTTAATTTAACACAATAATATATATCCAAAGGTGTCACATCAAATGCTATTCTCTCTGTGTCAGGCAAAAATGTATTTAAATTTTCTTGTAAAATTAGTAACGTCTGATGTTTTATAGAATCTTCAGTCTGCGCCAGTAACCTAATGACAAAAAAAATGTATAAATATATATAAAGTATTATAAATATAATTTAACATGACAAAACTATATCAGTACTAATAGATTGATCACACTATCAATCTGAGAGTAGTCACCTAAGGTAACTATGTATCACCTAAGGACTTTTGCATCCCAGCAGTGAAAAAATAAAGCTCAATAGTTTTCTTTATTGATCGAGAATCCATTCAATCTCTCTTTTTAATTTCGCTTTACGTTAAAATATTAAATCTCTATACACAATGGGGATGACGCGTGGCTCCGTGCTAACGCGAGTGATTAGTAACGGAAGGGTCCTGGGTTCAAATCCCAGTGACTCCTCATCCCGTACATATCCATTTTAATTCGAGTATGTACCAATCGGAGACTGACTCGATCCTCTTCTGGAGGAGAATCAGGCTTCCGTAATCGGTAGGCTAAAGAAAGGGAGGCACAATGGACCTAATCTGATGAGTCTGAGTGTCACAGGCAGACCTCGCTGAGGACCGCCTCCCTTCCTTTTTAGTATCATTATTATATACACAATGATATCAAATACTAATAAAACGTAGAACAATTAATACATAATGTGTAGCTAATAATGACTTTTAATTGATGTGTAAAAACATCTCAGATAATTGTTTATGCCAAAAAAGAATACTATTATTCCCAAGTTAAAAAATAACTTACTTATTTAGATTCTGCGTCAGATCAATCACTTTTCTGGTAATTTCTGATTGCAAACGTTGTACAGATGCTTGTGGTATTGATGGATTCATAGAATTGAAGGTAAACGAACATGCCATTCCTGCACTGATGCATGCTAAACCACTATTATGAAATAAAAATAAAATATTTAATTATAAAGAAATAGTATTCTTATTGATATATTTATAATTAATACGTTTTTGCGTGCGTACGTATAAAATTATATATATATAAAAAATCTCACCACATGTCACGTGCGTAATTATATATATACTGAAAGCTCTGGAATACTTTTTCCGCTCTCATTTCTTGTTCTTGGACATTTTCCGCGATGCCGATTTTATCATGTAATTTTTTCAGGTTTATATTAGCGATACATTTCTTATACTTCTCTTTGTGTTGCTGAAAAATATCAATTTTTAAAGTCTTTCCCATTTAACAACAATAAAATATTTAAATAATAAAAAATATTACTGTAATAGTATCGAATGTTTGGGTCATGAGATTACTGTGCTTATCCGTATTAACTGCTTGTACCAAATCGCTGCTCTTCTCCAAAATATATTCCACACCTTCCAATTGTCTGCCACCAACTGAAAAAAACAAAATTAGGCTCAAGGTACAAATTCTAGTTCAACATGTAATGTTGATAAGTATACCTGGTACATGTAGAAAGGCATCTTGCAATTCCTTTAAGATATATTCAGCACGCCTCTGAAACGATTCATTAATAGCGGCAATCCAGTGCTTTATTGCACACTTTAATGCAGTTATCATAGTCCAGGGTGGCTTTATAATGACATATATTTTCCATTCTGCTTCTCCATAGGTTTCTGACATTTGCTTTGTAATAATCTGAAATAAAAATATTCGATATATAAACTTGTGAAAATTGATATTTCATAATCCAATATACAACGCATACCGTTGACAAAAAGTTTGTCATAGTCAACTTTAGATCCTCAAAAACATCATCCGCTAAACGTAATTCTTCGTTAAAGGAAGAATTTTCTACGGGACCATTATTGAAATTGTTGACTATTGTATGGTTCGTATCAAAGTAATCTATTTTCTCAAGTGAATCATGACGTCCCAATGCCATTATGTTATATATCATCGCTTTAGTGCAGAGGTTTTTGTCATAGGAAAGTAGAACCTGTATATACAGAATAAAAGTAACATTTTTATTTGTTTATATATATGTTAACAAGGTATATACAAGGTATATACAAGGTACAAACAAGGTATATACAAGGTATACAAGGGGCTGTAACTCGGAACAGATGCATTTTTGGACCCATGTTTATAGGAACTTTTTTCCTATTTTGAGTCCTAGAATACATATGTAAAGTATGCGGAAAAAGGTTTTGGTTACACCCTGTTTATTGTATAATATAACAAAAAGATAACTTGCCACTGATTTCTGTAATTGATGAATTTGTAAGCAACATTGAAGTATCTCATCATCTGGACAATTGAGAGAAAAATCGTTTTTATTTTTTTCTGCTTGTTCTCGTATTTGTCCTATGACACGTGGATGTTTAGAAGAAAATTGATTGTGAATGAAAGATATAGCTTTTCTAGCTTTTATCGATAATTCATATTTAGATTTATTATCCTTAAAGTGGTCTAATTCCTATTGCAAAAATTGTTAAAAAAAAATTTGTATATTAAAATTTTTACAAAGATGCGATAGAACTTTCGCTGTACTGTACATTACACTTACACATATCACAGTCCATGGAATTACAATAAAAGGACGTGGATAATTTTTGAATGTTACATCTCTTGCTTTTTCAATAATTTCCAAATTAGATAAGAATACATTTGTGTCAACCACAATATACAATGGACCTTTTTCATGTTCTTCTACTTTACTAGGTTGAGTTAATTCTATGATATTTTCTGATACATAGTTTATTTCCATATAATTGTCTTTATTAATTTGTGTTCTGATCATCTCTACCTATATAGGAAAAAATACAAAAATACGATGTATTAAAAAATTTTTTACAGTAACTTTCATATAAACAAAGAACATTTAATATTAAAGATATATGTTTACAATAACCAGATATACTCATATTACGGCCTATAATATAAATTGTTTCAATTATACTGTTTTAATTTAATACCTCTAATGTAATTTCTTCATCTTTCATCGGTTCCCAATCCATTTCTTCATATAGAACTTCCTGCTCAGCTTTTTCAATTAATTTATCTTTCGTCATATTTTCGATAACTGGTTCATTACTTTGTTGGTTTTGTAGTTTATAATTTAATGTAATATTTTTTTCGTGTGCAGCATTTTTTAAAATTTTGTTGTGCAATCTCTTAAGTCGTACATCAGTATTTTTATAAATACTTGTCGATCCTAAGCTATCATTGTCTGTAAACATAGAGCAACGTAAAAATAGTGAAAAGTATAAGCAAATCTTAAAACAAAATATAAATTTCGTAAAATATAAAAAAATCTTAAAAATAAAATTTTACATGCTTACCGGACGAACTAGGTAAACTTTTATTGGACTTTTGTGAAGTTTTCTTATTAACTAAATGGGCACGACACATTTCATTAAATGTTTCCTTATTATTACTCAAAGTTTTTCTTAGTCTTTGCATACGTTCTTTTGCTAAATTTTTCTTTAGAAACGATTTTTCTTCTCTTTTTTCTAAACATAATTAATTTTAATTCAGTATAACAATAATGTGACACAATGTATACATATATAATATGTACTTAAATATAAATCTATACTAATTATATTTACTTGAAACATTTGGAAGATGTAATTCCTTAATATTTCGATTCTTATTACTTTTTTTATTAAAACTTTTTCGATATTCTGTATTACTTTCATGAGACACCGATGCTTTTGGTGACTTCTGATTCGTACAACTTTGCTGGTTATTCTTAGCTATTTTCCTTGGTGTTTTATTTAGATCAATCTCATTTGAAATTCTCTGTTGAATTCTTTCAGAAATAGCCTTCATTTGTGGCGTTACATTATCATTCTTTTCCCGAGATGTCATCGATTCATCATCCCTTGTCTTTGACGAAGAGCTTCTTGGGGGAAAATCTCTCCTCTTATTTTCGATCTTTCTCGCATATGAGACATCTGACGACGTGGAAATAGATTTACTCTTAGACTCTAATCTCTGCAGCATCTTTGCTCTAATGGCCCTTGCTTGCGAGGTCTCTGGGTTGATTTTATCAGACAAATGTTGTCGAAGGATTTTGTTTTCCTCAATATTGCGCTCAGGTATTGTTACAAGTTCATTATCCTTTTCTCTGTGACTTTTACTTCCATTTATCAAAGACGTCTATAGAATAAATATTTTTTACAATTAAGAATAAAAATAAGAATATGAAAAGTGACTTAATATGTTCTATATTATAAAAATAAAGCAAAATAACATACCTTGTCGACTTTATTCAATGTTGGCTGAACCCACGAAGACTGATTTGTTTTCACGTTGAAATAGTACACTCTGTCTGGATGACTCTTCGAGTTGACAGCAATCCAATCTTTCGGTAGTTTACACTTCATATTGGAAAGATACGCAAGAAGTTTAATAACAAAACTATATTATTCCTTCTCAATCGTCCTTCAAGGACTTTTTATCAAAACAAAACTGCGTGGAAAAACTAAATGAGCCACAACCAGAGAGTGCGCACATATGTTATGTATGTTATACACTGCCCGTCAATGATTCGCTGGGTCGTGCAGGAGCCCTATTTTACCAATCTGATTTATTTCGTAAGGTCGATAAAATTGATCATGATTATAACGTGCACGCATTTCGAAAATTAAGGTGCAAATCGGAAGTGACACGTACATTAATATTCAATTATGCAGTCATCGTGCAAACATTTGGTTATCGGGGCACTTTTTAATTCTCGAAGTGCGTGCACGTTAATCGAATGATCAATTTTATCGACCTTGCGAAATAAATCAGATTGGTAAAATAGGGCTCCTGCACGACCCAGCGAATCATTGACGGGCAGTTACGTCTGCGGCACGTAATTGTGATCACATTGATATCTGATTTACATTTAAAATTTTCATTATATTATTATCATGTTCGATTATCTGAGCGAAGTGCAATTTTGCATCATTCGCGCATCGTAAATATATTTATTTACAAAGCATTGTGTAATACGAATTTACGACGAATTATAAATTTAGTTTACGTCACGATCAATTATATTTTAACATTTGTGTTGACAGTCGATAAATCGGATAAATTTCATACCGACAGTCGATAATGTCAGTCTCTTGAACGTTTGCCGATCGAGCGGACAGAAAACGCTCTTGGTGTATCAAAGGATGGAGGGGAAGAAGGAGGGGGAGCTCCTATTGCGCGATCCGCGGAAAATCGTGGAATTGGCGGCCGCTCGCAGCATGGCGTCGGCCAGGACGTGTGTCATCCTGGAACGCGAATGAGAAGCGCGGTGCGCTTCGTGACTAGCGCTTTCTCGGAGGAGATTCTCGCACATATGTCTCGCGCATTAATGAAACTCGGCTCGTAGGAGCGCGAGGACAGGTGAGAGCCCGGGAGGGCGGAGGAGGAACAAGGAGGGAGCGAGAGAGAGAGAGAGAAACGGTGGGTACCTCGAAGCGGCGTCGTCGTCATCTCGGCGTTCCCGGAATTCCGCGGAGACGACGCGGACTACCGCGGGCTCACGCATTCCGATCATGGCGGCAAATTTCGGTTGGAATGCGGCGTAGCCGGGGGGACGGCGCGGTAGCCGGGCGAGGGGGAGACGGAGGTAGACAGAGCGTGAGCGAGCGGGGTGGGCGGGAGAGAGGGGAGACGCGTCCCGCCGTCCGCACGCGGGTGAGACACGGCCGCGCGGAGCGGTTGATAATCAATGTCGGCGGAAACGCGCTTCTCACGCGGCCAGCGGGGCGTCTAGGGCCGCCAGCCCACGGTGTGTGCACGTCGGCCACGTTTTGAGGCGCAGTGGCGACTTATCATGGCGGCGTGATCTTTTTTTTCTCTAGCTGCCAGTCCGTGTGTGTATCTCTCAGCTCGCTCGCGCTCTTTCTCTCTCTCTCTGTCTCCCCCTCCCACCCTCTGCTCCCCTCTCTATCCTTCTCTGACTCTCTCTCTCTCTCTCCCCCTTCCTCTGCGGGTATACGTGACGTCCTGCTCCTCGAGGAATTCACTCGAATCAGTCATGTTCACTCGCGGGAGTTAACTAACGCACGGGCCGAGACGTGGGACCGAGCGCGTGTGAGAGACGAATCCCGCGAACGTCGTCCCGGGGGAATCCTCCGGGCCCCGCCGCACGTCGCCGATAAGCGACCCGCCGACGTGCGCCCCGGCCGTCCGCGAACGGCGCGGCGCACCAACGAATAAGGCCCCCCGCGTTTTAGTTCAAGAACCCTTTTTATGTACACACGCCGCGCACACGTACGCCGACGTATGTGTGCGCACGTACATTTGTTTACAAATTTCGTGCTCTCCTGCCGCCGATAGCTGCAAGCGGCCCCGCGGGATCGCGATCGCGGCGGCGTACGGCGGACGATGTAGCGGTGCTCTTGTCGTAGACACGCACCGCTGAGGGAGCCCTCCCCCCCCTCCGCCGGCGTCGACTTATATCTCCCTTGTGTGCTGTTTTTTTAAGATACGCCAGGATGAACAAGCGGCGTAGAACGTCGTCGGTGGCGAGCCGCGGCACCGAGGACGACGGCGACGACATCCCGCCCGAGCCGACGAAGAGGAGGAAAAAATTGGATCCTGTGAGTGTGTGTTTGTGTGTATGTGCACGCAGTCTCCCGCGACGTGCTCCTTTCACGTTTCTGTACATGCATAGATTGCATATGCCATGCTAACAGCTCTTATCCTGTGCAGAGCGACCTGTGCCAACAACTGTATGATATACTCCGCAATCAGAAGAAGGAGGATGGTTCCCTGCTATGTGACGCGTTTATACGTGTACCGAAACGCCGGCAGGAGCCGGGATACTACGAGGTCGTCTCCAATCCCATAGATCTGTTGAAAGTGCAGCAGAAGCTGAAAACTGACGAGTATCGCGATATGGATGACCTCGCTGCTGATATTCAGCTTATGGTGAACAACGCCAAAGCTTTCTACATGGTAAAGTTCTGTATTCTGCTCAATCGTATCAATCTGATAGCTGAACAAACAGTAACTAATGCAGACAGTATCTGGTTGATGGTCAGAGCATACCATGCTCTTAGACTGTTACCTTATATATCTGATTTATATACATAATAGGTCGCTACAGCGTAAACATTTGTTAAGCAACTTGACGTGACCTATATTATATCTCTTTCTGTTTATCCTGATTTGATTTAAGTTGCACAATGTAACGCATGTAAACACAGATAATTTAAAGAGCGTTTAAAATGTGTTATCTTTAGTGCAGATAGTGTTCCATGAAGACTAAGGCTGCGTTCCAAAATTCACTGTCAGTACTGAAAATCTATAATGTGTGTGACATAAACTATAGATTTGCAATACTGGCAGTGAATATCGGAACGCAACCTAAATTTATACCTACATTCAACACAAAAGTATCATAGGTCTACATAGTATAAATATTGGAAGCTTTCAGATGCTTTCAAATCAGGGTACTCAAATTGGAAAATTCTGTATAAATTAGCTTATTGTCTAATAGTCATTACTTTCTAGCGATTGAGATCTTTCTGTTATACATATAATTTTTTGTAGCGTACCTCCCCTGAATACAAAGATGCCACTGAACTGTGGGAACTGTGTGTAAATACTAAAAATCGTATCATGGAGGAGTACGAGGATCCGGAACCTAAAGGAAAACTCATTCTAAAAGTTGGCAGATTGGTAATTTTTTATTAATTTAATTCAACTTTGAATTGTTACAATATGTGATATGTATGTACATTATGATTAATATGTTCAGGCACGTAAAGTAACGACGCGACAAGACGATGCAGAAGATACTTCGGAAAGTTCTACGAATCTCGACGAGGAAACTATGCAGCTATTTGAGGATTTGTTTGCAGCAGTTATGACGGCAACCGATCCCACTGACAATAACAGACCTCTTCATATTATGTTTCAACTCAAACCGTCTAAAAAGGTGCGTAAAACTTCCATCTTTAAATCTCCCCTGAATTGACATACTGTGCTTATTTGAAATCTCATTAACGTTGCAGCTTTATCCTGAATATTATGATGTTATCGAGACCCCGATCGATTTGAAGACCATTGCGAGAAAGATTCAAGAGGGTGCATACAGCTCACTTGGCGATATGGAGAAAGATCTAATGCTCATGTGCCGTAACGCCTGTCAATTTAACGAGCCTGGTTCGCAGATTTATAAGGATGCCAAACTTTTGAAAAAGATAATCACCGCAGCCGCGAGAAGACAAGACGGCGGATTTGGTAATACCCTCAAGATCGCTACGACCGCACCATCGACAAGAAGCAAAAGGGGCAGTCGTACGATGGCGCAATCATTAATAGCACAAACTGCAACATTACCTGATGAGGATGAAGAGAGCGATGATGAGGAAGAAGAACCCGCGGAGACTGAGGAAGCTGATAATCCACAATGGCAATTATTTCAAACTATTCGAACAGCTCCTAATAATCAAGGTATGATTTGCGTTATACTTTAATATTATTAAATGAATTTATTATTATATTACGGATTATTTTATGACATAACTATTGATTGTAGGTGTAAGGATGAGCGAATATTTTTGGAAGCTTCCATCAAAGAGATTATATCCTGATTACTATAAGATGATTAAGAATCCTATATCTTTATTACAAATACGTACAAAAATAAAGGTATATCATGCTAATAGGATAATTTATTTTAATTCTACATTGTAATATTAAAATCAGTTTTACATTCATTTCCAATTGTGTTTTTCAGAAAGGTGAATATGGAACTGTTAGCGAAGTAGCTGGAGATATGAACATTATGTTTGAAAATGCTAAGAAATATAACATGCATACTTCTCGACTGTACAAGGTAAGAATTTTGTGTTGACGCATTTTAACTTTAATTGCCATTGCGTTTAATTATATAGTATATAGTATAAAATGAGTGAGGAAGAGCTATTAGTCTCTAATGTGTCACCTAGCTCTATAAAACTTTTCTATGATTTCCTGCTGAAAATAGAATGTATATGGAATAAATTTTTGAATCCGGCATCCTTCCATTACTAATCGCTCGCGTTAGCAGCCATGCGCCACTCCGTTTAATTACACATAATTAAAAAATATAATTAAATGAATATTAATTATTTTATTAATTATATCCCGTTTGATTACATATAATTAGAAAAATGATATTCAAAATATATGATACGTATAAATGGCCCAATTCTGCATCAAATTCCAAAAGAATTTAGCGATCAAATAATTTCGGAAAATTATTGCTAATGTAACATATTATTTCGATAATTGCAGTATAATTAATCACGTACGTTTTTCATTTTATTGCAGTGTGCTGTTAAATTGCAAAAAATAATGCAGGAAAAAGTACAAGAACTCTTAGAATTCGATCAGGTAATATTCTGTAAAAATTGAATACAGTAATTTTATCTTGTATAATATTTTTTGAAAAGTGGACGTAATATATCTAGTTTTTATTATTTCTATAGGACTCCGATTCGGATAGCGAATCCGAGAATAGTTTGCAGCAACCTAAATTGATTAAACGTGCGTCGAATTTATTGACACGAGGAAAGTACAAGGACAATATACCCCTGAAGAAGAGATTGCACGCATTAGTCAAATGTGTTATGGAATACGTTGTAAGTAATTCCAAAAAGCGCAACGTTCGATGTAGTCGGTGACGTATAGCGTGTTGTATTGTTTTACAGTGCGAAGACGGTCGGCAGCCTATGTTAATGTTTATGGAGAAGCCTTCCAAGAAATTATATCCGGATTACTATCAAGTAATAGCAGAACCCATAGACATGCTGGCGATCGAAGCCAATATTAAAGCGGAGAAATATCAAAATGAAAACGAATTGATACAGGACTTTAAGGTACTTATCATCTTGACTGATCAATCACAACAGTTTGCGATATATATTTAATTTATCTTTTGTCTTTTAGTTGATGTTTAATAATTGTCGCCAATATAACGAGGAAGGTTCATTGATATACGAAGATGCTAATACATTGGAAAAAGTTTTGATGGATAAGGTAAAAGAATTAGGACCTTTGCCGGATAGATCCAAATCTACCGCATCAACCCCAACTAGAAATGTCGGGTATGTTGCAATTCATATAAATGTGGTAACAATACTCGTTCATTTTAGTTTTCTTTACCTCTTTTTTTTCCCCATCTATGTTCAGGAGACCAAAAAAAGTAATACCAGCTCATCTGCAAAAATTAAAAACCCTATACGATACTATAAAAGACTACCACGATGCAAAAGGGAGGCAGTTATCTCTGATTTTCATGAAATTACCAAATAAAAATGAATATCCAGATTATTATGAAGTGATAAAGCAGCCTATACATATGGAGAAGATAGCCTCGACTTTAAAAAATAATGGATATGATAATTTGGACGAGTTGGTGTCCGATTTTATATTAATGTTTGACAACGCTTGCAAATATAACGAGCCGGACTCGCAAATATACAAGGTTTGTATAATAAAGGTATTTTATTACGTAAGCATTATATATGTATAGAAGTATATATCATCTCAATTGCTAAAGAACCTACATATGTATATTATCAAGATATATTAATATTTAGGATAATTAGGATTAATTTATTATTGGTAATAATAAAAAAATTTTAAGATTTTAGCTGCAAAATCAAGTAATTTGCAGTTAATCAAAAGTAAATAATATATAACTGTTTGTTTACATGATAATCTTCAGTTGCCAAGTTTAATTACTTTTAGAGCATTTTTACGTTGTAAGATATTTAATGCATGACGTTTTAAGATGAGATTCTCCACCTATAAATGGTTACAAAAATATTGTTTAATTAGCAACATAAATTCTAATTAAGATCATGGTTTCTGATGAATATTTCCTAAACATTATCAAGAAGATTAAGCGGGTTAAGTCTTAGATTTTAGAAATTAGAAAAGAAAATTTTAGAAATATTTTGCAAAAAAATTGGTTTTTAATACATCTTGGAATATTTGTCTTTGTCATAATTATAATTTTTCTTACAAGTTGTTAGTACAAGAAGATAAAAAATGTTGATAATTTACCAGATATTAATTTAATTTAAAAAAAAGGAAAAAGTTTAAAGCTTCGTTTTAAAAATTTTGATAAATTTTAGTCTAAAATTTTAATATAAAATACAAATTCTCGAATCGAGATGGAGTACAGGCTTCAATTGAAATTTCGCGGTAAAAGATGGAAAGCCCAATCTGTTTACGGTTCGAAGTTTGGAGGTTACGTGAGGCTTCCTCCGCCGTCTTTTATTTCATCCCGTTCATACAAGGCTGTTTTATTCGAACAATGCTCGGCCTATCCTCGTGAGATACGTGGCACGCGACTTTGTATAAAATTTTAGCAATTGTATATATAATTTATCGATCGCCCGCACGATGTTCATACATATTAACCTTCTTAGCGATTAGCGTATTTTTATCGCAATCTTCCAAGCCTTTCGCACAGCGTGCTTCCGAAATTATCGTGGCAAATTCGATCGCGTGCGCGCCCAAGTGCCGAGAATGTTCGCGCCGAGCAAGCAGAATGCGTCACACGGTAACCCGGTGCTAAATCCGCTGAAAGTGCGGCCGTGTTTTATACGGCTGTTGAGAGACAAGGAATTGGATACGCACATAAAAAGATGCAAAAAGAGCGAGACAGAAGTAAACAGACGCATATAATCTTATCCGGATATATTATCTTATATATATATTTTTTTTTTTTCAAATGCCCACTTGCTACAAGTTCTTTTATCAGAGCGCGGTTGCAGGTGTCACGCTAAGTGACAATGTATAACCAATGTTTCAGGACGCCTTGATACTTCAAAGATTAGTGCTTCAAAGTAAACTGCAACTAAGCGAGGATGAGGAGAGTGTACCTGACGTGTCGGCTGCCATTCAAGAGATGCTGGCAACAATATTCACCGCGCTTTACAATCACCAGGATGAGGAGGGAAGGTGTTACTCCGATTCCATGGCAGAGCTGCCGGAGCATGATATCGTCGATGGCAAAAAGTATGGAATACACTGTCAAATCTTTTTATTAGAAAGTTTTTTTTTAGAGCTTTACCGTTTTACCACTACGCATATATTTTTTATTGTCTGTTCTTCTGATATTTTGGATTATAATTCTGGACTTTGATTTGTTGATTTATTTATTATTTCTACACACTGGAGTTGAAGATCATTGACTTGTTTATTTATTTATTAATATTAATAAATGTTTATATATAAATAATTCCATATAATAGATAGATGAAATATCAATGGGGCGGTATAACAAGAAAGATTCTAAAAAATTTTTATTTTTTGCTGTTTATTCAGGTTTTAAAATGTGTATAAAATAATATTTTCACATGTTAAAAAACAGGGTTCGAGGACTATCATTAGATTTGATTAAGAGGAGATTAGATAAAGGAGTTTACAAAAGGCTAGATCGATTCCAAGAAGATGTTTTCACGTGCTTGGAGAGAGCACGGAGATTATCGCGCACGGATTCGCAACCGTTCGAGGACAGCGTGGAGCTCCAGGCATTTTTCCTACGCACTCGTGATGATGTGACTCGCAGTGGGGAACTATTGCAGTCGCCCGCATTAAATTACACACTTCTGGAGTTATCTACTCAGGTAGCAGAACTTAAGAGAATAAAACAGCAGCAAGAATTGAATTTACCTAACGAAGATGAAAGCTGCGATGGAAATGAGACAAAGGTAAGTTCAATCTTGTTTTATATGTTTTATATAATGTACTGTATTTTCGAGTTTGATACTGCTTCTTGTTATGAGACTTTCTATATAATTTAAAATTAAAATTTGTTATAGGACTCAGAAACAAGTACGAATATAGATACGAACAATACTGATAACGGAGGATCTATGAGTTTCAATCAGGAAGTATATAGGGCCGGTGACTTTACGTACATCGAACCTACCGAGAGAGGCATGGAATACAGCGTGGTTCTCATAGAAAGGCTTTGGACCAATGCGGATGGTCAGCAGATGTTGTACGGGAATTTATTTTATAGACCCAGCGAAACGTATCATGTCGCGTCGCGAAAGTTCCTGGATAAGGAATTATTTAAGAGCGACGCTCATGTAGCGGTACCTTTAGCAAAAGTAGCTGGCAGATGTTGTGTTCTAAGTGTAAAGGATTATTTTCGAATGCAGCCCGAAGGCTTCCAGGAAAAAGACGTATTTGTATGCGAATCGCGTTATTCCACAAAAGCCCGAGCATTCAAGAAAATCAAGGTCTGGAATTTCGATCCCGATCACTTGACATTGGTTCCCAGAGAAAAGCCGTTAGAACCGAAACGAGTCATATCGGTATATAAAGAACGACTGGAGAAGCATAAAGAAGAAATCGCCGAGTTGGAAGAGGGAGAAAAGTTGATGGAAAAGGAAAGACCTGTTAGTAATTGATCAAAATAGCTTCTTCACTTGCTAAAAATGCTATCTCTGTCTCTCTCTCTAATTATTTTAATTATTTTTAACATATTTTATCTTGCAGAATGTGATAGTATATAATCCGGAAGACACAGAGAACACATATTACGAACAGTACAGCACGTGCGTGGGATCTGTGAAAACCGGCGATTTCGTTTATGTAGCGACAGACGGAGGCAGGCAGCAAATAGCCCAAGTCGATTCTATATGGTCAACCAAAGAGTAAGTAACAAAATATTTATTTTACATATTACTGGAATGTTTATATTATGTGATACGTAACGTGTCGCATTGCGTTTTCAGCGGGAAGTGTTATTTCAAAGGCCCATGGTTATTGATGCCTACAGAAGTGCCACATACGCCTACGAAATTATTTTATAAGCAAGAATTGTTTTTATCTACTGTAGATGGTACTCATCCTATTGTAGCTATTGTTGGAAAGTGTGCCGTCCTTGATTACGGAGAATATATATGTAGTGAGTGTTCATTGTTCCATCCGTTTAATGAGTTTAAATTTCAAAGCGAATTGACCTTATTTGGATGAATTATACAGGCAGGCCGACGGAGATACTGGAGGATGATGTGTACATTTGCGAATCATTTTACGACGAAAGTAAGAATTTGATAAAAAAGTTCAGCCAAGAAGGTTTAAAGAAGTTCAATCACTCGTCGACGGTGACCGAGGACGAGATCTATTTCTTCCGGAGGCCTATCAATCCTGCGAAGGTATGTATGAGAGTTAAATACATTAACTAACATAAATGCATATTCAATTTACTCGGCGAATAATAGGATATGTTCTTCGTTTATTCTACGCGACTAACTGTGAGATCATTTGCTTTGCATGTCATGTGTGTGTTGTAGGTTTCGAGCGACGTGGCTCAGACGCAAAGTCAAGTCAAGTCCGTTACGCCCAGCTCAGCTCAATTTGAAATGGTAATTACTAATCACAAAATTTTTATATCTTATTTTTTTTTTTTTAGTAACGTAACAATCTGCAATCGCACGTTTCTTCAAGAGATCACACGCAAACTGATATAGCAAAAGTCTGATCGTCAAATATGTCCGATTTCGCGAAAAGACGAAAGGAGAAACATGCTTTTTCCATCGATCTCAATTCAATTCGAATTATTTGCGTGTGATACAAAAGTATTTTTGTTATATCAACAGAATGCATTTACACGCATGTTTTCGATCTATGCCGGCATATTCATTCTTTCTTTTGTTTTGATTATGTAACTTATGTGTTAGTATTTGTGTCTCGAGCGGTTTCATCCGACAATTTTGAATCAGAGCACCTGTTGGGTTTATCGCTAGTATGTTATACGAACGCAAAGCACACCACCGAAAGATCTTGCTTCCATGTCATTCTAATCCAACTAATGTAAGAATGAAGAATTCGCTTTGGAGAGTATACATATCAACTAATCTGTTTATGCAAAAAGTTCCAATTAATAATTACACATGTTGTAACTGTATATATACGTTACATGTACGTATATCGATATACATATGATTGATGGTGTCGAATTAAAAAAAAAAAAAAAGAAACAGATTTTACATCGGTTACATTTGAAAGAGAGAGAGAGAGAAAGAAAGAGAGATTAAATATACGGAATAAAACGTAAAACGTTAAAGTGGGAGAATATCGCGATTGGCTTTCTTTGGACGCGAAAGAAGGGATGACGTTCCTTTTATTGTGTACCAACTTTTACTACTGGAGAAAGTCGCGAAAATAAATATTTCGCGATCGGTAGTAAGGGATAACGAAGGTAACATAAGCATAAATGGTGTAGGAAGCGTCACCATTGTTACCGAAGCTGGAACCAGATGTACTAAGCATGGGGGTAGGATTAGGAGTGGGAGTGGGAGTAGGAGTTGGGGAAGACAGCATGGATGCTGGTGGTCCACCATCCGTTGGATCTACGGAAGCTCAACCGGTGCTCTCCAATACTCAGACACCTGTGTCGACTAAGAAGGTAGGCTTTACCGTGACCATTTTATTTTTAATTTTTTTTTCATTCTTACCAATTATTGTCACACGTCATATTTTGTTTATATATATTTCACTTTCTTTTTTTTAATTTAGAGAAATATGCCAGCATACATACCTCTTTTCGTTTCTCTGCACCGTTTGAAAACACCACCTGTCTTAACAAATAGATCGACAATTTGATGTTGAGAGATGTTTAAAGGCAATACTGCTCGTTCACATGAACACGGTGACATTATAATTTGTGTTTTCTCTTCTGTTTAGAAAACGGCGGGTAAGAAATTAGTTACGGGCTATATTTTGTATTCGAGTAAAATGCGAACGCAGATTACACAAAACAATCCTGAATCGTCCTTCGGAGAGATTAGCAGAATTGTTGGCAACGAGGTATTTATTTCTTTTTCACTGTTGATTTTTCAGTTTATTACAATGCAGTTTTGATGAAGGAATGTATGCAGAATAAATTTTCTTATACATGATTGATATACGTACACGATGATCTTCGTTCAAGCATCAAATTTGTTGAACTATGTGAAACTTTGATCATCTGATATTTATTTGATGAGATAAAAAAGAATAAAAAACGTGAATGAGTGATCATATACATATAAAGATCACTTTGCTTACAATCGTCGTTGAGACATTATTCGGCATACTTGGTCCTTTATCCAAATAAATTATATCGCAATGGCTACTTTCTAGTTGTATAAATATAAATGTCTTTTGTATTCTTTTATTACATGTACATATGTAATCTTCTACTTGCATATCTAAATTCTGCACATGTCGCATTGTAATTTATATCGTCTGCGCATTAATTTATATATTTATAACATCGTTATTCTTGGCGTGTAAACGTTATCTGCGTTATCCAATCTCTCCATGAAGAAGAGAGTAGTCATTGAAACAGTTCGTCGAACCACTTTTAAAACAACAAAATGGTTTTACCAACTGTTTGCCACGGTTTATGAGTAACGTAACGGGATTGATCACATTGAAACGTACAATCGCTTTCGTTCTAGTGGAGGAAATTACCGGCGGGAGAGAAGCAAGCCTGGGAAGAGCGGGCGATAAAGATGAACGAGGATGGCGGTCAGCTGAAGGGCACGACTTCAGTGGGCACGAACGCCACGCAGGACGTCGTGTACGAGTGCTGCTGGGACAATTGCGACTGGCAGTTCGAGGACATGACGGACTGCATCGATCACTGCATCGCAGAGCAGAACGGGCACGTGCAATCGTCCTTTACAAACGCTCCTAGCGGTGAGTGCGGCCGCAGCGTCACGACATCGCAAAAGGTTTAAATTATGACTGACGTGTTCTCGATGTTACAGACGTAGAGTATCAGTGCCAGTGGCGAGGCTGTGGTCGAACGAAGAAATCTGTCCCACCGTTCCCGAGCGTGCAGAGACTCGCGAGACACGTTAAGGAGGTGCACATTCTCAAGTCGCACGGGCGCATCATACCACCTTCCGAGAGAAGCAAGTAAGAAATCGTCCTCTTTTTTTCCCTCCTTTCATAAATTGTTTTGTAGAATACCTTTGTAAACGATACAATTCCCGCAGGAATTACATGGCGTCGAAAGGACCCACGGTACTGCCACCGATGGAGACAGGTAATTATATGTTATTTCAAATTTTATGCTAACGCGATATGAATAAGGGAAAAACACATTTCACGTAGAAACTTCAGCGGCCGCAACTCAGACTAGCAGTGTACCCGCCGCTAAACAACCGGAGCCGATGTTCGTCGCGGTACCACCGAGGCCAAGTCGCGTATTGCATTCGGACGCCTATTTGAGGTAGGCTCAGCTACTAGATACTTCGTGGAAGATTTATCTTTTGACGCCATGCTAAAGCACTCTCTTTCGCTCGTAGGTACATCGAAGGTTTAAATGTAGAGAATCGCTACATATCAAATTGGGATAAGCAAATGAACGCCAATCCGGATAATACGCAGATCCCCGACGTGACAAAGCTGCCCGCCGAGTGGCTGGGGAACGGCGTTGGGAACCATGGAAATGTGGTAAACGCCTTGTGGACACTCAGAAACATGATGATGCGGGATGTGTTAGCCATCAATAAAACTTTATAGTTTATAAATTGTTAACATTTATAATTTTTAAATGTGCGACGCATCCTACACTAAACAGACCCGTTGACGCTAAAATGATGAAAGACTGACGGTATACAATCGTTTAAACCAATATTTATGTATAGATCTTTCGTCGTCTTAATATCTGATTTTTCTTTATTTAATTTTAATAAATTTGGGAGATATCTCAGAGTATTTTTAAACAAAAGTATTTTATGTTTTGACTATATTTAAAATTTATTCGAATCGCTCAGGCATTCAATATAGTTTTTTTTTTTATACGATTGACAAGAAAAATTTTGTTTTTGTGAATAAAATGTTAAATTTTTTTTATTCTGAATTAAATTCTGTTTTGAGAGTACTTTCAATCAGTGCTATAGTACTATATGTGTGTGTACATAAAAAAAGAAAATCGTATTATATAGAAGACCATGTGTAAATATGTCTGCTAATTTTCATTTTCATTTTTCAAACAAAATTTTATACGTTCTGTATAGCGCAATACATATTCTTGTATTAAGAAATACGAAAGCTGAAACTCTTCCTGTATTAAAAATGCACGTAATGGGAAGCTATATATGTATATAGAAAGAAATTTGCGAGGCAGCGTACTGATAACGCGATTGGTGTCGCGCTCTCTTATCAGTGCTGCTTTCATAATTCTCAGAAGACGTTGAGGAGACAGTGAGATTAATCAAATGATCTATCTGCTATTGATTAATAGGCGAAAAGAGAGAAAAAAAAGGATGGAATCTTGCGTCTCGTATGCAACAATGTAACCTCGTAGTAGATTATTTTTTAAGAATTTTCGATACGATCGGAAAAATTTTGAAAACGTACATACTGGCAAATACAAAGTGAAATTTTTACTACAATGTCGTGTACATATGTTTCTTGATACGATATATTTGTAGAATTAACTACGCTCCTTTTCTACGTGAACTGCTTAGTATTAATTCTGAAAATTTATTATATATGCTAAATAAATTTTCGCTGCTACGGACGTTTCACCAACGAGTGTGGATCGATTTTAAATTCACTCGTCAACGGAGCTACACATTCGATCTTTTGCTACAGGGTACATTTCGACAAATTAGTGATTTAGTTCTATATTCATTTTACTTATTAGCGAGAAATTTAACCGCTTTGATATATAAAACGTCTGTCATTCTAACATACGGTATTCAGTATTGGACAAAATATTACATATTTTTGTATATGTAATGTATTGATGATCTGTGCATTATGACCTAAGCTTTCTCTAAGTTGCCATAGTGCCAGACTTTCTAAGGAAGTCGTGTGAAGTTGATAATGCCAAACGTGGAATGCCGTTACTAATAAATTTGTAGTAATTTCTGAAAACTTACTCGAGTTCGGCAAAAAGGTTCCCTTTTTGTATAAATGTAATTTGTTATCTCACTTTTATACAATTTTCGTTGTGTAATATAAGTGCTTTCCTACATTATACATCTAACAGTTTTTATTTTATTTTTTTTTCACATCGAGAAACAATCTTGATTCATGCCATTTTATTTAGCGCTGATCGAACAAATTAAATCCGATTTATTTTCGACGAAGTTACAAAGATAAATTGATTATTGTAACTCGAGGAGTGAGGATTCTTTCCGGATTTTTTAAATACATTATAGAAATTCGATAAAAAGAAAGATATGCACGACGTCTCAGTTTCAAAAATCGCTGACTCTGCCGCCATGCTGCCAATCTCCCCATTTCGTAGGATCGTCCTCGCTATCTGTTGCCAATTCTCCAGTTCTCGGATCAGTTTTCACTAATACTAAGTCCATGAACCGTTCTCGCGGTTCCACTTCTACATATCAAATAGAAAAGAATCAGTAAAACAAATTCTTGAAGCTCCAAATCGCACAGTCAATTTCTTGTAAAAGTTTATATTTCATCATTATAAGAAAGATATCTTATTAATTTGTGTGCACTACATTCATTTTTATTAATTGCTATTGCATACTTGGTATTGGCTGCAATTTAAGTTTTTCGTGGAACTGCTTCATTCGCGGTGACTCTATGTTGGTCTTCGTGGGTTCATTTAAAATCTTCGATTTCAAGAAAAAAGCACCTGAACGTATCACTCATTCAATTTTTAAGCCCAAAGGGACGAAGGTTACATAAATTGAAGCAAAAAAACAATAATTGTATTTGCAAAAAAATCATTTCGAAAATAGCATCGATTTTAACTTACTTGTGACAAATCGCCTACAACTTCTTATTTGTAAATTTGTCAGAACATGATTTATGCGAATCATCGTGCAAATGTTTCGCAAGAAATTACACGCAGCTGTCTGTAATGAAAGCATTGACGATAATTGCTAATTTTGTTAATAAAACACTGTCGGCAATGTGTGACTATTATATATACAATTCGTTTTTCTTCGCGAGAAATTTATTAAAACATTTTTTAACAACACTCAATTTTATTCCACATTTATTTCAATTTTTCAGGACCTAAATAAAATATCGGTTGTTATTATGCTAAAAGTTCTTACATGATTAATTCAACTGCGCTATTTTAAGCTAACATTACATTTAGATAAGAATTTGCTAAATTTTATTAAAATTTTTACAAGATCGTTTTTATAATAGGTATACATCAGTTTGCAATATCACTTAATTGGCAAAATAATATATGTCAATTAATTTGATAAAGTAAGCAACTTTTATATTATATAACTTTTAAATTTTAATTAGCCAATATTTTGTAGTTTCTAATTGTTATTAACAGATTGCACACAGGGAATAAATTAGGGATGATTTAGAAGTCTGTCACGCGGCCTTTTCTCTCCCAATCGCCGTAACGAGTCGGCTCCGGTCCACGGGGACCTCCTACTTCGCCCGTTTTCGGATTCGTGTTGTTCGGGAAGGCTTTCAGGGGTTCCTTCTCTTGATAAGGATGCTTGCCTTCCTCCAACTCGTCCAATTTCTCTGTTACGTTTAAAGTTCGATTTAAAAAATTTGTCTTACGGATGAATTCGAGAGAGAGGTCTACAAGCTATTGCGTGCGGTAACATACCTATGGGGGCACGTTCGCGCAATTTTTTCCTGAATTCACGTAATCTTGGGCTCTCACCGACCTCGTCTTTGTTCTTAGTCGAAAACGGACATGCTAATCCTTTTAAGAAAGAAAAAAACTATCAACAAAACCATTACAAATATATATTTTATTATTTCAATGGTCAGATGAAATCGCTGATATCCATTCGTTTGCGAGCTCATACCTTTCAAGTGTAGCCGCAATAATTGACGCAAGTGTGTTGAAATTGCACAATTAATTCCTGCCATTCTTCTCGAATTAGTATTCTATACTGTTCTCAAAAATGGGATCAAATCCAGCCAATATGTATTTGTTTCTTTTCAATCTCCCTGATTCCAAACCTTTGAAATTACATAAAAGGTTTGTTATATGTTAAATTTCTATAAAAATTGAGTTTTCTAAAAAAATTATCACAAATAATTTGATTCATCTGTAAAGAAGGACATATGGACTTATATAGACATGTTAAATGTGGGAAAATATTGTAGCCTTTAAAACTAATTTATTCAAATTCATGTTTTCTTTTACAGATTGATATTTTACATCTAATAACAAGTAATACTATGTGCATTAAACTTTAAATTATTAACTGTATGATTACTAAACTGCTAAATTTTATTATGCTATTATAACCAATATTTTATATTCTATATTTATACAAGCATTTTTTTTTTAAGAAAATTAATTTGCTTATTTAAAATTGCAAGGTGATAAAAAAATGGTTTATAAATTTAAGAAAAAGCGTAGAAGGTTACATAAGAAATGGTGAAAATTAGAAGAAAAAAGTATTATGGAACTTTTGAATAAAAAAAAATATATAAAAAAAAGAGAGATAAAAGACAAAGAAAAAAAAATAAGAGAGATAAAGAAAAGGTATTAAATTGTGATGGAAGAAATTGTTACAAAAGACAGAAGTAGAGTAATAAAAAGGTTGGAGTACAAGTGAGAAGTATGAATACATAATTAAATTTTTGACGTGAACCAAGTTTCACTTTTTGACTGTAAATTTTGAAGTAAACAAACTTACTCATTCAATTTACGAATTTAATTGTTCTCGCAAACGTTTGAAAGTAATGTTTACGTTTCGAGAAGTAAAAAAATAGGTTAGGTTCATGAATCTACTTTCAACAATGTGATACAATTATGATTAATAAGTTATATTAATTGATAATACTGATGAAATTAAGCCACTAGTTTAACTGCCATTGCTTCCATCGTGCGACTGTCAATTTTTAGATCTTTATATCGGTTTTCTGCTTTCGTATCTATTTTTCAGGGTGCGTTCTCACTGAGCGTGTCACACGCACGTCGTCCGTGGCGTTACGAGTTTAACCAATCAAAACCTTCCATTTTATTGAGCGTATTTTTATGCACATTTTCTTTTATTTTTATCTTTATCATTCAGTAAACGAATGGCGCAGAAGTAAATGAGTCTCCTGGGTCGACGTGTGGCTCCACGCCAGAGGGATCCCGGGTGGTCCCGGGTTCGAGCCCAGGAGATCTGTCGACCGCGTCACGAGCACCCCCACGGAACGTAGCCTCTATATTCCTATGCCCACAGGTGCAGCAAAAAGGACGACGTGTCTCGTGACATCATCAAGTCAGATCAGCTGTTTTATCTCGGTCGATGTCTGCTTCGACGTTACGCGCATTGTTTCCCATGGCCGAATGGGAAGCACGGAGAGCAACACGGGGCGGTGCTGACGACAAATTAGCCGCACGTTACGCGCGTCTCGACGCATTTCTGTATGGAAAGCTGTTATGAAACCGGAGCGAAGTGAATCGCGTTTAAATCCGAGGTCCTAGACGACGACATTTGACGTAAGTCGAGTTGGAGCACAATTCTGGAATTTATCTTTGAAATTGATTTATTTGCGCTACGCCTGAATTCATTTAATTTCTGACTCACTGACCGTCAAAATAAATATTCTTAATAAATATTAAAATCACGCGTTATTCGCCAACAGGCTTGATATCGATTGAGAAGAGAAAATGGGGCAGACGCTCAGCGAACCGATAACGAAGAAGAAGTCGGCCTGTTGTCGGGACAGCAACTATCGAGTGGGTAGCTCCTGCATGCAAGGATGGCGTATTAAAATGGAGGATTCGCATGTGCACATACTTTCCTTACCCAGTGACCCAAGCACCGCGTTCTTCGCCGTGTACGATGGACACGGAGGTAAGTACCAGATATGGAATAGATTTATTCAGTGCAAAAATAGAAAGACAAAGACTCCAATTATATGAGTTAAAAGAAAGAGGATGTATTAAAATTAATATAAAGTTTTTATTCTTGAATAATGAGATAACATAATAGTAGATGTCCCTTTTTTTGTATGTTAACATGCCAAAGTCCTCATACGAGCACAAAGTACTCTTAACACTAATGAACTTGCACCTCTAAGCTAGCGTGTACAAGAGTGTGTACATTGAATATCTGTTTGTTTATATCTGCAGTATAGTGAAGACAGATCCATGGGTTTGTTAGGCCCAAATGACTGTGCAGATCAGCCAGTCTTGCAGACTAGTAGATGTTTCAACTTAACTTAGACTAATGGTCCACTTGATGGTTCTTCTCCTTATTTCTTTAAATTAAAAAGAAGAACAGTTCGAAGCATTTATAGTGCAAATGGACTGCAGTCTTAGTCTTCTTCAATACACCATAATTAAAAATGAAATAGAATAAATAAATAAGATTAAAACTAGATGAATCAATTTAAACATTACTGTCAACATTTAATATGTACAATAAAGTTTAAAATTTTGCTCGCATAATTGGCCCGTTATCTTTCTAATTTGCACATAGCGAGTCTAATTTCTTTATAATTAGATTTATTCAAGTAACAGCGGAAGTAGACTTGTAAAAAATTCATGTATCAATATATTCACTATTTTACATATTTATAGGTGCGGCCATGGCACAGTATGCTGGAAAGCATCTTCACGAATATATCATAAAAAGGAGCGAGTACAAAGAGGGCGATATCGTAACGGGTATACAACAAGGCTTTCTAGAATTGGATAAGACAATGCAGAATAATACTGAGCTTAGGGACGAACATGCCGGGACGACCGTTATTGCGATCCTTATCAAGGATAACATTCTGTATAGCGTAAGTCATCTATCTCTTATTTCCGCAATGCATCTTGACGTCCGAATCCCTGACCAGTAGAAAAGCTTTATAGGCAAACGCGGGCGATAGCAGAGCGGTGGCCTGTATCAACGGCAGGGCGATACCTCTCAGTCGAGATCACAAGCCCACGTTGAAGGACGAGCGTAAGCGTATCGAAGCGGCGGGCGGTTTCGTCGAATATAAAAGAGTGAACGGTAATCTGGCGTTGTCTCGTGCCCTCGGGGATTTCATATTTAAACGGAACGATCGTAAATCGCCGCAGGAGCAGATCGTGACCGGTAATAACGAGATAAATAATTGACTAAAAACTCTTGACATTAAAAATTTTTTAAAGTAACCAAATCGGCTTTAAGAGTCGAATGCAGTTCGTAGTACGTGAGTTAATATCAATTAGTTTTCAATTAACAATTCTGTATTATATAAGTCATTTCAGCTCCATTTTGAGCTATCCTTAGTGACGCGGTGAAAAATAAAGTTAAAAATCTCGCTAAGGAGATTTCGTTGACTCAAAGTGGAGTCGAAACGTATGATGACTTGTAGTTTATGTAATATAGAATTATTAATTCGACTTATAATTTATATAATATAGAACTGTTAATTGAGTACCAATTAATATTAACTCACATACACTGTGAATATCGCGTTTAATTCTCAAAGCAATTTTATTTTTTTTTAATAACGAGATAGATATCAAACTTTCGCATTAAATAATTTTAAATTCACAGCGTTTCCCGAGGTACAGCAATTTACCGTTAATGAGGATTGGGAATTCGTCGTTTTGGCGTGCGACGGCATCTGGGATGTGATGACAAGCGAGGAAGTGGTTCAATTCGTGAGACCTCGTTTGGCGCATGCGAAAGTCGGCAACGAGGAGTCGAACGTCTCAATACATCCCGAGGAGATATGCGAGGAACTTTTGAACTATTGCCTAGCGCCGGACGCCCTCATGGGCACCGGCTGCGACAATATGACAGTGATACTCGTGTGTTTTCTCCATGGGAAACCATGTTTTCACTTAGCTTCGCGATGCGAAAAGCCGCCATCGCCGGATATAGATCTATAACTATTTTAGGCTCTAGCGACATTTTATCATGTTTTACCTAAATTATTATGGGCATTTTACTTTCATCCTCATATTGATAAGTGACTTTTGATATAGAGATGTTTGTTATGCAATATATTACGCAATATATCTATTATAAAGTGACGAGGCAGACGTGTTTATAAAATACATTGTATTTATATTTTCACTCTGCGTAACTTTTACATTGCACTCGTTCACCGGTTCATCGTTCATAAAAGTACGAATATATATTTATATATGTATATATCCGTGCGCAACACATCCGAAGAATAAGTTACGCGGAAGCTCAATTAGAAGCTTTTATTTACAACTCTGAACAATGGACAAAACCGGGTCCGGATAAGTATTTTATAACAATTCTCGTAAAATGCGATAGATTTAATTTAAAGTCCATAACGATCCTGTATAGAGGAGACTGCCGCGTTCGCAAGTGAACTGAGCCTTCCAGCAACCTTGTTTACACCCTGACGCACGCTCTCTCGGACATCGTCGAGATCGACGACGCCGGCTCTTCCCGCAGTCAGGCGCATGGATAACGAAGATGTGGGCGAGGTTGGGCTTTCGGTGCCAAAGTAATCGGCCGACGAGATGCTGGACGAGCCCTCGAAACGGCGCAAATTATTCTTACGTTCCCACTGAAAATTCAGAAATAGACGTTGAAAAATAATTATAAGTGGTGTGTACCCTACCCACCAATAATCTTAATCCGAGACATTTTTCAGGAAAGTTTGCGCTTACCGCATTGTCAGAAGTACTGTCTTGAAAGTATTGCTCCGAACTGATAGCCTTGGCGCTCCCAAACTTCTTCTGAGCCTCTCCCTCGAAGGTAGACGAAACTTTCGTGTCGCTCTTGGCGAATGTGCTTCGAGTGGAGGGAGCTAATCGTTTAGGCGGTTCCGGTTCCGCCACGACCACAATTTCCTCGCTACGTGAGGACGGCTTGCTATTAGCGTAAACAGAATAAAATTCGTCTAAGGTGAAGAAAGTATCCGTTTCTCCGGAGTGCACCTCCGTTGATGCTATAACTTTCGACTCCTGCGTTATTGTCTTCATGTCGCCAAGTGCAGAGTGACTTGCACCACTAAAAAAAAGACAAAAAAAGAAGATAACATACAAGTAAATTTATTAAACAAATGTTACAAAATATGAGAATATTTATTACCTTCGTGCATTAAATCCCATTCCAAGACGTTCCGCCTGTGTAGCCTTCAACGGATCCAAATGCTTCGCTCTTTCTTCCACCTTCTTGGCCTGCTGGCTCAAATTTTGTTCATACCGCTGGGCTAGACGGGTGGCGAGTTCTTCTTGTTCCTCCTTCGTCACCTCTTTATTCTTTTCTTGCGCCAACTTATGCGCCTCTGCGACGGTTTTCTCCAATTCGTCAAAATTGGTTTTGACTCTCTGAGCGCCTAAACTTCCAGTTTTTTTCCCTAGCTGTAATTTAAAGAAGCAATAATTGTAATACAATTTCATTACTGCCGTCCATCAGAAACTTACCCCGCCAGGACGTTTGGATTGAGCTGTTCTGCAGCCTATAGTAGGTTTCCTTTCAGACTGCACATTGTTTGAGGTAGAATCAAAAAGCTTTACAGAAGGTCCCAAGGAATTAGAGGCGACTTCCGATGCACTTTTTTCTGTACTTTCATTGCTTGGCACTATATTAGATGTGAGGAATGCCTTTTCTTCTGTCGGAATTATCATTTCGTTTTGTAGTGTATCTAAATTCTCGTGTTGCTTGAAGAAATCCGGCTCGTTCGCTTCTTCCGACACGATTTCTTCCTCCAAATGCAGCTGCAAAAGGAATGATCAGATTCCAGTGCGGATGTTTAAAATGCTTGACCAAACTTTACTTTATTAGTGCACACTCCCATTAAACTAGTACATGCTTATCATTATTGATTATTTCGGCTTTTGTTTGAGTCTGCTGCAGCACCTGATGCTAATATTTGATGATTTATGATAAAATCTTTTTGCTAATTTGCAAATATTTTCTTGGATATTTGAAATAAAATAAAACATTTGTAAAGTTTGTCCAGACATTTTACAAACACTCTGCATAGATTGTTAAACGCAACAATCAAAAAGAACAAATATTGTATGTACTGAAATACATTTTAAAACACACATCTTGAAAATGCATATGTACGTCGGACAGGATTTTGATGGCGAGTCTATTGCATTATAATCAACAAGATGGATAGCATTTTTGTAAACAATCAAGCACATAAATATTTGCACAATTGTGGATTATCACATATGGAGAACTGTGCGCCGATTGCATAATAAGGATACATGTAAGTTTACAAGTAAAATAAGCTTTGGCAAGATGTCATAAGCGGACGTTAGAATTGCAAAAAAAAAAAGAGGGGAGTTTGATTTCTCGAAATATTTACTCAGCTCACCATTGTTTTATTTTTTGATGTAGGAAGGGAAACCTATAATTATTATATAGTTAGGACGGATCTAACGATATTCTAGTATCTCGAATATCGATTCGATAATTCTACATAAATACCTTTGTGCCGTAACGACGCATCGCTTGCGCAGATGCCTGGCCCAATTTCTCCCTGTACAGCATAGCCGCACGCGAATTATACTTCTGTTGGGCATCGTTCGTAGTGCAATTGTGTTGCGTGAAGAATTTTCTCTGGAGAACAGTAACGCGAGACGTGAGCTCTTGATCAAGTCTTCTCCATGGGATTATTTATATTACAAATCATCGAAACTAACAGCATTAGCATTACCACCCAGCTGCATGTTTCTCAGCTGCAACCATGTCCAGTTTGTGTCAAGTTGGGTGGATCTGATGAAGGTGAGATGCACTCCCAGACCACGATGTACCGCCGAGCAGTCGATGCACAAGAAAACGCCATATGTTACGCTGGCCCATGCCGGATTCTTGGCGTTGCAATCGAAACATGACTGAAAGAGAAAGAGATGAAAATATCTTGTAATTGCGGTACATTGTCACATATACATTATGATACAATATAAATTTTAACGCATTGACTGCCACATCATCATTATATAAGATACGCATATGACATACATTTCATTGCAGTTCTAACATTTATTTGTAGATAATATTTTGAAGGATCAAAGATTAGACGAAACAAGATAGAAGGAATATATATTTTTGAGTTTTAAATGGAGTGTATCACGATTTCTAACAAGTGTGGTCTAACAAGATTTTGAAATTAATTCAGCATGGCAGTCACTGTGTTGAAAGGTAAAAATAATAGGAAAACTGTCTTCTGGATTCAGGCATTCAGACAATAATACATTTGACGTGTTGAAACAGGTGTTTGCTACCAGTGAAACAAAGACTAAGAGACTCAAGGATCTTTGAAGGATCGGAATTTTATTAAAATACCAAATTTGACGCGTTCCAATAGCAAAAGTAGTGATAGACGATCATTTTCACAAGTTTCAGAGACATCTAGAAAAGATAAAGGGACAATTCGGTTCCTTGCAAACAGATCCTAAATCTATTCAGGTAAATCGTTTATTGTGTCGGAAACCTTTTTTCTTTGAAAAGATGGCAGAAGAAAGGATTACTATTATTAGTAATAGATAAATAAAGATTATAAGGGTTATAAAGGAGATTTATAAAGATTTATTTTTTTGTGGATAATCAGTCAAAAAAAGCAGTCAACTAAATTTTCTCTTTCTGTTATAATACATATAAATTCCTCTACTTATATGTATAAAAAAAATATATAAAACTTTATAAATATTGTTAGAGAAATTGAGGAAATATTAATTCTTCAAGTATTAGCTTTCAAAAATATAGGAAATCATGAAATCCTAAAATTGTGCCCTTGCAGCACATAATGCAGACTGGAAGACTGGCTTCGCAGGGAAACTGCAGGCTGGAGCCTGACAGCACGACGCTCGCGGACGTCCCGTCGACCGTCCCCGATCAGTCCGTCGCTCGCGGCTCGCCGACGTTCGCGCACGCCAACACCAACCTTGTTCGTCGGGACCGCTCGCAGCCTCTTGAAAATCTCCTCGATGTCGGTCTTGCTGGGCGCAGAATCTGCCATTTTTGACGTGTCGTCAGCGCGCGTCACGACGTAATTCTGGGACGCGTGGCGAAAGCTGGTACGCTACGCTCCGGCCGCTCCGGGTCAGTTAGTGACGATGCATTCGGGAGCGGGAAAAGCGTATGTAACGAGCGCAATAAGAAGCGTACGAGGAGGTGCACTATATCACAGGTATATTGCACTATATCGCGGATAAACGGTGACGCGCGAACCGCAAACAGCGTTTCGCAGTCCACAGGGGCGCTGAGCGTCCGCGACGAGTCGCGTTGGACAGTGCGCGTTCTACCTTACCGATTTATCATGTATGCTTCGAGTACAGAGTCTACTTTATCGTCAGACATATAATTTAATTATTAGCTTACAAAGTTGGAAAAACCGGCCCTAAGAGGAACGGTTAGCACGGTCACCCATCATCCCTAGTAAAAGAATAATTATCGAATAAAATTAAACAAATCAGCATTGTTCTTTAGACATGTACATACATGTCTGATGGTGTACTAAAGGATGATGCTGATTAGATCGACATTACTCAATAATTATTCCTTTATTAAGCATTATAAAAAAAATCTCAGAACTTTACAACTTTTCAATTTTTAATAAGCAGTAATTTAAGCAGCAAAGTTTAATAAGCATTTTATAATTAATGGGCAATTCTTAAAAAACACCCTATATATGGTACATAAAAAAATGCAAAATTTGGGAGAAAACCGAATTTTTTATTTCGATTTTGAGACGCGTCGTCAGACGGGAATTTCGCTTAATTTATACAAGTCTTTGTTAAAAGACACTGCCAACATCTCTTTTTATCCGTAGATGCGTCCGACCATTGCCTCGTGCACGGGGAATCGCTCACGTTCATCCTCTTCCTCTTCTATGCTATTCAATCTGGAAGCAGTAAGATTATCACTTTGGCCCGCGACCGGAGCGTGAAGGAAAGCCTACTCGTCCTGTTCGAGGCTATAGAGCATTTGAAAGCCTGCGTCTAGGCTGGGCGCGAATCCCATTTCAGGATCGAGTAGCTGCAACGTCGGAACCTCCCGATATACGTTGCCGAACTCGTCCAGCTCCTCGAATTGCAGTTTGCTAGCCGCCTCGTCCAAAACCATCCTGAAAAGACGACAAACATTATTTTCACGTAATGCAGCGTACACTCTCCCTTCCTCCTCCCCCGAGGTAACCGTGTCGATAACGGCTCAAATAAGCGATTGTAATGTTTAATTCTATAAATATCAAGTTCAAATTGCCTCTGTTTCTCCATCGTTTCCTCGACCTTCCGCCTCATGTTCTCCTCGAACTTCAAGACGTACTCCTGGTAGTAGTCGTGCAACGCCGACACGCCTCCCACGCCGGTCTCCAGCAACACTCTCTCCACAGCATCCTGATAAATACAAAACTGTGACGTATAGAGACAATCATATAGATGTTATAATAATAAACTGCGTAGCTCTCTTATCTTACAGGAAATCCGTGATCATTCTGTTCGCTCGCCACTTTTAAGAGAAGAGTCATCCGCCGCAGAAAGTGATCCGCGACATCAGTGAGCGTCTCTATAGCAACATCCGACGAGTTTTCGAATCCTATGTGCGCTATCAAAGTAGTCACGGCATGCCTGAGCAAATTTCGTGCAGTTTGTGGTGTCAAGTGATGTATGGTAGAACCATCCTTAAACATATTTCTGAAACGATACGACTATATTAATCAATACGATTACATTAATCAATGCGATAATATCGTTGCTCGTGCAACGATGAGACAAGTTAATAACACGAGAAAGTACCCTTTTGACTGATAAGGCAGAAAGTGAAATAGACTTTTAGAACTTGTATCTGTTGAATCTTGTGATTCGACGACAGTCATGTTGTCAAGCACGGTTCCTTCTTCCTATAAAAACAAAAGAGATTAATGATACATTGATATAATTTTACCAGCATAAATGACTATATTGAGAGATCTGTTTGAATCCTTTACCATCGTACGCAATTGTTGATGAAGATTTATAGTATTCAATACATGTAGATTTCCCATTGGTAATCTGAAATGATAATAATAATATTAACGGTGACCAATAAGAGCTTAAACTCAACATTTCCATCAACGTTGTACTCACTGTAAGTATTCGGGTTGCCGATCAATCCGGTAATCACAGTCAGTGCTGTTCGAGTCGTCCATAACTTGTCGCCAAACGTTTTCAATCAAATCCGGTGTTATTACCTCCTGCTTGAGCATCTCCCGCGCTGGCAACTCTCCCCACAGTCCACCATTACTTAAGCTTTTGTTGGACTTCATCATGCAACCCTGCATAAATTAATACATAATACATTAAAATGCAAACTATATTATATCTCCTCGTTTCACTTTACAATTTCTATTAAACATGAAGAATTCATCTGCGAAAGGATTGTTGATTATTTTTATAATTATTTGTTAATTTTTCAGACAAAAATGATCTCTTGCACGAACAGTTTGACTATAATAGCAGAACTTCATTAGGAACACGTGTTCCTAATGAAGCAAATCCTTATTAATAAAATATTTCATCCTTTTGTATTTTAAATATTCCATCCTTTTATCTTATATTTTATTTAAGTATATGATTTATGTATATATTATAGAAAATATATATTAAAAATACACAGAAAGAGCACATAAAAAACTATAATAGTATAACATTATATATTACATTTTATATAATATTTATTATTTTCGTCGCTTTATAACTAAAGTAACGTCGCTCCACAACTAAAATAAAATTTAATTTTAACACAGGTATTATTCAATAGTTAATTACGTGCGATAATCAAGCGTGTCAAAAGTGTCAAAAGACTTTTGAGCTATCGATCAAATGTTACTTTAAAGTAAAAATTTTTTCTAACCTAAATCTGAAGATTTACGAATTGTAATAAAAGGTATGTCCGTATTGCACGAAAGTCAATAAATAACTGAGTCGATAATAGCACTGTTTACAAATAAATGCAAGAAAACTGATTGTCAAAAAATTTTCGAGCGCTACTGTTATTATGTATATATCTATTTTATATAAAGAACAATTTTTATTTCGCATATAAAATTGCTGTTAGTAATAGGTATCCGTTGGAAATTCCCGCCTAATGATGACGCCGCAGTCACATGCCGCCCCACTGACGTGACATAGTTTGTTACAACAATTTCGGGAGTAGCGTATGTGAGTGTTTCTCACGCGGAATTTCCCACGAATGACCAGGCCCTCTCTCACCTGACGATCGTTCCTAACGAAGACTCATAAAGAGGTACAATCCTCTCACAATAACGCGCAGAATGCGGCCTCACATCTCATTGTGCACGTTCCACTGTCGCGCGATATTCTACGGCGCGTCGCAATTAGGTTAACTTCACAGTGCGCCACCACGTTAATCGGATTCGCTTCTTCTTCTACTTTATTACAGCAACCATAGACGAGGTGAGTATAGATTGCACCCTCCGATTGCACGTCGCACCTTGTTTTAGAAGGAAAGAGGAAGCCTCGGCTACTCACTTTTCTGTCTTTCCAACTTCACGTCGGAGAGAGGACAAAGGTTGATTCTTGGGTTCGTTTTGACCCTCACAGCCTTTTCAAAACATCAATTTATTTTTATTATTTCTTAAATGTAGAACAAAGATAGACTAATGTTGAAAGCGCTGTGAGGATCAAAACTAATCCGGCCAATGTAACTATATTATATTGTAATCTTGACCTTCTCAAAATAAAATAGATGATAATTAGTTGAAAAGAAAAGAAATATCATTTTAATTATAATACGGCAAATTTCTCCAGCGTGTTAATTGGTTTAATTTTTAGAGAGAATTTGTCTGGAGGCTCGAGAATCCTTTTATCTTTTAGCTAATTCATTTGAGACATTTGTCATGTGACAAATGAAATAAAAAAAATTGGGATACTATTTTATACAGGATGATCATTTACAATCAGATGAAAATTCATCCGATATTTTTAAAGTGGGCCATATAACTGCTGTTTATCTTTTTTTTTAAATTTAAAATGGGCCATATAACTGTTGTTTATCTTTTTTATATTTATGTAATATTTTCAATAAACACTTTTTTAGACTATTTACAATTAAATGTACATGAATTAAAATGTGAAAATATTGGCGATCACCTAGTGATGGTTGGAGCGTACTCAAAAAAGTATGATCTTGGAGAATTAAATGGCTTTTATACAGGGTGTCTGATAATTATTGACACAATCGTGTGCAAGTAGAGCGGACTAAACTGAATCAAAATTGTATCATTTTACAATTTTTGCAATAATTAAGTTCGTAATTATTAAAAATTGCCGTATCTACTCAATACAAGACTCGATTCTGTTTAGTTCACTCTGCACACGAGCGCTGTGTCAGTAATTATCAGACACTTTATGTAAAAGCTATTTAATTAAGAATTAAAGCGTATATAACATACATAAACTATTTAATACCTTTATATATATAATAGTCTGTTAATTATGCGATATTATGAAAATTCAAACTTGGCCACGCACGCGCATGTATCATTTAATTCGGATTATTTTGACTCACGTCGCGAACTCAGCCTACATTCACAACATTTGATGACGTGTGGCGCGAGCGACTTCTCGATAATCGATGTTTGAAATTTGAAGGCGAGGCCGCGCGCCACGAATAGCCGTGCTCGAATTACATTAGACGTGCCCCGGCCGCTGCGTTCGCAGTTTCGAGTAACACGATCCTCCCCCCCGGCGTTCACGGCGTTGCGCGGCATATGTATGACTCCGTTTATCCGGGCTATCTCGCGCGTTCAGATAAAGTCATGAGATTAGAGGAACAAAGGCGTTTTTCACCTATAACGATTCACGGGCGACATTTGTTAGTGTTTTAGCAGAGCGCGCGGCTCGGCGTTGCGAATCGCCGCTCCTGTGAGGGCACGGAGGAGGCACGATGGAATCCGCGGCGGTATCGGTTCTCAAGCGGGCGGTCCAGATGGACAAGGAGGAAAAGTACACGATGGCATTGGTGCTGTACCAGGAAGGCGTGCAGATACTTCTCGACACGGTAAAAGGTATGTACTGGACACGATCTCGCGTCCGGTATTGTTGAAAGAGAGAGAGAGAAAAAAATTGGTATATCAGCTTTATCGTTACTACGTTTGTCAAGAAGTTGAAGAATCGATAATAAAAACGATGCAGAGACGAAGGAAGTCCGCAAGGTGGAGTATCTTACGACCAAGGCGAAGGAATACCTCGACAGGGCCGAGAAGGTGAAGAGCTTGATCAACACGAGAAAATCGGCCGGCAATTACAGGGAACTGACCAAGATCGAGAGTGGCTCGACTGGGCATGGCTACGCGAGTGTCTTCGGTAGATTCCTGGACGGCACCGTCACGTACATCGATATCGAAGATCCGTACATACGTGCTTTTCACCAGGTATGTCGCTGTTTGCGTAACACGTAAGTTAATTTGAAATATCGCCAGTAAACATAAAGTAACAATAATGTAACGCGAATGTTATAATTTTCCACTCAACAATATAACTACAATGTAACATGTCTTGCGTATTACAGTTATATTGTTGAGTAGGAAATTTTAACATTGACGATATATTACTGTTACTTTGTGTTTACTGAGTTGTTGCTCTAAAGTCATATATATTCTTTTGCAGTGCCAGAACCTGGTCAGACTGTGCGAACTGGCGGTTCAAAAGTGCTGCACGTTGACCAGGATATCCCTGCTTACGACTTATGACTCGGAAGAGTCTCATCAAATTGCGAGATTGGCTGAGCTGAAGGAAAGTTTGGCGGCTCACAAGATTTCCTTTGACTTCTCCTTCTCCGAGACGTTGCACGACAGACAGATCACGTAATGCTAATGCAATTGTTAAGCTATGAAAATATATTTGAAAATATATTTATATATATGAGTTACCCTGTCTTTTCATTTTAGATTGAGCAATGGATGGGTAATAAAAATCGGACGTGGATTGGATTATTTTAAAGCGCCGGAGGGTAAATTCGTTCTTGGCTCGTGCGATCTAGAATTAAGACCATGCATGGAGACTACCGTAGATGTTTTTCATAAGAATCAACTTCAAGGAACTAAATAGGACATATTTAGTTAGTAATAAGATAAGAGTTAATATTTTTTATACATTTTTTTCATAAATGTACGTGTATTATGGCACATTTTTTTAATACATGAAAAAATAAATCATTCACATTTTTACAATACGCATCCATCCGATGCGTTGAGAGTTACATATACGATATATCTGTACATATTTAACAAAGATATTTGTTTTTTATCCGTATTATCTCTCTTTACAATGTAATAAAATACTGTAATTAGTTCGCGATTGTAAAATATATATACAGTCTTCTCTTTCTCTGTGTGTAATCCCACTTATTTAAATATTGTAGGAATTGGCACAACATTTTTCCCTTTCTAGAATTTCCTTAGTCCAGTGGACTGTGATCCTTGGCCTTCGCGATCCCGATTTGTTTCGCAGCCTTCTTGCATGCTCGTCTCAACGACCTGGTGTACCTGAACAAGCCCGCTCCTGTCTGCACTTCTTCATCCTTCTGATCCATTTGGATTTCATTAACTCTGCATGGCCTCGACAAACAATCCCCGCCACCGACAGCAACCACTTGCCTCGCAATCTCCGGCTCGACGCAGAGTCGAGTCAACGCGGCCGTCGCGGTAATCTCCAGCCGTTGATACGCGTCTTCCAGACCCGGTGGCCTCATTCGGAGAAAAGAGACCAACGCTACACAGGCTCGTGCTTTCGCCAGATGCGACCGACCCTCGGGAAAACGTGCCAATTCACCGATTAATGCGGCAACCTGTTCCATCAGCCACACGTTACCACCGGCGGATTTTTTCACACTTCTCAAAAGCTTCCTTACGCTGTCTTCCTCCAGTATAATCGTGGCGCATATTCTCGATTTGGACAGTTGATTCAGCGCTGCAGCAGCCAACAGTAGTGTCTGTGCGCAATTGGTGTTCTGAACCAGCTGATTCAACGCTGGAATCAGCGAGTCCGCAAAGGGTTCGAGATACGGCAGACCCCGCGCATTGGTCCATGGCGCCGTAATTTGCACCACCAAGGCGGTGGCTTCAGTCTTCTCCTTCTCAGAAGAGGATTCCGCGCCCAAGAAATCCGTCAGAATCTCGGGACCGCCTTCTCGGGCGAAGTATTCGATCGCTGTTGCGGAACTGCATACGCTGGCCAGAGCACGTAATGAGATCGCGACGAGATCGTTTGGCGTTCGACCGGTCTTGACGAGGCATGTTAAGAGAGCCTTTATGCCGGAACATCGAGCTATACTGCTTCCCGCGCGAGGATCTGACAATCCTAGAGCTGTCAGGGCTGCCAGAGCGCCTCTAGCCAAGCTACTATCCTCCCATGGAGCTTCCTCGAGACTTCGGATTATTTTCTGAAGAGAGATTTTGTAATTAATTTATGACTATTTTTAATGAATATAAGCCATGAAGATAATATAACCAACCTCGATGTAAAAATCTAAGCGCGTATCGATTGTGTTGTCGACGTATATCTTCATATTATGCAACTGCGCGAGGATGCTTCTCAGACTACCCTGCTGTATCCTGCGAGGTGGAGGTGCTCCTAATTGAGAGAGGACCGAGAATGCGGCTTCCTCTATATTGCGAAGAAGCTCCATTTCGAATCTGCCGCCTTCCAGCCGAGTTATCTTTCTGCATTATTAATGTAATTGTTAAATTAATTATTAATTGTTTAAAGCCGTCACACTTTTAAATATCAACAATTTAATTTATATAATCTCTTGACTTCCCAGTGAAAAATGATTGGTTGAATCGATATCGAAAAGACATCGATGCGACTGCAAAAAACATCGAATCGATATCGAATTTGACCAACCATTTCTCACTGCAGTTGACTATGGATTTCACACATAACGCTAATTAAAGATAATTATCTCTAATTGTCTGTCATAAGAAGAGTTCGGGATATAAAGTACTTCGAGGTTATTTGAAGAATTGAAGAAAACAAACTTACTCTACGATGTTTCGATAATGTTGCTCAAAGTGTTCCGCGCTGACTAAAAGTTTGCTCGCGGCTGCGGTAGCCGCAGAAGACATCATCTTCAGATCCCGCGCGTGAACTTCACCGGACATCACTCGGACGTCTCCGCGCGGCAGATCCTTGCTCTGAAGCGTGCTACCGCATTCGTCCTCGGTCATCGTAGCGAGGTCGGTCAGCCATGTCCTCATGGACGACGATTGACGATAATTTCTGGAGTTCAACACGTCCCTTCCAGCGGCGATCGCGTCCGCGACGTCGGTGGAAGCCCGTGATTTCGTTATTGACGGCTGAACGCTGTCTTCCGGCGGCTCGGACGCATACAGAAAATCGCACAGACTCTCTTCCTCCAACGAAACAGAGGGGAGTACCTTAGATGCATCGTCCCGTTCTTCGTCAACTCTGAAAAAGAATATTTGGTAAGTATAAAAAGAAATTTATGTAAAAATATTTTTAAAGAAAATTATTTTTAAATGTCATTCAGGCAACAAAAGATATTCTAATTTTCCAGACCATCCTTTAAATGTCTTTCAAGAATTCACTGGAATTCCATGTTTTGGTGGCTTTTCGTCGCCCTTAAGTTACACTACCTCAAACGAGCCATTATAGCGAGTCGACGCAAACCTCGGCACGATTATTGTTATCCTGCGAGACGCATCGCGATGCAATGTACTCGGAATCGTCGCCAACTATTATTTTCCGGGCGGACGGAAGTGTCGGGAGCGATTAGTGGAACGTAAGAGCTGACTAATCGAATCGCTGCGGAGAACGCTCCTTCTCCCCGCGTACGCGATGACTAATCTCGCGCTCCTTGGACGCGTTGCGTTGTATTGTAATGCGTCCACCTGCGCGCCGACCGGTGCACGATAGAGCTGAATTCCTCGTAGATTCGCTGTCGCGCACCGAAAGCACGGTCCCGCGGTTGAGTCAAACCTGATCGCTCGAGAGCCAGCCTCGCGCTCATTCATTTACGTATTCTCCTCGTGCGACACGTCGCATTGACTCACGTACGGCACGAATGTACACGGTGACGAACAGAAAAGCACGACCGTACAAGGGAATCCGGCGATTGGTATCCCGATCTCATGACGAATTTAACACTTGGTAGAATATTAGAGACAGAGACAATCTATAATTCGTGACAAGATTTTATTATGGCTCATAGAGTTATAAGTAGAACATAAGTAGAATTCTATAGGTCTATAGGCCTAATAAGAACTATTGTTCATTTCTACCAATGCAGATTAACTTTAATCTCGGTTTAACTTATTTTTCATCTTTTCCTAATTTTTAGAACTAAAAAAAGATTGAAAATAAGTTAGATCGAGATTAAAGTTAATTTCCCAGATAGGAACGCATACAGAAACATTTTAGCATCATTTTAATTTTAAAATATAATGTATAATATGTTGTGTAATAAGTTTAAATCAAACTTTTAAGATCATTAATTCTAAATTTAATTATTATAACATATAGCAATCTTTAAAAAAATGATGCCTAAACGAAATTCTTATATAATTGTAATATTAGTGCGAATTATCTTAGCACAATTATTAAATATGAATATATTTTAAAAATTAATTTTATAATTATTGTAAAAATCGTTACAGCATAAAATTGTATAATTATTATTTAAGTAATAGTAAGAAATTTTGTTTATTTTTATGTTTTAAGTTAATTTTGCTTCATAATTTTCTCAATATTTATAACTTATAATTACAAAATTCTTTTTCAGCAAACAATATGTATTTTACAGAATCACCTTATGACAATTATTGCAAAATGCTGTAAATGGAAAGGAGCAATAATTGTGCATTTATTACAAAAGTTTCCTATCTGGGTTACATTGCGGTAGAAATGCAACATTAATGCAGAAAACAAAGTAAAGAATCGGAGTACATACATACACATGCAGGCCGAGGGATGCCCGATACATATAAAAATGCCAATTTTTTTTCCTATGTTATTCCGCCTTGTTGGCGACGCGAGTCTAGTGCACATAGTAGAGTTGCATATGCAATAATACGCGTGTTTCCGATACGGCACCGATTTACATGATCACATTTTACAGCATACCCGTACGATCGCCGGTGCTCTTTAATCAGCGGACAATAATGTGCAATTTAATGACCGCTCTATCCGACTCCGGGATGCGTAACCGCGCGCATATTTTACTTATTACCGATTCAAATCGCTAATTCGAGTCGTTGCGCGGCGAGAGACCTCGAAAATCTATTCTCGTGCCGTACGCGGTAGTAAGTCCGGTGCATACGAGGGCGTGAAACGCATACAATGACGCGGCGATAAGCCGAGGCACCTTCATGGGCCGAGGACTGATAATCATCCACTCGAGGCCGGCGCATCTCCCCGGGTATTATGACACCGTGGAGAGGAGCCCGATTCTCGAGCGTGCGTCATTGCTTACGACACACAATAAAAGCCGTGCGAGACGATCCACGCATGTTCTACGCACGTTTATTCTGTATTATTCAAAGAGGACAGTATACAGCGAAATTGCCTTACGTGTCGCATTCCTACTGATTGGCTCATTTCTCCAATCTTATCAATCCGGTGGCGATTCCCCCAGTCGGTTGCGACACGATTTCGAAACTTAACGTTAAAGTTATTAATATCACTATCGATAGTGTACCTTTCCGAGGAATTATAAGCGCGTGTTGAATCAGACCCAATCATTCTTACTTTCTGAGTCAGCGACGATAAACGATACTTGAAATGGAGTAAAACGTGACACAACCTGCGATTCGTCTCGGTCATTCTTTCTTTGCGAGTATAAACTTCTTTTTTTATCAATGTAAAATAATAATGTGCTCACCTCCGGTCTCGCGACGGGGTCCTTGCAGGTTTGCCGAAACGATTCCTCGTGGCGAATGTCCTCGAATCCTTCGGTGTGGACGTGTGCGTCGGCATCGGGGGAGATCCCTCTTCCAGCCACGGAGAAGCTGACTGGATCCTACGTCTCATCCGTTTCTTTCTCAGTTTCCGTCGCGGAGTCGCGTTTTCGTAAGCCTCCGAACAGTCCGATCTCTCGGAATCGGAGAATCCGGAATCCTGGCTCTTGAAATCTTGACTCAAGGGGCTGTAGGATCTATTTCTTATCTCGTGCTCTTCGTCTGTTTTAGCTGTCTCCTCCACTGTCATTCTGGATATTTAAATGTCATTTCAAGTTACTAATACATTAGCGAATATATTAACATGATATATTTTCTAAATTTCTTTTTATAATATTTCTCCCATTAAGGAATGACTTTATCATCTAAATTGTCATTTTTAATTATTTACTTTTGATATTCGAAACTAAAATCCAAGATAATCAAAGGTAATTTCATAATTTTTTTAAGAAAGCTAAAGAAATATTGAGTTATTAATTTTCTATAATCGCTCGATGGTGAATTCATTATTTTACGTACCTGCGCCGCGTTATACTTTCGTCGTGTATTAATGAAATGTGACACGCGTTCTGCTTGGTATTCTCGTCGCTTTTGTCACAGATGTGTATCGCAGTAATATTCGCATTGTCGACCGTGTCGTTTTCCGATTTGGTCGAATCATCTTCCTTTTCATCATCCTCTTCCCTTTCATGCATACATTCGTTAAAAGAGTAACGCGGAGGATCGTTTCTATCTAGATCGTTTTCCAGGTCGTGCGAGGCCATTTGGTTCCAGAACACTTTGCTTTGATATCTCTTGAATGCACTCATGTTTTCACTGTTTTTAACAAAATTTGCAAAACACAATTACCGGAATCAGCCGAAGCCAAGAAAGAAAAAGAGAGAATACAATAAAAATTGTTATTTTCACTTCAAGTCCTTGATTTTTTTTTGTTATTCGTAGAAAGCACGCCGTGGACAAAGCCCGAGGAAGCCCGATAAACGTTTGTGGGACCTCGAGGTGGCCAAGATGCGCCCAGGATGCTCTGTGTTTTACTCCAACGGGGTGCTTTCACGATCCAACGGAGCGCAACGACCCTCCCACGGTCAGTGGTCGCGTGGCTGTTTTGGAGAACGACCGTATGGTATCTGTCGCAACCCCCACAGGCCGCTGTTTAATGGAGAGTCTCGCACGCGACACATGTGCTCTTCTTCCTTGGTAATACCCGACCTCCTTCGAGACCACGATCCCTCATGGAAATTCTGTTGAACGAAGCGGTAATTCTCTCTATTTGATTTTCAATTCTATCGGACGAGATATCCTTGCTCGGAATTTAATTTAAATCTCGATTGAACGAGAATTACTTTCTCGAGCCCGATCACTAGGTATCCGCGTTCCGGATCCGCGCGGATCCGCACGGGGATTCTCCTGAAATCCTCGCGATAAATTATGTCAAGTTATATCACTCACGTTTACTTTTACTTTCGTAGTTATTACACTACATGTGCGTACATACGATCGCGCGCGGGTACGGCGAGTACGATGATTGACCCAAGCGGGCTAATGCTCCACAATCGACTGACTCGGGGTCCGACTTCCGACTTCCTCGCGCGACTCGATCTCTTCGCGTCCCACCCTTTCCCCGCCCCGAAAGCCGCGTAAGCCAAGTCGTGTGAAAACGCAGCGGGCCGGGCCCTCGTTCCCTTTCTGCCTTTGTCGTTTCCACGGGGGCAGCTTGCACGGGGGGCACCCGTTCCCCTGTGCATGCCTTCCCCCTTCCCCCCCTTCCATCTCACGCACACGACGGGGCGACGTGCACGTCCGTGCGTAACCGTCAAACCGTAACGAGGCGCGCGTTCTCTCTGGCGGGACGGCGCACGCCGGAAGGCCTTTAATTGAACTCCGATAGACACAAGGTGATCCGGGTTCGGGTATGCTAAGCAGATAGTTCTGCGTGAATGATAGATCTACCTGCGTCTTCGCAATGCAGTTTCCTTCGTCGCGGTGAAAATGAATGACAACTAGACATCCCGCAACGCCAAGTTAATGAGACTCTTTTTATTTCTTGACACAACAATTGCATTGAAGCTCGTTTACACGAGTCATTAAACACTGTAAGAAACTCCGTTATTAAGAATATCGAGAAAGGACGTTGGTCAACTTGCTCTAAAAAAGAAACGAAACCGATTAAATTCATTAAGATCTAGAAACAAGGCATAACATATACATATGAGACAAGAATATTTCAAATACATTTTCATTTCATCAAACTTTATAGAACTATACACTGGAATTAAGAAATATTAATGTAAAATAAATAAAATTCTAAGGGCGTTATATATGCATTTCTTCCATAAATCGCTTTATTTTACAAACAGAATTGTAAGATATTTACTGAAATAAGATAAAATTTGCTTTATTTTACAAACTTTAAAATTTTAATGAAATAAACTTTGGGATATTTAATGTATTATATTTAATATTAATATACAGATATTTGATAAATAAGATACAATTTTTTCACTTTATAAACAGAACTTTAAAATATTTAATGAAAAGTAAAAAAGACTTAGGAAAAGGCTAAATTTTTAAGCGGTTCAAAAGATAAATGTATAATGTTTTTAAATATAAAATAGCTTAAAAATAAGATAACTTCAAGAGTGATGAGGCGCAGCCTCATTTGAAATTCATTTTCGTGCGCTCAACCATCGTCACATTTCCATGATCGATTGACATTCGTAAATAAGATAAATAACAATAGCCTTGGACAAACGCGCAGTAGGAGGCAGGAAGACACTTCCCTTTTACTTTCGGAAGGCGATAAGTCCGTCTCGTCGGCGAGACTAGTCGTTCAGTGGCGTAACGAACGCGGGATGCAGTCTCGAGAAAGTTACGCTGTCTTTCAGGCTCGCTCTGGAGTTGGAAGATGTCCACGAAATCACACCAATGGTTCTTTTAAGGGCCAGGTGTGCGACTATCGATCCCCCGAAGAGCGCGACCGAACGGGGGTCTGCCCCCCGAAACAACTATGGTACCATTCACCGAGGCGATACAGCGCAGAGGCACGCGCCCGTTCGGCACATCTGCGTGTAAAATGCCTATGGTGATGCGTCATGCGTGTGTATGAGAGCGGCTGAGTCACTCACATGTGTCCATGTGGCGTGGCCGAATTTAAAGGACGTGGAAATTTAATGAATTCGTACGTACGATAAATAAAGTCGCAAGGACGACAAGTTAGTCACGAAGACATTAGAAGCACACCGAACGGTCGTTTCTGATAGTTTCTATTTTTAAAATTAATATTTAAAAATTTTCAGAATAAAGTAAATGATTGATGAAAAGTTTTAAAATTTTAGACAAGACTCCTATCTTTTACACAAGAAATAGGGTATTAATCTAAAAAACAGAAATGGTTAGAAATTATCTGCTTCCGGTATTAAAACGCCTTGAGCGTTAAAATTTTCAAAATAATGGAAATGATTGATGAAAAGTTATAAAATTTCAGAATCCTATCTTTTATACAAAAAATTAATTTAAAAAGTATAAACAATTAGAAATGATCTACTTTTATTAAAACGCCTCGAGCGCGTTGGAGTCGGAAATTTTATAACTTTTCATCATTTCCCTTAGTTTGAAAATTTTATGCTCGAGGCATTTTAATACTAGAAGTAGATCATTTCTAAACATTTTCTGTTTTTGGGATTAATACTCTATTTCTTGCGTAAAAAATAGGATTCTGAAATCTTATAACTTTTCATCAATCATTTCCTTTATTTTGAAAATTTTAGAATATTGATATCCGCGAGGCTTTGGAAAGCAGATGTTGTCGAATCGAATTTTCGCTATTTAAAAAAAGTTTTCGATTCAATCTGAAGTTTTGTAGCTCGGCGAGAGAGAGAAAATCCGGTTGGAAAAGTATCTCTCTATGATTCGTGAATCATCCCGCGCGCAGTAACGGTAAACAATTTGCCACGGAAAATGCCAAGGGAAAATGCCTCATTCATTTAGCGTTCCCGCTGCTAATTGACGGAGATCGGGGCTATCGATAAGTAGCGAGCATCGAAGCCGCTAATGGGTGCATAGTAATAGCGACGCGTTTCCTCGTATCGCGGTAACAACAATCTCGTCGTTTTATCGGAAGATAATGCGATTTCCAGCGCAATCGTTCGACCGTAACCGATACGCATCCTCATTCCCGATGAGTATGCGTGTGAGGCGTACGACGAGCCCAACGAGTGCGTCTCTTAGGAGTGCGAAGGGGTCTTTACGACCCCTATTATACATACCGGCCACGAATGGGGGACAGATGTGTACAAACCGTTACTTTAGCGCGTGCGTTTAAGCACGTCCGTGCAAACCTGTACATCTGTGACGCTTGAAGCTCGATGACATTTCGAATTTGGGGTATGCCGATGAATGATTGATGATTAATCTCTGATAAAGAAAACCAGCTGTTCTCATTATAAAGATCACGATAAAGATTTTTCTACACATAAAGATCTTTTATACGCAAAAGTCGTTCCTACGTACAAAAATTATTTCGCTTACGGCGACTTATGGAAGTCGAGAAAACCGGCTTACGAAAGTGAAACAAATTGACAATTGTGATATAAGTATACTATTGTTTAAAAATATCTATAACTTAAACATGTCTTCACAATTTTATGAAGAGTCCGCACGTTACAGACATATCGTCCAGATGAAAAACTATAGAATAAACGCCAGCAATGTGAAATAAATGAGATGAGAAATTTAGAAAACATTTTGATATTTGATCTATGACCATATAAATAAATTATTTATTTAATATACAATATATGTATATTAAATACATATGTTTAAGAATTTCATATATAATAGGTATATGCGTATAATACACACGAATACCTGCAGATATGCAACCCATTTTACACGCAGTTATTTTGCGCACGACACGTTCGCGGTTACGTAGTCAAGTATTAATTTGTTATTAGCATGTGTGAAGGTTAATCTGATGATTTAATTATGATGTTATCAATGATTTAATTATGAATATTAGCACAAAAGATGCAAATAATATATAATAACTGTGCACGACATAATTCATGTCATATACGCATAATAAAAGTAAGTAGCAATTAACTAGAAAAAATTAAATATTATCAATAAAAGATTTCTCAAAGACCGATTAATTATTGGAAAAACTTGATTATTCTTATTTGCAAATGTTAAATATTTTCTAGAGAAGACGACGCGCAACATGACAGCTTTGAGGAACTTGTTACATAACAAGTCCAATTCATGATGGAGAATATCTGGGGAATTTGAAGAATGAATTTCTTAACTTTGTTACTTACTAATTAATATTTCAACAATTTGCAAGCAGAGTTTCTTATAATTTATTTTATTTTATTCAGATTTCCTTCGAAACTACAAGACAAATTTATTTTGCATGTTTAAGTTAACGATCTCGCGGTATTTATTCGTGGACAGTTTTAAAATTTCGTATTAATCGCGATATTTAATATCCGTATTCATAGTCAAGCCTTATATTTAAAGCCTCCTTAAGTTTATCTTTAGATACTTTGTAGCCAATGAAATGATCCGTAGAGCATATAAAGATAAATTTAAGGAGGCTTTTAATATAAGATTTGACTATGGTCGGTATTCACAGTCTTATATTTAAGATCATCTTAAGTACAATTTTATATGATTCTAAACCAATCACAGAGTCGTATTAGCAGCTTAAGATATTACTTAAGACGGTCTTAAAATAAGAACTGACTATGAATACCGGCCTATGAATACAGGCATTATACTATCTCAAACATTGTAGGTATAAAACTTCACACAGGCAAATTCTAATCAATAAATGAAATGAATTTTCTAGATAGATTCCACAAATTAATGATAGACCTGATTTTATCTTCTAACAAATCTTTTAGAAATTAAGAAAACTCTGTACGTTATGCATTAGATGAAAATTTGAACAAACTCGTTACATGGCGTGCGTAACGGGCTTTAGGCTTTGATAATTCTGTCATGCGCCGTATGCGGTTTGATAAGCAAGCTAGCCAACTCATTCTCTTGCTTCGTTTGAAAACAGAACTCTATCCTTAGTTTGAAGAGAGAATTCATTCGGGGAAAACCCAATTTATTTATTGATTATCTTTTGGCTCTATGGAGTTCCCAGAATGATGCTCAAGAGGGTATAAATACTGCGACTAAAACGAACTCTGCTTCAGAACTGTCGCAACTACTGCTAAATTCTTAGCTTGGTTCTTTGACCGTCAATTACTGCAGACACTGAAAAAAGACTAACAAGCTTGATTCAACAAGTAAAGTAAGTTATTTATTTAATTTCATTTCATTAATCAATTTTACTGATGTGTACTATATAAGATGTTCCTAAAAAAATTAATAATTTTGTAATTGAACTCAATTGAAATTGAAGAATAACAGTAGCAGCAATAGTAGCGTCATGTAAAATTATGACAGTGTGTAAAATAATATTTTATTAAAAGTTCGCTAAAAAATATTTATTATTTATTGGCTGTGTTTCAAAATTCATTGCCAGCACTGGCAACCGTACTGCTAAATTCTTAGCTTGGTTCTTTGATCGTCAATTATGCAGATACTGAAGAAATACTAATAAGCTTGATTCAACAAGTAAAGTTATTTATTTAATTTCATTTCATTAATTAATTTTACTGATGTGTACTATAGCACTGGCAATAAATTTTGGAAGATAGCCAAAAATTCGTTCGAGTATTTGCGACTAAAAAAAAAAGGAATGTAGCTATTATTATATTTTTGTATAATTTAACACGCCATTTTTAAGAGTGGATACTTAAAATACTTTTAACGCGATATGTTCAGCAAAAGAGATAATTAATATTGGTAATTATTATTGAAAGTATTTTGAATATCATAATAGAAATAACTTGAATATAATTAGACATCTATTTGAACAATTATAGTGCAGTGCATCGACATAGTGTCTAATTTATGATAGAAGAATCCGTATACAGTCAAAGCTTACGCTGCTTATGCGCAAGAGATATAATAGATTCCGTCAAAATGTCACGAATATGGAAAATGTAAATATGATAAAGTGTATAGAAGTATAATGGTGCGTTCTAAGAAAATTAAAAGTTAAAAAAGTGTTATTAACAAAAGTGATTTTATTTCAAATTGCCAATCAAATACATTGTCTTACACGAGTTATTTTTTCTTTGTTTTTAATTTTAGTTGACATAATTATTCAAATATAGCATGTCTAATTCGAACATCGAATATGAAGATTGAACGAAATGCGCGTTTATTTTAAAGAAAAGTGTTTCCAAACTCCACTTTTCAGTACTGTGGCACGGTGTCAAAGGGCACGGCGTATACAAACATCGCAATTCAAGAGGCAGCCGAATTTACTTATTTATTTATTTGAAAATATAATAAAATTATAATATGTAATAGAATAGAATTATAAGATATAATAGATTAGAATTGAAATGTTGATCGCAAAAACGGAATTTTTTAGTTGCGAATATAAGAGTGGTTACAAATTTTTACTCCGTGAAATTGTGAATAGTGAAATTTCTGGCAAATAAGAAAGGCTTTGACTGTATAGGACAATGTGATATGCACATTTTTAACATGACAAAATTTTTGTTTAAAATATAATGACGTGAAACGATGACGTCATTGTTCGATATATTGTGAATTCGAGATTCATGCATTGATTTAGGTATTTATGTCATCATACAATATATTCTATGATAAAATTGTGTTCGTTCTAGATGGATTCTAAAGATCAAGCCAATCGCACTAACCAGTGTAACCCAACTCATACACCAACTGGACCTGGTCATCAGGCCGGGTACAAAGGGACTGGAACCAAAGCAGATTTGGATAATCATTCCAAACAATTAAATCCAAATAATCCAGCATACAAAAAATAATATGTATTCATGTTCTACAGAATTGGTATTGTATTTGTAACATACATGCCTGAAGAATAAATATGACATGATATATTAATACTATAAAATGTCTTACATATTTTTTACTATCATTATACAGTCCAATATTTTCCTTCACAATATTCCTATTCAATTTAACAAGAAGGAAAAAGACTATCCTCTTTGATGAAATATTAATTATTTTGCGCTGCGACGTAGTTAATAAATAAAAATCCTTTTCTTTTAATGTCTTGTGAAAATAATTACATTTTGCAATTTTTATTTTTCGATATACTTTATTTATAACACACATTGAAGAAGAAATAATTATTTTTTTACTACATATAAATGTTGCACAATAGAAAACAGGTGACGAGAAAACTATAGCCATGTCGACATTATTTACTAGGTTGTTGAATCCAATATCCCCAAGTAGCGAAAAGTTCGCCATTCTCTTCTTCCGTGGGACCACGAAACACCTTTATTTTAACCCGTGGATCATCATCTGCAAACAAGTAATAATTGCGTTTACGAATACTGTATTATCTTGCTGTATTATATTGTATTTTTTTCTTTTCTATAATTATATATTGTTTTATTCGCACAAAAGTAGAGTATAAATTTAAGCATTTCCGCGTTCGCTAGTAACTATTGATAACGATATCGCAGTATCACCTTTTTTCAAAGTCGAGTGACGCATCACGTTGCCTGACTTATCGCAGCTAGTCGTCGTAATCATTGCTATTTCTAGCAGACAGAATGCGACGAGAGTGCACTGCAAAAAATATTAAAGTTTCTTGATTAGTTGATCGAATATTTCCGTCGCGCAATATTACGCAACAAAGTCTAGCTGACAACAAATATAACACGCGGCCTGACTCACCGTCAATCTCATTGCGATTGCAGAGTTAACTAAATCTCGGAATTAGAGAGGGGCAGTTTTATATACTACGACGTCCGCGGTATCTAGAGCATGACCGATCCCGGTTTTCCATCCCGCGATTTGAGGGATCGTTTTTCTAGAGAGAAAGTCGCATTATCCTGCAAAAACGAAAGTGATACGTCACAAAGACGACAGCAAGAACGCAATGCTATTTTCTGTTTCTTTTTTTTTTTTGCAGCAGCATTTCACCTGGGCGATCTGTCCATAACACTGTGTGAACTCGTTGTGACGCTCTAAAGACATGTTTAAGAGGCATAAATATTTCCAGACAGCCGCATTACGATTGTCAATTTGATTCGCCTCCGACAAAGCCGCCTCGGCTTCCGTAAATCGTCGCAGCTAAAGTAATATTCGTGTACAGAAGTGATTTTTGCTCGTGAAAGGATAATTTTTCATATGGAAGTCTTCGTTGGAAATTTTTTTTTAAAGATAATTTCTTGAGGCAAATTTAATTTACCTCAAAAAGAGCGATTCCTGCGCCAAGCCACGTTTCCGCCGTCGGCGAGGTCCTGCATGCGCTGAGGAAAACTTTTAATCCGCGCTCGTAATCACCGGCATTTTCATAGTATAGTCCCATTCTGACATTGTAATGCTGTTATAAATAACTCGGTTCTATTTTTTCTCCCCTCCCCTCCTCCCTCTCAATTATCTTATGCAATATCCAGACAAGTGATTTTACCTCGTCTGGACGAGATGCAAATCGTCCGGCCTGTTGAACATAGCATTGGCGAACTCGTAGCAATGAATGGCCTCCGCGAAATTGCCCTCTTGAAAATAACAGTGCCCCATTAAACTGCTTATTGAGTAATCCTAAATAGAAGAAATATATTTGAGATTTAAGCATACAATAAAAACAGAATAATTTAATCGATATTTACACACTGAGAGAAAACTATAGTTACTTTTGGCCTCAACCATAATTATATAATATTTCTAACAATAATTATGGTTAACATAACAGTGCATATAGTTAAGTTAATCACATTTATTGTTAGAAATATTATAAAATTATGCTTGAGACCAAAAGTAACTATATTTTTCTCTCAGTGCATGATAACTGAATTAGTTATGTAATAAATTAATTCTTTATCTAAATAATTAATTGATCCTGAATAGAAAGAATATATTTGAAATTTATATACGATACGATAAAAATAGAATAATTTAATCGATATTTACATGACAACTAAATCAGTTGTATAATTAATTAATTTATATACTTATCCTTTCCTAAATAATTAATTGATATTTCGTAATATTTGTATTTATGAAACAAAAGCGACAATTAAAATATTTTTTGCATGTAAAAATGTTTGGAAATGTATGGAAATGTATGAAAACGAACCAATCCATAGATACATTCGGCTTCTTTTAAATACGACAGAGCTTCTTTATATTGTTGCGATAAGTAACGTCGCACGGCCAGATAATATAAAGTGTGGGTGGATTTGCCTCGACGAGACATTTCTTCCGCCAATGCTAAATCAGCAAACTATACAAACGTAAATCGTGACAGCATAGTTTACGCGACCTTACATAAGACGTATTTTAAGAGTAGACATATTACGTCGCAGAAATGCAGTTTCATTAGAAGCGTGGCTGTTATCATAAATACATTATCCCGTGGACAGTGAATCATTGTCCAAGCAAGAGGATCCTCACTCGAGATCTCCGTCTCTTCGTCGCCGTCCCTCATGCATTTTTCCGCTGTTCTTAAAGCGAGATCTATCCCTGTTGGAAAAAATATTTCTTATACTTTCTAATTTATTTTTACCTAATACAAAAATAAAAAACTTCTGTTACCTGGGCTGCAATTTGTCCGAGTGTAAAACAGATGCAGAATAATCCATCCTTCAACAAATTGCGGATAGAAATCAGTAACGGCTCTCAGAAAGATTTCGGCTTCTTGATAGCTTTGATCTTCTGCGAGAATCAATCCCTGTGCCAGTAAACTGTGAAGAGAAATATTTATTAGGAAACTTTTGTAATAAATACATAATTATTGCTTCTTTTCATTCACAATATTTCGCAATATTGTCATAAGATGAATTTTGCAAAATGCATATCTTTTGCTAAAAAAGTATTTTATAGTTATAAGTTGTAAATATTGAGAAAATTGTGAAAAACAATTACTTAAAAAATAAAAGATAAAAAATTACTTATTATTACTTAAATAATAATTGTACATTTTATGCTATAACAGTTTTTATACAATAATTACGAAATTAATTTCTGAATTGTATTCAGTAATAATTGTGCTAAGATTCGCTCTAATACAATTACAATTATATAAGAATTTATTTTAGGTATCAATTTTTTAGAGATTGCTATGTTAGAATAATTACATTTAGAATTAACGATTCTAAAAGTTAGACTTATTCATGATATATTATACATTATATTTTAAAATTAAAATAATGATAAAATTTTTCTGCATTTTTTCTTATCTGGATATATAAGATTATTTGAGAATTTGAAAATTGCGTCTTTCTTTTTGAGTCTACATATAACTAGAAAGGTAAACTTGCATATTTTCACGTACGCGAATTTATCTCGTCTGTTCAGAAGAATCGCTTCGCGGCAACACTCTTTTGCGCGCTCCACTTCGCCGATTTTCACGAGAAAGATCGCGTATTTTGTCCATGCTTTAGCATCGCTTCTATCCGCCGCAATTGCCTGCGAAAAAGATTATGCGTAATGATATCCAATATGATATTATCTTATATTACAGAAGATTGAGTTATATACAGCCTGATGATGCCGCCTCGCATCATCTACGTGACCTAATTCGTAAGCCTCTTCAGCGTAGAAATACAGTTTTTCAGGTTTTGCGATCTTCGACGTATCATCATCCGCGAGGCGGCTTTCGACGATCTTGTTGATGGCCAGATGCATTTGTTCGACGAGATACGTGTATACAGATGCCACAAAATTCTGCACATATAAATTGTAACTTTCAGAGCTTTATTTTAAATCGATTCAAATAAAAATTAAATAAATTTCTGAATACGAATCTATGTTTGAAATATTATTCAAATATTATATATAATATATAATAATAATAAGTAACAAATATGTATATATTTTTAGACCTGGCTATCGATGGAGTGCACGGTGTTCATGCTCGTCTTGACTTTTTGATCTAGCAACGTGATCACTTTCATCTTCAAGGTGCTGCGTATGTTTAAATACGTGCCAGTTTTATATAAATATTGCGTGAAACAAGTCAGCTCGTCCTGAAAATTGTGATGACAAATGTACGAACACATGCGACGTAATAATTTCTCGTACCTGAGAAATTAAAATTAGTCTCACTTCTTCAGGGGCAAAGCAGTACTTTGTTCCATCCATCTTTTCAGAATCATTTTCCTGTTCTTTTGAAGCAGATAACTTCTCTTGCTTTCTTTCATTTCGAAAATCCTAACACAAAATGACATATTAAAAACAAACTATATTTCAAAGTATAACATTAAATTATTTTAGAATAAGAAAAACGTAAAACCCTGTAGCTCTCCGTAATAATCTCCACTAGTTTTCGAATGCAAGTTGCGTATTGTTGCTCCGCTACGTCGCCAGAATAAATATAATGCGGCTTAATTGGTTTTGACTTCATCATCTTTTCGATTCTAACGAGATTAATTATTCGGATAAATTTTGGCGTAATTTTTTTCAACAACTAATTAAATGCCATAGTATTTTTCATTATAACGAACTTACATGTCTGAGAGATCGCTTTCGAGTCGGCAAGGGACAAGTGGATGAAAAAGTTCGACCTCAATTATAACAAACACGGGTTCGCCAGTCTCCGAAGTTAATAGAGTATTTTGCGTTATTTCGACGTTTGTTTGAATCGACTATTTGCAACAGATTGAAGGAATCTTCTTAATTGATGATATTTTTTAAAGTGTTGTATACGAAGAACATTGCAATTACTGAATAAATGTAAAATTTTTTAAAATATAATATTATATCGTAGCAACCTTTCTCGAATCTTCTCGTTCTTTTAAATTTTTATTCCAAAGTTCCATATCGAAAATATTCTTTTCCAAGCCGGTCTTCTCGGTCATATTCAATGCGTCATACGTGTACAACTGCGCAACTACGCGAGTGCTTTTTACTATAAAAAAAATTTAATGGAAAATTTAGAAAAGAGACACCCTTAAGTTTCAATAATAATATGATTATTTATACATTAAAATGAGTTTGTTCATGTTTACTTCCTGGAAAAACAAGCTCCGATAAGTCGACGTAACATTGATAAAGCTGACATTTGACCGATTCTTCTTCCTTTTGTCTAACGCTATTTTTTTCTGCGCTCACCATAAATTGAAAGGGCCAGTATTTGTGCCTTTCGACATAATTTTGATATTTAACACAAATTTTTTGGTTTTTATACGAGAGATTCTAATGTATATGTACTTGACAAGATGCTTTCTCATTGCCTCGCTTCCTACATCGCGTAATATGCTGCGATTCATAAAGTTCCACTCGATTCTAGGCTCGTCCTGACACACTTTCTTCTGCAAATTACATGTTACTCCATGTTTTATCATGCGATAATCGATAAATTCCTTGAATCAAATTGCGAAACACCATGTCCGTTTTAGACCCACCTCTAAGTCGAACTTTGCATCGAGCGTATTTTTCACGCGTGCATAATCGTGGCAGAGTTTCCATTTTGATGATCTGGCGCGACTTTGTAATTTCGATAGGCTTCGCCAACGTTTCATTTTCTCCAAATCGTGGTATTTTGTCCATTTACCGTCCTCGAATATTAAGTTTTCCGGAATCTACGGTAAAGAGTACATAATTCTGTTTTTGGCATCTCTATATCATGAGTGCGACTAAATGCCATTTTGTTTTTTATCGATATTTTATTAGATTAATATAGAGAACTCGTCTGGAATGCACCGCAATGAATAAATGTCTACAATAACAGTTTATTTTAATTGATTGTTTAGGCGGAAATACAATCTCGCAGATTATATTTGCTATGCTATCTTAATCGCTTTCTCAGAACTGATACTCGCATATCGCTTTTGCACTCCATATCTTTTTCATATGCGTTTTATTGCTGCTCCGCACCTAGTTCGGTATTATTTTTACTCATTTCTCTTCCGCTTTTAGAGTCTTTATATTTACAGCAAGAAATGAAGAAATACTATATCATCTAAATATCGCGATCAATTTCTTTTTAATCTAATAATTCTGATTAAAAAATAAGAAATTCAAATAGGCTCGTTTCTATCTTGACAAATCTAACAATCTTTATTGTACAATATTATACAATAAAGATTGCTAGATTTGTCAAGATAGAAACGAGTACAATATTATACAATAAAGATTGTTAGATTTGTCAAGATAGAAATGAGCCTATTTGAATTTGATCTTACTAGCTAGCATTATAAAATTGTTGGTATTGAGAGAAATAAGAAATATCAAGAAGTATATGAAAATAAGAAATATCGGTTTTATAAATAAATTGGTCCAAAAATCATAATCGATATATCTTTGACTATTTGAACTATAAATGATTATTTGAAAACATGTAAAATACCTCATCGTCAACATAAATTATCGTGCCCGCTTTATAATCCGCATCTTCAGCAAAGAAGATCGGGGGATTGTAGATACTTTCTATCGTAACACTCAGGAAATTAATTTCTGCTTGCGAAGGAAATATCTCGTCGCCGTCGTATGTTACTGTCGTGTTTAATAAAGGAAGATTTTTCCATGAGACCGCGTTGCCGTCAAACGAAAGATGTGGCGTTTGCACTATCAATCTTTCGACGAGGAATTTATCACCTAGCGGTCAAGATCGTAAGAATTATCTTCAATGCGATGCCTCGGTCTCACTTTCTCCGTTTCTACATGATATCGTTACCTAGTAATATCGGCATTAGATCGAGGGTGCAAAAACCAATCACACTTGATGAAGTCGATATCTGCTGCGACGCTGATGCTTTCTTCTTTGATTCCGCGACTGATCCGACGGAATCGGGCAAATGTTGATCTTGGACATAGCTTGTTACCTTTACTGAGAAAGCAACATGCATGCAATTAATCACAATCAGAATAATTATTATTCTTATTAATGAGATCATAAAGTATTTGTAAATATTCAAATATATACATTGTAACATGAAAAAGTTTAAGTTCCTTAACGACCCAGATAGGAAAATATGCAGAAAAATTTTAGCATCATTTTAATTTTTAAATATAATGTATAGTACATTACGTAATAAGTTTAAATCAAACTTTTAAAATCATTAATTCTAAATTTAATTATTGTAACATATAGCAATCTTTAAAAAATTTATGCCTAAACGAAATTTTTATATAATTGTAATATTAGTGCGAATTATCTTAGCACAATTATTATTGAATATATTTTAAAAATTAATTTTATCATTATTATAAAAACCGTTACTACGTTAAATTGTACATACAATTATTATTCAAGTAATAGTAAGTATTTTTTATTTTTTATTTTTTAAGTAATTTTCTTTTACAATTTTCTCAATACTTATAACTTATATATAATTATTAAAAATTATATACAATTATTAAAAATAAAAATAATTATAAAATTATTTTTTAGCAAAAGATGTGTGTTTTGTAGAATCACTTTATGACAATTATTGTGAAATGTGAATAGAAAGAAGCAATAATTGTGCATTTATTACAAAAAAGTTTCCTATCTGAGGAATTACTGTAAAAATTGGCTTTAAAAATCAAACGCGATAATGTGCGTAATTTATTAATATTTACTTTAAATTCTAAATAACAGAAATCGTACGTTTCGGTTTTGCTTTGAGCTATCTTTAGCAATAAAGTGATAAATAAATTATATAAATTAATCTCAAGTTCTCCAACGAGCATAAAACAAGTATTTAAAAAGAGAAAGAAAAAGTTCTTTACTTAAGTTCCTTACTTAAAATCGGCATTGATACGATTGGATCCATACTATTACGGTCGTTAACTATAAATGAAAATTCAACCGCGAAATTGACGTCGTAAACTTGCGGCGGTTCCTTGAAACTCGGATCGATAATGAGGGGAATACTTTCTCCGAGCACTACATCATTATGTATCACGACGAACGATATGCCAGTTTCTTCTTCTACCGTCTGTTTCGATAAAAACGAGTTTTCTCGTGATTATGGCGTAACGTTGAATTGTGCGATTGGAAAACTTACAATATTTTCAATGGATTGTATAACTATTTTGATGATCTTTTCAAGTGACTCATCTTGAACTGGAACCTCTTCCATTTTGATATATGAAGGTATACAATATATTTTTGGGAAGAAAACTTTTTTTTTTCTAATTTGATAGCTTTTATTTAAAAAGCAAAAACTTAACGATTGAATATTTATTGCGACAAAATAACCTTCATGTATTTAATAGTAATAGAGATGAGACGATAGTCGCGATTTTATTTTGTTTGTTGATGCTTTGATTTTAATAGACTATTTGAATAAAATATATTTTCTAAATTATAGTATTATGGGTACCGAAATGTCCTTGCGAATAAAAAGACCGATGTGGTATAACAATAGTAATTTTATTATTCAATAGTATGTGGACGTGCCTTCAATAATAAGCAATTATCTTCGTATAACGATATATATATATGCATATAAATTATTATTTATATAAATACGAGTCAATCTCTGATATACGATACTAAAGGACAGTTTAGAAATTCGAATCGAATAATCGGACAGACTCTTCCTACAATTTTTTTTGATAAACAAATTCTAAACTTTCAGCACCTGATATTTTTCTATAAAATTTATACACGCTCTCTGATATTTTTCTCTTGTATTTCCAAGAATCCAAGATATATTAGAGAGTAACAATCGAATTTACAACAAAAAAAGTGGAACTAACAAATCTAAACTTTCGAGACTCACGTAAGTATTAGCAATTTCGAAACAGATTCATTGCCGACAGCAATGAACTCCTTTCCTCAGGCAAAACTTCGTATATATTTTCTCTTCCTGCAACTCGTTAATATAGAGTTGGTGAAGACAACAGTGAGACAACGTTCTTTACTCTTTTCGAGACACGTGGCAATTTACATCACGTCGACGATTCGCGAATACTACAATGTAATTGAGCTACGATTGCATAATTTACGATCACTGACGTGAAGGCACTAGTTTTCCAAATGCGCTTACGCCAAAGCACATTTCTTATACAATCATATAAAAAATTATTATACATGCGTATATGTATTAAAGTTACAAGTATCAAAACTTTTTGTCGCGCAATAAATCCATCGATGAAAAACAAGATCGAAGTCGCGACACTAGAGACGATCTCCTCAGGGTTTTCTCATATATTTTTCAATTCTTGATCACCGAAATCACATCTCTCGCTCTATTTAATTTCGAGAAGGGGAATGTACAGTGCGGGAGAAAGAGAGAGAGAGAGAGAGGGAGGGAGGGAGAGAGAGAGAGAAAAGCTATTTATACTAGACTCCTTGTCGATATCTTTCTCGGCGTATATGTTGTAGAAAATTCAGGTCTATGCTGTAAACTGGCTTCTAACGGATTGTAAAAACATCCTGCGTGATAAACAGTCTTTTTAGGATAGTCCAAGCAGCGGTAAGACAACGACTAGATTACATTACGCAGATTTAATCGCTAGAACGACTATAATGTCTTCATGGTTTTGTCGATGTGTCTTAATGTTGTTTCGGGCACCGCGTCCGTCAGCGCTTTTCGAAAGCCCTCGCAGCGGGTCAGTCGCCGAAACATCCTTTTCGCCTGATTTCTGAAAAATCAAACACACCATTACGATCGTGATTATACCGTTATCGATTTCATTAGCACGGTCGTGCTAATACAGAATATATTACAAGGAGATTAAAATAATTAATCACTTACCTCGCGTCTAGATTTCCATCCATTAGTAACTTTGCGCCCGCATTTAGCAACTTGTCCCTTACGTCGCGCGGTAGGATCATAATGTGATCAGGCCCGATACGGTCGGTGATGTCCGATAACAGTCGTGCGGTCGCCGCGCGAACAATAGCATTTTGATGACTGGACAATTATAATCAGACGCGAAAGATCAGTTTTGTAGCGCAAAAAAAACGTCGTTCTCCAATCGCAACTCGAAGCTGCAAACTTACCTCGCTCCCCGAAGTACAATGATACCAACGGTTTTATGGAGCGGAAGATATTGCACCATCTGATCCAGGGCTGCGTTGCTGTCCGCTCGAAGAAATCGATTCGTATCGGCCGTTCTGTGAAGCAATGGTCCAGCTATATCGTCCAAATCCTATGGAGAAGAAATAAATGAGGCGCTCCGTAAAATATAAAAATCCCTCGTTGAGTCCCTTTGAATGTGACAGACTTGATATCTACCTGATCGATACCTCGGATTTGCGAACTGAAGATATCGCCGGCGGCGAGACACGCGGCCCGTGCCACTTGCGAACGAAGATTCTTTATCTGTCGCCCCAGAAGCCTTCCTATCGTCCCGGCCGCGCAGACGTCCAAGCTCTCTGGATGCTGCTTCGAGATCTGAGACAGGGCTTTCAGACCCTTCATCGTTACTTCCCTGGAAATATAGGAAATAAATGTTGAATGTTAGTTCTTCTTCTGCTCGAATGACAGCGACGATGATTTATAATATGTCACGCGATCCAGCGACGATATCAAAGATATTAATTTTATAAAGTTTTACAAAGTCGTGTCACGCACCAGTCTTTATTCTCAAGCTGCGCAAAGCACTGTTGTACCATCCGCTTGGATTTTTCCGACGGCTGCTTTTCCACAACTCTTTTATTGGAAGGCATTCGACTTCTACTAGAACTGCGCACCGGTACTTTCGAGGGCATCCTTCTACGCGACTCGACATCTTCCACAGGCTCAGACTGCGAGAGAGATTCCACAAACGTTACTGGTTTATCGAAATAAAAAATTCTACATGGGAATTTTTTCTTGCCGTACAAATCATACCTCGATTTTCAATATTCCTGGCTCCGTATTCGTTTCGCTCGCGCTATCTTTACTTTGTCTGTCCTCCAAAGTATCGTTCACGCTAGATTCTTCTTCCGTGGACTAGAATTGTAATTATATTTTAATTAGAATGCCCTTTAATATGCAGATTAATCATAAAAAAGAATGTGTGTGTTTTACCTCCTGAGTATTAATTTTATTACGCGGATTAGCATCTTCGACGCCTCTCGCATTCTCGACGGTCTCGTGAGAATGGGGCCGCGACGCGATGATAATCGCCGGTGAATCACCGGTCATGCTGATGTCTATGGGAGGGTGGCCAACGGTGTCCAACGATCGAATGGAAGCATCCTCGTCAGGTACTATGGAAGCGATTATTCTCTCCTCGCTGAAATCCCTGGGATCCTCGGCCTGGCATCCAAAAGATTGAACATTAAGTACATAAGATGCCATCGAGTAAATTTATTATTTTTAAAAAATCGTCTTAAATTCTGATTTAACACAATCTAAAATGGCGTGTTTTACTTGCAATTATCAATGGCACGCGACTTAGCTTCTTATTTTTAATTTGTACAATTTTTTCTGCGTTTTATCATCTACTGACCAAATTGCGCGAACCACAGCGGGAATTCCGCTTGGTCGGCGAGTTGGAGATCGGCGAGTGATGAGCACTGTGATTAGGGGACAGATAGAGCGATTCCGATTTCTTGGGACTCGCTGCAGCCTTCGACTGTAGCGATTCTTTGAAAGCCTTCGTGTCTTCGTAGGGTAGAATCCGCTCGTTCGGTAGCGCGGATACGATGGACTTCCTTCGCGCGCCCGACCTGTCGTCCTCCGGCTGCTCGGGAACGTCGGAGCTTTCCGTGCTTCTGTTGCAGTTCTCATCCACGTCGATCAATTCGTGATTCGAGTGCCTTGAAATCGATCCGATTCGATTGGTCAGTTTCATGTCATCCTCGCTGCTCCATTCCTTCGACGCCTCGTCCACGGTCGGTGCATTTGCCGTTTCGATCGGGTATTCCACTTTGTTGGTATCCAGTGAACTCGCCGACTGAAATTAATCGAGAAAATTGTTCATATGATCATATATATACCGAATTATCTGAAATCACAATTGAAGAAAGAATCGAAATGTCTGATAAAAATGATATTATTTGAGATTGCATTTGATTGACTAAAGTCTCCTCATATTAAATACATTTTAATGACGATTATATTGTTGTCCAAGAAATTTAAAAAATATTGGAGCAATTTTTTTTTAAAGAATGTCTGTTAAATAGATACGTAGCTGACTAACTACTTAGCTAATTTCAGGCCTACATTGAAAAAAATTCTGGTTAAAAACGGATAAATCAGAAAATTTTATAGACGTGATCAAATATTCTGGTTATTATAATAGAACTTAATACTTTATAACTTATAATAACTAGAATTTCTATTATAATAACCAGAGTATTTGATTTCGTTTACAAGATTTTTCTGATTTGTCCGTTTTTAACCAGAATTCTTTTTCAGTGTAATCTGATATTTAATTACCGTAATATTTAATGTTGGAAAATAAAATGCTGCGTCTAATGATAGACTCCGTTTAAGCTTTCGCCGAGGAAGTAATGACTCCAAATATACGAAAAAGTCTATTATTGAATTATTCCTCGTCGGTGGTCCACCCTATATATGCAAAGATATACGGTTTGCAAGCACGATTTGTCAGCAGTTCAGATGCGCTGTCAGAGGGAAAAGAAGTATTAAAAAACCAATGATTTCTTACGAAAAAGGAATCGACGTCGTCGCGAGGGACACTCTGGCGGTTCGTCGTCTGTTGCGTGATAACGTCGAACGCCGGATCGCCGGCGTCCCGGCTCCGCGGGGTCGATGATCCGCTGTTGTCATTGCCATTGTAATCTCGCAGCGTCGCATCCTGACCCTCTCCTCGTTCCGGCCGGTCGTGCTTGGAAACGTCGGATGACGAGCTGCTCGCGCTTTTTGGCCGTTCCCGCGCGCCGATGGAGAAGGAACGCAGAAATTCATTCACTGGGAATTCAGAACGTTCAGAGCTGTGATTGTAACTAATTAATCGATTAATCAGTTATAATTAAAAGAAATATTTAGTACTATCTGATTAAGCGGTTAATACAGTTGCGATTAAGCGACTTATCACTGAAAGTAATTATTAATCGAATAAAGTTAGTATCTTGATTATTTATTACTTATTTGTTTAATTAAGTTAGATCATAAAAGTGACAAATCGTTTCAAAAGAAAACACTTGGAAAATAAAATTAATGCATTAATTGACTAAATGACTAAAGTCCATTTCTACCAATGCAGATTAACTTTAATTCCGGTTTAACTTATTTTCTATCTTTTTGTAATTCTGAAAACTAGAAGGATAAAAAGTAAGTTAAACCAAGATTAAAATTAATCCGCGTTGATAGAAATGGACATAAATAGTTACTTGGTAGTTTAATCGAATTTTTAATTTCGAATAATCGAATTATTAATCGAATAATTAATCATTCTAACCGATTATTAATCAGTTTTACAGTGCATTTTCTTTTCTCGGTTAACCGTTAATTGAATTAATTAGTTTTCACATTACAGTACATTACAGTACATATGCTCGCTAAAGATAATCAAACGGTGATGATCAGATCGTCATCTGCTTTTCGCCTAGCGTTTAAAAGCTCATTCGTCGTAACATGAAAATATTCGTGCTCTCATTGTCAGTCCGCCTGGAAGTCGCGAGCGTCGGTAGACACTAATTTAAATATTTTGCAATTTAGAAAGACGGGATGGGCTATTGATCTGACTTTCCGCTGCAGCGCAACGTTCGATCGTACTTTAGACTTGACCAGCGAAATATTGATTACCGCGGCCGGCGCGTCAGCTAGGCCTAAGCTCTATATGCATGCACAACGACGAGGTGAAGAACCTCTCGTTCCATTTCGCCGTGTTTCCAGCGCCGTGCGCCTTGCTCGCGGGGCTCCGAAGGTCTACATTGTATTTAATTTATCGTTCGGTATCTTTGCCGAGTAACGCTGGAATCTCGCTGAGTTCTTTCGGTACGGCGCGGCGCGACGTTTCCAGATTCCGCACCGACATTCGAGATGTGCGATGCGATGTATCGTTTTTATTAAGTACCGTGAGAGATAACAGCCTTCGAAGAGTGTCAATCTTTTGATAATATTCTTTGTAATTTAATCAAAAATAAACGCAGATAGCCTAATTGGATTAAGGGCCAGTTTTTCCAACTTTTTGGTAAGCTAACTAATAGTTAAATCGTACATTAAACTTGTCTAATTTGAAGATAAAACAAAGACAGACGTATAATTTAACTCGTAATTAGATTACCAAGAAATTGAAAAAACCGGCCCTAAATATCGGGATTAAATTAAAAATATTGGAGCATTCTGCGATACTTTCGTGGCGAACGCTTTTGAAAAGGACGAGATTGAGTACCTTGGTATCGTGATTCCTCCTTGTCCGAGCCCTGTACGTGGTAGCCCTTCGCCTCGGATGAGAAGTGATGTCTGTTCAGCGCGTTGTATTCTTCCTCGTTCACCGTCGTCGCCTTATCACTGTAAAAGAGATGCAGAAATAGAAATCGATTCGGAAGTAATTTCGCATGCGGCTGCATTAATGTTTCACTCAACAACGGGGTTGATGCGCAAAATGGTATTTTCGCGCGAGCTTTAGTCGCATATCCGCATACGTAACGTAAGCTGAGACATGTCGGAATCGCTAATCAGGCGCGCGGTAAATAAAACAGCGCGATAAGGCTAACATTCTTTTATACTCATTAAAGCATATTAAATTTACATAGAATGTTTAATGCCTGCTACAAACTTGACTTGCTGATTCTCTAATCGAGCTCGATGAGCTTTTTTCAAAAATTAGGATATCAACTTTTCTAATAACATTTTTGTGGATTTCAATATCAAATGTCATTTTACATTTTCCACTTTTTTTAAAGCGTATTAAATTTACATAGAATGTAACTCCCGCTGGCCTTCAAACTTGACTGACCGATTTTCTAACCGAACATAAACTCGATGAGTTTTTCTAAAAATTAAAGCAACGTCTTTTCTAATAACGTTCTCATAAATTTTATTATCAAGCGTTAAACACATTTTCCATGTGTTTTTTTATATTTATTAAAGCATATTAAATTTACATAGAATAACGTCTGCTAGCCTTCAAACTTGATCCAAGTAGAACAGGAAGTCATGATAATGTGACATCAAAATGACGAGAATATGGTTACAAAATTCACCTTTCAATCATAATTTAATCTTTTTTTTTATTATTTTGACATCATTTGAGGTCACTTTGACATTATCATGACTTGCTGTTCTATTTGGGGATTGTCCGATTTTCTAATCGAGCGCAAGCTCGATAAGCTATTCTCAAAAATTAGGATATCATCTCTTCCGGTAATATTCTAATGGGTTTCATTACCAAGCATTATTCTACATTTTCCACGTCTCTTTTATTAAAGTGTATTAAATTTGCATAAAATGTAACGCCCGTTGGCCTTCAAACTTGACTGGCCGATTTTTTAATCGAGCACAAGCTCGATGAGCTTTTCTCAAATATTAGGATATCTTTTCCCGTAGCGTTCTCGTGGGTTTCATTATCAAGCGTTATTCTACTGTTTCCGCTGTTTCTCCCTCGATCGATATCATATCTATTTTCCTCTCATGCAGAATAGAATATCACATCCATCGACAGTGCTTTCGCGGCTTTCAATATTAATCAACTGTTATACGTTTATCATGAATCGTGCTATATATCTTTCACCCCTCCACTCCTGGAATTCGATCGGCGATTGGTCAACATACACCGTGTCGTGGTTTCGGTTCAGCCTCAAGGCGATGACCGGCGTGGTCGTCGTGGTGATGATGGTCGAGACGGACGACCCGTCGTCCCTGTCGTGGTCGCGGCCGACGCCGACCGACTTCCTGCAGCGGAAGATGCACGGGCAGCAAAACAGGACGGCGTTCGCGAGCGTGCACTCGGCGGATCTGCTCGCCGCTCGCGCCTCGCCGATCACGGCACCGTTCTCCTCCTTCATCTCGATCGGCCGCGCGCGGGACTCGAGGATCATCCCGCGACGTCCCGTCGACGGTCCCGGCGCTCGAGGGTTCTCGGTCGCGGCCGCGAAACGCGCTCCGTCTCTCCCGACGCACTGACCCCCCGGGTCGGCGAACGCGACGTCATGGTTCCAGCGACTTGTTGCTGTCCTATCCCATAACCGTACGCGTTCGCGGAGATAACGAGATTATAAGATTATCCGTCTTTTTATGTAAACAAAATGGGGCTCACTCTTTTGTCATAGAAAGTTTTGTCGTCCAACTGGATTCTGTGCTAAATTTTATTGCATCAATCAGCGTTTCCAATTTGATCGTTTATCCTCGAGTTTTTTCCTCTTTTATTTTAATTTTCTAACATTTCATATTATTATAGGGAGATTAAAAGGAGGATAATTAATATTGCATAGCACGACGAGAGATGACGAGTGGAAAAGGTTAAACGTTGCCCCGTCTCGACCTTTCGCAGCCGTGCCGAACGGCCGGAGAAGAAACAAGTGCGCGAGCTCCGAAGAATCAATCGATACTAATGACAATTTCAAGCATCGGCCGAAGCACCGAATCGCCTCCCTCGTGCGTCGCGACGTGAGTGCGAGATCGATGCGTCGGAATTCGACCGGACGGCGAGAGAGACGCGCGCAGAAACGCGAAAGATCGAGCTGCAGATTAGTTTATCGATCAGGTGTCCAAGAGGCTCGTGTTTCGAAAACGTGCGACGTTGCGCCCGTACGCTTTGCGGCCGTCCTGCTGACGAATCCTGCACCCGTTCTCATCCATTTCACGTGTCATTTCACTCGCACCCGCGTTGTTCGCTCTCATTCCCGGGAATATCGCTTCTTCGCTCTATATCTTATTTTATTTTGTCTCTTTTTCATGCGCTACTCGGCGCAACCTTGCGACACGCCGTACGGTACCACAGTCGCGTCAGGTCGCCACACGGCCCCGCGAATCGGTCGAATTCGCAATTATTCTCAATTATCCTACGTCTGTCGCGTGCGGCACGTCGAACAACTAGCGGCGATTCGATCGAGATTGCGATGCTCATCGCACTGCCATCCGCAAGTGGCAACTTTTCAAGGGCGAAAATCACCTGCGTAACTCTCGCGCGAAATTCACGCGTGTCGTCCCCGCGAATACGCAAATACGCACAGCACACACACACACACACACACACACACTTTCAGCACGTCAGCGCGTCCCTCGATTTAAATCTCGCTGTCATTCGATTTAAATCGACAGAGGTCGATGACACTCGCGTGCGATGTTGATGATGGATTTAAACGGGCTCCAATTGGGTGGTCCCCGTATTGTTTTTGTTTTGCGGTGAATCTTTCACGAAGAGTGAGAAGAAACGAGGACCACGTTCGACGACGAAGAAGGCACACTTTAATTGCGAGGGACTCGTAACAATCGACGACGTACGCACGACTGTGGCACGTAGTAGAGACGGTGAGCGTCCCGACGCTGACCGCTGCCACCGCCACCCCCGGCCACGTCGTCCCCGCCCCGTGTCCGTTCGCTCCCCCCTCGACCATCGTGCGATCCTGCTTCTTTTCAACCGCGAAGAAGAGGGCGAGAACAGGGACGGGAAACCGCGCTGCAATTTTCGATTTCTCTTTCGGAGAGAAAATACGGTGGAACGAGGAATGAAAGATTTATGAACAAATAAAGAACGAAGTAAGTGAGGGATTTGATAAATAAATATAGCGATTGCGATGCAAACGTAACGTTAAATATTCAGTCTGGATAGACAAAATATGAGGTATTTGCGAATCCTCTTGTCTGTCAAAGACATTTTCTGCTACGTTTCTACGAAGACTCGGAGTGCCACGCTCTCGAAAGACCCCTTCGCGAGGCCTGTAAACCAGGCTGACCATAACTCAACCTTTCTCCCCTTACGTGGTCACGAAAGAAGGGTTGCTAGAGTCATGCGATCCGAGTAAAAGGCGATTAAAGGAGGTTGAGGCAGATGCCAACCGCATTTGTCGCCCACGAGAAATCTCTTGAAAAGTCTCTATAGCCTCTATAGCCGAGTCCTTTATAGCCTTAAGGAGATCGCGATATTATTGAGATTGTATTTTAAATTCCATCTGATTGATACGCGAAGAACGAATCTATTACTCATTCATAATTAATTCTTGCCGGGAGAATTGATTTTAATTGCCGGCACGCGAAATTCCCGATCGTCTCATTGGCTTAGTCATGCAATTTCTCTCGCGAAAAATCGATGCGGCATTTCGAAGAAATCAACGCGGTGAGTCAGAAAGAAGCCACGCAAGAAATTTTTTTTTTACTTTTGAAGAGAAACATCCCTTCATTTTTCGCGGTGCACACAGAAAAATATTATTCTACAAATGAGAAAAGCAATTACTTATTTTTTATTTTGTATACTTTTGTTTTGTTTAATAATTTTCTTCAGCAAAGAATAATTTCTTAATAATAGTTTAAAATATACTCATCATAAGTCCAGAATATTGTGATGACTTTATGGTAGATTTGCGGATATATAGACTTACCAAATACTTAGTACAATCTATATTCCTCGTAGGTAGTATAATATATACTTTTCTGTGTGTGCGAATGCAAATTCGAACGAATTGATGTATTGATCGGAGAATGATTGGAGAAACCGATTTTTCGCGACTCACGCACAGAACGTCTTCCTCGATATGTTCGCCGTTATAACGGATATTGAGCAGTGATCAGCGGCTGCGTGCCGGCTTAGACGTAAAATATTCAGCATGGAAGAATGGACGATAGCGCAACAAGGCGTTTCGACAATCTACAATGGTCCCGCATGTTGTAACACGCCATGCACGCAGCGCCCGCGTCGTTAATGCCCGTTGCATTGCCGGGGCGCTTTTCGAGTTGTATAACTTCCGCACGGAGAGAAGAGACGAATCGAGGCATTTTTCTATCGTGCGGCACGCGCGCGCCTTTCCTCGTTTTCTTCGTGTTTCTCCCCTTTTTTTTTTAATTGTATCGATTAGCTGATTCGAGCGGTCGGAGTTAGCCCGCTCGCGATACGACGGCGCGCCTCACGAACCTGACAAGCACGCGTTAAATATTAAGCCACAATTCTCGCGATCTTTGATGGGATAACGGGGAAGGGAAAAGAGTCGCGCGCTCTTATATAAATTTAGAGGCGATCGGAGTTATATCGGTTGTAAAAATCGCCGGCATGCAAGGCGATTTTCACCGACCTAAAATCCCCCGGTCTATCGGCAATTTGGATCTTGCTTCACGAGTTTCATGAGTGTGTTGAGAATAATGTGTGTCACGCGGGGAGATCGAGATTAAGCGAAATACGAGGTCGCGCACCTTGCGGTCGCGACCGGGGTGCGCTATTAAGATCGCCATTACAGCTTAAACTATTATCTCAAGCGTGGGATATCTTTCACGCTGATGGTCTCTAATAATTTTCTTTCTTTAGGGTTGGTCCTTTCAACTTCTTGGTAAGCTTACTAATAGTTAAATCATACATTTGAACTTGTCTAATTTGAAGATAAAACAAAGGATTTAACTATTAGTTTGCTTATCAAGAAGTTGAAAAAATCGGCTCTTATGCTTATTTCTACTAATTTAGATTAATTTTAATTTTGGTTTAACTTACTTTCTATCTTTCTCTAACTCTAAAAAATTTTAATTCTAAGGAAAAAATACGAGATAAGTATTAAACCGAGATTAAAGTTAATCTACATTGATGGAAATGAACATTAGTCGCGTAAATCGTTACAGGCTGGATTTTTGAATCCGTTTATTTATATGAAATTTATAGTCCAAACTCGTCGCCGGCGCCTAATGGGCGACATTTACGCATATCATTTTGCGTGATCGATACGCCGACATCTCGCTCGCAAGTTATTTTAAGACCGGATCGATCCTGTCTGGGATTGCTGAAGCGTTTAAGAAAAAAAGAAGAAAATAAACAAAAAGAAGGAAAAGAGAGAAAAATTCGGCCAGCGATCGCGTGCCGACGTGACTTTATTTCGAGCATTAAACTTGACGAAGCGGAGACTCACATATCGTACATCGACGCGGCGTGAAATCTGTTGGAAGCCAGTTTGATGAACTGCCGCGATCGGTGGAGCTGCGATGGGGATAACGACCGTAGCCTTCGGCGATGAGGATTGGCGAAGTCCTCTGAAAAGGGACGCCCGTTCTCCTGCGGATCCGATGAAATTAGGTCCATCTCCGTCCTCGACTGCGCTGCTGCCGCGTCCTTTGCCCTGCGATCCTTGGGCTGCGACAATTTATATAAATTAATATTTAGAAACACTATTTAGAAACTAATATTTAGAAACTTAAACCCTAAAGTGCCAAATTTGCGAGTAATTAAAATTTAGAATTAAGATTTATGTCAAAAATTCGGATAGCTTATTTTAGCGATTGTAAGATTTAAAAAAATGGAGGGTGAAGTGATTTACTTACATGGTACATTGCGTTTCTGTCGTTATCTGCAGATACTTGTGAATTCAGATTCTGAGAATCTTGATACGTGCGGGTCGATGAATTCGGAGCGTTTCGTAAAGGCCGATACGCATTTCTATCCAGGAGTTTTCTTTGGCGTTCGTGAATCGAGTTGTACCTGTGAGAGTAAAGATGACAATTGTATAATTAGGTATTTTTTTTATCAAAAACTTGCTTCTAGAAGACTTACGTCTCGACAAGTGTTTGATGCTGCATATTTCTGGACGACGAACGCCGACGACCCCCTGCGCAATTCGAGTTTTTGTTCTCGTTCGTAAATTTATCGGTGTCCACGAATCTGCCGTAGTTATGCGAATTATCATCTGAGAAAACTGCCTCCCTGTTTTCTGCAATATCCTGCAGAGCAACATAATTGCAATTTGTATTTTTATTAATGTAGAATCGATTGCTTTCAATATTTAGATTTACTAATTTTACAATTGACATTATGTATGATATTACAGTTTAATTAATTTAATACTTAAAAAGAAATCGTGATAAGTGAAAAGAAAAGGAAATAATGCCTTCTACAATTTTTATCAGAATTGTAAAGTTTTTATCGAAATTTCTCATCTATAGAGAACGAGAAAATAACTTAGAATATTTAACTTACACTGTATTCTCTATTCGTTGTCCCCAAAGCCTTCGTGTACAAGGGCGATTGGTAAACGTTGGAATGTGAGTCATATGTCTCATTCAAAATCTGACTTTCCTCTTGTTGAAAACGTTTTCGCCGTTGATATATAGCCGCGTACGATCTGCGCACACAATTAACTTATATTAATTTATTTTGAAATAAATTCGCGTTTTCTTGTTACGAAGATAGGAATCAAGGATGCTCACCCAACATTGTCTTGTCGCAAATTTATCCGATTTCTATTGCTATCTAACACGTCTGTCACTTGCTTCCGCGAATTGGAATTGACATGTTCCAAGGTGAGTGATTTTTCACGGTTTTGCGATGTTATTTTAGGACGTTCGCGTGTTGACAATAACACCGGGATTCTGGATTCTCCTCTAAGAACACTGCTTTCCTACAAACACACACATACATACATACATATATACATTTTCCATATACTTTTATTTTTCATTTAATAAATATATGTGTTAATTATTTGAATTAATATTTTATGATAATTTTTTTTAATACTAGACATAAGTGACTAAGAATAATGAATATTCCATATCTCTATAAGAATCTTACCTTTTCTTTAGCAACTTCATTAACGTCTCTGCGATTTCGCGCTTTTTGCTCGAAATTATCAGAAATTTCTCTATGACTTTTAACATCCGTCCCGATGAATTCGTACTGATTCGGTGGAGCGTAAAATGATCGCAGTTGCTCCTCGAATTTTAAATTGGCATTTGAAGGTACTCCTGGAAAATTTGAATTATCTTTTCAAATCTCTTTTAAATTTAACCAGATCCGTCAATTAAGATAAAATTCAAAAGATTACGTTACCCGCATTTACGTTTCGTCCATTCAGTCCCCTTATCTCATTTTCATTGCCGTTCTGTAACAGAAAAGAATACTCGCTTAAATACGATATTGAGCCTGCATAAATTACACAATACTTTAACCTGCGGTGTCTCTGACAAATATGTGGCCTCTAAGCGCGACATAATCGTTATGAAATTTTACTTCGAGGCACGGACACTCATGTGTAAAAAATCAAAAATGGGAACTTAGAATAACCTATTGTCCTGAGAATATTTTACGTTTCATGGCGCGACACGAGTTTGATTTAAGAAACAAACGAATTCTACGTGCCGTTGACATGTCGTAAAATATTAAATTTTTAAAGGCCCTTAGCAACATTTTCTCCTATGCCGAAAGGCGTAGAAGACCTTATGAAACTCAACGGTCTTAAATATTCGTTGACGATACTAACCAAGACGCAAATGCAAATTGCGAAAATATGATGTTATTGAATCACGCAGGGACTTAGTGCACCTTCCGTGTTTAAAGCCCCTTACTCATAATTCACACTTAAGAAATACTTACGAATACGTTGATATGCAAAATAAAGTTTGAGAGAAAGGATGTATTATATTCTGTCGCTACTTCCTACTTTGTTGTGTATTTGATATTTCGGCATTTGCAATTCAAAGCCGATATCTCGATAAGTCACAACAATGACATTGGAAAAGTAATGCACGATATAACCGTGCCGTATTTAATGAAAAATCAATAATACTTCTCATGTAAAATAGCATTATTAATGCTCTTTAGAATCGTTAATAATAGACCAATCTGGATACTTTTTATCGAATGCATAAAAATATATTTTCGTAAAATTACCGCATATAAAATAAGGAATTATGATCAATCATTATTTATATTATTAAAAAAGGGGCTAATCTTTTATATACACATATATATATATATGTTTGTGACACATGCTTGTATATAACGAAAGAAAAAAATAGAAAATATACGATCCAAAAAACTTACGTTAGCCTGCGAGGCTAGTATTTGCCAGGCTGCTGATTGTTCAGTCTTGGATGGCAGTCCGACACCCAGCGCGACAAGATTGGGCCTATCTATCCACAGACTTTCGCGATTATTCAGGAATTCGTTTCTAAAATAATGCAATATTTTAGATAATTTTAGGCAAATATATACATATATCGAGTTTTCTCGAACAATCGCATAATTTTCTGATCTATTACTTGGATGCTCTTCCCTGTGCTGATCGGGATGTGGCAATAATCTGGCCTCTGCTACGACCGGTGCCAGGCGAGACTGAACCGCTTCCCGCCACGATCCAATCGACGTCGGGCCCTATGAGAAATTGACGTCCCGTAAAAATCAAAGATACATTTTGAGTGAATTTATATACATATATATATGTATAATGTAAAACTAAGAATTATTAACTATAGAAAATTTTCTATAAATTATGTGTTTTCTTATATTGTACCTAAAATGAAACAAATATATACAAAAAAATGGTAATGTGTAGTTAACGTAAGCTTTATGATACATGTGCAGATAATCATGTAATCAAACTTCGCGTTTTACATCAAAACGTCACGCGATATCGTGGTTGCTTTCAAATGTTTATTAAAAATCCAAGTACTGCATTTCATCTATACAGTTATAAAAAAAGAATGAACTTAAAATATTGACTATATGTTCTGACGTATTCTTATGTTATACATTTAGTCCTAGAATTTAGTCATGATATTTAATTGTAGAATTTTCTATATTATAAAATAGAATAAAATCTATAACAATAATTGATAATGATAGAATGAAGTTTCCATTGTAATAACGCGACTTTCGTACTACAATAAAGTCTCTTCCTCGCGACCATACTGCCGTGAGATTTGTATTTTATCATGAGATTTTATCTGCGCGGGTGCACTATGCTTTGCTCGCTTATTCCCGGTTGTTATTACCAGTAGCGATCTGAACAGTCGGTGAAATGTGCAAACCGTACACCACGAGACCATCGGCCGACACCAGTGGTAGCGACTTCCTGGCCAGCCGTGCTCTGATAGCGGCCAGCATCGCCTCGGCATCGGGGCTTCCCTCGCCCGCCCGTCTTCCCGCCTCGAGAACTTGCTACGAATGAGAACCGAATGTTATTCCACTCTCAAATTTTTTGAGACTAATGTTCCAAATTAATCCTTGCAATAACATGGGTATTGCGTGTCCGATCGATTTTTATGTATAAAAATATATTTCCCAATTTTTGATTAATTTTTTATGATAAATTATACATTTTATTTTATTTTTTTTTCAAAATAAAGTACAGATATTTATTTTAGAAATTTGAAAATATGTTTATGTAAATTTTTAAAGATTTTTTCAAATCGCTTTAAAAATTGAGATAAAAAAGTGGCTGATCACGATATATTCATGTTTGCACGGATGAGATGTCGTTTTTCACATTGTATACTGAGAGAAAAATATAGTTATTTTTGACCACAACCATAATTTTATAATAGTTTCAACAATAAATATGATTAATTTAACTATATGCATCGTTATGTTAACCATGTTAATTATTGTTAGAAATATTCAAAAATTATGATTGAGACCAAAAGTAACTATATTTTGTTCTCTCAGTGTAAGGATAAGACTATTTTACCTCAGGATCGTAGATCTGCCCTAAAACAGCCAGGGTGTCGAGCGCGGCCTGGCGCACCCTACGTCGTCGATCGGCGACCATCACTGCCACTCGGCTGGCCACGGTTTCCAGCTTGAACTCAGTGCTCGGGAACGTTACCAGCGAGAAGATCAGCAGCTGCAACGCATTCTCTCTTGTCTGTGCAGAAGAAGTGATTTTAACATCCGTTCTCACGATAGAACCTTGTGTGAAAAATGACCGCGAATTAACGCGCTTTAATCACCTTGGTGTTTCTGGCGCTCAGACAGTGAGGCTGCAAGAATTGTTCCAGGAGCAAGCTGGGCTTGAGCCGTAGCATCGCGATTCGAGCGAGCTGCGCCGCGGCTGGACCACCCTGCCTAGTCAGGCCCCAGGCCAGCTGCGGCAATTTCTTCCTCAGCGCGTCCTCCGAGACACCGGCAACCACCACCTGTAACGTAAAGTTGCAATGTAAAGTCTCTGAAAACACGTGCGCATGGCAAGCGTAGTCTTTTAGAAAAAGTTTAGCAACATAAGCGCTACACAACGCGTCATGAACTTTTGGTATTATAAGAAAAAGTTACGGAATAAGTTACAGAATTATTTTCTTTCCGTCGCGCTAATAATGTCATCTACGCAACTCCCGTCTAGGTGTATGAGTCATAGCTGTCCTTGCTACTCGCATGTAAAACTTGCAACTCGAGTTTAAACGCTTCTAGGGCTGAGAATGCGGATATCGATATTACGAGCTCCCAGGAATCACGCGCGAAAGTTTCAACGAACTTTAAAGGCCTCGTGTAAACGATTTCGAGAGAGCCGAGAGAAAAATGCGGAAGCTTCAATTCATTCAAACTCGCTTTTGAAAGAAATTTTTTTTAGACGTCGAGATCGCATGAGACATCGAACTTTACGATCTGACGACAGAGATACCGTGTCGTTTTATCGCGCCGGTTATATATTACGTAATAACAAGGCTCGCGCGCGACTGCCGTCCGGCGATGAATTAGCCGAGATCCCGGTGTATTTAAGGGCGATCTTGAGGAGTGCGAGGAGTTACGAGCTCACCTTCGCCACCGCTAAGCCGGCGGCGGCCACCCGGCAGCTCCTTTCGCCGCCGAGCACCGCATGCAAGAGCGATCCTAATCGCGACTCTATCGCGATCAGCGCCGAGGACGTCCGCAGAGCCGACGCGACCCTCTCCAGGCCTCTGACACGCGCTCGCCAATCGTCCTGGAAAGATGTCAGACGAAAGGATGATTGAGATCCCTGGCACGCGTCGTGCTCCGTAACTGTCGAGTCATCCCCCTCGCGACATATTATTAATTACTTTAACCGACGCTGTCAAGTATCAGATCGCAACAACAAAAATCGCGCTACTTTATTTTAATTGCGTGAGAAGAAAGAAATGCTTGCTTAAGCAACGAATACTTTGATTTTTATTTGCAGAGAGTTTCGTGCGCTTGTAATATCGCTGAAATAATTTATAAACATACACTGATTTGCTAGGAATCGCCTCATTGCTTCTACTCAATATTCGATTAATTTGACTAAAACAATGAGATAAAATTAACGACATATTGAGTAAGTCTTACTCGCGATGTTGTTAATTTATCTAATTTAACTTCCATGTTAGTCAAAATTTTATCTTCCTTTTAGTAAAAATTAATGAAATATTGAGTAAAAGCAGTGGCGATCTATGGAATAGTTAAAAATGACTCAAATTGAGTATAATTTGAATTTGAACATTACGAGTTTAACAGTGTGAGATTCAAAGCGTCGAAAGAAAACCGCCAGTTTTGTGCACCGAAATGTCCGAAGGACTAAAGGGACTAAAAGTTTATTTTGTTGTAAAGGAGGATCGATTCATTCTTCTATCCGTGCAATCGTCTCGCGTGCACATGCAAATCTCCCAACAATTACACGTGATAAGAGTAAGCCGCATTTATCCGGCTGTCCTCGGGATTGACTGGTCAAATACTTGAGTGTTTAATCGCTAAGACGTCACTCGCACACGTGAGTCATCTCTGGTCGCGTGTGCATGTTAAACGCGCGATTTCTTTCCTCGCTTTATCTGCTTAACAAAAATAAATCAAGATAAGAGAATTCTTCCCTCCTGCAGCAGGCCCGATTACGAAGTGAGCAGTGTCGCTAGAAATTCACGGAGTCGGCATTATTGATCGTCGCAGCGGAACTGAACGCACGGCATCCGCATTCTCGCCGTGCACTTCTATCGGGCTCTATAAACGCGGAATCAATACAAACTTCGCATTAACATTTTCTTCTTACATATTTCTCGCGAGTCGTGCGTGATCGCCTCTCCGATTTTCTTTTCTCACGTTCTCGTCTACGCGGCTTTTCGAAGACGTGGCTTTTCAAGCGGACGGCCGGAGAACAGGACTGGAGAACAAACGCGACGAGTCTAAGCGGGGTGTATTTACCCGCAGGTATATCTGCCTACTTGCGCCACGATGAATCAGAGAACAGTCTGAAAATTGCACTTACAGCCACGTCGGGACGACGCGACGGGTACAATTGCCGGCGATTTGCATATACACCAGGGAATGACGCCTTCCTGGACCTGGACGTCGCGGCACGCAACACGTGTGCCTAATTATTTTCTTGCGGCTTACCGCGCGCGTTTTTCCCTCCCCCTCTGTGCGCTCGTCCGCGGCATAACGATCCACGAGGTAGATCTCTCCCTCTGTCGTTTTTCACCCGCGGAATATTCATATATACGGGCGCCGATATCAGGCCGCCTTGGCGAACCGTATCGCGCGCCCTGACACAGGCGTACGTTCGCTCGCATAAATCCGGTTTTACTTCGCGTAAAGAAAAAGAAGTGCAGCGACATTATTTATCGCATTTTTTTTTAATCAATTAGAAAGGAGAAAAATTTTCGCATCTATCATAAATGTTCAAGTCAAATGCGGACGAGCGCGAACGAACATGAACAAACAATTTTCCTCAGTGAATCGCGAGTATTCGACGACGATGTCGCTCACGCTTGTTGACACGAATTGTTTGTTCGTGTTTATTTCCATTTGGTTTGCACCTTCGTTCGGTTCGACGTTACTCCGAAATTATCGCGCTTTCGCAATTAACTCTCCAAACTGACTCATAGATCTTTCGAGCCTCACGTGTGCCATACTATTATATTGCTCTTCAAAAAACAATAAAAATCAAATATAAACTCAAATATAAAATTAAATAATAAATAAACTTTTTACCATCATAATTTGGACATTTAATTAATAAACGTAATTTTTTAAGCACATTAATATTATTTAATAAAATGTTGATAAGAAAAATCCAAGTTTACATGTTTGTATGTTGATGGAATATCAATCAGTTTTTAAGGATTAAAAGCCGATTTTTTCAACTTCTTGGTAAGCTAATTAATAATTAAATCATACATTTGAACTTGTCTAATTCGAAGATAAAACAAAGACAGATGTATGATTTAATTATTAGTTAGCTTACCAAAAGTTGAAAAAAAAACGGCTTTATCTCTAAATTAATCGAGAAACTATCTTTCAATCTTTATCTCTACACAGAAGAAAAGAATAAAAAAAAAAAAAAATAACGTAAAAAAGAAATAACGTAAAGAAATAACATAAAAAAAGTATGAAAAGACTAGTAATATCCGATGTTTTTTACGAGAGGAAAATAACAAGAGAAATAATGAAATATTTTCGTTTCAGAAAAATTTCTACAACAATTTAATCGCACATTTAATTCCCGAGATATTTAAATAAAAAAAGGTTTTAAATTTTTACTGGGTGGAGAATTGACTTTGCTTTGGACTCTAATGCAACTAGTCCGGGTAAGATAGAACCTGCAGGTGACATCGCGGATCAATTATGCAGCGTAATACGACGTTGCGAAAAGTCGAAGAATAGATACATATATATGCGCGCGTGTATATATATATATATATATATATATACACTTTTTCTTTTCTCGGGATTGCGGCGAACGACGTCCCACGGAAATCGATCGTGGCATCGGTATTTATTTTCACAGGCCTCTTTTCACAGGCCTCTTTTCACAAACGCGCGTCGACGAGGTCGCACGTGCATTCATAAAAAGGTCTAGTGCAGCGACCTTGATGTTACTCGCTGAATGAACATAAGGTGCACCTGCGACCGTGCTGATCGTTGCTGGAACTTTAATCATACATTAGCACCAGGAATACGATATTTCCTTACAGATTTAGTAACACTTTGTATTATTATAACTGTGAATCTCATCAGAACTCTTCGAAATCGATTCGTCTCATAATGATAAATTTGATTGATCGACTAATGGAATCGGGAATCCATCCGTATTGGCTTGAGGTCTCTATCGGCGTGATGCACCGTTTGAACAGCTGAGCTAACGGAATTAGTATGCTAGAGTGAACCTGGGATTCTTCGGCCGTGACGTTCCCCACTCCAGCTTCAGGAGTGGATTTATTCACCCGACCGATTTATCCATTCTTCTCTCTTATTAAAATTAATTAAAATAATATAAAAAACTCTACAAAGCGATTAAAACAGCTGCATAATACTTTGGCAGGCTTTTAACGTCCACAATCAATACTGGATATTACGAGACTTTTGAGGAAACGATATAGTGTATTGTGCAGCGGCAATGAATTCGGCAGAATCATCCAAGTCATTAAAAACGATGGATTATAACAATACTTTGTTATAATCGTTTACTACCAAACGGATTGTTTGGGGCTGGCAGTACCTTAGATCCATCACTATCGGAAAACGGTGCGTGGAACCGGTCAGTCGGTGCCGCGGCAGAAGGTCGAGAGAATGTTGGTCCCGCGCGTTTTAGAAAATTCCGCCGTTGACGGTCCTGACAACACTCGCCGGTGGCGAGTGGAAGATACGCGCGACGATACACGCTCGCGAGTCCGTGAAAGTCTGAGAACCGCGTCTCCGTCGCGTGTCGGCGATCATGTCGCGGCAACGGAAACGCGCGCTCTTCCAAATATTTCAAATCCTCATCTGTCTCGGTGTCGTCTCGCTGATGCTGAAGCTGTCCCTCATCGTTATCGGCGACGAGAGCAGGCCTCTTCCTACCGGCGATGAACTGAGAAGGCTGATGGTGAGTCACGATTGAGAGACTTGGTGTCTCAAGGAGATCGAGTATAATTTTGGGCCGTTTATCGGCAGATCAACGCCGAGGCGGACAACATGCGACGGTCGCTAAACGTCGAAAGAGTGTGCCAGAAGTATAACTTGGGATTTTATCGAAAACTCGCCGACAATTCACCGTTTAAGCATCCGCCCGCGCCGCAGTACGCCGTCTTCTACATGGACAGGTTTGTACAAAAGAAAACAAAAGAAAGAAGAAAAATACTTCGGTTCTGTTGACGATCACTCAGTTAAAAAGTTAAGTTATCCACAAGATGACAATTGCTGCGCAGAGTGCATAACATATCGTACTGTCCGGTATACAAAGCCGGCACCACGACCTGGCTCTACAATCTCTGCCTGTTGATGAACGTGCCCGAGGAGACGTTGAACAGCGGCAGGGAACAGCTGTCGACCATCGCCAGGAGAGCGATACCGGAACTCGAGTATCCCGAGGCCGATCGCGTTCTAAACGCGAGCAGAAGGCTGCTGGTCGTGCGGCATCCGTTCGAGAGGCTACTGAGTGCCTATCGCGACAAACTGGAGAACTCCGTCGCCGGACGGGAGCATGGGACGCTTCACTTTTATCGCAAATATGGGGTCAAGATCGTGCGGAAGTATCGCAGTAAGTTGCGAGAAGGAGAGAAGGCGAACGCGCTGACTAAAAGATTTTTTCCGCTTCATCGCAATTAAATTTTAATTTTGCGAGCATGTTAAATATGTTTCACTTTTGAAAAAAGAAGAGTAGCGACGGATTCGGTGAACTTTCAGAAGAAAATTTCACGGAGCCACGGCCAAATCAAGTAATTCGACGTGAGGGTGTACCGCCACCGGTCGGGGTGGAACCGACCTTTCGAGAATTCGTCGATTACATGATCGAGACTGACCTAGGCAGTTACGGCGATGATCACTGGATGCCATATTATCTCTTCTGCACGCCATGCCTTGTCAAGTACGACATTATCGCGAAGGTATCGAAAACCACAACCGAAACCGCTAATTATCGCAATCCCCCTGATTGCGTGTTAAATACATACATATATTGCTTTAAATATCTCGGAAACATTAAATCTGTATTGAAAAGAGAAGAGTCAATAAGCGTGTTTTTGTATCCCCTCGGGATTTTAAAAAAAAAACAATTTTTTGTAGTGTAAAGCAGTATAATAAGCGAAAATATTTGACTAGTTCACTTATTAATTATGAAAAGGGCTTAAATAATATAATGATATATAGTAATATCTAAACTAATAATTAATTTTGACTTCATGGATAAAGTTTTTTTTTATGTAATGGCTATTGTTGACATTCATAACGATTATACAATAAAAAAAATTTTATGCAAAAGAGACCCAGCATGACCGTCTAAGGACTATAAAGATTCACTATTTTAACTCCCAGTATAGTGGCATATAAAATAATATATTTGGAGTCGTTGAAAATTATATCTTCCAAATTGCAATTGGAAGATATAATTTTCAACGACTTCAAATATTTTATTTTATATGCCATTATATGCTAGAAGTTAAATGGTGAATCTTTATACCAGGCATATCCAACTTAGGCTCCCGAGCCGCGGCGCTTCCCAGCCTCTCGCTGAGCGAAACGGAGAGAGAGACCTTTTTTCTCGCCGACATAGTTTAGTGGCCAGGAATTTTTTTTTTTTTAATGAATCTCTTTAATCATTTAAAGAGACTGAATCTCTTCAACCCACGTAGGAAAAATCGTACCATGTACGAAACTAGATCTGGCCGGAATCGAACCACGGACCTTGCCTTTACCAATCATTCACGTAGACCACAGAGCCACATGTCATAATATACATCAGGCATTTCCAACCTAAATTCCCTCTGAGACCAGAATTTGAGACCCCTCCGCGTTCTGTCTCTTTCTACTCTTTCTCCGTTTCGCTTAGCGTGAGGCTGGCGAGGGGGAAACGTCGTGGCTCGGGAGCTTAAGTTGAACATGCCTGATCTAAGGCTTCATTGATTTTAATCACATAACGGTTAATGTAATTATTAATTATTATTTTTAAAAGAATTGTTTCTTGAAAATTCCGAGGGGACACAAAAACGTGCTTATTAATTCTCCTTCTTTCTGACAAAATCATATCAGTAATTTTAAAACGTTAATTAATTTTGCAGGTGGAAACGTTATGGCGAGATCAGGTGTATGCGATCGATAAGCTAGGATTGCAGAATAGGATCAAGCCCAAGTGGAGGCATAGTAATGGTTACACTAATGCCTCCAGGATATATTTCAGCCAGTTGAACCGGGAGATGGTGCAGAGATTGTACGAGAAGCTGAGGCTAGATTTTGAGCTGTTCGATTACTCGCCCGATGTTTATTACGAATACGCTATGTCTGTCGATTAATTAAAGTCAATGGAGCATAACGAGCTCTGCGTCGGCAGTCTGTCAGACACAATTTTATAATAATACATTTATCACGTCCCGCATATTGACGTAAACCATCGATGGCGCAAAGAGCGGGCACCTCGTTCGTGATGTTAAAAAAAAAAAAAGAGAAAGATATATTAAGACTGTACGCGCGCACACGTAATCCTGATAATTGATGGAGCTTAAATCACGTTACGTCACGCGACGAACTTTTGTCGACGACGAAAATCGATCGACCTACTTCTCACCATACCTAATGTATCGGACCGGCGGTTTGTCCTAAAGTCAAGGGTCCTCGAGTAGACGCGTTAATCGTTATAGGGATCGCGACAACCCGAAGCAGGGCATTACCCTGCCAACACGCGGCAGGAACGATGCCGGGGGAATCTCACGCGAATTTCCACGGAGTCACATCCAACGTGAATTTTTTTCCAAGGAATACGTCATGATTTTTTCCAACTGTAATATATTGAAGTCTATGGATATAATTGAAACTACTTAGATCGGTTTATAGCTTCAAAGATTAATCTTTTTGCAATTCCAATCAATTTATACATACATATATGATCTATTAAATATTAATAACCATTTTTAACGTAATACGTATTATTCAGGGAATTTCAGAAATAATATAAAAAATATAATTTATAAGCTTCGAGAATCGTTTGCACAGTGCATTCATCAAGAAATGCATTTATGCTAAATTTTTCAGAAAAAAAATTAACGATAATTTTTTACGTAATAAATGCGCGCGAATACTTGATATTAACCCTGGAAATATCCGACCTCTCACCTTGTTGTGCAGGTCGTCCAACACCTCCTGGCCGACCAACCCCAATTCTTCCCAGCTGGGCTCTTGCGGTTTACCCTCGCTCTCACTGCTGCTACAAGTGACACTTCCGTTTCCCTCCGACGCGTTACCCTCTTTTCTGTCATGCTGACTACGCCAGTCTTTTCGCCCTTCGCCGTTACTGTCCCTAATAAAGTCCTTGTCGCCGTACTTTACGTGAGTCACTGCTCGATCGTCCGTAATCATGTCGAAGGTACGCACGTCCCGTTCGTCGTCGTCGTCGTCCTCGTCGAAGAAGTCGTCGTCGATCAGACGATCCATTTGCGCATTACTCTCGTTGATCGGCGACCCGAAGGGGAAACTGTTGGACCTGCGAGAGAAGTTATTCCCCGACGACTTGCGCTCACTTGAACCTTCCTTTTCCAATTCGAAGCCGTTATTATCCTTATTCTCTCGAGATGTCTTTTTCCGTTCTGGACTCGATGACTTCATCGCTGCGTAATTCTTCTCTTGCACCGAGGAGATTTCAGGAACATCGCTTCTGTTCAAGTCAATCGCATCTACGTGACCGTTTCTCTCGAGAATTGCTTGATCTCCCTTTGAAAATATATTCTTCGAGGCTTCTGTCACTGAAATCTGAGCAGCTGATTTAGACGCGTCGTTTTCATCCTGGTTCTTTGATAATTTATATTCATTACTTTCTAACGACGGAGCAGTCTGAACTAACGTAATTTCTTCTTTCTTCGGTATTTCGTTAGCTTCTTGCGCGCTACTAATTACGTGTGAAATTTCATTTTCCAGAATCGCTTCACCACCCCTTCGAACCTTTTTCGCGTTCTTGGTCTCATCCGTCGTCGAACTGATAATGATCAGAGGGCTGCTCGTCCTTGTCAGGATGCTCTTCTTGGGACTCAGCTGCGCGTTGTGCGTGTACTCTCTTTTGGGGCTGCTGGACGCCGACCTGGAAGCTCTCCTCGATCCCCGCTTCTCCGCGTGTGGACTGCAGGGCTGCGATGACGGCCGTCTCCTCGTCGTTTCCGGCATCTTGGTGGCCGGCGACACCGGAAGCGGGATCCTCGTCTTGGGCGTTATCTCGGTCGATTCGTCGCTGTCGGGTGTTCTCAGCTTGACGATCTCGCCGCCGAAGTGGACGCGTCTGGGTGTCTTGCGTTTGTCGGCGGACGACGGATCCTCGGCAGTGCCGTTCCTCGCTTCACTTCTTCGTCCCTCGTTGTCCTCGCTGTCGTCCTCATTCTTCTCCTCCAGGATCGTCATCGTGATGGCAGTCTCCTCGTTGAACTTGATCTCGGTCTCCAGAACGACTCTCGCCGGCGGTATCGTGCCATTCGGCATCTCGTCATCCTCCTCGGCGATACCGGAAGTGTCGCTGTCGCTGTCCCAAGATGTGTCGAAGGCGCGATTCTTGTCGGCCTTTATGATGTCTTGTGTGCGATTCTTCTCATGCTTCTTTTTGCTCGGTTTAATGTTATAGATTTTGGAGAGAACATCGATGTTCTTCTTAAACTTGTCATCGTAATCCACTAGGTAGCTGTCGAATTCCTCCTCGCCGACCACATCGCGGATCTTCATGAGAGATTTCAGAACGGCCTCCTGATGCGGCACCTGGACCAATCGCGAGGCGAACGCGATGGTGGCGTCCTTGAGGACCTGCGTCGTCGGGGGAGGACTATTCGACGACGGAAAGAGCAGCAGAGGTGCGCTCAAGATTACGCCTGTCGTCACATTTGTCTGAAACGGATTATGAGCGTCCGGGCGATTCAAGCCGTCGTGAAGGATCTGCAATAAATGAAAGCGTTTCTTTTAAAATTCGTTAATCAATTCATTACCTTTGTAAAAATTAAATGTCTACGAAAACTTTCTAGAAACTCGCATAACATTTCTATTTTAATTTAGAAGCATCCCTTTAGAAATTTTTCATAAAAAAGAGTTATGAATATGAAAAAATGTCTATCTAGCAAATTAATTAAGAAAATAAAATTTTTAGATTATTTCTATTTAAATTTAGAAGAATCCCTCTAGAAATTTACTGATAAAAAAGAATTATAAATGTGAAAAAATGTCTAGCAAATTTTCGTTCCGTTAATTACGGAAATAAAATGTTTAAATTAAAGAAGAATACGTATTTATCATCTTTATATCAGCTTTTATATCAGAAGTTATTATCAGCTTTAATAAGGAACTTCAGGTGAAAAGAATTTGTTTTTTAATCCATCGTGAACGCTTACGTTTTTGACCATGTTCTCCCTGTTGGGACTGTGAATCAAGTAGACCCGCAGCGTGTCCAGAGCACCCTTACGCACCGCCGGCGCTGGATGTCCCAAATTATTGATCAGCTCCGGCACCACCGGTTGCATGACCTTGTCAACGATATCGACGTTCAGCGTCGGCAAAACGTCCATCAGCACCCTCAGGGAGTGTTGGCGCACCTCCCATTCCGGATCCCGGAGTCTCTCAGAGATCTCGACGAAGGTAGCCTGCGTGTCGACCTCGGATGGGAATCTACGCGTACGCACCTGGCCAGAGACAATCGCTTGTCAGATTATTCACATCTAAGGGTCAGTTTTTCCAACTTCTTGGTAAGCTAACTAATTGTTAAATCATCTGTCTTTGTTCTATCTTCAAATTAGATAAGTTTTAGGGCCCGTGTTTCCAACTTCTTGGAAAGTTAACTAATAGTTAAATTATACGTCTGAACTTGTCTAATTTGAAGATAAAACTTTTATTAGTTAGTTTACCAAGAAGTTGGAAACACGGGTTCTAAACTTATCTAATTTGAAGATAAAAGAAAGATTGACATATGATTTAACTATTAGTTAGTTTTCCAAGAAGTTGAAAAAACTGATCCTGAATTTGTTTAATTTGAAGATAAAACAAAGATAAATGTATAATTTAACTATCAATTAGTTATTAAGAAGTTGAAAAAATCGACTCTAAGAAGGTCAACGGTAGGACATAGAAATTCACAGCAAGTGTGTGGAATACTCTTATCCCAAATCGTACCACGTGTTCCCAAAGAGGTGTCAGCTGTATCGTCTGTCCGGACGGCGGAGCGGACGTCATCCTACGTCGCGGCTGATGACGATGACGGCTACCTCGCCGCGCGGACGAGCCGTTGCCCTCCGATAGAGCCGGCCTGGACTCGTAGCTCGACGCCGTAGGCCGAGCGACGGGAAGCGGCACGAGGTCTTCCTGGGGCTGCAGCGGCCCCGCATCTGTCGATCCTGTCATAGATGACGACAAGCAGCCGGACATATCCCCCTACGTCTCGTCCCGCGGGAACCACCGATTGCCCGTCATCATCTTCCGCGAGTCCGGCTTCTCACCGTTTATCGATGGTCCCAGTGGCATATATATACGCGCGCGCGATCGCTACGCTAAAGTAAAACCGCATGAAATCGCATTGATGTACTCTCTCGTCCCTTTATCCTTGAACTTTAAAATTAATATTCGCGCTCCTCCTCCGCATTTCTTCCCACACAAATTTACACGTGTCGCGAAAAAACCATCTCTGCCCAGATAGGAAACTTTTGTAATAAATGCACATTTATTGCTTCTTTTTATTCACAACATTTTGCACGACGTGTCACAAGGTGATTTTGCAAAACGCATATTTCTTGCTAAAAAGGAATTTTCGAATTATAAGTTGTAAGTATTGAGAAAATTCTGAAGGAAAATTACTTAGAAAATAAGAAATAAAAAAATTATTATTACTTGAATAATTACTTAAATAATTGTACAATTTTATGCTGTAACGATTTTTATACAATAATTACAAAATTAATTTCTGAAATGTATTCGGTAGTAATTCGGTGTGCTAAGAGATAATTCGCTCTAATATTACAATTATATACAAGAATTTATTTTAGGTATCAATTTTTTAAAGATTGTTATATTTTATATTACAATAATTAAATTTAGAATTAATAAATTTAAATATTAAATTTAGATTTATTACACAATATATTATACATTATATTTTAAAATTAAAATGATGCTAAAATTTTTCTACATGCGTTCTTATCTGGGTGGCAAGGAGGTCTTCTTCTTAAAATTAGCAAGCAGAAAAAGAGGTTTATTGCGGCGTAATGATAATGATAGTAATATCGAAAGGGAAGGTAGATCGATCCTTATTACGAAGTTAACTAACTGGGATTGTAAAGACCGGATGTGCTACATAAGGGGTATGCCAATTTAACGATCGACACGTAATGCCGAGTTTTCCGTGGCTTAAAAATTGCAGCGAATGTGTAGTCCCGGTCGCGGGGTCGTTTACTGGCGATTTAAAGGGCGAAGCGTAGAATCGCAAAATGCAAAATCCGTTTAGCCACTGAAGCACACCGTTCTCCGCCGCGCTTGCTGATATATTGGATTGTGACGTCGAGAGGGAAGCCGCACCAGGTGGTGGAACATGCAACTCGCATCTAATTGCGCCTCGCTTTAATATTATATTCAATATTACGAAGAAGAACTCGAGTCGAAGTCGAGTCCCTCTAAACGTCCGTCAAGTCGCCCGTCGCGCGCGGCACCTCCGCTGCCCTTACGACTCTCTGACGGTGAATGACGGACATTTGTTTTACTTCCGGGGTGTACGATTGACGTTGCAAAGACAGCTGTCGCTGTCAAGGAGGCAAGACGTGAGCTCGTCCAATACACGCTGCGGACGCGAATGGCATCGTTTCCGAAACGAATTGCATATTTAACGAAAACGCGGTTGCCTCGTATAAATAAGGAAAACCGCGACAAAACACAGTCGAGTCGCGCGCGACCCTTCCGCTTCTTTGCCCCCCTCATACTTATATCCCTGCGAGTGTATAATGTACACCCGGAGTACACGCGCGTTTCGCACAGAAGATTAATATCCATTTCTATCAATGTGGATTAACTTTAATCAATTTATTTTTATTTTTTTCTAATTGTTAAATCTAGAGAAAGATGAAAAGTTAGTTAAACCAAGACTAAAGTTAATCTGCGTTGATAGAGATGGCCATGAATGTCCTCGTCTGATTCTCCTCAGCGATTCGACCACGAGAGACGATGGCAGTGTTTGAGTATTATTAATGTTGAGATACGCGCTGCGTCGACATCACGCGGGCGGACCGGTATTTTTAAGAAAAGTGGCAAGAGCCTCGCAAGGGAGAAAGTCGCCAAGTTTATCATTAAATCTATCACGACATGAACCCCGTGTAAAAAAGTAGCACACACGAAACACGATTGCATAATATGGGGAAGTACGTGCGTACTCTTAATATTTTCTCGAGACATGCATGATAATAATTAAAAGATTCGTTTTTAAAAGCTTTAATAACGGACAATCAAACCTAACGAAGCATTGTGTTTGATATTATTCATGAGATTATTCTGTACAATAATTGTTTAATAAATTTAAAAGATTTTATGAAGGAAGACAGAAAATTTTATTTTAAAAAGTTACGAAACGTTTGAAATTTAAGCTGATTGTAAGGGAAATCAGAAACCCTAAGAATTGTGTATAATTTAAAACATAAGCTTACCATTATAAATCTCTTTTATAAATAATATCAGGATTACTTGAGTGAAATTTCTATCCTTCTATCCTTATTCTTATTCAATTCTCAGCAAGTAACAAAGATAGAAAAATAGAAATTTTACTCGAATAAAGTTTCTTAATGCAGCCCAGTATGTAAATTTCTTTAAAATTTTGCACTGGGGTTAATTTTTGAAAATATTTATTAAAGTTCAAGATTTCCTTTATTTCCAATCTTTTTCTAATATTGCTATTTGTAATAATTTATAGAATTAGGATTAAAAAATTTTCAGAAAGGAGTTGAACTTTGGAAACGTTTTTCGAATTTATAATTGAGCTCACAAAATTAATTTTTTTCACTTTTATTTCAGTACGAAAGATAATTTTTAGAAAATTAACGAGTTAATATGCGAGAACAGACTGTTTCATGAATTATTCACAAAATTACTTTATAAATCAGACATTTTAAAAATATTCTTCCAATAGTAAGAATATTTTTAAATTTTAAAATTTAAAAATAGTTTTCTAATAGTAAGAAAAATAGAAAAAAGAGAGCAGACACATAAAAATGAATATTTATATAGCTTCCGAGTTACAAAAAAGATATATCTCTAAAATATTTAAGCACTTTCATTTCAAAAACTTCCGAAATATTAAACATATATCTTCACAATTTTAATGAGATTTTTAACACACTTGATCAGTCGATGTTTGTTAATAAAAAGTATCGCATAGCTTTTTGAGAGAATTATTTTTTCTAAAGCTTCGTGAAGAATTGTAAAAATCAAATGACACTTCAACAAAAAATTTCGTGTATTACTTGGTGCAATCGTAAAAAAAAGATAAGCATTTAAAAAAATTTTACTAATGAAACAATGAAAAAAAAACGGTTGACAAACATTTGGAACTGCAATTGCGATATGTGATTATTTTGTCGGTGCACTTTGGCGAGTTATTGTGATTAATTGGCGAGAGAGCTTACTTTATGCGAAGCGGTGGAACGCGCGGGCACACTCGAGCGCGGCCGGCATGTGACTATCGCCACCGTGTTCTCCACCTGGGGAAGGAACTGCTTCGCAGTTAATATCGACCACCCCCGTCCGTCCTCCCACCTTGGCGAGAATCGTCTTATACTTTACAGCGAACCGTAGCAGGTGCCTTGACAGAGGTACCGGGAGAAATAAATCATCGTCAAAGTATCCTCGCGCGTAAAGATAGGGACGAGACGTGAAGGATCTTTTTCTAGTGTACCGTTTCTTTCATTCCGCGGTAGCGTGGAATAATCATTCTTAACTGTGTTAATTGATGGAAAATAAATGTAGATCTCAAAGTGCAATATTTTATCATAATGTTCGTTATTTTGGAAATTATATTTGAGAATAATGTTGCGACGCAAATGAGGTACATACATCCTGCACGTGTTTGTAATTATTAAAGCTCTGACGAGCTATATCCGTTTGTCCAATATTTACAATGTGTCGGTTTTGCTTTATCGAGGCTGATTAATCGCTTCATTATTCAGTCCAAGTCAAGTCCTTCCTTTTCAAATCAGGAAAACGTCCTTCGTCCCGATAATTCCCTTTCCATCGATCCGGATGTTATCTTGACGCATCTGTTGCGAGGAACGATTAACGAAAAAAAATATTTATCTCGGCTCCTCCGTATACGCGGAGGAAGGATTATACATGTGCTCGCAGTGATAGAAGCTAACGAATGCATGCCAATGAATGCGCGAGACGGCACGCGATATTCATGAAATTGAACACGGACAATTTCGAAATTCCATCACGGGGAATTCCCAGCGGCTACACGCTTCCGGACGCGATTAAGGGAGAGATTTGAACGAATGAACGAAAGTTTCAGCGACGAATGCAGAAACAGAGCGTAGCGCAGCGACCGGTTGATCGATTTCGCTTGTAATAGCCGGTGTTCATATCGCGAGTCTTATCGGCTCATTTGCTATTAGCGGTACACCCGCATACAACGCCGCGATTCAATCTGACAATTTTACCGTTTTTCTCGGAAAAGAAGCCGTCTTACGTGATGACAAAATGCATACCTTCCTTACAATAGATCGATGCTGGGGTGCTTAATTACTGGATTTCGTAATTATTAGAGTGTTGAGATTGTAATAACGTCTACTCTCAGAACTAAAATATAAAATAATAGAATACTATCGGAAACTTAAGCTACTTAAGTGTAGGAAAGCAAAATATATCCAAGATCTAAGGAATGTAACAATATTTTACTCTGCTTTCCAGTACATCGTGGAAACGCATGAAAATGTACTATGATTTAAATAATTTACATTGTTTCGTTCGGGATGGAAAATATATAGTACATTATATAATATAAATAAAACGTTTCACAAAGGTGGATATCATCTCGCAGTGGGAAGCTTGGCCAGCGTATCTGCGTACTGAAATTCCGCGCTGTTCTCATAATCGCACATGTCCAAGGCGATGATGCAGCTCTCACGGACAACTCTTTCACTATCGTTAAGATATTTATTCAATATCTCATAGCACTCGGGAGTAGCGATAGAACCTAAGGCTTCCGCACATTCGTGTCTGACCATCTCGTTTTCCTCCGTATTTTCCAATGACGCCTGCAATGCCGGCACGGCCACCTCGTTTTGAAGCTGTCCTAGCACAAAGGCTACCTCGTGCTTGAACAGAGTGCTACCGGCCTTCAAACCTATGCGTAAAAACGGCACTCAATTAGTAGTTGGTACTCGATATTAATATTTTTCTTAATTTTTTTAAAATTGATACACGTACCTTCTGTAAGGGCAAGAATACTTTCTGTAGTGCCCAAATTTCTCAGTGCGAACATTGCTCTATATCTGTCAAACAGCGACTTGCTCTCATCCAGTAAATCAGTCCTTAAGACATTCACGTCTGTCGTTTCCGCAGGTGGCGCGGGATCAATAGACGAGTACGGATTCTTTACTAAGTCTTTTGCTTTATCGTTGGACTCTAACCATCTGAACCGGTCTAGGGCCAACTCGCACGTCTCTGCTACTTCAGGCACAGGGTCTTGGCGATATTTCTCCAACAACGGAATCACACCTCTCGCACCAATAGCACCCAGTGCTTCTCCTGACGAAAGACAGATTTATTATTCTTTTAATTTTTTTTTTTCAGTAGATCACTAAAGATTAGATGAGACTTATGTATGCCAAACACGTACCAGCTTCGTGACGTACAATTGGCTCCTGCCATAGATCTTGTAGGACAAGCGTTAAGTAACTAACGGCTGCAGGATCCCCCATCTGACCTAAGCAGTACGCAAGCTCATGCTTCAACAACGCCGATGGATCTTTGAAGCACGCATGGATCTGTCTTATTGCCGTTTTACCGCCGATGTTCCTCAGAGTAAACAGAGCGCGGAATCTCTCTTTCAAAGGCCTGGCGGGGTCATTCAAAACTCCGCCTATAGTTAGAATGTCACTTTCACTTGCTTGAGCCATTCTTGGATATTATTCAAGTGTTAAATATTAAGCCCTAAATGTAAATGAGAAATAAAATTCCGAATATCTTGAACCTATAAAAAAACACATAAAGATATCAAAAATTTGTAATTAAAAATAAAAATTTAAACATGCAATTACACAACTAATAATACTTGAGAAATTTATGATTATAAATTGTTGTCAGACTTCTTACCACGTCAACTGAGATTTTCAATTGGATATTTATCAGTTTTAATAAGATGGTTAGATATCATCAAAGTATTAGAATTAACCGCTGCATCTCAATCCATGCGGTTTTTTAGGTTAATAAGGTTATAAATGTAACTGTGACAGTTCCACATGCTTTTCTCGTTTGATACGCCATCTGCAGGCATTTGGAAACTAAAACTGATGGATTTTCGAATGTATGGTAGCCATTCATGATGAATTTCAGAACGCAGTCAGCTGATCGAGACTCGAATATGGAGACGTTTGTCGGAGTAAAGATGAGAGCTAGGACATTGTTGACGATTTCTGAGCATACAGTATTCCTTAATTGTCTGAATAACTCCTCGATCTATTCAAATTTTCGTGATCTTTCGGCGTTATAGCTGTATGCCGGAGCACGGTGAATGTCGATATGAAATTTCCTGTTGATGCACAAGTTGAATGGCAACAAAATTGAACTGCATCCCTTAGAGACATGGAGTCGCAGCAAAATAATGTCGCTTTAAGCGCAAGTGCGATGTTAAAGGCATGTGCCTCGACGAGTAACGAAGGTATACGTAGACCTACTGGTATGCTAGATCGCACCGAAATTAGATACTGGATGCTGCACCTTTGTTTTGAAGTGTTTTGATGATTTCTCTGTATCCTCATCTAATGCCGTTAGCACAGCTTTCGCTGCTAAGTTTTTCAGCCACGTTTGATAACTGTGTATGTGTATGTATGTATATGCCAGCTAGAGAAGCTCGGCGCGAAGCCGGCGAGTAATAACTGCATTAGAATGGGTTGAGTTGTGTCGCGATCGCAGACTCGACGAGTCCGCGGATGGTAGTAATAATGGGTACTTTGAATTTAGCCGAGAGATTGCAAAACCTCCAGGAGGCGAAGTACGCCAAGTTAACGATCGGGGCGTTTTTCGAATTTATGAGAACTGCATATCAAGTTAACGACAGTTGCGACGATCTCGCCACGATACTGAGTGCCACGAGCGAGATCGACTGGCACGAGTTGGCCAAGATCAATTTAGATCTGGAGACGCGCGAGAGTAATGAAGCAGCCGTCTGCAATCCTAGCACTCAAGAGCAGCTGAGCAAAAACAGCGACTCCCTGCACGCGCTACTGACACAAACGATAAATAAGGAAGCGAGTTCATGCACGTCGGAGAGCGCGATAAGCTCGCAGTCTTCCGTGGTATCTTGTAACAGCAATATTTCTGACGCGTGCGACAACAGCGGCTCCACGAAGGCATCTTCCAGTGTGGAAGATTCCTTTTCTAACAAACATCTAAAGGCAGGAGACAGTATTAAGGAAACGAATCAATTGTCGAGCGTTCAAGTCCAGATTGAAAAGGGGAAGGTACAGATTAAAGGGCATTTGGAAGAAGGTGAACATGGTCTGGCAAAAATCATGAAGGAAAATCTAAGAGATATTTTGCACGAGGGATTATTAGACTCCGTCTTGCCGTACATGCTCCCGAAATCTGCTTTATCACAGCCTGTCATTAAGAAGTCTGCTGCTGTTGTGGATGTGAAGAAAAGTTCTTCTTTGAATAACATAATTGAAAGTAAGGCCTCGATTCATAAGGAAAGAGACAAAGAAAAGAATAAGACTAGCAAGAAATCGTTGGAGTAAGTATTTTAACTGCAATTATATCTTTATGTGCCATATGAAACTAAAAGTATTTTTAGTAAATGAATTAACTCTTCATATTAAATTTGTTTAATGATATACATATGACTGACATTTCCCTGTATTTATTGTCTGCAGGAATGAAGTGGAAATTCATGTATGCGACGAGGATAAAAATATCAGGAAGAACTTTCGATGTCCGCAAAAGCTTCTCATACAAAAAATGTGTTATTTCGCTGACGTCACAGCAGGACAGAAACTCGACGAGATAGACATATCGGTGCATTGTGACGTAGTTATTTTCGACTGGCTGATGAGGTGGGTGAAGAAGGACATCATCAAAAAGTCGGAATGGCCAGTTTTAGAGGCGAACAACGTCATTCCGATTATGGTGTCTGCCTGCTTTCTACAAATGGAACCACTTTTGGAAAATTGCCTTCAGTATTGCCACGACAACATGTCAGACATCTTAAAAATGTCAACAATCTTAACGTGTCTAGACGACAATCTTCTTACAAGGTATGCATTATTGTTGTCATAACTTTGATTATATTTCGTAATATACTATCTTGCCGAACAGTAACAAATGATTATATTAAAGGCTTTTCTTTCCTTCTTATTATTATTTTATCTATTAAAAATGATAATTATCCGTAGATTGATTGAATTGTTTACTAACGAGGACGTTGAAATGCTAAAAGACAAAAAAGATAAAATTCAGAGTCGTTTGTTTTGTAAGTTAATCACGTCTCTAATGGAGGCTATTCCGGATAACAAAAAGGGACACTACAGCTCGTTGGCTACAATGTTTAGATGTGGAAAATGTAGCAAAAATGTTATACAATCGATTTCCGATTTCGTGCCTTGTGTTCCAAGCGCAATGAAAATCAATAATAAGGGAGCCATTCATAACAAACATGTCAGGTACACGCGACGCACATGCGTTTTTACAACATAAATATTATTAATAATGATATGAAACTAGCCAAGAACAAAATAACTTTTCAGAGACTTGAGTTGGACATTGAACGATTATGTTATTGCCTTGCGATCGGAGCTGCGCTCTTGGCGCAAAGTATATTGGAGATTATGGGGAGACTGCCATTTCTTGTTCTGTCAACAGTGCAACATATATTTTCCGATACATCAGATCGGTTGGTGCTGTTATCATCCGGAACCTGCGCAATTTTTCGTAAACGAGCAACAAAGACCTATGCCTTTTCCGCTAGGAAGATATCCGTGTTGCAGTCAATCTGCCTACAGATTTGAAGCTTTACCAAATCAAGGTGGATGTAGATACAAGGTTGGTTGTATATCTTTTGTAATATATCATAAAATATAATCTATTCATAAATGCGAACGAATGTAATATATGTATAGAAGGATATAATGAAAATATATAATTTGTATAAGAATTTTCATTTTCTTTTAGGAGCACATACCAGATGTAAGAGGTGAGAAGGAATTAAATATGTTAAATATCCTGACAGCTCATAGAGAAGTGATAATTTTGGAAGCACCGCAGCTCTTTTTCCCAGAAAAAATCACACGGCTAGTAACACGCGATCCGTCTCTTCGTCCAGGCAAATTAGTGTGCAAGGATACAATGTGGTGGAACGGCATAGAGCTCGTGCCACAAAGACCGAGACTTGGTTTGCTCGGTAAATTGTCAACTTGACGCTTTCTTTCTCATATGTAAAGCATGAAATTCTATAATGCAGAAAAAATTCTTCCAAAAAAAAAAACCCAGGAAAGATTTGGGGAGGTTCAGGACTTCGCCGCGTGCTCCAAGCGCAAGATTCACAAAAGTCCTTACAGAAGCTTTATCGGCGGATTTCCGTGACCACCGATGTCTCGTCTTCCACTTCCTCGATTACAGATGAGGATGACGAAGATGACGGCGGGACCGTGTACGAAGACAGCAGTGTAGACGACGAATCTTATTATAGCGAAGAATCCAATACGTTATGCGCGTTGAAGCCGATAGTTAAAGCAAAGCACCAGAATAGTCACAAGTAACAAATCGCGTTGATGAAAATAGAAAGCATTTTCGTAATGCGCCAAATTTATACATGATTTCATCGTTTAGGAACAGCGGTAGATATTGGAGCGGGAATTTGAATGTAAGACACAATCAAGACAATCAAAGAGATTTTGAGGAAAGAGCCGCGGCGCAAATGAAAGCCCTTCTAACAAAGAGAACAGCCATGGAGAACTTGCTTTCGAAATTTAATAACAAGCAACACGGCTGTAAAACTAAGCAACCTATTGGTATGTTTCTCATGCAATATTATGTATTATATATCGAAGTAAACAAAAAAAACACCTAAATACTTAAATAACATGCATTTGAAACAGGTGGAACGTATGTAAAACTAGAAACTGATTTTCGTGAACGATTGGCCCAATCTTGTAAATACAAAAATCCTCTAATAGGAAAGACTCGTATCAAAACAAATAAATCTTGATTTGTACGTAAAAACGGTTGAAGATTCGTCTAGAGTATTGTTAAAAAAATTTGTGTTGTGATTTTATACAAGGAATATACTGCCGTAACTCTCATTAATTAATGAGTTTTATTTAATTAATAATTAAATAAGAAACGGAATAAGCGATTTTAATTTCATTTTCAATCAAAATACTTTATTAAGAAATTAAATAAAAACTTACAAAAAATAAAACTGAGTAATCTTCTTTCATCACTTTCATCATCTTTCACCACTTATATACGTATATATTAAAATTTTCTTTGTGTAGGATAACACGTATTTACTTTTCTAATTTAATTTATAAGTTCGTATGAAAGTAATTTGTACTTATTTTATATATTCTTTATCTATTCTTGAGAATTCTGTGCGTCAATGTTATCAATCATCATATCACTTCTATCTAATAGTTTGTTCAGCTCCGTTTCTGTAAAAACTGTAAAATAAATAAAAACAAGTTAATATTTACGGAATGACGCGTGATTTCGTGCTAACGTGAGTGATTAATAACGAAAGGAACCCGAATTCAAACCCCTGATGTTCATCCTACATATAATTTTCAGTGGATTCTACAGGATCTTCATAGATCTAGGTGGCATTAGGGACTGAAACAGCCCTACTCGCTCTTATACTAGTATATATATATTTACAGTTAAAAGCACATACATTTATTATTTATAATAATAATGCGTGACGACAAGAAACTTACCTTCATTTTCAGATGTAACAACTTTGTATTCCTTAGACTCCATCAGCTTCTTCAACTCGAGCAAAGCATCTTTATTAAGAAGCTGCAATTCTTTTGAGATAACCATTTTTTCTAAAATACGTTTAGCTTCAGATCGCTTAATAATCGCTTCGTCAACTGTTCCTTTAGTACACAATCTATAGACAACTACAGGTTTTGTTTGCCCTATTCTATGACATCGAGCCATAGCTTGTATATCTGCTTGTGGATTCTGTAAGCGTTAAAAAGTTAGCATAAATGAAGTACGGAAATCAGCAAGTATGGAAAAAAGTGGAAAATGATATTGATATTAACTCACCCAATCACTGTCATATATAATAACAGTATCTGCTCCCATTAAGTTTAATCCAACCCCACCAGCTCTAGTTGATATGAGAAAGAGAAACATATCCGGATCGTTATTAAAATCACTAATATTTTGCACTCTTCTTTCAATATTAGTTTGACCATCTAATCTCACATAACGATGATCTCGTAACGAGAGATAATCCTCGATCATATCCAAGATCATAGTCATTGTTGAAAACAGTAAAACTTTGTGACCCTGCTCTTTAAGTTTTGCTAGCATAGCATCCAATACTAAGAGTTTACCGGAGGATTTAATCAAATCATCATCGATTTTCGGTAAACCGGTCGGATCCAACGGACAGTGAACCAAGTATGGATGATTTACTATTTTTTTATACATTGGAACTAGAACATATAAATAAAAGTAATGCAGTAACATATAACAATATAAAACTCGGATCAAAATTATGTGTATTTAAACAATGCAACATTTACTTCTATTATTTAGCTGAATACGAATAAAAAACTCTCTATTACGATCGGTAACATCGGTATATTGTTTCCATTTTGATAAGTTTTTTTCCCCAGATGTCATTGTTATCTTTTCAATATCATTATTATTTTCTTGTGAAATATTCAGCACTTCATTCTCGGACTTCTCTCCAATAGATCCATATTTGCTTCTTAAAGAGCATTGTCTTTTTGGTCTTTCGCCATTTACGGTCGGTAGAATCAGATTTGGTTGTTCGATTTTGCTCAGCGTTTGTAAATCGTAATTCAATACTGCCTTGTACAAATCGTGTTGCAACTCTGTGAGCGGTGCATAAACAATTAATTCTTTCTTAGGAGGAATATCTAGACAAACATCAGCTTTTATCCGTCTTAACATAAATGGTTTTAAAATCTCGCGTAATGACGATAACACATGTTTCTCTTGTTCCTGCTTCAGAAATTTTTCAGTGCCATCTTGATGCTGAAGTTCCTTAACATCGAACCACGATTCAAAGGTATCTAAATCATCAAAAATTTCTGGCAGTAAAAAATTCAAAAGAGACCACAACTCAGATAAATTGTTCTGAAGTGGAGTTCCAGTTAGTATTAGCCTATTCATGGATTTTACAGTTCTCAGAAACCTGAAAAAAAAAAAAAAACATCCAATAATCTTAATTTTAAGAACAAAGTTTAATATAAAAAACTTGAATAATTGATAAAACCTCTTTCGAAGTTAGACCATTCTCATGTTATTTCAAGTGTCTTTGAACCAATTAAAGCATTTATCATTTTACTGAACTTGTAATCAGTTTTGAAAATAATATTTTTAATTAATTCATTCTTAATTAATATAATCAATTTTTAACAGATACATACGAGACTAATTTACACTTGTAATTTTTTATTCTGTGTCCTTCATCTATTATAATGTATCTCCATTTTTGAGACTTGATGAATTTATTTTCGAACAACGGTGTTTCATATGTAGTGATTACAACAGGCTGCGTTCTGAAATCATTTTTTACATGATGTGTACGTTTGATTTCTCGGCATTGATGTTCCCTTTTATCTATCGTGCCATAGAGTAAAACCACCGGTATTGCAGGAGCGAATTTTTCAAATTCCATGATCCAATTTGGTATAGTAGAGAGAGGTGCAATTATTAAGTAGGGTCCCGGTTGTTTCTTCTCTATAAGATGACATAGCAAGGCTATCACTTGTATCGTTTTCCCAAGTCCCATTTCGTCAGCCAAGATTCCGCTCAGGCCATTTTCATAAAGTAGCTTTAACCATTCTAAACCCGCTTGTTGATAATCGCGTAGCTCGCCACAGAAATATTTCAATACAGCAATAGTGCCACCAGCTTCCACATCCGCTTCTACATCTGCTTCCACATCCGATTCTTCGAATAATTCCGCCTCTATCTCTTCCACTTTCAGATTCTTCTTCTTTCCTTTTGTGGACTGTACTTTTCTCTTTATCTATTAAAAAAAAATTATATTTTAATTCTAAATTGTTTTTGTAATTAAATGGTAATTATCCCAAAGTCCATATCTCGTTACTTACTTCTGTAGATATATATTCTTGTATGTTATACTTCCCTACGTTGTTTGTTTTGATTTTTTTCTTTTTTAACAGTGGTGATACATTTTCATCATTAACAGGAGCACGTTTCCTCTTCTTGGTGATCTCTCCATTTTTACTTTCAATCTTATTTATCAAATAGGATGAAAAAAATTTGCTTTTGCGCAACAAGTGCATCAATCGCTTGTATCTCTGTTCATGAACTTCATTGTTATATTCTTCTTCCTGTTTCTTTTCAAGCTCAATTTCTTTCTCATTCTTTCTCTTTTTTTTTTGCGGTTTCTGCACTTCGAACGGACTGTTATTGAACTTGACATCATTGGCAATCAGTGTGTCTTAGAAAAAAAAAAAACAATTTTAAGCAACTATCGCTCTTGTACATAAATATGATATATTTTAAAGAGAAAATAAAACCTACAATCTTTTTTTGCTACTATCTTGAAATTGTCAGCCAAATATCATATATTAGTAATATCGAAAATAGATATATTTATAAATATATGTAAACAATATAAATGTATTCTTTGTTCTTTTCGTTGATGAGAAAATTACCTGACAAGGAAAGCGAATCGCTTTCGTGTCCGGAATAAATCACCGTCGAGTTGTCGTAAACAGACTGGTCCATTGTTATAATCCGAAGCCTTTAAACAGAAGTGACCACAATACGAGCGATATTGCAGAAATGTTAAAATCATTTATGACCCTCCTGACCTCCTAACGGCAGTTATGGTCACAAACGGAATATGTAACAAACGGAAACTTCAAGTTCAACAGCTAAACCAATCGACCACGTTGGATCGGTTGGACTGAATTACCGCCAAATGTGGAACAATGTTGCCAACTATTTGTTATTGAAAAAACATCAAAATTATTTTTAAAAACACTTAATTCCCTACAAAAGCAGAAATCGATATAACCCACAACGCTAATTGGTCGACTTAATATAAAATTTTCTAATTTGATAGTTTGTCCTAGACATTGGTCGCGAATGATAGCATTTTCGATTTGCTGACTCGACTCGACTCCCACTGGACGCGGAAACACTTGCCGCGCGGCGGAAGTTGGCTCGATAGCCAATCAAAGGCTGCGGTCCAATTGACGCTACAAATGCTTCAAAGCATTTTTTTTCTTTTTCTTTTTAATAAAGATAGAAGGAAAAGAAGACCGCTTTGAAGCGTTTGAAGCGTCAAATGGACCGCAGCCAAAGTTAAATGGAGTTTAAGAAATCACACAATACGGGAATCAGCATGCGGGACAGAGGATGCGTGATTCGAACAGCCAATCAGCGCTCTTCCGCATTTTTCTATCTCACATGATTGGCCGTTCAAATCACGCATTCTCTGTCCCGCACGCTAATTCCCGTACCGTGTGATTTCACCCTAACTTTTTCCATGCGGCGGAAGATTTGATTGGCTATCGAGTCAATTTCCGCCGCGCGGCAAGCGTTTCCGAGTCCAGTGTGCAGGAGCCATAAGCTCAGGCGCGCGTAGGCCGCGCGAGCGGCCTCGTTTTCACGGATTTCGGAACGCGCGCCCGATGACGCAACATCGTCCGATCGGCGGCGGCGCGCCGGATTGGTCGCGCGACGGTCATACGATCGTTCGTAATTTTCCGGCTATTGCGTTTGACATATCGTACGACCGCGCTCAGCAATATTGACGGCTTGCGAGTTTCGCTCAACGTGATCGGGAAAGTTTGTGGCCGGCAACGGCAATGGCAGACCCGGGAGGCTGGGCACCGGCCCCGGAGAATGATTTTCCCAATTTCCAATCGAATGACAGCTTCAATTTGAACGAAGTCACAGGTATCGATGGTAGGTCTTGCGTTCTGCTTTTTTTCTACGAGTATCGTCTCTCTCTTTCTCCCTCTCAATTTTATATTCGCACGTATTTCGAGAAACTGACATGACATTTAATCGTCAGGTTTTACTTTATTCCGTTATTAAAGATTAAAGATAACGCTGACGTTTCTCTCAAATTTCTTATCTGCTCGTCTGTTGATGCATCTGTGCAGCGATGTAAACATCGCGCGGTATCACTGATTGTATTATTAAAAAAAATGACTCCCCACTTATTATATCGCACTAAATAAAATTATTTATTCAAGATTTCTTACATAATCATTTTATAATTATATAAAAGTAGTTAAAGTTAAAAAGTAGACTTTACAAAAAAAATTTATATTTTTTATATAAAATGTTAGAAATCAAAGATTTTTATTCGTATTATAAATTTTAACAATTGTTAACTCACAGATCTTCTCACAAATTGCGAGAGTGAGCTGCTGAAGAATGAACTTTTTAGCGATGAAGCTCTGCTTTCTGAATTGGAGGAGCCTATGCCAGTGGATGGAGACACGTTTGACTTCTTAAATCTCAATAATGATGAGTTTAAGGACTTCAAGGATCCGGCAATCCTTGAGCCACCAAATATCAATGTACGGGTGACGCAACAGACAGATAACAGTCAACCCGTTGCTTATGTACAGCAGGACCATGTGACAATGCCACAAAACAGACCACAGAGAATAGTGACTTCGACGAATCCTACGGTATTCAGCTCGCAATATGCGATACCGCAGAATATGAATTTCAACGTGCAGTCGCCGAATGTCGTAACCCTGGCCCCAGTTGCCCAGCAACGGCAGCTTCTTCTGCCAGCCAAATTAATCAAGTCGGAGTCTCTCGTGTACTCAAAAGGCGGGCAAACCATCACGTCAACTCCTGTTCCACATCAGATACACACTCTCGTCAATACCACAAGTGGGACGGTATTGACTACTGGTAAATAAAACGAAGTAGTTGAAGTTTTTTTTAACGTTCATATTTACGTAAATATGAATGATTATTATTTTGTGATGTAGGAATACAATTGCAATGTCGTAGCAAGCGTTAATGATTCTGTATGATTCAAGGGATTCCTGTAGTGTTGGACACTGACAAGGTACAAATTAATCGGCTCAACACAGGTACGCATGTGGGCGTACCAAGAGTAAGAGAGGTGAAACGCAGCGCCCACAACGCTATCGAGCGTCGTTACAGGACGTCGATCAACGATAAGATAATTGAACTGAAAAACATTATAGTCGGAATCGACGCTAAGCTGAACAAGTCGGCAATTTTACGAAAAACCATCGACTACATCAGGCAAGGACACTAAGAGTCTAATTTTACATATTTACAGTGTATTAACTCTTAAAATACCATAAAAAATGGTACTTTGTACATAGGTATTTTGTTTTCGACAATTTTTTATTTATTTATTTACGGTAGTTAAAAAAATCTAAAAATTCATGAACATGTTCTCAAATTTCTAGAACAAATATCTGTATTTCATTTTAAAAAGGAAAAAAATAAGAGGATTAAGAGTGAGAGGAACTCTTAAAAGATTCCTTCTTTGGATAGATAATCGCTCGGACACAGAATACCCATGATAGTATCAGGTTAATAAGGTGGACAGCGTCTAACAGCGTCTGCTCTGTACAACACAGGTACCTGCAAAACTCCAATGCGAAATTAAAGGCTGAGAATTTATCGTTGAAGATGGCCGCGCAACGGCAAAACATCCGCGATTTGTTGGTGTGCGGAGAGTTGACGCCTCCGCGCTCCGATTCAAGCGAGCCATCCATGTCGCCCGCACCCGCACCGCTATCACCGCCGTCTCCGTCGTCGGTAAAGGATGATCCGGATACCTTGCACAATCTACACCCTGTGCCCACTTCGTCCAGCGGAGGCATGAGGGATCACACTCGGCTGACGTTGTGTGGATTCATGCTACTATTTTTAGCGTTCAATCCTCTGGGCATCTTTGTGAACAATATTGGAAGATTTAATTACGATTATGTGAATACGAAACTGGACGGACGGACAATACTCAATTACCAAGGTAAACGCGCATGGATTTTCCGCGCACAATTTTGACAAATTCTTTGGGGAAAAATATTCCTTTTTCCTTTTTTCGATTACAGATCAGACGGAATCAGACAAGCAACTGTGGAGCAACATTATTCTCTGGTTTATCAATCTGGTACTCTTAGCGGTCGGTCTTTGTAAGCTATTACCGTACGGCGATCCCATTTTGCCTACTGACAGCAAGGTCTTCCTCGAGATACGTCGTTGGAGACGTCAGGCCGAGTTCAACATATCCAAACACGAATGCAATCAGGCGTACCGAGATTTACACCAGTGCCTGCAGTACTTTGGCCGGTCCTTTCCGTTATCACGTACGGAAATCTTTCTCGCTACTACGTGGCAGATAGTACGGCAGACCCTTCACAAATTGTGGTTGGGTAGATGGGTTATGCAGATCAGCAAGTGGCTGTTGGAAAAATCGGAACGGCAGCAAGCGGAAACGTCCGCCGTGGAGATCGCCATTGTTTACCAGCACATGCTCTGCCTTCGTATGTCCGAAGGGACGAAGGACTCGACGCTGTATCTCGCCCTCTGTGCTGTCAATTACGCCGAAGCTGCGGGCGAAAGTATGCCGAAGCCGCTTTTGGCTGAGATCTACACGAATGTCGCTCTCTGCCTAAAACAATCCTTCTTTCCGTACATACATAAATATTACCTGGGCAAAGCGCGCGTCCTACTATCCTCCTGTGCCGTTCCCCCGAAATTGAAATGGATCATGACCGATGAGGGCGCGAGATTTTTGGCATCTCAGAAGTGGCAGTACAAGAAACAGTCTGATAGTGAATTCACATCGCAGAGCAGCCGTGCGGACCCTCTTTCGTACGCGGCTCGTGCGTACAGGAATCATCTGATCGAGCAGTGTCTACGTTTACTGACGGTCGGGGAATGTCACGCGTCCACTGTGCTCGAACTAGGACGGATCATCATGGCCTCCGCGGAAGTGGATGCCTGTTTCTCGTGTGCTGACAAAATCAGCGTAGCAAGTACGAAATGATTGTCAGAAATTGCAAAAGAAAGATATTCACATTAATGTATTTTTAATTATGTATTATTATATATTGTAATTACGCATTTCAATATGTATTATTGCTCAGCGCAATTTAATTTTTATTTAATTTCTTCTTTTTACTTTTGCAGCCTGCGAAGATGAGATTGGATTATGGTGGGGAGCGGTAATTTGCGCTGCCGCAAGTTGGCGATTGGGAGAGGAAGAGTCAAAGGCATGGAGCATTGTGGAGAGTAAATTCCCCTACGAGAGAAACTTCCAAATTGGCGACAACAACAGCAGCAGCAGCCCATTACCCCACGCCGTGCTCAGCGTTCTTCAAGTCGCAAAACATCCTACAAAGTTGGTCTCCATGCGTTTCATCGATCAGGCGGGATTGTTACTCGAGCAGTCCATGGTGTACTATCATTGCAAGGAGCAGTCGTCGCAGCAAGTCTTGGTAAGTTAGAAGAGATTTTAATTGATGAATAATTGCTTCTCTAATGTAGTTTTTCTAAACATTGGTCTGCGTCGAGTTGAAATAACATTGAATGCAGTGACGGAAATCAACGAATGAATAATATATCAGGAACATAATAGTCACTTCAAGGAACAATACATTATTTTTGCGAGGCAGCGATTTTAATTAGCTTAAGCAAATTTTAAGTTCTGTTGATTAAATGTTATATACTTATACGTTACGCTTCGTTTATGCATATGTGCTGTAGCGATTATATTATTAACACTCCATCGAATATTAATTTATGTTATTTATTAATTCGAATATTTTTTGTCTCGAGAACGTTCTAAGCGTTACGAATATACACAGATACAAATACAGCTGATACGATACATAAGTTGACCGGGTATAAGATTGAAAAAACGAAATTATAATAAAGAGAAAAGAGTTGTTCGTTTTTTAATAATTAAGAAAATGTACTCGAGAAGGACACACTGTTCTAGAAGAACGGGAAATTCGTACAGTTGTGTCGGTTAAACAAAAGATTCGATTTACAAACATCGTCGCGAACGGACGTGGACATTCCGCGAGAAGTTTGTAAGACTTAGTCGAATTAAGTAAAAAGAGTTCGTCAACACTCTAAGACTCGTTATCTATTTATTCGAACACTCAAGTATAATTTTTTCTCTTATATCCCGAATCGCTAAAGCGCTAATTTCTTTCAAGCGTAAACCGTGCTACCGTTTATCTGTTACAAGTGTGCATTGTAGTTGCATTGCATGAAATATAACTATGCAATACTCCTGCAGTGCAACTCCTGTGGCAGGTCGCAGCACCACTTGTACATATTCGTAATAGTTTTATATCTGTCTTGAGTGAATTTTTCAAACGTGTGCAAACGTTTTCCTATTAATTCGTTTCGCTTACTTTTCAGCTTACTCAGTTACTGGTTTGCGACTGGCTTCTCGAGATACGCACGATTCTCTGGCAGGAGTTAGATACGGAATCCGAGAGATCGGTTGCAAGTGTGTCCCTTGCTGGGTTTCAGCGTGATTTGGCGTGCTTGAGACAATTGTGTCAGCATATCCCGGTAAGCGTAAGTCTACAATTTCTATTTTATCGTTTTTTGTTTTTTTTTGTTTGTTTTAATTTAAAATTGATGTTGTATTGTCTGTTTTTCAGTCTGTATTGGCGCGAGTGTTCCTATACGAGGCTACGGCGCGTATCATGGCCGGAGCGACGCCGGTGAAGACTCAGATCTTACTGGACCGTAGTCTGCATAACAGGAACTCGCGCTCTTCGATTATATGCGGGAAGGATCGATCGCAGGAGCAGAACAACAGCGAGAGAGAGCACGCGGTCGCATTATGTCTGGCGTGCAGGCATCTGCCGGCGTTGCTGTTGGCCTCGCCGGGAGAACGCGCTGGCATGCTCGCGGAGGCCGCCAAGACGCTCGAGCGAATAGGGGATAGGAAACGCCTTCAGGAATGTTACAAACTGATGCGGCAGTTAGGCTCCGCGATCACTGTCAATTGATATGATTGTTTCAATTGATTTGATATATTTGACATTTTTGCGCATCTATTAAGCATACTTAAGTTATTAGATTACATTTATTCATTTAGTAGTTGGATTTAAACGTGATTCTTAGTCCGATTTTACAATGGGATCACATATTCACAGCACGTGAAAAAGTATAGCACGCATTAATTATATGTATCCGATATCAAAACGTGAACGACAATGGTCCAGTTTATAGTAATTGATGTCTTTAATACTATGATGACGTAATATCAATTTAGTAGATATTATGGTTTTTTAGTCATTTCTGAGGGGAATGGATTTGTCAAATTAAACTAAAATTAATATTGATACGACTTACAAAAGGGGTCTTTTCGATGAATTTTTTTTTTTTTTTTTTAATATACAGAAAACTTCAATCTCTCAATTATACTCCAAAACTGCATCAGATAAAGCTTCCAAAATGTATTGTATGAAATCACTTGCTGGTGTTGTAGATAACAGCAATCTGCACTGGATAGTCAACAATAATCCCAATCGTTATCTAAATCCACCGTCTCGTACTTTCTCGAACAAAAGTTGATTGTCTAGACAAGGAATTATGAACACCAAAGAGATCCACAAGAAAATCAGATCAAAAGTTGCATCTAAATCCAATCATTGTAATCATTGTATATAGGGCATTTAACTTATACAAATCTTATTAAGTACTTTTGTTTTGTAATTATTTTCTCTTGTTACAAGGATGGATATCTATTTTTTTTATTTTATTCTACATATTATTTACAAAAACTATATATAAACTATATATATATATATAATATATATTTTTTAACTTGGATGAGATTGTGGTAAAAAATGCCTGTTACATAATATAATATAAATTAATCCTTTTATTTTAGTAACACGCAAAGCGATATTATAAGTTTCTAATATCTTTATCGCTATCTTGATGAGCTACTTTGTTTTTGAATCTCGATACTTCCTGATTATTTCATCCGTCATTAATCTTGGTATCATTATTGTCATCGATATCTTAAACTGGAATTAAAAATGGCAGAGAATATTAACAAAATTGTTTATTAAGATTGCTATCATGCCCTTTTGTCTTTGTTTTCTCGTCACAGATATCACAGACAGTAAATTACATCGCATGATTTGACACTCGTTGACATCATGGACTTTATTTCATTTATAATTGAAATCATCTCTACAGAATAATTGATTCTGAAGTGATCATATGTAATTAATGATCGCACTTAAACAATTATTTATTAGTATAATGCGTTACATTAGATCAGTCACATAACTGATACGTATATATTAGTATATTAGCATACGTATATATACATATTTTATATGTAACAAACAAATATCTATTTATAATACAAATATGTTTAAAATATTTTCTGATTTTACAACAATTTATTGCGCCTAGCTTGTTTATAGAATATAATATAAAAATAGTTTTTATATAATTAAATATAGTATATATATAATTATTTTAATTATAATTAGTTGTAATTGTATTTTTTATTTATAGTTACTTATAGTTAAAAATGACATAAAGAGATATGAAACTAAATTGACTTTAAAACTTCAACTTATAATTACATCATACTTTTTCATAAAAAAATCAGTTCTTTCGTAAAACAATTTCATATAAACTATGACGTACAAAATAATCGAAACTTGGAATTTACGGATTATTAATCTGCTTATTTTATATATGTATAAAATTTGATAATTGCACGTCATTTCTAGTATTTTCATCCAGAAGACGAATTTATATTTGAATTTATATTAAATTTCTTTTTCCAAGTATCAGACAATTTTATTTCTATTTAAATTCTATTTAAATAAAAATTTAAAACTGAAAAAGGAGCAGGATTCAAATGACCATAAAGAGTAAGTATATAGATAAGAGTATATAGATTGTGTTATTCACGCTGAGCGTCACGTGACGTCATGTGCGTTCCGAAATATCGATTCCGACGAATCGCAGCGTGTTGCCTCTCTATTACGTCTCTTTTTTCGTGGCAGTGACGGTGAACGTGAGTTCTCTGTGTACGTTTATCAGCATTTTAGGATTATTCCTCGTAATTCGAATTAAATCGCTGTATCCTTCCTCGATGTACGTCGAAAATGAATATTACGCTTTTGTTCGCTGTTATACGGAAATTCCCAGCTCGGCTGAAGAACGCGAGACGACAGATTTCACCCGGTTGACTTTACCCGAGTGCCGAGCCACGTGCATTTCGCACGTTACACGTTGCGTGTAGAAATTTCTGTAACAACAATGTTTTCCGGCGATAAATCACCTGTTTTTCATCTCATAAATTGTCACAGAAGATGTAATATACAAAGTTAGATTCGTACGAAAAAATTGCGGGGATATTTAGGTTAGGTTTTTACACGGAGTGAGATTCGCATATGTACGAAATATTGAAGACGTTTATTAATGTCAAGAAGAAGTATCTTCCTGTTGCAGTCTTAATTTAAAGACAAATTATATTTACCCAATTGTATTTGAAGTAAATTTTAATCAATCGACTCTCTAAGCTCTTTTATAACATTCTATCAGCAATAATTTTTTTACACCACCAGCAAACTTTAAAATTTTTTAAGTTCACCCTATATATTATATTTATGTTCTAGGCCCTAGGCTTTTAAAAAATAAAAAAATTCCGAGTTACTTATCAATATACTATACGATTTAATAAGTTTTAAAGTCAATTGTTTATATACAAAACGAAATTTACAAGGAGATATTCGAGAAACCAATTTTGCTTGTACCTTAAAAGATCCAAATTGCTGACAAAGCAATAATATTTATTTCTATCAGTATAAATTAATTTTTATCTTTAATCTTGATTTAATTTACGTTTTTCTAAGAATTGGAAGAATTGAAATTGATGTTAATGTATATTGGTAGAAATAAATGTAAATCTAGCATATATTTATGATTTTTTTTTTGCATACGAGCGATTGCATACAATCTTTTTTCAGTTACAGATTAACTTATCGCCATGACTAACTCGAAAGGTTACAGACGTGGTACGAGGGACTTGTTCTCCCGCAAGTTCCGCAAGCATGGCACTATTCCCCTGTCCACGTATATGAAGGTATACAAGGTCGGTGATATTGTGGACATCAAGGGAAACGGCGCCGTGCAAAAGGGTATGCCATACAAGGTCTATCATGGCAAGACTGGCCGTGTATTCAACGTGACGGCGCATGCCTTGGGAGTGATCGTGAACAAGAGGGTGCGCGGACGCATCATCGCCAAGAGGATCAATGTGCGCATCGAGCACCTGAGCCACTCCAAGTGCCGGGATGACTTCCTTAAGCGCGTCAAGGAGAACGAGAGCCTTAGGAAGGAGGCGAAGCAGTCGAACGTTCGCGTTCAACTAAAGAGACAGCCTGCTGAACCCTCCAAAGCTCATATTGTATCCGGACGAGAAGCGCCCATCTTACTCGCGCCTGTTCCATATGAATTTATCGCTTAAAATATCGCTATAAATAAACTAAAATTTTTAAATTGAAAACTTGTGTTATTATTTTTGATGTTGCAGTCACATAACGTGGTTAAGAATCAGAATAATTGAATAGAATGCTTAAATTAATGTTATTTTTCCAATGTTTGTTTCTATCGATGTAGAATTAGAAGATTAACTTTAATCTCAATTTAATTAATTTTTTATCTATTTTTAATTCTTAAAACGAAAAAAGAAAACCGAGATTGAAGTTAATTTATATTGTAGAGATAAACATAAGAATGTTATCATAAATGAGATCTGGATATTTTGTTCCAAGATTTTTTATTTTAATTTCGTGCTATAGATGTATCCTTGCATTCAATATGACAAATAAAGTAAAATGCACAACTCTCATAACAATATTTTTATTCTCAGTCATATCTTTACATTTGTATAGAATCTGATAGTGCTTCCAACGTTTCTCTTTATATCAATGGACACGTAAGTTACTGTAATAACGTAAATTACTTGTTCTCTTCGAAAGGCAGACTAGCGTTTAAACATAAATAAATATAAAGCATCACATTACTCAGTTTCCAATTTTTTTCTCCAACAACTGGTTTATATATACAAACCAAAAATTCTATAAAATTTAGGTAAGTTATGGAACTACATTTCGCTTCTTTCTAAATATTCTACGAGCCAAAACATTATCAAACGTCGTATCATTCTCATGTATATAAATAATCTGACAAACCATTAGAACATTCAAAAATTCACATGCACTGCGCGCTTCTGTTAAAATACGAAATTAGCGTATAGGAGTGTTTAACTTCAATTGCTATTCATATTAAACTTTAACTACAATCTCGCGATTGATAGAACAGGATATAACCAGTTTCAGAACTCTTCTGAATATCTGATGTGAGTCCATAAAAATCTTCTATAGTTGACGCATCAATTTTCTAGGGATATAAAGACATTTATTAAGACCCTTTAAATTGTAGTTTTGTAAATGTTTATACCGGAACTGAAACACTTACATCGACCATATCATCGTCAAAGAGCAACCAAAATCCGTGACTTTTAACTATAGAAATGTAATGCCCTCGGTTAGGCCCACTTCCACAATGTATCACAACTGCCACCAGATCATACAACCGATCTGGATTTACAGCATCATCACTCTATAATTAAAATAATCATACATTAGCTTCAAACATTAAAATAATTATGGCTTATTTAAAAACATGTATCTGAAATTTATCCTGTGTTCATGAGTAATATCTGCGTATTTATTCAGTACTAACAGTATTGAAAAGTCTGAGCTCCAATGGAAAAACTACTCTGTGAGATACTTTTATGTGGCGATTATACTGTTCCACATATTTGAATCTCTTTAGATGCAATGCTAGGATCATGGGTAGTTTCTTCACTCTCATTCGTTTCTGTAAAATTTAAAAAGATCATATTTCAATAATTTATGCGATTTAAAAGATAAATCAACGGTAAATCAAAGTGTCATTAATACCTGAGCTTCCTGGTAACTGCTGCAGTGATCGCATTTGAATTTGTTGTCGCTACACAGGGTCTCTGTATTGGAGAAGCATCTGAGGCAGTGTGTGATCGAAGTATTCTGATCTACGTCAACTTGCAGATCGAAGAAGTCCTCGTCTTTGCTAGAAACAGTCTCACAGTTAAGGCAGCGTGTTTCCGACGTCAGTATTCCCTGGAATATTTCGTGAACCCAAGTAGGCTCTGGTGGCGAACCTGCAGCATCTCCTGCCCCACACTTTCCTCCAGTCGGCTTGCTCTGAGTTCTCTCCGCTGATACGATAAAATCACGGTAAATACAGTGTTATGATGCGCTACCAAAAGCGACAAACAAATACTCACCCAGAATAATTTCATTTATGTGATTTATAAGAAAGTTCAAGAATTCGTGCGCATCTTGTTGCATGTAATTATCAAATTCCTCTGGAAAAGACATTAAAATTAATTACAACGTTACTACATAAATATGAATACGCATCTTTCGCAGCACCGACCTTTCTCTTTCCTCAATCTGGCGATAAACTTTTTTGGCGCTATGGAACCTACTTTTTTCTTTTGAGTTGCAATACTGTAAAATAGATCCGCCAAACATGTTAGCAGGGTCTCCTTAGTCCGCTTATTTCTGGCTTTGTATTCTAAGACTTTCTCTCTAAATGGTCGACAAAAATATAAAGCCTGCAGCACCGAGTTGCTGTAACAGGTGTTGCCAAACTGCAAGAACAGATTTTCATTGTCAACAAAGTGGATTCATGGATTTAGTCGCTAAGTCGATTTCATCCAACGCAGAATTAAACTTACATTGACTAAACCAAAATAGTGTTCGTTAGGCGGAAACTGATCGGAGCCAATATCTCTTTCCAATTGCGATATGGTTGTACCCTGAAATCGTAAATACGAGTGTAACGTACAGTTCGATACTTACAACATCATAAGGCTACCTTTTCATATGTAGCATGATGCAGCCGCATTTCTCTATTATTTCACTATTGGTTAAAAATTGAATTGCATCTGTGAAAAATTTTGATCAATGATAGTGAACTATAGCAAACTGTTGTTGCAGTATTACATGCTGCGTATGAAAAGATATCTTTATGATGTTACATAATATCAAACGAGATAACGCGAGCCAAAAAAATTAATTTATTTTATGCAAATCAAGTATGTAAGAAACAGAAACAAACAATAATCAATGACGGCGTGATTATGTAAAACCGTAATACTTTACATAATTTTATATCATTTGTATACAATTACGTCAATAGTATTTCTTAATAGCTGTGTTACAGCTATTAAAAAATTACACATAAATTATTAAAAAATTATACGTTTAATAGTCTTATATTCATTTTTACCAATGTAGATTAACTTTAATCTCGGTTTAGCTTATCTTGTATCTTTTTCCAATTCTTAGATTTAGAGAAAGATGGAAAGATAGTAAATTAAAGATTAAAGTTAATCTACATCGGTAGAAATAGGTATTAATAGTGTTACTAATAAAAAACTTACAACGATGAAATTCACGTGTACGAAACATTTAAAGCGACATATAATGACGTTTCCTGATGTATCGCGATTTCCGTGGCTCACGAGCCACGTGGAGTAACGCATACATTTTTACAGTAACGTTGATCGTGACATCTTGCTCCGCGAAGGAGTCGTGATCGCGGCAGCACAGAATCGAGCGGCGGATCGAAAGGCGCAGTTGTACGACCGTATCTCCGTCCTTCCGGCGAGGATTATTTTTTCGCGGGGAGGGAGGGGCCTTACCATTTTATGACACGGTGACGCGAGCGTGACACTGGCAAGCACTTAGCGCGGACTGCAGCAGCGGCGTAAACTCCATCGTACTGCGACGGACGTTGACCGGGATCTGTCGTCGGCTAGAGCATCTCCGTCGCGGAAGGCCGGGGCGGGAGGGGAAGGGAGGGGGGAGGGGGAGGCGGAACCGTGTGTTCGCGCGCTGCAACAACGGCGCCGCTTCCTGGCGCCGCTTCCACGTGTCGCTCGGCGTTCTGCGCGCGGTCCCGATCGTAGCACAGGGCAGAGACCGGGATGAACGGCGGACGGGGTCGAAACGCGCGGCGCGGAGGCCTCGCCGACTTTTGCGCGTGTCCGATGCTCGCGACGTATCAGCCGGGAACGCACCACGGATTCCGCCGTGCGGCTCTTCCGCAAGCAATCAAAACCAGCGAGCTCTATATCATATTGGAGTAAGGGTAGGCAGGAGAAGGGTGCAGGAGGGTGGAGCGCCCCCTCCTCTCGCGACATTCCGTCCTTAGGCCATGTGTTCATGATGCCAGAACTCGATTTGAGATTTCAATCTGAGCCAATCACCTTGCAGCTTTTACGGAAAAATAGCTTTTTTATTGGCTAAAATTGAAATCTTGGAGGAAAGTGTCCTGTTTTACCGATCAAGTGTGATTTATCTTCGATTCATTAATCTTCTAATTGCCTTTACAGATTTAAAAATCCTTTTCCAAAATCGAAATACAGACAACAACACAATGCGTTTGTGAACTAACCTACTGTTCTGTTTTATCTTTCCACCGATTTCGCATGTAGACACATGAAATTTTCACACACGAAATCTTCAGCATATGAAACTTTTTTATTGAAGCATCTAGGCTCACTCTAAAAACACAATATTATGGTCCGTCTACAATGAGTCGTAGTGGTAAAGTCGTACAGTGAATCGACTAATAACAGTCAAGAATATATAAGAAAACTTGATTGTGGTCGATTGGTCGATTTGCTTACAATCTTACGACTACGACTCATTAGTAGACGAGGCTTTATTCTTTAATGTTAACTTTAATGCGGAAAAATGTGTAGCCAATAAAATTGCCACTTGTCCGTAAAAGCTGCTAGTTGATTGGCTACAAATTTCACGGATCGAGATCTCGGTCTGAGAAACGTCCAATCAACTTGGAGTTCTTACGGAAGTGGCCACGCGTTTCTCGGATCGAGATCTCGAATCGAGTTCCAGTATCGTGGAAACAAGACTTTAGAAAAAGATACATAAATGTTGACCAATTATCTTTGTTAAGAAATCGCTGATTGGTTGGCGCTTCGTAATACTTCGTAATAACACCGTAACGAAACTTTTCACCGTTTTCTTTTCGTTTTTATATGCGCTTCAGATTTTGTTGTTATGCGCTTGGCCTATTTATATTAATTAAGAACATATAAGCGATAAAATGTAATTCTCGCTTATAATTCTTCTATTGAACGAATCAATCAGAAAATCTCGCGTTGAACTAATCAAACGGCGACGAGGACAATTATTCGCAGTAATTAATCGTAAAATAAATGAAAAACCAGTCTATGATTCATCACGTCTTGTACTTATTTCAAGAATCGTCGTAAGTGTTAAAATATTAATACAAGTATTGATCTTGATTTTAATCATTATAATTTTCTATGGAAAAGTGCGCATTTTATTACTTATAAAAGCAATTAATTATGTATAAAAATATTTGGCTAATCTGAAAAAAAAAAAACGATGCGTATATAAATCCAAATAGCATAGGTGATCGTTATGAACTAAAAAAAATTCATTTTTAAAAATTCTTCATGAACTAGCATAATCTGTTCGTAATGAATACAAAAGAATTCCTTCGCGGTAATTCAAAAAGGATTCAATAGAAGTATTGGGCTGCGTTCAAAAACTTAACTCGAGTGAAATTTCTATTCTTCTATCCTTGTTTAATTTTCAGTAAGCAACAGATAGAAAAATAGAAATTTTACCCGAGTGAAGTTTCTGAACGCAGCCTTGCTTTTGATTTCTTATGGAATTTCTTTTCTATCCGAAAAAATATTTAGAACTGATGATATAAAGAATTATTCTTTGAATTCTTAAGAATGTTTTCAAAATAGATGCGGGAAGGAAAAAGAATCCATTATTCGGGAATTTCAGGAATTCTTTTTGGATTCTTTATGCTATCTGTGAAAATATACACGCAAAAAAAAGTATTTAACGTTCAAAGTGATTTTTCCTCATATTCTAAGCTTACTGTTTTACAGCAAACATATTCCTCTTCCAATAAACTGAAAAATTCTATTTTCTATCTTAAATACTCTTTTATATTACATATTTTTCTCTTGATTTAGAGGAATCCCTTTGAGGTCAATATAAGAGTAATCAATATAAGAGCATATCAAAATTATTTTTTTTGAGTGTAGTTGTGTAGTTTTGTATTAACGGTGTTAGAGAAAAATATACGGTTTTTTTATTAGATATTAATATTTGATTGATTAATATTTTAATTAAAAATATATTTGTGACATAAAAAGTATGGATTAACTGCAAAAAGTATGGATTAATAGCCAACTGCTAAATTTTTTTATTGCCCTAATACCGCAATTCTTTTGTGATTCTTGATGTCATTATTATCATCGAATATTATAATATTTCTTCATTATTCTAAAGTATTTTTTCTAAAGTTTAGTTTTCATGACAGTGCTTTAAAATTTAAAAGCTACGAATATTTTTTTTTATAAAAGAAAACTTAGTCCAATATTAAAATTAGACAAACTGTGTCGCGGCTTTATTTAAAAACATAATTGAAACCAACAACGTTATTGTTTTGCATTAGACGTATTCAAACATTTTTGTTTGAATTAGATGTATTCAAAATACTGTTTCAAATAATATTTATCTTTCCAGTCAAACAGTGTGATTTAGTCCAAAACAATCAAGTTTTTATTCAATGAAGTGTTGCACAAAATAATATTTTTTAGCGAAACAAACATAACTGAAACACTAAATATAAATGCAAAGAAACGGAAAACTTTTCTTGTACAGGAAGGAAGGGATCCTGTATCCCTCGATCGATAATTAATTACGAGTTCAAGTGCGAGCCCTCGAAATCAGGATAATTTCGTCGCTGATTCTTCCTGCGCGGAAGCGGAGTGCCGGGCGCGCGGTTACTGCCGGTGAGTACCAAGGTGATTATTCCGAGTCCGCGAGACCGGTGTGCGGCGCGGAGAGTTTGGTGCCGGGGCCGATGGTGGAGCGCGGTGTGGCGGTGGGCGAGCGCGGCGGCCGGCGGCGCGAGTCGAGTCAAGTCAGTCAGTCAGTCACTCGCCGGCAGCCGGTGTAAAATGTCGTGATTGCGCGCGCGAGATCGGTCCCGGTTCACGTTCGCTGAGATTCCTCACGTTCCGCGTTTCCGCAGTGAAGAATATACCGTTTGCGCGCTCGCGCGCGCGCGCGTGCGAGAGGTGGACCCAGGTAGTCTCGCGCCGGCAGCCCGAATCCGCGGCCCGAATCGCGCGCGCGTCGAGTGTGCCGGGTGTCGCGCTTCCTCGCGAAGGGAGCCGCTGGTGAGCCGTCAATGTGAGAAACGTCGCCGCGACGCGCCAAGGCGGCCCAAGCGGACGGCGCGTGTTCTGTGCCTGTGTCGCGCGGGGTGTTGCGTCCGAATCCGCGAGTGTTTACCTATACGACGGCCACCTGTTGCGCGGCTAACCCGCGCCGGCCACGCGTCCCTGCCCCGCGCCCTCACGTTGGATTAACCGGATTACGCGCGCCGAGATAAATCGCCGACCGTGAAGACGCCAGGGCCGTGAGACACCGCGGAGAGAAGAGGTAAGCGAGCGAGCGAGCCGCGATCCCAATCGCCCGCGCGCGTTCCTCGCTTTCCATCGAGTGAACGGCGCGGCGCGGCGCGATGAATGCCGCCGACTCGTGTGATCGCCGCGCGGCGCTAATTCGCGTGCCGCGGATCGAGCGAGCGCGTTTTCGCGCGCACGACGCCTCCTTCCCCGCACATTCCTCCTTGCTATCAAACATAGAATCTATCAAACAATTATAAGTAAAGCGCTCCGACAGTTATAAGTAAAGAAACTTGCATATGTACTTGTGTCGTGCTGGTTTTTGGAATATTGCGTGGCGAATTAGACGGATATCGTTATGATTGGCTGTAATAATGGGAATGAGAGTTTTTGCCAGTCTGGAGAATTGTTTTTCAAGATATTCACGATATTAATCGCATACTATGCATAATACAAGTGTGGGAAAGAATGAAAACTTGGACTATGTATATGTATATCTCGAGAGGCAACATGATTTTCCGAATTTCAATTCCGGAAAATTTTGATAAAGATATGCGAAAATATATAAATGTTACTCAATCGAATTTTAATTAATTTAATTTTTTTAAACATTTTAATTTTATTTTTCGGAAACGTGCTACGTTAAACTTTAAAAATTATATACGTTTATACATATACATAAATTTATAATTTGTATATGTATATATAGAGGTCACTTAAGAGAGAGAAAGAGAGAGGAGGAAAAGCATGAAGAGAAGGAGATGGAAGCAAGGTGCAAGAGGGGAGAGAAAGAGAGAGGTCGTGGAACTTCTCTGCTTATCCTTAATATATGCTTTAACATGAATTTCGAATGAATTTCGCACAGGGAGATTTCGTGAAAATCTATTACTGGCACTTTTTGCAATATTTCCGCGACACACTCGGCAACTCATTTCCTCCTCATTAAATTTATGCTCACCGACTTGACATTACGAAACGTGATTCTCCGAGTTACAAATTTAAGAGCGTGTTACTCGACAAATCATTTTCTTCAACAATTAATTTCAAGAAATTTAAATCGATTCATAATGTTCTATATGTATATATACATTAACGGCACATGATATATTTTATGTACTTCTGTAAAATGTACTAAAGATATACTTAATGTGCGGAGAACATTTTTATAGCTTTGTGATAGCACCCGAACATTTTCAAAATCTGCTGTTACGGTATGCAAAATAAAGATAGGAAGAATGTAAGAGAGTTGGGAAAGTACTTATTTGAACGTCCAAAATCGCATGCGGCATGATTACACGCGCACGGTGTATATAAGTACAGATACGTGCGCTTTCCAATTTCTTTCGCAAATATGCACGTGCACGGATGGACGAAGACGAAACTGTTTAAATTAATTAAAGAAAAAAGTCGGGTAAAAATTATCAAGAAAGATTTCAAAATCTTGCAAGAGGATTTTTGATTCAAGTATTTAAATAGGTATGTGAAAATCGCTTTTAAAATCTTCTAGATCTTTCTCGACACTTTTTCTCTGATTTTTCCCCTAATCGACTCAAATCGCCCCGTGTCACCCGCAACGTGCGCTCGCACGTTTGCGCACGCGCGCGTTCACACACGTCGCGCGCGTTCAACGTGGTGTATGACGTCACATCGCCGAATGAAATGAGTCGCGTAGTGCGGCGCGTACGAGGTGAGCGCGCGTACCAAAACGGCGCGGCGCGGCGCGGCGCGGCGCAGCGGCGTGGTAAAGCAACAAAGAGGAGATTGCAACGGCCCGGCGAAGGGGGAGCGGAGCGGAGAAGGGCCCTCAGAGCCGCGCGATGATGCGAGAGGGTTGGCGCGCGCGCGCGCGGCGGGGCTCGGGAGGCAGGTAAAGGTATACGCGAGAGCGCGCATTCCACGGCGGGCGCGCATGCGCCTCCGCGCTCGCGATTTGTGCGGTTTACTACTGCCGACCGCCCGCGGTATTCGCACATTCGCTCAACTGCGTCGTCGTGTCGAGGTCCGCGGGACCCACGTAGCGTAGGAATATACGGCGACGGGATATTTCACGCTTAACCTCGACTACTAGTTCGCTCTCCCCTCCCCCTCCCCTCCTCCTGCTCACTGCTAACCGGATTACTCCGTGTATCTCTCCGACACCGTCGAAAACAATGGAGATATTTCAGGCATAGTTGGAATAATTGAGGGTCTCCGTGCATGAGGGCTGAATTGATTTGTTTCCCTATTGTTATTCTTTGTTACAAAAGAAAGATGCAAAATAAACTTAGAACTTTAAGGGCATTCAAAAAGCCCGCCAAAAGTGTTTTCCCATTTTTGTAGCTTGTAAGATATCAAGTGGTCTTTTTTCCCTACATTTTTCACGACAATATGTTAAAATAAACATTTTTAACTATTATAAATTACTATTAACTATTACTATTTACAAATTCATAAAAGCTTCAGAGAAAATTAAAATGAATTTTTAGAATACACTTTTTATTTTAGTAAATTCCGCGATTACGGTTAAAAAGTCATTTTTCGTAAAGTTTAATCTAATTTTTTGATTTACATCCTACTTGCATGTAAGCCCTCGATTTACATAAGAGGATTATTCTTCTTTCTTATTGTTAGATATACATCTGCACATCATTGTTTTCTACGCTATTGCACTATGAAAGCATGCAGGTATTGACTGCAGCAGTACAGAAATATCTGATTGTAGGCGCGGAACGATTTTACAGTCGTTGACACTATCTATCGCATTATAATGCGTTGAATATTTAATTAGTATTCGAGAAACGGTAGATCGTAGTATTGCCAGTCATCATTCTGAAGTTCCTCTCTACATTGCAGAAAAACGAACGATTACAAGATTCAATCCTCTTTGAGACACCTAAGCTTTTTCTTTATGAATCACGCATGGCCAATTTAATCTCTTTCTGAGTGATATTTCATGTTTATTAATAATTTGCTGGCATTTGGAAAGCAGTATTTAAAAAAGCAACTTTATTTTGCATCAAAAAGCAGATAGCATCTAATATGTATACACTGAAAAAAAACTGCTTAAAAACGGATGAATCAGAAAATCTTGTAGGCGTGATCGAATATTCTGGTTCGTATAACAGAAATTCTAGTTATTATAATAGAAATCAATACTTTATAACTTATAATAACCAGAATTCCTATTATACGAACCAGAATATTTGATCACGTTTACAAGATTTTTCTGATTTGTCCGTTAACTAGAATTTTTTTTTTCAGTGTAATAATATAACAGTGAATTAATATAAATTATTTCGTCGGCCTGATATTAATATAGTATTTCATTCGAAGTACTACAACATCACTACGCCGATCACAGTTCACAATTTCACAAACAAGTACACGGCCCTTTCTTTTAAAATAAAATTCATCTGCATGTTTGAATTGACGTTAATAATCAATGTGTTAATCGCTTGCAATTAAATATCCCAGCTACCGTTATTAGCAAGAAATTGTGAAAAATATTATCTTGATGAAAGATCGAATCTTATGCGGGCCTTTTTTTAAAATAAAATTTATCTTGCATATTTGAATTGATATTAATTATTAATGTATTAATTGTTTATGATTAAATATATCAGAAGCCGTTATTGACGAGAAATTAGCATTGCGAAAAATGTTATCTTGAGATCGAATCTGGACCTCTTTACCGAGCAAACGTTTTACCAATTCAGCTATTCAGACTCCAGTGATTTTCGCCGACATATCCGGTATTTTAAGAATGTCATTTTTAGTCGACGTATAAAAAACCTTTAGAAGCAAATAACAAGTATATGTGTACAATACATATGTAAAGAGATAAAGTATGTTTCATTTGCAGAACAGATTTTCTTTCTTATATAATTAATGTCGTTATAATCATACAATTGATTGTTAAAAAAATATAAAAAATTCTAATCGGCGCACATATTTATTCACCATATAATTAAATAAGATATTATTAAGTAGCAGTAGTATGGGATGGGCAACTAGGATTAATAATCCCTAATGTCACATAGAGCCGGTTTTTTCAACTTCTTGGCAAGCTAACTACGAGTTAAATCATACGTCTGCCTTTGTTTTATTTTCAAGTTGGACAAATCAGACGTATGGTTCAATTTGTAGTTAGCTTGCCGAGAAGTTGGAAAAATCGGCCCTTAGACTTAAAAAGTTCTTCTGTGACATTCTGGTGAGAATGGAACGTATGCGGAATGAGAAACCATTGACAATGAGATTTGAAACCAGGATCTTTCCGTTACTAATCCACTCACGTTAGCACGAAAGCACGTGTCATTCCCAAGATATTATTAATATTAAAAATCTTTTTCTTTAACTTTTAAAGATTTTATACAGTTATTCGTATCCAAAAAAATGTTAAAATGTGCGTTATATTAAAATCACATATATTGCAAATTATTTATAATTCTACTTTACAAGAGTATTTCTATATTTCTGGAGACAAAAAGAGGGAAAAAGACGTGTATACGCGCAAATTAATCTCATTCGGATTTCTCGCAAGGTGAATAAATCATACTCGGCGGTTTAACATGTTTCTCCATCACTTATCGTAATATATCTTTGTAAAAAGATATATTTTTATTTCTTATAGTTGAACAATATAACGTGTAACATAACGTGAAGCGATAACAAAAAAAAAATTGGAAAAAGAGAATGAATATATCTGATTATTCGTGTATATATGTATATGGGCGTGGCACTGAAGAAATTAAATTCATGGAAATAGCGTGGAGTAGCGTATCCGACTCGTGCACGTTTCCGGTACGAAGCAAGGAAGAGAAAAGAGCCCCTCGGCCTTGCATTGTAGTACGTTTTGAGCTACATGATCTAACGTTCTATATTACAAGTTATTAACCCCTGTGTTATGCGTCAAGCTCAACCTCGCTTTTCTGTGTCCCATACATATCTTAGGTCCGACTCATGGCAATTGTGTGTATTTGCTCTGTGTAAATAACCGGTGCAAAATATCTTTCGAGGCTGAGCTGGAGGCCGTTATGACCCGGCAAATAATACCTGAGATTTTTTCGCTTTGGCAAAACCGACGTGGCATGCAGATCGGCGCGCATGTGCACTGCAATGAAAATATTTGTTCGAGAAGCGGGAATACGTTAAATCTACCTGCGATTTAACCGGAATAACATCGTTGATTCTATCGATACGAAAAATGAAGCATTATTGCCGAGAAAAATGTATTCCAGAATAATTTTACTCTTGCCTATTAGTACACTTATTTCATTTGTAAGTTAATTGAATTACTTCATGAATTTTTATTTTTTCGTAAAGTTTCTCAACAAAAACTTGCCCAATCATTTTAATTAAATTAAAACTGAGACATGTAGTATTTATGTAGATAGATTTCATATAGAAGATGACGAAATAAATACGCGATACGTTTTTACATACATATACATATACGTATACTTATGTTAGAAAATTGAACAGCGTAACTAATATCAAGCTGATCTCTTCAGGAAAATTACTGATAAAATGAAGTGACAATAATTAATGATAGAGTATCTTTTCCAAAGATATTTTATCAAATATCGAAAAGATATCTATTAACCAAATATCCAAAACAGTTAGAAAAAGTGCATAATGTCGTCATGCAGCTAACAATTTTTTTAATTACTAATTAATAATTACTATAAAAACTGTCAAACATTTTTTACGAAGTAATATACAGTTAAATTTCAGAAAAAATTTTCGCTATCATTCTCTGCTAGCGTTCTTAAAAATGGTGTTGGTCAAAAATTTTTTTGATATCCAAAAACGTACACGAAGAAAAAAATGTGCTGGCGTAGCACGTTTCGCGCTGTCATTGAATTTCGTCAGTTATTATATGAACAACAAAAAGACTTGTTAAGAATACTAATTTTATTTGCTGAAATTGATTTTGCCGAATTTACAAACTGTTTCACATAAAGATAAATTGATTTTTGTTCCGCGATACAGGCAACGACGGTTTTTTAACTGCAAAATGTAATTTTTTGCTAGCGTTTGTTAAGAGTGAACTAATTTGTATTATAATGGAAAACTCGCATTTTTATAAATAAAATTACTCACAATAATAGTTTTCTATCTTAATAATTTTAATAATACAATAGATTTGCTCGAATAATTGATTATTGTAATAAAAAGTCTAATAATAAGTATTTTTTGTGTTACACGTGAAGTCATAATTATTTTATTGCGACAGAAAAAAATTTCTTCAAGAAAGGTTCTTGATTTTGACCTCGATCAGGATTAGGTCAAGGCAAAGTTAACTCTACCGCGATAAATTCTGTTCCCTTTAGTGACTTTGCACGTTGTCTCGATACACAAAGAAATATACGAGCTTTTGAACAATAAATTGACAATAAGTAATAATAATAGATTTTATAGTCATAAAACCATAAATTATGCTTACATGTTTACGATTTATTACGATGTCATTTTTGCAAATAAACACATTCAAAATAACCAAAATTTTTATCCGAAATGTATTTTAATGTATTCAACTCCAAGTGACTTTGAACTTGACTTGTTGTGTTGTTAAAATTATTTTATTAATTATAAGTTTTAATCGTTGTTCATTAAAGAACATATTTATCTGAAACTTTATCCAAATAATAAAATTGAATAAAAATTTCTCTGTAATATACAATTTTAAATGAAAATATGTCACCGTGTCTGAATCACCGGTACGTTTTATATTAGAGTTAATATTTTAATTTTGACATGACCATAGCGTGCAGTATGTGCCCAAGTGGTATGCAGTATCAAAAGTGGGCTGCTCTTGGCTATCCGCGTGCATCGTGGAATCCGGCTACCTGGTGAAAGTACCACTACCTTCGCGGGCTCTCTATGCGCATCCAAGTGAGCATGTGTATCTGTGCTAAGCATGAGGTGGGACGCTATCGGAATAACGCGAATGGAGTGTCAATGCACTCTATTGTGTCATCCGCTACTAACCGTGAGATAATGTATTGTATAGCTGACCGTTGTCTACCCAAGAATCGGCAATACAGATTTGACCGGTAATCTGCTTTAATATGACATCAAAACATTTTTAAATATCATGATTTTGAAATCTTTTGGCACTTTGAATTGAAAAACAAAATGAAATATTAATACTAAATAACTAGCGAATAAAGTAAAAATAATAATTACTACATTTTCATTCAAGTTATAAAATTGAAGAATCACGTGCACATTATTTTGTTTTTAATATTAAAGATATCTCGATATATTAAATTAAAACAACGATATATAAATGATAATTTTTAATTATACATCACAAATTAGTAGATTTATGAGCAACATGCAATTGGAAAAATTCAAATATATAAGTAATAAAACAAATGACGGTACCTATAATCGTATCATATAATTTTTATTAACAATGTAAATACTGAAAATTATATTGGTACAATCGTATTATTTGAAATGAAAAAGAACACTCATGATATTTTTAATAAAAAATGAAAATATAAATATAATCTCTCGATTTGTGATTCGTATAATTAAAAGGTTCAAAAAGTTAGGCATACAAATGATAGACCTTGAGAGGTGCGTTCGCGGTCAGTAAGAAAAGAAAATGCTGTCCACGCAATACGTGAATGCATTCGACGTAATCCATTGTGTAAACAAAAAATCGTGATAAGAAAGGCGAACCGTTTCAGCCTGAGGAATTTCGAATGGTACTCAAGATTTATAAATGGTAGTATATAGAAGATGACTGTTTACTAATGGATAAACGCCTTGCTGCAAACATATAGGCACATTTCCCGCTTTTATTAAAGTTAAAAATTGATTTTATAGTAATCCTAATTTGAATCCCTTGATTCAATATGAATTACGATTAAAAATTATGGGATTGTAGAAGGAAAGGCTAGTAAAATATGCAAATTTAAGACTTAAGATTAGAGCGAAATATAAGATTAAAGTATCTATTTCAGACATTTTTATTTTTTAAATGGCCTTGAATTTGACATCAATTTTGATGACCTTGACCTTCACGATCAATGACCTTCGTGAAGGCTTGATCTTAAATGAGTAATTATAAAATTTCCTATTAACAATTATTAAACGATAATAAAACTTTATTATAACGATAATAAAAATTTATTGGCAATCATTGTTTTTCTTGTCTTCTCTTTGGAACTGTTAAAAAATATATTAACAATAGAAAATTAAAAAATTGCAATAAAATTGAAATTAATAAATGAGAGATAAAAAAACATTCAAGTCGATAGACTTGAAAAAATGAAAATTATGATTATTGAGAAGATAATCTTTCGCAATTTATAATTTTGCCAAATAAATAATTGATAATTAATATAATGATAATGCATTTTCTGTAGAATTGAAACATTAATATTTATTTTAAATTTTAAATCATATTCCGAATGCTGTATTCAAATCACTCGCGATAATTTTATCAACAATACATTCGAAAGAGCGCGTCAAGCACGTCGGCAAGTTTTATTAAAGCAAGATGGAGAGAAGAGGGTGCGAGATATTTCTCTCAACGGGTATTTCTTTCAAGCGAGTATTCCCGGTTAATTTTACCGAGCCCTAAGGAGCGCGTGCGAAGGATCGACGAAGGATAATGCTAGCGGGGCTCATCGGTTGGACGTTGGCTTGAAGCGGACGAAGGACGCCCGCATTCCACGCCACAACCTGGTATAATACGAAGAATTGGCCGTACAGAAGGAGGAAGCGAGAGATAAAATGAGACGTGAATAGCAGAGAAGAGAGAAGGATAAAAGAGAAAGATAAGAGAGAAGGAGGAGAGAGAGAGAGAGAGAGAAAGAGGAGGGAGAAGAGAGCGACGGAGGGAGGGAAGGAAGGAGGGAGAGGGAGAGAGAGGAAGTGAGATAAAAAAAAAGAGACCGAGAAGTTAAGGAAGATGGAAGTCAGAGTGAAGGAAAGAGGGCGAAAAAGAAAAAAAGAGAAATGCAGGAGAAACGAAGATTCGAGAGGAAGAAGGAGAAAGGCGAAACTGGAAACAGCTGTGCGAAGAATTATCTGTATCTATCCTCTTCCTCTTCTTCAGCTACTTTTCCCTCGCTCTATTCATTCTGTATCTTCTTTTACACATATTTCCTCTTTCTCCTTTCTTCTGCTTCTTCTTCTTTTCTCTTCCCTCTTGCTCTTTCTCCTTTTTTCCGTTTCTTTTCGTTCATCCGACTTTTTCTTCATGTCTTTCATTCAATAATGGGAAGTCGAATCTTTCTTTTGAAAGTTTCCAAATAATTCAATCATATAAAAATTCGGATATTTTAAATATTATTTGAAATTTTCAAAAATTTTTTTAAATTTTAAGAAATCTTCAAATTTTAATCAAAAAATGTTTTCTAAAAGTTTAATATCTAAAATCTTTTAATAAAAAAAATCTAACTTTTATATTTATTTGTATTTTAATATAAAGTAAAAATTGAAATAATATAAAATATTATTAAAAACTACACAAAAAATACATTTAAAAAATTTAAAAAATTTTTAGCAATTTCAAAATCAGAAATCTTTCGATTTCAAATTAATATGCTAAATTAATATACTAATATAATAATAATAATATGCTAAATTTCGAAAATTCGTCATTCGAATGATTATCATACATTCAACGTGTTTTAAGAGAGCCTATGGCTATTTCCATGTCTTTTTACCTTCTCTCGTATCGCAACCTCGTGCTTCCGACAAAGTAAACCAGCAGCATGCACGTTATTTTGCAAGTATCTCGCAGAGTACTGTATATAACAGAGTGCATGCTCGGGCGTAATTGGGATTCCTCCTTTCGCGAAGTTGACTGCCGCTAGCTGCAACTGTTGCTACCATCGGAGTAGGTTATCGTCGATGGCTTTCACCGACGCATATAAGCAATGACAAGGAAAATGGATAAAATAGAGGAGCGTTTTGATCGCAATTCTCTACGGTTCCGTATAGTATAGGGTGATCCGTTAACGATTATACAAATACTATAAAAGTGAGAAAGTGGAATTACGTGAAATGATAAGACGGAAATATTAACGTGTAACTTGGATAACTCCTAGCTACCTTTTGACAGCACTTCCATCATCAATTATCGAAATATCGAAAAACTCACAAAAAATAATTGAATAGTTGCTGTAAAAGCTATTCATGTAATATTCAGATTTATTGTAATTTCGAGTAATTATTACGCATTTATTATTACTAAAAGAGAAATAAAAGTAAAGAAGTAGACTGTATTTTTTGTTGTTTTAAAATACAAAATTTTGATTAAGAAATAAATTGTTTTGTTATTATTTAATGACAAGTAACTCGTGTTTATGTTCGTCATTATGATATTCATTAATTAAATTTCAGTAATTAAATCATCAGTAATTAAAATTAAATAAGAAAATACGAAGAGTATTTGAACGTAAGTTAGAGTAAAATGATAAATCAGAAATACACGTCGATTGTTAATTTATAGAAATTCTTTGCATGCATAGTGTTATTGGGTCTTTTAAGCAGTGAAGCATATGCGGGATGAGACAAGACGCCAGGATAGGGCAGAGCAGGCAGGGCAGAGCCTCGTATTTTCGTGGCTGTCCGACTAAGCAGAGGAATATTCTGATGAGATTATAATGTGAATATAATGACAAACTCTCTCTCTTTCTCTCTCTTTCTCTCTCTCGAGCTCCTGAGCTCCCGAGCTACGCGTCCCATACGAACCCACTCTTTCGATTTCGTCTCGACCGCGCGCGATGACTGTGCGCTTAATCCATAATGTACAGTCTGCTCTTCTCAGGGCTCGAATCAATCTCTGCGAAGGAGCCAATATAAACGAAGGAATAAAACAATGACGAACTCTAAAACGATCATATTGCTTAAACCATCTTCTCGAGAGCAGGACTAGTGCCGCGATTACATTCCTTTTTCTTCCATTCCTTTCTTTTGGGAACAATTAAGATAATTATAACTATTTGCCACCGAACCATTATTACAATCGAGATGATTTATGACTAATTTTCGCGTGTATGTTGCAGGTGGATTCGTGAAATCGCAGGTCGAGGATTCAGAAGACGAAGGAATCTAGGTAAGTCACTTTTCTTTTTCTAATGTTTTTTTTTTTTATATAATAGAACAATTATTTGATCTGTAATATAATTTAATTGTTAAAGTATTTTCTGAATTTATTACTGTTAAAATTACTATCAATATTACAAGTACAATGGGATTTTTTAATGTTGTCAAATCTTTGATAAAATTTTCTTTGGAAATAAATTTTATTATATTTATAATTCGAATAAAGATTACACGAATAATTTTTACTTATAGTTGCTTATAGTTACAACATTGCTATAAAAAAGAGCTGCGTACTCTTCGTTCGAAAATATTCGTGCTGTTTTAATATTGTATTATGTACTAAAACTTAAAAATTTCAAACTAAAACTGATATAATATCAATTATCTTCAATGATTTTAAACATATAGTTATGTAGACTGTGCAGGTAAAATAGATTAGATAAATCAGCTCACCTTGCTTTGTATCAAAATGTAGAAAATTTCTCAATTATTATCTATATTGTTACTTTCATTTGAGCAATCTTTATATGCATTGAGAAAAAAATTTGTTTCATGCGAAGAATGCATATTGTAATGAGAGATTGTAAGTTGCGACGACGATACCGCAACTTGGTAATTCTATTTAATTGCCGAGAAGAGTCATTAGAAAAGTCATATCCGCATATGTTACATCTTGATACACAATGTCATAAATTGTACATAGACAAGCTATTTCATTGATAAGGTACTATCATGTTTCTTGTCTCAAAAATAAATATTATTTCTTTTGACAAAATTATTGGAAATACATTTTGTTTTCGAGATATTTCATTTCTTAATATATCAATACAATAAATTTGCTATGTTTCTTGATTCTTCAGATAAAAATGTTGGTAATAATAATATTACCAACATTTTTATAAAATAATATTCTATAAACTCCAAGACACATCAATGTGCTTTTAATTCTTTCGCCAAGAAGCCTAACACAAGATGAAGGCCGGTTGGGATAAGTTCAATTTATGGTCGTTTTGAAAAAAAAAGTTAATCAAATAATTTTGATATTGTATTATTCAGCAATCTATTAAGAAGTGATACTTGATTTAAATAGCAAGGCTATAACCTTCAGCTTAAGTTTGATATCTTTAAATAGACATTTTGACATATTTTCAAACTGAATCTATGATAATTTTTCCTGATGAACTGTTATTTGATTTTGAATTTTATTTGTAAAGTTAAATCCTAGGTAAATACGTGTCATACTTTTTATTTAAAAATTGCAAATTTGCTAAATGTTATATTTATTTTAATATTAAGACTAATTAAATTGCTTTCTTGAAAAATCGAGAGTTACTTTTATACTTGTAATTTATCTCAACTAGAATAGCACGCAATGAAACAGTGCTGACAGTTGTTTTAAAACACTTGCATAACGTTACTCATTAAAAAAAAAAGTGATTACAACGTGACTTTAATATATTGATTTTAATTTAAATCGAGAAATAAAAATAAGCGACGCATTCCCGCAAGAAACGCACAAAACCGGTAGCCATTTCGCGTCCGACAGCTTGAACGACATCTTTATTTTCTCATTCCCGTTGTTCGTCCAATTGCACGGATCTTTCTTTTTTGATCACAAGGAACATGTTTTCAATTTACACCGCCACGACAAGCGCAGCTTATTGCGGCGACTTATGCGTCTCAATGAAAAAGAAAATGCGGGGAGAGGAGGCTATAAAATGGCCTCTGAAATCTTCTGTAAGCAGTACTCTCGAAAATTTCTTAATTTACCGTGGAAAGTGTCGCTATGTGACTCGCGCGGAATGCGTGATGCATTAACGCTATCAACAAACACGTATGGTATGTTATCTATGAGAGGAAAGTAATTTTTCTCTCAAATTCCGTGAATAAAATGTTATAAAAGTACACATACAAAGCAGATTGTGTAATTACATGCGAGACATTAAATTTAAAGAGTTTCATTTTTAATTATTGCAATAACTTTTGGACTGATCAACAGAGATTAATTCGTAACAGTCTTAATTGATAGATGAAGTTTTCATTTAATAAAATTCCTTTATTAAATAACTCTAACCGCCTCGGTCATCAGAAATCTCATGCCCGATGCACTTTTCCACTATTTACACTATCAATCAAAATGAGTGAGTTATCACGCGGTAATAATGCATAATGCGATAATTGTGAATTACGATCGACGATTAATACCTCACATAATTCGCAATTATAACGACAAATCAATTAATTGAAAATAAATATATCAAGAGAAAAAAAAAGAGAATTATTCAGGAATGACTAACGCGGAATAACTATAAATAACTCGTTTCTAAATCCTTAAAAATTTTTAGTTTTAAATTTAGACGTGTGTGAACTTTTGCAATTTTCCTATGACGCATTTATGATAATAAGCGTATAACGACTATAGGTGATTATCTTTGCTAATCTAACTCAATTGTTGAGAGCGAGACAATAGTCAATCGTAAAATGATTGTAACGCATATACACATACATAAACATTTGAAATTTATATTTATAGCGTATATTCTAATATTAACGTAAGCAATAAAATTTATTTATAACATCACAAAAATATTTCCACGATGTATTATAATCTAACAATATTATTATTATTATTATTTATAATTAATCGTTAAGAATTTAAGACTCGCTTGACGGGCGGGGTCTCTATAGTCTTGAAAATTTTTACAATTACCTTCCTGCCTGATATCCTCGAAATTCGCTATTTTGGCAGATACGTTATTTTGGTGGTATTTCCTTACGTAAGAACTGCATGACGCAGGTCATTGCTTGCGTTTGCTCTGTGTGTCACCGTATGGTGCGCGCGCGCGCGCGTACATACCAGTCTGGCGGCATTCCATCGTGATTTGCGAACGTTTCGGTAAAGCGTACAGCGCGCAGTTTGTAGTCCGTAGTGTTTATGTCTGTACGTCGCCGAGACTCCCAGCAGTCCCAGCTGGCATTTTCACACAGTGTGAAATGGCCCAATCTGATCGTTCTTGATAAAAATATTTCATCTGGATTGTATAGAGGAATGTTTGCGTAATATATAATTATTTAATTCACAATTATTATGAAGTTATTATACATATATATCTATTATATATTATATATCTATTATACATATATAGCTTCGAATTTTACGAAAGGACACAAAAGTTTAAAGTGATACACAGAATGTGTTTTCCGAAATTTGTATGACCAAGCGAGAATAATTTTTCGCGAAGAAATAAACCTAAAATATAAAATAAAATTTCTCTTCACATTAAATGTGATTAGGTATCTCGGACTAAGATTAGATTCAACATATGAATCATTTTAACGCTTATATTTTTTCGATGAGAATTTTTATATATTTTTTTATTTATTTTAATATTATTGTAATCATACTTTATGACAAGAAAGTCGGTTCAAATTTGTTGATACATGCTATAGAGTGCAGGAATGTATTTTCCTAACACGTACTAATTATTTACACATTATGACGTAAATATTTATATTTTGCCTGAAATTTATTTATATGTGAGATGTATGTGATATATGTGATATAAATGTTTAATCTGTTTTTATAAACAAGAATGTAAACGGTTAAATACTATTTTCTTTAGTCATTTATACGAAGAAGAAAGTAAGTCCTCAACCGAATTTAATAGTGTTGCGATATTTATCCTTTTCTCTTCTTTTTTGTACTTGATTTGCCACAATCGGACTTAGCAAAGCAAGATCGACTTCGGGTAGGTTTTCCCTAAAAATCCATTTCATGATCCAGCTGACGACCGCGCCTATGATTATGGCGAGAAGAAATCCTAGTGGACAGTACCACATATAGGATATGCGATAGAGATAGAAATAGGATTTATCTTCTTCCATTCTGTAATCGAGAAATATTCGTTAAAGTCCTATTAAGCCGCAATTGTATTAAGTTATAATATTAGAAATCAAAAGAAATTTTTTTCCTCGGTCCTTATGTCGAAATAAGTTTATTTTTAAATCAGGGCGAGAAGCTATTAATTACTTTTCTAATCAATTTCTAACAAGCTTAAAGTTAAGCTTGTCTGAAAGAAATTATATTTAAATTTTTACTCACTGGTGTAAATAGTCATAGTGTAGATTTGTGTAAATTAACGATATCTTATCGCTTCTGAGATACGTAATAGTATTGTTGGATTTACAACCATCTGTTGAGACACCTAGTTGTGGAATTGGTGGCTTCGGCTGTCCAAATCCTATCCATAAAGAGAATATGAGACTAAAAATGAAGCCTGCGAGCGCGCCTCGTTGATTGCATGATGGAAGGAACATGCCGAGCGTGTATAAACCTAGCATAGGTCCACCTACGACACCAAAGATCGTCAGAGCCGCCTGTAAAAAAATAAATTTTATTGAGAAAGAAGTTCCATGATTCAGATATCTAATTCCCTAAAAAAGAGTATTAAAGGTACTTAAGTGAAATCCGCGAAGGATATCTAACAGTGAACGACAAATTCTTTAAACGAATGTGGAATCGATTTTTGAATGGTTTAAATTCATTTTTCTAGAATTAATTATTTCTTGTTTGATAAGTTTTTATTTTAGTGTACGTGATTCAGTACTTAAAGTACAATTTCACATACCTGCAACAATCCGCCAAAATATTGTGCCAGAAAAGCCACTGCCACACACGCTAGTCCAACTATAAGAGCTAAAATTTTGCTAGTGATTATTGATGCCGTAGCAGATAGTTCCCTGTTTCTGTAATCAATATTGTTTGCACTTTGTTCTAGCATATCAAAGATCTTATTATTTCTTAATTGATAATTTTTAAAAGAGACAAGAAAAAATATGAATAAAAAAAGAATAAAGGGAGAGAAGGAAAGAAAAAGGGAAAAAGAAAATGGAAAAGGAAAAATCGGAGGAAAAGAGAAAAGATAAATACATTTTAGATTATCTGATTATGAATAAACATCATAAACAACGCCGTAGTGAATTCCAAATTAAAAAATTAAGAAATATAAATATCAAAATACATATAATAGAGAACGTATAACATTAATTACTTTTTTAACTTTAATAATATAAAATATTAATTAAATGTTTAGTTTTTGATAAAACATCGTTTAACAAATGTTTCTGCAACATTTTGTAAATTTTTTACATAAAAATATGATTTTAACATTATATTCTTACACAATATCTGCGATCTTTAAATGATTTAGCTTGCCTCGAAACTAAATTGTTTTCAAAAACAACGTTGTTTACGATGTTTATTCAGTTTATAATTTTTTCACGCAATCACAACTCTTACCTTCTACCCCAGAGAGGCTTGATATAATCTTCAAGAATAACTGCGGAGAGGGAATTAACTGTGGCCGAGATGGTACTGAGTCCGGCACTGAAAATCCCTGCTATGAAAAGCCCAGGTACACCAGGATAATCTGACAACGTGTCCATCACGTACAACGGCATCAGTTGATCATTTGAGGTAATCCTGCCTTCTTTGAGTGGATCACAGTTATGATATTTTGCATATATCGCTAGTCCAGAAAAACACAGAGTAAGCGACATGATCGATGCCATCGGCCAGCTCCACCATAATGCGCGTTGAGCGGCTCCTAGATTGCTATAATATAATCAATGTAGTGTAAAATAGAGATATTCTGGTAAAAATTTCGCTGAAACAACAATTTAAAAATTTTGTCATTCCAACATCAGGCATTAAATTCCATAAATATAAAGCCCGTATAAATGAAGTTTTATACGGGCTAATACGTCACAGGGTAGCAAGTTATAAGAAAAATAATATCGGAATAATAATTGTTTAGGCTCAAATTTTTGTAATAAACAATTTTTAAAAATATATTACTTATAAAAAATATAACAAGATATATATTTTGCACGTTTAAATATCAGACTTTAAATGGACTCAATTTCGATATTCTCAAATTTATAAAAATATCATGAGAAAAAGAATGTAAAAACTGAGAATCTAAAATAGACTATTTTTATGTCACATCTTAGATATGTTAGCTTCAAATGTTTTGCTATATAAAATAGAGAATTATGCAATAAAACTTTTATTGTGACAAAAATGACATTAAAGAATCTTAAATTTTGTTATGAATGTTCTAAAAAATTAATCGGTGAAAAATATCTAAAAAACATACTAAGATTATTCAAAGACGACTATCATTTTATTAATTCATGTTTAATTGGAAATTAAAGTCAATCTTGCTTTACCTGATAGTCAGCATTCTTTGAACCTGGACTTGATTAACGCTGTACAAGGAAAGATAAGTAAAGAAACCACCAAGTGTCAAACTCCACCAAGTATGTCGTACAGTTGGATCCAAAGAGATGCTGCGGGCATACGTAAAAAGTTAAAATAAATAAATATTTCCTGTACTCGTTGACAACTTTATTTTATTCATTTTATTTGATCAATCAATGTGTTACTTTCGATTTTCCATTCAAAGTCTTTCCGATTTTAAAAATAGAAAATTACGAAGTTATAAAATACTTTGGTTGAACTTTTTTTTTCCTTTTGTTGTAATTACCACCATAATTCTAAATAGAATAAAAAATAAAATAGATTTTATAATAGTTAATCATTTTTTTATTCTTTTCATGAAAATATATTAATTCGTGATAAGAAAAGAAACAAATGAAATTGAGGAAATGAGAAGTCACACTCATTAGAAGTAAAATTATGTAAAATATGATTTATGTTCCCATAAAGTAAAAAACCCAATAACGAAAATTTATATAGAAATATAACTCAAACGGTTTAGGAACAGATGCGGTTTAGGAAGGACTTTTATGTCATTTCAAACAATTACTTGTCGAATTCCAACCGGGATCCTTCTCCGGCGATCTGCCAAATTCGGTTTAGGCCATTGTTGGCAACAGCCGCGGTAACAATAACTGTGACAACGGCAGCCAGCATTAATAGACCCTGGAAAACGTCGGTGATAAGTACCGCCTTGATACCTCCGATCGTCGAATAGAAAGTGCAGATGAGCCCTAAACCAATCACACTTGCGGTCGTTGAAATACCCGTGGTGGCTTCTAAGGCCAGCGCAGGTGCATACAACACCACACCGCTGTACAGAAGCAATTGGAGCAAAAAGGCAAAACTGGCTATTAATCGGGTTTCCGTGCCGAAACGCTTCTGCAGATACTGCAACGGATGTTCATATATGTAGTTGCGCCAAATTAATTTTGGCCGATTAAATTTTAAAGTTATACTTGACGCTATCTCATCTCCAAAATTATTGATTATAATTATATTAATAACAAAAATGCATAAAACTATACATAAAATGCATAAAATATATTTTTTCATTTTTTTACTTTAATAAATAGTTTATATATTTTTTCTTAATTTTATTTCATATAACTTTTTTTTTATGTACAATTTATGGTTATTTTATATTTTTGATTGCTTTTAAGCAAATAAAATTAAAAACATTAAGTTTTTTTCATTATAAACTGATTTAAAATCGAAACTCACTCTCGCTTTGAAAATTATTAAATAGTTGTAATTAATGCAAATTATCTTTAGCAAAACTAATCTTGAATTTTGCATAATGGTGTTAACGCTGTTTACCTCGAAAGCACTCGCAGTGCCTATCTTAAAAAATACTGGTAAATAAAAATAGGCTGCGATCGGCGTGGCGAGGCCATAAGAGATGTTGATCACAGCATATTGTGTACCGTATACGTAATTTTCGGAACTCACTCCAAGTAGACTGACTGCTGATAAATATGAAACCATCAAACCTATTGCTACCGGGATCTCTCGCATTGACTTGTTTGCCATAAAATATTCCTAAAATACATTTAAAAAAGTTATTTAATTTAATTTATTTTAAGATATTTTTATTGAGAAAATATTAATTAATCAGCCAAACGATCAAAATTAAAAATTATTGAAGTATTACACGGTATTGTGTTTAGCAGAAGATATGAAATAGCAATATCGTGTACATAATAAACACGGAAAAGAAATGTGCAATTTAATTACCTCAGTCGACTTCTGGCGGCTGCCGATGAGCCAATAATACACACCGATGCCAGAACTGATTAACATTACTACACCAATTACCACATAATCCGCAGCACTTAACGTTGCCATAATGCTTGTCACAAATCTATTACCGTGTCAGCAATTAAAAACAAATCGTACCGCACGACGCTATTTCGAATCCAATTTATTTCATTCTTGCAGTTTTGTACTTTTCTTCATTTTTAAGAGAATCGAATCAATGTCGTCTAGAGTATATATTGCTTATCAACGTCTTGTCGTTTATGTGCAAACGGTATAACCAAAGCGTTCATAATCTCTGGCATCTAATCTTACGTATGTCTCACTATCAGTGAATACACAGTGTCATTTTATGATTATTTCCTACCTTCGTATAGTATATCTGAATATCCATATATTACTTTTAAAATACTTGTCCGAATTTCTATAATCCTTTTGTCGACAAAGAAATGTAGATAATAACGAAAATTTATTTTATACAGAAATGCAAAATAATCTGATATTCTCAGAAGAGCAATGTTCTTATGTACGAATGTTCTCAAATCAAGATCAAGCGGATATGATTTTCCTACATGGTTTCTGCAATGGAAAGGTTCAAGCTGCTGTGAGAGAGAGGCGCGTACTCCTCGAAAATATTCAGGGAATTTTAATAGGAAACTGTACTGATATTTTAAGACTAAAGTTAAGCCTAATCGTCTTCAATGATTTCAAATAGTAATTACAGTTAGAAGACGCAGATTAGATAAACACCACCGACTTTTTCTCACATTGTTACATTGTTACGTCTTAACAGTAATTTCAAATTGCTTTTATGTTTAATATTTTTATTATAACTTTTTAATAAAATATTTATTAGATTGATCAAGATTTATAACATTTTTTTCTCTTTCCTTTTAGAAGAAAGTTTTGTATGAAAAATATGAAGTGTTACACCGGGGTAGAGGGGGGCACATTTTGTTCTCGAGTTCTTTTACCAAGAAGGCTATAATATTTATGCGAATTTTTCAAATTGCAAATATGACTGATTGTTGACAGTGAGGACGCTGGGCGTAGCGGCGACGAAATGAAGCATGCAGCATGCGTGGTAGCGGTGTCACGGCTGCGCGGTCTTGCCATCAACCCCTGGTGTCCGTCAGCCGCTATCTCGCCATTCATGCCCTTCCTGGTGATCCTCTCTACTTCATTGTCGAGGTAAGGTCAAATATCAATTCCGCTATCAATTGTCAAAAAATGTTGCAATATTACCAGTACATCTAATCGCGGGAAAGATATGAAATTATTCTATTATCAACTTTATTCACGAATAAAGAAATAATCTTTTGCTTCAGAAAACAAATTGCATTAAAGATTTTTATTACAGAAAATTTGAAAATAATATATATTTATACATATATACATGTGCGTGTATTTTTTAAATATTTTTTACCAAATGTGAAATATTTTTATTAATTTTCCGACATAAACAGAATACTTAGTGTATGGTAATTTGTTTAATGAATTTTCGTGAATTCATGAATGTCGCTAATTAAAAAAATAACGGACTGAAAAATGTTCGGGAATTATTTCTGAAATATCTTGCTAAATAATCCGTTTTACTATTTCAGGCTAAGTCGAGAGTGAAGGAGGTTTATACGCAGACATGCACAATTCTCAGCCGACAGGGCATGCGAGATTGCGAACTTTTCGGCTTGGCAATATTGTCCGGTAAGTTGGAAATTTTTGTGTATTTTAATTATTCTATATGGAAAAAGTAAAGGTTGCTGATTCTGTTTGACGACTAAAATTCCGAACTGATAAAATTCATATAAGCGAATAAATCCTATTACTTTACCTTATATTTTGATATGAATGATTAAAGCAATCGATTTATGTGTATTTAAATTGTGACTTTATAAATTAATTTTTATCTTTCTTAGTAATAATTTTATAGTAAGATGAACAAATCTCTAAAACTTTCGATGAAATGCTGTTTTATTATTTTAACATCAAATTAAAATTAAGCTTATCTTAAGGAATTGCTTCTTTAACAATAAAATTTAATCAAAAAATCAATCAACAAATTAATATTTCTTCTTGATTCTATTATAATGCTTCATAATTTAAAATGTAAAGTAAAATATAAAAATCTAAAACTGATAAAAAATTTAATGCGGGCATCAAAATGACTGTTTGAAAAATAGATCTTTATGTTACGTTACGGATCTATTTTCTATGACAGAGGAAAGTGATATAAACAGAAAAATCGCGAACACATTAAACTAGCGAGATGTCCAGATCCTCTTGACTAATCGTCAGGTTTTTCTGCATACCATACGGCTCACGTTCATCGCTACCCTCACCAATCGTGACAAGCCGGTCCGACTGGTGGCCCCCACCACGGATAAAGCCTTCCCGGGTCCTCAAAGAGCCCTACGAGAGATCCCACCTCACCCATCCCTTCTACATTCCAGCGGGGCACCATCATCGGACTCGGTTGAGTTGGCAGGTCTTGAGACGCGCGAGCCATAGCATGACAAGAAAAAATGCACCTGAAAAACAAGTATAAGAAGAAAGGCAGCTCACACTCCCTGCATGCGCGTTATGGCTTATGCGATTCGCGGTGGGTCTTGCGATCTAAACCGGGACCGAACTTTTGCTTCCCAGTTTTTCTTCAAATGAGCTTTTTTTCTTTCTTTCTGTAGTCCGTCTTTCCCGTTTCTCTTTTCTTCTATTGTGCGATTCCTATTTTTCTTCATCACTTCTTATAATTTTTGATTGATGAAAGACTCATGAGTTTATTCTTGATATTTACAAAAATATAAAGGAGTCATCTATTCGTAACTTCTCGGCTTTTATAAAATTGTATTCATTGTATTGGAATTTTGTAGAATGAATTTCTCGCTGGAGAATTTCTGTTAAAAAAGAAATACACTGCAATTACTTCTTTATTAAGAAATTACATTTCGTCATTCATGCTTTAAGAATGTATTTATATTTTTAAGAATGTGTTTATATTGTTCACAAATTCACGTTTTTTATGATTTGATGACTAACAATAAACCTAGTATCACAAATATTTAATAGTAATAAAAAAATCAGGAGGCATAGATTAGATTGTCTGCTTGGACGTCAATGTATGGTAAATTTTAGTTCTGATTTGAATTTGCAAACGCAAATATAAAAAAAGAAAAGGAAACGCGTATGTTGAATGTATACATATAAAAGAGTTACAGATAAAAAGAGAGACAAGAATGCGATAAATAAGAGAAATAATAAGTTGCCATAAGACGGAAGAAAGAGACGAGCGCTGAAGAAAGGAAGCGGCCAGATAGAGTAGAGAGAGAGAGAGAGAGAGAGAGAGAGAGAGAAAAACGGACGGAAAGGGGAAGCGGAAAAAAAAGGAGAACGGGGCCCCGGGTAAGACGGTAGCCCGATGATTTGTATAAGGCCTCTCGTATTCCATCTCCCGGTCGAGCATCTCCGGCGCAATGTACGGCTCCGCGTACAGGAATGTGGAAGGAGGACGGCCGAGGACAGGGATCGTTGGCACACGACGTGGTGGAAGAGGGGCGAAAAGGTCCGTTCTAGCTGGCGGAGAGGAGAGACGGCAGAAAATACGCTCCGGCGCAGGTTCAAGGGATATATATCGCGGCGAGGTTAAAGCTGCGCCTCACAACAGGGCCTCGACATCTCCCCTCTCTCTCTCTCTTTCTCTCTCTCTCTCTCTCTCTCTCTCTCCGTATCTCCTTCTCGTATCCTTCGCGCCTCCACGCTGTATGTCACATCCTGCTCAACGGCGAACCTCGCCACCGCGAGCAACACCTTCTGCGCCGGCCATCAGTGAAGATCCTTTTGATTTTGTCTAGAAAAGAAATCTGTTTTCTATTTTTTTTATTTTTCCTGCAATATTTATTATTATTTTTTTTTTTATTCCGTTTCATCAAAACTGAACTGGTCTTGCAATTACAACAATGTTTAGGAGAGATACAGAAAGTTTTAATCGATTCAAGAAAAATTTTGGTTTCTTTTTCTGTTCTTCCTTCATCACTTGATGGAAATATACAAGGTGTGCTCGTACTCGAGACGAATTTCGTACGGTTCTGCGCAGATTCCAGATGCGGCCATATTGAAATAGATAAAAACATTTAAGATTATAACGAGATTTATACTATACAAGTACTTATTATTCTTTTCTGATCTTTCCTTAAAAATAATTATACATTTGAAGATATCATGAATACATGTTCAATAAAAACGTGTAAAAATTTTTAAAGAAAATCAAATTGTTGTGACAAGATGGCGGTATCTGGAATCAATTTTTTTCTCTATTTCTTCTCTTTTCGCTTCCATCATGCAACTCTTATAATATTTATCAAAATTACGATTCTCTGGAATGAAGCAAAAGAGTCTTGAAGAGTGTAAAACTGATCAGAGCTGAGCACGTGTTTGCATTTCTCGTAAGAAATCTTTAATCTTTGATGGATTTGGTAAGCTCAGAAATATGCGAATGGCGACCACGTCTGTGGAGGATAGCTAACGAGAGCGCGAAGGTAGAAAAGAGCCGCTCAGATCTTTCCCTCTTCCTCCGGGAGGTGATCAAGGCAATCAGGGATGATTACGAGTGTAATTATGGTTATAACGCATTGCTGCACCATACTGAAGAAGAGAAAAAAAAACGAGCATTGTTTCTTTCTGGGAAACAGATGGGCTCATGAGAGAGAAGTCTCACTTGTTGAACTATTCTTGTTGCGACGCGGGAGATGCACCTTTCCGACTTTTCCGATGCTCTTTACAAAGTGCATTTATTAAGAAACATGATCGTATCTCGCGTCAAGAGTTACTATAGCAAAGAACAAGGCAGCTCTTGACAGTAGTATATATTAAAGAGAAACGAATAACAGTATTAGTGTATTTCCTAAACTAAATCGTTTTTCAATCGTATATCAGTATATCAGTAGAAGAAATTGAGCAGAAAACACAAAACGTAATGTAGCAAACTTTACTGAATTATATTAGAATGAAATATTTGAAAGCTAACACTTTTATACAGAATAACGAGAGGAATCAATTTACGAGAAAATATACAATAGTTTATGTAAAAAAATATACAGTTTTGTTTAAAGAAAAATCAGGTCTCTGAAATCTCCGAAAGTTTTGGTTCTACTTTTGCGAGCAAACGTGAATCCGTGAATACTATTGTAAGATAGACTCGGGATAGACGAAAGTCTGAAACAAGATGGAATAAAACTTAAAATCTACGATGCGGACTCGATCGAATCCAAATGAGATGAAGAAAAAGGGAGACCGTGCGCTCCCTCCGTGACTGCGAAGAATATCTCCGCAGGAATACGATGGGCCCTATAGTCCCGATGGATTATTACGCGAGGGCCAGGGTTAGCCTTCGGGCAACATTCCCCAGTAATGGCCGGGTTATACCTCGGGTAACACAGGTGCTCTCTTCCCCACGGAAAGAGTGAGCGTATCGAAAGAGGAATACCGGAGCGGCTTAAGTCCATTTTAGACGACCTATAATTTGCAACAGAATACAGGATAAAATTCTACGTATAATTTGATATATTATAAAGAAAGGGAGAGGAGGGGAGAGGACAGCAAAAGTTATGTATAAAATTAGAAAATATTTATTTCTATGAACTAAAAGTGAGTTCTACATATATACTGAAAAAAAATTCTGGTTAAAACGAATCAGAAAATCTTGTAGGCGTGATCGAATATTCTGATTATTATAATAGAAATTCTGGTTATTATAAGTTGTAAAGTATTGAGTTCTATTATACTAACCAGAATTTCTATTATAATAGAATATTTTTTGATCACGTCTACAAGATTTTTCTGATTCGTTCGTTGTTAACCAGAATTTTTTTCAGTGTATGATCGCCTAAATTTAAATTAACTATAATTTATGATTCATTTGAAACATTAATTGCGAAGCTTATAATAATTTTTGTTCTTAAGGGCAAATAATTTATTTATCCGAAAAATTCAATAGACTTTGGTTCAAATGTGGATGTCGATAGTTTTTGTATTGTCGAATAAGCTGCACCTATGCTATATTTATAGACAACTGTTGCTTCATCGTGAGAGAGTTTTACATTTGCATGCAATAACTATAGTTTACCGGACGGTTGCACTGGGAATTGTAGATTGCACGAATTGCGCTCGGGAACCTTGGGGGCCCGAACCCCGGTTACGGTCCCCGATCAGCATTCGAGGTTTCAAATCGAGTTCCAGGGTGAAAAACATGTTATCGTTATCGTGCCATAAGAGCTCGAGCCCTGTCTGGCCCCGTCCCCGTGTAGACCGGACAGGTTTGAGGCCCCCTCATTCACTAACGTCTTCTTGCCAGGCCTCTTTCATTGTTTCACTCGTTTATGGAGTATCGGCACCTCGCGTTGTCAATCACGTGAAAGAACGTGCGAAGGAAATGAAGTTCCGAGCGAATTCAAGCTACAGCAGAAAACCGCGGAGCTCGTATACTTCTTCTTGGATATGTGCCCAATTATGCTGCGGAATTCAATATACGATAGATGAAATCAATTTTTATCTATTATTTATCTAAATTTAATGTTAGATTTAGAAAGATTATTTAAAATATTTTTAAAACAGCGTTTGTGATACTCGTGCAGTAATAGATTTGCACTGAAACGAACGCATTATTTTTATTTCAGACGGCGAGTACCTATTTGTGGATCCCGAGAATAAGCTGAGCAAATACGCTCCAAAGAATTGGCGAAATTCTCATACACATGTAAGTAATTTATTTGTTATCATTTTATTATAATTTGAACGAAAGGAAGAGAGGGAGAAAATGTATGAGGAAAAAATAGAAGGAGAAATAAATGAAAAAGAAAGTTAGAAAAGAGAAAAATGCTGCTTGGAAACTCTAATATTAGAAAACGTCTATAAACTATGATCTTACAACTGTAATGAATACGTTTGCTCGTTATTGACATTAATCAACGTAAGAAAGACTACAATTAACATTTACTACAGGCTTGTAATTATAATAAATATCCTATGATTGCTTGTTATTGATATTAATCGACATAATAAAAAAGACTACAAATAAATACAATTAAAATTTACGTTTTCTATTTATTTCATGGAAAATAATAAATATATTAAGTAATGCGAGCTTGCATAGATTTATGCGATACGAAAGTATACTTACTTTTCATTTATTTCTAATATCTTCCAACTGAATTGCACGGAAACTAGTTCCGACTCAGATTCTCTTCAACCAATGATCGAACTGAACGAAACTGCGAACTCATTCTTTTATAGTATTCGTTAAGAACTTCCTCTCCACAGTCATCTTAGATGACGTAAGTGATACAATATTGCGTTCTTGAGACTATGAGTAAATTGCTTTAGGCAATATACAAATTTCTTCAAGAACCAGAATCTCTGTTAAATTTTTCTATGGAAAAATGTGCGAGTTAAATAATATTTTGGGCAGTCATGCTACATCTGTAATACATTATGTAATTATTATTAAAATACTATACAATTTTTATCGTTATTTAAATTGATAATTATTATTAGAATAGCGATAGAATTTTTATATTTATCATGTGATATATAGTATGTATATATTATTTGTAGGGTTTGGATAGCAGTGGAAGACCAGCCTTTGTTCTATATTTTCGAGTTCGTTTCTACGTAGACACGCCATTACTGTTAAGGTAAAATATCTTATTCAAAATACATTTTTTTTTTCAAAGATCTTTGAAATGGAAAAATTTTATCTTAACATCTCGATTAATCGATTAGCGCAGATATATTCGAAGAACGAACAGGAACGTTTCGATCCTCAATTCAATTGAAGAATTAATCACGATAATGAATATGCCACACATCCATGAATTGCCAACATCGCAGAATGTAAAATACGTCCAGTTGTTTGTTCTCTTTTGAACGGTGTCTAAAAGACGCCGCCGCGCCGGTGTCGTGCGATTAAAAGGCTCCGTCATGGAAAGAGAAAGAGACGCGGAGACAAGAGACGAGGGACGCGCGTATGGAAAAAGCGAGATACAAAATTACGGGGATAAATTCATACGAAAGAGATTTTATTCGCGGAACGAAGTCCGGATTCTCGTCCAGTAGCTGAGTAGTGCTACCTATTCTTGTAATTATAAAGTAATTATACGGAGCATGATAGATAGACCGTGCACCTAAAACGAAAGCGTTCTCAGAGCGCCTCGGTAATTATACCGATTCGCGATGGTTCTTTTTATTTCGACACACGAAACCCTGTGATTTACATTGAATTTGACGATTCACCGTTTGCCCCGAAGGTTTAATTTTTATGCCTACGAGCCTCGGCTGGCGCGCGGACCTCTCCCCAACGCTTCCGATTTCACTTAAGAAGTTTACCAATCTGTTCAGATCATTCTTTCACGAACTAAAAACTCTAAATCACTTGTCGATTATAAATTAGTAATACTTGTATAATTAAATATTTTTAGTAGCGATATAATTTCCTATCTCCTTTTTTTTGGAGCAGTTAATATTTTAAAAGCGTACTCTTAATGATTTTAACTTTTTTAATCTTCTCTGTATGAGATAAACTTGCAAGTTTATAAGTTATTTTATTTTTTATTATATAATTTTTATAATTTTATAATATAATTATTATTATTATTGTACAATATTATTACATAAATACTTTAATGCTCGCATTGCGTTTCAGCGATGAGACGACGCGGCATCACTATTACCTGCAACTGCGCGACAATGTCGTCAGGCATGGCGGCGGGGTGGAGAGCCTCCATCCTCACCATCCCCTTCACGAACCATCTATCATCACGCCGCTGCTTGTGCTCGCTGGGCTTGCCCTTCAAGCCGACCTTGGCGATTACTCCGAAGAACGTCACAGACCGCATGCGGGATCTGTCGGCTACTGCAAACCCACGGATTACCTCCCTCCCCATGTAAGCCAGATTTCCAGTTCTCAGAGATCTCTAATTTCCTTGATATAAGAAATTGAGAATTATTATGTACATGTATATAAAATATAAAGTATCTTATATTCATGTGTTTCGATGACATTACATACTTTTATACATGCCTAATGATAAAAAGAATTGATTGATGACCATGTTTTTCACAGTGCGATTACTTTTCTCCCTTAAATGCAATGTGTTGAATGTGATTCTTGCATAATTACTTCGGATCACGATTATAACTTTTTAATCGGTTTAAATGTGTCTCGAATGCTCTCAGATGTGCCTTGAGTCGAACGTGCTCGCCGTGCTTGCAGCCCAGCACAGGGAGAACAGTGGGCTCTCCAGAGAAGAGGCAGAATTGCAATACATCCGGGAGGCGGTGCTGCTGGAGGCGCCGCTCAACGCTCACCTGTATCGATTGCGCCGAAGTAAGAACGAGGCGGGACCGGGACGCATACTCCTGGCAATTTGCGCTCGCGGAGTGCGAATCTACGCCGAGGCGGAGACACCGCGCGTTTTCGCTTGGAACAATATCGGCAAGCTCTCTTTCGATGTAAGCGTGAAGAAACATATGTCATCGTCAAAGCTCCTGCTCTTTCGCTGCAACAATGTCAAATTATAATTTCAGAGAGACGAAAAATTGTATAAATGCTTTTCTCATATCGAGATAAATCGGCTTTCTCTGATAATTAAAAAAATTTTTTAACAAAAATTTCTTACTATCTATGAACATTTAGAAATTAAAAAAACAATTTGTATTTCTTACGCAGCGCAAAAAATTCGAAATCCGAGCAGTTGATCAGCCGGAAAAATTCACCCTCTACAGCGGCTGCGATGACAAGAGCAAACTTCTCTTGGGACTCTGCCGTGACACCCATCAGTTCTCTATGGCTATAGCACCTAGAGTAAATGAAGCTATTAAACGAGAAGAAGAAGGTGAATTTCGTATTTTTATTCATTATTTAAATATCCGTATTGAGCAATTAATTAATTAATCTTACAATATCATCAATTTTACATTCTTTGTTGATTCTTACAATTAGACTAAACGATATCATTAAGATAGTCTTTTCTTATTATATATTTCCCAATCCTTATCTTATTATTTTCCTTTGTCATGTATACATCATTTTATTTCTCATTCTTTCTTTAATTTAAATTTTTAATTTCTTTTCTCTCATTTTTTCTCTGAGGCCGTTATGAAGAAATAAGATAAATATTTGAAAATTATGAATAATATAATAGATTTAATGTGGTTTGCAGAACGGAAAGTCTTGAGGGATTGTTACATGTACCCTACCCGATGTAAATTGAGCTTAACGACGCGCGGTGCGCGCGGCGACCAACGAATTTCCGTCATCTCGAGTACATCCTCGAACACAACTTCCGGTATTGTCAGCGATCGGGTGCATAGCGAAGATGAGCCTGATACCGCACCAGCGTCAACCGAGTGTTTGCCACGTCTTACCGAGACGGTACCTTATTCGGATGGCCAGAATAGAGTTTTAAATGGCACCAATGGGGATACGGACAATCACTCTATGCCACCCTCTTCTGTTTCTATTATTGACGGTAAGTTTAGTTAACAATAGAAACTTGATTTTATGCTGAGTCGAGTTTTACTATACACATGACGACATATTCTATTATGACAAAAAGACATAAAATTGTCTCTTCTTTTATGGATTCTACGATGTGAATAATTTTACCGTATAATAGAGTTTCATTTAAAACGTTAAAAAATTTGAACTTTATTACAATCTGTCTTTACTTTGCGAAATAAAAGGAAACATCCATGCTGAAATATAATTTGTCTTCTTAAAATAGAAGATACATCTATGACGCAGGCTACATTTTATTGACTTGATCGCTTCCTCGTCATCGCAGGAAAATGTAGTCTAATATGATAACGGGACAATTTTCAGAGATTGACAGCTCCGACGCGACTTCTACATCGGTGGTACTACGCCTCGCGTCAAGTGCTGCTACCGCCGCTGAAGGCTCGCAATGCAGCAGCAGTTGCAGCACGGTGGTCGTCGTTAACACATCCGCGGGCGGAACGCGAATGCGCCGCACCTCGGCGACGTCCAGCTTGGAACTAGGCTACTCGCATACAGCGCAAAATTCAGCGATCTCCTCGGAGACAGCTAGCTTTCCGGGTGCTATTTACGATAGGTGTAAGAAGACAGGTAAATACACAGGTGAGCGAATAAAGAAACAAACAACAGCTTCAGTTTAGAAACCGGCTTTGTCGACAAAATCGTAAAACTCTTTTAAAACTACCTAGGTCGAACTATCTATCCCTCTGTATTCTATTATCCCTCGTTTTCTACTATTGTAATAATACGTGCACTGAATACAAATGCCAATATCATTCTTTCATTCACTTCCTCAAATAAGCATGGTCACGTAATATAATCATAAATCTTCAAATGTTCTTCCTTAGGTACTGACATTGCGAGCGAGACCAGTGGCGTGTATACCCTGAGAAGCAGTGAGATCCAAGATGAAAGAATTGGCGATGATATGTATTTACCTACGGGCGATACAAACGAGTCTTCTGCGGCGAGCGACGTTTGTGCCCTGAGCTCCGTTCAGTCCACCACTGATGAGGCGTCCATCACGTCCGGTTTTTATACTATTCACAGTGGATTACGGTCCGAAAGCAGTGATGTTTATACAGAAGATGTTGGAGCGGAAGATCAAGAGCCAATATACAGTTTTTGCAAGGGCGACGATGATGGGATCTCCCTGAATCGACAGCTCGAGGACTCGCGCTCGCGTAGCAATAGCATACTCAGCGTGAGCAGCTTCCGAGGCGATGGCAGCGATCCGTCCAGCGTGAGGCCGTTATTATCAGCTGATGAATTATCGGACCTGATAGTCGGCAGGTATCCCCCGCGCAAGACTATCAGCACCTCGATGGACTCGGATTGCGATTACGTGACGATGCCGCCACCCCCACCGCCGCCACCTAGGACGGACAGTGATCGGCAGGTGCCGCCGCCCCCGTATCCGATAGAGAGCATTGACTACGCGACGATCAACGTCTCGAAGAGGTCCAGCATTCCGGAATTGGCTCGGGAACGTGAGCCGCCACCACCACCACCACCTTACAACACGACCTGCGGTGACTTCGTCCCGTTGCCGCCCAGACGAACCGATCCACCGCCGCCGCCGCCCCCGTACACGTCGTCGCGAGAGAGAATTCAAATACCGCCACCCACCCCGCCGCGAAACGACGCGGTGACGCCGCGAGAACCACCGCCACCCCCGCCGCCTTATCCCGACATATCGACGGCGATCGGCTCGGTCGCGAGGGTCGCGAAGACTACCAACAACGGGAATGTCGCGCCGAAGCCACCTCCTAGAATCCAACCTCCTACTTATCCAGGCGATAAAATGAAACCCACTCCTGTACACGCGCCGGTTGCCGCTCTCGTGGTAGGACCAAACAATTATCTAGACGTCCACGCTTCTCGAGGCGGCCCGGTGCTTTTACCGTATTTGACGACACCACCACCCCCGCCTCCCCTACCACCACCGCCCACGATACATCCGCGACAACCACCACCGCCACCGCCGCCGCCATCGTCGTCGTTACCACCAACGTTGCAACAGCCAGCGTCAAGTCTGGCGACCGTTTACACGAGTCAGGTCTCTCGATCGCAGATAGAACAGTACAAACAACAACTTTACTCCGACGTTGATTATGTTATGTTTCCGCTCAAGGATCCGGCGGTGTCGAAGCAAGAGTACATCGACGCCAAACAGGGATCTCTTCTGGCGGCTATGGCGGCTTATCCGCCGCCTCCGTATCCGTCCTTTAGCAAGTCCTCGGTGATGTATCGTAGCACACCCTATCTTCCTGGTTCCTCTTTTTCCTCGCAATCCAAATACGCGTCCAACCAGAATCTGAGCTCCAGCGATGTCGGTAGTTGCAATGGAAATTATCTACAAGGCAATCTAAACAGCCATTACGCTGCTAGCACAAGCTCGCTGTATAGCGGTGCAACCTGTTCGTCCACGGGCAGTCACAGTCTCAGAAGGGAGCCTCCTGTGCTAACTTATCCTCACACACTGGATGGATTCTCGCGGACTAGGAGCGATGAGAACATTCTCAAATGCTTGGATACCTTAATTGCGAACAAGATGCAATCTCTGCCGCAGTCCAAGCATCGTAGACTGCCGCCACCGCCCCCACCACCGCCTTACGAAATACAGGTAATACATAAAGAAATGCCAAATCTATTATTTGATTTGTATTATAACGTAATCATAGTTCATCAGAACGAGAATATTTGAGTTTTCTTAAATGTGTAAATATTTTACATTATTCTACATTTTTATGATTACTTATACATTATATATTTTTTAAATTTAAATTAAAAAATTGTGGGGAAAAATATGCTTATATAAACAATCTTGAGAACAAAAATCCACCATTTATGTATTAAATTAGTATCGTGTCTGAATTTTTCACTAAATTCAAAAAGAGACAATTTCTTGGGATATACATTTTTTACAAAATTACAATTTTAATATGTGTTTAATATCAAGGTATATAATTTGTTTTAGAATCTTGAAAAAAATCAGCCGCTACCGTCGTCTTCTTTAGCGACAACTTCCTCGTTAGCCGCCACGAGTACGAGCAAACATAAGAAACTCAGTAACGGTATAGAAGAGAATGACGAGGGGAAAGGCGATGATATGTTGGATATTCGAACGCTTCGCGAGAAAAGTCGTAATTTAGATTTACCATTAATTTCCGCGCTATGCAACGACCAATACCTGCTAAAGCAGACAAAGGCCTTTGTCCTGCCAAAGCATCCCAGCGAAATAACGTCCACCGCCGCATCCACGAAAAGCGGTACGCGGAGCAGCAACGGCGCGACGTCCAGCAGGAACAAGTATCCAGTTAGCGGACTGTCAACAACACAAATTCAGAAACCACTTAGAAAATCCTCAACGAGCACTCACAAGCATCCCTCAGAAGCAAAGAGCAATGCCTACAAAGTCAACGCCTCTTCCGCAGGGGTGTCGACTATTAAAAAGGACTTTACAAGGGCATCTCATTCCTAACGCTTGTGTAGACACTCCTTTCTCATTCATAGACTCTTATAGCTCAGGATGAAAGTACATTCCAATAATCCCATAATCGCTATCGCGCGTCACGTCGATTTAATGTAATTAATGCGACGTAGTAAGGAACTGTACGACAAATTAAATATCGTTCCCCGCGGACCGTGCTTCTTTGATTCAGGGTGCCATCTCGTTTGTTCGCTGTTTCTTCCCTTTTTTTCTTTTATCACACAAATATGTAGCTCCACCTAGACAATCGTTTGTTCCAATATTATTAGATTGATGTACTTGAACTTTGTGTTAGATACTAAAGCGTTATTGTCTCTTGCTCAATTATATATTGCGATGAAAATTCCATTCATAAGCCCCGATAAAGGCGGCGCTAGTCCCGCTCGTTGTTAGGATAAATCATAGAGTTATTGGCCATTGCAGATATGGTAATCATGTAATAATCTTGGCAGAGTTAGATAATTTTATTTATATATTACACTGCTTGCTTGTCTTAATAAATGATTAGGAATCCGAATTTACGAATTTGTATTTTCAGGCGTTAATAACGTTTAATTATAATATGTTTGACGTTAGTAGAAAATTTAAATAGTACAAAATTTCGAGAATATCAGTAATAAATGCATGCTGAAATATAATTAACTATTTTAATCCCTGACATTTGATTTACAAAGTTACTAAACCAGTAATTTTCTATTTATTTCGGTTTTATATAAGAATTAAATTATAATATAATGATAAGATTAGATTACATTTACGTATTTGTTTATTGTTTTCGGTGCGATGCTTACTGACAATTCTATAACGAAAGTAAATAGCGCGTAGATGGCCAATAACGATATAGTTTACCCTACTCTAGTTTACCCTATATCGTAAAAAGAAGAGAAATGACTTCCTTACGTAATATAATCACAAAATACATATATATTTCGGATGAAAACATTTATGTGATTATTGTAATTAGAAGAATAGTAGCTACTCTAGAATTTTCAGGAGTAATATTTATTATCGAGCAATTTCCCGTTCATCTTGTAATATTTTGGTGCTTCGATACTCCATAGCACATTATTATCAAAGCATCTTAATGCACATATGATGCTGTTAATGTAGCTGATTTTTTCTACTTTTTTAATTGTAATATTGACACAGTTGAATATTACAAAGCTATCACCCAAATTTATTGACACAATGAAAAATTATTCGTTAAATGTAATACTTGTAAGCGCAGAATGCATGTAATATTTTTTAATATTTTGCTTTTTTTTATGTGAAATGTTTCCGAAGTATTTCGGGAGTGTCTCGAAATAGTGACCTCATTCGTTTCGCAAATTATTTGCAACTTAATAAATTTAAATTAAATATTAAATTAATTTTATTTTGGATCCTGCAAGGGATCGCACTTCTCTATTATTATAAATAAAAGAGAGCGCAACAATTAAATAAAATTGTTATAATAAAAGAACAGCAATTTAGTCATAAAAATAGCTTACACTAATTGTCATTAGATTTTAATATTATATTACAAATTTCGCATCTGTACATAATATTGCGTAACATAATACTGCGTGATTTTATACGTAGACAAAAATCTCGTGTGTATGTATCCCACGCGCCATCTCAGTTATAAATAAATGAAATCTTTTGTAATAAAAGACAATTTGTGGAAATATAAATAAAACGTAAATTGAATTGTTGTATTTTATACTCATTGGATATTTACTTTATTGAACGTTGAAAGATAAAAATATGAAAAATTTCATTTTTGCACATAATCTTTCTATCAATCTTTTTGTAACATTATTTTTGTAGGAAAATAAGTATTTAAAATTAAAAACGAGCGTGCAAAATTTTTTAATATTTTTCATACTTTAATTTTTTTTTAATCTTAAAATATTTTTTGTTTTATCAAAATACATATTAATACAACATATTTTTCAATGATGTACCTTTTACACATTTTGTATTCTTTTTCATCAGAAAGTGTTATATATCACTTTTACATTGATCCAAAAAATAGATGATGTCATTAATCCTTCCCGGAATAATTTTCTTCAATCTTGCCTCGGCTGAAGGCGCTATTAAAGAAATGAGAAATCGCAGAGGAGAACGACCAATGAAACGACCGTCTTTGTGACGCAACACGGTGACATACCCGATGCGATTCGCTCATATATTTACTGAATAGTTGGTGTAAACCGTAGTACGTGTAACCTTCACGCGGCTTTAATTACGGCTTCTCTCGGAGCGTGAGACAGTCGACCGCCTTTTCCCTTCGTGAAAGCTTACCGAGGCGAGAAAGCGATACATGGTGTTTTATTCCCAAGTGCGCTCGATTAGAATACCAATCGTTTTCCAGTGTGCCGTCTTGAACTATACCGTATCGATTGAAATTCGTAATTCGTTTGAAATAATATATTCCTTCTGAGTACGCGCGCTGCCGGCATATGAATTTCACGGTAAGTGCACACATATGATATTATATTATTTAAGATAATATTAAATCAAGTTATCTCTTTCGAAATGAAATACAAATGTGAATGAGAAATAATTCAAAGTAGTCGAAAGATTATTAAAATTAAAATCGTACGTTCGAGGCGTTCTTGGCATGTAAATACCCCAATAGAACAGTACGTGAAATCCACGTTATTGCCACGTAAGATCCACGTGCAAACGTGGTTTCCATCTGGTAATAATGTGAACATCACGCACTGTTTTATTGGGATGTATTAAACGTTTTATTATCAATCAGTACAATACAATTGACTCACCGTTAAAATTTGATAACTGAGGCTGCACGCGAGAGAAGTAACTCATAAAAGATAAGTGTAAAATGCCTTCTCCATTATTTGCCCTAGTCCTGAAACTAATCCATATTATGCGAATGAATTTACAGTGTTTGAAAATTATTAAATGTATTTACAATTTATTGGAAATAAGAATCAATTTTCTTCAAATTAATTTTCTAAGCAATTAACTCTTAACAATTAACTTCATCCTTATGTATTAAATTAAAACTAAAATATTGGTAAAATGAAAGATTTATTCAACAAAAACCTTTGTCTTAAGAAAGTATCGGAAAGATATTTAAAACTTTTCAATTCCAATTGGCATGAAATTGAAGGAAAGCCTTTGATAAACAATCTCGATAAATAATCTTCAGAATTTAGTGAAAAATTGTTATTGCGTGCATGTGCGAGAGTTTACCGCAATAATCGTAAATGCATGAGGTTCACGTGTCGCACGTCGTGCCTGCAATTACAGAGAGAGCTAGGTATCAATCTATTATTAATACCCAAAGCGGGAACCGACATCTGGCAAATATGATTACAAGGGTGATCGCAGTACAATCAGCGGCGCTTTGTCCGAAATTGCTGACTAAGACGAATGGCATTTGCAAGGCGTAATCGTATCCATATGCATACTTATCTGTTCTATTGAGAACATGATACAATGAGATAATCAGTTAACAATAGAGAGATCATATTTGAATCATATTTTTGTTGACTATTATTTTCATCTTAAAATATAATTCTTTCAATTATTAGCATTAAAATTGTAAAGAATCACGATAAATCAAATTTCTGCTTTTTGCGTTTATTTCAAACTTAAGGAAATATGTAGATTTTTAATATTTGAAAATGAAAATACGATTATATTTTCTATAAAATGTAAAAAATTATAAAACCGTTCAACTATTAATATTAGAATCGTAAAGAAAATCATGGTAAATAAGATTTCTGCTTTTTGCATTTGTTTCAAATTCAAAAAAGTATATGAAAATTTTAAGCATTTGAAAATGAGAGCATGATTTCTTACAAATATGAAAATTTATTCCGCGAAATCAAGTAAGACTAAGAATACGAGAGACAGCAAATCCGTTTATTTTAATGATATTTTACACAATTCTCCTGAATACGGACTGGTTAAGTTATATAAAAGCGTGAACATGACTCACCATTTCCGAGAATCATTATAATCGGAGTTAATGATACAATGAAACTTTACGTTAGCTAGACGAACGCCAGCAACAACTCGAAGATCTTTGACTTGATTTTACAGGTCATGTATGCTTTCATCTCCTCATCGGGTTTATAATTTGTCCTATCAAAGTCCTTCACAGCAATCGTTATGTGATCCCATCAATTTACTCGTTATATAAACGCAGCAGACTTGTTGGCGTAAGTATCTGTGAGGACGCCGCGTTGTCAAGCTTACGATCACGTGTAGGACCACTGATGAAGAAGAAAGGTTCTTCTGAACCCTGAAAAAAATTTAGCTGATATTAACTGAAAAGACACAGTTTTGGCGTTAGCTGTTTGTTCGGAGACAATACTTTGTCATACAATTTAATGTCTACAGTCTTTTTCTATCAATACAACTTTAATCTCGGTTTAATTTACTTTTTATTTCTTTCTAATCCTAAGAATTGGAAAAGAATGAAAAGTGAGCTTAACAGAAATTCAAGTTAATCTGTGTATTGTGATATAAATAGACATAATTAAAAGAAAAAACATAAAATGTTACTGTAATTAATTGTCAAATGACGTAATGTCTTATAATTCTTTACGATGTATTGTAATGACAATCTGTCACTCACCTGCATTGCATTTTAAGCTGTTCTTTCCTCGAGAGCTCACACGAAACTGCGCTGAATATAAGAAACCGACAGCGCAAGTAATCTCCGTTTCAATGCTTAGAACTGTCTATAGAATCTAGGAATAGATCAGGCAAAATTTACGTATGATTGCATATAAGCGTGTGATTCGAGCTACATGTGCTTTTAATCCAAAGTAAAATCGATCACATTATCCTTCATTTGATTCTTAATATCGATGTACATACATCCATATGATTACGGACATAAATTGCTGCCAATTGGTTATAGGAATAATCGCGCGTGCGATAATACAGCTTTATGAATTTCCAAAAATATTGGGCAATGTAACTCTCCGAAAAAATATACACTATTTCTTTTACTTTTCGATTGATTTTTGTTCGATCAATTTTATGAGAAATCAATTTGATGTCTGATTTTTATTTTATTTATTTTACTTTTCTACTATGATTTTTGGGACAAATATTATATACTGTAAATTACGATAATTGATATATTTTACGATGATATTTTGTTGCAATACAAAATGGCGCGTATCCTAAGTGTATTTTTCTATCTGTAGCACACAGATTCGTTTAGTATTGTGAATCATGTATAAATCTTTCCACAATTCTTCATAAGAGGGTACGTAGCATCGACAAATACGCCAAGGAAGTTTTGATAACCTGTATCAATATACATATATCATATAAAATTTAGTGCAAAGAAATTGTCGATTAAAAATTTTCGAAAAAGATTATTCGAAGAGATTATTTCCAAATTATTTCAAATCCATATATTTAAAAATAAAAATAATGTATTGCAAGACAGTGAAGAGCATACATGTATAACATCCATTTTTTTAAGTATGGCTTTAAAATAATTTGAATATAAGCTTTACGACCATAATCATCAACGATTTACAATCGTTGATATAATATCGATTTAACACATTTTTCATTATTTTCACGCGTGAGAATATTATTTCAATATACTTACATCCGTAAAACTGTTTAAGGAAAATATATAAAATTTTCCGGCAGTTAAGTAGAGCATAAATTGACCCCGAATCATACATATTAGCAAGCACTTCTTGCAAATAGGCGGCATTTCGTACCAGTTACATTCATAGTATGCATCCTGCACGCTTATGCACTAAAAACGAAACAAATGAATGTAAAAACTACGATAAAATTAATATATGTTATTAGGAATTATTCTTACAAGAATCAGAAACGTACAAGAGCTCGCATTATGATATTATTTTAAAGTGTATAATCTTTGTTGAATAAGGATATAAAACATTATTCTAAGAAAAAATTACCTCTAAACATTAATCTCTTGAAAAATGTTAAAAACTTTTTATTTAAAATAGAATAGAAAATAAAAAGCAAAAAAAAGTTATACGTTTTTCAAAAAATATTTTCTTATTAATTAAATTTTGTTAAATGCATATACTTAATTGCACTATTATAGAAAAGTTGATTTCTCTAACCGACATCATTGCTTGTTCTTTCTTAATGATACCTGTTGAGTTAGTTGATCACCGATCAAGCAATATCCGAACAGCATAACAAGCGCAATGATGGCGAAAAAAATGAAGGTGCAGCAAGTCGCTATTTCTGCAATGTCCAAGTTCTAAAAGATATAAAGTGTTATTTGTAAGAATAAATATAAAATATTTCGTAACTTTAATTTCAATTAACATAATTTTGATGACATTCTTTGAACAATTTAAAATTTATTTTCTCTTAACAAAAAATTTAGCACATATGTATAAATTTTCATTGAACATAAGAAGCCAAATTCGCAAGAGAGTATAATAGGAAATTGAACGCTATTTTTGTTTGATGCAACTGATGAAGGAAAAAAAGTAGGAGAAATTTTAATATATCTCCATAGAGAAAGACAATATAAATAGTATGTCAAGTGAATTCGATGGCCATAAATTAAAATGTTATAACAATGTATTTTTTATAAATTGACATTTTACGTTGCTAAATTAAATTCATAATAATATTCAATAATGTAACATACCATTATAACGTAATACAATGAGATAGCTAGTACAACACTATTACCGAGAAGTTCATCCAACAGAACCAAATTGAAAGTATTATCTACAGATTTCGCCATCCTTTAACCATCGTTATATTCCGGTAGCATTACGTATCGAAAAAAACAGACAAAAATTGTAAGCAAAGAGATCTATTCCTTATTACACACGTGACTGCAACATTTTTTTACCATGTTATCTTGAGATGCATTCGAACGAAGCTACGAATTCTGTCTACTATCATGGTTTCCGAATATTCTCCAACGTGTCTGATACGATATGACAAGATGGACAGTTCGGCGCAAATGTGAAATACTAAGATAACCATCAGGCAAATCGCTGCCATGTGACAAACGGAGATGTAAATCATCGGAAATAGATAGAGATACATCAACACGTATATTTGAATATTGCTGGTATCGAAAAACGAGTGGACTCTGTAGGGTAACATGAACGACTCCGTACCGTTGGGTAATCCTGGAAAAAAAACGGAGAAACGTTAGTGGCAAAATTCTATTTCAAACAAAATATACTGATAATAATAAAAATATTTGAAAAATACGGAGCAACTTATTTCTATTATACAATTTAAAAATTGTTTGGTGAATATTAAAGTAATTAAAGGCGATATGATTTAAATATCTCTTTATTAAGGATACAATATATTTACAGTGATTAGCAAAAGAGAGTTTAATAAATTTCACATACCTTGACTCGCAGTCATCAAGAGATACACGAGCGGTCTAAGATAGAGTAATACGACCGTGATGAACATACCGATCATCGAACCGTACGTGAATATCTTGGATATGAAATTGTAATTGTAGTAGATCCTCTCTTCCTCGGAATTCTCAAATTTGCGCTCTACCATGTCCTTCTTTATTACGTCGATCACGAGCTTCAGCAAATTATTGCAGCGTATCAACCACATTAGCGGGAACGTCATGGAGTAGGCTACCGTTTCCACGAGGTTCATCACCATCAGCTCCAGATTGCCAAATACGTCGTAAAAGTCGGTATACGCCATAATGAGGTAAAACGTGAAGTGCGAGATGTAAATCGCGAAACGGACGTACGTCCGCTTGAACGGCCATATGCCTCCGATGGAAAAGATCCGGTCTAAATGGACAAATAAATCTTCAATATGGTTGACTTCGTTCTGCAATGAAAGCCCGTTGGAAGTGACAACGACACTGGTTAAATCGCTGATCGCTAAAGGAAATGCAGTTTGATAAATTACGTTACAATCAATATCACAAGCGCAGAGAAGCTGCTCTTTTTTTCTGGCGAGAATTTTATCTTTCGCGATCGAAGTATCAACTTCTTACTTTCATAGCAAATTGTAGGTTTTCATCAACCGATCGTCCGCTGACTGTGATTCGTTTCGCTGCGAATCAAACTTGTGCCGCGGTCGCTCATGCATGCGACAATCGAAACGTATAATATCTGGATTAGACTTATGTTTCGCTGATACTTATCTTATTATTTCGATATTTTACATTCTATACTTGATAAGTAACATTACAGCCTAATAGCCGATCTGCCATTAAGTTGCTATTAACCATCATTTTTCCTTGCGCCCTAATTATCTTACCGTCTCTCTTACATAATGAAAAGTTCAAAGAAGCTCCTTTGCTTCTTCGCCGTATCTGTGCATCTTATATTTGGTACAGTGTAGAAAAATTACGGCAATCACAATAAACATGATACGGATAGCCATTAAACTTCTTATAAATATTTAGTAATATCATTAACGTAATCGTCTTCGCGTGCTGCGCATAGTTAAATGTATCTGTTGCATTAACTTTGACGAAGCAGTAACCGTACAGCTTTATAAGCTACGTGGCAAAATCATGCTATCTACTAAAACTGAAATATACGTGCCGTTGAGTCTCTTTAAAAAAATGATATATATATATATATAATAAAAAGAAGAAATAAGAAAAAGAAAGAAAGAAAAAAGAAGTTATTTCGAATTTTAACTACACTGAGAGAAAAATATAATTACTTTTGACCTCAACCAAAATTTTATATTATTTCTAACAATAAATATGATTTATTTACCTATATGTATCATTATGTTAACCATAATTATCGTTAGAGATATTATAAAATTGCTGTTGAGGCCAAAAGTAACTATTTTTCTCTGAGTGTACGTTTCTGTGTGTGTCTCATTGTAGATAAAAATTTATTTATTGTCAACACATCTGAGTAATTATACCAGTAATATCCGTGTCTTAAAGCGAAAAAGCAAAATATGAATGATCTCAGATACAAATGTGTTGCCAAATATAGTACAAGAAAAATATCTTCGACGTGATTATATTCGTAAAATTTTCGGAAGTTTCGTAACCATCATGTCGCTCAAGTGGATTCGAACAAAAGCCCATTACAAATCGTGCTTGACGAGTGGAAGCATCGAAATTTATGGTATAATTAACTACGAGCCGGCATGGATCTTCTTTAAATCTTTCCTGAGGCAGAATATTCTGTTTGGACACGTCGCGTTACAACGATGTGATTAAAGTCTGCCAGGTGGCACCAGACATAGACCGTGAACCAGAAAGAGGGATAAATTTGGCTAACGTGCCAGAATCAACCTGCCTCGAACAAAGATACACGCTACAGAGATACCGTTATTTATCTGTTAGACGATCCCCTCTCTGTATGCATGTGGACTCGCACGTCACAGACATCTCCTCGACAAGTGCGTCTGCAGCTATCTAAAGGTAAGAGGCACGCGGTACAGTAAAATATTCATATTGCGATAAACGAGAAAGAATTTAATTATTATTTATCTAGGTGTCGAGTTTTAAACAATGAAATTATCAATTTTCTTCAACTGTTTCATTTTCAATGACTCGATGATCAATTTATTAATTTAATTTCTTGATTCCAAATCATTTTAAATGATAATCTTTGAACATGTTTAGCTAACAAGACACGTTGGAGTTGTAATAATAATAGCAAGAATTGAGATTATATAAGATGACATTAAATTAAGCAATCTCTTTTAAAGTTGAGTGCGAATCAATTGAAGTATATTAATTGTGCAATCTATGTACAAATCTTTTCTTATATATGACAAGCAAACATATTTTGAATAAAAAACTTGTTTTTTACATTTATAAAATTTGTTTAAAATAATTATATCTTTTATATAACATATTATATAGAAATAATTCACAGTTTTCAAATAATGGTAACGTTTCTTCTCTATCTTCTTTCTCTTTATTACAAATTATACATTTATCTCTATATTTAAACATAATTAATTTATAAATTATCTCTGCACACGCTTCCAAAAATTATTGTTCTTTAATGACGTTACAGAAAAGAACGTAATACTGATAAATATCCTATTGATGTTTTCAAAACCTGTTAAAACGACTTGTTTCTGAACTATGTTTTTGTATTCTTATTTAACAACAATGATAAAACAGATATTCAAAGTTAGGCGGAGCACTTTGTATTTTAAAAACTTCGCAAATACATACAAATCATCAGCTTACGTCAGTTAGAGTGCGGAGGCAAAAGATGGTAAATTTGCCAGCCGTCAGGCAGAGCGGTTTTTGTGATCTTGTCATGCATAGTATTATCATTCGCGCATTATTCTTTGACATATTGTACCAGTGACAATTATAAAATGCTTGGCACACTTTAGCACTCTGTGAAAAAAATATTTACACGCATGGAGAAACGATTAAAATTGCACATATACAAATGCAAATTTCATTATGTATACATATATGTATATTGAATGTAGTTGTATTTTTAAATTTTTATTTTTCTTCTATAAATTTTTATTACCTCTGTTAGAAGGCTTTCTCCGACAGTGCAATGAGCGTAGAGTATAAGCAGGACTAAGAATTGAAATATCAAGAATGTAACAAGTACTCCTCTCTCACCTTTAGCAAAATTCTACAATTAAAACATACAAAATTAAAGATAAAGTAAAATAATAGACTGTAATTAATAAAATAATGGAAGCATTTAAAGTGTTTACGAGAAGCATCAGAAATATTTTAAAAATTACATAAAATTTAAAACATTAATTTTCTTAAGTAATATTAGCATGTAAACCTTTTTAAATTTTTTTACCGGTGTTAATTTGAAAATTTTTATAACAATGTTTAAAAACATTCACATGCCAATATTATTTATAAAAGAACATATGTTTTCAATTTTATGCAATTGTTAATATTTCTAAATCTCTTTATAAGGTCTTTAATTTGTATTTTAACAAATTCTTAAATCTTTTTCTTATGTTTCTTTTATTTCAGAGTGTTTTTAAATGCAAAATATGAATGTATACGTATACATATGTGACAATTTCAAAAGTATTATCTTAAAATATGCTAGAAACAATGTGTTTAATACTGCGAAAAGATAATTTTTGTACAGAATTATTGTAATTAAAGTTATAATATATAAGCTTATTTTCATATATCAAACAAAACAAAAATTTATATTTATTTTTTTATAGTATATTAATAGAAAAAAAATTTTTTATAATATTATTATAATATAATATTAGAAAATCTTTCTTATTAATATAATATAAGAAAATAAACCCAAAACACTTAAGGAACTAAAAAACTAACTTCAAAGTAACCCAAAAATTTGACATTAAAATTAAAATTGCGTATTTAAGGTACTTTTAAAATGCGTAAATATATTTTATGAAATTTTATGTCTGTGTGATCATCATTATAATATTGACTCACCGTTAAAATTTGATAACCGAGAATGCATATGAGAGAAGTAGCTCCTAAAAGATGCGCCAGCAATGTCGCACTGAATGCTTTTCCTATTATTTTTCCCATTCTAAAAAAATCCAAATCATACAAATAAGCTTTATTTAAATAAACGTTGCTTAAATAACACATTTATTTCAAATTTTAATTGTCTGGGAAAACAATCATAAGAATTGGAAAAAGGAAGGGCTTGTTAAACAAAGATCTTTGTTATAAGTGAAAATGAAAAAACTTGAAGATTTTCAGTGAAACATATAAAAGAAAGGTTTCAACAAACAATCCTTAACTATTGCTTCCGTGTGCATGCGTGTGCATGAGCTCACCGTAATAATCGTATATGCATGAGCACCACATGTCGCACCTCACCCTTGCAATCGAGCTCAGTGTCTATATTGTTAATCCGTAAAGCGAGAACCGACATCTGACCACAAATATGAAAGACGAGGGTGACCATAATACAGTCAGCGGCGCTTTGTCCGAAACCACTGACAAAGACGAACGGCATTTCCAAAGTGTAAGCAATTATGTACGTGCGCATGTTCTCTACCACGTAGAACAGATGAAAGCGATAAGGCATTAGATAAATTATTTGAGTCATGTTTTCGTTGATCACTATTTTAGGCAACCCTGAGAAAACGTTCAACTGTGATTATTTGAAATTAGTATTATATTAATAATAAAAAAATCGTATTAGATAAAATTTCTATTTTGTTTTGTTAAATTCAAAGAAATACATAGACCTTGAAAACTTAAAGATAAAAAAATTATTCCTTACAAAACGCGAAAACTCGTTATATAATAAAAAAACCAAGTTATATAATAATAATAAAAATGCAGAAATAGCCGCATTAGTCAACATATCTAAATATATTCTCGGATTATATTTAGTTGTAGCTACACTGAGAGAAAAATATAGTTACTTTTGGACCCAACCATAATTTTATAATATTTCTAACAATAAACATGATTATTAACATGATTAACTTAACTATATCATTATGTTAACCATAATTATCGTTGGAAATATTGTAAAATTGTGGTTGGGTCCAAAAGTAAATAAAAGTAACTAAAAGTAAATTTTCTTTCAGTATACGAGGCTTTAGTTCTTCACGTATCTCACATATTTCACATAATCCTTCTAAATACGCCGGGATTAAATTATACAAAACAGTAAACGTAACTCACCACTTCCGAGGATAATAATAATTGGAGTTAAATAATACGAGGAAGCTGTCAGAGCGACAAATATCATCAACAACTTGATGAAGATCTTTGACCTAGCGTTGTACGTCAGGAATGTCTTTATCTCCTCGGCGGTTTTGTAGCTCGTCTTATCAAAATCCTTCATGACCTCCGCTATGATTTCGCCAATTTGACTGTTGTATAATCGTAACATACTCATTCGCACAAATATCTGGGAAGACGCCATGTTCTCTGTCAAATTCATGATTACGTGTTCGAGATCGCCGATGTAAAGAAAGAGATCCAAATATTCCAGAATCATGAGAAAACTGAGGTAACCGAAATTAATCGAGAAGATAAGATCGTTAGATTGAGAAGGCCAGAGGCCCAGCATCGACATTAGCCGTTTGTTCCAAGACAAAACCTCGGCTGCACGATCCAAGTCTTTCTGAAAAAAAAATTAATAATAATTAATCATTAAATTATGTAATATTATTTAATTCTTCATGATATGCCGATTGATGAAAATCTGCAGCTTACCTCCATCGTGCCTTATGCTGTTCTTTCCTCGAGAGTTCGCGCGAAACTACAGTAAATCTACAAACGCAGGAGCGCAAGTAATCTCTGTTTTAGTGCTGTCTATAGAATCTGAGAACGATTGCATGCCGGACAATAGCTACGCCCAAAATTAAGTATGAATTGCATATGAGCGTGTTATCGAAACCACCTGTGGTTTTAATCCAAAAAAAGTAGACTCGAAGTAGCTTTTTCCTTCACGACTTGTTCTTCCCGTCGGCGCAGGTTTTTACGGTCACAAAATACAAATTGCTGCCAATTTGTTCTAGACTATGCGTGCAAAAAATTCAGTTCCACGAATTTTCGCCGCAAGAATATTGTGTAGTATGATCGTAACCTCGGTACAGTAATTTTCCGATATTATAATGGACAGAATCTGTGCATTTTCGATTATTTAATTAAATCTTTGACAGACATTCTAATTCACACAAATACGCACTCAGAAAGATTTCAAAGCATAAGCGAAAAAATGTTGCTTATAAATATAAATATAAATAATTTATATTTCTGTCAAGTTAGTCATTAAACTAACAATTAATATTTTTAAATAAAAAGTTGTGTTTCTTATTAAAGCTTGATTCTTCTATTGAAAATAGTTCATTCGTAGCGTAATATATTAAAAGTTAATTAAACTTTAATAATAAAATATTATTATAAAATTAATAAATATTAGTTCTTGAATTCTTTTTTCGAATTTTCTACCAATTTTCTGGATACAAAAGTATATATTAATTTTTCTTTTGATTTCATCCAATCCATTTTATAAAAAATTTATTTTATATACTATTTTTATCGTATTTGTTTTATCTTTCTATTATTCGAGACATTTATATAGCATTAATTTATATTGCATAAATATTGTACAATATATACATTGCAACGCAAAATGTAGGTCTGTAGATTTACATATTCTAAATGTATTTTTCTAATATATTGTTCTAGACAAATACTATATAAAATATATTTTTCTATACTATACAAATTGAGTTATTATTCATATTTTCTAATAATAATTTTTTCATTTCATCATAACAAGGTACGTAACAACGATAAGTACGCCAAGGAAGTTCTGACAACCTGTATCAATATATACATATATTATTTTTAGATTAGCTTTTATTATAAGTTTTAGTTAATTTTTATTAATAGACATTTTTTTATTAAAAGTTTATGGTAAAACTTAATTGAAAAAAAAAACTTACTTCAAATTATCTTCAATTAGTACATTTAAAAAGAAGCATGATTTATTGCAAAATTATGCAAAAAAACATTGTTTTGTGCAGAATATATGTAATTTTTACTTTCCAAAAATACTCAAAACAATTTAAATAGCTCCTTAATTACTAACGATTGTAAATATTAAACCAATCTAACTGTAGTTTTTATTATTTTTTTAATAAAAATGTTATGTAAACACACTTACATCCGTAAAACTGTTTAAAGAAAATATATAAAATCTTCCGGCTGTTAAATAAAGCATAACTTGGCCTCGAATCATACATATTAGCAAGCACTTCCTGCAACTGTGTGGCATTTCGTACCAATTGCACTGATAGTATGCCTCCTGTACGTTTATGCACTGAATACAAAATAGTTAAATGACAAACTCTCGATATAAAAAGTTCTTATTATAAAAATATGTTTGAGTTTAAAAGGGATTCGTTTCCCTGTCTGACATTATTGTTCTTTTTCTAATGATACCTGTTGAGCTAGTTGGTCACCAATCAAACAATATCCGAAGATAATAATAAGTGCAGTAATGCCAAAAAATGTAAAAGTGCAGCAAGTCGGTATTTCTGCAATGTTCAAGTTCTGAAAAATGGAAAGTATTATTTGTAAAGATACATATACGTATATACACACATGTGTATATATATATATATATATACATATATATAGCATGATCCATAGCTTCCAATCGTAATTTTGATAACATGTATTCTCCGAATTAAAAGTTGATTTTCTTGTTCACAAAAAAATTTAGTAAACAATATAAAATAAAATCGTGAAATTATACAAATTAAATAAGATCAGAGAATGCTATTATAATAAATTCAAAAAAATTCAAATATGACATTTAATTCAAAAATGGGGATAAATTCAAAAATGACATTTTTGAAAAATATGAATATACAGTTGTAAAGAGTATAAAATACGATAAAACTTTTATATAAGACATTTTTTCATATACTTTATATTTTCAAAGATATTCGTAAAAAACGAAAAAATCCGTTATTTTCGAGGGGCTGTTTCACCCCCTAAACGGGCGTATGGACACATATAAAAAAATATGTGTCTCTTATTTTTATCTACAACATATTCAAAGCTCATCAAAATCGAAGGGAAATACTTCCGTGGGGTTTCTTGTCAGTAAATTACGCGCCGCATATGTGTCTTAAAACATAGATCCTAATCAAAATAGTAACAAAACATGATTAAATCTATAATTGATTCAATTTTTGATGCTAAGTATCATATGAAGTGTTCACTATAAAGAACTTTATTCGAATTTTTTTTTCACAAAAATTCACGCAGAAATATTTTTATTATTAGGCTACTAATAATAATATCCAGTCCAGACCAAAAATAACATTTTTCTGTATTTAATTCGATATTTGATTAAAATAATAAAAATAAACATTTTATGTTTATTTTAATTTACCGATTTATCGAAGCAAATAGCAAGTCCCACTTCTGACAATTTCATTCAATTATAATTAAACATTTATTATTAGATAGATATTTATTAAATGTTGTATCTTAAATGTTGCGTCAATCATAAGCTATTTTTTATATTTTTCATATTTTATCCTCGTAAGATATAATCTAATCTACTACTATATTTTACTAGTTTTCCTGTGTTAATGTTAATCATAGAATTTTTTGACTACTTTTCCCGTGCTTCTCGCTGCAATACAAGAAATGCCTTCAAAAACCACTTTCATTTTGAAGGGCCAAATATACACACTAGATTTATAATACTCAAGAGGTTCCCAAGGTAGCACATGATTTATATATTTTATAATTTATTATTTATGTACGTTTACATACGTTTCATGTACATTTCCTAAACGTATTTAAAATATTATAAACGTTTAGGAAACATATAAAAGACCAACAACTACTATGTACTATACAAATTTTTGGAAGGTGGGTCTTGGTAATTCCTTGTCCACCAATAAATTGAAACAAATAATTTATCAAGCGAAAGTAAACAGGCCAATAAACTCGGATTCTCCTTTTTTGAGTTTTTTTTCTTGACTACGCAGTTTTGTGATATCTATGGATAAACACTTTATTTGACTATTCTTACACGTTTTTAGTTCTGCCAATTAAACAATACATTTACGTTTAACAACAGTTTCCCTGATTGTGTTAATTTCAATCGATATTATATTTTGCAATAAATTCTTTCTAGTTAGAACTTTATGATGTTTATTAGCATTAAATCGATTATAGATTTTGTTCATATGATTTACTATTCTGATTAGAATTTGTACTTCTTTTTAAACCGACAAATATGCGCAGCGCGCAGTTACTGAGTCGGAAATTAATTAAAATTTACGCCAAAAATTTATTGTACGCATGTTATCATTGAAGGAAAAAAATCGGCGTTAGCAAAAGAGAAAAGTAGAGAGTCAAATGCTATCCTTTTCCGACAATAGGAAGAAAGAAACAGGAAAAGTAATAGCCTTTCTTGTATTTAGACAGAAATTTTAATATAATTTCGTAAAAATAATTAAAAAATATAATGCCAAGTAAACGCCATAAATATTGCCAAGTGAACACCAACAATATATTTCTTATTGACTAGAAACATTGATATTACTAAATTAAACTTTTAATAATAATAATAATAATGGTATTCAATAAAATGGCATACCATTAAAACGTAATACATCGAGATAGCCAGTACAACACTACTGCCAAGGAGTTCATCCAAAAGAATCAAATTGAAAATATCGTCTACGGATTTCGCCATCCTTCCGATAGTATTATATGTGAAAAGAATAAAAAAAGCAAATTAGGTAAAGAGACCTGTTATACTTGCCTTATTATACATAATGCATTCTTACCATATTATTTTGAGATGCATACGAATGATATCACGAATTCTGTCTATTATCATAGTTTCCGAATATTCTCCAACGTGTCTGATACGATATGACAAGATGGACAATTTGCCACAAATGTAGAATACTAGAATAACCACCAAACAAATCGCTGCCATGTGACAAATGGAGACGTACATCATCGGAAATTGATACAAATACATCAACACGTATGTACGAACGTTATTAGTATCAAAAAATGTGTGAACTCTGTGGGGTAACATAAACTCCGTATTGTTGTTTAATGCTGAAAAAAAAGAAGAGAATGGAGAATTAATAACAAAGAACAAATCCTTCTTCGAGGAAAAGTATATTAGTAATAAAAAACTTGAAGTAAACGAAGTATAACTCGAAGCAACTTGCTTCTATAATTTTGCAATAATAGATTGTTCAGTCAATATTAAAATAATGAAGATGCAATACGGTTTTAATATCTCTCTATGACAGGTACAATATATTTATTACACAATGCATTTTCAATTCTTCTCTTATTTATTTAATATATTTATATTTATAATAATCAGCACGAAGAAGTTTAATAATGGTTTTTACATACCTTGATTGGTGATCAAGAAGTACATAAGCGGCCTGAAATAAAGCAATAGGAACGTGATGCTCATGCCGACAATCGAAGTGTATGTAAATATCTTGGATATGCGATTGTAATTGTAATAAATTATCTCTTCCTCGGGATTCTCAAGCTCGCGTTCCGCCATATCCTTTTTTATTTCGTCAATCACAGTCTTCAGTAAATTGCTGCAACGTATCAGCCACACTATTGAGAATGTCATGATGTAAACTATCGCTTCCACGAGACTCATCACCATCAGTTCCAGATTACCGAAAACGTTGTAGAACTCGGTAAACGCCATAACGAAATAATGAATGTAATACAAGATGTAAATCGCAAAACGGACGTACGACCGTCCGAATGGCCATACTCCACCGAAGGAAAAGATCCGTTCCAGATAAATAAATAAGTCTACAATATGATCAGCTTTGTTCTGTAATATTATATTCTGTATAGAAGTTATTGACATGACATCAGCTCATATCGTATCATTAAAAAATATATATTAATACAATTAGATAAATTACAATGCGATTAATGTCAAACGCAGAGAAGTTGTTTTCTTTCTGGCTACAAAAAGCTAATTTATCTTTCGCGGTAGACTATTAATTTCTTACACTCATGGCAAATCGAGTTGCAGTTTTTCATCAACCGATCGTCCGCGACTGTGATTCGTTTTTCTGTGAATTGGATTTGTTGCCGCAGTTACATTATTCTGTACGTGCGATGGTTGAAACAAAGAACATCAGGATTGGACATGTTGTTTGTGTAATACTTGTCTTGCCATTTTCTTATTTTAAATTCTGTACGCTTGATAACGTACGAACTTAATAGTCAATCTGAGGGTTTTTAGACTGTTATTAGCCATCATTTTTCTTGGCGCACCAATTATCTTACTGTCTCGTAATGAAAAGTAATACCGCTCTTTTCTTCCTTTTTTTATCCATGCATCTTCTATTTCTTTATACTTGGCACAGCATAAAAAACTACAGCGTTTGCGATAAACATGGCGTAGATGGTCATTAAACTTCTTAATGCTCTCACAATTCTTAAATATTTAGTAATATTATTAGCATAATTGCACCTTTGCGCATTGTATACGTGATAATCCTGCGCTTTACTGTCACTCCGAATATTCTGCTTTACCGTCACTCCGATTGAAACGACTGATAAAGTTTTATCTTAGAGACGTTCTATTTCATCATTAGACAAGTGTGTGATGATTTAATAATTGTTATCAAATTTATCTGCGATTAATAACAAATTACCAGTAAAAACTAAACTAAATATAAACTGATAATCAAAAGTTAATATACGAAAACTGTTTTTATGACTCGCAATGTTGAAACACTTCTTCAGTGAAACAAGTGAATAGAAGAATATAATTTGATTTTTAATTTGTATAAAGAGTGCGCGACCAAATTTAACATGACTTTATATCCCTCTAAAATGGCCGATTTCTTTGCGTCGGATGAAAGCTTGTGTCGGGCTGATTTCAACTGTCAAATTGGTGGTACAACGTTTGATTCTGGGGCAAATGGGTTCCAGAGGTACCAAAACCAAAAAATGCCTATATAAAGCCTATGAAGACGAAACCTGATCATCGAAATTAAGTCAAGATAGCAATACGCAAACGAGAACATATGAATTTATTCATTTCAAGTCAGAAGGATAGGCAATGCAATGTTAGATAGATCGAGGTTTGGAATTTGGAATGAGTGGCGATGTCCATAGCTTATAAATCAAATTATGATCATAACGTGAGAGCAGTAACAGTGCGTACCCCAGTCTGCAGAAGTAAGCGATCTCTTCCAGATTTAGCCACAATCAGTCGACTTTGTTGTTTTTCTCATGGCAAGTTTTAAGTTTCTTCCCATTGTTTTACTCGTACATATTAATGGGAGCAAAACAATAAAATAGTATTTGTGTATTTATACCATGTTTTATTTGTAATATCAATATCGAGATCTGTGGTAAACAAATAAGTGTATACGTGCATGCACATGTGCTAAATTTTGATTTATATTTAAGACACGTATATTATTATTTTATGTATTGATTTACAAATTATACAGCTGTTTATACAATAATTAGGCAAATACTACTTTGTACGATCAATTTTAATGCTTTGGTCCAGGAATATTGTTCACAGTAAAGTGCGCAGCATAGATATGTATGCAAAGCAAGTCTTAATTATCTATATCAATAGAAACAAGAATATATAATCATTATCAGTCTGAGAAAGATGCAAATATTATCGATATAAGAAGTGAAGAAAGAGAAAATATCAAGATGGATTAAAAAAGATCTTAATTTAAGTTTTCTTATCAATTTTTATATTTACCTCTGTAAAGCCGAATACAAGAAGAATATATAAAATCCTCCACCTGTTAAATTAGAGTTATTTGCGCACGTATCATGCATATAAGTAGAGATCTTTTGCAATTGTTTGGCAATTTATGCCAATTGCACTGATAATACGCCTGTTGGACACTGATACTATGTTAAAATAATGCAGCTTAATTTAAAAGTCATTGACCCGCGTTTGGCTTCAATCTTTAGAAGAATCTTTATAATTAAATATACTTGTTGTGTTAATTGATCTCCGACGAAACAATAACCGTACAGCATTATGAGTGCAATGCTACCGAAGAAACTAAATATAAAGGAAGCTGTCAACTGTCCGCATCTATGTTCTGCATATAACAAAAAATTATTTGCAATTTTTCATAAATCACATAGAAAAATAAATATTAAATATAAAATAAAATATATCACCAAAGCGTAGAACATCGATATAGCGAGTACGACAATGTTGTCCATCAGATCTTCCAAGAGGATAAGTTTGAAGACCCGGTTCAAGGATTTTGCCATCCTAACGTTACAAATCAGCAAAAAGGAGAACGCAAAAAGATCACGTTTTATGAATTTATAACATATTATTTATGGCATATCGTGATTTATGATTTACCATATTATTTTGCAATGCATCTGAACACACGAGCGAATTCTATCGTTCACTTCGCCGTTCGAGTACGTATGAATATTTTTAATGCGATACGACAAAATGGATAATTCAGCACAAATATGAAACACCAAAATCACCAGTATGCAAATTGACGTCATATGACACATATACATGTAGATCATGGGGCAAAAATAGAGATACATCAAGGCATACGTACGGGTGTTATCCATGTTCACAAATAAATCGACTCTGAATGGTAGGGCGTACGTGTCGTTGAGTCTCTCTGAAAATATAATACACGTGAAAAGCAGAAATGGAAAGTTTAGAAAAAAATGGAGATGCAAATTTTGACGTCTACGTATATTTCTAGGCATTACCTATGATGATATAACAGATTAAAATTTATTTATTGTTAAGTGTTAATACCTGCAGTGTCACTCGAAATAAAAGAGAACAATGGGCTCAGATACAAAATTACTATCGAGCCCGTTATATTAGTCACCGACACTTGCAAAAATTTCTTCGACATGTAATTGTACTCGTAGTAAATTTTCTCCTCTTCAACATTTTCGAATCGGCGTTCTCTCATTGTCAGATCGTTCTTCACGGTGACGATTATCCTTGTCCTTCAGCAAAGCGTTCGTGCAAATCACACATACCATTGCATACGTGATCGTATATGCCACCATTTCCATAAGATTCATCACCATCAGTTCAAGATTACCAAACACATCGACCAAATTACCAAAGCCCATTACCAAATGCATACTGAAGTATATGATGAATATGGAGAAACGAATGTAAGTCGGTTTCAGCGGCCACACTCCGCCGAGACCAAGTATTCGCTCCACGTAAACGAATAAATCCTCAATATAATGCGTGGGGTTCACCGTGTTTGTCTGAAAATGCCACTTTCTTTGTATATTGCATATAATCAATTATCATTATATGAAAAAAAGATACCCTTGTTATATCAAGCTTGAAAAATTGTGAATTTTACCATGATAATTTATATATATTGCATAACATATTGCATTTACTCGTTATAGTAATGAAGGGAAAGAAAGTATAATTATTTATTCACGGAGATGATTTTATCAAATATTTTACATTAATCTTTTATCGATCATTTGACTCTATTAAACTTGGTCTGCAATCTATATGATGCTACAAATGCATCGAAGCGGTTTTCCTCTCCTTTCTTTTAATAAAGAAAAAAGGAGAAGTAGAACATTCACATGTTTCGAAACATTTATAGCGTAAAATGAGAGAATCACAGCCTAAATCTTATATTGCATATTTTATTTTTTTAATCACTTTTTGAAGGATAAAAAAAAATTCAATATATTTAAATATCTAATTTAAAATCTCGGTAGTAAATAAATTTTAACGTAGTAAATATGTACAACGAAGTAAAAAAAAAACAGTTAAATTTAATGCGAAAAGAATAATATCAGTAGAAAGAGAATAACGCAGAGTGTGTAAAATAATATTATATCTGTGATTCCAAAATTTTGGTATGAGAAAATTTCTATTTCCGAGAATAAATTATTATCCTAAAACAATAGGAAAAAGAAACATATAAGATTGGAATACAATTTCATTTCTTGAACTGATTTCGAAATCAGAATATATTATTACCCTCGTATCTTACTTTCATGTTAAATTAGTTGAATAAAATTTCCGGCGATGTTTGTTCAGAACTGAAACAGCTAAAGTATTAATGAAATTGTCCGTCAATATAACTATAGCCGATCTATGTCGTCGGTCATTATGTCAATTATTAAGAGCACAACTGTAACTTGTCTCAAAAATGCTTCAGTTTGCGCAATATTATCCTCATTATACATCTATTATCTTACCTCTCTGTATCAACGAAAAACAGCCACAAGCCCGGTGGCCATAGTCGAAAACCATTTATCCGTAATTATTTTCATTTGGCAGTCGAGTCGAGAGTTCTGCTGTCTAAAACGAAGACAAAGTTTCGCGTAATATGAAAATCAGTTTCTGCGAAAAACTCGCGAATTACAAATGTTCTCAACCTTAAGAAGTAGAAAATGGCTGTAATTTTATTCAGTGTATTTCAGTATATTGTATTAATTTGCAAGAGAGATACACGTGTCTCTCTCTCTAAAGAAAGAATACTGATTATTATTACAGTTATAATTCTGTGAAATATTTTATTAAACTGTCTGACTACCATGTTTCTTTGTCATAAATTTTCGTAAATCACATATGCAAAAAAGATAAAAAAAACCCGTTGATTTTTCTTACATTCTTTATATTCTTATATTCTTTTATTATTTTTCTCTTCTATTTCTCTATTTTTTTATCATTTTTCTTATACTCGAAAGATATTAGGTTTTATTAAGCCATATCTACTGTATTTGGAAATACATTTAATGTACATATTAATGAAATTAATAAATTAATCAAATTTCTTTTGGGGATTCTTTTATCATCAACCACTTTTTTAGCCTAGCTAAAATCCCATTATAATATAAATAATATTTTTGCTTGTTACATACATTATTAAACAATATTTATATACTATATATATTCTTTTAGCATTAAGTCTGTTAAATTATAATAATTACAGTTATTATAAATTATAATAATCCAGTTATTTGTACATGTTTCTGTGTTTTATAAATAAATTTCAACGAAATATTCCAACATCACAAAATTCTTTTATATAAAATTGCGTAACACGGACATGTATGCCATCGACGTTTTCACAATCTGTAAATGGAATATGCTGTATAAGAATAATATCAAAATGAAATATCAAAGAAAATAAAATATAGATATGTGATTTGTGACTCACACTCGTAAACGTGTTCAGTGATAACATAACAAATTTACCAGCAGACAACACCAATGGTTTTTCCGCTCGAACCATACAAATACTGATTAACTTTGTATACGATGGCGGATGATTGTACCAATCGGAATTATAAAATGCCTCGCGTAATCCGGTACTCTGGATGAAATAAACAATCCTATTGCAAGATTACATTTATCTTATTTTATAAATAATTGAAATAATTGTGTTTGATACACTTGAGTTGTTTTAAAGAAATATATATATAATTTTGAAATGTAATTTAAATGAATAAAGATTTAGCATGGACAATAAGATAGAAATTTTATATTTTAGCATCTATTCTACTGAGATATTCTAAATTATTTAATGACATATTTTAATGCCAAAATGAATTATCATATTTTTCTTAATTACCTCAGTAATAAGACATTCGCCTATATAACAATAAGCGAGAATTGTACTAATTACGCAGGATATATATAAGGTGAAAGCTATGGCATTAGCATTTTCGCCAGTTTCCGAAGTCTGAAATATAATTTAACCAAAATCTGATTTATATAAAAATTAGTACAAACATTAATTAATTTATAAAAAGGCTATTTATATTTATTGCTACGCGTATTTATTGATAAGATAGCAAATTTTCAAGTTTGATAAACGATGACCAACTTGAAGAAAAAATGTTAAACTTAAGAATTTAATGTTTCTACCAATTAAGATATCATAGCACTTATAAATAATTTATTATAAATAATTTCTTATTTGTCAATATTTTCCTCTGCGGATTGTGAAGCAAATAATCTTCCGATCCTCAAATCATGAAACTCACTGTAATCATATGAAACACAGTGAAACAGAGCAAGAGTAAAGTGCCCAGAGTTTGCTGTAGGCATATTAAATTGAAATTGTTCTCTATGATCTCCGCTAATCTGGAATCGCGATGCATTGTTAAAACACGATCGCGTTATTCTTTCTACATTAAGATAATAGCTAATAGCTTGTCATAATCTATAAGGAGCAACATATTATACGAACGCTTTTGAAATGCATGATATGATAAGTTGGATAGAACTTACGTTATTAGCTGGCGATGTCTCAATACGATATTACTGATATGGTGATGACAGTTCTTACGGTCTTTTAGCAAATTGTCGATTTTGCATGATAAAGCGGCAAATTGGCCGCAAATATGAAGAGTCATGCTGAGTATGAGAGCATCCGGTCCAGCGTAACCGCATACTATGACTGGTATTGCTACTGCCAGGTAGAGACACATGCATATGTACGTAGGCGTGTCCTTGATCTCAAAGAAGGGATGAACCGGATACGGTAATATATACGTGAAATTATCGGTCCCCACTATACACATCAGGTTACATTTAATTTCCCATCGCCCTTATTTTACATTTATCCAACTGTAGCCTAATTGAAATATGCGTCATCGATCAAATTTCAAAAGAGAGATCCAATTGCAAGTAACACTATCTTTTTCTACAGACTTGCTTTTTATTAATGTATAAATAGAATTAAAATATTCAAGTATTCAAGACGAAAGTTATGTAGCGAAAGTTAGAGTAAAAGAGTAAGAAAGTTATAGCGGCGTAATATACAATCTTGTTGAAATAAATGACAAAATGTACAGTATTACTTAATTATTCACCCACAAAAAAAAATTTTGATATACATGGAATCCTTTAAATCTTAAAGGATTTTACTCTTATTTTGACCTCAAAAGAATTCCTCTAAAATCAAGAGAAAAATAGTATAAATAAGAATATTTAAGAGAGAAAAAAATATTTTTCACTTTATTGAAAGAGGAATATGTTTGCTGTAAAACAGTAAGCTTAGAATATGAGGAAAAATCACTTTGAACGTAAAATATTTTTTGTTTGAGTGTTTCATACTTTAAAAAAATTATTAAATTTTTATTCCCGTCGCTAAATCTCGGTATCTAAAAATATCAAGTTGGAGTACAATATGTCTACCAGGAACATTCCGCTTTGGAAGCGCAAATAATGACTTGTCAGGCACGACAAACAATGCTTTTTAAACCACTATCATGAAATATAGCTCTAAATCTTACACGTTAAAACGTATAATTGCACTTACATGTGCTCCAATTTTCGAAAAATTTCCTGAGATAATAGATGATGGATGCAAACCCTGCTATGAACGTCGAAAACTTCACAAATATGACCGCAAACTCGTTATAATTTAGATATGCCATTTTCTCCCGAACAGTATCGTACATTTCGATCGAGAAATCGACCTCGATGCTTTTCAGAAACTTGGCCATTATTTTGCACTTCCGTCTGCATATAAACATTTTTCCCAATATCATCGTGAACAGAACGTTGTCATTTAAATTTTCCACGATGAGATCCAGATGGCCGGCATGCTTGATTAGATGGCCCACTGCCATGGTACAGTGAATTAGCATGTACGTGGTAAATAATAAGAATAGAGGCTGATTCACCTTGCACGGCCATAAGCCCAAAAAGTTCATGAACCGTCTGTTCCAAATTATTATGCCTGTCGCTCGAGTGAGGTCCGCTGGCTGAAAATGAAATATCGGGTTGCTCAGGAGTTCGTTAGTTCCTTCAGGAATAATGGTGGGATATTCTTTATATTATATGTCGAATACCTGCATGACTTTCTCGACTTCGACACGAGTCAAAGGTATGCAGCAGACTGGCAATAAATGCACTGTGTTAGCTTCGAGGTAAACTTTCCCGGCCAAATGCCGGGAAATGCAGAGGAATGCTGATCATGCAAAATAAATGTCATACATCAATTTTCTTTTGCAAAATTAATAAGCCAGTCGCGCATATCTCTTCTCGTTGTCTCTTCACACGCGATACTGGAGGCAGAATCGCAAAAGAATTTCGCCAAAAATATTGCAGACATACCATAATTATAGCTCTCCTCGAATGTTCTCTTATTTCCAAGGAATTTTTTTTTGACATGCTTCGACATGCAATAATTTCCTTTCACTACAGCTATTTGCCAGATGTTACTTTCTGAATACAAAAAAAAAAGATAAAGAAGCATCGTTCTCGTTTGTATATCGTGTCATGTTCATTCGTATTGAAAATTACATGCTCCAAATGCTTGTAAAGATATAGTTGTTCAGTATGCAACTAGCTAGAACTAAATATTACAAGTGATAAATTTGCATATGCATGTAAGCAATAATATGTACAAATGTTTTAAGTTATATAAACTTATTTTATTTGATAATATATATGTGTAAAAAAAATATATATATATAAATATATTATATATATATATATTTTATACGTATATATATATATATATATATATATATATATATATATATACATATAAGTAAAATAAGTTATATTTTAAAATTTTAAATTACTAAATAACTAATTATTAGTGATAAATATTCCTAATTATTACTATTAAATATTCTTAAAAATGAATAACACAAAAAAATATAAGATATGTAAATGACTAAGTAATTAAACTTGGTAACGCTTCGTCAAGTTAAGCCTCCTAGAGCTTACTTCAAACAAAAATGTAAACTCATACATTTTAAAACCAGCAATAAAGAGAAATTTATGTTATCAGTAAATTACAACTGTTTAAGCATGAGGATAACGCGAGCACAAAAGACACACAGTAACGTTTCGCGTCAAGTACATAATAATACTACAATGTACGCACGAAAAATGCTAGAATATATCCGTTGTTCGAATGAAATAATTGATCTTTTAAATATCTTCTTCTCGTAGATTTGATTGCATTGCATTATACTTTACTTACGATAAGAATGTGTAAGGAAAGATGATAAAGTGCATAGTCTGATAAAGTGTCATTGACAGATTCAACTTTGTTGCTTCCAGACGGGAGACTCGATGAGATCTGCGAAATGATCTTTAACACGGATTTGGTGAGTACAATACACAATTTTGTTTTTTAAAATTATTTACAATCTTGTAAACCATCCATTATTTTACAGAAATTTCAATATTTATTAACTATAGTATATTAACTAGTAATATATAAGAATTCCATATGTTTTATGGCTTCAACTTTAATAACAAACTTTCTGGTAAATTAAACGTTAATTATTTTTTAATGGAAACGTGTACAAAATAATTTGTCAGTCACAAATAATTCAAAATAGACATTTTGTGCATTAAGTTTTATTTTATCTTATGTCGAAATCACAATTTTTAAATGAACTTATTGTTAGAGAAATTTTACAAAATTTTTATTTAACTATTAATTATTAAAATATACAATATCAATTAAGATAATAATCAAAGAAGATTAACATTATATATTTTAATCCACATTGTATGTTCTTTCCGCAATTTGTCAATTTGTCAAAAACTTACAATTAAAATAAAATATTTTTCTCTAGGATTCTCTTTTATATTTTCCATAAATAAAAATTCCACTTGTTATCTTATTATTTTCATTAATGAAATTTCTTAATAATTAATAAAAATTTTATATATATACGTATATAGGCTATACGCAGCATATTTGAAATGAAATATATTTGAAGATGAATAAAAATTTCACGTATCATCATGATAAGCAACGATCAACAAAAATTTCCAAAAAATCTACGGGAAAATGCAAATATCATTTCTCTTCTCACTTTTTGGTAAGTATTATAAATAATATTTTACAATAATATCAAAAGTCAAAAGTAAATATATGTATATACGTGATCGAAAATAGAACAATTAGATATACTTATTGAGTTACTATAAAAAATATCGGCACATTTATTATAAAATATCATATTGTAATATATTAATTCGGTTTAATAATGAGGAAATACGGATATCGAAAGACTTTTTACTGGAAATAGACACTTGTGTATGACCTGAAGCTTTACGTACGAAAGAGATTTTAATGCGTGTTCAAGGCTGATCGCAGTATTCACCATTTGCATGTGCGATACGTGCATATATGTGAAATCTATACATATACGAGTTAAGATAACAATAAAATAGTGCACTATATATGACTTTATAGAATTTAACAATTAATACATATAGGTGGACCCGGAAAATTTTTGTTACTGGATACAAAAAAGATTTGGAGGAGACCGATCTTTATGCTACTCTTACGCAAGACAGAGCTAGTTGTTTAAGCGAAAATTTTGGCAAAGCTTGGGAAAGAGAAGTAGAGTCATGTGCCAAAAAGAAAAATGGTTGCAAGCCACAATTGCTCAGGGTGTTATTGCGCTATTTCGGAAAACCATTTCTGATAATTGGAATTGCACAAGCAATTATGGAGTTATTTTCCAGGTACGTTAAACAAATAAAGATAAATGAATTGTCAATACGACTCATCTGACATCAAGTTACAGCTTTATCCACTGTCACCAAGAAATGAAAGATACGAAAAGTAGAATAAATATCGTAAAGAAGATGAATGTAAGAATTATTTTTTGTATTGTTATGATTTAAATGAAGATAAAAAGAGAAAGATTATTACCTACTAAAAAATTTAATTGTAAATGAAAATTCAATTACAATAGAGAATCAAATTTTTTAATACAAAATTTGCTTTTCAAAAATACAGTTTTTAAAAATTGTAAATTGAATGAAACTTGTATTTTTATATGTTTAAACATAAATAACTTCTTTTTATCTATTTCACAATTTAAATTTAATATAAATTATTCATCATATAATACCATTATTTTATATTTTAAAAAATTTATAATCATTAATTAGTAAACTAGTAAAAATAAAAGTTTATTTTCTAAACGATTTAACGTGAATTTAATAAAATTAATCGTTCACAAGTAAATTATTAGCATTTAGTTTCTAAAATAATTTCCATACATATTGCTTCTTATGTTTATTACATTACAGAATGTATCAACCGCTATTACTTGCTAATTTGTTACGCTATTTCGCGAGTGATAAAAAAGAATGGAGCAATGAGGTGTATTACAGTGCAGGTGGTATGATTCTATTAGCCATTATGGACACTTTTATTATGCATCATTCCGTCCATTGTATATTTCACTTAGGATTGAAAATTAAGATATCCTGTACCGCGTTGATTTACCAAAAAATATTGAAGCTTTCCAATTCTGTATTGGACAATGAGACATCTGCTGGACAGGTGAGCCAAATACAAACTAAATATTTATTTTCTATGTTTCAATATGTGATAAATATGAAGAGAGAGTAGCACAAGGCAAAAGATACAGAAATGAGTGAAAAAAAGAAATGAATATAGAGAAATTATCTGTGCTATAAATCTATTATAAATAAGCAATACCATTATTGCTATATACTATATTACACTTATTGTTTTTACTTTGTACTAAATTTAAACGATTATTACGTAAATCTAACGAATACGTAAAGCCATCCAAAGCCATTAAAGTTATTCAAAAAAATCTTTTAAAAAATTAATCCACATTTTATGAGTTCATTCTATTTTTAGATGGTAAATTTTTTGAGTAGCGATATTACTAAGTTGGAAGCGTCCCTAGTGGATCTGCACTACATTTGGATCGCACCTATTCAAATGATATGTATCATGTATGTTACATTTATCGAAATTGGATGGGCAGCGGTGATAGGAGTGTTGGTATTTTTATTATTCATACCTTTTCAAGGTACTGGCGAATTTCCGTTAATAAATGATAATAAAAATCATGCGATTAACCCTCGGTTGACCAACGGGAATCCAAAGGGTCCCCACTAGAAAATTCTCACAAATCCATGACTGATCTAGCAATTTTTATGAAAATGATATTAAAGGCTTTTTGGAGTCGCTGAATCCGAATCCGTTATCTAAATAATAAATTCAAAATGATGGATCCAATATGACTGACCTAAGGTTACATCCGCATAGATCCAAAAAAAGAAAAATAGAACAATTAGGATTAGAACATATAATTGTAGGTTTATGGGGTTGCTGAATCCAAATCCGTTATCTAAATAGCAAAATTCTAAATGGTGGATCCAATATGGCCGACCTAATTTTCTACTGGGGTTCCTTTAGGGACACCGTTGGTCAAAGGTATAACGAAATGAAGCTTGGTCAACCGAAGATTAATATGCTTCTGTAATAATAATCCACTAAATATATCTGGTGAGTGGACGTTACAATTGAAATGACACGTACTGTTTCAGCATATTTGGCGAAAGTAATTACGCCCTTATCACTTAAATTAGCAGAAAGAACAGACAACCGACTCAGGCTGATGAATCAAGTAATTACTGGATTGCAAGTAATTAAAATGTATGTTTGGGAAATTCCTTTTTATAATTTAGTGGAAAAAGCGAGAAAGTAAGTGTAATGAATATTTTAACTAATTTAACTTTATTTAAATGTTTGTCTTTTTTTTTATTTTATATGCATTACTTATGTATATTTTATATATACTATATATATATATAGTATATATATGTATATATGTATATATATATATATACATATATAATATATATATACATAATATATATATATATATATATATATATATATATATATATATATATATATATATATATACATATATAAGATTTTATATTTATATTTTTATGCCTTACTGTTTTCTATAATTAATTATATATTTTTTTGTATTCTTATTTCTATTAAATTAATACTTAAATTATTGTTACTTTGATTGTTCTTATTAAAATAGATAATTGTTTATCAGTATTTAATTATTTCCAGGCGTGAGATGAATGTAATAAAAAAATATTCTATCCTGAGACAATTAGCTTTTACTCTCGATTGCTATGTGCCACGACTTAGTCTTTTCATTGCAATATTGGTATACATCTTATTCGGAAATTATATAAATGCTGAGAAAGTATACATGGTAACAGCATATTACAATGTTCTACGGAACTCATTTATCTTTGGATTTGCATTTGGTAAGATTACTATTGATAGAAAATTTAAGAATTGACATTTTTCATTATAAATAACGTACGGAAAATTAATCTTTAGCAGATCGTGATTTAGTGGAAAACCGGAGCCACGTGTCACAATTTTTAAATATTAATTTGCAATAAAAAGTAGATATAATATTTTTAACCACTGTGTGTATTATAATACATCCCTTATTAAAAATATATATTAGTCTTAAATATTATTGCACAAAAAAGTTATTTAGTTTTAGATAAAGTAATGAGAAAAAATTTGATAATCAACCCCATATGGACAGTTATGTGCGATGTTTTTGGTGTAAACGAACAAATCATTTTATATAGTGTACAGTAAATTATATTATATTATTATTTATATTTATAATAAATTGCTACTATATCAGCAATTTCCATTATAAGAAAAGAGTACGCTTCGTTATTTATTCAACGAGCTACAAGATTTGTGACAATCTGTGTGATGATTTCAACCCGGGTTTCCCTTAATAGTTTTAGCGTGAAGATAAAATGTATGAAAAGATAGAGCCTTATGTATAACATAATATAAAATTAAATCATTTACTTTATACATACCTTAAGTTTAACGATTTTTCAAAGATAAGATGAACAAAATTTAGTATTTTTTTAATTAAAGATTAGTAGTATATTCCATTATTATTTCCACTTTTTCTGGGAATTGACAAGAAAGGATATATTCTGCTTGTTCCGTAGGTCTCCACCAATTGGTACAGGCATTGGTTTCTATTCGTCGTTTACGAAAATTCATGTTGCATGAAGAGATCGCCAAAACAAGAAAAAATCCAGGTCAGACAGTTACCGATTTGTTTGCACTTCGTATGACCAACGTAAACGCCAAGTGGCACGGCGACGGCAAGGATGACACGTTGCGTAACGTAAGTTTGACCGTGCCACCTGGAAGCTTCGTCGCCATCGTGGGCCAGGTGGGCTCGGGTAAGAGCAGCCTCTTGCAAGCGATACTTGAGGAGCTGCCGTTGACGGGCGGTAAGGTCGAGAGCCGCGGGAGAATAAACTACGTCAGCCAGCAGCCGTGGATCTTTGCGTCTTCCGTGAAGCAGAACATTCTGTTCGGACAGGCGATGGACAAGTCGCGCTACGACGAAGTGATTAGAGTCTGTCAGATGGAATCGGACATAGCGTCGTTTTCTCACGGCGACCACACCATCGTAGGCGAAAGAGGGATCAATCTGAGCGGCGGCCAGCGTGCGAGAATCAATTTGGCGCGAGCGATCTACAGAGACGCCGATATTTATCTGCTGGACGATCCTCTGTCCGCCGTGGACTCGCATGTCAGCAGACGCCTCGTGGACAAGTGCATCTGCGGGTACCTGAAGGTAAAGAATCACAGCAAAATATTTCTATCGCGATGAATAAGAAAGAATTTTGATGGGTATTTCTCAGTGATCGGTCATTGAGTTTTTAGTTACTAAATTATCAATTTTTTCTAATTAGAAGCAATTGCTTTCAATTGCTTCATTTTTTATGATTTGATAATCATGACTGATGTGTTAAGTCAGCTTCTTGATTTTAAAACATCTTGCTAACAAGTATTTAGATAAGACGCAGCAGTAATAGTAATAGAACAAAAATATGCAGTCAAAACTTAATGATGTATCGTCATTGTATATTTCATTAATCTATATAAAATTATATAAAATTAAAGATTTTGTGAGGAATTTTTTTATCTTTAAATTGTCTACGTATTTCTAAAATAGAAATATATATTTCAGATTTAATTATATTATATTAGATTATATTATAAATGTAATATTGCTATAAAAAAATATTATAAATTGTTCAAAATTTAAATTTAAGATGATTCAGATAGCTTGATTTCAAATTTTAATTATTTCTTTCGATAATTATTCAGGAGAAAACTAGGATTCTGGTGACACATCAGCTGCAGTATCTGCAACTTGCCGACCAGATTATTGTGATGAACGATGGTGGCATCGAGCAGAAGGGTACGTTCGATGAATTGCAAGCGTTGGGCCTCGACTTCATGAAGTTGGTGAAGGCGACAGATACGAAACGTAAAGAACTCGAGAGTAGAAAGTCCGATATTCAGCGTCAAATTTCGATGAAGAGCGAGATAAAGGACGACGAGGACGTTTCGCAAATCGAGACAAAGGAAATGATGACGAAGGGTCGCATAGCTCGCGGAATGTTCTTCGCTTATTTTAAGGCGAGTAAGAGGCCCGTCATGATCGCGTTGATGATGCTGATTTTCTTAGCGAATCAGGTGATATCCGGTGGTAGCGACTACTTCATCGCGTTCTGGGTGAACGTCGAGTCGACCTCGTGGCGCGAGACAGACAACGCCACGCTGGAATTTCAATGGTGGGGCCCGGTGTCCCGTGATTCCATGATGTACCTGTACAGCGCTATGATAGTGGCTATCATACTGCTGTGGCAAATCCAAACGATCGTGTACTTCACCGTGTGCATGTGGTCCTCGGTGAATCTACACGCCGCTATGTTTCGCAGTATATTGCGCGCGACTATGTATTTCTACAGCACTAATCCAGCTGGCCGTATATTAAATAGGTAAGTGCAAAAAGATACGATAATTTATCTTAAATTGATTGAATTGGTTGGATTGATATCGACTGGACATAGGATTATTTGTAAATTATCATATTAACGCGAAGAATTTGCAATTTTTCTCATTAAATTCTACTGTAAGTAAAATTACAAATTATTATTAATTTAAGTTTTTTTAATTTAATTTTCCAACTCTAAAAAAGAAGTTAGAAAAGTGAGTGAAAAATAGGAAAATTACGCAATCTTGCCTATAATTTTATTTAAAAAGATTTGCTAATTTAAAAAAGTATTTACTAATTTTTAAAAAATTAATTAATTTTCTCTCTCTTATTTCTCTCTATATGCGTGTAATAATTAGTTGGAATTTGATTTAACTATTTCAATTATTACAGTACTTTTATTATTTATTGTAGCCCTACTCTTGGACAACATTTTAATAAAGTTTTTTCTAAAATAGAAAAACATTTCTGTCTCACTATTAGGTTTGCCCGAGATATCAATGTCGTCGACCAATTGTTATCGATGTGCGTATTCGACATCATAGTGATCGGACTCATCTTGATCACGGTTGATATTATGGTCATAGCGGTCACCCCATGGCTGGCGATACCCACTATATTTTGCGGTTGCATCTTCGCCTATTTCCGTATGATATACATCTGCACCTGTCGCAGTATCAAACGCCTCGAAGGGACAAGTAAGTAATCTATGTGATACTTACAAAAGGTGATGTTTGTACAATTTGAAATCGTGGATTACTTTCAATCTCCGAGTTTCCTTCCTTAGAACAAATTCGTTTATTGAACAAATTATGGATATTTACTGAGAGGAAAGCGCAGACCGATATATAAACACTCCATTTTTATCTTTCCATACAAATTTAATTTAAAGTTGTTTCCGTCGAAATCAAATCTCGTTTCTACAAACAGGAAATAAGAAAGTAATGCAAAATAATTTGTTTAGCGCGTTCGCCGATCTTTGATCACCTCGGAGCGTCTCTGCAAGGTCTGACGACAATCAGAGCTTTCAACGCCGAGAAGATACTGATGGAGGACTTGTGCAGTCATCAGGATATCCATTCGTCCGCGTGTTTCCTCTTCCTGGCCACCTCTCGAGCCTTCGGGTTCTACATCGACATCGTCTGCCAGCTTTACATCGGGGCGATAATCATAGCCTTCACGGTCATTGACGATCTGGCCGTCGTTGGTAACATCGGTCTGATAATCACGCAGATCATGGCGCTCACGAATATGCTGCAATGGGGAATCAGACAAACGGCCGAGATGGAGAGCCAGCTGACCTCCATAGAGAGAATACTCGAGTACAGCCGTTTGGAGGAGGAGCCGATGATCGACAGCAAACCGGAGACCAAACCGCCGAACGACTGGCCGACGAAGGGCCTCGTGGAGTTTAAGGACGTGAGCCTGAAGTACAATCGTCGAGGCGCCTACATCCTCCGGAACATCAGCTTCACCATCATGCCGGAGGAGAAGATCGGCATCGTCGGCAGAACCGGCGCGGGCAAGTCGTCCCTGATCAACGCTCTCTTTCGCCTGGCCTGCGTGGAGGGTGAGATCCTCATAGACGGCGTGTCCACCAGCGCGATCGCCCTGCACGACTTCCGCTCGAAGATCAGTATTATCCCTCAGGAGCCGTTCCTGTTCACCGGAAGCCTGCGACGGAATCTCGATCCGTTCGACCAGTACTCCGACGCTGAGCTGTGGCAGGCGCTCCAGGACGTCGAGCTTAAGGAAACCATCTCCGAGATGGCCGCCGGTTTGAACACGAAGGTGTCCGACGAGGGGTCGAACTTCAGCGTCGGTCAGAAACAACTGCTGTGCCTCGCCCGCGCTATTATCAAGAACAATCGGATTATGGTGTTGGACGAGGCGACTGCCAACATCGATCCCTACACGGATTCCCTTATACAAAAGACAGTTAGGACGAAATTTATAAATTGCACTGTGTTCACCATAGCTCACAGATTAAACACCATTATGGACAGCGATAGAATATTCGTGATGAGCGCAGGAAATCTTGTGGTAAGTACTAGTCAGAGTAGCTAAACAATTAAAAAAGAAGAAACACGATTCTGATAACTTTGGCACTATACATTCTAATGTACTCGGTTTTACTTATTTTATTTCTTAAAGAAATGCAAGATGTTTCGAATCGTGATAATTTTCGGAATCTTCCCACTAAAAGTATTTTCCAACTTATATTGATTTATCAATATAATCAATATAAATTTATATTGATTTTAGGAACATGATCATCCATATATCCTTTTACAAAGAAAAGGACTTCTTTATAATATGGTACAGCAGACTGGTACGATGGCTGAGAATCTTATTGATATAGCCACAAAAGTAAGCAATAAATCCAATTTATCAATAGAATTGTAATTAATAATTATTGTTATATAATATTATTATATAATAATTATACTGAAACAAAGAGAATTTATAGTTTAATATCTTATTTAATTTTGGAGTAAAAATTATATTTATTAAAAGAATATTCAAGTTATTCTTACAAATTTTTATTAACAAGTTATTGTAATTTTCTTACAGAATTTTTATAAAACGGATAGATCACCGTCCAGATAATCACAATTTTTAGTACGAATTAAATGCCAAAGTGATACGCAATAGCGTCATTCAACGATGAACTTATGTAACCTATTAGTATGCAGTATATATTTTACAATAACAAAATAATTTTCTATTAATTTTTTTGTATTTCACGTTGTTTTTGCCACTTGTATTTTTGACGTTTTTTTTCCAAATCTGTAAATTTTTCTAAGACACGCGATATACAAAACAAATTATATTAATTTGAAATAAAATGTAAAAATGTAACTTTATACATAAAGAAAAATAAAACAACCAAAAACATTTTCTTCGAACAAGTAAATGTTATTACATTGTTAACTCGATGTTGATTATTATTTATCTATTATACAAATTGTTGTACAATAAAGATGTAGCAATACATTCAGAATCTTTATTTGTCTGTGTAAATACACGTAGAGGTAATTTTATTAACATAAATTTCTTGCATTCACACAGTCAATAATACATACATATATTCCTATTCCTTATACAATATAATTATCCAAAATTCGTATATAATTATACGACTTAATTGTACGATTCGATGCCAACGACAAATATAATTTAAGAATATTGTATAAATAGCCAAAACGATTATTATTATTATTATTGTTATATAGAAAATATTTTTGAATTAATATTTTTATATATTACGAAGAGTAATATATAAAGTTACAAATTTTATATTATACACACTATATTTTGACTGTCACAGTAAAGATGAATTTTGTTACAATACATGATATACTGGATGATACAATGGATTTTGATTCTATTATAAAAAAAAGTATAAAATAAAAATATAAAATTTTTTGCCTTTGCAATATTTTTAGAAGCCAGAATAAATATGACTGCGTGCTATAAAATCGCAATCTAAATATCGTATTGGATTGATTTTATCGATATAATGTATGTAATCGATATGTATTAAAATTCGTTGTAAAGATCCAATCTTTTGTATGACATAAGTTATGATTTAATTATTTTTAATGTGTTATTTGTATTAATCGAAAATTTATTGGACGCCATCTCTTTTGATTCCTTAATTTCTGATACTAATCTTTTTTTCTCGTTCTCTCTCTCTCTCTCTCCCAATTAATCAAAAAATAATAAAAATAAAATAACTATTTTTTACTCCTAAATCATAAATTCGAAAAAAATCTCTTATTTTGATCATTTATAATCCAAAAATTACCTCAGCTTAAAAATTTTTAAAGTAAAATTTTATAAAATTTTGTTTCGTTGTAAAGTAGCCATATTTTTAATAATATTTAAATGATACTAGCGATAGTTTTATATGACAAAAATAAATGTATGTAATTTGATCATAAGCAAACTTACATGAGATTTAAGAAAAAAACTGTTTCTCATTTATCTAATTTTATAATAAACGCTTCTCCGGGAGGGATGATAAGTTCTTTGAAGTACACGTTTCGATTCATTCTGTAACTTGGTCCAACAACAACGTGACCACCGTAATAAAGGGATGACAAATCCTTTATACGCGTTTCATTGCCAAAATTGGCCACAAACACATAAGAATTTCTTCGTGGGTACCATCGCTCAACTACGATCATTTCATCTTCCACATATCTAAACAGAATAAGATTAAATCAAATTATTATATGTGTCACGTTTCGCAACGTTGTTACGCAATAAATCTAAAATAGCAACTTAATCCATTTAATAAAATAGAAATATATTATAGTTGAAAAATGAAGAAATAATATTAATCTTTCAAGTTTGTAAAAGGATGAATTAAATCACTATTAAAAACGTTTACTTTTATCCCAAGGAAAATTACAAGTCCGGAAACTCGTGCGAATCAAAGGGACCTTACCTAACATCACAGTTTGCAGTAATTTGGTTCTCTCTTAAAACCGCTTTGACGTAAACCGGTGTCGCTTCCATCCTTAGCCTCACCATTTTTGTAATGGTGCTTTTCAAACTGGTTTCCTTAGGTTTCCCAGCCTCTGGTAGCCAAGCGAGAACTCCTGGCGACGAAAAACTGCTACCGGAGCCGTGTTCCTTTTCCCAGTACATAGGAACCAAATTGTGCACGTGTGCCAAATTCTCGTGATCTCGACACTCACAATCTTCGATACCTATCTGAGCGAATGAAAAATCCGATTAATAAATAACTCTTTCTCGCATTGAATTGCTTTTCAATTATCTCGAAAACGATATATTTATTGAAGAATCAAATATTATTAATATTTTACATTATGATAAATAAGAAACAATTGAAACAAACAGCTAAAAAATAATTGTATACTTTTTAAATATTATATAAACGTAGTTGTGGATTACCGTATAGTCCATACCTCATCTCCATAGAATATACTTGGTGTCCCGGGTAGCATCATACCAAGAAGAGAAGCCGCCATGCTAGCGTTCTTCATAATGGAGGCCACTCTGCCGGTATCTACGCCGCCTACGGACCAGTGGATCCAGGGGTAGGCGGGCTTGTCGAAGAGCACACTCTTCGTGATACTCTCGATCTGCGCTTTGATGTTTTTCGTGCCGTTCGCCAGACGAAGAATCACGTCGATCAGATCTATCTTGGTTAGAATGGAGTTCTTCACGGCGACGGAGGCAGCGGCATCCAGGGCGCCCACGTGACAGATGAAGATATTGCCCGGGCGCAGAAGAAACCTCCAGTATCTGAGATCGCTCACGAACGTGTCCTCGTCCACGTAATGCTCCAACCCCTTCAAATAGAAACCGTCCACTCCTCGCTCCTGCCAGATCCTGATGGCTTCGCTGACGGGGTGCTCCTGTTGACGAGTTGAGGGACCCGTTTGTCTCTTCACCTTCTGCAGCGGCGACGACAGGACGTCGCGGATTACTTCGACCGACGTGGACGGCGTCGTCGGCAGTACATCGTGAATTATCGCGTTGCTCGCGAGGTCACGTCTCTCCCGGAGAGCACGTTCAGTCTCGTTTGCCTTCGCTTCACTCGCGCGCTTCACGAACGGATATAGAGGCAGATCGAGGATTATGCTCATATTTCGCCTGTGGATCTCGCGCTCGAGAACGGCGAAGTCCTCCAGCGTGCCCAGATCCTTGTTCACGCCCGTCATGTTGTTAATGTTCGAGTAATATTCTGGGTAATGCGATGCCGGGAATATCGAGTTCAATCGGATGGCCCGTACTCCAAGATCCTTCAAGTAGTCTAGCTGCATTATTATCCCGCGCAAATCGCCGATCCCATCAACCTTCGAATCCTGGAAGGACGCCGGGAATATTTCGTAGAAGGTGCTGCCTTGCCACCATTCCACCGGCGGATCGCATCTAATAATTCACGTGAAATCACACATATAATTTGTTTGAAAAATAATCTACTTATTAAAACTATTCATTATATAATCTTCTGATAAACCGTTAATTTTTGTATTTATATACATATAGGGTAAACAGTACAGTAATTGATACAGGGATACAGTGATTGACATATTTGTACCCATAGAAGACAAATTACTCGTTGCGCGATGAATCAAGTACTTGAAGAACTCCCTTCATCAGTATCTTACACGTGATGATAGTTTGTCTATTATGGGCACAAATATAATATAACAGAGTGTCAATCATCTTATGCTCTCAATCACTGCATTGTTTCCCCTACATTTTTATATTTATATACTATATGCGAAATATATTAAAATTTCAATTAAAATAAAATTATTTTTAGAAAAGAAAAATTGAAATTAAGATTTTGTTATATGATACACAAATTCTATAAAATGACAAAATGTATTTCAATACGAAATATTCGCAATTATCAAAAAAAAACCTCAACTACTATCTTTGTTATTTGAATTTGTAACAGTTTTCTTATATCGAGATTATCGGGAATTCCCTTGATTCGAGAATCGCAATCGCTTTCTTCGATTTTCATCGTTTTCTTAAGCTTATTCATATACGTAAATATATAAATATGCATAACGTGTGTCCACATACTTCTTAGGCATTGTTGCGATAATGCCGATAACGAGAGCAGCGCATCCAGTCAAGATCGACATCAATGACCAATAGCATGTTTTCCGTATCAACGGCCAATTCCACTTCATAAAGCGATAATCTTTGGGTGGCTTTGGCACCACCAGTTGAATCCCAACGAGCGGTGGCTTGCCACCGTTCTCCTGGTTGTAAAACTAAACAGTTACAAGCATAAATATGTATGATGATTGTTAGAAAGCGGCAAGCGATGAATTAGTCAACATAAGATCATCGAAGATCCAGAATCTCTTTCAAATTCGTTTAAGATATGAAACTACAAAAGCATGTATCATAAATCGGGAAGAACATTCACGAGATATACAAAACTTACTTATATCTCTTTCAAATCTCTGATAACAAAATGTCAATAACAAAATGTCAGTCCTAGAATGATCAGATCCGAAAACCAGACATCTCCATTTTCCTTCATATATGAGGACTCCTCGAATGTTTTTTTGCAGACTTCTTTACATTCAGCCTAATATTTTATACATTATATGAAATACGCGAGAGATAAAGAAATTAAAATTATAATATACAAAAAATACATTTTATACTCTAAAAGATCTCTATTGTAAAGATATTTATACATATATAGTTAAACATTCAATCGTATCTATTAATTTATACAAATTAGCTAAATTTATTGAAAATTTGAATGAAAATGAGAATTAAATTAATTTAATTTAAATACTGCATAATATAGAGCTTCAGACAAAATATATGTAAAGTAATATCTATATTTTTATCCAATTTTATTGAAAAGCAAAAGTAAAAGTTAACACTTTAGTTCTCTTTGTTACATACGACCCTTTCTAATTATTTAACTTAATTTCATATGGTCACTCTAGTCATATTTTATCTGTATTAGGTTTTTATTGCATACAAGCAATTGAGATGACAAATCGATAAGCAAAGTAACGATTTACAATTAGTTAAAAACGTAAAAATCTATAAACTGCAAGTAAAAATATAATCATGTGATTACGTATGTGAAACGCAATCATAAGGCAACAATCTTTAGTGATACATTTAACAAAGTATTCTTCTTCTGTACCAGACAAATGTAAACATATAATGTAATGTATAAAACAGCATAGATTCCTTTCTTTTCTGCAAGCGACAGGATTTATGAATCTTATAATGATAGACATACAATACATTAAGCACAATAGGCACATACACGCATGTACATACATATAAGTAATGATAAGCACAAGATGCATTAAATCTTGATTCATTACTTGGAACTCACACTCAAGAATTAATAAATTTCTAAAAACTCATGAATATATTGAGTCTTAAGTTTTGAATATTTTAATTCTCGATTTTATGCACAGACGTAAATAATAATTTTATTTTTGAGAATTTTATGTGAACGGTTTCACTCCCCCCTCTTCGGTATACGAGCGCTTCTAAAAATAAATTTTAAGATACTCAAAACCTTCGAGATTTTTTAATATTTTGAAATATTTCCGTTTAGAATCCCCGTTTTAAATAATATTCGAATTTTGGTGCGAATCAAGGAGAAATAACGCTATTAGCGCTATCAGTAACAGTTTATTTTCATTACTCACTAAAAATAGAATAAAGATAGACCAACGCTGATAGCAGTAATAGCGTCTCTCCGAACTCGCCATTAGTATGCTATATTAAATTCTTCTTTATGTCGATTTTGTTTTTTACACGGTCTAAAAAATCTGAGAGGATATAGAATCCCGTTTACAGTACTTACTAATGCTTGAGCGTCTGGTGCGAGATGTTGATAGGCAGTATTCAATTGTGTCAACAATTGTGCGCAAACGGGTTCGTTTGTGTCACTGCTGCTACCGCTGCTTGTGGACTCCACCATGGGATCTCGTGAACTTGGTTCTGAAACGTTCGAAACACAATATCAATCACTGATAAAACCGCTATTAAAACATTCAAAGCAAAATTATTTACTACATTGTAAAAAATAATTAAAAAAGACTAAATTAAATTAAAATTAGATTCACATTAATTAAACTGTGTTTGAATAGTATTTCTCATCATATATTTCTGTACTTTTAATGAATACCTTTAATGAATAAATTTAAAAAGATCTATAAAATAATTTTATGCGACCAAGAATAGAATACTGTTCTTTTAAGCGATTTTAATTATGAACAAAGGAAGATTAAATATCATTTTGCGCATAGGAATGTCTGAATGGATCGTCATTTAAATTGAAACTGGATCCTATCAAAAGCGTTTTAACGAGCGTTGACGTTACATAGCAGCAACAGATTACGTAAGCTCTTCAGCTCAAGAACGTTGCTGTCACTTGACAAATATTAAATATTTAAATTTCTTTAAATTCAAAAAGCAAACTTCATTCAAAGACGCTAGTTCATATATTCTCTTTTTCTTCTTCCTCTTTCGACCATATATTCGACCATATATTTAATAAAGTTCTTTTATTATATATTATAAATTAAATAATCAAATTCATAATGCAATGAAAAGAAAGGAGAAAAAAGCAGATAAATAGCGTCATGTATAAAGACAGTGTTATGTAAAAGACAATGTTATTGAAGGCACGGTGTGTATTGGCAGTGCATATGCATGCTTAATTGTATGGTGCATTGTATATTAAAATAGGTGGGAATACGTACCATCGTTTAAAGGTTTACTCGAACTGTTCACTATGTTCATGAAGTTAAGTCCGTCCTCCGTAATAAAATTCTCAAGCGTCGGCGTGGGTATCATCTTTAATGGAGTGCCTTCCAAAGCATTGAATATCGGCGACGACTGGAGAGCCTCGTCGGTTTGAGTAGGTGGTGGACTTGGTGTTAATAGGGGACAATCGGACGCTTCTTCATCCTATTAAACGCATGTATGAGACAAAATTCTCAGAACGAGAATGGAATATTGTGCTGCATCATTGCACAATCCTTTTAAATGTAAATACTACATTATCATTGTATCTTTAAAAATATTATGCAAATTAAATTTCAGATAATAACTATATTAGATTAAATCCAGGATTAATGAAACTTTTGTTTAAAAAAAAAATTCTAAATTTGCTAAAGAAATTTGTTATAAATGAAAAAGGTTATGATTTCTAATAGCTAAAGATTGAATTACAGTAAAGAACGCACCTGTTGATCCTGATTTAGAAACAGTTGTCGAGAATTCGGAGACGGTGGAAGTTCAGTTGATATAACAACCGATAAAAGATCTTCGGGTTTTTGGATACTCATTTCTCTGTCACACACACATATATATGAATATTACATTACATAAACATATCTTCCCATATAATTTTCTTCTGAAACAAAATATTATCAAAGTCCATATCTCATGGACTCAGAACTTAACAAATTATTAAACATGAAATTAAAATAGTTAAAATTAAAACATTTTATTTTACCGTAAATATTAAAAAAAAAAGTAGTATTCTAAATTATATCCAGTCCAGAATAAAGTTTAAATTATGAGTTTATAAAATAATAGATAAAAAATTGCTGTTTTATTTACACATTACACATAAAATATATATTTGTATTTTTTTAATAAACGATTTAGAAGGCTCAACTTTTTCTTTATATTGTCCAAATGGAGGCATAAATATATTGTGCTTGTGTATTGGTACGTAGAAAGAATGTGTAAGAAGGATAAATGGGTGGATCAGGATAATTCATTATTGCGCATCCAGCGTTTCGTGCAGGATGTTACCTCCCGAGCACAGTGCCTGGTGTTCGCCATCGATCAATAATCGTAGAGGCCGGCTGTCATTGCATCATATGATAATATTGACAGTCTCAGACTAAAAGTTCTATTTTTTAACATCTACTTTTTGTATTTTTAATCTTTTAATTCTCTTCTTCTCTGCTTCGTGTAAAAATAACCGAATGGTTATTTTGCTTAACAAGTTGTATCACTTTACGTTAGTGTGTAATAATAATCATTTGATAAATTTAACGACTTCTATATTTTCTGTAAGTTTTTTTTGCAAAGTTTGCAATACACCTCAGAAAACAATAAATGCTAAGCATTCAAAATCTCTTCTACTTTACGGATCAGCTCCATTCAGTGAAACGATAATAAGCAATACATATATTTGCAGCCGTGAGGCTGGCATTGAAAACCGAGACACAACACGAGTAAACGACTTTGAGTCAACGGTGAACAATCATAAAATTTACATTGCCTTGGCTTGGAATACGTCGCAGTTACAAACGGATCAATGGATATTTTTAAGACTTCTTATGAACGTGCACGCTGTTTTTTTATGGTTTAAGAAATTATGCAGAGATATGGAAACTAATGATGATCAAATAAAACTTGTACCAAAGAAAATAAAGATGTGAAATATCTAACAATAACTAAATAAAGAATAAATAGTCTGATTAAATCGATTGACATTTAATTTAATCTATTTGATTAAACATCTAAAATCTTAATATTTTATATTTATTAAATAATCACAAGCTAAATAAAGCTGTTAAAAATATTTACTAATTGTTAAATATTAATTCAGAAACCAATTTCTGAAAGTCTTAAATTTAATTTTACAAAACTGTAGTTCATTGAAGAAATATTTGATCCTTATAATCTCGTAATATGTAATTTTTAATTTTTTTTTTAACTTTTAAAGATTAATTAAGGAACCAATCTCTGAAAGTTTTAAATTTAATTTTTCAAAACTGTGGTTTATTCACTGAAAGAAAAAAATATAGTTACTATTGGACCCAACCACAATATTTCATAGTATTTCTAAAGATAATTATGGTTAACATAATGATATGCATATAATTAAATTAATCATATTTCGTGTCAGGAATATTCGAAAATTATGGTTGGGTCCAAAAGTAACTATATTTTTCTCTCACAATCAGTGTTGAAGAAATATTTCCTTATTCCTTATAATCCTGCAATAGAATATAATTTTTAGTTTTTCTTTTAAATATACATATGGATTTTTTTGTACTTTTGTACTTATACATATGTCGAAGTATGATTTTAAAAAATACTCACGACTTTTAGTGACAAGATCGAGTTCCGGTGAGAGAAGCTCCGACGAAAATACCGCAACCCCTTGGTGCGTCACACCCGGAGAGTGTGAGAGTCTCTCGTTCGCGGACGCACCTGCCTGGGAATGGCTCACCACTCCGTTTTCCACCACGTTCGGCCCTCGGAGACGCGAGCGGCGAGGTGCACGGCGGCTTTCGCGATTACGTCGCCGACGGAAGGTCGACGTCGCGTACGTACGTCGATGGTCTCAAACGGTGACTATCTTAATTATCACCACCGCCACCGCCGCCGTCGTCACCGTCATGCCGCCTCGCATGCCGTGACGGACGGTTAGTAGAACCGCGTGCCTCGTATTATATTTAGCGATGCGATATCGTTCCGTGCTCCCCCGCTGGCCGACCGACCGTCCCGTCCGTCCAGCAGCCGACGTCCACGACCTCCGAGCGCGTCTGCGCTTTAACCGGCTTTAACGCGGCTCGCTCACGTCGCGTCGGCGCGGCGCGGCGCGTCGTAGATACCCCGAGGGGTGAGTGCGGCTAAGCACACAACTTTCGTCCCTTTCTCGTACTTTGAATTTTCCAATAAATGATAAACCACGTCATTTGCATGCCGATATTTGTACAAGCAAGCAAGCAAGCAAGCGGGAATTCCATTCAAATAATCGAACTAAAGGACGAAAGTTATTTTTCAAAACGCTCATTTGAAAGAGTAGTCTTCAAATGTCCACTTCTACATAACATTAGGAATTTACTAAAAATTCACTACAAAAAATTTTTCATCGATTAAATGTTGCACGAATTGTTTATGTCGAGAATATGATTACAAAATTTACCTTTCAATCATAATTTAATTATTTTTTTGTCATTTTGACATCATTTGAGATCACTTGACATTGTCATGGCTTTTTCTTCTACTCGGGTAGGAGCGATTCTATTCAATATTTCCGTTTTGCTGCTGCCATATTGAACGATGATATTAGACGCGAAAAACCAATGTGAATTCTTATCTCGTTAATAGGCTCCTTTCCAATTTCGTTTAGGAATCTCTAATTTTTAAAAAACAGTCTGCAATTTCTGATTAAAAAATCTCCAACTCGTATGTACGTACATTCATACAGCACGAATCGTTATTCATATTGATAAGTATAAGTATAAAGCGTCGTTACGAATATATAATGTGTAATAAAAATGTATAAAATGTATGTAACATATATAAACAATTATATCAAATATACATATATATAATAATAACAATTGTTATTATTAGGTATATTTTTATCGATTTTTAACTGATCTACTGTGATTTTGAAGCAGTAATGTCTACATAAGCTTTCTTTCTTATCTTTATACATTATCAAAATTTGTCAGATAAAAATGATAAATATTATTAATTTTTATAAAAATATTTTGTTTTTTTTAAGTATCCATTTTTATTTAAATATACAATATTATGCGTTAAAAGAATTGGAATTTTTTAACGCAAAACATTTTACACGTGAAATTCAATATTACAAGTCATTATTAATAAGTAAAATATACATTTTTCCTTATTTTTCATGTTTCTCGATAGTGCTTGTCGCGTCGTACTTTTCTATATATATAACTTTCCGAGACACATAAGCTGTGAAGTTCCCTCGGGAAACACCACGGAGCCACTAGCGGAGTCGGAAATGACTCTTATCGCTCTGAGGAAAGTCCCTGGACCCGTGGCAGAAAGTGCCGTAGCTTTTGGCTATTCGCCTCCGTCGTCTTCGCGAATTTTAGGAGAGGAAGCCTCGGCTGATCCTTCGCGATGGGCGCGAGAGTATTGGTCAAAGAAAAGTAATGTGCGTTGTAACGTTGTCTGTTTCTTATCCTCCGGAGAGGAAACAGGAACGTTGAACCGAACAGGGCTTATCGCACGAGGAAACTTCATCTTTTTATTTTTGACACGGTCTCCAAAATTTACGCTTATTTCGTAGATATAAATCTTATTACTATTCTGTTGAGAATCTACATATTTTTTTCCGTGTGAAAAAGAATTCTGTGACATCGAAAGATAAGAAACTGCAAATCCTCTCAGTAGGTAATTGACGGTATTCGAGCGGCTCGGTCGGAAAGAGACTTGCTGTCGGTAAAAGAAATAAATAAGCGGTGATTAAAAAAAATTACTCATTTATTATATTATTTATAAGGTTCGCCTATTCTCAAACTATAATATATAATTAGCTGATATATCGACTGAGTTCATTCCTCCCTCGGAGCGCCCTCTTCGTACCTTCCTCTCCCTTCACACTGCAACTCAACGGTCGCGGTGTTGCGCGATATTTCGTTAGGAGTTCCGTATCTCGCAGTATTGATGATTTCCATTTTAGGAAATCCTCCGGTTTCACTTTAGTATGATCACGAAGCAGCCGCAATCGGACTTGACGCGATCGCTCAAGAGGGGTGTCAAGGTGATCCTTGTATTCGAGGCCGCCGTGTTGCTTGGATCGTACGGATTCTGGCGTCGGCTGAACACATCGCAAGGTGAATCGCTACGTTCCGCTTAGCCTAGTAAGACCCCGCCGTTCCCGGGCCGCTCCAGGCCGCTCCGCCTCGAGTTATCCGTCCCGTGTTCCCCGATGAATTCCCACCCCCCCCCCCCCCCCCCCCTCTATAAACTCGTTCACGATGAACCGACGGAGGACGGAGAAACGGTAGGGGAGTACAACTGAATAAACGAGATCTCTCGATTACTTTTTGCTTAGCGTCTGGCGTGTAAGTATGACGGTTTGCCGATATCTTCGTGACGTCGCACGTGGGCGACGATTTAAATCGCGAAGGGTGACTCGCCTTCTCAGTCGCTTCGCTCGGCCCAATCAGCGGGTCTTAATATATTCCTTGGGCGTCAGATTTCAGGTATTACATGCACCAAAATTTCCCATTAGTATTGGAGAGCTATTATACTGTCGGGGAAAGTCTGTCGGGCAACAATCATCTGAGGATGTTTGATTTGAAGACCTGGACAGAAGAGGGAGCGGAGCATTAAATCTTCATGGCGCTCCTGAAGTATGTGGCATCGGTAGTTCTCGGTGGTGGATTAGGATACGGTTTACTCAAACTCACCACACCCAACAAATCAGATATTGCAAAGGTAATCATAATTATGTAATTCTAAAGCTTATATCAGATTACACATTGGAGATTGAGAATTGAAGATTAGAATTCAACCAATCAAAAGGAACCGGATTAAAATTGAATTTATCTAATTGGTTGAATTCTAATCCTTAGTTCGCTTGTCCCAATCTTCAATGTATAAGTTGATATGAGTTTTGTTATTGTTTTTATATGAGAGTTATAGCAATGGCATTTTTCTTTTCAATTGTGTCAAATATATTTTGCAGTCAAAAAGCAGTTAATGATATTTAATAAATATATATTGTGAAAAGCGTGAACAGAACTTCTCTCACAACAGTTACATGTATTTTTATTTAAGGAATTTAAATTTAATAAAATTAATGGTAACTTTTAACTTTTTTTTTATTTGTTGTTAAATTGTTTCAGCATCTCCCGCCGTATTCGTCAGCGAAACATAGTCTTTTCGCACCGTCGTATAACCAGCCTGTGAGATCCTTTATGAACCAAGAAAAGTCGAAAGCCGGAAAGGATTTTGAGGCTCAGTACAACGTAAAGGATACTAAGAAATAGCATTCGCGTAGTAAAATGGATCCCGCGGAGTTTATAGAGGAAAGTTTATCGGATCGTCTTACCAAGAGGGATCGGGAGCGGAAGAATGTTATCGAGAAGCGAAGAGAGGAACGGCAATCGCTCGCCGTGGAATCTGAGCAGAGCGGCTACTTTAAGGATACATTTTACTCGTCCTGCAAGAAGATCAAGGACTTGCTGGACGACGCGCCCAGCACCCCGTCCTCAGCGTTGCCGGGTATCTTCGAGAAGTCCAACAAGGAGATCCAGCTGCTTAAGAACTATTTATCACAATCTAAAATGTTTCTAAAGGTTTACGATATAAGACGTGCGCAAGAGAACCTACAGTCGTTGGAGAACCAGGCTTCCGAGTTGGAGATGAAGCTCCTGCCTAAGAAGAAGTTCGGGTTTAAAAATCGTAGAATCGTGAAGAAGCCCATCGACAAGGGACACGACATCACGGACGGCTTGAAAGACCTCAAGATATCCGAGAGCATTGTAAACGGCTCGACCAAACAGAACAATAAACTGTCGAGCAAGTATGGAGACAGCGCCTGCATGTTGCTAGGCAAGGTGAACGAGCAAATGATATTGGACGCTGAGAATGTAAATAAGAACGACATCCTACTATCCGATTTGATTCGCTGTACCGTACGGATATACGGTACACCGAGCACCCTGCACATGGTGAACCTGAAACAGTGCACGATATTAGTCGGACCGGTGACATCCTCCGTTTTCGTGCACGACTGCAGTGACTGTGTATTTGCATTCGCGTGCCAACAGCTGCGATTGCACTCGTCAACGGACTGTACCATTTATTTGCATGTCACAAGTAGGGCGATCATGGAGGATTGTACGAAGATACGCATAGCACCTTACAACTGGTCTTACGAAGATCAGACGAGTCACTTTAATCTAGCCGGCCTCGATCCAAAGATTAACAATTGGAACTGCATCGACGACTTCAATTGGCTGTCTAGTGAGAAACATTCGCCGAACTGGTCGATTCTTGAACCGGAACTTCGAGTGAAAACGTGGGAGTAAGCAAATAATTGTAAAATAAAGAGAAAGAGAGTAATTAAAAAAAATTAACTCGTAGCGAAAATGTTTTTATGAAACCTAATTCTTCTTTCTCCGAAATGTCGATTTATTTACGTAAATAAAAATCATCTACATATATACCGTGCTTTTTTACAAGATGCAAGTTATATATGCAAGTTTTATATATTTACGATATCTACGAAATTTACTATTTGTGCAATATACAGGGTGCCCTATTTTACAAGTCACATTTAAATAATGCTGGAAAAATCATTAAGAGTCATCGTGTAAGAAAAATCATATGATTCTATGTAGAAAAATAAAGATTTCTTTATAAAACTCTTTTCGAAGTTATCTAGGTTTGCTTTTGAAAATGGGACAATCCCACTACACATGTATATATACAATACATATGAACATTTTTGCACATCTTTCAACAAATTATTGAAATTAAGTTTCCAATCCCTCTTATCAGACGCAATAGAATAGTTTGAGTATTACATAAACATAGCTTTGTACATATCATCAAATTATCAGTAATAACATCATTTAATTTGAACAACTGAACAGATGAATATATAATATATTTAGTAAAGTTCGCGTTATGTAATCACATTTTTCACCTCTTTCTTTTCAATGGCATATGGTTCTGTGGATCTAATCTAATGTCTCCAACAAATTTTACAAAATGCTTGTAATTTTTATAAACTCTATAATTGAATTTAAATATTAATTAACATTTTTTTATTAAAAAATTAAGTTTATATTAGTGTTTTAAATTAACTTTGACATTTAATATGCAATTAAATTTTGCATCTATCATGCGACTATCATGCGCAATATGGTATGCCTCGTATCGTCCCTTTAAGGCTCCTGCACAGTGCCGGGCAACAGGAACAGAAAACAATATAGGCAATAGATTTTTAACCTATCGGAAAACACGTATCAATACACGTGCCGTGATACACGCGCTTTCCAATAAGTTAAAAATCTATTGCCCGTGTTATTTCCTGTTGCTGTGCTCTTCATTGTGTAATAGGCTTTACGTTTGTTCGTGCATCTGCTTATGACGATGCCGCGGGCAATATCCAATCCAGTTACTTGTTAGTTCGTGATTATTGGTCGCCGTGTATATACGCAGTCTGTCAAAAGAGAGCACAAAAGAGCGCTACCGCTAACACCGCTCGTGATGTCATTCACGGTACCGCGCCTGAGGTCCGTGAGAATTGCTCGAGATATCTGAAACGAGATATCTGGCGGAATATCTGGTGAGGTCGCAGATTTCATGGCTCCGATGTTTATGCGTCATTGCCTAAATAACAAGCGATAAATATCACAGGTATCAGTCCAAGGCAACGAGGTATCTTTCCCACATCGAAATCCAAGGGACTGCGAAATATCTCCGGTATGGAAGATTCAACGCGGAAAACATAATCCCGATTGTCTCTGGCTTATCTCCAATTAGCCTGTAAAGGTTCTGCCGTTCGTGGAGTGCACAATTTTCGTCTGGGATTTCGCGAAGACCTGAAAGCATCTATACGGGTGAGCCGCGCACGTGAATTCGTCGATGCTATGGGAATAGCGTAGTGCGATTAATCCGCACAGCGAAACGTTTTTAATAGTGATAAGCGTCGATTGCGATTTTAAAACGTAAAACGTAACCAAGGTGCGCCTTTTGAGAAATTTTTTATATTTATGTGTATCTTGTGTTGTGAAGTTGATTGTTCGTTTGACTCGCAGTTGCGAGTTTATATTTTTGCGCTCACATTGTATTTGTTTAATGAACAACACTGTGACTTTCCAGCACCATGGAGTGGTTATTCGGCAAGCGTATCACTCCTGAGGAAATGCTCAGGAAGAACCAGAGAGCATTGAACAAAGCGATGCGGGATTTGGACAGGGAGAAAGTGAGGATGGAGCAGCAGGAGAAGAAAATTATAGCCGACATAAAGAAACTCGCGAAAGATGGGCAAATGGTAATTCGTGGCTTTTGTCCAACTGTGTATTACTTAATATATTATCTCGTGTCTCTCTTTCAAACGACGTGTAGGACGCTGTAAAAATTATGGCTAAAGATCTGGTCAGGACAAGGCGCTACGTGAAGAAGTTTATGCTGATGAAGGCAAACATTCAAGCAGTGTCGTTAAAGATACAAACCTTACGTTCTCAGAATACTATGGCGCAAGCCATGAAGGGGGTGACCAAAGCGATGCAAAATATGAACAAGTTAGTGTAACACAATTTAACATGTCAATAGTTTTGTTTCATTTATATTTGTGTTTGTTAGAACTCAAGTATAATTAATAATTCATTTAGCATATTCTGAAATATCAGCTTAATTTATATTTCTTATTTCTATTTTTTTGCTTTATAGACAATTAAACCTACCACAAATACAGAAAATATTACAAGAGTTCGAAAAGCAGTCGGAGATAATGGACATGAAGGAAGAAATCATGAACGACGCGATAGATGATGCAATGGAGGACGAAGGAGACGAAGAAGAAAGGTATCAAGCATTTTTTTACAAGATATACAAGAATATACAAGTATATACAAGAATTCTCTATATAAATCGCTACATAGTTATTGAATCTTCAAATGTAGATTCGAAAAAAAGTCTAGATAAAATTCATTATAACGTTATGTATATGGGCATAACCAGGATTTCATTCAGGCTAGGAAAGATGAAGGAATGAAAAATGTATTCATTTTTATAAAACATTGCAAATCCATTGTAATTTTTGATTATATAGAACATATACTCAAATTCTGGCTTTCGTTATTGAATTTCGTAGATTATATGCATCAGGTACATTTTTTATTTTATTTTATTATTTTTGTTTAAGTTAAGTAACTTAAACTTATCTGTGCCAGAAGGGCAAACGCCCATCTCTATTCTACTTTGACTACCCCTATAATTGTCTATTATTTGTTATATTATGTATCTTCTACATATATACACATTGACATTTTATTTTTGCAGCGATGCTGTGGTCGCTCAAGTATTGGATGAGCTGGGTCTACAGTTGACGGACCAACTGTCCGGGCTACCACAAGCATCTGGATCACTCAGCGTGGCCGGTTCTAAGCAGCCGGTCGCCGCCGCGGCGGGTAACGACGACGGAAATAATCTCGGGGACGCCGATGCGGATCTACAGGCCAGGCTCGAGAATCTGCGACGCGAATAAATCAAGATTTAAAATATAATTAGTTAGATAATGTATAAAAAGTGTAAAAAGAATTGGCTTTTTTGCGAGGAGAACAGTTTTGAGAGGGTTTGATGCTGCCACGAACGCTTGTATACTTAATGTACATGAATTCAAAGGAATCTTGTCTGCGTGCAATTTTCTTCAACGGTCGACCCTCATATTTTCTATGCACACGTTGAATTTTATATCTGCTTCTATACAGAGCGTTCTCTGTAAATGCCTAAGTTCTTAATATAGATATACATGAGAAAGATGTTATAAAATATACGACGATAGAAATGTACTTTTCTTTCAGAGATGTTTGATTATCAATTTTTTTTAACAATTATTACAACTATCCTGTAATTAATTCCGTCATATGTAGAGAAATATTTCAATATAAATTTATAAAACCTCTAAGTATTTCCTACGAAAGGATTATCTCAAGTTATATCTATAATCTTCAAAAATATGTTTTTTACATGTACATTTTAACTTTGAGAGCTATTATAAATATTACTGCAAGCCAACTTTGTTTTGTATAGCAAAATACGTGAGAGATATGTTATTTAACATTATCACTACAAAACAAATTCGGCTGCCATTTCATGATAAAAAATTAAAAAATTATATAATATTTAAATCGCATCTTAGATGTCCTAAATATACACAATTTAAATAATGAATAATAAGCCGCACTCGTGCGATGACCAACAAGGCGAGAGAAGAACGAGGAGGGGCGAAAAGAATTATATGCCGAAGGTCAGGCTATCATAGCGGTAACTTATCGACATGGCTTGCAGCAATTCTCGTTATTGCAGCGACACGGTGACCGACGTTCGCACGTTGTCCAAACCACATATTGTATGATTTGGACAAAATATGTATCACAATTAGTAAAGCTGTATGAAACACACTCAATGTACTTTGTAGCTGTTTCTAGCTGCACCATGTTATATTTTCTATATTTAAAATGAAATTTATAGATGTACAGATATACATTTGTAATTATATAATTATATAATGGAAAGAAAAAGGGAAAAAATGTGCAATAAAAAGCATAGTTACAAAGAACAAACTTATTACTTCTAGCAAAGCAGTTTACAAAAGCTGCAAAAACTTCCTAATTTTTATCATTTATCTCCAGTGGAAATAATTACTGATGATAATGATTATCAATTTGCCAATTGACTCGCAAGGTTAGGCGAGCTCCAAGGTCTGAGTTATCTGCAGCTAAATCCAGATTTACTATGTGTCATGTCACAACGCGCTAAAGTTATTGATTTGTACAGAACGGTAATAAAGTGTTACATTCTACACATTCAGCTTTTAACGTCATTCTAGCGATCATACATTTTTTAAGATGTTAAACTTGAGAAATACATATTTTTATCACTTTTTCCTACTTCTTACACATTTTCATTTTGTCTTGTCTTTCAGCTGTTGTACATGGGCCGAGACTATCCCAAGGGCTATCAGTATTTCAGGACCAAGCTAAGGAGAGCCTTTGAGAAAAATAAAACGGAGACCGATCCTGAAAAGATAGATAAGATGATAGGCCACGGTAATTTTGTGATAAAAGAGCTGGAGGCTTTGTATATGTTGCGCAAGTACAGAACTTTGAAGAAAAGATACTATGATCAATAATAGAAGGAGCTTACATAGTTTATCGGCTATGTACGGATATGCGATAATACCTCATGTATATAAATTACCGTTACGTTTTGTAAATGTACCAATGTACGTAATTGTTATAAATTAGAATTACTGTGTATAAGTACGCTAAAAATTTGTATGCTTATGCTTTGTATCACAAGTAAAGTTTTCATATAAACAACTCTTTTTCTCTTTATTCAAACAATTATACGTGCGTACGAACGGCACAGTGGTGTCATTCTAACCTAGCGCCATTCCGAGTCACGGAACGTTCGCGTTGCGATTGTTTTCGTCTAAAATTACATTTAAATGAAAATGGGCAGTGTATCGTAACGGATTTCTTTTTGCGTTTTTGTAGAATCTCGTAAAATGGCCGCTTGCGTAGCTGTTATTGGCAAAGATGCAAGTATACACGGTGTTTTCTGATTTATAGATTATGATTAATACAAATTTTACAATATACATAACAAAGTACATCTATATAATCGAGTTTCTTTACAATTTGTAAAAAGGGGATTGTTCTATTAATTGATAAATATTTCATAGAACTCGCCAAAATTTATCAAAATATATCAATGCACGGACGAAGCTGCTGGGCTGCAATTTCATTACAAAGTACACACGTCGATTGATATTATAGAGGAAAAGTTGAACGTAGGAAATAAAACGACGGTTGATATACGCGACTTGTACTTGGGCTTGTTATTTGCGACCGAAGAATATAAAATGTATGTAAGAATATAAATTGTAATGCATCGCTCTACAATACAAATATCTAAGCATCTAAACATGTTTCAACATTCCTATTTTCAGATATGGTTATGCTACAAACACAAAGATTAAATTTGTCATAGTACTACAGTCATCCAATGTAACGTTAAGGGATAACGAAATAAAAATGGTAACGTTCTCTTTGTACTTTGTATATAACTTCGACATGTCATTAATTGTGATTTGTAATTAATATTGGTACAAATCTTTGATAGATTTTCAAAAAGCTACATGCTGCATATTCCAACGCTGTTTGCAATCCATTTTACATTCCAGGCGATGAGATAAAATCTAAGTATGTGCATTAATTTATATGTATGTATCTGTATTGTAAAAGCGCTACAATTATTTTTGCTGGATTTTCAGGTCATTCGATGCGGCGGTGCTGGAAATAATGGGTGTTATATAATATTTTACAAATATTTAAAAAAATACTTCATTGCAAGATGTATAAATTTAATCCATTATGCAAATGCTCTTTATGTGACTGATAATAAATATGTACAACTTACAAAAAATAATTTTTTATTCTAAGTTTATCTGATTTTCCTATTTGGAGAATATTTCTTATAATTTATACAGGATATACTATTTTCGTGTGTAATTATATGTACTATCTCGTGTATTAAACCGAAATGATCGCAATCAAGCCTTAAAAGGAATTGAATTCAGAATTCAGAATATGACAATCCGCTAAAGCAAGCCTTCCATCGAACATCACCGCATCCAAAGTTTTTTTCAATTGGTTCATTTGTGCGTCCATCTTTTTCAATCTGACTTTCCAATTCGTCGTTATACATCAATGTCCAAAAGCAGCGAATCACAGGCAGATCGAAGAGAAAGTCGCTCCGTGAAAATGGTTCGCAAGTCACGCAGCATGGCGGTAGCTGCCTGAGTCGCGAATGTCCGCCGTCAGCGTGCGTCGAGGGTTCTCGTTTTCGGAGTTTTCGTGATTTCTCGAAGAGAAGTGTCTGCGTACGGCGTCCTGACTTGCAATGGTAAAGTCGCGATCCGTCTCCCGTGATCTCGTACATTGTAGTTGTAGTAAATGCTAGCGATACTTCAGATTCTCCGCCAGAACCCGGTTTTCTAGAAGCGTGACAAATAGCTCACGTGTCATTGAAATAATTGAAGGAATAAATAATTGCACGATAAATAACCTTGATACATTCTAGAGCAATCAAATTTGTTTAAACTTTTAGGTTTTTATTGATTTTGAACGTACTCATAAATAGTTGTTATTTTTTTAGGGGGTTTAACCCTAAATGGAGTCTTGTTCAGAATGACAAATGCAGAATAAACAATTGTATCCTGGACAACTAAATGAATCGTTTTATTTTACTTGATTTTAAGGTTTCCTTAAATCCAATGCGGATCTTCAAACATGAGGCCGGGGAAGAGAAGGCAGAGATCGCCAGGTTGAGTTCATTCATCGGAGTCATAGCCATTGGAGATTTGGTGAAGTCTACTCTTGGTCCCAAAGGCATGGACAAGATCCTAGTGTCTCATGGCAGGTCCGCGGGACAGGTGCATGTCACTAACGATGGTGCTACTATCCTCAAGAGTATCGGCGTTGATAATCCCGCTGCCAAGATTCTAGTAGACATGTCTCGAGTTCAAGATGACGAAGTGGGCGATGGTACTACTTCAGTCACTGTTCTCGGTATGTACGATATTATATTCAAAATTAATACAACAGGTTCTTTGTAAATTTACAATAAATTTAACATGGTTTTTAGAGACAGAGCTAGTTACAGATTGCTCTCATTTTAATAAAGACTAATATTTTGTACAAATATTTCGACACCGTGATTTTGGATATTATATTCATGTAAATTTTTAAATTATTCAATTTTAAGCATTTTTTCTTTTTATAGCTGCCGAGCTCTTACGAGAAGCTGAAAAGCTAATCGAGAATCAAAAGATTCATCCACAAACTATCATCAGTGGTTGGAGAAATGCCACAACGGTGGCGAACGAGGCTTTGAAAAATGCAACCACGGACAATTCTGCAGATCCCGACCGTTTTCGGGAGGATTTGCTCAACATCGCGCGTACAACCTTGAGCTCTAAGATCTTATCTCAGCACAAAGAGCATTTCAGCAAGCTCGCGGTCGACGCAGTGTTGCGTCTTAAAGGCTCCGGTAATTTGTCCGCGATTCAAGTTATTAAGAAACGCGGCGCAACGCTTGCTGATTCCTTTTTGGATGAAGGATTCTTGTTAGATAAGAAACCGGGTGTTCACCAACCACAAAAAGTTTCTGATGCGCGTATACTTATCGCTAATACATCTATGGACACGGATAAAATCAAGGTTTATATTTCTTCTATTATAAAATAAAGAATTTTTAAAATTATCTAATCTAAACTAAATCTAAAAATATTAAATACATTTATTTGTAGGTATTTGGCTCCAGAGTACGTGTAGATTCAATGACAAAGATAGCAGAATTAGAAGCTGCGGAAAAAGAAAAGATGAAGGTAATGAAAGAGCCTCTAAAAGTTTTTTACGCATATTCATAGTTAATAGTGTATAATTTTCTGAATCTCTCACAGGATAAAGTTGATAAAATCTTGAAGCATGGATGCACCGTCTTTATCAATAGACAGTTGATATACAATTATCCGGAACAATTGTTCGCTGATGCCGGAATTATGGCTATCGAACATGCTGATTTCGACGGTATCGAGAGACTTGCGCTTGTTACTGGTGGTGAGATTGTCAGTACTTTTGACAATCCAGATTTAGTCAAGCTGGGAAAATGCGATCTTATCGAACAGGTAAGTTTACGATTTATTCTTGGAATTCATATCAAGTGTTTATATCAATGTGTGTGTGTGTGTGTGTGTGTGCTAACTATTAATTTTGTTATATCAATTATATTCAATTGTATCGTCATATTGTTTCAGGTTATGATAGGAGAAGACACTCTCCTAAGATTTTCTGGAGTTCCATTGGGTGAAGCGTGCACCGTTATTATTCGTGGCGCAACGCAGCAGATCATCGACGAAGCTGAGAGATCGCTGCACGATGCGCTCTGCGTTTTAGCTGCCACGGTACGCGAGTCGAGAATAGTTTACGGTGGTGGATGCAGCGAAATGATCATGGCTTGTGCTGTTATGCGAGCGGCTGCGGCTACGCCAGGTAAAGAGGCGGTTGCGATGGAAGCCTTCGCGCGAGCGTTGCAGCAATTGCCGACCGTTATCGCCGATAATGCTGGTTACGACTCAGCGCAATTGATCAACGAATTAAGAGCTGCGCATAATTCCGGCGGCAACACTATGGGATTAGGTGAGTTTCTAATTCTTGCGCCCTTTTCATCATTAATAATATTTTTAAACAATATATATAGATTGCTGAATAGTTTTTAGGATATCAAATTAAATTTGTTCTCCGATCTTTGCAGATATGGAAATGGGCAAAGTCGGTTGTATGAAGCAGTTAGGAATCACCGAATCGTGGGTGGTAAAGAGGCAGGTTCTCGTGAGTGCAGCTGAAGCAGCGGAAATGATACTTCGAGTGGATGATATTTTACGTGCGGCTCCTAGAAAACGCGTACAAGATAGAGGACGTTGTTAACTCATTAAGAAAAGAAAAAAAAAAGAAATTTTTACCTTTGCTTCAATTTCATAATTGCGTGCAGTTTTTCATATATAACATGTGGCCTCTTAAATTAACATGTGTAATTAATAATTTCGTTGTGTTAGTCTCTTATGGACGATAATGCATTTAATAATATTAATGCATTAATTATAGCAGGAGAAAGTGTACTCCATTTTCTGAACATCTTGTCATTTATATATGAATTATATTCTATTTCTCGATCTCTCACGAATAAAATATACAATAAGCACATCTGTATGTGTTTAAAATTTTTTATAACATTACAATGGGTTCAACATTAATAAATGCTTCAAGATAAAATACTTTATATCAGCGTTCGGAACTATAAGGGCCAATTGCACAATTTACTTTAACTGGAGTTTAACTAACGATACCCAATAGGAGTATTTGTTTTACATAAAACAAATTCTCCTATAGGATATTAGTTGAACTCCGGTTAAAGTTGTAGAATTGGCCCTTAGTTGTCCTTTTCGGCAAGATTTCTGAGGCAACGCCTACTGTTTTCCTACTACCGCTCGAAGTTTGGCGGCTCGGCCGAACTAATTCTGGACGTTGCTTTATATGAATCCCCTATCCCCCCATCCCTCTACACACACTAGGAATATACTTTATTCATCTAACTTGTACAGGTCATTTTTACATGTAAGAATTGAATAAAGTATATTTTAGTGATAAGGCAATTATTCATTTCCCATGCATTTGATTTGTTACCCCATTTTTCTTAAATTAAGCCCTATAAATTACTTGTCATTCGCCAATCACAGCCTGTGTCCCAATAAAAGAAAAAAAATAAGCAAAAAAAAAGGACAAGACTTCTGGCGCGTCTTGTAAAGATTTTTTACGGATAGATATTATTACACTACATGGAACGATGGTCATCATATGCTACTAGCAGAACTGCATATTTCACTGTAGTTTTATACAACTCTTAAATAGCAAGTGTCAATACTGTTGGAGGTGTCTTTATGAATAAGTTTTGATAGAAATTTTCCAATATAAATCTCTCTGATTGGCACCACATTATTTGATATTCTCCATTAATGTAAAGCGGATACATTTATATAAGTAAAAAAACTGATCTTTTATTTTAGTGAAGTGCTAAAAGCATATAAATCTCCGTCAAATGCAAACCGTTTATGATTTTAACAATGAATTGATTAATATGCAAACCGTAATTTAGTATCATAGCCAAGTTTATCGAGATTCGGAGTGCAAGCAAAATTAATCATCGGTGGTGGCCCGCACATTAACACGATAGTATCGAGCGATGGTGGAAACATATGTTCCTTTATCATATCAGCACTTATATATCCTGTACTATATGGCCATCCCTCGCTACTCGAATCGAGAGTGTACCAAAGTTTCAATTTATTTGGGTGCTTCTTGGCAAGATCATCTAATTCGTCTCGCAACAAAATGTCTTTTTCTGTCTGATTGGCGAACAGTAAGGAAGTTTGAGTCTCGTCCGTAGGATCCTTTGTTATCGCACGAATTAGCTGCAGCATCGGCGTGATGCCCGTACCACCAGCGATCATAACCATCTGTGCAGAGATTTACATTTATTATTTTCATATGTCAAAAATAGAATGATTCTTAATAACAATACTAAGTCAATATAGTCATTATATCCAATGTATATATAGCAGCGCTCGAATATACTTGCCTTTTTAACATTATATTCCACAGGTGGCTCTTTTCTAAGAAGTTTTATAGCGACTTTTCCCTGTCCTTTGTAAACCAATTTACCAGATGGACCTCTAAAGTCAATAGTGTCCCCTATTTTCATGTTTTCCAAGTATTGAGACATTTTTCCTCCTTCGGGAAACTTTGGATGTACATTTTTGAAGTACACCTACAAATCGCACGCGATTAAAGCATATTTTCTTTCTCATTATCGTCAATTCCATGTTGTTACTTTATTTACCTTGATGACGAGATCAACGATGCCTCGATCTTCGTCGCTTGAAACAGGCGTGTACGCACGTATCACAACCTCTCCGTCAATCTTTGCCGTCAAGTGTATATGCTGACCGATTGGCAGACCCAGGATGTGATTTGGCGTTGGCAATCCAAATCTGAATCTCCTGGTGTCGTGGCTTACTTTGTCTTTTCGGATTAGAGGTAGACTATACTTAACTACTGGATCCACCAGCAGTTTCGGGGGCTTTTGCTTCCTGCTCCAGGATATAAACATTCTCAGTGCCAACCCTACAACAACCATCGTTCCCACCGCAGCCAAAGCTGAAGGCACCTGAATATATCAAATATTAGTTTAACAAACAGATGAATAATACATATAACATTTTCAGTTTTGATTTTTATGAAATTCCAACTTTCTTTTAAAGCACACACATGCATCTTACTTTAAAAATACTTTTGAAAATGTTACATAAGCACCGATTCTTTGTTCAATATCAAGGATTTCTTCGCAGATCAAGCTTCAAGGATACAAGTAAACGTCTTAACGTAAAAATTAATATTTGTACAAAAGTTATCGCATCTTTACAGAACAATTCCTACACAAATTAATGAGACACGCACCAGGGAAATATATCTCTAAAATTCGAAAGTTTTCCAACTAAATCATCACCAGAAAAAGAGAACAACACGCCTTCTGGGCAGAGTACAAATCATCATAGACGACACGTGCGAAACACTATCGCGATATTCGCATAATTATTACGCGGCGTGTTCCGGTCGAAGCGGGTCTTACCAATGCTCGGACGTTCGACATCGCTGTTGGGGCTGCTCGGTGTGCACGTGGGTCGGAGCGAGAGGTTACAGGGCAACGCGAGGTGGATCGTCCTGTGGAGAGCGGCGAGTTGGCGCGATCGTGATCGACTTTCGCCGGGGTGATGACTTCGACGTCTGTTAAGGGACGACGGCCGCTCTCGCACGGACGCGCGCGCACGCCGATTCCGGAACTCGCTCTAATCCGTTAAAATAGACTCGGCTTCTCGTGGTTTCGGGATAGGACCATTGGGCGCGCGTATTTATAGCGTTGCCCGCAATATTAACGTTAGCGCCGACAAGTGCCTCAGCCTGTTTGTCATCGGCCGAGCCGCGCGCGAGAGATAGCCGCGGCCGGTCTTCCCGCATGTGTATATCTCGGCGTATTTAATTATCGGCGCAGTCTGCGAAAAACACGATGAATCTTGATTATCTTACTCGCGCGCTACGGTTTTATCTTTTTCTTTTTTTTTTTCAAAGTATCTGGTTATACAGGGTATTGAGAAAAGATCACCCACTAAATACATAGCGTTATTCGTTATGAAAAATTGAGTCAAAAAATCCTGAACCATTTTCTTCTATTACGCTTAGTAAAGCAGTAATTGTTTTGTAAAGACAATCCAATCGATATCGTCCTTTAGCCGGAAGAACGTTAGAGATTTTCTCATAAGGAATAAACGCTATATACTTAGTGGGCGGTCTTTTCTTAACACCCTGTATATCTTTCTTTTAAATAAAAAATGTAGAGAAGGCGCGAATGGATCTTGCGCTGTCACGATTAGATCAATTGATTTTCAGATCAAATTTCGACTAAATTCTGCTGATTAGCCAAATTGATAATTAGCTTAATCGAACAGAATCGAAATACATTGCATATGACATTTCTAAATACAGAAATTCATATCTTAATCCGATTATACCTTTCATGCGTCAAACAACAAAAACTTAATAATTTTATTTATATAATAATAATATTTATTTCGTTCTGTTTTATTTTATTTTTTTGTATTTCCCTCTTCAACGATTAATAATTGTAAATTTCTTTTAGCGTAAATTAATTTCATTTTAAATAAGATATTACAATAAATGAGATATTATAATCCGGGCATTGATAATAATTGATACGATTATATATGAAGTATGTGCAAACAACAAGTCCTTAAACGTAACGATACGAGCATAAAATTCACGTTTATTTCCTTTTTTATCTCGCTGATTACGTAAAAGCTAGTTCTTCTGGTAATTATAAATAAGCTTTTTCTTCCATCACGTTGCCGACAATGTGATACATTAATGCTCGCGCATTATGCTCCACGTGAACTTCTCGAAGGGCCTTGAGATTCAATGTCAATTAATCAATAGCGATCCACGAAGATTAATCTGCGTGAAATGTGACCACTGTGAAATATATAAATTGTCCAACCACGTTTGTAAGCAAAACTATAATTTTATTATTCTATAATAATTAAATACGTTGAATGTCGAAAATGAGAGAAAAATGAGATTCTATCTTTCAACTCCTGACATGTAATGATGTAAGAGGCCTATCTTCGTCAGTATAAAATATACGTACTTGTGAATCTGTCATCGCGTTCATATTTTCTGTTCCAGTTTCATTGAAGAACGCGCACACTTGAATCTCTGCGGATTTTCAAACGTACGTCGCACCTTATTCGATTGATGAACGATCAAATAGACTTATTCGCTCATCGAGAGATGAGGACGGAATGAAAGATTGACGTTCCGTCGAGTATATATCGAGAGACGTATCGCACCATTATTTATCATGGCAGTGATGTAACTACTCAAGTAGCAAGCTGACGTTATTTGTCGTTATTTTGACGTTAAAATAACGTTTTTGACGACAGTCCAACGTCAAAATTACAACAAATAACGTCAGCTTGCTACCTGGGTAACATCTGCCCTTTTCCATTTTTTTACAGAAAAAAGACGAAGCGTTTTTCGAAACAATTTAGGCAACGCCGATTTCGATTACTTTACCCTCTATGGCACGTACAAACTGTTATCATTTTTCAATTATTAATTATTTTAAAATAATACGATAATATGCTAAAAAAATTGTAAACAATAGCAATATACGAATAAATGTAATAAATTTCTATTTTCTTCTTTTTCTTCCTTTTATTTTCTTCCCCTTTTCTTCATTTTTCCTTTCTTCTTTCTATATATTTCTTTCCTTCTTGCATTTGTCTCTTCTTTAATTTCTTTTTTCTTTTGTTCAGAAAATCTCTCGCTACGATCTACTACGCGTGGTGTCTGCGAGATACGCGACTGTCGTTTGATGATCTCACGGTGACGTTTCCTCGGGAGGAATTTCATTGGTCGCCGATAAACGGCACGTAGCTGCAGATTTTGCTTTTCTACGATAGTTCAAGGATACAGGCAAGACTCCTGTATTCTGTGTATTCTGAACTAATTATTAATATAATGAGCTTTTTTTCTATTATCTAAATCATCTGCCATTCTGTAAACTGAATTTCTCGGTTTGCACATTATATTCCCATTTCCAGGTAGAACAAGAAGTTTCAATGATGTCAAAATGACATCAAAATGACTCTAAAATGTCATTATTATGTCATTTTAGAGTCATTTTGACATTATTGTGACTTTTTGTTCTATCTGGGTTGTATTTGGGATACATTCAGGATGTCTCCCAGATAGTACAAATCTTCCAAAGATATTTCAAGAAAGTTCTGAGAACGTCTCTATGTTCTAGGAATGTCTATAGGACATGTTTTGGAGATCTTATGTTATCTGGGTGTCATATGACTGACATGACGATATTATATAGAACGAGAAAATAGGTTTGTGAACTTAGAACCCCACTTAAACAAAAGTCTTATATAATTATATTATAATTAGTTATATGTAAGCTGAACAGTGCAACTACAATTAAAAGCAAAATCACTACAAACAAAACCCTGACACTTATAGTAAAAGAAAAAACTTTCGTTTAAGTGAGGTTCTAAGTTCACAAACCTCGAGAAAATGAATAAAAAAAAAACATTTTTATTTATTATTACTTACTAATTAATACTAAAAGTATTTGCCTTATCGATTGAAAAGGGAATTCAGAATATAGAAACAAAAGTTCGATTGTTTCTAAAATAAGTAGAGGGGATTCGACTATAATTTGTAATTATCCTCGCGATAAGCGTGTTCGAGCGTAATTTATCACAGTGACACGAGAAATATGTAATAGGTCACTGCAAATCGCAAAAATTCATCCGATGTAACAGTTAGAGTTTTATATTCGATTTCTCACCATCCCATGTATCTTATTAAGATTCAATTATTGAAGTATTATTTGTTTACGCAAAATTACGGAAAAAATAATATACGGTGACGTAAAATATAATTATTATTTTTACAATTCGTCTATCGAACGTTTATGTCGATAATATAGAACATTGTAGGATAAGCTTTTCATGAATTCTTTTTATCTGTGTTTCTTTTATACTTTTCTTTTTTGCTATCTAAAAAAATATCAATAAAATATCAATATTATTATAAAATATAAATTATCAATATTATTGCTATCTAAAAAAATATCAATAAAATATCAATTTTTATTCCAAATAGACAAAATTGAATCTGTAGCGCCATCCTACTGTTTTTCGGAATATCGTGACGACTGATGATATCTGTCGATCACACCTTGCCCATAAAACAGGATATCGCGGTATGTTTATAAGCTGCAAAAGGTTAGAATTGTCAAAAGTTGATGCACGAATGCAGGAGATCAGTGAAACTGTATATTATTAATTAAACAAAAGTCTTCCATGGCGGTATTACATCGCGCCTTGTTTACCTGGTTCAACCTGCTCATATTCTTGATCCTGTTGGTTCTAAGGCTCGACCAGAGAATACAATGGAACTGGTTCATAGTTTTCATTCCAATGTATCTTTACGACAATATTCTTCTTATTTACATTGTTTTCAACATGATTTCGCACTGCAAGAACGGGCGAGTTAACAGTCTGCAACGAGAAGTAAGTATTTAACTATTTATATTTTACAGTTTGGCAAAACCTAGATTTGTTTTCATCCTCTTGCAGTTGAAAATATTTCATTCCAATTATAGTTCGTATTTATTTTCTAAAATTTGAATATTTTATATAAATATAAAGAAGCGTGATAATTAGAAACATTCCGAAAAATTTCTAGCTAATTGAAATGTAATGTACATACATCAATGAAATTATTTCAGGCATGGTACATGATAGCTGTGATCTTAAAACTGTGCGCTCAGATCTTGATCTGTCTGAAACTGGAAGCTCCTCACTGGTCTCTACCAGCCAAAGCTGTCTTGGCACCATTCTGGTTGCTTCTTCCAGTATTAGCTGTAGATGTTTTTATTCATTTGATACACCAATCTAGATATTGACGATGGATGAACTTCAGCGTGTTTCAAGTTATTTAAGAGCGCGTATGTATTATGTTAATAAAAAATCATCTTGTCGCTGTTACTTGTTGTACATAATCAAATACATGATTAATATTAATATATTTGTTATTTTTGTAAATTATTTAAATATATTCTAAAATTGTTATATTGAATAATAAAGCATTCGGTCTGTTTCATATATCTATAAATTTATATATTAATCATATAAAAATATCCTATATTTATTCATTCAAACATGCTAAGGCTAAGCTTTTCCTGCAAGATTGATTTATAACAAGATCTAAGAACATACAGCAATTACAAAGTATATGTCTTGCCTACTATAAATACTTGCTATTGCACAAGGCCAAATAGGACAGAGTTAAAAATAAGTAACTCCATGGCAGTGCTTGTAGCAATCTTCTCATCAGTAAATGAAAGTGTATTTTCCAAGTTGAAATCATTAATTTGTGCTAGTGTTATTGTCAGTAAATTCAATTAAATAAAAAAAAATAGAAGCAAGTCAATATCTGTACTTAAGAGAGAGGAAGAGAGACGTGCTTTAATGATTACACAACATTCACTTATAAAAGCTTTTTCCACTGTATCGTGTACTGTAGAACCACTGTGACAATCATCTGTGAACAACAAACTGGTTTTATAGCAGCTGTGAAAACAAGGTGATCAATGTAATTAGAATGTAATTATGAAGGAAGAAGACAGGCTAGTAGTACTTAACAGTTTGCCAACCGTGGTTGTGGCAGAACATAATGATTGAACATATTTCTGTAGAAACTTAACATTTTCTTGGGTATATTTTCCTTTTTTTTACATATATAATTTTAAATATATATATATATAATATATATAAAAAATATATATTATAGAATATATATATATATATATATATATATAAAATATATAATGTATAAAGTATTCTTTAAAAATCTCTTTCTCTTTAACTGTGAAACAATTTATAGAAATATTTGCAATATCAATTTTTAGATGACAATGTGGCTTTTTATACTTTTTTATTCATCATTTATATTGCAAAAATCCGAAACTGCAAATGACATAGTAACAGTAAAAGAAGTGACAGCTGGACATTTGGCTGAGCTTCCATGCTTAAGTATTGATGATCATCACCGTTTCATGTTCTGGCAATTTGGAACTGACAATGTTATTGGTCCAGGAAATCCTTTAAATGAGAAGAAGTATAATTATGAGGTATTGACTGGCTTGCTTCAAATCAGAGTAAGTTTTTCTTTTTTAAATAACAGTTGTTATGTAGTAAATATTATAAGATGTATATTTCATGATTATATTTATAATTTTTATAGGGTGTGTCAACAGCAGAATCTGGATTTTATAAATGTTTTTCAAAAGGTTTATATGACGATTCTCAATTAAAAGTTCACTCTATTGAATTGATAGTTACAAACGATTGGGAGCAACTTTGGGAAAATGATTTTGAGGTATTTTAATACATAACATAATTAAAACATTACATAAAAATATAACAATTACAATTTTACATTTTATTGAAATATATATTTGAATAGACAAACCTGTTACGAGGAATGACTGCTGTTATGGTACTGGTGGTTGCTATAGCTGTCGTTCTTCTGATTATTAAGAGAAAAAGGAGTCAAAGATTTTTTGGTAATTTTTTAATAAAAATTATAGAAAGAAGATACATTTCATGTTGAAATGGGATTATCAATAATTAACATTCAATTGTTTTTACAGATCTGGAGGAGTCGAGAGAAAATTCTCCAGAACGATATACGCCAGCTAATAATACACCTGGTGTTTCATCAGGCACTGAAAACGTTGGAATGGATAACGCTGTTTTTGATATCGATTTCCCTAAAGTATTTAAACAAATGCAGAAGGAACAAGCAATGCCATAAATTACAATTGTATTGTGTATAACAGGGAAGTACATTATTATATTTTAGTGTTTCTCTATCTTTAAATGTATATTTTGCAACAAATTATACTGGCGTTTCTCTTTTAATGTGCTAATAATATTTAGTTAATTTTAATATATCTTACATATATTTTAGAAATATATATCTTGTAATAACTCTATTCAAAATAAATAAGTTTAAAATCAACTTTGAAAAATAAATAAATCAAGTTTTTTTTATTTCACAAAACGCTATTTGTAGTTATAATTTTTTTACATATATTTCGTACTTGAATTATTCATACTTTAAATATATTCTACGTCTATCTCACCCGTTTTCTTCTTTATGAAACTCTTGTATCTCAGTTTTTGAAGTTTCCGCAGAAAAATGTGCACTAGGTGTGGTGTCCATCATATTTTCCACAAAACATCCTTCTTCTTCATCATCTTCCTCATCCTCAGGTTCCGCTTCAGTCTCGAGTAAACGAATCTTTCTATTATTTTCACTTAAAATAGCAGCTACTTTCCGAGTACCACTGACGGCTAGTCGTCTCGCAGATATTCCTTGAAACGGTTTCGGGAATGTCGCACCGATGAATTTGGTTATCGATTCTATTACAGGAACATCCCAATGCACAAATGCATTATGCAATGGCAATTGTATGAGAAACGATGCATGAGTTTGTTTGCTGAATATAAGCAAGCTAAGATAATCTTGCGAGTAAAATTGCAGATCTACCACCATCATATCGTCAGATCCTCCTGAATGTTCTAGATATAAACAGAAAAGTTAATTATTTTTTTAATGTAATGGAAAATAAATTTTCAATATATAATTGTAATACACATATTTCGTGTATTTGAATTATTGAAAAATGTAATTGCAATATATGTGTTACCAACCCATCTTGTGATTCACATCTATTATAATCATCTTCGAATTAGAAAGTGCAGATTCTATGGACGAATACTCTATTTTAAAAAGCCTTAAAAATTTGGCGTTACAGTCATCGATCATAGCTAATAAAAGACTTCCATCGTTTGTTACAATTTGCGAAGACATTATTGCAGGTGTACATGATAATACAGGGCTAGAGATCATTACGAAGTGATCAACTAAGCTCTGATAGGCCTCAGCAAAAACATTTTCTACAGCAGCGACCAACTTTGCATGAGATTGTAGTAAAGATAAATTAAAATTCTGCTTTACTATGTGCTCATAATTGCGCAAGCAATCATTTGTATCAAGCATAGCAGCCCATTCGCTTCCTTCAGAAGTCAGGGGAGTCTGCAGATTTTCACGACGCAAATATTGACCCAATTTTTCTAAATTTACCCTGCCGTTCGCTCTTGGCTTGTCAAAATCACTCAGAAATTCTGCGATAAATGTTAATTCCTGCTGACTTACACGGCACACTTCTGATGGTGCTCTTTCATCTGTTAATTGCAGAATGGCTACGTATAACCACCTATAGATACAATAAGAAATTTAACTGATTAAATATAAACAACAGTAAGTTAATTCAATTTTTTTGATTCGTACCGGAAAAATGCTTTGTAATTGCGCATACTCTGGTCGATAACTTGTTCGATCTCATATGATTTTGCCAGAAAAGCTTCAGATTCATTAATGGCATTGGTTATGAGAGTTTCATCGCGTAATCCTAACGCTTCATATGTGCCACCTACTCTCACCATACCTCTCAACTCAGCTAATTGATAAACTAAGGCCATACCGACACTAGTTAAATTCTTTGAGACTAGTTTCTACGAAAATAATCTTTTTAACATTCAAAACTTGTATAGTAGATATAATAAAATTAAAGAAAGTAAAATATTTTTTGCAATACCTGTATATTACAATAACACATTTCAATACTTTGTCCAAATTTTTTCAATCCCTTCTCTGTGAGATCTCTAAGTAGAAAAGTTTCTAAATTCTTCGTGGGTATCCCGATCATCAATAGTTCTAAAAAGTCTGCAGACATAATACCAGGTGGATTTGCTTCTGCATACCGCGTGAGTTTTTCATCCATTTCTAAGAGTATCGTTTCCCAAGCTTCGCAAGTGGCCATTAAGGTACGTGAGAGATAATCTTTCAAACACTCTATGTTGGCTTGAGTTTGCGCAACCTGAGAATAAAATATTTAGATTCCATTTAACAAATTCTAAATGCTGTATCATGCATGACACTTTAGGAAACACAGCCTCTTGCTTTAAATTTTTATTATGAATACAATCGCAATATGTCATTCTCCTTACCTTGAGAAACGCAGTGCTTCTCTCAAATAATGGACAAGATACTCTAGTCGTCATAACATGCTTTTCATATTGATCATCTTTCCACATTAATAATTTATTAGATTCATATTGTGTCGTAATCCATATTGAGTTATTAGATCCACCTATAATTTGCAAGATTGGTCCATGGCCTACAGTTATAGTGCCACAATAAAACATGCCAAAAATATACATTAACACTGTGCCATCTTTTTGACCAATCTGCAAGAAATATATATAGTTATTAAGTCATATAATCACAAATGCAACATGCTTCGTAGAATCATTCCTTATGATACTTACAAAGAGCATATCTAGGACATGAGATAAAAATTCTTTCCGTTCAGGCTCTGCACTATAACTTCTGATTAAACTAGGAAGAGGTGGCAGATATTCACCGGTAGGTTTATTAGTTTTATCACTTGTTAGTAAACTTTCATGTTCGGTGTTGGACAGAGACAACCACTTAATGCAAACGGTTAATTCGTTTACAGGCAATTTAATTTGATGAATGATATTTTTAGTCTCGACGTCAACCAGACACACGAGCTTGGAAATCTCGTAGCACACTGCAAGCAGCTTTCCGTCTGGTCTCCATGCCAAATGAGCAGTGGTATCGGATTCGTCTTGAGGGCTCAACAGCCATACCCTCTGCCACGTGAGTCTGTGGAGGACTACTTCACCTGTAAGATTTCAAGATTATGGATTAGTTTTCTCTAAACTCTTCAACGTTCGTCTGTCAAAGTTGAATAAAGTAATTAATTTTGCTTTCTTATAAATAATTATAAACAGGAGAAAGATGAAAATATATTAATTTCAGTTCACGGTTTTCAGTGTTACTTTTTTGGGGGAAGGTATTTAACGTGCCATTAGTCTAGCCAGGGCTTTCTTGTGGCTATCAGACAGATATTTTCATAGTGTCAGTTTTCAGATCTAACCTTTGACATTGCTGACTGCTAAAAGATCCATTTTCGGTGACCACAACATCGTCACCACCTCCGCAGGAAGCTGACGCTCCTCCAATTGTCTCATGGTACCTGCCATATCTCGCATTTCTTTCTAAACACAACATTTAACAGAAAAAAATCTTCATCGAGAGATGATCTAATAAGAGATGTTTCAATCACACGCGTGCAAAATTTCTTTGAATCAAGACCTGCCTACATTCATAAAACTTTGAAACTTTGAAAATCCCCTTTGTATACATGTATCAGATCATATTGTGTTTATTAGAATGAAAACTCATAACGCGTGTGCAACATGTGCGAGCTTTCGAATTCCTCAATTTCTCATTAGCGTCTTTTTTTTCTCGCGTCCCGACTGTGTCGAATGTCCCGCAGTCGGTCTTCGCTAGCACCTTGTCGTCGGTAGTACCCGGTTTTGACGAGCGATGGCGCCACCGTGTAATTTTCGCGGGAGGCCTATTAACTTTACGCGCGTCAAGTTAGCAAGTTACGAAAGTAGCAACGTTTTGTAAATTCGGGTTCGCGGCGCCGGGCGGTTTTTCGCGCTCGCGCTTTATACTCTCGCTTCGTCCTATCTAATTATATTATAATGGATTGCGCGAATGTGCGCCGCGATCGCGGAATCTCGTCGTCGCGAGTGCGCGAGGGAGGAAGCGCGTCGGTTTTCGAGTTGCAAGCGAAAGAACGAGCCGGCGCGTAGCCGAGGTTACTTCTACTTGGGTGAGTCCATTTTAACATGGAGGACGGGCCTACCCAGGGTTGCGTTCAGAAACTTTACTCGGGTGCACGTCCTATCCTTCTGTTCTTATTCAATTCTCACAATCAGTAAATAACAAAGATAGAAAGATAGATATTTTACCCGGGTGAAGTTTTTGAACGTTTAGCCCAGATAGAACGAGAAGTCACAAAATGATATCAAATCACATATTTCAAAATGTCATTATTGTCATTCTATCGCTGTTTTAGCATTCGCTTGATGTCAGTATTATCGAAGAATTTTTTTTATAAGTATGCAGTGAATAACGCTCTCCCCTCCGATTTTCTTTAATCTTTGTAAATTTGTATACTTTCATGCATAGAATCTTTCCTGAGGAGGAAAATCGTCGGTCAAAAGTCTCTTTTTTTTATTTAATTTTTAAGTTTTTTTATATCAATAGGTAGAAACATGATATAAAAAGAAAATTTTCTGCTCTAATTAAAAATAGAAATGATTTTATAATATAATTTTAATTAATTTGACTAATTTTAATTAATGTAATTTTAATAAAGCAGAGAATAATTTATGATTTGAAATTTTTACTTTATCAATAGTTAAAAAACTTTAAAATTAAATAAAAAAAGGGGGATTTGAGTGACGATTTTCCTTCTCAAGAAAGATTCTACATGAAAATATAAAAATTATAAAGGAAAATCGGAGCGGAGAGCGTTATACTGCACATTTACCTTATTTTGATGTCAATATATGGTATCATTATAATTTTTGTTCTACCTGGGCAAAGAGCATTCTTTCTGTTTCTCTATGCTCCATGAGACGATAGAAAGATGGCAGCATTTAGCTGCTGGACAGGGCCTGACATAGAATTTGCTCCAAATCTTTTCGTCGATTATTCGCTTCAAAAATCTAAAATATAAAATGACCATTAAGTGGTAAAAGTTAAAACCCCGTTGAAATATATTGAAATTGTCGAAGAATATATTTTTTTGAAACACAGAAGCGTGAGAGATGTCTAATTGTTGCGAATCGAAACGAGGTACGTTTAGACGCGACGGCCGAATAGCGTCGGTATAAACTCCCGATAACTTTCTTATTAGCAGCCATTCGGTCCGCCGGTGCATGAAAGCGACGAAGCGCGGGCGACTACGGCGTGCTCTAATATGCAACGAGCGCAGGCACAGTGATAGGTGACAGGAATACGGGAAGGCGATAAGGAGCGCCGTTGTTTAGGTCTGTTAGCGGCTGCGTCGCGCGTTGTCGCCGTCTCCGGTGGAGAGATATCGCTTCGTATCAACAGACTATTCCATTGTGATTCGCGCGTGCACACGCGCGCGTATGTGTGTACACACGCGTCGCGTCTCGTGTGTGCCTTCGCATCTCCGCAGAGAATGCGCGCGCGTTCGCGCGAGGCGACCGCGTATCGCCTAGCCGATCGCCGTTGACGCCGAGTGCGTGTAAATTCAACGTGTAAATTCGAATCTCGATCTCGCCCTGTAAGCGGACGTCCGCTCGTGCCTGCGAATATTCGCCAATGCTACTTCTTCCGAGATAGCGCGAGTTGTCACTTAACTCGCGCAAAGAATGATTAGCCGAGGAAGCTAAAATGTAGCCGTCAGGCAATTAAGATGCTTCATTAAAATAGGGACAGCTTCAACTTGCTGCAACTTTCTTGAGAATATTACATGCGTCATGAAAATATTATTTCAACATTGGTTGATATTATATATTTTCAAAAATAATTTTTTATCTTTCTGCTGAGGATTCAAAATTTTTTCACGTTTATATATTTCAGGCGGCGAAAATGCGAAAATTCCTCTATCGTAATCTCGTGTAAAAAATAATCTCATATTCCGCTTTTTATAGCTTCTTTTTGACCACGTAATATTTGTAGCAGATGTAATTATCGTAGTATAACTCTTAGGGTTTTTAGGAAGATCACGTATTACAGATGCATTATCCGCATGTGTCATCAATTATCGCGCGATTGATTATCGGAGTTGATTAATTATGAACGGACAAAAACAAGAACGCGAGGGCCGCGCGCGACCTAATTTATTACGCGAATGATGGTAATGTTTTAAATGCGATGCTATTCATTTCGAAGGATTAAAACGGTCCGCAATGGCAGGCAGTCTTTAGAAACGTATAACACCGGTCCTCTCAATAACCCTGCGCGCGCGTATATAACGTCATACTGTGATATTTTGCCATGAACGAGCTTCGCTTAAACATGTATCGGATAATGTAACAATATCATTTGTACCATTAATACCGTTTGCTCCGGTTTGTGTAAATTTCATTATACTTGCATTTGCATTGTCGACCGCAATTATCTTTATAGCGATATAATGCGCGATATTATACGTCGTTAATTTATCGGTTGCCCTTATGGACTGGCTTTCGATAATACGAGAAATTCTAAATATCCAACCAATGAGAAAAGCATGTTAGTGCAATTTGGTGTCGATCGCGTGATTTTCTGAAATCGATTCGTTCGGACGTGCCGGATGGCTCTTTTATTTCCTAGCCAATAGACATCTCCGTATTTTCATTTCAATCGATCTGTTTTCATCTCAATTCTTCTTGCAAATTGATATTGAAAATAATAACTAAAATGACATTTTAGATATTAACATTTCTTTTACTACACCGTAATGTCGACAATAAATTTGATTATGATTTGATTATGATTGAGAAGACGGTATCCGTTTTTAAATATTGATTCCGAGCTTTTCAATAAAATTATAGATGAATTATTAAAATATATAAGATAAAAGAGGTGTAAGAAATAAAATAATAAAAAATGAATTTCATAGAATAATTCAGATGTGCAAAGAAATGACGCTTCAGATTAAATCGAGAATTATTTAGGAGAGAAAAATTCACCCAAAGCATTGATGTAAAAAAGAAAAAAATAAATGCATAAGTAAAGACTGAAGAGCTTTCGATGTATAAAAGCTAAAACCTATATACTTAAAGATTTCTTAGTGCGACAAAGAGATTTTATGATTAAATATAGATTTTCAGAGCGGTTACGAGTGTGTATTTATATATACGTATTTTTCCTAACGCAGAATGTGCTCGAATCTGAATTGAGGAGGCTACCCGAAAAGAAACGAACCCGAAGGAATGGAGAAAACGCGGATGGTACGAAGGAAAAAGTGGCGCAGAGGAAGCATGGCGAACGGCAGCGAGGATGAGAAGAGAGAATAGGGTGAGTAAGAAAGAGATGAGGAACGTTATTAACACTATGCATCATACAGCGGCTACGCAGTCCGGAAAATGGGTAGCGAGACTTTTTATTGCTCAAGAGATAGGTAAATCATAGCGAAATACCGGAAGTTGACGACTTTTCGCCGCATGCTTTACCCTGATTAAACTCCGTTATATTCGCGCGCGAACCGAGACATTTAGCTGTAAGGTTGTCTCAAGAGTTTCCACTTTTGTCTATGTTGCGTACTCCCGGCATAGCATCAACATCTGTAACCCCGCGACAAAAGAGAGAAAGGAGAAAAACTTTTGCGCGATCTTTTTATAAAGTAGAAAATTCATAAAGTAGAAAAGATGACTCTACGAAAATAGCGGGAAATAATTATTTTCTAAGATAATGCTAGAAAAACGTAATGTCTAAATAAAATAATATTTTTCTCTAATCAATCTGAATCTTGACAAGTTTATTGATAGTACAACACTCCACGAAAATAGTGGGAAATAATTATTTTTTAAGATAATGCTAGAAAAACGTAATGTCTAAATAAAATAATATTTTTCTCTAATCAATCTGAATCTTGACAAATTTATTGTTAGTACAACACTTCACAAAAATAGTGGGAAATAATTATTTTCTATGATAATGCTAAAAAAACGTAATATCTAAATAAAATAATATTTTTCTCTAATCAATCTGAATCTATTGTCACCATTTATATGTCACTGCTAAAACTATCCATCGTCTCGGATGGACTTTATACGGTGACGATGACAATGAGATGGGATATACGAGCTTCTTTTTGCTTGCGATATCGTTTACTGTGTACCGAAGGTGGATCCGTAAACATAAATCGGTAGCCGTAAAATCGATGGCGGGCAAGGTACATTTCTCGCGCTTTACCGCCGTAACGTGTTGCAACCCTGTGCTCGCCCCCATTTGTACGTCTACGAAATTTCATTTCCAATTCCAATGGACACCAATCTCCAAATTGAGCGCCGTTGCGCACGAGCAATCGTTTGCTCGACAGTTACAGACGGCCGTCTCTTACGAACTTTATGATTTGAATTCAGAGCGTAGTCGGTGTCGGGGCCGTTGCGTAAAAGATATGCGGCTACGCTTCAACTTGATTGCAGCGCTCCGTGAATAAGGATCATTTACGCACGGTGGAATCAGCGATACTTCAACAGAGATTGAGAATCACGTTTCTTGATAAAGTTGCATTGACAGAAAAGGTAGATCGAATTCACTCAAATGGACAGTTTTTCACGCGTACGAGACGCGAAATTTGGCATTAACTCTATATTAATGATTAGCGTTAAGAGTACAAATTGAATTAATCCTCTTGATATATTCGACTCTCAATTACATTACGCTTCCGATCGTTTCAATTTAATTCATTTCGCTTTTCAAGCCTGTTTGTTGACCATGCATATTTATCGCCCGGTCATTCGTTCGTATTTCCTCTTTGTTAGTTTCTTTACAGCACGGATACAAAATTCAAAAAGTATCGCGTAATGTATTACTTCATCAAGATTCCGCGCTTGGACAATACGATTATTGAAAATGTGGCACTTTATTTGAAATTTCTTGGCTCGACAGTTCCGAATATATCCTGCGAAAAGAAAGTCTCTCTTCTTACTGAATACGGAAGCACTTCTAACAACTCCGGGCTATCGTATATGAGCGCGCGTGCGATGTGCATAACTTGTAATAACAACCGGGGGTTTTTGCGCGTATTACACGATATGAAATAAATATAAAAATATCGAATTAAAAATTCACAGTTGAGCAAAATGCGCAAAAATATCTCGCATTAAGCGCATTTTCTTATCGTACCTTGAGCACATTAACATTAGCGAGCGATCCGATTTATGGCGAGATAACGGTTTGTTACATCGATAATGCCTTGAGTGTAATCGTCCTTCCATGATAGAGCATCGTTATGAGCCTCGAACAGTGATAAAATAAAAACTATTTTTTTCTCTAATATCTTATCTCGCGCATGATATTAACGAAATATGTGCTCGCTGGCGTACGAGGCGAAACGATTGCACCACTATGCGATATTAAACGCGACCACCGTATATAATACCTGGTAGTTGAGTTCGCGCCGTAAAGTAGAAAAAGAATCCGTTACCAAGAAACGCTAACTGAATCTCGCGCTGTAACGAAATGCATCGCATCAAGCTGCGGCTGTCTCGTATTACGCGGCATCTCTCCGCGGCAAAAATCTCAACGTCGGAGTCACGTAAAAAAAAGGGGGGGAAAATCTGATTTCATTTGGCGCGTGGATCATAGCGCTTCGCGTTTCTCGCCTTGCATCGCAGTCGCGCGGCTCGTCGATGAATTCTCATGCATTTGGCGTGCACATTTCGCGCAGCTATGTATGTCATTGCAGCCATTATTTCGGACAGTGAAACGGCTAAGTCCTTGGAACACCCGTTGGCTCAACTTCGGATGCGCTCCGCACCCGTCCCAACTTCGCTAATTGTGCTTTAGATGGTGTTCCGGCATTTATATCTTTGCTCGCGCAGTTCAAGTTATTCCGGAGCTCTAAACAGTACGAACATGCTTATCGTGCTTCGAGGACATTAGATTGGCACGGTGAATGCCTCTCGGTGAGGAGGGCAGCGCCTGTCATCTCCCGTTAGCTTCACAGCACATCGTCATTATCACTGTCACGTTAATGACGTTAAAGAATTTCAACGTTCTTAATTGCACGCACATTCTTATATTTACACTTTAATTTAATTTCAAGGTTTACGATCTGTTAATTTTAACGTTCAGCAGCATATGTCTATTGAAGTAAGATCGATGGTGCAGTCGAGTCATTAATATATTTAGGTTTTTCCTAAAGTTTTGACCCAACAAGTATCTCTTTTTGCGAAAAGTTGTAGCACAAATGAAAACCGGTAGAGATATTAGAACTCTCGTTGGACGTTGGTATGTTTCGCGAAACGTGGGAGAATTCGCTGACGCACGAAAGGCGCATTTCGTGAAAAATGTGCTGGGTTTCCGGCAAATAGAAGCGATTTGCGTGACGTTAGGATCGTCGAAATTTGTCGGCCACTACGCAATATATATGTGATACATTTATAATTTTCATTTGTATTAAAAACTTAGAAGGTTGTTGAATTCCATTATTGATAATGCTGCGAATGATTTTTTCTCGAATCGATTATTGTTACGAGAAATTGTCTTTTTATGAAATGTCTAGTTAAAAATCGCGTTTTTCTCTTTATTCGAGCTATTCATTACTTGTGACACAATTAAATTATTTTAATTTATTTTTAAATAAAAAATATAATGAATATTTTTAATAATAATGTGTCCTAGAATAAATATATATGTGTGTGTATGTGTGTACCGTAATTTTACTTGCTCGATGAGGAAACTGCGATATTTATGCTGCGGAGCAAACTCGCTTGGCCAGGTGGTGGCAAATCCTAAGACGTACACATATGCACGTACGTATGTATCTTGGCAAGATTCCTCTCAGACGACCGTCTAGGGAAACATGTTGTCAAATATTCCGGAGCACCCCTCGAGGCTCGTTCCTCTTCAGGAGCGACTTTGGATTCGTCTCTCGACCGCTCGTTTCCGTCCCTGAAGAACTTTCGCGACGACTACTGGGCCGATGGCAACTTGCATGATGACAACGACGCTGGTGACAGGTCTCTTGACCTATGTAGGAGGACGAACGATCTGGCTGACCGTCTAGTTATTCTGCTTGAAATTCATAGCCGCGGGCGTTTCGATTAATTGTCTTCTTAGATCAAGAATCTTTTTTTCTTTCAAAATGAGAGTGACAAAACAATAATGCAAGTTGAATATGTATATAAAATATTGCTAAATTCATATAATCGTAAAATATTTACGTATTTATACATTGTATGCCGATATACAGCATTTAGTTTTTTAATGTAATGATTAATTGATATGACATCTTAATATGGCACCAATATAAATATGTTGCTTTAATATAAGGAAAAAAACATCAAATTGCAATACTTTTGTTTAACATTTACATATCAAGTTTATAGTTATGTATTTAATATGCAGATATTAAAATATATCATGTTATATAATAAATATTAACATGTCAAAAATAAATTATATGTCAGATATTAAATATAAATATTAAACACATAATTTTTTAAATATTTTTATATTTAGATATTAAACTGAATGTGCTGTAGGAACGCTTGTAGTGTAGCATAAGATATGACGGGGTAATTTCTTTTCCGGATAAACTGCCATACGAAGCGAAAATCTTTCTAGCGGAAGATATTTCACGACGTGTAATTTTAACCGCGTCATTCCGATGCGCGTAATGCAGTTTATTATCACCAAGAGTCAATGCAGCGGTTTAACGTAGTTTTTCGAGTATACTTCTCTACCTATACGTCTACATACCGAGTCGGTCGTCATCTCGTCCTCGTGTTGTCCTCACGGAAACTCACGCGTTCCATTTACGTCGAGGTTTTGCGAAGAATCGCGACGTGTTACACGCTTGTGTGGCGCGTCGTGTCGGCTGCAATTTGCACGCCAAAACGGATTAGCCGGTAGAAACGCGAGGGCCGAATTTGGCGGGACGGGACGGGGACGGAGCACCCATCGGTTTTGCATTTAGTGATTGCGGCGACGCTGTTGTGGTCGTCCGTCAATCGCAATGGTGTAGGACGCGCGACATATCGAAGCTGACCGCAAAGACAGAAGCTGTAAGCGACGTTTCGAGCTGTTGTAACTCGATGCATCAAAGTCTATCGTTAAACGATGCGTGAAATTGTTTGAGTATTATAGATTGTATCGGAATCGCTTTTCAATAACTTTTCGACATGCTCGATATTTCGGGAGTATCCTACGGTACGACTTCGTACAATGTAGTGACGTTTTCCTCAAGTACAGAACAAATGTGTGTTGAATCGAAATGAAAAATCATATCCGTTAATTATCCCACTTTCATTTGAATGTGCGTTTTCACGATTCCATTGAAATAATTGCCTACGGCGAAGATGTTCCGCGTAATGGCTCGTCAATAGATAGGATTATCGGATTCGACGGCAGTTCGAAATCAGCTAGCTGGACGTAAAATCGATCGTGTATAGCTCAGGCGTATCGCAGATAGGTCGATGTTACCACGCGTATTCTAATATTGTAACGAGGCACTCAGCTACATTCGAGTACATTTAGTCCTAGTCTGAGATTATAATATACCTTACGGAAGAGTGTACTTCTTAAAAACGACACAGATTTATGCTCTCGGGAGTATTGCTCGCCAAGTTACTCCCCGGTGTCTTGAAATTGTACAAAAATCCAGAATATATATCGTAAATCGTATGCATTTTACGAGAACAGAGTGCAAGTGGAATCTACGATTCATTTCAAAAATATATGGAGATGTAAAAACGGTAACATGGGAATGCGTATTAACTTTTATTATTAATTTATTGTCGATTGAATCAATATGCTTTTTTGGAACAAAAATAATTGGCTCCATAAAATGTTCAATTTTGCCGTTTCACATGTATAATACCTTTATCGTTTGTTTCGCTGCGAGCGCACCGATATCGCGCTAATCTCTATTTTTTTTTTCCGTTTGCATGTAGTACCTAGTTTGTTACGTAGCTTATATTTTTTTATGAGAATGTAGGAAAACCATACGCGACGCAGGGCATGCGTTTAAAATGTCGTCGGAGTATTCGTCAGTGAATGCAATGGATGGAGTCGAAAGATTAGCATTTCTGTCTCTCTCTCTCTCTCTCTTCCTTCCTTCTTCTATGCGACCGCGTTCTGCATAATCCCAGTCCTTCGTTTTCCTTCAATTTTATCTCTACGTTTCGCTCGCCTCGTTCCACCTTCTCTCGTTTCACGCTCTCGCGGTCCCTTTTTTGCGTCTGTTATTGCATCAACCGTGGGATTAGTTATTCGCGAGTGCATCATGCGTCGTATGTATGGCCGCGCGTACGTATGCGATATTCCATTTTAAGTAAATTTTACCGTGCCGGGAAAAATTAAATATTTTCGATGAAAAAAATTAAATGTCTCGCGCGTCCCCATGCGTTAGTCGTTGTGGACCATTTTCCGCGCGCAAATTTAGATTTTTCGTGAAATCTCCCGGTATATATGCACGCGCCTGGCGCGTTTTACGGATTCGCCTATCTACTTCGAATATTTGCTACCTATATTTTGATGAGAAAAAACACATCACGTTAATGCGCTTAACGCCAAGAGTTACGGTTTCCTAGTCGCGCGCGAGCATACAGTTCCGTATCAATTATGCGAGAGCACGTCAAAACGACGGCAAAGTTATAACGAGGTGTACTGTTATAATTTTATTTAACGCGACGTTCGATCCCCTTTGATTCTCTGATAAGTATATTTCTTGTACTTTTTTCGCGTTATATACTTCTCAATTTTGTCATATTTTAACCAGTTCAAATTTAGAGTAGACCAGCCATTTCAGTAGAATAAACAGAGCGCTGACTGCAATTGATATGTTTATAGTGCGTCCCATCATCGAGCGGTTTACAAACTCGTGAGAATTGCCGGAACGCACGATAGTGCATTTCATTCCGTTATACACGTAAATCACCACAATAAAAATCAAATATTTCAACCGTCACGTCCATATCGTAACTCTCACGAAGTTGCTTGTCGCTATTCGAACCGCGAAAGAGAGAGATGGAGAACCTTAGCTATCTACGCGAACGCTCTGTATCGAAGCCGCGACACTTTGGTAATGGATTGCTATAACGTCTGTTATGCGTGCTTCTCTGAGTTGATACGGTATCATCAAGTATATAATACTTTGACATCATCGGGTTGGGAATTTCTAGTTGTACTTTATCTATAATATCTACTATATGAAGAAACGACAGAAAATTAAAAAAGTTTATCGTTTATCGAAACTTAAGCAAGTTTATCGAATTTGAAGGAATTAAATCATGATAATTAATTTGTGATTAAACCAGATCTAATTTATAATTTTTACAACTCTTGAATCAATTTTTTTCATGTTGTTAAAGCAGCAGAGATAAATATCACGTTTTATATTATTTAAAAATACGTGATATTATTTAACAAATACCTAACATTCTATACATTTTGCATTGTTTTGTAACACAGTTCATATAAAGCATCCATAAAATGTTAAATATACCGAATCAGTAATAGTAAAAATTTTCTCGATTTATATTCAATTAATCGATTTCATTTGCGCTCTTTTGGGGAGAACAATAGAAGAAATAACCATGTGTTATCTCTTCCGTTGTTCCCGTTTTTTTTATTGTCCCAGGGATTAGTGACATCGAACGCACGTATGTGCATATTCGCGCAATTACGTTTGAGTTTACATGTAAAAGAAGGCTTACAAGAAAAATATAGGAATGGATCGTAGAGGACGAGGGTGATTGTAGAAGAGAGAGAGAGAAAAAAAAGAAAGAAAAGGAAAGAGAGAGGTGAAACGGACGAATGGTGAATATTTCAGTCGGCAGGCATACTCGCGTCGAAACGAACTCTGGCTTTAGTCAGAGTATAGGTCAGGGTTCAGCTTAACCCAGCTTCAACACGAAACTCTAACCGCGTAAAATATACAGCATCAGAAACATCCCACCTCTCGGGGGAGAGGGGAGGCATTGCCATCCTCTTTGCCGTAGTCTTCAATATCCCGGTTAAAAACTCGCCAAGTATTTAGATTTCCGTTAGGAAGTCGTTCCTTCCGATTTAAACGGCCGTGATTAATGCTTAAGCATATTTAGACATGGTTTTCTCCGTTGACTCCAAGTTAACATCTAATGTTTAAAATTTCGATATAATTGACAGACTTCCGACCTTTCCACAAGTTTTAATCCCTGCATTTTCTTGAGGGAATTCTAGATAGCAATTTTAAAAGTTTCATCGAAAAAAATTGCAATCCAAATCGATTTTGATTAAAATAGAAAAATTATTACCAATTTCTGTATTCGAGAGACATTAATTTAATATTCGGATTATCACTGTTTTGCAGTTAATCGTTAGAACTCTTTTTCAAGAAATTTATCAATTATTAAGATTTTAAGGGTAGGATGCTAACTTTTTAAAAGTTGTCCCGCTGTATTTTCAAGAATTTATTTTCTCCTCTCAGGAAAAAATATCTAGGCTATAAAAGAATAAATTGGAGCGGAATAATGCAAGCTATTGGGTAAAGCAAAATAATCTAAATGATTTTCCGATGATAAAATTAACTTATTTAAGTATGATCGTCTGAAAATTGTACATTATAATGAAACATTTCGATATGCGAAGACAGAAAGGCAGCCAATTCTAGTCTAATGTACGTTGCGCGTATTTGCGGTATAAAATTTTAATAAAATCTTTAATGGTTTTGCCATCGATTTGAAAAAAAAATGTAACATTTCAGCATGTATACGAGTATTGATCAGTTATATATTATAATACGCGCCATTACCACGGCATTCGAATCACAACGGCTAATAAGAAGCGTTCACATTGAAATTTAAATCATCTACCGTCGATTTTTTATTTCGCTCATGGGGTAGCATCATTCGATTTACGTTTAGATTACGTACAGAACTGAATACACTTGCAGAAAGTAGAAGAGGGAGGGATGGAGCTGATGAAAAAAATTGTTCTTCTTTGTGTGTGTGATCGTTGTAAGCTTTTGAATCACAAATTGATATATGAACGATGAAGAGGCTAGAAGATAAAACTATCACGCGAGCGTGTCGGTTCCACTTTGCTTTTATAATTACGAGGAAACGTTTGACACTTTCTCTCTCTTTCTCTCTCTTGCCTCTTTCTCCCGCGCTTTGGCGAACGGTCATCCATTTTACGCTGGCATCCGCATCGGTCGATTTTGTGGCTTTAACGAGAGTCCCTGCTATAGATAGCAATTAGTGAGAGTCACTGAAATGTCGTGTCAATATCGACGATATCTCCGATCCATATTATGAGTCGATCCGATTAATATGTATATAGATAGAGAGTCCGTTATGCTTATTAACGTTTAATCCCCCTATAAATGTTTCGCTAGTAATATTCGATTCGATATTACTGTTTCATGAATATATCAGTTATGTGTCATAAAATTCTGGTTTCACTAAATTTTTGAACATACAGACAAATCGCGATTTTTGCGTCACTTTATTCTGTTGAATTTGCCACGAAGATTTACTGTATATTGTAGACAATGAAATTAAAATATCAACCGACAGAATAATGAATACATAATAAACATTTTATAAAGTTTAAGCACGTAGGAACAGCGAGATGTAATAATAATTTTAAATGTAATATCCACCGTAACATATCGTTTGCAATAAGTATTACAAGACACGTATTCAATCGAGCACTGTAAAGTTTTCCTATTTTTGTGGTGTCAAGAATTTGATTCGTCGAGAGAACAATTTCGCATACAAGGATCGTGAAACATACGAATGATGTGCAATCCGTAGATGTACGTGAAAATTTCCCTTGGCGAGACTTTCGGACCGCTTTTGTATTATCTCACCAAATACAACGGAAATGTATTACATTTTCGCACCTGTATCCTTACGAAATTTCCGACGTCATTTTTTGCCTGCCATATTTTTTCATCGTATTTTCTGTAATACTTTTTTACATCGTCTGTTAATTTATCCTCGCGTCCCGTTCGTTGAAGGAGCGTGAAATCACTCGACCTGTTATACGACGCCGTTATACGAGAAGCTCTTCGTTGGCTCGAGAAAAGTAAATGAATGGCGTGGCACGTCTACATCACGAGTAAAAAAAAGATGTTTAGGGAAAAAGAAGATTTCTTATGGCCTTAGAATCTAAATTTTTAAAGCAAAAGTTTATATGAAATATCTACATGATAGAAATTGAAAAACTAAAAAGCTATGCAAATTTCGCTCAACTTTTTTAGAAAAAAAAAAAATTATTCTATCTCATAAAAGAATAAAAAATTAAGTATTGAATTGAATATTATAGTAATATAAAATATAAAATTATTCCTTAACAATATTATCACAAAACGGATTTTCTCTTTTAAAACAGTGTTAGATAAGTAGATATTTTATTTTACTCTTTATTGATTATTAAATAAATTTCTTTAATTAGATTTTACCAAGATTTAAAAATAAATGAACAGAAAGAAGAGACACGTTATTAGCGTGCAGTGTACTGCATCAGGATGTTACGCACGCTATTTCTTGAAACTGTTGAGACCCAAACGCGCGTTCCCACGCTAAAATTAAAGGTATATTTTTAAATGGCCGCACGCAACCGACCGGTATTTAATGCGCGACATCGGGAGGACGGGTTGCGGTTTATGAACAAAAACCAAATCACCACCAAGTGTTAAAGTGCACCCCACAGTTTAATTAGTACTTCCGAATGGCGGAGAAGTTTTCTTCTGTGTAATTCACGTCGGCAAGCACGGTCGTTTGATGTTAACTGGCTCGCGGAAATCAGTCGGGTTCCTTTTTTACGGAAGTATATTTTCTAAGTAATTGCGTGTCTGCAGTTGCACGTATGTGCACGCAAGTGTGTGTACGTGGATTAAATTCTGTGCTTTATGTTTCCCTTTCCTAGTCTTTACGCGAACAATTCTATATAATATATGTGATTAAATCCGAATAAAGACCCGTATACAAGCTACAGATTAATTTTATGCGGAAACGTATACAATATGTACACGCTAATGGCATTTTAATAACATAATTCCGTAACATAACGTATGTTACGGAAATAACGCAGAAAAATATTAAATATACATTTGCGTGTTTTCCTGCAAATTTCGAAGTATTATATATGTTGCGCGTACATTCGAACTCTGCGGAAAGTACGCTCAATCAGTAACCGTAGGGAAATATATATGCTTTATTAAGTAGTAATTCTCTCTGTTTGCATTGAAATGAAATTCTGTATATCTTTCTATTTATGTATGATAATTAATGGATATGTTAATAAATTTCATTCTGTTTAGTATAACAGGTTAAAAGATACATATTCTTTCCAAAGTTAATTTTGGCGACAATTTCACCAAATATATTAGCGTATTTTTAAAAAGTAATATAAATATTTAAAAGAAATTCAATGATACATTTTTGGCAAAAATATATTTTGTTACGTCAATGTTAGAACGAAACGAGAACAATTTGCAACTTTCATAAAGAAAAGAATATTCCGATTTTCAATGACTGCTTATTTTCTTTCAGCAGGTCTTCCACAATTTTTAAAAAATATTCTCGAAATTAAGAGACAAAATTTTGCAATTAATTCTTTTTAGATAGGATAATTTAATCGTAAACGTATTACTTTTATTTTGAAAATAATTTTTTAAATCTTTTTATAAAAAAGTATCTATGTCTGGTAAAAAAAGGGTCTTTAAAATATTTTTTGATATGTGGCTGAAATATAGCTGGAACACAATGCGTGTTACATCTGATATCTATAGACATATCTTTATACAATTATCTCGGTACTCACGCAATCCCTTTATCCGCGTCGGCTGCAGCTACACAGAGAATATTTTTATTCCTTCTCGATGACGCCGTTCTTTTTTTTTTTTTTTTACAATTTCGAGTATCACATAAATCATGCATTTAGCGTCGAGTGATCTCTAAAAGAAGATACGTAGGAATTCGTTCACTCGTGTTTCTACCATCCGTCCGCCCGTCTGCCCCAGAAACGTAGTGGAAAGGTAGTAGCTTCGATCTTACCCTTTGAAGATCGGCTATTTTCATAATAACGAAATATATCTTTCCCTCAAGACGACGTCCCATTCTCACGCGATACGGTCCGTTTCGAAAGTGGGTCGCCCGGGGCGAACGACTCGCGGGTAAAAAGACGAAATGGAGAAAAGCAGGAAGAAGAAGACGCGCAAACACGTACGTACCGCGAGAGCCTTCGCGAAAAGCAGACATGCATTAAAGTGCAGACAGAATCTAAGCGCACGCGTTGCACGCGTTGCGATGCCGTTTTGTCGTCAATGATAAATCTCGCGTCGCCACGATTAATGGGTCGTTGATCATTTCACTTGTTGTAAGCAATATTCAGTGTTGCGAGCTTCAATTGTCTGCACCGATAAGAATTTCATTTTATTTATTATTGAATAATTACGGGTATCACACCTAATTCTTATACACTGAAAAAAAATTCTAGGCAAACTTATAAGATGCATTTAGTAATGCCATTTTTGAAATGTTTAGTATTAGTAAATATAATAATAATAACAAATTACAATTGTATCCATTACAATTTGATTACAATTATGAACATTTCATTTTTATAGCATTATTTTGTTATAATGACCTATGTGTTTAGTTGAAACTATTTCACCAAGATTGTTGGTAACTTTTATCAAGACTGGATTATTATAATCTTTTTTTTCAGTGTATAACAAATTTAGTTGTTTGATAAGGCCGACTCAATTTAAACAATTTGCGATAAGAGTTTTTAAATATTTTACAAAATATAAAGTTTGTACAATTTATACCAATACTTACCTTTTTACCATGATTCCATATCTTTTATAGAGAATAGTAAAGATTCGTCTTCATTTCTGTGTCGCTTTCAACGTCGTACTTCGTTGCAATTAAATGTTCAAGCACACAAAGTGGCACTACTTATAATCCGAATTAAGAATTAGGAAGGAGGGCTTTTTGTCGTCGCCAAAAATTTGTCATTTGATACCGCTTATCTCGCAGCCGTTTAAGTAAGATTAATAGCCCGTTATTAAACCTTTCCTGCTCGCAGCCACGAGATCTTGAGACGTGATTTTCGCGAATGCTGTGCGTCATTAACGGCATTCGAGTACACATCACGTTTCCTTTTATGACGGCGGCATAACCACGTCTTATATTCCGACGGGGATTTTCGTAATGCGAGAAATAGGACTCCCGAGACCTGTAACCGTTTCGCAGTATAAATAAAATTTTTATCGATTGTTTGTGTGACACACATTCGGCTTTTTCCACACGTTTAAAGTGCCGGTTTACTCGCGGATCGTGAATATATGAATCTCGCTCGACGTAGGCCGAAAAACTCCCCTTCGCCTGTGTATAAATCTCTCCGGGCCTTTTAGACAACCGAGTTTAGACAACCGTTATTTGAACGCGGTGCGTTATTGATTCTCCCAATGTGTGTGCCTGAATTTAACTCTGGCAAATCCAACCTGAGCTGCAGTTGGGCACAGGGAGATGTTAACCCCTATACTATCACAAGATAATTTTCTAACCCTTTCATCATAAATTTTAATCCTAACAAATCATTTCCATTACTGCCTCATATTATACCTTGAGATCTAATTATATAAGATATTACTAACGATAATTTATTCAGGATTGAAATAAAGAAAAGTAGAAAGGAAACTGATTTGATGCAGAGTTTGTTACTTTACTGCGCAATAATTAGTGTGAATGTGAATATCGAGAAACTGGTTCGAAAGGATAGCTATATAGGATTCTAAAAAAACTTTCTTCTTGAATCAGATGTATAATTTAAATGTAGATCTCTTTTTCCAGTAATGATATGGATCTCATTAAAATATACTACTAATTCTTTACCTATATACAAAGCGGCAAATAAAATGTTGATAATTTGATTTAAAGAGAATTTGCGAAAATGTATTTTTCTCAAACGAAGAAACTTTTTATGCATACAATGGATGTGTACGAATTCATAAATTATTTGGCAACAAACGTACATTAAACTTGTAAATGAAACATGAAATGTGTATATGTATGCACAGTTGTAAACTTATTAACAGATCATGTGATATTACCTTTCGATTACAATGTTACAAGATTTTTTGAACATGTTTCATGGTATTTACGATGCGTGTGTTCGAACATAGCGTAATCAAGATACGCGATATCATTCATTATCGTTCTATTACAGGAACCATTGGCAAAGCCGTAGCGCCATATTATACCTCATTATGTAGACAATATCTCGTGATATTTTCACGCGAGAATGGCGACGACTTTTGGACGCGTGCGGTTACTGTGAAAAAAGAGCTTTTTAGAAAACTAATTCAAATACTTTCGTTCGGCTTCGGTTTAATTAGAAACGTGAGCCGAAACTTCGTGATGGAACTTTTGAAAATTAATTATACGTTCCCCACACACTCCGCCAAGCGATTAAAAGCCCATTCGAAACGCTCGTGCTGTGAAGTTCAATAAAAATAGTTTGCCCAACGTGCAACGTCTACTTGTATCGACTGTTCCGATCGTGCAAAAAAGAAGATGCACCGTTTTATCTGCCGTTTAATTTGTTCTAGTCACATATATCGCTCTTTTGTCGCGGGTTACGATCCGAGAAATGTAGATAATGCAATGGAACGGTTCTATCTTTTCTATCTTCACTATTTAATTATTTAGTTCAATCATTGAATGATGCGATAAATTTGTTCCAATTATTCCATCATTTGTCCATCGAAAGACTATTTAAAATTGCATTTAACTTAATTATACATATATAACCATTTACTTATCTGTCAGTCACTCTACGGTTAAAAATAATTCCATTCATATTTTAGTAATGACTATATACGAAATTTATATTACATTACATGGCATTTTATATAAGTTCTCGCTTAAATTTATTATTGTTAATGAAATATTTATTTTTCTCAGTTGCAATATTCGATATATGCATTCTTTTAACAACAACGAATTTTCTCAATCATAGAATTTTATATATCTCTTAAATTCTAATAATCTTGAACATATTTAATAAAAATTAATTAAAATTAAATAAAAATAAGACGCAAAGATTAAGAACGATCATCGAATTCTTTTCAATTTTCTCGCATTATCAAGGAAGAAAGAGTTTTCAATACTTTGACAAAGAGAAAACGCGAAAGTCAGTAATAAAAATCGATATTGAAACTACTTGATTGAATTACATCTATACATATGTCTATAATGTATAGGCATAATGCTTATAATTAGAGATAAAATGTTGCTTTCGGGTAGCTATTTTACTTGTTGACGAAGATATCATTAAAATTAACTGCGAAACGAGAATCAAACAACCACATTTAACACTAAATGCGCGGTGAGAACATGCGCCCATACACTTGCCGGGAATCTCCGGAGAATCGTAACAATTTCTATTCGGCAAATCTAATTCGTCACGTCGCGAACTGCGGAAATATATTCGTTACGTGGGCTCCCGCATTATACAAGCGCTGGTTTGGGAGTCATTCGAGGTTGGCCACGGTAAATTGCGACCGGTAATGTCAGTTCTTAATAACGGCTCGCCAGCTGGTAATATCGATCCGTAAGCGGCCGTGGCGAATGCGCGCGATCGTATTTTTCAAGCCTAAACCGCGCGCGCCGATCGAGTACATCTATTTGTAGCCACTATACTACAGTATCGGCTCGTACTTTAATTATACTGATGTGCATTCTCCTTGAGCAATAATGGCACTACGACACGCGCAAAAACCCGCGTTAAAAAATCGCGACCGTTCCTCTCCGCGCGGAGCCCTTTTTTTAAATTATTATTTAATTGACAAACGTATGAATCGGCGCCAGATTTTACGGCACTTGTGCCCAGAATCAAATTTTTAATTTGTAACATAATTTATTAAAGATTTACGAAAGACGTGAATTCTACGAAGAGCCACAACGTGTTTTCCCAGAATTAGCCGAGTGCATAGTCCACGTCGATAATTCACCGAAATGCGCATTGCATTTGCCCGGTAAATATACCGGCGCTATACCTCGAGGTCCGCCCTTCGATTTCCATTCGTCGTCCCGCGGCGCAACAGCAGCAGTTGCTAAACGAGAGAGAGAGAGAGAGAGAGCGAGAGAGAGAGGGGGCGGAGGGGGGGAGCGGACTTCCGTATTAACATAAACGTATTACGAGGCAGCGACGACAAGTTAGAAAGCAAGAGCGCTCTAACGAGTGAAAAATCGACCGATATAGATCGCCACCGTGACGTGTATAGCCTCGGCTCTTCGTGGGTTAGGTCGTAACGAGTCCGGGGAAGAGGACTCTTTTCTTTTGCCTCCGTTGAGAAAAAGGCAGGCGCGATCTAATTACGGTGAGGGTAGCAAGCGAGTCGCGGGAATTCCCGGGGAAAACTCCGGACCTTTCTTCAGCAGCTCAGTAGGCGAGAGACCGTTGTTGCTGGTGCGATAGTCCGCGCTGGGGATGGCTCGATGCACTCTCTCTCGAGGTTGGTTGGATGGCAGCTCGCTCGCTCGGCTGCCTCGACTTGGCTGGCACTGGTTACGATCGATGTCGCTAAAATTCAGCCGATACCGACGACATAATGAGGATGAATCGGCCAATGGTGCTCTAGGCTCGAAGATCGATTCTATATCGAAGGATTGAAGAGGGATGTATGTACGTACGATATGTACAAATGAACGTATGTGCTAGCCGAGAGATAAACCACCGGGTAGTCGGGAATTATGGCTCTTCACCTCGCTTTGTTTCTTTTTTTGCGTGCCAAAAAAGGCCGCCAATGTAAAAAGATGGCGAAAGATTGGTAAAAGCATAATAAACTTGGAATAATCCGCCTGATGATTAAAAATGCGATGATTAAATATTTGCGATATTTGCATTAATTGTTTAATCGGATTATGAAAATTAAATGTCATTTACAATATTATTTGAGTGTATCGCACGTTTTTCTCTGATAAGCGCGCGCAAAAGTTTACGCAGTGGATATTTCTTCGTTCGCTCGTCACAGTTTCTATTCCGATGACAAGTCGTGTGCAAAACACATGCTCTGGGATGTATCTGCGATTATATACGAATGAATGCATCTAAATCCGCCCGATGCGAGAGTGACTATAGATCGGCGCGTCGATGTACATATTTTTCTCTTTCCCTTTGCACTCGATACGCGTGCAGATGGGGCAGCGTGCCAGAGCGAGGGACCGAAGCGAAAGAGATGGGGGAGGAGAGAGAGAGAGAGAGAGAGAGCGAGAGAGAGTGGAAATGAGATAGAAGTTGGTAGCGAAGGAGAGGTCAGGTCGCTGGAGAGAAAGGGAGAGAAAGATGGAGCGAGAGAGGGTTAGATGAGAGGGAGTGGAGAAAGGGAGATCAGGAAAAGGGACGAAGAGCTGCCGGCAGAAGGGGTGGAAGAGGTGACGGCGGTGGAGAGAGGGGCAGATTTGACCCTGCTTGTGCACCTGGATAGGAGGCTGTAATCAATACCACAGAAAGCGCGCGCTGCGCCAGGCTCACCCCTTATTCGTCCGCCTACCGATACCTGAATAAACGGCAGCACACGCAGAATGCCCCCGTCTACTTGCGATTTTGTTTTCGATGGATGGCAAATATATGCTGTCTGCGGCGTACAATGAACTCCGTTTTTGACCTACGTTGTGTGACATGTCATCTGACGTTATTGACTTTATACTTTTCTTTCTTATGTAGGACAACGACAGGTCGATGGATACAAAGCTGCATTTTATTTTCTCCTATTGTTATATTGTACATTTTTAATTGTTTGGTTTTAATATTTTTAACTGATAATTTTTAATCGATATGAAGAATTGATGAAGAAGTGAATTTAAATAGAAAGTTTTTGTGTAGCAGCTAAAAAAAGTTTTGAGATTAAAAATTCTTATCAATTTTACGTATATTCAGGAAAAAATTTGTGAAAAATATTAAATAAGTTCTAATTTATCAGTAATGAATTTAATATAGTAATTAGTATAGTATTCTCTTAAATTCTTATAAAATTATTTCGTTAATTGACACTGTCTCGTTTATCTTGTAAGACAATTTCTATATTTACCTGTTTGTTAAATCCACTTGTTTGTTTGCTTGCTTTCATTATATATTCTTCGCTGAAACAGATTGCGTAATTTTCTTGATGAATCTGTAATCCATGATTATGCGCCATAATTATTCCACGTTATAAGATTCATTCATTAACTTGAAACCGATTTTTTTCTTAAAGAAATTCTGATTGCACAGCATCTTCTTTCTCAATTTTTCAGTATCCGACATTAAATAACCCAGTAACTAACTGTAAATTAAAATGTAGTTTAATTAAAATCTATTTAGAATAAATCGAAGACGGTTTTGTTATCCACTGACAGATCTGAAATCTAAATCGCGAAATGTTCTTCAGTTTTACTCGCCTGTCAGGTCAGGCCGTACGGTGATCGGTATTTTAATATTTTTGTTAAAAGATAAAACGCGTATATCGATTAAATGCTCCTTCTCCCACCTTCCCCGCGGAATTTAACATCGCGGATTTTATGCAAGTCGTGATACAAGCAAGCTCATAAAATTAAGAGTTTTCGAGCGGGGCGTTGGTCGCGACATTTGTATATGCCGCACACGCGCCACATTCCTGCAAGTTTGTCGCAATGCATCTTCATTGCTACTTTTCATAGCGAGATGCTGTCTGAATGTGGAATCGCGGTTGTCTCGAAGAGACGTATTTCGGTGTCGCGACATCTGGAGAAGTACGATCATTTATTTTAATAGCTTTCCTCTCTGCAGTCAAATCCGGGATACGAAATTTTAACACGAAACATTTTTCCGTTCTTCCTCACAAGAAATGTATTTTTACGTAGGATGTTAAAAATCTAGACTTTGATGTCGCATTATCTCTATGTGTGAGTACCGTCGGATTAAAAGGAATCTTTACGTGAAGGTATTCAAAGAGATTAGCAGCTCGCTCAAAATAACGAGGATAAAAATATTTTGGCGCAAGATTCCAAAAATACCACTTGAGATTGTGAATACGTAAAGTGGAATGCCTCAGCCCGAATCTTCTACGTCACTTTTAAGCGACGAAGTTTTCGCGACGTAGCACTGGTAGCGCGTTCTAACACGAACACGCTATCGCACGCTATTACACACACATGTGACTACAACAAATTAGCGGTCCTGAAATAAATTGAAAGGTTTAGCGAGAGACTCGACGGAAAGCAAAGCAGACTAGGTAATCGTCTGAGATCGGCTTAGACTAAACCGCAGGCGGTCTAATTGCGAGCGAGCTTTTGCCTTCGGTAATCGTGCGATGGGGATGTCATATTACACGTGTAGAGATAATGCATCGTCCATGCAAATTCGTGTCTTGCGTGCCTAACGTTTATCCTTCATCGGCGTCACTCTCCCTCACGCGCGCGCGAGATCCTCAAGTGTATGCCGACGATGGTTAGCGGTGGTCAGGACCTCACATCATTGATTTTAATTATACTATTATTATCGACGCTTTATTATTTCTTGAGAACTGATTTCTGAGAACCGAGTATTTATTGTGTCTGTCATTTTTTTTCAGAGATTGAGTAATCTATATTATATAATCATCATTACGATGTTATTTACGACTCAACGCTCAATTGTTTACAAAAAATAATCCTAAACTCTTAACGTTTTACTGTACACGTATACGCTTTGAAATTAAATTGATCAACATTAATTAGAAATAGAAAATCGAATCTGGAATCTTCTACATCTGTAATACATGGAATCTTATATTTTTTTTTATTCTTTGCATAATTTCTCATTTATGTATTTTAGTTAAATATTGATGACGTTGACATAAATTGCAAAAGAAAATAGCAAATCTTTCGTTGATATAAAGTTAATCTTTTTTCTCATTTCCGGTAGAAAGCTAATTTTCTACTGTAGAAATTATCGATTATAGTTTTAATATCACCGTGCCGTTGTGTGACATGAGATTATGTCTGACATGCATTAAGCTGACACAAAAGTGATTTGTAGAGTACTTACATTGTGCAGGGGCGAGATGAATTTGTTGCGTCGTTGCAACAGCAGAGAGAGATTTACTGTCGATAATTTATTTCTGATTATAGATACAATATACATCGTAGGCTAGACGAAACACTTATTAGGTATATTAGCCTATCTATAAATGGTACGATGTGAACGCAACACAACGAGTTAGGAAATGTAAAACGGATAGAAACTTATTACACCGTCACGTACAACGCGACATGTTCGAGGAAACATAAGTTCGATCGATGAATGCGAGGATGATGATCTCTTTTATAGTTTTCTCGTATCCCGCGGTAATAGAGGAATTTACGCCCGTGCGCTCGAGCGAATACGTTCTGCGTGTTGTCTGTCTGTTGTCTGTGTATGCGTGTGTGAGTATATGCGTATGTACGTACGCGTGGGTGTAAACGGCACCGTTTTCTTCTTCTTTTTTTTTTCATTGAACATCATTGTCGCGACACATTTTATCACTCTTGTCTTATTTAATTTAATTAGCTACTCTCGCACGAGCGGAGAGTGTGATCAAAGTAATTCGATAATATTTACACGGCCACTTATTAGTAACGTCCAACACGGAACTGGCAGTGTTCCGATATGCGGTGCTCGATCCGATCTGTGCTTGATCTGTGTTTCGGAATTTGGTTGGAAATATAAAATTACTGATCCATAATTCTTGGTTTCAGTATTCGAATTTACTCTTTATCCTCTTTCTGTATTTGATATGAGTAGAAATTGGATTATTATAAATTATCTTTTAAAATTTATAATTAAATTATTTCTCGTTATATTAAAAGCTATTCATTTAACATTAAAATATTCTTGTATGAAATTATGCGCCATTGTATTAATTATTAAATATTGATTTAGTTTTATAAGCAAAACAAATATCTTTTAAAACATCATAAAAGCTATGCTGCAAAATCCTCATAGACTTAATTCTTTTAAATCAAAATAAAATAAAATTTAAATATAGCAAATATTAAAATTTCAGTGATTAATTATTAACAAGGCAGATTTTACATATAATGAAATTCAAATCAGTTTCCAATATCTGTTTTCGGAAAGCATTTTACGCCCATTATTTCGTGCGTGGCGACCGTCAGAATTTTTATTGAAACTGTACGTCATTATCGCGTGCACTTTATCGGAGCCGTTCATCGTTCGAGAGTCAATTACTAATTTCATATGCATTTGCGATCTGATCGCTCTTCACAATTAACGGATACGAATGGAACTCCGCGATCTCATCTAAAATTCAAATCCGCGTAACCAACTATCCGTCGAGAGATAGTCCTTTTTCTCCTTCTCCCGCCGTTACCTGCTGCCGTTGCATCAGATTAGATCGCAAATCGAATCGCACCGCATTTCTTCGCGCTACTGATCGCGCGACGACGCCCATAACAGCCGATGGCTCGACGCGTTCTCCCGATATTACCCCTCTCGCACTGGAGGTTCGCCGAGGGATGGAGAAGTTTGACCTTGACGAGAATTTCCGCATGGTTGGGCTCGCGAATGGAAGGCGAAGTTTTTTTCGAAACTTCCACGAGCAGTTCCATTCGAGCGCCTTCTCATATTCGCGCGTGTTCGCTTTGATTCAACCTCACTATCTTTATTTCCCTTCGTCCCTTTTTTTTTTTACTACGGGCTTCTGCGATTCGCACAGAGCGGCAGCCCCTTTTCTTTTTTTTTACAACATGTAATGCATTCCAGATGTATTCTCCGTCTCTTTCTCTTTTTTGTCCTTTATCTCCGAGAGTTGATTTACGAAAGAGAGAGCCTTAAAGTTTCTCCGCTTTTTCTCACCCTCTTTCCGATCGGTTTCCCCCAATGCGAGATAAATCGCACTTTCGTGCGTCACGTTTTTCCGCTTACTTACATATTCACAGCTATAATTTCGATCCTGTCTCCTTTCCGCGAGAGAGATCGAATAAGTCCAGACGAAGCTTCTCTCGGTCAGACCGGATTGATCACGCTTGGACGCCGGCATCCTGGCCGGAAGATCTTGTCTTGGATATTGACATATTTACAATATGCGGAGTTTTGTGAATTATTCTAGTTTCGCATGTGTGTGATTGTTGATATTTTCAACGATAGCGTATCAGAATATTGTGTCGCGTGAACATATGACGCGCATTATTTAGGAAGGAATCAGTCGACAGTGCTTTTATTGTTAATTAATCCGATAGAGATTGTCGGTTGGTTCCTTTCTCTGTCAGAAGATCCACATAATTCTTTCACCTAGATTTATCTGAAGAGCCCAAGTCAAATATCAATTAAATGCTAAAGATGATTCTCTGAATTACAATGGAAAGCACAACAAATTTCATTATTTCAGATATATCGTTTAGCAATTTAATATCTCGAATAGTCTAAAATTTATATAATGATTTGATATATCTCTTAAACGACAAATTTGAAATAAATTTTTGCTGTAATTCAGGATGTTATATCAAGATATTATTTAGTGTTTAGTTGATATCCGACTTTTGTGCTCTTCGATCGCATATGTCTCGAAATCACGTTTACATAAATACTAACAAAAGTTCTCCAATTCAATATCGGGACTTTGACGATTGTATCAGAAGTGGTCACTTGAAGCAGGCGAATCCTCGAGTATTGCAGAGGCGTCGTTCACACAATCGGGAATTTTTCGACACGATTTGATATTTCGCGCAGTTTGTCCGCGTGCCATTTCCGCATGGGCAGATGCGCATAAAGATATAGAAAAAGTACGAAAGAGAAAAGAGAGAGAGAGAGAGAGAGAGAGAGAGAGAGAGAGAAATAGAGGAAAAAAAGGAGCGAAAGCGAGCGTTGTAATTATCACGCGACAACACCGTTGTAGATCATTAAAAAACAACTCACTCCCATTCACGTCTGGCCTGCTAAAGGTTAATGAGAGCGTTCGCGGGTATGCAGCGGCAAATCGAATATCGGAAAAGTGATCACGTTCTCGGTTCAGCTCATACATACGTACGTACATTCGCGCACACATGGGAACATGGAATATTTTAAGATTACGTTAAAGCTATCCGATCTGGCATGCAGCCATCTTCGGTGGCCACGTCATGCGGCGATTTCGTGTGAGATTTACGAATGTAATTAGCACAGACATACTTTCTCATCCACTGGCGGATCCAGAGTCTCTTTCTCTCGCTCTCTCTTTCTCTTTTTCTCTCTCTCTCTCTCTCTCTCTCTCTCTCTTCTCCTTCTTTCTTCGGGATTTCAATAAGAATTCACTTTTTTTCAATATTTTTGCTGACTAATTCACGCGCCATGTCTGGCCAAGATCGTACAAAAAAACGAAAATAACTATATAATAAAGTTCTGGAAATCTTTTATCTCGAGGATTGGGCTGTTGAAAGTCTCTTAGATCCGCCGCTGGTCTAGACACGGGCATACAAGGCGAAAATCATCTCGCATGCATACAAATTCACCATCGAGTCCCGTCGGCTTGAAGTGAGGGGGTTTTTCGTCTTCCTCACATTGACTGCATCGATGCAATTGTGCAACAACGACAATGTATCGTTTTACGGTGACACGCGGTATGCGCCCGACATCGGTAGCATTTGCATTTAAGTCATATCGCCGCACGATTTACCGAGCTATCTGGCGGTGTTTCACATTGTACGCAATGCAATTACAGTGCGGCACATCACGATGTGTGTCGCTTCTTCGGTATAGTTTATGACGCCCTAACGTTACACACTAAATCCTGACGTTACTTCCCTTGATTTTTATTCATCGCCACAGTGATCAAGATTGTATACACTTGCATACACGCACGCACGCACGCACGCACGCACGAATACATACGCAGACATGTCGTACAAAATGAATCGTGTACAGTGATAAGTGCGATAACGTCGCAATCGTCATATTGTCGAGACCAACTAAACAACTAAACAGCCTTTTAAGTACATATTTACATACGAGAGAAGTAGTGTCGCTCGAAAGTCCGTCGTCGTCGACCGAAGGTGGTATGTTGTGCGCGTATGCCAGGTAGCATGTTTAATGCTCGTTTAATTCATCAAACTCTGGTGAATTCCGCCCGAGCGAGATGTAATGTACGAGCGGAAAATGCAGATTGCGCGTATCAATGCCCGGCGCCGTGGTCATTGATTTAATCGTCGAAATTAGGCTGAGGGGCTGCCTGCACTCGGTTTCCATGACCTGCGTGGGCGCATAATCATTATGCGAATATTGTACGAAACTGAATATCATTAAACGATAACCGCTCGATTATTCGTCATTAATTCCATTATTATGAACCGTCCATTAGGAGCGTGTGATAGTAACACGCTAAATTTGCGTTTTATCTCTTTTCTGTTGCACCGTGTTTGTAATATGAAAAGATATTTTATAAAATCTTGAGATATCTCGATCTTCAAGAGATATACCTACAATTTCATCTCTAATTACGATATATTGTACGATTTAACAAGATCGTACATGTAATCGGATATGTGAATTTGAGAGATGGCGACTCTCATCATGTTTCACCGCGTTTGAGTTAATAATTAACGTTCAGTTTTAACGAAACAATCTAAACAAGAGTTCTTGTCGTCGGCGACAAAAATATAATTTGGGGAAACGCGAAAAGTTGAGTGAATGCGAGAAGAAAATCTTTTTGCGTGGCCTCACACATCGAATGCTAACGAGCCTTCGTCATCGTCGTACCTACGTCGCGTCTCGCACTCAATAGTGCACACAATGCGCCAACTTTTTATAAATCGTCACGTAAAATCCTCTTTCTCGTCGGCACATCGCGCTGCGCATACTAATTCGCGCCATGCCGAACAAACGAAAGTGGCTTTTCGCATTTTTTTCCTCCCGTTTTTCTGTTTATACTCGTTTTTTGTCTCGTTGGTCAGATTTTCGAATCAAAAGTATACACATCGCAGCGTAGTTATTGGAAATTTGTACATCCGAAAAATTGGCAAATATACAGTCGACTAAAGAAAGAATCGATCGATTCTGTCTTGTACAACGAATGATTGAAAATAAAAGTATTCTGATGAGTATTTAATATATATATTAAATAAATGTTGATAGTCGACGCAAAAACTGATTATTATGTTTAAAATACTGTCTTTAGATTGCTGTCACTATATGTTGGAAAAATAAAATTGACATTCTAATCGCGACGTATCTTTATAAAGTTAAAATAATCGATCGAAGAAAACAGAAGCGAAATATTGCGTAAATACGAGAGGCAGTTCGATTTGTCTAATATTCGACGAAAGAACATGTCGTCGGGTCTGGCTTGATTTGTTTCACTTCATTCACATATGTCAGTCACTTTCGGGACTTTATTAACAAGGAACATTTTATTAGAACGAATCACATACAAGATGATCGATCAAAAGTAGGAAAGATAAATATTACATGTAACTGGGCTGAACGATAGGATTTCTCGAATATTTGACACGTCTGACTTTTTCCACTTGTTTCCCTTACGTACATGACAATCAGGTTTCGGCACTCGTTAATTACGTTTCTCGCTCGAAATACGTTCTCTCAAGTATCGAGATTCGACGAATCGTAACGAAGAATTTCCCTTAGTATACGGATACGAGGTTATTCGAGCATGCACCACTGATACTGGAGGTGGAATAACGAAACCGCGGCACGCACCACTTCTTTTATTTGCGTATCCTGCTATCCGAATAAAAAACGGCAACCGCCCGCCGCGACGCTCTAAGCGTATCGCGCCTCTCCATGTTAACTGTTACGCGATTATTCGTTTTTTTCCTCCGTGTTCCCGTTCCTCCTTTCTCCGTTCTTCTATTTCTGCCCGCGTACTTTAGTCTCCGCTCGACGTTCACATTCAGTATTATGCGGGAGTGAAATCTACTGTGCGCAGTCGGTGCACCGATTGTCGCTGAATACTAACGCGCCGCGCCGTCGCGACTACCAAACGCGATTCAATCCGCTTTTTAATACAGCTATTTAAGGTGTAAATTAATACCGCGCATTGTACGGCGCCGAAACGAACAACCGTTGTAATAAAAATTTACAGAGAATTGTCGTCGCATGATTTTTTTCCACACGCGAAATTGCATTTTGACCGATAGGCATTTCGTTCTCGCGGACGTCCAACGTTTCCACGTTTCCACGCGACGCCGCTTTGGCAGTGGCCACGTTTTTCGGGGGGGTGATGCTGGTATAAAAAACGTATAAAGTTACTTTATATAAACCCTATAAACTGCTAAGCGGGCAGATCCATCTCTCTAGCCGCGGAAGAGACGCGGAATGCGCGGGATAGGTAAAAGTTTAATCCGTATCGCTCGTGTATCGTTCGTTTTGAGTTTTTTTTTTTAAACGACGCGCGTCCACTTGGACGTTTTGCGACGCGACACCGACGCGGTCGTAAATATATCAGCTTTTATCCCTAGATCGTGGACAACATAATACACATGACGTTTTCGAAAACGCGAATGTTCTTTGACATTTCTCCCCGGGAGAAAATATACTCTCTCGCCGAATTATTTTTCGTCGCGATAAAGGGGCTTTTGTGAGCGATCCAGAAATGGACTTGCGATATGAAGGAACAGACGAGGGTTCGCCTTATCTCTCTCTGGACAGACGTCCTTCCGCTCCCGACTCGACGTATCCGACTTGGTATCATTTTCGGCCAATGTTCCGTTCGGGAAACGCGCAACGACGTCGTTCGCCGGGTGAACTTGCCAACGTCGACTTTGTAACGCGACTCTAATTCGTGGCGGTAACGACCTCGCTGCTGCACTTGTAATCGGAGTCGGAAATTATACCGGCGTTTAGTTTTGCGCCTTAATGAGTGGCGCGCGCTCTCTTCGGAGAGGTGGTTGTCGGACGACGTACTTCGTAGATCTAAGTATTCAACATAAGTGGCGATATAAATTGACTCAAGATTAACTCGGAAGATTCCACTCTTCTGTGTTTAGTCGCTTGACGACGCGTTTATTACGTTTATTGCGTTTATTGCGTTTACGACGTAAGACGCGAAACGTTCTCACAAGGAAAATACGCACTTTAATCCTCATTGTATCTTTTGTTTTTACGAATATAAAGAGGAAATCATTCGCCATTTTTCCTTTGGTTCGTGCTGATGAAGTTATCGTAAAAAATTCGTTTTTATCTATCAAAGAATTGTGTAAAACAATCACTAAAAATTGTCTCTTCTTTGATTCGAAAAAAAGATGTTCGAACAAAATTTAGTCGCTTTTTTTAAATTAAGTTTTACGTAATCGGTTGTATCCTACGAGGATAACGTTTGACGTTAATCATATTTTTCTGATTGTCTCGTTCATTCGAATAGAAATACGATTACGTATGAACAATTCATATAAAGACAGTCGGCGAAGTAACAATCAGAAATGAAACAATAACATTTACCCCGTTGACGTAATATGAGAAAAAGTGCCGCTCATTTTTAATTAAAGCCGCAGCTGCACGTACGCGGAGCCGCGGACGTCCCGGAAAAGCGAAACGAGAGGAAAAACGAGCACGTCCGACCGAGCGCGAGCATATAGAGAGTCTCGTTTGCCGGTCACGAACGGCATTCTCATGTCGGATGCTATTATAGTAAAGAATAAAAGTGGATGGAAATACCAAGAAACGGCGATAGGCACGCGTTGCATGCGCCCCAAGCCCCCGAGTATTGCGCAGTGCCATGTTCACTTCCGAGGCTTTCTATCCTCTCCACCCACGATTGGAAATATATCGAGGAATGCTCTACAACACAGAGGTGCAGCTGGCTAGCGATCTTGAATTATTACAATGCCTCGAAATCACGTTTGTACATAAATCAGCCGGATCCTTCGCGCAGAAAAGTCGAGAAAAGCTCCCCATGCGCCCCCGAGATGGTTAACTCTTTTTACTAAGAGCCGCTGCTACGCTGGCTTTTATCGTACGTTCGCTCGCGTAAGAGTCTATAAATTTTTAATGCAAGTTTCTTTTATCGCAGATTCATGGTAATTTGTACAAATATGTTAATTGCACGATATGCGTAATAAAATTATGGGCTCGAATTAAATATGCGTAATAAAATTATGGGCTCGTGGAAAAGTATAGTGCTCTCATAAGCCAAGCCTCTCCAGTCGCCATTCTCATCGTGAAAATATTGAAACCATCTAATGCGTCGATATCGGCCGATTTTATCCTCCGCTTGTCGTCGCGGAGCGCAATATTACGTCTTGAGATGTGTTAGGACTGTACACTCCGCGAGTGATACGCTTTCCGTCGTATGAAACGTCGAATTACTGCCCCCGATCGATGTTCGATCGCGTTAATCCAGCGCCTGTGCGGGGCACACGGGCGTGTGTGAGCGCGTACACGCGCGAGAGCGTACCGAGTACGAAGCCGAGCGTATATCGCGCGTCCGCTTGGAGAACCTCGATGCCGACATTATGCGGCGTACCTCGCCTTTAACTTGATAAATGAAGGCGGCGCAGCGAGTGTCGTCGCGCGTCGGCTCACTACCTCTCCACTGATCGCCCACCCTCGCGCTCTCTTTTTTTCTCTCTCCCTCTCCCCCGGTCGTAGTCCGGTAACCGCCTGATTTTCCGGCCAGCAGGAAGAATAGTGAGGTAACCGGTCGCGGATGGAAGACAACGGAGGAAGGGTCCACTAAACGTCCACCTCCGGCCGAGAGGCCGAGGGTCGCTATCTTTTTACCCGGGAAATAAGGGGCTGGAGACAGGGACTTGATTATCCGGTCGACGGCGACGACAAGAGGCGTTCTTACGCGCGGTCGAGCCATTGTGTTACTGGTCGTTGAAAACTTTTTTAATCACGTTCTTCCGTTGCGGAATATACCGGATATTGTCCGTCTTTCGCACTCGCGCGTACGCACACACGCTGACGCGGCGCTTTTTTCTTTCTTCACATTCATTATTCATATATTTTCCGCTACCATTTACTCCCGCTCGCGTCCGCGACAGCTCGAAGTTTTATTAATAGTTACGAACCCGATGTCGTCGGCGGGTGAAACGCGGTCGTACTGAATTATGCGCCGTCCCGAACAAGAAGTCGTTTACGAGTTCCTAAATGTATTTTAAATCGGTCACCGACTATAATAGCTATTCACGCGCATCCCGATCGGTCGTAGTCAGTAGACGAGAAATATCTAAATGTCATATCTTCTGATTTCCGTTGAAAAGATTGATAGAACCGAAGAATTATATAAAATTTTGCGAGATTGCTTTTTAACGAAATTATCTCTTTAATCGTACATTTTAATGACATATGGGAATGAGTTCATCAAGTGATATCGATTTTTGCAAGATTTTTTTAAAACCGTCCCTTTGGCATTTTTTAAGCGTGTTGCATGTACTTGAATGAAAAATTTATTTAAATACGATTAAAAAACGGGAAGTCGAAAGGAAAGCACAACTGATGAATCCTTCCGTAACGACCCTTACGTGTTTTGACGAGAGACAGACCAGGTACGGGCAATGTAAAAACGAAATGGGACAGCACGAGCGCGAGCAAGAATTATGAGTCACGTTGGGGGCGTGCAGAAATTCAATACTATACTCGAAGCTCTCCCGGTACTATTCGTAAAGACAGTTGTTTGAAAAAAAAAAAGAAAATTGCGAAAGCTAATTGAAACGGACGCATCTCGCTTGATCGATTAGGACGATGCGTTCTCTCTCGTTGCTACTCTCTCCACGTACACCATTCTTGCGCTCGCATGCACGCTATACACGGATTGCACGCATGGCCGACTTTTCTTCATTATTTTCTGCCTTCTACGGAAATGCTCTCCCGAGAAGTAGGAAAATAAATTCACTTGATATCTCGCGATTTTTTTTCTCTACCAACCGACGGATCCGTACTTATAGGATTGTGTAAACAATGCAAATACATACATGGAGAAAGGATTCTGCATATTTGAATTAATTAAGAGGATTCTATTTTAATCTCGTACTATAAAATATTTTCATCCGACGCTCCGTGCGCGCGTGCTGCTTTATTTTTATTAATTCTGACAGAAGGAAATGCATTTACGAAATTTAATTTGCTTTATGACAAAGATACGATCGCCAGTCGAAATGCCGAAAATCTTGCAAACGGCATGATGAATTCCACTTGCGTATTACTTAAAAAATACCGCTGTGTCGATTGTAGGGCCATTAATATTAATATTTCTCGAAAAAACCTCTTTGTTCATTGTTGTCATGTAAATGTTTCTCGCTTTGCGGCATAAAAGATTTCGTTCTTCCTCGAATTTTCGAAACGCATCAAATAACGCGATTGAATTTAATGCAAATATCATTATACACGGTGAATCTTGCTTTGTCTCTGCACCTTTTGAGGTAACTGTCGGAACAGAAGCGTAATTACTGCTGAATCTCATAACGCGCAATTTCTATTTCGCGTAAGCTAATTGCGCCGCTTTAGCCTCAACGATGTTCCTCGATTGCCAAGTAGCGCGATCGTGTTTAGTCGAGATAAATTCAAGAAGTAGTCCGAAAATCGCTACCTCCCAACGATCAATAATTGCGTGCGCAGGCACAGGCTTTTATCATCCGCTAATTGATTTCGAGATGCTGCGCGGAAAGGAAGAAAGAGAAGGAAAAGAAAAAACCCGAGACGTGCGATCCGATTACGCGGTAATCGCCTCCGCAATACCTTCCGATCTTGGGGTAGAAATTCGAGATTTCGCTTCTCACCAATGGCCGGAAATGCGGCGTCAATATTGGAACATGAGACCGGGTGCGGGGGGGGGGGGGGCTCGACAAAAGGCTCCTTGTGCATGCCGCCAGGGAAGAATCGGTGTATCGCGGTGCAACACACAGAGGTACAGCCTGGTCGTGGTGACCGATGGTCACACAGGCATGGATTCCGAAGTGTATACTTGGTCAAAGCCGCGGTTGCATGGCAACGATTCGTTCTGTTCTCCTCGATGCACTCGCCTTACCAACTGAAAGTCCACGAGTCGGCGGACGCTTCGAGTCTATTCGAATTAATCGCAGAGAGAAAGACGGGTACTCTGGCGACGCGTACCTTTCTCTCTCTCTCTCTCTTTCTCTCTGTCTTCTCAACCACTCTTCACCTAAACGTACCACACGTTCGCCCTTTCCACCTTTCGCTGTCGGTGTTGTGTACAAGATGTCCCAGAAGACTCACGTTTTCCTCTCGAGCCAAAGGTATTTGCAGTCGTACCGAAAAGAGAGTCGATTGTTTCGAGAGTCTCTAAGTTGTGAATGATCGGAATTCGAGGATCCTCGGCGAAATATAAATGAGTTAAAACGAAAGTTACGTTCCAACGCTTTCAAGAATTTGAGGGGAATTTGAAATTAAGGACCGATTATCGGAGGGTTTAAATAAAACTTGCGAAAAACACGTGATTTCGGCGACATCTTGAATTTCCAGTATTTCAATTACACTTTATTCAGTTTCATTAACATAGAATTCGTCCTCGTTTGACGAGGTGTACTCACTCGTGTGTTCTCGGTCGATTGCGTCAAGTTTGTAATTTTATTCGCGAATAAGCAGCTCTTGCTGTGTTAATGAAACCGATCGTTCGTCGACGGTTCGTGTGTAACGGAGTTTCGTGAGTCGTACTTCCTTTACGTGTATTATCGTATATTCGCGGTCCCGAATCGCGCGCGGTCACATCGCTAAAAGCATCGTCCTGTGGTCGTCGCGCTGCCCTTTCGGACACGTCGTCGTCGCTCGGTTGCATCGACAAACGGCGCGTCGTTGCGAAAGAGTTCATCGTTCCAGTGCACAGTCAAAAGCGTCCCCGTCGGATGCACATCGTCGCACGTATCTCGCCACAGCTTTCATGACACCTGAGCAATGTTCGCGCAACTCGTGACGGAAATACCTCTTTCTCTCTCTTTTTCTCTCTCGCACTCTCTCTCTCTCTCTCTCTTTCTCATTTTTTCTATCCTTCTTTCGCTCTCTCTTTCTCTCTTTCACACACTCTCATTCATTCATTTTTTTTTCTCTTTTTTCTTCGCTCGAAAGTGCCTTCCGATTTCTCCCTTCGAGAATGCGCGGTGGAATGGAGCAATTAGTAAAGTAGCAAACACAGGCAGAGCAGAAGAGAGTACAGCCTCGGTTGCTTGGCCTGACCGCCGTGCTGCATTGCCGCGGGATACTCTCCTGAAACAGAGGGCAACACTTAAATTTTCTGAAGACTCGCGGCGCTTGGCATTCTCGCTCGCCGTTTCCTCTCCCTTTCTCTCACATTGCTCTTTTTGTTGTTCGGTCGAAATGGAATGCAATTTAGCTAATTATTTCCCGTAATTGGCGCGGTTTCTCCTTGACGAGATGCATTCTCTCGTCTTAAAAAGAGAATTTGCTAATTCCAGATGAGTCACATTAACGCAAACACAATTTTAAAGCCATCAGATAATTATTTATTTTACATTAAACACAAGCTGTGAGAAATACTGCTTCCATCAGTAACGAATCAACGATAGTCACAGAGTTATTTAACGTCAAAAATTAAAAATTTGCGACAATATATTGTTACAAGAGAGGCTAATGAAAAATCAATCGCAAATAAAAGATTTAGTAGATAAAAACATTTCTCAATAAATTTGTGACGTCTTACATAAAATTTCTCAAAAATTCACGCTTCCGATATTATTTAATGTTCTGTCGTGTTTTTAATGTTATTAATCACGAGCTGGCACATTAATCAAGAGACCGGCGCATCGTCCTCGTATCATCGATTACTCACCGTTGAGTACGTGTACGGTGATCGATTTCGGTTGAGCATTACTGGGGTTACAAGTGTACCGTCCCGAGTCGGACGGTTTCGCTTCTTGCACCAGGAGGAAACTCGTCGTGCTGTCACCCTTTTCCGTGACCACGGAGACGCCGCCTCTGCTCGAGTCGTAGCTGATTATCTGGAACAGAGATCGGGCGACCGTCCTGAGACAAGGTGACGTTTCTCGGGGTCGGATGAGAAGTCGCGGTGAGGATGGGAGCGAATGAGAAACCTAGCTAGCCGATGCCGGATACAGTTTTTATTGAGCAGTCCCGATGGGAATTGGCCATGAAGACGACAGGCGTGGAGATAAGCCCGTCGAAGGACTCTCTTTCGGCTCGCGGAGAGTAGCGGACGAGGGTGGAAAAAATACGAGGTTTCCCTCCCTTAACGAGAATTCTTAGTGCATTCTACAAGATCGACGATTGGGAAGAGGTTGTAAAGTACGGTATCCCGGGACGCTCGGTGATACGAGGATGGTTCGTCCCGACGTTCGGTGCAAATTACTTTGCCGGCGACTTATGCCCCGAGGATATTTTCCAAGATAAATATTATTCCGAGTACAATTTTCCGTCGTGGACTTTTATTTATCGTTTAGTTTTCGATAATTTTTAATCATCCCCTCGAGTTGTTGGCAGATGCGTCAATTTTCTTGAAATATAAACATGTACTTTATTCTTCCTATACAGAGGAAATATATTGAGAAAATTGAAGAAAAAATCTCTGTAATATTTTGCTGCAAAAGTGAAACGTTTTCTTCGTTATAAAAGATAAACTTATATCTTGTCGTTTAATGAAGGATTAATTTTTCTTGCGCGCAAAGTACTTGGATTATTAGAATAAAATATTTCACAATTGTGTTATTTAAGCCGGCGTATTTACGCTGGAAAATTGGATGCAATGTCCAAATGCTAGCAGTATACTCGTCTCAAGATCTCGACGAACGTCGTGTTTATCCTACGTCTGTTCCACTTGACAACGCTCACGAGTGTCGTTTTAACGCAGAGTTGGCAGAATCTAACATTCGGTATACGCGAATGAAAGGAATAAAGAGCGGAGAACGTCGCGAGAGTCGAAAAGGATTTTTAAATAAATAATCCGCAGCTGGAACCTTACGACAGTGTACCTCCGTCTGAGAGGCACGTAAGCCTTCTTAAGGGATTGAGAATTGTAGAGCATCCTTGACAACATGTTGTTGGATATTTGTTTCTTGGCTGTGTTTCGGTGTTAAAAAATTCGGTCGTTCATGTTCTCCCGGGATTATCGTAGTAAAAAGAAAAGCCGAGTAAATAATCAATAATTATCAATTCAATTCTCTCGTACGTTGTACTTTCACAGACATCGCAATTTTCCCACTTAAAATTCAGTAACTTTGCTAAAGTATAGTATTTTCTTTGTAATATAACGCAATAAACAAAAGAATCTGAAATTGTTATCATAAATAATAAAATAAATAATTATAGTATATTAGTATTTGTATTAATTAATATAATATAAAAGAGTTCTTTTATATTATTAATATATAAAGAGTCTCGTTGCTTTATACAATTATTTACTATAATGTACAGTTTCTAAAATTATATTGCACGCTCGGATTTCTTTTATTTGCAAACGGGCAAAATCTAAAACTAAATGATTGCATGCAAAGCGTAATTGCTTCATTCTAAGAATGAAACGCTTTTTTGAAGTCTCTTTCATCAAGTGTGCAAATATAAGTTGTGCTCGAGAAAATTTAATCTTTTCAGATTGCTGAATTCGCTCAGCATTCGCGGCATCGAGTCTCGGGAATAAGAATATACATCGGTCGCGAAGCTGTTTATCCCCGTCGCCTAATGGTCTCAAAGCGCGCGATTAATCGGACGAAAGTTAGTGGCCGCGCGTTCCGCCGCGAGTTTGATAAGCGCCTCCGCCGCCGCCGCCGCCGCCGCTGTGCTGCTTCCTTCCGTTCCGTTATCTAAACTGCGCCCGTTGCGGTCTAACGCAGAATAATATGCGAAACTTTCGTTCGGAAAGTCCATAGTTAATCCGGCCGTATACAAGGCGCAATAATGCCGGCGCATCCAGCACGTGCATCCACGCTCTTCTGCCGCTTCTGAGAGAGAGAGAGAGCTGAACTTCCCTTATCCTATATGAAACGCGGCTCGACGTTGGGTTTTTACAATCCGCCGGTAACTCGCAAATTAATGTTTCGAAGGTTCGCGCGTCCCTCAGCCGCTCGTACACAAGCATAAAATTAAACAACAACCGACAAAGTTGTATTTCTGAAACTTACGTAACACAAACGCAAACTTACGTTTCAGAAATTCGTTAAACTTTTACGATCCGTCCGATGTAGGAAGTTTGTGCGTTCTTGTAACGCGCACGATAAATCGAGCATGATCGCTCTTAAATACCTTGCGATATATGAATGAATGTATGTATTGAAAGTTTGACGGTGTCTGCATTGCCGTTTTCTACGTTACTCATGTTCGCGATACGCGCGAATTATTATTGTAAACGACGTTCTTGTAATTACTCGGGCGAGCGATGTTTCGAATTAAATTGATTTTTATTTAATTCTACTCGATCATCAGGATGGATAAATAATATCCAATTTTCAGTTCATTAATCGTATAAAGTACTGACTCTGCATCGACGATTGAATTAAAACAGCGACCAATTACTCGCCGATTAACTCTCGTGACTGTAAATCGATCTGGAATAAATGAACGTTACATTTAAATTGAATATTTACATTTTTTGTTCTGTCAGTTACAAAACGTTTATTATAATATTTTTCTTTTTTTCTCTTTTTCCCTCTGACAAAAAACAATTATATTTTAAATAATTTCAAATTATGTTAATACGAATAGTGTGCGTTATATACGTGTTAACACAATTTTTAACTATTAAAAATGAATAAAATTACATAAAACGAAATTAATACGACAAGATTACAGTCGTAATTAATATTCGTTCTTATTGAATTATTGTGATTTTTTTTATTTATTATCAGCAGTAAGAGAGCGCAATGAATTAAATAATTTCAATGCGTGTTAAAACCCATAATTTTGTCAAATTTTAAAGATGTACGTGGGAGTTTGTACGATGGAATAAAGAGACAAATGGAAATGGGAGGGAGGAGGGTTTGTTAACTACATTATACATATATTGCATTTACTGGAAATCGGCATTCCACAAAATTGCCGATCCAACGGGACATCTTGGGCTCAATGGCTCCATATTGCTATGATTTTTCTTTCTTCCTTCCGCTTCTTTACGGTTTAGTACTTTTATCTTATCAGTTTTCGCTCGCGCATTCTGATAACAGCACCCTTCGTTCTGTACTCCACCATCACGCCATATTTTTACCCTTCCACCCTGACGTTCGTTCGTATATTCTTCCTCTTCTTCTTCCATCATTTATCAAATTTTGTCGTTTTAGTGCCTTAAGAGTCTATTTTTGTTACCGTTACTCTAGTTCTTATCGCCGGTTGTATACCACGTAATAGAAAATTGCAAAAGGACCAAATCAATTGCTTTGTTGAATAACGCAGATTATTGTCGCGTGATTGCTGAAAACGTATTGAAATTATTAACAAAGCGGTTGAATGCGTTAGTCATATTACACTTGTAGCCGCATACTGCGCAACGTATGAGTTTTTAATGAATTTGCACGAAATATTAATTTGCTAATACATTGATAAATCGATCGACATCGTAGGTAGATTATATGAATTTAAATATATATATTTCTGCATATAAAATACGAATGGATTAAGCAAAATTACAATACGGCGATGTCGTTTGCAGATATTGCACGAGTGCACGAAACGAAAGGACACCAGTTCGCATATTATTGTAACGTTTTTTGCGTTGGTTTCAAAAGACACAGTTGTTTTTTGAATTGTTCATTAATTTACTAGAGAGAGAAAGAGAATTAATATGCTTTGCATAATTCCTTCTTGGTTATCTCGTATCTACGCTTTATTATACGTGATATACATCGCAACTAGTTTTGCAAATTTTTGTAATAATCATAATCAGTTTTATGAGTAATAATCATATCAGTAATTTCGTAAGTTAAATTATGATTCACTGAAAATTAATTTTCTCCTCTTTGCGACATCCGTCGTTTTTATTTTTATCTTTTTGCTGTTCCTTCCGTCACCATTTGCCATTTCGTTTGCTTTGATAAATTCAACCTTCAATCTGAAGCACTCTCAGGCGAATTTTCTCCACACCGTTCAGCCTCCGACCTTTTGCCGAGGAATAAAGTTGCCAGTTGTTACGTTGAAATCGGCTGTTATTTCAGGATTTCGTTGTTCCTCGAGGTGGCGAGCATCCAGGTGCACGTCAAGCGCGGGGCAAATGCGAAATATTTCCGAAAAGCGATGCGAGCGACATACCGTATTCTGCAGTATGGTATCGTAATACCATTGCCGTATCCCCGGGATTCTGGCGTGTTTACCGTAGGATATATTCAATACTGCGCCCAAAGTGACGCGAGTTTCACTGCCGATCGACCAAACGTGCCGTTTAATCAAATGCAACGTAGATCGTTCCGTCCGGTCAGGCGTCGCATTCGATATTCGTTGGGCAACAGTAAGAATCTCCACCGGGTAGGTACTTTTTTGGTACCCCGAAGGTACGCTTCTGTGCGCGCGCGCTCGTTCGCCCGCATCTCGGGGAAAATTACACGAGTCTGTATTCGGCCCGCAACACACTCGGCGTTTATCCCTTTTCCTAATTTCACTTTAGGTTTCCTTATGCTGGAAAATTGCGTCGTCTTATTCCACGAAGTACTTCGGGGACAAAATCTTATCTATTTAAGTACTGCAATGAGGAACAGAAATTTCAGAGAAATCTCTTTATTATTAATTGTGTCATTGTAATCTCTGTTATTATGCTTCGTAATATTACCTGAATATAATAACGTTAATACTATAGTAGTCTAAAATGATGATAAATAGCACATACGCAGTAAAATACGTGTCTTCATACGAGTCGAATAAAGATTGATGGGGAAGCAGGACCGCACACTGCCACAAATAGGGTCACACATTCCAACGCGTATTATTCTTTCATTTATTCAAATTTTATGCCCGACGCTTCACATTCGCGTTGAAATAATAAGTTCGTTATCTCCCGACTGGGTAGACTAGTCTCTCGATTTCTCACAGAGAATGTTTGAAACTGCGTAATCGGGGTTCTTGTATAATTAATATCTGTCTACCGATGTTATTCTCCGTGAGAAAAAACTGTGCAAAAATTTCACATTTTTCATTGACCGGAATTCGATTCTTATCTTCCGTGTTATATATTACATAATATACCGAAGACACTTTTCAGTTAAAATAGTTAAATAATCTTTGATGTCAATCTAGCTAATTATGAATGCCATTTAACTCGATTAACACAGTCATTAACAATTTGCTAAGATGATTTATTTTCTTCTTATCCATATTATGTGTACTGCTTTTCTTTTAAATTGCCAATTATTTTACCTTTCTCGTTCTCTCGTTCTCTCAAAGTCGTTACGTAAAAGGAGTTTGTTTTGCAAAAAACCTAGGAAAAAGATACTTGGTTCGAAACGCGCAACACGCAACATAGCACGAGAGTATTCTCAACGACTTGTTACTAGCTTTTCATCGGCACTCAACATCGAATTGTAACAGACATGCAAACGGCCGTAAATAAAAAGTGGCCGACTCTCGTCTGCGCAAAGGGGACATTCTCATTTCGTACGTGAGTAAATGAAATAAAGATTACGCCCGATTCGGATGTGTTTGCGAAGATAAGACGCCCACATGTGCGTCGCGCGGCGAAGGGCTGCGGATGGACAGAAAATGAACCGGTTTTACGAATGTACATAAATCTATTGTTGTTTGTCTTACACGCCTTACGGTTCTGTTTGGACGGCATCGGGTAATCTCCTACGTCCAAACACGTGGATTACGTCTTTTTCGCAGGATCGATTCGAAGGATTGATAACGGTGCGATAACGAAATTAACTGCCGAAACCACCATCAAAAGTCATGCCAGCTTTTATTTGGGCGCCGCTGTTGAGATCGCGTATAAAGGAAGGAAGTTTGAACGAGTTGCAGTCTCATATCGGTTTAAGATTATAATTGATTCATTCATGGACATTTTAATACACTCGCGTCTTCCAACGCGAGCTCCCATTTATCAGACAAACGGCAACCGCAGATGTGCAAAACATGCTTTTATTCCTGTCCTCGTAATACCGCGGAAATCGATTTGGCAGCGGCATCGGTTTCTCACTCTCTTTTCTTTTGGCAGCTTTCCACGGTCAACATATAAATAAGATGGAACATGTTATCTTGTTTAACTATTTCATAATGGAATTTCTTTGAGATGAATCGATTGATTCTCGACTAATTTGAATGAAAACGTATAGAGCCAATAGAAATAAAATTAAATAAATATTGTGCGACATATCGGCTTCATTGATTGCTATATACAACAATAATTAAGCGCGTTATCAGTGATAATTAGTAAAAATCATATATCACAAATATATAAAATTTTCAACGAAATGATCCATTTTTCTTTATTCCTTTTAAGAATTTGCAAAGTAAAATATTTTCTTCGCCGATTTTCAATGCGATATCAAAATATCATTCGCGCATTTTAAGATACTTGGAACATCTTTAAGATAGGTATTTCAATATTGTACCGTTCGTCGCGCATCTATAAGCGACGGCACGTCGCTTTGGGGTGTGGTCGCCGCAACAGACGCGAGCATGAAATTCAATCAAAATCAAAGGGATAAGGTGTATCGGAGCGTGAAAGCAAACGCGCCCGGGTGGCTTCGCTGGATTCCTTGCGGCCGGAAAATGTTTCGCGTCGCGGTGGATCGATCGGGGCGACTTTATTATCGAAGGAGAATTTCAGTCAATTCCTCGGAGACAATTCCACGGGGGTTATTCTTCCCGGTTCCTTATCGGTCGTAGCGACCATTTATCACGTCCGAAACCCATCATGGCATCCTTCATGAGCGCATGAATCATTATGAGCGTACAAAATCGCGGTTACGGCTGTATGAATAGCGCGGTGCTATTTTATCTGATCTTTCAATCGATCCCATGCGAACTGGTGCAATCTCCTATGAGATCTCTTTACCAAAAGTATCGGAAGCGCTGACGAAATATTTAAAGAGGATGATCCAGAGACGCACCTCGGTCCGTCGGACTAAGTAAGCTTTCGCGAAAATCCACACGCGTAATCCTCCGAGTGCAAAGTGAAAAGTAGTCAAGATAAGCGAAAGTACACTTGTAAAAAGATTTTCGTAACGGCTATTTCAAAGATAACAATATTGCTTCATTGTTTCAATTGCATCTCTGAAAAACCTTGTAGGAAAATCGCACTAAAAAAAAATTCTAGGTAAACTTATAAGATGCATTAGTATTGCAATTTTTGAAATATTTACTTCGTATTACTATATATATAAATATAATAATAATAACAACAAAACATTTGGTAATAATTACGAACATTTCATTTTTACAATATTATTTTGACCTATATTTACAATATTATAATGACCTATATGTTTAGTTGAAACTATTTCACCAAGATTGTTGATAACTTTGATCAAGACTGGATTATTATAACAATTCTTTTTTTTTCAATATGATAAAACAAGCGTTTGCGACTTGTTTTATCACATTTGATATCCTTAATAAGATAATAGGTATCTATATGATACCGTATATGAATATGGTAGGAAGTGTTTCGGGCAGCGAGATTATCGTATTAATTATCTATGTACGAAGTCAACGTTACCTCGCCTTACGCGGCGCTGCTAAATCTAGGTCTCGCTAATCGCGAGATGGGATATTATCAATATCTTCCACGGCGAGCAGCTCGCACGAGAGAGGACCGAAGGACCTGACGGAATGATATCCTGAGGAATTAGGGAGTCCCTCTCGGCTCATTTACAGTCCAGAACCCTTCGAGGCTGTACGCGTTAGTCCCGCACGACGGAGTTCTCTTTAAGGTTGCGCGAGCGAACGTTGTTTCTACGTACCCAGGCGAGTCCCAAAGCTCTCGGTCAGGGCTTAATGCGCCTAATGGAACCTCCTGAGTGCCGTTACCAATTTTGCCGCGACTCTCACGATTTAGCGGCGGGCCAACCAACCAGGACATTATTAAAATTTATTGGCCGGTCAGCCGTTCGCAAACAGTCGCTGCCACCACCGTCGGAATGTTTTATGATCCTCCTTTGTGCGCGCGCACATATTTAATTCGTCTACCAAAAAAACTTTGTTATCGTACTTTAGTAAGAGCTAGTTTGAACGCGCACCATGTTGTGGAAATCCTTGCTCGAATTCGAGTGTATTAACAAAGGATGCGATAAGACATTCCGTTTTGAATATTAAAATGGAAGAATATTTCTTTATCTCTGATAGTTAATTCGTATTTTGTTTTCATATCACTGATACTTTGTCACTTTTTTAATGGAAATATTTCAATTTTTTTTTGTAAAAAAGGGAGTTTTTACAAGAATTTTTGCATATCTACGGCAATATTTTAAGAGCTTAAACTCGAGTTTTTAGAACATATATTTGGTTGGCTTAACCCATAAACGTGTGCGACCAGTGCGATATATTAATTATAATGAATACGGGCGCAAACATGTGACACTCTACGTGTATTCTTATCATGAACGGGAAAATATTGTCCTCTCTCTCTCTCTCTCTCTCTCTCTCTCTCTCTCTCTTTCGCTTTGACAGTCGAGATTATGATAAAAGTATTTCGATCGGAATTACATCGAGAGAAGAGTCCCTCGCTTCAAAAGATGCAAATACTATCGCTCGATTAATTCTTAGCTACGGAAACATTTCAAGTTGCTCAACATTCCTGTATGACAGCAGGTGGTTAAGTGTGCCTACCGTCCTCTATCAGTGCTCTAATCGGAACTGTTCGACTTCCTGGAGTTCCAGGCGAAGTACCTAATTAGAGACGACCTTCGTCAACGCCTGTACGGCCATTTATCATGCATCTCTTCGCTGCTATTACCCCGTAGCGAAATTCGCGAGAAGCAGATTTTATCTCAGCAGATTAAATCCCATTCGGAATTTCTGCTATTCATATTATCATCGAATCTCGAAATTATACGAAAGGATTGAAAGGAACATAATTTTTAACAGACAAGCTTTGTTCTAGAAGAGAGCTCCGTTATTTCATCTATTTATATCATCACATTTATATCTATATATTTCATTAAAAAATGATTTACTTCTGAAATATAATACTTATAAATTTTATTATTACAGTTTTTATAATTAATTCTAAAATGTCTCCTGTACTTTTTGTAGATATTATTATATTACATTTTTTTTCTAGACATTATTAATAAAATAGCCATCTCTCTAATAAAGAAATTTTCTCATAATTAAAAAATCTGCAGAGTTACGCGACAGATTATGCCAATTAAATGAGAAAATGAAAGTTTCTCCTACCTAAAAACATAAATCATTAGGATATTATGCATTTATTTCGGGAAGTCGTTTGTAGAAAGTTAATGACAGAAAAAAATGTCTAGGATGTAATAATAACGACAGCAGCAGCGACAATAATAATCTCGAACAACTGTGTACGCAATAAACATGACGAAGAAAGACGGAAGTTTCAGTTGGCGTTGAAAATTTCATCTCGCGGAAACTTGGTCTCGCGGCGGCGAGGCAGAAACTTATTCGACGCGTTGCTTTCCCGTGATATTAGAATATATCTCGGGAAGTGGGATCATCATTAATTATCCGTGCGCAAAGTCAACGTTGGCCAGAGTCGCGCGCACGTCAGTAATAAATCTAGGTCTCGCTAATCGTGCGATATTGCAGCGTCGTCTGCGCATTATTCGTTGCGTGTAAACTTGGCGCGCTTAAGCTCGGGGTGTTTCCCTAAATGTCGGCTTCTCGTAGCAGCAGGATGACTGCTGCAGAAATGGGAGTAATAACGGATCGCAGAGAGAACGGTCGAACTCACCGCGTCGTTGTGATTCCAGAAAATGTAGGCGGGTGGTTCTGGACTCTGCAGGACGACGCACGTGAGATTGATGGTGCTCCCTCGATTGATGAACAACTCCGGCGCACCCAGAATCTCGGTTTTTGGCTCTGAAAAGTAAAAATGTGACCTCTTTATAGGAGGAATTTTTTTCTGTCCTCGATTTACCTCTAAATTATCGCGAATATATCTGTGTGTGTGCCTGTACGGCTGGAGGGAGAGGACTTGTAGGTACAAACTTGTACACACGTAAGAGTGACTTATTATCAGGACTATTTTGCCGACGGAAGAGAGCAGTTAGGTGCCGTAATAAGTTACGATGTGTAATTAAATATTACATTACACGGCAGTAAGGGGAAGAAATATTTCGTGTTTTTCTCCCTACGTCGTCGTCTGCGTCTCTACCTCGGCAAACGAGGGCGCGTAACTCTTGCCCGGATTAAATTCACGAATCCGAGTGCGGAATTATGTCTGCGCTAAGAATCCTTATTTCATGCAAATGTCAGACAGTTATCGCGGAACACTTCCCAGCGATACGTTATGATTTCTCTCAGTGCCTCTGACTGAGCCGCCTTCTTCGCGAAGTATCGCGGGGGATGAAGAGCTGCCTGCGCGCGCGCGCGCGCGCTCTCGCTCTTGACTTTCTTCCGCATTAAACTTCAGAATCCGAATACGCGGAATCCGGTATCGCGCGTCTCATGACTTTATGTGCGCTTTATGTAAATAACGTATATTTGTCACGTCGCGCTTCGGGGCGACAGTTTACCATGCCGACGCAGAAGGCAACTTTAACCTCTCGCGCGCCGGATTAAATCTAAAGATTTAAAGATGAGATTCCGTCGCGACCCAGAATTTTACGTTTCTTTCATGTAAATATCTCCTAGCTCAACGCGTCTTGTTTTTGATTCTTCAGCTACGCGTTAAGATTATAAAAAGCACAATGATAGCCGGCAGGATAAGGAGCGGGCTCCGCCTTTTAACGCAAAACGTCGTAATATACTGAATCTTATTATTCATATCACCGTAGAGGATCTAGGTACGTGTTTGCAAAACGAAAAGGCAACATTCATTACCGTCAGCGCACTATAAAAACAACAAAGCTAATCCTCCCTATATCTTTTTATCTCGAATATTCCTCGGGAGAAAACTTGCCCCGACTGCCATAAATGTCGCGTTTGGATAACAAAGTCTATTTTCTGATAGCCTATACATTTTGTTGAAGTAATCATCTTTGCCGTTGCAATTTAAAAATTACAAACTTTATTTAAGAATTTATATAATTAACTAACAATTTATATTAGAATGAAAAAATGTACGTTTAATTTTTTTTTTAATGATACGAAAAATATGTCACATATTATACAGGAATATCTTTTTTAGTTAGATATTAGAGTATAAAGAATATATTATAATCGCAATATATAAATTTTTGCATATCCGACACGTAGTCTGTCATCCGCTATCGGAAGGGATCGCAATAAACTTGTCGCCTATTTTCTGTCGAAGTTCACATTCGAAATTCAAATTCGGAAATCGAAGCGACAAGATTGCGCCGTCGTGGCTTAGGACGAGCCACTATCCCTCGGCTAGGGAATCGACGTATATATATACACACACACACACACACACACATACACAACGAAGTCGTTATGGAAAGTTGAATCAGGGACTCGCATCTGTCGGGAGAATTATGCAGAATTACACGCAGTGATCCCGGCGGACAGGAATTATCCCCGGAAGTCTCCCTCTATTGGTCGCGCCCGCCACCCTTTTATACCACCCTTCGATAATAGTTCGTCACGGAGGGTGAATCGAGCAAACCGAGATTGAGCGTGCGGGCGCGCGTACGTTGGGAATTTATTTATAATGCCGAAAAATGCCGAGGACATCGACATGCCTGGGTATTTATAGTCCATGCTCGGATGAATGGACGCACAGATGGACGAGCAAACCGTCCGTTTTGTGTCCTTTTGTGGCGGCGAAGAGTGATGCGCGGTTGACCTGGCCTCTGTGCCTGCCTTCGAAAGAGCACTTTGAGGCGTTTCACATATAGAGAGTATCCGGTATCTGTTACTGCGGCGACGAACCTGTTCCCGCTACGCGTGCATGTATGTGCGCACGAGGATGTGCACGTGCGCCTGTATTATGGGGGAGAAATAGGAGAGAGAGAGAGGGAGAAAGAGAGAGAGAGAGAGAGAGGGAGGGAGAGCAGAGAGAGGTCAAACCCCGGTAGATCGATGTGAATATTTTCTGGGCAGCCTCCTCTTCGAGGATTGACCGAAATAACCGGGCAGCGTACTTTACGGCTTTTGTGCACCAGATGATACCCGGGGACGACGGTTAACCTTTTCCGAGTGGTTAACGGTACCGAGACATTCCCTCTGTATCCGTCTCTGCGTTCGCGCTTTCTCTTTCCGTTACGGCTTGCGGAGCCTTCCTTCCTTCCGGATTTCTCGCTGAATCCGGATTTCGACTTTAAAACCTTCCGACGTTTATTTTTAAGTCTACGCCACTTCGTTATATCTCGCGTTCTTGTCACCTACCTTTTCTCCATGAGTCTCTTGTTCTTTTTACCTTTCCATCTCTAAGCTCTCTACGCTCAATATACGCTTTTCATTTATTTTGAAATTCTCAAGTGTTAAAATGCGCAATATTATGATGTTTTAATATTTTAATACATTTTTGTACTCATATATATGTATATCTCTCATTAATCTAAATTATTTCAATCACATATATTATATTTATTTTAATTTTTTAATTAATGTTCGTATTTATTTTTCTACTCTTAATATTATTACTACATTAATTTTATTACAATTTTCAGAATACCGAGAGAACGTTGGATTTCACCTTGCGAGCTCCACTTCATGTTCGTGTTCGTGTTTGTGTTCGTGTTCGTGTTTGGTAAGTAAATTCAGTCATCTGTTCACGTACATTTTCCCAATTTTTTTGCTTCCTTATCGGTGACATCAGGGAGTAGTGAAAGCGGCGCCTATGACCCGATCGATAGTACGAATATACGCAAAACGCTTTAATGTCGGTTAACCGCGAATGAAAGCCGATCTTGTCAGACGGCGAACCTCCGAGGCTCGATCAAGCCCTTCAATGAAATTCTCGATTCGCTTGCGTACTCGTTACGACCTCCGTTCCGTTTTAAATAAACGCAAAGGGATTAGTAACGTTGGAGCGATTAGTAACGTAGGCACCGCCATTTCTCTACCCCACAATCGTGATCATCATTTATATTCTTCCGGATTGGTTCGACGAAAGTGTTGAGAGAACGTGTCGACGGACATTATATGCTCTTTAGCAATACTTGCAAAATACTTTTTAATACACAAAATCATAAATTGTTTAATCTACAATTAATTTTGACACAATGTCACAATCTCGATATAATCCATATATTATATAATCCGTAATGAAAATTAAAATCAATCTCTTTTTTCAATTAACTAAATATGATATTCGATTATTCAATTTCATTAATTAAATATATAATATAATTATATATTTATTACAAACAAAAAATTCTTCTAATTTTGGCATGTGGAAACCAATAATAATACATTTGCGAAAGAAAGAGAGAGGGGGGGGGAGCGGGAACAGGAGATGATGTCCCGCATAACGCTCTCATTTGAAACTTTATTAAAGAAGTTTGTCACGCGATTTTGCGACACGGGTGTTCAGATGAATAAAAGATGTCGATAGACGACGGGAGTAAAATGTAAACTAGGATAAGTTGAACGTCTTGAAGCGTCGTTCAAGAAGCATTCGTGAAGAGCATTGTCTCGAGAAATCGATTTTGTCTTTGCTTCCCATACGACGCTTTTCGGAACTAGCGCGTTTTGGATCCGGGTTAATGTAATAGCGTTTCATAATTCTTATGAATAAAAGCGAATAGAATTCTGAAACTGCAGAAAACTTATAATATATCAGAAAGAATCAATTCTATCCTACCTTTAGTGTATAAAATCGAAAAGATATAAATTTGAGTAATTATAATTATAACATATTTTTAATATGAATGTGTAAAAACTGTTATGTTAAAAAATTTCGATAAATTTAAATACTTGACTTAAGCGTCAATAGATAGCTTTAAGATTTTTTAAAAATAATTATATTGAAGGCAGGAAAAATTTGATTAAAAGTATTGGTAATATCATAAAAAAAATTAATACTACAGAATCTTATAGATCCGAGCATTAGAGAAAAAACTCGTATAAACTCAATTGTATTCCTTTGTATAAAAGAAACAGAAACAGCAATTTACAAGTGGAAAGCAAACTCTCCCTGATATCCTCTTTTTCTCTCCAACAAACGCATTTATTCATTTTCTCGAAAATTTGATTTTCCATTTAAGTGTATTTCTAAGGCACGTTGGATCATTTCCAGGAACCCGTAAGACCTTTATCCGCTCTCTCGATTTACCTATTACGATCGATCGATCCGATCGAGTATGTTGCCGATACACGCGTCAGCCGTGCGCGAGAGCTTCGCATTCAGAATCCGTATTTGTCGAGCGCGTAGAATACACTCGCTCCCGATGCTTGACCTAAATAAAGCACAATCGTGAATGCCCGTTCCTTCCTCCTGCGGTTTCAGCAAGGTGCAAACTGCATCCGGTCAGTTCGATCCGGTCGATCCAGTTCAGTTTACATCTCGGTCTTGGAAAACGCCCGCTATATACGCGATAACAAATGGCGCGCTGTCCATTGCATTGATTCAATTCTGTACTTTTCTCGTCGCATTCACTTTATACACTTTATATACGAACTAGCAAAGCAAACTTAAATGTAATCGAATGTGATTTACTTCAATGCGATTTACATGTTTCTTTTCTCATTAATTACCGAACGAACACTGAACTTTTGCACAAATATTCCAATTGATCGTTTTCATTTAATACAAATATCCATACAAACGCAAAATTGCATTATTCTCTTGTTAAACGGTACTAAACTTACGGCAAACAATTTTTTTCAAAGAGACCATTTTAAAGACTGAATGAATCGATGCAAGTTGGAATTCTGATTCAAATCAGTCTTTTGTAAGTGCGATTGAACTGCATCGAACTTAAGGGATGCAGGACACTTCCTGCTTGACGAGTACGGCGGACCAGCGCGCGTTGGACAAGATGTTAAATTGCGTTTAGGTGATCCGATCTCACAGTAGTATACGTATCTGCCGAATACAGCAATTCGATGCAAATAGACAGTGATTTCGGGCGAAATAGAGAAACATACGATTGACTAGAACAAGTGACTATGATTGTGACACGGTGGTCAAAGTGAGTGAAAAGCGCCCGTAAGATCTGTTTCTCACACTACGGTGAGCGGACTAAGGTTGATCTGATTTACGAAATGAATCTTTACGTTCGCGCAACCGTCCCTTCGGCAACTTCTCTCGCAGTGTCCTCCATTTCGTTACTCCTCTTTCTGCAAGTTTAAGCTTTTCAATCTCCGGAAAAGAGTATTTAACATCCTGAGATGTGTAACTTTGTGATTGTAACTTTGTCTCAGCTTCTTGTGTCCAGATTAGAAAAACGATAAAAACAAATCGATTAACGTCGAAATTAAACTTGCAAAGTTGAATGAGAGTCCGGCAAAAATATTAATATCACAATCAACTATCATTCTTATATTATGGAGTAATATAAAAAATGCGAGTGCTAGATATTATAATAATCTCGAGGCAAATGTAATAAAATAGTCAAAAATAGTGTACCGAAGTATTATAACATGTCAGACTTACGGATAAGCTCGCCGGTAAAAACAAGGAGTCGCATCACGAATTATGATACTTGCGCCGGCTATGCTTGTCGAAAGTGGGTCGCCCGAGTACATCCCACTGGGAGTAAATTGATTCTACGCTCCGGGGAGGAATACGGTAAATGCAAATCGTCGCGTTCTTCTTTCGCCCCCGATGGGAAACGCCCCGACTAACCCGGGTCAGACCCACACTTTTGATAGCTCAAATGTCGCTTCCCTTCGCTACCGTCGCGTCCGTCGAAATCGTGTTACACCTCCGTCGAATACCATCATCGAGGAATGGCGCCCGGGGTCGGGCTGCTTCTCTCGTTCTCACGCGCGACCGCGACGGAATGCAAACTGGTTATTTCTTGGTCGCCCGTTCGAGGTCGTATCGGTAGATAGAGACGTAGGGACGAGCGGTCCGTACGTAGCAAGAGTAAGCAAAATGTAGAGACTCATGAATACAGATTTACCGGTTTTCTTTGCTCTTTCCAAAGCGGAAAGGAACCGGACGATGTATCAGAAAAGAACATTGTAAACAGCGAAAAATATCAGTCTAATTTGATATTGATATGATTGATGAATGATATTTTACATAACTTAAAGTATACGAATATATCTATTTTAGGGCCGGTTTTTCTAATTTTTTGGTAAGCTAACTAATAGTTAAATCATAACTGAACATCTTGAAATTAGACAAGTCTGAACTTGTCTAATTTCAAGATAAAACAAAGACAGACGTATGATTTAACTATTAGTTAGCTCATCAAGAAGTTGGAAAAACCAGGTCTTAAAGATTTTTACAGCAAAACAACTTTTATCGCACGCTTTTAAATAAAGATCAAAACTCTCACGTCGCGATCATCTGCATGATCGCGACTCTGTCTGCAACATGAAAAAAGTAATTTTTATGATGGACTTCCGCTAGGAGAATGTTCGCTGGATTGGACGACTATGAGTTTGAACGGATTTGACGCTTTTTTCTTGTAAGCCATTTGGACAGAGATCGGGTCCCCTAGGCGGAAGGATATCATCGATAAAAGCAGGTTTTCGCTGGCATCGCTCCTCGTCCGAATGGAATATAAACGGGGAGCCGGTTTCCCCCCACATCCTTGTTTGCGTTCGCGTAACGTGATCGAAGAGGCGGCCAAGCAACTTCCGCAAGCTTTCTCCACGACGACCGTCGAACAACTTTACCCGGTTGGGACTGCCATTCGCATTGGTTATTTTTTTATTAACCATCAGGACCAATGGTCTATGAACAGTCTCTCTCTCTCTCTCTCTCTCTCTCTCTCTCTCTCTCTCTCTCTCTCTCTCTCTCTCTCTATCTCTCTTTATGTTTTCTTTTCTTTCTAAAATAAATCGTAATGTCGTTCATCATAGGAAAGACCCATGCTACTAGTGATTGTAATTTCATAACTGACAAGCTACGATTTTTCACGAAAATTCAAGAAAAATGTTATTTTCTATATAAAATTGCTATTTTAAATAAATTAGCTCATTGCCTGAGCTCCCATTACATGAATTATCAGTTTGTTTTCACCGAGCGTATTATCTAAAATTAAATATAGCGCATGTACGCATTTACTGCGAAAATTTTCGATAATATTTAAAATGTTGGAATTAAGAGATTTCATATCAAGCCAAGGTGTAACAATGAAATCTAGGGCCACCGAGTAAGTTTGGATATGTTAATTAATCTACTTGTCGCGCATTCGTAATTAGATGTCAATACGAGTATTCGCGGCAGTGATATGATTTCACGCGTATTATCGCAGGTTTTATCGATCCCTCTTTCATGAGGTCCGCGAATCCCATAATCACGAGCATTTCCGCGATACATATGTACCGCTATCTCGTCGAAAAGCTCGAAATTAGTTTTACCATCGCAATTACCATCGCCGTGCGGCGGAATTTGATTACGCGCAAACATCGATTCGGGGCGGTCGGAACGAGCGATTGCGATTTTATTATCGTGTACACCGCGGTCGTAGCCGGCGGTCTGCGCGGCATAAATCGAAAAAGCCGTTCTTGTCGCGTTTCTATTACCAGCGTTACAGGCGACGTCGGCGGCGCGAGGATCGATCGAAGGAGCATTTGAAAAAAACCATATAATCTCGAAAATAGTGATAATACGACGACTATAAATTATCGTGCATCGAGAATCTGTTAGTTTCTGAATAACTAATAACGCTGTATTATTGATCACATGAAAACGGTTAAATAACAAGATTTACAGTTGTTGTATTACGATTTATACACTTAAGTTTTATATAATGTGGCGTTATATTTTTAAGACGTGCAATAATATATTTTAACAGTGGATAGGTTCGATGCGCGCTGTTTTTCTCGCGACCTGTTTCCGTTTTATATTTAAACATTATTAATATAGAACTTTCTAACCTCGCGAATACTCGCAAATTGACTTTGCGCGTGCACTTTCGCGGTGTTTTCCACAGTGGCATTGTTTAATACCATGGATGGCATTGTTTGTCGACGAATCTCTGAAGTACGTTCTAAAGAACTTGGTGCTTTAATCATCTTTACCGTCACTCAAAGATGCAATCGTTAAGAGTCGCGACTGTGAGCTACACGAGAGGCGAATATATGGTGACACGGTAAATAGATTCGCTTCCCGAAGTTCACGATCTTGCCTTCTTCCTCTTTTTCCGCCACGAGAATACTTTTTATCAGCGGCCATTTGCGGAGGCGCCTCTCTCTCTTTCTCTCTCTCTCTCTCTCTCATCTCATCTAAGTTTTTATTACTTTCGCCGATGGAAGTTTATTATGTTTGCTACGCTTCTAATATCGAACGATACCTTCATTCGTGACGCAATTTCAAATGGACAGATGGATTTTTCTATTGCGATTTTGCGACGGGAGATCATTTCTTACGTTATCTCAAATTATAGATTGTATGACAAGTAAAAATATCGAATATAAAACAAACATAATTCAATATTCGTGTATATATTCTCATTTTACATACATAATTATAATTACACACCCTTATACATATAGAACAAGTGAGAGAGAAATAAGATTCCGAGTAGTAAAAAATATTCCGAATACTTTGCGAGAGTACAATGGAAAGATCGAAATAAAAGACCAACCCTGTGTAAAGAAATCTACTTTCTCAGTTACTAAGCGCTGATTTATGTAATTATTTATTCTGCTTGCGATTGTTCCTCCGTGCTTGTAGAAGTTTCATTTGCCGTGCTTGAAGTTGAAGTAGCCAATTACTATCAGATTAATGAAGAACTCAGGAGAGAACTGACTTTTCACATTGCTGACGGGTTGAACCTTTCAAATCCAGAAAAAGAGAACAATCGTAGCAGGAAAATGTAACGTAATGGTCTGAAGAAAGAGATAGGTAAAATGGTAACATTTTTAAAAAAATTATTCGAATTATTCTGGGTGCAGAAAAATTAATTAAAAAATACATTTTTTAAGACTAATTTATTAAAGCCATGTTTCATAATATTAATTATGAAAAGGTATCTTTATTTCGTTACACACGCTTACACACCAAATTCAACTCGAGTATACACGTGAAATCGATATGCACTAATAATAGAAATTGAATTTATTTGTTTTTAAAGCCCTTCCTCAAATTGAAACGATTAAAAGACACCTTGCGCACGCATTTCGCAGTTTGCAACAGGAATTGATTTCCATTGTTCGCCAATGAAGCGCGAACCGCGTCTCGTTCATTTCTCCGTTCTCACTGTTTTCCTTGTTCTCCCCGAGTGACAGTTTTCCGCCTGGCTGCACAACGTTTTCAGCGCGGCGTCGTCGAGAAAAAGGCATTGGAATGCTTCGCGAACCGCACATGATGATGATGAAACGAATATGGTGTCGTGAATATCATCGCAGAGCGATGCGCACCGTGTGCGAGTTGTTTTCTCCTTTACAACGCATATTCTCGCACTTGGCGCATCTCTGTAAACGCGCCGCGATGGATTCAGGAAATAAAGTCGAATCTATTGGGTATGTTAAATGAAAGACCCTACAGAAAGACTGTACAGAACCTCCATAAAACGGTACAGCTCGAGTGTAACATCTACCACAAACTTAACGTTTGTCATTCCGAGCTAAAAGCTCGGCTATTCCTCTTCCATCTCGTTTTGCGCTCCATCCCTCGTTCCGGTCGCACGTAGAGAAGGCTTTAACGCGTTCTCCTTTCTAAAAGGCGGCACGACCTAAACTTTCCCGCGCGAACTCTCGAGAGCTTTTCTTAGGACGGCGATACCTTCTGTTCAGGGCTAACCACCGAGGATACTTGGCGTGCCACGCGAAAAGTCCTTTAAGACTCGACGACACGTATGCAGATGGTCTTTTCGTCGGCGAAATTAGCACGGTCACTAAACTCGGATGAAAGAATCGGCAACGGCCGCAAAGTCGGCATGAGGATGCGCGTATCTGACTTTATATATATTAACCGTTTTCGTTTGCCTCGCGACAAGAATACATAGATACGATATTATGTAATATCGCATAAAATGCATTCTTTGAAGAATATCCGTGGCGAACAAGACCCTCCAAATTAAATCTTTGCTTCATACTTTTCGTTTCTTTGATCTAAAGCACCTTTTATAATACGTACACCTCGCTATTTTCGCTATAATCTCCCTTCGCGTATTAAAAATCCTCTTTGTAAAGCAAGTAAGAGACGCGCTTACGCGAAGCATTGGGACAGTAGACATAAAAAATGCATAATATAATTGTACATATTTTGTGATAATTTCTCTCAGCAATAATAAGATTGTACATCTTTTTCGAACAACAGCTTATGTATTCTTGATATATAAGAAATACGTGATATTTTTACTCGTATAATTTTCATTAAAGCAATTAAAAACATAACAGCGAGAAGATGAATGTGCAGCGAAACGTACACGTAATTATGTTTTCCTTCATACAAAAGTTATGCAAAAAACAGTGTCATAGACATTTTTATGATACTTCTTACATGTCATAGTGTAACGTACTTTGCAAATATGTAAAATTATATTATGCATTCGTGTGTCCACTGCCTTCACGTAAACGCGTTTCCTACTTGTCTAGTCACAAAGGGGACTGTTTACGGCTGATACACAGCGTATGTTGGCGCATGCAGAATGCAATGGTTATATTGCGGGAAATTGGAATCTGGTCAAGCTGCTTTTATCGAGTAAGGAGATTGTACGCTATCGCGTGTGTACGCGCTACGTAAGCATAGTCGCATTCTCGCGAGATTGCATTGTACGCCGCATAATCGTTATGGTGCCCTGCGGCTTTGGTACCTGGCGAGACAGGCTTTCGCAACATACAAGAAGAAGTTGCACTTTTCATTCGCGAACAATCGAATATTTCCTCCTCTGAAAGAATAAAGAAGCTAAGAAGCGTGGCGCAATAAGTATACATATATGGAGAAACAACGTAGCGCCGAAAGTCGCCTCTCTCGGAATATCTCCCCACCGAAACGGCGATCGCTGCATTCTTCGCCATTTTCCGCTTCGTGATATTTTTCAGAACGTTTCGCAACGGTAAGCGCATTGCGAAACGTGACACGCGCGCCGGGACGAGCGGCAGAAATAAAAATCGCAGATTACGTTCTTTTTCCCTGCGCCATGTAAAACAGTGCGGTCTTGGAGACCCTCTTAGCCGTGACGATGTACGTGCGGAGGTTGCGCCTTACTCAAAATCCCGGGGGGAACCGCCTCGTACGGATACATATGCGATGGGAAGGCGAGAGCTCGGCGCGGCCTCTCACGATTCCTCTATCCACTACATCGGAGATATGATTTTTGTTGCGTATGGATAAGCTCGACTTATGTCGTCGCATCGGGCCGGATATAGAAAACTACGGAACGGCGCGACTATTAGACAAAAAAATGTGTTTTTAAAGATCTCGGAACACTGCGTGAAAATGTCAAAGAAGCTTTATTTTTGTTCCCCAATGGTTTTGAAGTCGATAATTTAGAAAATGTTTGAAATGCGCGCAAGGAAACTATTTTCTAAAAATATCTATATCGAGAAGCTGAAATTGTCGACAAAGAGAGTTGAGAAGAACCCGGAGTATTTTCAAAATGGTAGCCACTCGAAAAATACAAGTAAACTCTGATGCACAATCATCTACTCGGAAAAGATTTAAAATCTCAAAAAAAAGGATGAAAGCGTTATATCTTGGAAACGTTCAAAAATTCTAAAGAATCAACGAGCCATAATGTGGTGCTTTATGATATTCAGCTATTTTCTTGCGAGCTCGCGTTTCTCCGCGATACGTACGTTCACTAACGATACTTGGTGTATACAAGCACACGATGTTGCTGGCTTGTCACTTCGGTCAGAATGGATGACACTCGGCCGGGACTATAATTTATGGTGCGCCTGCGAAAAGAAGGAGTGATACACTTCTTACGGCCGAAGCTCGGTGAAATAAAAGTCGTGACACGGCCCCCGCAGCGCTTCGTCTTTCTAACAAAAAAACAACGGATTTTTGCGATACGTGTGACGAGCAACGTAGAATTTCCCGACGGGCATTTATCCAAACGCATACGTAATCGTAAAATTACGAACGTACGAGTGAGCAAGTTTTTGTTGATATTTCATCAAGAAGGATTGTATGATGGATGATGGTTTCGTGCTCAACATCGCTATTCCGTTCTCGTGATTATTTTTTCGGAAACTCCTAATTATGCATTGATAAAGTGCATTCACGTAAAATAGTAATTTATGACGTAGCTTGTTGTAGAAATGGCTCTTTCGGAGCTGTGTTCCACTTGCTTTGTCAATCATGCTGGAACCTCTCTTGTGCATTATAATTGACGATTTATGCTATTACCTCAATTTATAAGAAGGGGAAAGAGATTAAAGTAATTTAAATTAAATTTTCAAAATTCAAATTGCAAATCTTTCTCTCGTACAATCTCGATGCAGTATTTCCGTGTCCAGTAGAATTTTTGTACATGAATTAATAAACTCTCTTGCATAATAATATAATGTACGATACGCTCGCAGAGAGGACAAGGTACGTCTCATGTCTAGGACTCGAGTGTCGTGACCGTACGGGAAAAGTGTGTCAAAGATAAAAATGGTCCGCCACGTTCGCGACCCCGTCTGGGTCAAGACGGCATTCTTTGAGCAGTAGGACACGTATGGTAACGTTGCTGTCACGAAAACCCCGAAGGACTTTCAGTGCACTAGTCTATGGTGCATATGTAATTGCAGCAACATTCTACAAAAACCGCAGCTTCATCAAATTGTAAAGAAACGTGGAAAATTAATGCTTGAAGAGTTAAAATATATATTTCGGGACGATACAAAATTCAATAGCAACCTTTCAAATTTTGGACAAAGATTTCACTTTGAGAAAGTACCCTTTGTATGCGTAGCATACACTGAGAGAAAAACATACTTTGGCTTAAATCACAATTTTATATTTTTAACGAAAATTATGGTTAACACAATAACGCATATAATTAAGTTATAATCATATTTCGTGTTAGAAATATTCGAAAATTATGGTTGAGGCCAAAAGTAACTTGTATATTTTTTTCTCAGTGTTTTGAAAAATCTATTATAAGGGAAAAAAAATTAAAAAAAAAAGGATTAAAAGAACGAATAATCATATTAATAAAAATCAGATGCAAAAATAACGGAATATCTCGCGAGACGAATATCTCGTTCGTTATCGAAGACACATGATCCAGGAAGTTGGAATGCAAGCCGGAAGCCCTTCCCGCTTCGCGACGCAGGAAATTCCGGGATTTTTGTCATCCCGTTTCTTGAAAGAACGCGCGACGTAAACTTTGATCTCGCGAGCTTCACTTAAGGGAAGAAGCTTCCTCTCGGAGCTGTTCCCCGAGCTAACAACTGATGGCACTCGTGTGTCACTTAAAGTGCCCGACCTTTAAGCCGCGACGACGTGTATGGAGATGTTTCTACAGCGATAGGGTCTCGAAAGGGCGGTTACTCGACTGCATACCTAATAGACGACGATACGTATTAGAAAGTTGGCTGTTGTTTTCGTTCTTCCGATCCTTCCGCTGCCATTCACGAGAGGGCAAACAGTTCGAGGGAGAGGAAATACGCGAGTACGATGTAAATTTTGTGCATTAAAATTTTCTATAGCAATTTATCATCCGCTTTTCGTCTCGCGCGGGTGAATTGCCGTTGTGAATATAGTGCGTCGGACTAACAAATGGGTTAAGTAATACCAGGACGTGCCGCGTGTCCTTTAAGTTCCCGCGTAAATCACTCCAGCGTTACCACCAGCGGAAGCCGTTAAAGCCACTTTTATGGCCGGCGCGACCAAAACGCGGCGCGCGGGTTATGCGCGCGTGCTAGTTGCTAGGCGAGGTGCAACCGAGTTATTTGGTATTTTCATTTATAAACCATATATACACGCTGGCGTATATCGATTTTCTTTTACGCCAAAGTAGCCGGCCGCATGCCGGAGCAGTTTCTTATAATGGCCGAGTATTCTCAATCTTCATTCGTAGGAACTATTCGCATCTTTATTGACAATATCGCCAGCAGTAAGTGGCAATATCGTACGTATTGTGGCAAAAGAGGCTGTAAAAAAAGGCGGACAGACCTCCTTTAACGACACGCGCAGTAAGCATTTTTCTCACATGCGTCGGAAAATCCTACCGCAGTGCAAGATACGGTAAATGCGAATGTACAAGTGCTATGGACATTTGCGGTCGCAATTATAGCTTTTACTGCCTCTCGGTCTAGAAGAAAATACGGAAGGACATTGCGCGTTGCAGTTGTCGAATAGCGCGCCAGTTTCGTTCATAAAGCTCGCAAGTAGGCATATCAAAACTCGAAGAGAATTATTTCTTTTTTATCAAAAAATCGAAATATTAAATCGTGAAATGCTTAATATTTTGAACAGATTTTCTTAAATGTTAAATATAATAATTTTCAATTTATGACAGAAGAATCTGAAAAATTTATGAAAAAAATATATATTGTTTATCGTAATAACATCGTAAATTTTTGATGTGAATATTTTTGCGTTGATTTACGCGAGTAAATAAATCAATATTTTATTACATTATGTAAGAATAGTTTTTTGTTGACTCATATTTCACGATGTAGATGGCCATCTCTCTTTATTCTCATAATAAGCGATATAATTTGGATATTGAGTGTGTTCCGTTCGTATCTAGATAGCGTACTCTGTCAATCCATTCATTTCACTAACAACGCGAGGATAACAAGTGGAGCACACAGTCCATCGTACCAAGCGAGTAGTTATTACGCATAATTGACAGGCGGGTTGGTTTTGGGTCAAAGCTAAATCGGGAAGTGGAAACAGAATATCCCTGAGCGGAAGAGTTAATGTCAACCAATAACTCGATTGCCCTTTCAAAAAGTACTCGATGACAAAGGTAGGTTGAATTTCATTCGTCTGTGTCGCCAACTATAGCAGTAGGAGACGAGGATTAATCGAAGTTGGTTGCGATCAAATTTTTATCTATTGATATTTTTATTTAACCTGACACTATAAAGCCAAAACGAAACTTTAGTTTCGTGATTAAAAATAAGCGTAATTTGATTATTACGTCGGCGGCAAATTAGTGATATGATAGTTTTTTTTATTCGCAAGAAAGTGTGCTTATCAATTCGAAAATTCAGAGAAAGAGGGAGCGACATTACTACGCAATTGAGATTCTTTGAGAAGGCTGCGCGGTGAAAGATATCTATTTCTCGACGGGAATTTCTGGTAGGAAAAGGATTTTTACAAGGACGCTAAATCCGTGGCTCGATTTTTCATCCGCGAGAATGTATGTTTACAAAGTCCTCCAATTGTATGGGAGTAACAGTTGCAGGTCTATTGAGAACAGTCTCCATTTGAGAACGTCGAACGGCGGAAAATATCTCTTGAAGGAAGGAAAGCTGGTTGTCGCGCTTTCCTCGGAGAAGGCGGCAAGTGGAAATCACAAATGACTGATAAAGCTCAGGCAGTCTCTCTTCAGCTTCGCTGCTCCTCCGTCGTCTTCGGGTTCGTCTCTTTATCCGGCGAGTTTGTAAAGGCTTTTCCCCCTTATCAGCGAAGCGACTCATCTTCTAGTCGTTAGGCATTCTTCTCGCGCTCTGAAACCGTGCTTTCCTTCCACGGCTCGCAGTCTCAGGCCTCGTTACGACTCACTCATTTTCCGCGAATAAACGTGTGCTCGCGTATAGTGTAAAACTCGTAGATGAAAAAAAAAAGCAGGAAAAAGGAAGCGAGATTCCATCATTGTAACAATTCGATAATAATTTTAACGATATCGCGATAATGCTATTTCTGGAAACATAAGACCATCCGAGGAATTTAAATATGATGGGAGATAATGAGTGCAAAATGATTCACGTAGAAAGATAACCTATTCTTGTTAACAATTATCATTATAATGATAATTGTGGTTAACATAATGATGCACATAGTTAAGTTAATCATATTTCGTGTTAGAAATATTATAAAATTATGATTGGGTCCAAAAGTAACTATATTTTTCTCTCAGTGTAAGTTTGTAGTTTAAATTCGTGATATGAGAGATGAAAAAAAACTAAAAGAATTATCTTTTTCTTTAATGAGAAAAAGATAATTCTTTTAGTTGTCACGTAATTATTAACGATTTTTATTGAAATTACTATTCTACGTATTCATGTATTTATGACTATGAATTTCGACTCGCTTCGACGAGTCGCCATAACTTGAAACTAAGACGTCGCTGATTAAGCGTACTTTTCTCGAAATTCCTCGTATCTCTCTCGGCTCCAATTAGGTATCGCTTTTGCCGCGTACTTCCAAAGCCTGGCGATAATTGGTCTCCGAAAGTTCTGTTCCGACTGTGAAAGACGTCGCCATCCGGTTCCTTATCCGCGCTCTATCCGTGCGAGGGTCGCCGTCTCTCTGGCTACCATCCTCTTCAACTCGAAACTTTCGAGTCGAGACGACTCGAGTAGCGAAAGTCATATTTTATGCGAACTCGTTCCGCGGCTTTATAAGCGAACAATAACGCGTTGCGCGTCCGGCGAGTGAACGTCCAAAACAGCTCGAAGAAGCGCGAGAACAAGAAGGGACGGCTTCAACGAACTGCAATTGAACTTCTAACCCTCTTCCCCCTTTTAGCTAGCTAGCCTGGTTTTCATGATTAATAAACCTGTTGTTAATCATCTCTCTCTCGTCTACCCACCTGCCCCTCCCACCTTCTTCTCTATTCACGGCTGCGCCGAGCGTGACCTGCTGCTGGCTACTACTACCCTCCACCATGATCTTTTTCTGCCTTCCTGCGCACACGATCCGGGCTCACCCTCTCACGTGCGATGAACTTCGCCGGAATTGCTGTGCTCACCGAGCCGGATGCATCGCGCGCGCACCTCGTATAATTGGGTGCATTAGGTGCACCGGAGGTCGCGGCGGCGTCACGCATCTGCTGGCAACTATCGCAATCTCTCACCCTCGCCTCGACCCTTCGCAAAGAGAAAAGTCCCTTCGTTTTTCCGCCAGATCGGACATCTCGCGCCGGGCGTATCGCATGTGAACCGTGACCGCGACATGCTCCTCCTTCTCGTGTCGCTTGATTGATGACGCGAGCTTTTACGAGCTTAATCCCCCGTAGCTCCCTCCACACTCCTCAGAGCTCCACTTTACGGAGGGGGTTGCTTTCGGTCGAGACGAATCGCGTGGGCCGCTGACAATGATAGGTCTTACGGCATTTTCAGTCTTAACGCGACTCTTCGAGTTTCGCTTTATATTGATGTCTCGGTGCGGCTTAAGAGACTGTCAGGACTGTCTAAAAAAAAATTTATGTTACCAAAAAATAGGCAGAGTATTTTAATTTATACTCTTTTCACTGATTTCGGCTATGTAATTGGATCGGGAGCAATTTTTGCACGCGAAATACGAGCAATTTTACGTTACGGGGATAGTGTTGCATTTTCTACGGACGTTTTCACAAAAGTTTTATGACACTCGCGTAAACTTTATGTTAATACCGCCGTCTTAGTAGCAACGTAGCGACAAGTTATTATAAGTAGCGTAGTTTGAACTTTGTTCGCGCGCGCGGAACTTCGATGGATCGTCAGCAGCAGAATTACGAGAATGGTGCGCACGTTCTAGGGAGACGTGCATAACGCAAACCCATATCTAATGTAACAAACAAACTTCCATACTCACTTCCATACAGCGATAACATTCCAGATCGAATTACTGAAACTTTATTCGTTGATTGGAAAACCAATAGCGATATTCACCGATAACGATTTTACAGAAAAGAGAAGAGAGAAAGAGAGAAAACCTTGTTTAAACTGTTCATTATCTTAATTCGCACCGGATGCGCAATTCGCGTCACTATCTATGTTCAATAATGCGTAGTTCGATAAAATTTTAAAAATTCGTAACAAAAAATAAAGCTTAATTTGTTTCTCATTTCTCGTTGATCGAAATAATAGAATTATCGAATATTTCATCAGTTTTAATAAGACAATCGTTCATCAAGTCAAATCGTCGAGATCTTGGCAAATCAAATTTCGAACGATTCCAATTTGGTCGAATAGAACTTTCCATGAGTCAGCGGAACTTCCATCACCTTCCTGTGGGTACAAATCGAAGGTCGATTTCAGCTGCATTGTACGCGATCAATGGTGGCGATACCACGTTTTCCTTTAACATAAGCTAGCGTCAAAGAAAGTGGAATCGAGAGATAGAATCAGATATCCCTTTCGTTATCATAATACGACTCTTCCCTCCGTGATACGTCATCCGATTCGTAAACCATATGGATCACCGGTTAACGTTTCGCCGTGGGTATTGTGTCGAAGCTAATGCGTCAGAATATATCTCCTATAACTTATAAAGCAGCCTCAAAAAGTGCTTGCGATTTTATTTATTGGCGATGAATAATACTTTAAGAAATGGAAAGCCTGAAATTTAATATCTGTCGTTAAGACCGACTTTGCCAAGATAATATCGTCTCGCGAACGTAATAAAAGAAATCCCTATGTCACTTTAACTAGATCAATGAGATTTTTATATTCTACTTATACCAAAGAGAATACTTGAGAGATTTTTCAATTATTGATATGTATATCAGAGTAAATATTTTTGTAAAAGTATACCAACATGGCAATGTGAGAAGGAATCGCTGCTAGCGAATTGCTTGTATTTATAAAATTAATTGATTTTATATAAAGTAAGAGCTCTATTCCATTTAAAATAATTATTTACGCAAACGTAAAATAATTAACGTAATGTCTGTTACGCGGGAAAGCCGTGATACGAAATGTGTTGTCAAGAGATTGTACCACCGGTAATGAACATAATACGAGAAATGTTTCGAATTTTACTCTGTAAACATACGAAACAAATATCTCATGACGTGCATACATAAACACATACTTTTGTACGCGTATACTCTGCATCTTCTTCCTTCGGGAACATATATTTTCTGCGGTGTATTTTTGACATCATTGTATCGCGAGATGTATCTGATGATAATTCTGCAGTATTTCGCGCGCGAATATTATTTAACTCCATGAATAACGAAAGAAATTGTAAAGCGGAAAATCGCGTAAGCGACTACGCGTTAAAATTAATATTCTCAGTTTTAACAGCGAAAACTTATTTCGAAAAGAGAAACATCTTTAATAAATAATAAAATAATAAAAGAGAAACAAATTTAAGCGATATAAGAAGAGAATTACGCACGAGCAAACGTACATTTAGATTTCAAGTTATACCAATATTTCATGGTTTCGCAAAAAAAAGAAAAAAAAAAGAAAAATTGCAGCCAAAGCTAAGTGTATCAACGATGTAAAAGAGTTTAGAATCCCGAACATTGATCTAATCATCCATATCGATATGGAACTCGGCCGAACGAAGCTGAAACAAATTTTCGAAAATCCCAACTTTCCTTTTGCCTCCGATCCTTCCAACTGAAATAAACTTCGTCCCGGAGGAAAATGTAATATTCGGTTTGTACGTCTGTGGGGCGCGTGGTGGATTCGCTGAGGTTTGCACTATCACGTCGCCCGTCCCTGTCTCCGTGAAAGCGACACATTCTTGCACTGCGTTAACGCAAGGAAAACGAGAAGCGAGCGCGTGTGTCAAATGGTAAAACAGCAGATGTTCTCTCCCGAGGCCGCGGGCAACTCGGCGGAGAGGAGAAAGAGAGTACCAGGAAAACTATATTCAACGCAATCACGAGAGTGTCCCGCGCGATTACGTTCGCACACGAAATTCGTTGGGACAACGCGGCTATAAAGCTCCGCGCGTCATCCGCGTCGCGCTTATATTTTCCAAACGAGCGTATCCACCACGTGGCCTCATCTCCATGCTCGTCCAGCACGATATACAATCAGGGACTGAACGAGTCTCGTGGAATGAGGCGGGGGGGATGATGTAGGAAAGTAGCCGAGATTGGAATACGAATGTGCACGTAAACGTCTTGAAATGGTGTACTCAAAATTTTGATACTTCCGCGCTAAATTTATCAATGTTCCTCTTTTTTCGGACAATGCCCCCAATAATAAAAAATCATATATTCTCCAAAAGATTATAATATATTTCAAATATTATTAGTATGTTATTATTTAGATATTTATAAAAGGATTGAAATCTTAAAACAGTAATTGATAAATTGTTATTACAATACGTACAGTAATGAATGTTGTTCTTTTTTTGGACAAAGCCCCCAATAATAGAAAATAATATATTCCCCAAGATCATAATATATTTCATATTATTAATATGTTATCATTTACATATTTATAAAAGTATTGAAATTTTAAAACAGTAATTGACAAATCGTTATTTCAATAAGTACAGCAATATAAATGTTCCCCTTTTTTTAGACCTGCCTCCAATGCCTCCAATGCCTCCAATGCCTCCAATAATAGAAATAATACATATTTCAAATGTTATTATTATATTATTATTTAGATATTTATAAATTAGGAAATAAATAAAGAAGATATTTATAAAAATATTGAAATCTTAAAACAGTAATCGATAAATCGTTATTCCAATAAATAATAAATACGGCAATGATATTTTTGCGGTAGATACATCCTTAATTTTATGCGCTGTCTTACTTACGTTGAAATTAGCGATGAATATCGCGAGCCATTCGTTCGCACGTTCAATTTCTCATGGCGAACAGATTGCGTCAACCTCAATCCAGCTCTGCGTCTATTCAACGCGATAACATAATGTTTCATTCGTCGGCGAAAAATCGTATTTCCAAGCATGTTGTCGCGTTAGATTATCGCCCGGGCATAAAAATATTTTCAGGTTCATGGCGGAGATACATCCAGCAGCGGAGTTCGGTCATTACACGCGCGAGAAACTTGGAGCGAGCGAGCCATAAAGTTGTCGGGCGCGTTTATGTCCTCGTGGAGAGAGATGAGTTGCGTTTCCCTCTTCATTTCCGTCAGCCATCTCGGGGCTACTTCCGATCGACTTGATGCTACTTCCGTCGCCAAATGACCGATGTTTCATTTATAATGCTGCAAACTCGCGTATGACGCTCGACGTTATTACCGCGCCAGTAATTAGAAGATAACATCGGCAAACGTCGATATACGACACGGCGCGGCGCTTCAATATACATGCCAATAAACGCTAAATGATTGTTAAAAATATCGGAAGGAAACAACAGCTGAATATCGACGATCCGACGTTCGTATGCATTTGTTAGCATTTTATATCGCGAAAAGCGATATTTCGCGGAGGGATTTGATTCGAGTCCAGCTATCGTATATGGAACTGCCTATCGCGGCAGGTAAATATCAACCAATATTTTCTGGCGAGTATAGCAAAAAATCTCAATACGTTGCCGGTGAAACGAAAGGAAAAGCTATCGCTCTTTAAAAATGCCGTTTAAAGCGTACGCTACGCTAAGCCCGCGCGCGTTACCAGGTACCTCGTAAACTCTTCTCCTCGCACGTATTTATGTAAAACATATAAGTATTATTGGATATTTTACCGTGTTACGCGGCACGTTGATTATCCCGCATATTTTTGCGATTCAATAGCCGATACGCATGGCGATAATATGTAGCCGCTGTTATCGAAAACCTATAATCAGGAGACGTATGCAAATCTCATCGAGATAAAAACGTACAAAATAAATTGCACGCCGACCTAAAGTTTGCGATATTTGGCAAAGATTAATTATGCAAAATCCGGGTTAGACCGTAATAAACGAGTAATATCCCGGCGCGATCTCGGCGTTCTCTGTTGCACAAAGTCTATTAACGGGTATTACGGGGAGAGCCGTTTTAGAAGCGGCTATAAAATTTACGTGTGTGCGTGCTTTTATTTTCCACTGCGTGGCAGGTAATAATTTCACAATCGGAGGCTTCGCCGCCGACGCTGCCCGCAATAAGGGCCGAAACGTGAGTACGCATAGAGAAAGAGAGAGATATTCGGGACTGAAGAGCCGAGCTATGAAACGCGGAATAAAACTCTACACTTATTATTATAGGTAAAGTCTACTTGTGACTGTAATATCTTCGATGTACGTCGCGTTTATCGAGTTCCCAAGTTTTCCCTCCCTGGAAAGTTGGACAAATCTCGCGATCACGGGAAAAGAGAAGGGAGAAGAGACTCCCATTTTCTCCGAAATCCCGCGTAAAAGCGGAATACGAACCGATCCGATATGCCCCGAAATTCACGATTGAAAACGTCGAGAAGTAGACACAGCCGCGTAATCAGAGCTCGACAACCTTATTATTGCCATCGTTAGACTGGCAGGAAGAATTTCAAATATTATTGGAGTTTGGCGTTAACTATGTATATGCAATATCACTGAAAAAAAATTCTGGTTAAAAACAGACGAATCTTGTAGGCGTGATCAAATATTCTGGTTCGTATAATAGAAATTCTGGTTATTATAATAGAACTCAATACTTTATCATTTATAATAACCAGAATTCCTATTATAACTTATAATAACCAGAATATTCGATCACGCCTTCAAGAGTTTTCTGATTCGTCCATTTTTAACCAGAATTTTTTTCCAGTGATGGAACAGTGCTCGTTCTGGCAACTCATACGAATATAAATCATTTACGAATTATATTTCTAACATTAATTATATTATTGATCGAGCCACTGGTTTCTCTTGACCACAATTTGCGCCAACAATTCTCGAATTGTTGTGTTTGGTATTACAAAAGGCGCTTGGATAAACAGATTGTTCTAAAGCGCCTGACTGATGCTTTCAGGTAGTCGTGCACTGTTTGGTGAGTAAGTAGAGACGATTCAGACAATGTTATTAGAGAATATAGCGACCATTTCTCCACCACATGAAGCAGCTTGATAAGAATATACATTGAAACGAGGCAAAAAATGCGTTTCTCGCAGAATGATTTCGTCGTCCTTTATGTGAATCAACTCGGTATGATCCTTTATCGCTTTACATGCAGCCGTGGATACGTAAGATACGAATGCGCGATCCACACAATTAAATCTGACCATTGTAATTCTCGAAATGCAGCGCGCATATTAGTACACGAAATGCATTAATCTTTATAGTCCCAAGAGAGATTGTGATGATGAATGCCTTGGCATTCGTATGGCATCCAAAATCGCACGAAATATATTCCGTAACTCATATTTGAAATCTTTACATGAAAAGATATGTCAGAAAACAACAGAAAAATTAAAATTTCAAAATCAAACCTAATATACGTAAAATTTTGTGTTTAACTTGTACCTAATTTTTGCAATAGCATCAGTTTCGGTTCTCTTCGCGAAAATTTAATATAGAAATCAGAAGTTATAACTTCACGGCGCTCAATTTCAGTACTGCCTATTTCGAGACTTCAACTTTGCCGGGAATTTTTCGGGCTAGAAGAGTGCGGTAACAACGACATATATACGCAGCGAGAACGCGAAAGCGCAGTTATTAAGTCCAAGTACGCGGAAGCATCTCAGCTTCGCCATGGGGAAGCCAAGTTACGAGAAGCTTCGTACCATTGCCATTGTGGTTAGCGAGACCGACTAGTTGCGAGAACGTGAGACGGCAGCGACTTCACTTTTGCGTTCCCCGGATATACGGTGACGTCGCTCTACTATATCACGTACTTCTTGAGAGATGATCCTTAGAAACCTCCGCGAAGCCGATTTTCGAAGTAGCTACAAAATAAGACCGAAATTGGATTCTGTGAAATCACGATTTTTGACGTACCGAATTTTCCCGGAGAAAAAAAGATACAAAAATCAATTTTTATTCGATCTGCTACGGCGAGGAGGCAATATGGCTATTTATATAGTTGGATTACGTTGCCTGAGATTTTCACGTCATTAAGCGCTTGAAGGAATATATCCTATAGAAAAATATTCCCAGATTCCAATGCATTTCCCTTCCGGACGCTGATCTTGTTACACATGGATATAGATAATTCTTCTTTTATGCAAACCATTTCAGATATGATATTAGATATTTGTTCAGGCGATATATTAAACCGCTCGATTGTACCTTTATGACATTGGAGTAACGCATCCCTGCACTTTATGGACGATAGGAAGACAAGTGCCAGCTTGCGAATGCGTTACATACATATGGAACTTTGTCTCGTAAACCACGCGGAAAGTCGGCGATAGGCGTCGGTATTTTCTGAATAGAATTTTCGTCCCTTGGATAAGATATGCTAACGTTACCTTTAACTCTTATCTTCATGCTTTATTTGCATTGCGCAAATTTAATACGAGCATTTTATATGTATAATAATTAATAAAAAATGTTTTTAAATTGTATCTTGTAATAAGAAATATTTTTTTTATTATTATTTCAATAAAATTGTGAGATATCTTAATAATTATCTTATAATGCTTAAAAAATTGCAATTTTTTATTCGAGAAAAATAGTGCGTATGGTTATGTATTTATTTGAGAACAAATAGTAAAATGGTATATAAAATCAGACCAAGCAAACGAGTGCGAGCAAATACGAACAAACAACTTGCTTCGACGAGTGCGAATGGCACTACCACGGTAAAATTTGTTATTTGTAATATATATATATTTGTATACGTATCAATCAGACTGAAGCCAATTTTCTCATGAGTTATAATTCAACGGTATTTCCATTCTAGAACGCTCTTTTCCGAATGAAATTAAATTGTTACCTAAGGCAATGCTAATAATAAAGTTTAACTCGTTTAATGAAATTAATTCGAAATGCAAGATATTCGAGCGAGCAAACAAAATAAATATATGTATACTCGGGTCATGATCTTATTTCATAAAATATCGAATGTATTTTACGATAATATAATTTAGCTGATGCGCAATCTTGGTATTTGTTATTACGGCAGAGCTATTGTTGCGTTATTATGTTGCGTTTACGCAAAGTCATCGCCTACTATTGACGTGTAAAAGCTCGAATAGGTTGGTAGCATCGTAAGCCGCTCCATGTGTTGCCACATTACATATTGAAAAATGAGATCGTGATAAGTACTAAGTAGAAAAAAGAAAATATGACGGCACTGTGCACACTCATCGAGAAGCCAAGTTACTCGCACTCGAATTCAGCTTTCTGCGGTGCATTTTCTCAAATCTCAATCAAGATTTATAACTTCATCAGTGTATACAAGTACAAAAATTTATTCTCGGTTGAGATGCACGGATCAATGCACAACTGCGCGTTGTTACAACTTTGAGCCTATTCGATAATGTAATATTGCGAGACGCCGCGGAATGGCGTTTGGATCCATGTTCTTGCAATTTCCTTTTAACACGATATCATTATATATATATACACATACAAACATATACATATTATATGTAAGAACAGGTGTATAAACGTTACTGCATTGAATAAGAGTTCGTCCCGGGTGTGGAACGATGTGGTACGTTCGTGTCAGTAATGATTCGAATATGCCTTTGCAGGTCACGCTATCGCGATAACTTGTACCGGCGCACACCGCCGTAATTATTTTTGCTTTCCTCTTGTCGTAACTAGCTTATATCACGGCGGTAACCTTTCCGTTCGTTTCGGCTTTGCGCATTCTTCGGATGACGAAGCTTCGGCCTTCGCTCCCTTTGTGTACCCTTATTATTCTCGGAAAATTTAAAAATTCCCCCCAGCGATAACATGAGCAATCCTTTTCTTCCTTTAAGTCATCCTTTTCTTTAAAAATATCTCACTTATTTCATAAAATTGACATTTCAAACTTTTTTATATATCAGCTTTCGAAATATAATGGAATTTTACGTAATACATTAATTTTGTACCTATAATATACGAGTTAATTTAACATTTCTTCAAATTGGCATCAGATTTCTCTTTATTAATACTGATTGCAACTAAACTAGTTTTTGTCGATAAATAATTTCTCGATAACGATTTCCCCTTGTGAATTATAAATTAATCAACGAATAAACTCCAATGATGATACAGCTAATGAATACAGAATAAATGCGGGCGGTTTCTGTTCATTCGCTCGAATTGTTGAGAAGCCACGCAAAATATAATCGGTCATCAGTCGACTACGAGACTATCGATTGGCCAATATTTTCTAGCCGCTACGGCACAATTATTTTCACAGCAACGTACTAATTTGGCCACACGATTACGACTGCTACTGTACTCCCTCTCATATTGACGCGCCTGAAAAAAAAAAAAACGCTCCCATTTACCAGAGGTAACGTGCGCGTTGGTAATATTTTCTTTCCCCCGTCGGGCTATCGCGCAGATGCAAATTCGTCGGCATGACGATATTTCTATATAAATATACAACAATAACTTTTGTTGCGCGATATCGCAAATGCAGCCTCGCGCATCCGGTATATTTATCTATGCTAACATTACTCGCATGATCTTTTATTCGTTGATGCACGCATTTTGCGTCTTGCATAATAATATTTTATGGAGAGACACGAAAATATATATACATATATATACATATATATATATATATAAACTATAAAAGTGGCTTTTCACCTTCTCCCGTGAGCGAACGTCACGAATACATCAAACCGCAACGATGCGGGAAAGTTACCACAATGTCGTCGTACTCGACGGGACTTCTCATCGCTTCTCTCGCGTGCAAGTCCGGAGCAAGTCCGGAGACGCTGGAGACCGAGCACTGCGCATTGCGATGCAACTTGGTTGCAAACATGGTAACAACGGTAGCCATTTCACGAAACACCAGCATCCGGAACAAATAAATTCCGCTGCAGTGCCCTAAATTTTGGAATTGTTCCAGAAGAATGTCAAGAAGAAGCGAAATAAAAATCTTTTCATCAAGTTCAAAGATATCAGATTAGATCTTCGATTAAATATAAGAGTAAACTATATATTAAAACAACAACATAAGATTTAGATATATAACGTAATTGGACACATAATTTGTAATTATGACGAAAGTAATTTTTCGCTAATATAAATAAAAAAATATAGCGCATTTTTGTCGTAACAAGCGAGAACGATTGTAAAAAAATACATAACTATTCAGTCATTTAATTACAGGATACCACAGACTTTTACAAACCGGCGATTTCTCTGCCGTATAAATTTCGCTGCCACTTTATAACGTTTTATACGAATCCTGTAAAAATCTCGTATATTTCCTTGCGTAACGATGACGAACGCAACGGTAAACGCTGGACCAGTGAACCTCTCTCAGATATCTCTCGCGCGCACGCGCGCGAGTGTGTTACATCCTTTAAAAGTGCGATCGTAAACGGAATTCATGAATCCGCCGCAGTTTCGTTCCGTATTTTTAAGTGTTCGACGCATTCTTCCAGTGCATTTTACGATCTCTTGGAGCGTACTACGAGCCAACGTTCTCGTGTAGATACTGTACCCATTAGATCGTTATAGATGTAACGATTCTCTTTGGAAAACTTATGTTTTATCGGGAGGTTTTGTAAAATAAAAATCGTAATAGCCATTTACTCTATATTCAGATAATATCCATTTATTAATAGAAAAAAAAATGCTTTCTTGAGAGGCGGTTGCCAATTTTTGAATTGCAATTTGATATGACAAAAATGTAAATGAATATCGAAAGAAATTGAATTAGAAAAAGAATTGACGGAGTCGACGTATTAATATGTCCGCGATAAACATGTCTACTCCTGCATTCAATGTGCCGCGACAGATCGTAAATTTTTGTAGATGATGCCTGGCATCGTTCGTCGTTGCAGCGTATCTCCCGTTAGCCGAATACGTATACATCAAACGGCGGGAGAATCGCTACTAAAGTATTCCGGAACGTATTGTTACGCCGAACCGAGTGACCCGTACCCTTTTGTACCGCCGCTCCTTGCCCTCTTACTGCCGCCGGCAGGAAATCGTAAACGATCGCCATAAATCCGCGGGAGTGAACGCAATGTAGTGGCATGAACCCCCTGATGACCCGTGGAACGGTCCGGGCATAAGTTTACGTATAGTTCGCGCGAAAGAATTGCTCCACGGAGGAGGGAACGGGGTAGCTTGACACTGAGAGCACTCTTTAAGAGAGAACGGTATCGTTTGGACGTGTGCCTGATCTCGCGTGGCTTCCGATTCTCCCTCAGTCTTCTCGCCCTACCTTATTTCATTTCCTTTACTTTCTTCCGCAGTTACGTCACATTCTGGCGATTTTTCCGATGTCAGCTTGACTTTCTTTCGTGTCTCTGGTACTTGAGAAGCAACTCCATCCCCATGACTCATATTCTCCCGAATATTAAATTTAACTTTGTCCATATATTATCCGTATGTATTTTTATTACTGTTAATTTATTTTTTATTTCTACATATCTGTATTTTTTATATTCGAAAACTTTAGCTAATCTTTCCGGATTTACCTACTCGACTCAACTTGCACTCTGCCGCTCCAGTCTGACCAATATTGTCTGAAACTACTGGCAGAGCGCGACTGGCAGAAGAGGTCCGTTTTAACAAATGTTTATCATGGAAGTAGATTCTCATCGTAGTTTGTTTGGTTAGTAACGTTGCCGAAGAGCGCCAAGTTTGTTGAATATTTTATCGATGTATTCACCGGATAAAATATTCAACGCGCGGGTAATCTGCGCAATTTCTCGAATCCGGAATCGACCGTGGCGGAGATGCTGAGACGGACGCGGCAGTATCTGATCGATATTAATCTGGTGATCCTGGTTGCGCCTGACATCTACCTCTACATCTTGCACGTAGAGGGAAACACTAATCCTGGAGTGTTCTAGACATCATAATGACAACAGAATGGCGATTAGTGCGGTTGATTTGATAATTGCTTACAGACCCATAATCAGATTACAAATACTCTGATATCCTCCGATATCGGCGTGTTGCACTTAATTGGCGAAACTGTCGTCGATCAGCGTTCAAGCATTCTTAATGAAACCGACGTCATTCAGCGCTTTGACACGCTAATTATCGACGCGTTTAGTGTAAAAGAGAGGGTTTCTTTTCCGAGAGCAATTTCTCTCTGAATATGTTCTGTGTGTATGTATGTGTATGTGAAAAAACAGAAAAAAATATCCTTTTCCTATCAAACGACCCATTAAATTAATTATCATTAATATAACAGGAATATGTTTTATTTACATTACAAATTTTATTTACAGTACTCAAAATATATTCAGAATGCCGAGGCATTTTCGTAATTAATATGGCAAATTCTTTTTGTACAAGTTCCTAAATATGACATTGACAATTTCTGAATTATTATTGCTCCGCGCTCATTAACATTGATTTAATTTTGTTAACTTTGTTGTGTGTTTGTTTTGATTTTCTTTCATTTTTCACGTGATGGCTATATTCTGCGCGCGTTGTTAGAAAATCTATACTTTAAACTTAATAATAAATGCCGCGGCAATTAAATCTAAAATTGGGTTTCAGTTCGGACGATCAAAACTTAACACGACAAGACGAATCCTTCCTTCTTTCCCCTGTCAAGTTAGCGAACTTCGTAATTAACTGATCTATTATCTTACCTGTTTTGTTCCTTGCGGCCAGACTGTTTTGCTTTCCGATCTCAGATCGAATTTTCAGCCTCTCTAAAATTCAGCGTGTACTTTCGCGACGTGAATCTGCCGCCCCGACAAAACGTACAACCAGATAGTCAGGCGGGAATATCTCTCGATCGCGTTTACGAGTGTCGGAAACATATCGGCCTCGTGATTTCACATTGGTATCGCGGGAGCAGCGAGCAATTTATCAACGTGTAGCCCATTTCCCCGGAATTCGCTTCGTGAATATAACGGGACGAAAGACGCGAGGAGCTATTACCGGGATCAATGGAAAATTTGTGCTGAGCGAGATAACGGCATCGAATGTTTTTGCGGCGAGTGCCCGCCTCATGAATTATTGACACCAAGTCGCGCGTCGTATGCACGAATTAGCGTAAGCGTGCAGTTTTCCTAGCCCAGGGGGGAAAGGGGGAGAGCGCATGATAAATCGTCGACATGGAAATTTATCTAATTTACGGAGATATGGTCGAGATCTTTCACGGTGCATTAGTGAACTGCCGCGTGTTTTATCGGATAAGGCGGACTGCCGACGAGGAAGAAAGCGCGAGGAAAGCGGACACAGGCGCGCGATTGCGAAATCCGCTATCCTGCGTATCTCGTTACCGAAACGCGTCGTATTAGCCGGCGGCAAAGCGCGGTTAATTAGCTTTCTCGGGACACGGTGACTTCCTGATGTCAGAACGCGCGCTTCCACGTAACCCAATTTGCCATCTAAACGTTGCAAAAAACGGCGCATCGAGCGAGCCAGAGGAGAGAAAGGAAAAGAGAGGAGGAGAAGAAGAAAGAGAAAGAGAGAACGGCGTGGGCCGTTGCACCCGTGGAGCGCGGCGAACCGACCAGAAGGGAGGAGAATAGCGGTAGTAGTAGTAGTAGTAGTTGGTGGTGGCTGAAGGGAGATGTGGTAAAAGAAAAATGAAAAATAAATGCGCTCGGGGCAACACGCTGCACCGCTGAGCTTGCAATGCTTTTAACTTTCCCCATAAATTTATTTACTGTCTCTCTCTCTCTCTCTCTCTATCCCTCTTTCTCTCTCTTTTCCGCTGTTTCTTCCTCTCGCCGTCTCTCTCATTTCTAGTCTATCTCCTGTTCCGCGATGCCGCTAAAGTTTCGTCAAGGAGTAACCCTCGTTTCCGTTTGCCTGTGTTTCTCCGTCAGTACCCGCCACTTTGCCCTCTCGCCCTCCTGTCTCTTCTATTTCGTGACCCCTTATTCCTTGACCATCTGTTTCCTTCGCTTCTTCCCTCGTGGCTTATCTCTCTATTGACCTTCTTCCGCTTTCTCTCTCTCTCTCTCTCTCTCTCGCTAAGCATATAGCGAGTTCCGAATTGCGCTCTGGCAGTAGTTTCTTAAGGCCATAAGAGATATATTATATATCGTGTAGCCAGGAACACGTCTATGATGCTCTAGCGATAAACAAGAAAATATTGACGCTGTGTCAAAAAGCCAACTTTAAGGAAACTTTAAACTCTTCCTCTTTAGAGAACAGTATGAATGGAGCGAGCGCGACGTCGCGACGTGATGAGGTATTTCGCTGCATTAAATCATTTTAACTATCGCGTTACGCGATTAAACGCTCGCCGCGAGTTTGATCGCGCGCTGAGAAACAATTTGAATCGCGATTTTCTATCGGCCGCCGTAATTTCTTAGCTTCGCGACTCCCGGCTGTCCGCTCCCTTCCAGCCTTCTTAACCCGTTTATCTATCGACTTCCTTTCTTCTCAAAGTACCTCCTACAAGTTCTCGCGTTGCGCTTTTATACGCGGAGGAAGATCGATAAAACGCGATATAGAAAGATTGATAAATTGTTTACGACGAGTAAAGAAAATGTTATTATTAACTATCATATTGTCGCATCGTCATCGCGCTTCCGTATTAATCGCGTGGAAGAGTCAACAGGAAAGATAAGCGGCGAGCGTTCCAAAATGTCGATCATTCTTTTGTTCGACAACTGTTCTATTTGCTAAAAGCACAAAACATCAAATAGACAGCGCTTTTCTCAGTTGGGAAAAGCGTCCGATCAATTTACGATTCTTGAATGGGACAATATTTGAAAATTTAAGACGATTTATCTCATTGTATTTTATTTTAGACTGGCTCTCTCTCTCTCTCTCTCATTTATTGAGTGCTTGAAGATTAGAAGTAATTTATTTTGATGTAATAAATGAAAAAATTTGAGAATTTCCAAACAGCATCTCTGTGGATATAATGGAGCCTACTTGGATCAGAGGATCAAGAATATCCGATTACTTGGAATAGACTGCCACCGCTATGACAAGCTATGATCCAAATATATTCATCTAGCCTGACAAATAATACGGTTATGTATTCGACGTACAGGACAGCTTCCCCGATCCATTCATTTCGTAAATAGAATGAAAAATATTGTTTAATATTTGCACCCATTTCTCAGGCATATTTACCTGAGAGATTCTTTAAAAATGAAAAAGCATCTTTAACCAGATTGGTTGTATTATCATAATAAGCTTTTGATATTTTTAAACCAAGTTAAAAGAAAACTGTAAGTTCTGTCTGGCGATGGAATTTAATAAATGGTGTCTATCTTTTTGTACTTTCGTTAGAAACGATTACTGATTTATTCCAAACGACATTATCAATGTTTTCAGTGCAGCAGTATAACCTTAATAATAATAGACGTAATCAATTCATTATATTGTTAAAAAATATATTCGAGCTAGGTTTCGTATTTAAATTGATTCTTCATTATTTTATGATCGCTATTCATTAAAAATCGCTGCCGAACGAAAAATTGGTGCAATATCGAGATCGAAAAGTTACAGAGTCACTTCCCATATCTATTTCTGTCTCTGGATAGTGCTTTCGCGTAATTTTTAGTGCGGATCTTCCCGTGGTGGTCTTTACACGACTTTTCACTTAACCCCGAAACCCGTGGAGTTTAAAAGAGCACGCCCCCTCCCCCATTCTATCCGCCCACCCCTTTCCTTCTCTTTTTTCAAACCGCGTTTTTCCTACCGGTAACGCGACTCGACCATACGCCGAGAGTACCCGCTGCAAGCCGAGCGTGGATCGCAACGGGATTACCAGGAGCCTGTGCCGCTTCCGGTTCTACGGTTCGTGACCAGGGCGTACCGTTCGCTACAAATAAACCCCACGGCTGGTTTCGCAGCCCGGTCACGCATAACTCCGATGACGTCTACGGTATTCGCCTCACCGACTGCCGACTGTCACACTCATGTCGTGCCCGCCGCTGGCTACGATTATTTTATTAGTGGAAACGAAGCGGGCTAGGGAGTACCTACCGATGCAACCCGGCCCAGAAAAACATTAACGTTCTACGTGAAATTGAGTTGACTTGTCATTGGATTCGCTGCCCGGCATTGTTTTTCCAAGAGACCAAAGCTACGGAATTGTCAATCGACGTACCATCGAACGTCGCTCCGACCGTTGAGATTGCGAGGAAACAAGTGTTTTTATTCTACTGAACAATTTTTGCTATTATCAGTACGGTGACTCTCCTTCTTATATTATAGAGGACAGTCTTTTATTTCTAAAAAGTCCTACAAAATATCCTATATATTTCAATTTTTATCACCATTGTATATTTTATGTAATGTTTAAATAAAGACGTGTTTCTTTTTTATATATAATTGTTTTATTTTACAAAATTTTACTTTTTTTCATATAAATATTACACTGCACTTGTTTGTGGAAGAAGGGTAGAAGCTGTGCTTAACTTTTCTCAAAGAAATATGATTACCGTAATTATCAGTTAAAAAAAACAAGATTTAAATAACGTTCATACTACACACAACCGTCATGGTAATGGTCACGAGAAATCATAGTAAGGTCGAAGATGGTATTAACGAGAACACGTTTTATCTAATGAGAATGCAGTTTAAACTTTACACTGCGCTTAGTCGTACGACGTGGAAGTCGAAACCCCTATGGAAGTCGCACAAGTTTTCCCGATAACATCGCGGAGCGTTATGCTGCACCGAAGTTCGAGTAAAGACTGTCGCGTCGCATGCTCGCTACGGTGGACAGTATTTATCGTGTCGGATGATTTGTGAGCGGGATGGCCGTCACTGCGAAATAAACTTGGAGTCTGTTTCGCAGGCCAGTCACGCTTGCTCTTTCTCAAAGTCCGCATTCTTCTAAACTCCGAGTGACACGCGCGCGCGCGCGCGCGCGCTCGCGATCCTACGTACGTAAGAGAGAGGAGTTCGTCTCTCTTGTTTTTCTATTTCGCTTCGCGTTACATCCCGCACGATCGTAAAAGTTGTACCCCGGTTCTACACGAGCGGACGTAACAGCGATTTCCACGTCGTTCGCTTTAAAGTAGTTTGTACGTTCCGCGCCGTTCGGATAGATTCTTCGATTGCGTCGCTTCTCTACAGGATAGAAACTTTGGAGCCAGGCTCGATTTGAGAAACTTGGACGATTGTGCAAAATCAAGGGGGCAACGTTACCACGTATTGGAATTTCGACGTGTGTCCAAACAAATTAGATTAAAACACAAATCGTTTCTTGTAAAATTGTATTCTCCTGTGACATTTGCAGCACACGTTATATTTACACGTGTCCTTCGACGATCATCCTTTTCTGCTTACTAAGCTCCGCTTTCTCGCCGTGAGCTCTGTCGATTTTGTTTTATCTTGCATGCGCGCGGATTTTGGAACGTTGCATTTAGAATCGCTTTCGTAACGATAAGCCTGAGCATGCACGTACACATGTCTAGACTTTCATCCTCAAAGCGCTTACATGCCTCACTGACAGCGCGTGACCTTCGACATCGGCAGTGTATATACGGGGCACGATGTCGAGGGTAGATTCATGACCGCCATCGGAGCCGAGTTTGCCATGATACAGCCGAGGCTGCTTGTAGGTACTCGCGCAATTTTCCCTTCACCATACACCTGCTCCAGCGCGCGTTATAGTCGAGGAAAGAGTCCTTTATCTACGGCCGCGTCTCGGTACAAGGCGGAGAGAAGGGGAGGGAGTCGCAGTTAAGGGCTCAGGTGCCTCGATAAAGCGGTCGATAAGGTGCTCATATCTCTGCTCTTATCTGTCGCCGGGCTCGACACACGCGAGCGTTCTCTACGTGAATACGCGCGCACGTGTATGCGGAAACGGGTACATTTTCCGGGATGTGTGAGGCACGCTCGACGAAGCATTAAGCGAGAACAAAGAGTCTCAAATCCGTGTCAAGCGTCGAGATTCTTTAAAATTAGTCGCGACAAAATTGTTTTTTTATAACGTTAATATCGTCAAATAATTACTGGGAGCAATTGATGCCAACGGAATGGTTCGTGACAGTTTCCGATTTGTCCGATTTGTGATTGCAAGAAATTCTTCTATTTTGCAAGGAGAAATTATCTTGAATTATTGCGCAATTTTTTCAAACGCGTTAGCGAGGTACAGTTTTTTTTTACGATCAGATATTAATTTTGAATGAAGGCGGTTAACGAGCCACGTCCTTCGCATTGAAAAATTGACTTAGCATGATTGGTAATTCTATTCTGTGGGGTTTCGTTTGCGGAGACGCGCCAATTTAAGTATTATTGCGGGAAAATGAGAGGCAGATAGTGCGAGCGGACGTAGGGCAGTTTGATTATTAGAGGGGCATTTACTTCGATCAATGGAATAATTACGTCGCATTTTGTCGCTTATTGGTTTATTGGACTCGACAAAATCGAATAGCATACACGAATACGCGAGTATTGGTACACGTGGTTGCCAATATCATGAACGCTAGTCGCGATCCTCGTGTCTCATTTAAACGTCTCCTTAGACACGATGGAAGTAATGTTGCCCATCGGCGTATATTAATAAAAAGAATATTAATTAATAAATGTGGTAGAATGATAGCGTTACATTTCACATATTATTTCATGGTATAAATTTTACTGAAAGTAAAAAGTAATGAAAATTGTTAAGACCACACACAGTTTGCAATTGTTATAAAATTCGGTTCGAAGAATTACGCTTGGGATGGATTTATACGCTAGGATTTATAATCCAAAATTTATAATCCAAATTTATTGAGGCTTTGATTTTTCTTTGTCTAGGATTACGCGAGGTTGAAAGAGGACTGATTGGAAAGAACACACACGGTACGAGGCTTCAAGGCATCATAATCGTTTTTGGTGAGTGGAGTTGCTTATCATAGTAGAGCAGTTACGTAAATAGATTGCGTTTCGTTACCTACCGCCCGGTAAGGAATGCGCCCGGCGGACGTGGAAACAAGCTTGCGGCGAGTGAAGGGCGTGGAATTAGTTTCGTTAGCCGGATAGCCAGACGGCAGAGATTTTACGTTGTTGCGCGAGGAGCGGTATCTACGCCGGATAGCATTACGTGACCGAAATTTCTAACGTGCCTGCATAATAAATTTCTCTGCGATTATTCAGTGAATCCTATCCCGGGGACTCTTTGTCCTCCTGACGGCGCGGAACGAGCAAAACGATAAAACCGGCCGTCCGATAGGAAGTACCATCCCCGGCGAGTGAAACGCGATATTATCGCGATTCCTTCGACTCCAGTTATCCGCTATTTGGAAAATTTTCCAATTGGCTTTTTTTTCATCGCGGTTGGTTAAACCGCGCGATGGAGACATGACAAGATGTCGCGTGGCGCTGACGATATGACGATATGAAAGCTCGCGAGTTCAAATTTCGTGTGCACACATGTGCATGTGTGTGTGCTTGTGCACACGTGTGCTTGTGTACATGTGTGTGTCTGACGCTATACATCTCTTTTCCATGCAAATATAATGTTTCATATACTTTCATCATTTCAGTTTTACCGCTACACGCGAAGTCATACTAAATTGTACTTGTTGCGAAAATGAAAACGCGAATGCGTTACATAAAGTGGCAGGCATGTTTCTTTGTCGCAGTACGTTAGATTTCATTCGCGATGACGTCGTAGATGATTTTTGCTCAACGTGGCCTCGAACAAAATTTTTTAGCATTAAACATTTTTATAAGGATGAATGTTAAATAAAGATTTCACAATATTAAAATACTGTTTATTTAGAGTTTAATTAAAAAGGTTTAAATTAATTAAAGAACAATATTTTAATATTTTAATATAAATATTATTTCTGAAATTTTACTCGCCAAAATAATTCTCTCGTTTTTATGTATTAAGTACAAGACTTATCCTACAATGACGTGACGCTTTAAATTTGATGTGTTATAATTTCTTACATATTCCGAGGATCCCGTTTGATATCCATCCCCCAAGAGTGACGCGAAAAGAGATCGATAATTAAGCGCTCACGCGTACTTGATCGCCGTATCGTTGCGACGTCTATTCAACGAGTTCATAAAAATAACTTGCTACTGCGTACGACGCGCTTTTAGTCCAAAGTGCTTTTTGTTCCTGCAGCAGGATATGGGCTTCTTTGTACCGCGGTCAGCCGTTGATACCTTTCGAAGTCGTCGCGTAAAGCTTTTCATCGACTCCTGCCTCTCCTCGCTCGGCTCCCCGAGCTTTTATGAATCGCTACAGCACGGTGGTGCGAACGAGCGGGGGAGAGAGATTCTTTTCACGAATCGTTTCTAGTAATTTGACACTATTTCGAAATGAAAACGAGCGCTGCTGAAATATCACCAGACAATGTGGACAGTTCGCGTCTCGCTTTCCTTAATACTTTATACTTGTATTGTTCTTTCCATATCGCTGGCTCGTCTCGTATTTCTTTGCATCGATCCATCCGTTAACGATAAAAAAGATATTACAACGACCGTTGGAGAGAAAAAAAAACCCCTACATGGTCGATAAAAAGATGGTGTTCAAAGTTAAATTTTTCTAAAAAGGATAATTTTTATTCTCGACATGAATAATGTTGATTAAACGTGAGAGCGTAATTATTTTATAAAATATCCTGCATAGAAAATGTAATTTATTTGAAGGTTGTTATTTGGAGGCAATTAACAGTAAGGTAAATTGAAGTGATGCCTATAGAATTTCCCTTAGTTTTCAATCGATGCGGGGAGTTTACATACGTATGGCCGAATAACTAGTGCAAAAAGTTAAAGCATCAAACTGTAATTTCCGGCAAGCAAAGGACGTGTTTACCGACGCCCTACGGTATGTTTGCGCAACCGGAATCGTCTTGATGTCGCGGATGCGTTTTATTACGCGGTGAGTTCAGAAAACGCAATGAGGACACGATAACGTTTCGTCGCAGTGTAGGTACCGAGCGATATCGCGACAAACGTCGTCCGTGCTTGCGCTCCAGTATCGTTTGATATTCACCGATACACCGAACGTAGAACGTAGAACGTAGAACGTGGAGCGTCGAAATCGATCGGTTTTAATGCAATTTCCATCGGCATGCACACCGGCTGCGAGGTGCACACAGATTTCCCCTATCGAATCGCTCGCCACCATCGAAATCGACATAATTCTATCGGCGACGCCGGCAAAACTATGAGAGAACGAGCTTTCCAAACCTGATAATAGAAGGGGACTTTCACTTAGTAAATTGGACTATCCGCTAACTCCATCTCTGAAATCGGCATCTCCTGGAGAATCCTCCAACATTCGTCTTCCCCACATCAGCCCAAAGTAATAAAAAACGATCTCACCAATCGCCATTATCGAATAAGAAATATCGTGAGAATATCTCTCGCTATATATTTTGAAATACACACAGACACATTGTGGCGCAAATCAATTTGCGCAACACAATGGACTTAACAGATACGTCTACAGATCAATACTACGTAACAAGATGTTTTAACCGTACTCTCATAACTTGACATCGTTTTCAAGATACAATATTATGGTTTATCTCTACTCTCTCGAGAGCTTCGTCGAGATCAAAACGAACTAATATTTTAAATCAATAACTGATTCTTTTTTCATGGCAGTCAAGCTTCGAAAAAATACAGGTAATTTGAAGAATATTATTTTTTTATTTTCGCGATTACAAATTTTTCATTCTTTTTTTCTGGTTTCATAGGTAATATGTGTTTCTCGCATTACTTGACTCGTGGCAGGGAGAAATGTTTGATTTTTTGTCAAACCAAACAGAATTGTATGCGGATTGATATGTGTCAAAATACTTCTACAATCTGGGAAATTAAATGTGCCACTAAAACTGCATCCGCGAGCGCGCGCATGTTCGAGCACTTATTCGTGCATTGTTCTCTCTTTACATTCGGTGAAAAAAAAATGAACTGAATTTCTGGTCGTTTCTTTTTAAAGATACGGTTTATCGATCGTAACGAGTGTACCGTGAACGTCCCGACAAACGGCGATGGGAGTCACCGCTCAGAGCTCTCTCTTTCCACTGGCCGACGCTTTCGCGTAGTGCCCTTGTTCCGTGACACTTTGGAAATTAAATTTACGAGAAATAGCGCTTACTTCGTTCCAAGCGCACGCGCCTGGAATCGTAACGAACGAGTTTCGTGTGAGCAGTTAACGCTATGGAAGGGAATACTGAACTATTTTCCGTATAAGAGATGCCTGACTCGTTAAATATGCGACAGCAATGTGTGAATGCATGCGCTTTCTAACCCGCTACTTCCTCGGAATCTTCTCTTTCAAAGTAATCGACGGAAAGATAAAGTCCAAGTCTCCCAGTCGAAAGCAAAAATGCCCGGAAATATCAAGCATCATACGCGCAAACGTTCCACTCTGTTTAGCTATTAGATAAACGGCTACAATTAAAGTAATCACGAATTTAATTATTTTAGCCTTTGCGCAATATCTGTGCATGTGTTTTAAACTGCACGTAATGCTTTTCCTCGTGACATAATGTGTATTATTATTATGCACGATGCTAGTCACTCTGTTTATTGAAAGATAAATCACGATATTTTTTTCAATAATTAAATTTCAGTTTTTTATTTACTAAAATTAAAAGTAAAATTTATTCTTGATTTATTAATAATTTCATAATAATTTCATAACGTCATAATAATTTCGTTTCTTTCGGAATATATAAACTGAACAAAACGATAGTAAATTAATTGTTCGCGTGTTTTTAATTATGTCGGTTACACTCGTTTAAAGGAGAGAATTTCACTTAGCAAGTCCCTATCGAAAGATACTCATTATCAGATTAGTATCGCATGGGTTCTTTCCGCACCGCTTATATTAAGCACGAAGTAGTGATCGCGATACCAGTAATACTTAGACGCCGATTAAAAGTTCACTTGTAGGATAACTGCCGAGCTTCGTCAGCAACGCGAAATTTTATCTCGAAGAAATGTTAATGAAGTTCAGTTGAGTTTGGATAGCAGCGTGCAATTATCTTGGATCGACTATATTTGGCCTCATTACCATACAAAACTTTTTTCTTTACTTAAATCTCAGTGCTTTTGATTATTATTAAATATATATTTGTGATTAATCTGAATTTTAAATTGGTTTTCCTCCGAATAACTTTTGTAACTTTGTAATGAGAGGACATGAACAAGTTTAGAGTAACTCTTTGTATTTTTTCTCACTCTTCGCACGCACTTATATACAAGTGATATAACAAATGTGCTTGTAAACAGCTAATAAGAAGCTCGTCAATCATATTTTAATTAATTAAATTATACGTGGAAACGTTAAGCACATACAGATACTAGAAATCGTGACATAAAATGTATTGAAATAAATATTACATAATATTTATTATTTTATTTTAAATGCTTGTCAGAATAATATCTTGAAAAAGAAGAATAGAAAATAATTTATAGATATATTACCGAGTATTTTGTCACAAAAAGTGCCTTATTCATGACATCCGATATTTCCTCTTCAACGCGCGCGTTTTATATTTTAGTGAAAGCAGAAAAACAGAACTACATTAAAAGCCAAGGGATTGCATTTTGTTGGAAATGCTGCGTCTCTTTGATAATACTCATATTTGTCGAACACGACCAAGTAATTTATCCAGTGCAAATAAGCTTGCAAAATAGGCTGAAATTATATTGTGTTAATTATAATATGAATGCACTCTCTTCAAAAATTTAATTTCTAGAACCTTTTTTCCATTTATAATTAGCTGTCGATATTTTGTCATTTTCATCAATGTTAATTAAATTGGGAAACAAGTTTGTCACTCAATTAGGAATAAAATTTCCGACAGATTTTGTATAAATAAAAAAAATTCAAAAATATATCCAACATATGCTCGTTAATAATACTATACATTCAATTTTCTTCTATGTATACATTTATCCGATTTACTTCGAAATCGTATTACTGGACTATAGAGTATAGCGATCGATGCGCTTCATATGAGCTTTATAGAATTTTAGAAAGACATTAGTATCGTATCGGAGCAACGCGAGGCAGCTCGCTTGGGAATAGCCACAACCGAGAAAACTGCAGAGAAACTCTCCGATGAATATCCAAACGAAATTTCTTCTGACAACTGAACTATGCTGTCCAAGGAATGCTGCTTTGGGTCAAAAAGATTTCACGGAGTGCTTTATTTTCTTTGAGAGCGCATGTGAGCGCGCCTGAGGAAGAAGGCAAAAGCGGAAGAGCGAGAGGAATAGGACGACAGTCAATGGCTGGTATTACTTGAATCTAATCTGATATTGAGAAAATTCCAAGCTTCCTCTCATGAATATCATCACATTCTGTACGACTCGTTTCGCTCGTATTTCGCTGTAGGATGTAGAAGTATATTATCTCGACCAGCGGTCTACATTAAATCATATTTTTGTCTAAATAATGCATTACGGGTATATCACGTGCAATTTATCCTCATTCTCGTAAGATTTGGTAAATAGATTATTATTCTCTATTCTATTCGTTCCCCAATGCAGCGATAACATTAGTATTTATTTAGGACGCTCTATTTAGTTAATAGCTTATTTGGGTAATGGCTTATTTAAGTCGCCACAATAATATTTGTATTTCTTACCGTCAAACGTCTACGATGGGACAGTGAAAAATATAGCTGCGTAAAGATCGAATATGTATAATGCAGTTACGTTTATGAGCGTGCGATAAAAGAATTTATTTCGGCACCGATATATAAAAATAGAAAATGCTTGCGCGCTTCCATTGAGTAATCGATCATATTTCTGAGCGAAACGGAACCTCTTCTTCGTTTATTGGCACGTATCGCGACTAGTTTTGTCATCTCGAGAAGACTTTATGTTTCTCCAAACAATCAACTAGACGACACGAATACTTTTCACAAAGAAGGAATGTTTACTTTAGTTATATTTCGTTATATCGCTATCATTATGCGGCAATCAAAAAACGCTTAAGGATCACCATTGTAAAATATTAATAATAGAATGAGGAAATTACCACCCTGTCCAATTAATCGATTTTGACAAGTGGTAACGGTCGAAACGGCGAGCGTCGCGAGAAATTGATTCCCGAGAAATAGCACAGTTAAAATAGCATTAAGAGTCGTTAGCGGTCGGCCGGTGTATGAGAGAAAGCAAAACACTGGAGAATTGACTGGACATCGCGCGTCCGTGATGCACGACTTTCGACACGCCAACCTCGAGAGACGTTCTCGCGCCGTTTTTCATCGTAATCATCGTCACCAATTGTGCGACATGACGTAACGAATGGTGACACGGCACGGTATAGCGGACGTTATAAAGTCCGGCCGCGTGTCACGGTTGACGTACGTGAAAAGCGTGTATAACGCGTGTCGCGGCTCGGCTTTGTGTTTGCGTTATATCCCGACGTGAATCGAAAACATTCCAGTTCATCCAGGAGCGAAACATCAAAGACTCTACCTGCGCCGTCAATGCCTGGTATAATTCGCTTCGTAATTTTGTTGCCCGGTATTGATGAACGTTCTCTTTGCGCGGTGTTTAGTTTGTCATTTATGACCGTCGAAGAGTCACGATTAATCCCATTTCTTTTCCTCAATCATCAATATTTCTCAATCGTGTAATTGGATTCGCATTCGCGTAAATTCTACGACTTTCTCGACGTTGGCGTATAATAGACCGCGAGATAACATCTCGAGCCGGTAATTAAACGACGTCCGGCTTGCTTATGAAGCCGGTCGGCTGCATGATGCATCGTCGCGACGACGTCGCGCGAGATTATTGACGTCGGCGGGAAATCGATAGCCACGTTTTCTGCTCCAGGTGATAGATGAGCATGCTCAGCATCGGATTACGGTACGAACTAGTCGAAATAACTTGCCGCGAATACCGTATTTGCCTTATTCAGAATTTCCCAAGTAATAGAAAATTGCTTTGAGCGCGATATTACATATTTTTTGACGCTTCTATCACATCCAAGTGGAGAATATTAAATTATTTTTTTCGCTCTGAAAAATGATCTCGAAACACGCATGAAGTATAATTGAAAAGTACATTAAAGATGCATTAAAGATGTAAGTATTCGAATAGATTTGCGACTGTAAGCTCCGTGTGTGACGCGAGTATAGTCGCGTGACGTATGACCCGACAACACCGTGTGTAGAGATCGCTGTTTAAGCACGAAATGTTAGATTGATGGATGCGCCTGTATCAATGCGAAAATAATTATCACAGCCTTACGACAGAATTTATCAACGAAATAATATCGATGATGAGAATTTATCGCTTTATTCGCCGGTCATTTTCGACGACGTGGTAATTATCGCGCCCTGCGATACGTCCGGTTAAATCCGTCGACCATTACTAAAACCGGTTGAAGTGACAATTGCGTTAATCTTCCGTGCAATGTTGGTGCCACCTACCACGAAGGACGTCGTGCTATTTTACCGCGACACGCGCCCCAAAAACCATTCATCTCTTTTTCCATTATTCTGCTGTTCCCGTCGTGGATATTACATCGCGCACTTCGTCTTTTCGCTGCACTCGATAGGCTGCGACCACGAGCATCACTTTTCGTTATGCAAAGGTAAAGCTGCCTTCGAGCTTTTATTTTCCTCTTCGCGAGATTCGACGATGTCATCCCTTTGTGTTGCGTAAAATTAAAAAATTTTTTTTTGAAATATTTTCTTTTTGATATACGTTTCTTTCTTTCTTTCTTTCTTTTCTTTTTAAAAAGACGTATGTTCGAGTCCACCAAGTAAAATGTGATTAGTCTACTGGGTTTGAGAAGCACTGGCATAGTTGACAGTTGCAGTATTATCTCGCGTCACGCAAGATCAACAAATATGGGAACGGGAAAACGACGGCGCGCATGGTCACGGAACGGGCGTGATGCAGCAGCATGGGCGGCGCTAAACTCGGAGTTTTATTTAAAAGCGAGCGAGGATGGCCGAATGAGCTTCAATCTCGGGGCGCCGTGTAAACACGGCCATAGATTCCTTTTATCTCTCGGCAAAGGGGCCTCCTATTTTTCTTTCTTCCCGTATCGAACGACTTTCCACGGTGCGCGCCCTCAGACTTCGTTTACCCTCCGGCCGGATACAGTTCTTTGAGAGAAAGAGAAAGAAAGATAGAGGAGGGGGGTAGGAGAGAGGAAGGAAGAGAAAGAGAGAAAGAGAGAGTGCACGAGCAGTATCCGCCGGGTATCCGAAACATTTTCCCGTCATCCGCGTGATGATCGTAAACATTCGGCGTGATGCAGCCAATACGTCTTCATAAAATACTGCTCTATTCTTGCGCGATGACAAATAAACCGTCGTTTTCGCGCGGCGTGCCGAGAATAAGGATAAACTAGTCGTGAGAGAATTAGAATGTCGTGTCCATAATAAATTCATAGACATTGGAATATATTTGGAAAAATATATTCATATCATAGGTACTTCATATCATAGGTATCGAGTTCTAAATAGGGTTAAACTTTATTTGGGGAGGTAATACGAAATATCAAATTCCGAGTTGTATGTAGCGCTAAAATAAAGCGATACGCGAAAATAAAGCGGATTAATTAATGTCTAATTTAATCTCGTTATAACATCGAGATATATGGATTAATCTTAAGGTAAGCCCGTGCAAAATACGTGTTTACTGAAGGCAAATACAGGAACGAATTATGTAATTACTCGTTTTTTGAAGCAAAGTTAACGCCCCTTACCCACGACAACTTGGCCGGGAAAGGAAGGAAATTTTAATCGCGAGTCGCTAGCTTAATGCAGATACTTTGCGCTCGGACGTCTCCAAGTACTGCTGCAGGCAGTTTTAAGGGCGGGAGATCTCCCCCAGGAAAGTAAATTAACTAATGGAAATGCAATCCCAGCGATCTCCGGCTGCCGTGCATCCTTTTCCGCGCTCCTGCTAGAGGTGATGTATCTAGTTATCAAGTCTCGCCCGACTCTCTACCTCATCCTGTTTGGTACTCTCAATGTAGTCTCTAATTTTTTGAGAGGATGCGCGCGCGTGCGGGAGAGGAAGAATAAGAGAGGAAAAAGCACGAATCCTTGCAGGATACGCTATTTATGCACGTTAGAAGAAAGGTCTTCCATCTGAAAACTCATCTCGGTTTTCGCACTATGATCTTCTTTCATTCCTCTCTTACGTCACGCGAAGCGAAAATAATGCGACGCATTATCTTGCAATATCAAAGAGCTCGTGTGATTTTTATCAGGAGCGAACGATAGTATCGATCGGCATAAAACTAGGTTGAATGCGCGAACGAGCGGATAAATACAAGCGAGAGACGAGCACACGAGTTTATCGCTTGTTTCTCTATTGGAAATCAGCCCGTGGTAATCCGTTAAAATGATGCGGGCTAAAATACCGTACATCGACCCGCAAACGTATTTAGAGACTATGACGGTGATAATATCCTCGAATTATTTATAACCCAAATGAAGTATTTGGCTTCATAGGATTATTCAGATTGATATGAGATGTGTATAGATATTTTTGCGAGATTTATCATGCATCGGTCGCGATATAAATACGTTGTTGGGAAATCTCCAAAATATGCATGGAGAATTTTGCTGTCGCAGTAAAACCGTCGCTGCTGCTACTGCTGCTGCTACATATTCGGTATGAAAACGTTCAAATTTTGCTACCACAATCAATTATTCGATATTACACAAATCTGTTCCGTTAGCAAAATAAAAAATCTTATTGAGTAAATTTCACAGAAATATGAATTTCCTGCTGAAGCAAAATGGTCTATTTCTGTCAAATGCATTTTGATGTTGCGACAAAACCGTCACTGCTTTGATACGAAAATAAAACTTAACGCGTTATTGTAGCGTAATAATCTTTAGATTCAGCAAAGCTATTTTAAATTTTAAAAGCTATTTTAAAGTTAATATTCTTAGATCTTCTTTTGACGATAAATAAAATATATTGAAAAGTCGTTACACTAGCGTAAAATATATTATGTTGCATCAATGATCAATTTTCCTCTTTCTTTCTTTTTATTTGTTTATCTATTTAGAAAAGAGCTTAACAATTAAAAGATAAATCGAGAAATTAACATTACCGAATGTAGTAATCCGAATGTAGATGAATGTAGACGCAATCCAAACAACAAAGTGATGTATAATATCATTTATATGGTATATAATATACGAAAAATAAAAATATTGTTTCAATAGAAATATCAAGCTTAAAAATTAGTTTATTACGCTACTGTGGATTAAATAGCTAAGGGCTATTAAACAAACGGCACTGAACAAAATTTAACAATACAGGAGCAAATATTCGCATAGTAAACGTAGTAGATAAATATATGCCTATAATGAAAATAAAAAGAAACGTACAGGGAATTAATAGAATATAATAACGCAATAACGGAAGCAAATACTATCTATATAATATTAATCGATATTAACACATCGGATATATGGAAGAGGATATGTCCGGAGTGCAATATAGATACTCCCTTGGCAAATAAAGTGGCTGCACGTAATCGACACGCACTTTACGCGAAACGGATTCGCACCCGATAATTTATCACTCGTCATAGTTATATCGCACGCGCAATTTTGTAAGGTCAACCGAAGCAATCGATTTATTGTGGCGCCTCGGTACGATGATTAATATCCAACTGATTATTACCGTGAACTTCCTACAATCGCCTAACAAAAACCAGGAGTGCGTTAAACGCTCTCGGCAGATTGACACTTGCCAAAAATCAACGAGTAAATTTGTTGCACGGTGCATATTCAATTTAAAGCGATTTAAATAGATTGTGCGCGTGGGAGGGCGTGTGGGTGCATACCTGTGCGCACATCAAGCCGCGACAGGACTCGATTATACTTTAATGACTGACGGAACAGACAGGTGGGCGAATACGGTGCGCCGCAGAATAACATGTAATAATATTTGATGACGATAGAACGAAATGTCACTACATAAATACGAGGTCACATGCCGGCAATACTTTAATGTTTACATATTTACGGCTTTAAAAATATCCCGATAATCATTCGCTCGATTTTGTACATTGCACGTCATTTCTGACGCAATGACTTATTGTCGTCGAATGGCTCAATGGAAATTACCGTTGTACTTAAAAAAAATTATATATGTATGTATAATATTGCATTTTGCACCTTTCAACAAGTTTTAAAAAAATTTTCGCTAGAAAGTTTTGTAATTAAAAATGGATAATTAGACGGTTTAAAAAACTTCCATATTGAAGAACGTACGAACTCTAAAGTGCGCGTTGCGCAATAGAGTCTAGCAAAATAAGAAAATAATTTCTAACGATTTGTTTGACCCCCAGCGTGAACTTCCAAGATTAATTCTTCCAACATTCAACTTTCCAACATTAAATATCTCGATAAGTAACTCCCAAACTAGGTCCCTATCAAAGTAAACTCCCTTTGAAATTAACTGGGAATAAAGTTTTGTTACTCTTGTTTGATTCACCGAAAGTCTTTAACTATATAATTATGCTGCCGTTTAAATTTTCACTAAAACTAAAGAAAAACTATCCTCACAATGTCTTCGTTGAGAAGTACATTTTCGTTGCTCGCAGTCGCGCACGTTTTCCTCTGCGAATAATATAACAATCGCGCTTATATCACCATCAGCGTCAGCTCTCGTTATCTAATCGCGCGCAAATTGGACTGCGGTGCGAAAGGACCAAAGCAAGGGCCATTTTGCGATTCGGGTAATCCGGAATTAACCGATTTCGTTGAACGCGTCCGACTCGGTGATAGAGCATACCGGTGAATGAGCGCGGCCGAAAACGAGGCAGAGCGGGTTAGGCGAGCTCCGCCGACCGCAAATAATGTGACGGCAATTAATTGAGATAGCGCGAAGCCTGATTACGAGGACGGAGTGTATACAGGGTGTTCTAGAATCCCTGACCCTAATTTTAATGACAGACTCTCGCAATCGATTAAACTTCAAGCCGAAATAGGATTTGGCCTTCCGAAATTTTAATTTGAGTCGTAATTAAAGTTTAATAATAACCATTAAGTTACGTGATAAAATAACGGCTTATCTTCGAGTTTTTGTTCGATAAAATTGACTGCAAACTTGTATAAAAAGTTTGTGATTAGAGCCCTGGCCGAGTTATCGAGCACCGCGTGCATGTATCGGGCGTCGCGCCCGAGTGAACTATTACGATCATTCGAACGGCCATTGCAACGACGCGGCGCGGCGCGGCGCGGCGACGCGTGTACACGATGCTCGTTCCGCACTATTTATGCAAATTCGCGGCCGCCCCTAATTGAGTCCCACCTGCTGACGAGCAATAAAGAGCCGTGTTTTGCGCGGTTTCGTTCATCCGCATTAAACATGGCGCGTACTCCGGCCGCGCTCGAATTCGAGCTTATCGCGCGAATATACATTTAAATACGTATCTTTCCCGCGAATAACAGGATTCCCCCTTGTTGTAGGCCGTCGCGGGCGTTCTATCCATTTCGACGGTAATGCCCTAATTTCGAAATATTTTTAAGTAACATTTCCGCGTTCGCATCGACAAGCGTGTATGGCCACCGTCGAATGGACGTGGTAGGGATTTATGTATTGTACAGATGCGGTTGACCGCAAATTTTAAACGCGACTGCGGTGACGATTTATTGTCCGTCCACTCGCGTGTTCACAAATGCCGGGCTAGTCGCTAGAAATTAATGTTGTCTGCCCGGTAATAGCGTGCTGCGCCAAGTGTCGATACTTGATAATGTAATACGTATATGTTTATGCAGTCGCATGCGCATGTGTGATAAACACACACGTCGCTTAATTCTCCGATGCTTTTATTTAATCTGTTCATCGCGTTTGCAACTTCAAACATATTGTTTTATATTGAGGTTTTTGCCGTGGTACTTCTAACTGGATTGCCCGGCATTAGCGACATGAAAATTTTCCTGTTATTTTAAATTCTCACGCGCGTAAATTCTAGAAAAGTTGCAAATTGAATGGCGCATCGCGTGCGATTCAGATGTGCCGCACCACCAGCCGCGCGAAATCGAGGGATTTCGCACGTTACATAATCGCGTTGCATAATCGCGGCAACGTCGACGGAGGAAATGCATCAATTTCCGTCGCTTGTCGACACATCGGTCGTCTCGGGAGAAACTAGTGTCAAGTAACGCCACGGAAACCTTACAGCTATATCTCCATGGTGTAATTCCTGTAATAATTTTTTTTTTCGAACGGTTGGCGACTCGCGTCGTGTATTATCGCAACAGCGGACACTTGTACACTTTTTATGTAGATTATATCGGTGGCACCAATGAGAAATTGTAACTGCAAAATCATAACTATTCAGAAGATTTACATGGCCATTTTTATTTACCTGAAAATAGAGAATTGCGAAACGGAATACATACATATAATTAATACATACATATAAAACTTTGTTTTTTTAACGCCATGCTTTTTTTAAGTGATTTTAAAATGCAGTATATTTTACTAGTTTTTGCTACAATACCCTCGAATACCCAAGAAGAGATATACAAATAATAATATATGGTTGAAGAAACATCTAATGCTTTTTTTAAGTGATTCTAAAATGCAGCATTTCTTACTATTTTTTGCTAGAATATCTTCAAATACCCTGGAAGAGATGTATAAATAACAAATAATATATAGTTGAAGGAATATCTAATGCTTTTTTAAGTGATTCTAAAATGTAGCATTTTTTACTGTTTTTTGCTAGATTTACTAGAATATCCTTGAATACTCTAGAAGAAATGTATAAATAACAAGTAATACATAATTGAAGAAATGCACACTCAAACAACTTTATTGCTTCTTTATGTTTTTTTGAAGAGAGAAATCGAAAAATTTTTGTACGTGATTAAAGTATCTATAACTCCTTCTGAAGTTACACTTTTTTGATAAAAATAAATCAAAATTGTTAAAGTGTGCAACGATGATGTACATATATTGAAAATATCTCTCGATTTAACTTGCTAGCATATGAATTGGCGAGTTGTCAACCGGAAGGATCGTTTGAGCTATTCCTAAAGAAAACACAAGCGTGATGGCGAGTCGGTCTGTAGGCGGCAACGAGAAAACTTTTAAGTGAGCACTTTAAACTGTCCTAACAGTGAGATCAAAGGCAGCAAAAATATCGAATCCACAAATAGCTTGACCGAGCATTGTTATACCGGACTTTGTATTAGATCAATATTATCATTCCGCGCGTTTACATTTTTCACATTTTAAACCACTAAGAGAATATAATTAAGTATAAATTTTTATCCTGTTGATTTATTTTGAAGCGCAATTAAACACCCTTTGTGGGTTTCGTTTTTTTTTTAATCCCGCGGCCATAGATTGTACAGAACAAATATACACACATAAGAATAAATATCTTTTTTATTTCTTCTTTCTTCGCCGAACGCCGCAATGCGGTTCTTCGCGCACTTTCTCTCGACTGCAACGTGTCCATGTTCGGAGCACATATAGAGTCCGTAAAGAAATAGAAATTTACGGACTGCTCTGTGTATGGAGCGTGAAGTACGTAACACTCGTGTCGCGGTGCATGTACACGTACATTTTGAGTGACGATGGAATGGAATAAAGGAGGTGAGATATAAAGTTTTTCGTACTCTCAGCTTTTATGATATTCCATCTGCCATTTATGCTATATATCATAATGTGACGTCAAAGGATCGTTAACACTTAAAATGAGCTTTTTTTTTAGGATCTTAAACTATCTCTTAAAACTATCAAGAAAAACTGTTGATGGAAAATTGATTAAAGTCACGATATTCTTTCATAATTACTTGTCAAACCATTCAAACTAATAAATAATTTCTCTTGATTTTTCTGCTATGGAAAATAAGCTCTACGTTATTCGAGAATTTTTTCCTAAAAGATTTTTGAAGGATTATATTCCGAGTATATCTTTAATCATCAGAAGTCTGTTTCCAACTAGTATTTAGCCACCATTTGTGAAACGGCCACATCCGATTACAGGGAAACTGTATCGCAGGACGTATCTTCCGCATGTCCAATCAGAAAAGACCATGATAGACGTAATTAATTCGATCTCGTGAAACCTTCACTTGTCTCGGACGAACGCCGCTCTAGCGCATCTTTCCCGATCACTTCCCAATTTACTACATCTTGAATTGCAAATCGAGTGGCGCGCGTCCGCTCAAGGCAACGGATGCTCGATTCTCTTTTTCTTCGGTGAATTACGTTCCATTGCAATTCTACGTTGCTTCGTTTGGCCTGCATTTAGGATAACTGCGTTACTTTGTGCAGTCCGTCGTGGCCATCGAATTTTCGCTAAGAAAGAAATTAACGAGTAAACTATTCCTCGGGGATTTTCTCACGATAAATGGGTCCATATGGCTTAAGCGATTTTTCGTTAATCCATCTAAACCGGACATTGTTTAAACAAACGGGCCACAATCGAAAGCAATTTCAGTTGTGCGCAGATCTTAAATTCACGAGACATTCGACCGAAAAACCGGGATGTAATAAAGATAGCGTGATATCCAGCAATTGTCTGATTTCAAACGAGGAAGCGGCGTCAGCCAACTGTTCGACCGCGTCGGTCGCTAGCCAATCATCCTGCTAAACAAAGCTAACTTCTGCGAATTATTATGCAGTCTTTTCTAATTCTATCCCGGCGCCATTTTCTTGTCAACGGTCCTGAACTCTTGAAGAGAAACTATGACTTATTGCTTATTTTATTATTTAAATTTCCATAGCGTAAATCATAATTTGGAAAAAATTATTAGTCTAAATCTGAAAGTTTCATATTTTTTTTTATATACCAGAGTTTAAAAAATATATTGAATATAGCCTACTTTGTTACATTTAATGTTTATATATATTATATATATTTATATATTTAAGAGTTCTAAATTAAAAGGTTATCCTATTTAAAAAAGTAAAATAGCAAAATTTATTATTTTTACACTCTCTTCTATAAAAGATTCGTAATTAAATTGAAAGAGAATGATGTTGTTACAAGTCGAAATTAAAGTTATTCCTACTCTAGCAGTAGTGGATCTATTGTGACTGCATGAAGCAACGCAGTGAAATGCTTCTTATGCACGAGTTGCCACTTGGAAAGTTTCTCGAAAATTAAATGAAATTATTTCAAGAGCAAGATTATGACTTTTGCCTTATTCTCGCTCTACGCGAACGTGCTACGAAATGATTCAGATGATACGGAAATATGTGAATCTTTTGTAATTTATGTATAATTCTGACAATTATATTATTGTGTATATCCGTAAATAAGGGAAACACATGATTCGAATATCAGGCGCATGTTACCTAAACCGACGCGCTTGACTGTTTTCCATTCAGGAGCAGAAAATGGTCTTACGCTTAAATGTCTGGCCATGGGCAACGTAGCATAGGATCACCAGTAACGATATCGGTGTACAATTATGACGAGCAATCCATGAGTTTATCGAGTTTCAAAGTGCACGAGCGAATTAACCGCATGGATTGGTCTGGTTGGGAAGGACCCCCGAACTTGGTTGCTTCTCCCGGGTAGAAACTCCAATAACTTATGATCGGAACATTGCCAGTAACACGCAATTGTATTTGCTGATCCGTAACGCACACCGAGAAAGCGATACCAGTTTTCGCGCGAGCCAATTGTTCAATTTTCATCTCATTATGCATAATGCAACTTTTGAAATGAGCATGAGATATCTTTATATTTCGATAAAATTGATTAGAAACATGTATAAGGCAAATGATAATAGTTATTTAGAGGAAAAAAATATGGATGACACGAAAAATTTTTGATCCCATCATTTTTTTAATTATCAGCTACAGGACTTCTTGTTCATCATCAATGTTGCAATAGAATTTCATAGACTTTTATATATCATACATGTTCAAAAATAAAATTTTAATTTTTTTACATTTATAAAGAAAAATTAATTCAAAATATTACTAAATTATCTTGCTTTATATTTTATTTTTTTGTAATAATCTTTGAGGAATTAAAAATATGATTATTTTTTTTTAAATTAACACCTGCATTATAGAAATTTCATTGCGCAAGAAAATATATTTAATGCGCATCGATAAAATATCGTAATAAATTGCTAAAAATTAACATAATGATTAATTAAATTAAAATTTTTTCTTTGTAAAGTTTCGTAATATTTATACCATAGTTGATTACTATAATTCAACAATATATAATATAAATATTATAATGTATCTTCTATATAAGATCTTTTCTTGCGAAATAATACATTCAATTTCTCATTTCTAAAGTTACGCCGCGATACAGTTTATACATATATCGTTTTGTACGCTTCCGAGAAATTTTTCTGCGTTGTACGATGAATCGAAGACGAATATCCTGATATGCACGTATTGATTTGCCTATTGCGAATATGGACCAATAACCAGTTTTCCATGTATCCGAGTAAATAGGAAGGTTATATGCGCCCATGGAGAAAGCCCAGGCACATTGCAAGATATTGTCTGCTCGTCTGTTTATTGGACTGACTGATACGTCGCCTGTCAACCCGTGTTATGTCGTCCATTTGATGCGTGTGTTGCACACTGTTCAACCTTGCATGTAAACGCTGGTATGGCCTACTGTGTGTGAATTTAATCAAACAAGTTAAACTAACTAACCCTTTACACTAGTACATTTTGAAACTAGGCAGAAATATTTACTCTGAACTTTTATAAACGATATCATAAAAAAATTTTCTCTGTTGCATATTCCTCACATGATATACAAATATAGTTCTCTCCCTGTTTTTTTATTTTTCATATATCTTTATTATATTTTTAATAAAGTGGATATTGGCCATATTATTTGGAAATTTCTACTATCTTTTATAAATTGGTAAAATCTCTGTTGAATAAAAGATGTCCATTTTATGGAACGAAATCTCATCATTCTTCACTTCTGTCTCCCGAAGCGAAGTGTAATCTTGGCGTTCATCTTGCTCTTGCAGCAAGACATATCACAGCTTCACCGGCAGGCAGGCAGAAATTATCAGTTTCCTGTCGAACGAGGCGACTCGAGTGCGTTTGTCCCATTCGCAATCGCGATAGACGATCGGGAATACCGAACTTCATCTCGCGTGACACAAAGACGGTGCACGCGACCTGCCATTGTATCGTCGCCGGCACCTATTTCGCTGCCACTTGGTTTGGCCGGTGTGAAAGGCAGTGTCAACGACAGCCACCGACAGGCGAGTCCCGATCGAACGGAAATAACGGCCGAAGAATCGACGCGACCTCTCCAGGCTCTCTTTTCATCGCCCGTTCTTCTTTCATTTACCCTTCTCTCATCTCATTCCTTCGACAGGGGAGTTAGGATAAGGGAGACCCTATTACTGATTTAAATCACGAAAATTAAATGACAACAATGATAGATCAGGACACTCGATTTTAATAGTCAAACTGGGCAAATAGCATTCTATGAAGATAAGATCCGTGGTGCTAGTGACAGTTTTTTCAATGGCTCGCGTTCTAATATTTAATATCGAGAAAAGGAAAAGCGAATAAAAAAATATTTATTCATAAGAGATTATAAAAAGTCCGCTTAAAGATAATTAAATCGATAATGATTGTATTGTTTTCTATGTAAGCATATCATAAGGACTGCACAATCTAGGGGACGCAATATTACATAAAATTGAATGTGCTGATTGTAAATTTGGTAAAAGATACACGAGTCTTTATTATATTGCATGCTTGCCCTGCTCATAGTCGCGCACATTCATATACGCATATAACATACAAGCTGCTTGCCTCCTGTGTTAATGGAATGCCTTTGTCTTTCTGCCTGCGCCTGGCACGGGATTTACTTCGCAAGGATTAAATCGCACGTACCGCGAATGTCCGTCTGTGAAGAGCGAAACCTGGAAGGGGAGGGCAACAACGTAGTTTCTAGGGGGCCCACGGGGAGAAAAAAAAAGCGCGTAGTCCGGACAAAAAGCGGCGAAAGGGTTGGGAGGATTAAATTTTCAAACTGTGCAGCCTGGGAGCACCGCACATTGTGAGTGCCCCCACGCGCGATCGTTGAATTAAAAACAATGGAAATGTTGAATTCTCGGTAGCGCGGCTCTTGTTACGGCGTTTGTTTTCCATAGCAGAAAATAATAAAAAATGCATTAATCGAACGCTTGCAGCCGCAGGCAATGACACACCGACGTCGTCGACACGGCAACCAAAAGCGGCGTGGGCGGCTCGAATTATCGAACATTGCTTCTCACTTGATTTCGTGTTTTACGCAAGTAGGTTTGCATTAAAACAAAAATTAATTATATTTTGCAAGAATATAGATACATGTGTACGATATCTATAATACTGTATAATATATTCAGTTAAAAAACTTAATAAATATATAATATAATTTCTTATTCGACTTGTATTAGTTTAAAGAAAGAAAAGTTTAACTCTGCTGTTGAGCACATAATTTACAAAAGGTAAAAGCGGATTCGTGCCCGATAACGATTACGCGACGGTAATTACATGGCGCGGGGAAAAGAATTTCGTCATAACTACGGTAAACATCTCTCCGGCGATAGAGAAGATTCGAGGGGATAAATCAACTGGAAGAAAGTTGGTTAATCTTCATCGAGAGCGGTAAAGACTTTACGGATTGTTTTCATACGAAACTTTCCGAAGCGGTTCCGTAGACGTCTGCTAGACTTTACCGGAGGTAGATCTATCGTTATTACGAAATATTCCCACGTTCTTCTGAACGTCCAGGGGGTAACTTGATTACGACGGAGTCTTACGAAGAATTCATACAATTTCTAGAATGCCGAGGCTTGATCGATCATTTCTCTTCCGTGAAGAGAATGCAATGATAATATTAATCTTCTCGGGACGAAATGACGAATTACATAATCACCTGTATATTTTTACAAACTAAAAGTAAAGATATGCGTAGACATGCGTTATAGACACTGTTAACGGTTCTAAAGGCAATTAATTGAAATTTTTAACTGAATTTTATTTATCTAACTGAGGTTTCTAGCAAAAGGACCATAGTCCTTCAACGTATTCCTCTCGAACGCGCTCTTAGATTGCCGTCCGTTTCGTGCTACATTTCTACCGTATGTTCGTAACGCAATTAGGTAGTGTCCTGGCACAAACGGCAAAGAGCATAGCTGGACAGGACTCAAAGGAACCTTTAACGTTTCATAAGTATGCGACTCTGACCTGAGACACACACACACACACACACACACACACACACACACACACACACACATACTCTCTCTCTCTCTCTCTCTCTCTCTCTCTCTCTCTCTCTCTCTCTCTTGCAAGTTCGAGTAATCCTCCTTTCCTAGGTTACTACCTTGAAGTGCGAGGCTACATTAGATCATAATTAGTATACACGAGCCGTCGTACAAAAGCAGCTTACATAACGAATACAGTGTCGTGGAGTTGTCGCTTCCGCAAACTCATTTTGCGCAATGTAGTTTCCATAATGAACGTTTGGTCGGCAAGTTACGTTAAAATCTGCGAATGCCGTTTATTAAAGTTCGCGAGCGGAAATGATTCTGCGAACAAAGGTCCGGAAAAATATGTATCCTGGAATATTGTAATAAAACGGCTTCGCTTTGTGCAATGTTGGCGCCAAACTTGTTCGCGAGTCAATAGAAGCGTTCTGCTACGAACGATATTGTCTTTTTCGACTACTACCGGCAAAGATCGCGTTTGCGCGCTCCAATCGAAAGCCCAACGAAATTGCGATTCAATATATGTGTATTCATAGTTTTAAGTTCGAGGGATTCAGGGCTTGAGCCCCGTAAAGTAAATATATATATATATACTTGAACAATTTTCATAAAAAGTTTAATCACAATTAAAGTTTGTTTCGTCTTGGCAATACAGAATTCTCTATGTTTTCTAAATCCAAATTACTTTTTTCTCAAATTCAACTAATTTAATTAATCTGAAAAAATATATATAAAACGTAATTTGGATATCGGGGCAAAAATAACGAAAAAAAGGAAAAAACAGTTTCCAATTTATTTCCTCGACATTGCGAAGGTTTCGATATGTTCGAGTAATATGTATTCTAATGGAGGGGAAGTTGTGTACAATGTAGAATCTGCAGCATTGCCTTAAGTGGAATGAGTCGATCGCTGTCGAGAAACAAATAGACAAACAAATCGAATGAATAACCGTTGGTGAGAGAAGCGAGAGAGAGTCAGTTCTCAGACGCTGCTTTTCATATTTACAACTCGTGACTATAGATCATGATTGATCGTAAGCAAGAAGCGAATTGTTTCCTGCAACGGCGGAAAATAAGACGCGTACCACGTGATCTTCTCCATCGTGAATAAAGTTTTTTTTTTTAAGAGATGCAATAAGTGCAAAGGAAGGAAAGAAGACGGAAAGAGAAGAAAGACGTTCGATTTGAATGCGTCTAATCAAAGTTAAGGCAGAAATAGTGGGGAAACTATTCGACCCGAGTCTCACTTAAGATAGAGCGAAGCACTTTACCGCGAGCATCTGACACTTTCCTCCGCGAATACTTTTCCAAGATCTCAAATTATATCCGATAAGAGGCACTCGCGACTAATGAAAAAATTGCTTCCAGATTGCGATCGTTGAATCATGACGATTACCGTTTCCGCGATAATTTTCACCGTTCGCAGAATTGCATCTTGAAATCTTATTGTGCAGGGAAATCAAATTTGAAAATGAGACTCTCCTGTTAAGTAGATTAATATTATTACATTATGCATGGTATGTTGTAAATTCCCATTTTGATAAGCAAAGTAATTCATTCTGCATAATTTTTTTTCATCGTAGAATTAATCTTATAATTAGATATATATCGGCTTTGTTATTATGCGATAGCTCTGATTGTTGTATAATGATCTTGTGCGGCAACTATTCGTTATTAATTGCTGCGAATAATCGCGTGTCTCGCGATGAAATATTCCAGTCTACAAAAGTGGTTCATGGCCGGTTCATGGCGATATCATTATGAGCTTTTACGCGCTCGTAAAGGCAGAAATGAAGTGACGGAGGGGCAAGCAACGGAATAGGGATAGTAGAGGTAACAAGAAAGCATGGATATTGCAAATTTGCGAGCCACATTACCGGAGAGAAAGCATTTATAGCCGTGGGGGAGCAAGCACGAGTTGAGATACGAGGCGATACTATCCACCGGTGCGACGTCTATCTAGAAGACATAAAGCTTAACGCGTTAATAAAGGTCGGGAGCGCCGAGTCGTTAGTTCTTCTATGATTGGAAGATATGCATAGTATCCAGATACATTGCAGTTACCTTGAATGGTTACAGCAACATATTTCCAGGGAAAAGTACCATTATTAGAAAATTGGACACCGTGTGCGTGTATCATTCTCATCAATATTTTTACGACTTTACGCAACAAGTATTTGCATTTTTACTTCACCGTTGTTTATCGATGGAAGGAATATGGAACAAGCCGAGAAAATAATACATAATTTAGAGTGTGAAAGAAACGTGTCAAGTTGATAAAAGAATTAAAACGACGTGGTCGTTGAATGTTGATTAAAAATGTTATCAGCAGGTGTTCTCCAAGTATTGATATCGCGAAAATTTAGTTCAATAGGTATAAACAAAAGGCAATTTGAAGACGGGCAACGTATATAAGTAGACGCGATGATAAAGACGTTTTACGATCGCAACGCGAGCTTGGGAAACAATTTTTCAACGGAAGACTGACGAAGAAAAAAAGAAGAAAGGAGAGAGAAAAAGAGAGAGAGAGAGAGAGAGAGAGAGAGAGAGAGACGGGGGAAGAGGAGGCTGACACCCCACTGCGCGGTGCTTTAACGAGAAAAATACCTGCAGTCGTCGAGCAATTTTATTTACAATGGTTAAACGAAATCTTGAAGAATGTAAGCGGCGAACTCGTAAATCGCACCGCAAAATCTATTGTGCTTTGACTTAGAAAAATAAACCCCGTTACATCACCGTCGTGTATTTCAACACACAGATATGCGACTGTATAACTCGGGATGGAAAGCAAGGTAACGCTGCTTTGCATTCTCCATCACGCTTCGCGCATTCAGGGCACGATGAAAAAGCATATTTTTCAAATACAATGCGTTAAAAACTACCAATTAGTCAGTCCTTTGCGGCGTTCTTTGAGAAAATGTTAATGGCGAATATCAGCAGGAAGTTGCGCTCGGAAAACAAGCGAACAAATACAATCACCGCAAAAGACATCGCGTGAAAGCCTCGGGTGAGACGGTAAGTGAATGTAAATACCAGCACGGCTTAAGCCGAGGATGTCCCAGGAAACGGAAATATTTGCGGATGGTTTGGTGCTACGAAAGTTCGGTATTCATTTAAATGGCGATACCCACAAGTTCTCGACTCTGTAATCAGCTTACTGATTTTCCTACGTGCTAGTCTCGCGCTGATATTACTTTCAGATATTTATCGTGAAATTGCATTGTTAATAATAGTTTCGGAATTAATATCAGCTAATATATATATATATATATATATATATATATATATATATATATATATATAAACTATTAATACGGTACATGATTAAGAAACAATAATTCATGTCTAACTTTAAAATAGGAATTTTCGTAATAATTTTAAATAAAAGAATGTATTCTTTGTAGAAAAAAATAATACTAGCTCTACTGTACGTTGACCAATGACAAGTATGAGGTATAAAAACTTTCTTTGCAAAGAAAATACATTTTTCTCGTAATCGTAACAGATATATAATGCCAATTCATTTCTAGAGATAACGATGACGAGTCTAATGAAGAGTATTTAATAATGTTTTATTATAATTTAACTTCGAAAGGACAAAGTTTTCATTGTTTCATCGCGTAAAAATTTATAGCGCTCTCATATATTTTTCTGACTGACAATGAGAAAAAGACACAATGGTACTTTATAACTTTGTAAACATATAAGTGGTTTAAATTGCTTTTCGATTGTCATATAAGCTCATTGATCCGATTATATGAGGTAAGTCGTGAAATTTATTGGTTATCGCTTCATGAAACCGATAGTTATCGATTCGATGTAAGAGAGTATTTCTGCGATCGTCCCTGCACTCGGGTGCTAATTCTATATAGAAAGATCGTGCAGAATAACAGAATCGGATGACGATGTTAACTATAACAAGAGAAACTTCGACAAGAACGTAAGCCAGTCTCGCAGCGTTATTTATCGACGACGACGGCAATATTCGGTTAATATTATAGAACGATGCGGCGCGGCGCGGCGGGGCGATTACGCGGAGGAAGATTTTTATCAACGTGAGCTCGGATTTCTTCGTATACCCGTTGTAAATGCATGCTTCCAAACTCATCTATCTCTCACCTCGAATGATGAGTAATTACGTTACCATGGAAGAAAAGTACAACGCTCTCTTTCGGAAGAAGGCGATCCTTCTCAAGCAAGCAGGTGTGTATAGTCGTTACTCTTTAGGATCATTTGTTCAACCGTTACGTTAAGGGTCAGGGCTAGAAATGATAAACGACCCGTTCTCTTACCCACCTTCTCACCACCACGGGCTTCGTCCCGTGTGTTTCCCCTCCCGTCCGGGATCACCTCCGAGGGGAATATAACGGGCGCGTCGGGAGAGGAAAAAGGAAGGAAGGGAGAAATACGACCGCCCCGGCCCCTTCGCGCTCACCTTCGTCTTAATGTAGGCGAAGTTTAAAGAGGCGGCTTCTCGCCCAGCGCAGGGTTAAAGGGAAAATTCGTGACCTCGATTGCGATGACGATCAAGACGACCGACGAGATGACGACGACGGGCGCCGCGGCGACGGGGAAAAACGCGCGAGGACGCGCCGCCCTCGGGACGATTTAAATCAATTCGCCGCGCACCGCGGTAGATAAATTCCCGGCCCTGACGTTTAAGCGATCGCGAAAGTTTTTCGTAGCGAGCCGTACGTGCGATATGGCCTGGTATAAAAGTTTGCTCCTCAAACGATCCTCCGGTCGGCAAACTTCTTTTCGCTCTCGTACTTGAGAATATACCGGTGCATGTGATTAAATCGGAGTATACCGCCGCATATCGCCGCGAATGATGTATGCGAATCGCTTGCGTTCCGCGCTGACGTACGTGCGTTCGATTATCGGCGAGTAATTACTTATGCAAACTCGAGAAGCGAACTTCTCGACACGTCGGCGCGTATCTCGCCGAATTTATCTCGCCACGACGCGACGAATGGCGGCGTCGAACGGCGATAAAGGAAAGCGAAAAAGTTGAGGAAGGGAGGGGGGAGGGGCAGGGGCAGGGGCTGTCGTTATCGAATTTAAGTCCGCGCGGATAATTTTGCGGTAATGGAAAGCCCTATCTCGGTGAAGAAGAGGGCAGAGCTTAGCTCAACATCGGTATCAACCAATCCCAGGTGTTCAATTGGCGCGCCGCCAGAATTTAAGCTTGGCTTAAATTTCACACAGTTGCTACGTAACTAGGGCAGATTCAGATTAGAATTAACTAATTGTTGCGTACACCGTCGTAATTAGGCAGTACTCCCCGCGTGCTCCCCGCATACTAATATTTGATGGAAACCTAACCGCGGGATATCGCACACGGGAGGCAGATAAATCTATTTCGTGGCACGCAACCGTGACGTCTTACAATCGGTGATGGCCGATTCAGGGACGCGAGTAGTGATCTGCTTTACAACTCTGTACAATACTGTACGTTTCACATCTACGTGGCACTGTAAAATACCGTGAAGTGACTTACCGATTACATTTAAATGGACTAGATGACTCATATGGGGCGTCGTGGAGACCTGGCACTCGTAAATACCGCTGTCCCGATGCTGCGGATACTTTATTTGGAGCGTCCAGTCGTCCGAGTGAGCGTTGTGAATCGCTCGAAATCGCTGGTCGTTCGTGTATGTGTAACGGCCAATTGTGAGCAAATGGACGTCTCTGTGCCGTACCCACGATACTTGTAGTGTCATCTGCAAAGGAAAATGAGATGAGAGTTAGTAGAGCTGGCGAAACAAAAAAGAAGAGGAGAGAATCGCGAATGATTTCACGCTGGCTGAGCTTAGTCCGGGCCTGAAATCTTTTGTGTGCACGGTTAAGGGTTACCCATTGTACCGGGACATGTAATTAGGTGGTTCGTTTGTGTTTGGCGTGCTGTTAATTAGCAAAATATCGGTCAGGACTTTCAATCACGCTCCCGACCAAGAGTTTTCAACGCTGTTGGAGCGACTTATCAAACAAGTTTTGTTGCTCGATAAGCGTTGCACGTAATCGAGAAGTGAAATTTTTTCTCTTAAGCTACTTGGAATGCGTCCACGTAAAATGAAAACTACGAATAAAATGTTACCATTCCATATTACCGTAACAAGAATTTATAAAAAAACAAAGCTTTTATACACTGAGAGAAAAATATAGTTACTTTTGGTCTCAACCACAATTTTCGAATATTTCTAACGATAATTAGGATTAACATAATGATGAATATAGTTATGTTAATCATATTTCGTGTTAAAAATATGTAACTTTATTTTTCTCTCAGTGTACGAAGAATTAATGAAAGCATTTAAATTGGAACGAACATGGATCAAATAATGTCCAGTTTTTGTCATTGCGCGTTGGAAAAATGCGATCGTTTGGAGAGCATAATTCATCACTGCGTAAACCGACTGCCGCGTCTTTTGACAGATATAACGCACGTGCACGAGACAGCGACTCGTAAGCTGATACCGCTGTCGCGGTTTCCAATGGCACATGTAATAGAATAAATTACAAAGCGTACGCGAGATCTAAATTCAGACTCGTGAGCGGGATATACGACGCCACATCAGATACAACTTTCGAGCGTGCGCTCCGAGCGAGCGTTCCTTCGTACGGAGGAATTAATAGAGTCGCTTTGCATATCGTTGCGAAGTTAGCGTGCGAGATAAAACGCCCCGAGCTGCGATAATTGGACACCCGGATTCAGCGACGTGTAAATATTTGCATCCTTCGAGTGAGGTCGATACGCATTACTCGAAAGGCCATATGAACCTGTGCATGCCGTAACGGTTCAGATGCGTTTCCGCACGGCACGGTAGATGTGCCGTCCTAAATGTGGCCGTCCTGTGCGGAAATGCTCGCTCCCGCGTCCGATATTGCCGGACAAATTGAATGTCGCGGTATCGAGAGCTAAGTTTACATCGAAGGTTGAAATTAATTAAGCTTTAATTAAGGGTTAATGACGCATACAAGTAAACATGAGATACATGGCGTAACACATGGAAAATTGAATTAATCGAGTTAAAATTAACCGAGTTTGCCGTACTAGTTGTACCAATAATAGCCTCAAACAGGCTTTAAAGTTTCCAACGTTAAATATTACAAACGCCTGAGCGTGTAATGCGTGGCACTCATTCCCTGCACTGTTTCGCGCGTCCTTAAATTTTAATGCTCGCTTCAATTTCGGTCTAAAATCTTTCTTTTCTAAAATTAAGTGCGTCATTGCCTGGATTTCAGGGGATCGATATACCTATCTACTACAATTATTCTCTCTCTCTCTCTCTCTCTCTCTCTCTTTCTCTCTCTTCGTTCTCTCTGAGATTCGCTTCCATGGATCCTTATCCAACTCACTCCGTAGTTTCCGAGAGGACTTCGCTCGGTGGGTCCTGCCGGACGAGTACGAGTTGCCGCGGAAGTTTCGGCGACCTGAAGATGTCCCTTGTTCGAGAACTTGCAGTGATATCCGAGCAGATAAGGAGGAGGTAGTCCGTAGATAAGGGTGTCTTCTTAGTAGGAAGAAAGGGGGAGGGGTTGTATAGCAAAGGAAGAGACCTCCATCCTTAACGACGATAGATGGAATAGTGCGGAAGCGAAGCCTCGTAAGTAGATACATTCGAGTCTGGTCAGACAGGACTGTCTCGCTATCTCGTGTCCGCCGCGCATAGTTTTATTGCGCTGGTCGCGCGCACGCGCCCGTTATGTCTCCTATTAATTTATGATATGTGGCTGACATGAAATGGCATAGTTGCCGAGCTCGAAGGCTTCCGGCCGTGCCGGATTCAGGACGGTAGGTCAAACACTGTTGACTCTGCATCCTGCGTTCCTGGTTCTCGCATCGGTCTCCTGACGCCGAACCGCATAGTTGGCCTTTGCATACCGATTCTGTTGTCGCCACGCAAATACGATTTATGCGAATTCCCTTTCTCATAGCCCGCCGAATGCAGATAGATAGATAGATGGACAGATTTATTCTGTCCTTTGATAAATTTGCCGAGAGTGATGAAAGATATTGAGTGAAATTAGTAAATGATCTGATATAACTATAAATGTAAAAATTTAAGAAGTTAATAATAATATCACAATATTTAAGAAATGCATTACTGAAATTTTAATACAACGACGGAAAATACCAACGTTCATTCCTCTCAAATAAAATAGTAGCAAGTAATTTGTGTGCGAAAGATCATACTTGTTGGAGAGACTATAAATAAATAAAACAGTATTATCTATCAAAATAGTGAACACGTAGTAGCCTCGTTTGATGAGAAATCGATCAATCTATCGTTTCGTCGTTATGTTTCCGTTGTTATGTTGCTTGACGTGCGAGTTATTGGAATCGACGTTGAGCGAGATTAGCGCATTAGTTTTCGCCAGCGAATCAAATATAGTGTGTACGAATTTCCAACGCTGGAGAATTTTCGATGAGCTTTTCGCCCCGTGGCGGAATTGTTATCAATTACCGGTCAATTATCTCATGTAAACAAATTCTGCGAAAGAAGATTCTGACCTAATTTTGTGCCGGATAAGATGAAAATGTGACACGAAAAGGCGGAAAGTAAATTTCTCCCTCATCCATTCTCTGTTTGTCTGTCTGTCTGTCTCTCTCTCTCTCTCTCTCTCTCTCTCTCTCTCTCTCTCTCTCTCTCTCTCTCTCTCTCTCTCTCTCTCTCTCTCTATCTATCTATCATCATGAAACACAGTTGCATATCCGAGAGATCAGAATATCCGACTCGCAATGGCATATTCTACTGGGAAATACAAATCATTACATAAAACACACATAAGGCTACGCCACAACGTTACTGCGGCCAGTCTGATAATTAATGCTGAATTGATTCCGTCATAGTTATATAGCTGTTCTAATTGTGCTTATCGAAATGTGATTTACATGATATATTTTTTATCGTATTGCCTTAAAATTGAATTTAAATCACGAGTAAAAACAATTTCTCAAATAAATATATCAAATCGATTAATTCAAATTACAAGCAAGCAGAAAAGTGTATATTTTTGTATATTTGGCAAATTGTATTTTGTATTTTTGGCAAATTATTCAAAAATCAAAATTGATTTTTCTGATGAAAAATTGAGTTTCCAGATGAAAAATTGTTGTTTTAGATATGATCGTATTTTTGGACTATTATAATGCGCTCACTCATAAAATACGCTGCGCTGAAAGATCACGGAATTTAAGCGAGACTGTAAAGTGTATCCTGGTTTGTTATAAGGCAATTAACTGAAAAATAGTATGCCGATATACGATACATTTGAAATTATTATTTTGCCGGAGTTCAATTATTGATTGCTACCTTCATAAACAGCCATTTTATTGCTCGGCGAATATAGCCACAGGCACTCGATTCGTTTGATTTCAAGATGAAAACGCGATTTAATCATTAAAAACTGGCAATTTTAAATTGGCAACGTGAAAAACGTATTTTATACGTAACATTATCAGTTTGATTATTATCCCAATCGATAGTATTACGAACATTAAGCCGATTAAAAAAAAACGAAGAGATTAGGTACGAATCGATATAACGAGATAGTCCGAACTTCACGATTATGTTGGTCGTTTATTTTTCTTGTCTTTTCATTTATTTTATATATATAAGTTTTAACATATTATAATAACAGTTCTAATATAGTTCTTATATTTCTTTCATCAATTGTTTAAAACTTAACGAGTGTGTTCTCTGCTTCACTATTAAATTGTTCTTTGTTAAAACAATCCTAACTAATTAATTAACAATTATTTAATCATGTTAATCAAGAAACTTCACGCAAAAAAACGATTAGCCAAGGAAGCTAAAATATAGCTGTGGCAGTTAAGATGTTTCTCATTAAAATAGCGACAGTTAATGTTGTCACTATCTCAAAGCTCAATGTTTTAGCTGCTAGAATTTTGGCTACAGTAAAAAATATTCGCTGCTAGAACCAAATAACGTTTAGATAAATCCATTAGGCTAATTTCTCTTCACAATAGTAACTAAATCGAATTGAATGTTTAGTTTCACGTAAGATAATGAGGGATAGCTACTATTTTCTTAGCTGTTCATATTGAAGAACATTTTTAATTCCTAATCTAACAGCTAATAAAATTGTATTTCATAACAAATGTATTTTATTTTTAACAGTTAATTTTTAGCAATAACAGTGAACTCTGAACTAGCTAATGACATTTAACTAATATTACTAAGTTATTTTTTTGCGTGTTATGTCTATATAAATGCGGTTGTAATTTTTAAGATTATCACACTGTACGTCGTTACATTAGATAATGTAACTCACGCGTTAATGACGATTCGTATCTGCCACCAATTTTCAGCAGGTTTATCTTGAGACAATCGTCTTAAGGGTCAATAGGAACGAATAGTCCTATTTATCCCAAGGGATGGTGCCTATACCCACGCAATTTTATCTCGACAATCTCCATTCACGATGATCAAATTGTCCATGAAGCTGTTTCTACCTCTCGACGACTTCTCGCCCTTCAGTTCTCCGGCAAGATACTGTATTTTTGCCTCAGCCAAAAGTGTCCGGAAAATCTTATTGCTCCATTACGTTACGAGCTGTATTACGATATATTTATGAAAATTCGTTTATTATTTGTCTTTTATCATACAATTTTCGTCGATTTTAACTTTGTTCCTTTCATCCATTATATTGAAAACATTACATTTCCCGATTTACATTTTTTAACTTAAAAAATATTAATGAATAAATGTGAAATTGTACAAATCAAAATATCGACTGCATGTAGCCGCAAAAATATAAATATGAATATAATTTATATTAGATCGCACAACACATAACATATTTATGTTTATTCGAAAGAAATCTGATTAAAATATTCGCTGGCGACAAAACAGGATGATCACACGAGAAAAACATGCTTTTAGCACAGCATTACGGTGGTCCGAAGAGGACACGCGCGAGTGCGCGTATATTAGCATTTCTCGTATATATTTTTCGTCGGTTTATGCGCATATTGCCGGCCGGAGGCGCTAATTGCCGTTGTCGCACTCGGCTGGTACAGGAAAAGCGTTGTTTTATTTGCGCGTACCGGATGTGCATCGTGCATCCTGTACGTAGAGACAAATGCAACAATACACATGGACGCGTTGTCCCGCCCGATAAGCTTCTCACGAGGATTACGATGTCGCGCGCCGTTCACGTTGTCCCTATCCCCATACTCGTGCATTTTTTATCGCCTGTGCGATTTTCGACACGACTCATACGTAATTAACGCTACTCTACGCGTGTTCTTCGCTTTGATCTTTAACTAAGATTGCATCAAACAATAAATTGATAAATGAAATGACGAAAAAATAAATTTTTATTTTCACATGCAACTCTTTTTAAAGGGATAAGGCATAGAAGTTATGTTAATTTAATAAAAATTTTTACTTCAATGTACATATAAGTATACACTGAAAGAAAAATATAGTTACTTTTAGCCTCAACCATAATTTTCGAATATTTCTAACACGAAATATAATTAACTATATGCAACATTATATTAATCATAATTATCGTTAGAAATATTCGAAAATTATGGTTGAGGTCAAAAGTAATTATATTTTTCTCTCAGTGCATGTGTGTATTCTATGTAAAATGTAGAATTATATTGAGAAATTTTAAGTGAGAAAGATTCGAAGCAAATGTCGAAAATTTCTCTCAAAATACGCAATCTGTTTCTGAAAAACCTACTTCTATTTTCAGCAAAGAAACTATTTCAAATATAATCCAATTAAATGAAAACTTGTGATATGCTGATGCGATTAAGGACTGAAATTGTTCAAGTAGTCCCATATTACAATCTTGACTTTCTATCTTAGTTACACGTCTCTGGAAAAGTATCTCTTTCCTGAGAGTTTTTGAAATAAGACAATTTCTTGTTTTATGCTCAAGTCACGAAATATTCTAAGACTTTCTAGATCGTAAAAGAGAACTCGTCCGACAGTTAGGGTGGCTAACTACTGCCAATTAATGATCTTTAAGAGCATAACGGATTTCCGATATCCTATAGTTCACCAGAACGTGTCGAACCACTTTCAAGCGCCATCAGCCTTCTCCGTTAAGACGCTTCTCTCCCTCGTTTGCCTCTTGACGACAAGGAAGATAAGGTTTCACCTTACTCCCTTTCGTCTACTAATCGATAGATTTTCTTGCGCGAAACCCTCATCCGCCATAGTGATATTCCAACGCATTTAGCATCACTCTTAATTGAGTTTTTAGGATTAAACGATCGATGGATCAATGCAAAAATATCAGATCAATGCGAGACGTTGAGCTCAGAATTGATTGTCTCTGCACTGTTAATTGCACGTCGCCGTCGAGTTCTATTTATACACGGGTCATTAGGAGAAAAGCAGTGCGATAGAAGAGACAGTCGCGCCGAATCTCTATATTTAGGATAGATTTTCAAGTAAAGGGTTCTCTTACAGAGCTATTCTTACATCACGTTCTGAGGGCGTTCGTAAATTTAATCACATATCGAATATCAATATCGCAAGTTACCGCAGGAGACCCTGTCTCGACGAAAATAGACGTAGACATGTGACGCACTTTTGGATATTTATATATACAATTGAGTACGCATTTCACGAAAAATTTAACTTTAGTAAAATATTTGCGGTTTTGCATTTATGTAAACACTTTTTGTTCTCGAACGCATAAAAGATTAATAATAAGTAAAAAAAAAGTGAAATTGTAGACGAGTCGGTCCATTTAATACGTTTACATATTTAACACTAGTGGATATTTTGCATTGTGTTTTACACGCTTCGGAGAAGAGTTACGCGAGGGCCATTTTTCGGCATTTTGAAATATACATTCGCGCCGCGAATATATGAGTGTCGGCTGCATGTAAATCGACTCAGCTGGCCGAACGAGGTTACGTTAATTTCGTAGCTATCACAGTTGAATAAACGCTAGAAACGCTTACCGGGGGCGTTGTCAGCGAAATTCCCCGGCGCGCGTGCACACAATAAAATTGGAAATCGGACGAGCTTTTCAACCGGGGTCGCGACAAAAGTGGCGTGACCGCGCGTCGGCGGATTACGAGTCGCTAAATACGTAGGTATAATTCATTGCTCGTTAGCGGCACTTTGATAATTAGTTTGACCGCCAAATTATATTTCGGCTGCGCAGATTACACGGCGTTTAATCGTATGGAGCGAAATTGCATCCGCATCGTCGCATACCGCCCAAGTAACATCGATTTTTTGTCCTTGCCTTCTTTTTAGCTAAATAGCTTTGTGATGAAATAACGGAACGATTGCTGCATACGCAATATGAGGATTAAAGTGGAGAAAACTGGAATTGTTTGCGTCTCTCTCTCTCTCTCTCTCTCTCTCTCTCTCTCTCTCTATGTATAAATAAGCCCATACATAATTCCTGCGTGACCCAGGAGTACGGATGCAATTAATGTCCGCAATATTTAATTCCTCGTTACCACTCCGTATCTATAATTATTACTGCGTACAGTGAGATTCTATTCGCCGGATTTTATTCGCGGAAATTGCGATTCTCGCGAAAATAGAATCTACACGTAATATAATAAAATAAACGAAAATCCGTGAAAAATTTAAGCGAAGTACGATGAGTGCACGGTATATTTCCGAAATATTCCACCTTTTATAGAGACGGTTAAATGTGCCGTCACGAGGAGAAAATGAAACGTTTATGCATTGATGATGGTAGCGATGTCTAATCTAGTGTCATTTATTAGCACGCAGCTATTTATTCCTCCCCTATTCTGAAAACTGCAATCATTCGGTGTTTCTCGTCATACGAAGTACATTAATACCGCCAAATATTTCACTAATGCAACGATTTCAGTGTCGATTGTCATTAAAACTTGCGACCACAAATACAATACTAATAAAATAAAATTGAGAAATTAGCGAATAACTGAAATGATCAACGTCAAGTATGCTCGTCGATTATTAGGATCATTAGGATGATAAGAAACTATATTATCGAGAACGTAATATAAAAACAGGCAGAGCGGCAAAATTGTTGATTATGAACAATAATGGGCAAATATTCGTATTTGCTGAACACTTACGTTTAGCATTTGTGAATTTAAAATATTCGACATAATTACAACAAAGACACGTGAAGAATAGTGTTTTGTACATACATACGAAGAGGAAGATATGACTATATTTTTTTTCCATCTTTCTTCCCATGCTCTCCATATTGCTGAATCGACACGTTCCATTCGATGAATTCTAAAGCGTCCGACTGGAAACCGCTCGTAGCTTATCAATCGCCGGAGTTACTGATAATGTTCGTGTGTTCCCCACGCCCGCTTCCGGTATATTGTATCGACTCGACGATGTACGCTATCGAACACGGTCGGCGTTTCGCGCTGCCCCTCGAGCATCACCGCCGTTGATACTTAATTAAGCCGTACTGTTAATTACCGCGCGAACATCAGTGTTTTACCATTCTTTTCGCCGACGCATATTCAGTACAAGTAATATAGCAACGGGAGAAATTCGTTTTTCCTCGATTTTCAGCTCCGCAAGTAGATTTTGCGAACTTTATGAATTTCAATTAATTATACAGGCTGTCCCAGATCGAGGAATATTTCAGCAACGCCCTTGATGAATATGGAGCTGACGTTTTCTTAATCGAGAGAGAGATTATTTTTCGAAGAATAATGAAATAGAAATAATTCGAGCAAATTGAAAAAGAAACGTTCCCCGTATAAACCGTAATCTCGATGGAGAATTTGCGAGAATTGTTATCCGAGAGCTTGTAAATCAGAAATTCAGAGTGATGTAATTATTCGCAAGAGCATTCTCATTCCGGAACTTGAATACTTGATTACGCGACAAGTTCAATTAGCAATTATCGTGCTGAAGAGAAGCGCATTGGGTAGCGTATAAATGCTTGATAGCAGACAGTTCCCAAGTCATCGCGCTTTTACATCCCGTAGGATGGACGAGATTAATTTGATCCCATTTGCGAATGCGGTATGCATTGCGGATGCAAAAGGTCAAAGAGGACATGTTCTCTGTAGTTGCGTTCAATCGATTAATTCAAAGTTCACAATTAAGCTTACCATCGTGCACAATAATTAAATGTGTCATTAACACATATCTCGTGCAAAAATTCGAAAAGCAGGAATAATGAATTAGCTGTTTAACCAATTTATAAAATCTCTCAGAAAGCGATAAATATATACGATCAATGAAATAGAAAAAATTCTAATAAAATAATGAAACGATACAATAATCATTTTGTTGAACATATTTCATCAGGCAGACATAATATGACTTATTAATTATAATGAAGACTGAGAAAAGTGTTAGCTGCAATCCCTTTTTCCCGGAAACTTCGTTAATTACCTACGTTTCGAAGAAGTATTTGGTAGAACCGTTGCTTTCATGTCCCCCCTCCCTCCCTTCCTCCCCCCATCGCTTACGCGAGTTCCCTTTTGCAACAAAAGGAAAAGAAAAAAAAACTCTTAACTCGTGGCACGTAGAAAAGTTGTATTATTACGACAAGTTTCGCTGTCCAAAGTGTCGCCAAAGCAAAAGCGTCCGTAACCGCGCCTTCACCTTTACAACGACTTTCCGGAGACTACTTTCATTCTAACGTAAACGACTTTCGACACACAGTACGGCGCCCTGCGCGAAACGAGCTTGCGAATAAGCGTGCACGCACGTACGCGTCGTACATTTGTATTTTATAGTGAAAATGGTAGAAATGTTTGCAGCTAATACAGTGAAATATCAAAGTAGGACATTGTCGATAAAATGAAAACTTGAAAAATACTCTCAATGCTTTAGACTAGATAAAAGCAAGATCAAGGAAGAAAATAATAAATTCAACAATTGATTTATCGATCCCTTTCTCTTCAATAAAGATAAAGATATTCAGGTCGGGTATTAATCCTGTCTCGGGTCTCTTGAATCAAGGGGTTAAAGTCGCGGTTGCATGCCGCCGTCGGGGAAATCGCACGACGGTTCTCTTGCCGGTGAGGAAACGAGGGCAGAGACGAAAGGGATGAAACGATGGCGACTCGAGGGAGGGCTGCGTATCGCGAACTAGTTTGTCTACCGCGTTCTATCGGTTAACCATTCGTCTTCGTGCTGCGCTGCTCGCTACAGTCTTTTACGGTGTCCCGCCAGCCGTGGAAGAAGCTCCTGCGCTCTCCGTATCCTTAGGGACAACTCAAATTTCTCTCCGGTTTTCGTCCCTCTGCTCTCTTAGCCCCAATGTGCAGAGTAAACGTTCCGCGTGACGCGTATGGGAAATTCGATTCTTAAGAGCCGGTCGCCATCGCGTCGATTTATCCATGCTTACCCTTGCGAAGGATTGAATTTCGGTTAGGTGTTCGTGGCATTGTGCCTTTTTAGCGAGAGCTCTTTCAGATTGTCAGATACGCTCGCAGATTTGCAGTGGCCCTTTCCATTGTCCGGAAATGCATCGTTGTTGCCGGTGCTTCTGATCAGATATTTTACAAGTTCTCTAAGGAAATTCAATGGAGAAACCTGATATCGGAAACATTAAATCTAGCAAATTAAGCTTTAAGATAACAGATGGTCAGATGTTACGAGGAAAATCGTTGACCTAATTAACGGAGCTACGCTAACCAAGTATATCCATCTTATCATTAGTTATTAGATCAGACGGGGGAAAATGAAAAGTGCACCCTTAACGCGTTTATCCGCACCACTATCCCCCCTCTCTCTCTCTCTCTCTCTCTCTCTCTCTCTCTCTCTTTCTCTTAGCATTGATATTTAATGAATTTTCTTCAGATAAACACGGTCGGGGAACTGAAAAATTACTAAACTGATAAGAAAACAGGGAAGCAGACTGAACGCGGGAGAAACAATGAAAATTTATCGAACGACTATTCGCTTCAAGTCAGAAATAGTAAGCGTTCGGTTTCACGTTACTTTCTCATTTAGTTTTAATTTTTTCACGTCTTTGTTTTTGTTCGAAAATTATCAGAATATTAATGTAACACTATATAGGATATTTTTAATAATGCAGATATCTTATTATGGTAATAATAACTAATAATGATCGTAATTATAAAAACAATAATATATTAAGCTATACTTTTACTACTAGTTAGTTTCTCATTTAATTCGTCTGTATCTTATTGCGATCTCTACTTAATATTTGTAAAAGCTATGAGGTTTCAATGAATTTTATTACATTGAATTATAAAGTTTTTGTTCGAAAATTATCAGAATATTAACGAACACTGTTTTTGTTTATATATACAATATTTTTAATAATGCAGATATCTTATTATGGTAATAAAACTAATAATGATCGTAATTATAAAAACAATAACAATAATAACTTAATACTTTTATTGCTAGTATCATTCTTTTTCACTTGCGTTATTATAATTTCAAAAATTTGAAAAGCGAAGCACATCTAGATTGGCCTTTGAAGATTGGCTTTGCGCGTTATATTATCATTTTCAACTGAGGATAGCTTCGGGATTGTCCACAAGAGATTGCGGAGGGACGTTATCCCGAATGGAAGGTATCTTTGAGATTTTATAGCTGTAGCAGTTACGAAAGCGTAGAAAAGTTTGCTGCGCTATTTGGTCCAGATTCACCGACATCGAGAAGCGTTCCACGAGCGCAAAATTCCACCGCAAACGCTCACGTGCCTTCAACCTTTACGGATATATTTCCGCGACGTTCCGTACCAGACCGTTCATACACGGAGTGGTAGGTACACATACGCACACACGGAACACGACAGGCGACCGAGAGTAAAGATGTTTGCCGCAGCAATTTGAGTAGACGAGAAAAGAAAGAGAAAGGCGGAGAAAAAGCGAACGGACGGACGCAAAACCACGGAAAAAGTTTGGCGTGACGTTACAGAAGGCAAATTAGACTTTTTAACGAGACAAACCACGGTAAGCGTTTACCGTACTTGCGTGTTACCACGTTCACGTGCGCGGACGAATAAAATAACGACGTACGTAAAAATAATTGAAATTATGTTCAATTTTGCAATTTTGCCCCGTAGAAAGTCAGTTCTCGATGCATCCCTGGTTCTCCTCGCTCGCGTTAATTATCATGTTTTGTATTTCACGATAATAATTCGTCTCGCAGTAATATCGCGTCTCACGTTTTACACATATACAGCCACTTGGCCAAAACGAAATGTACGCGATCCTCTTGTCGAGTTGCATGCAATTTTACGCGAGGTAGCGCGTTAATTAAGGAAGCCCGAAAAACCGTGTTCGCCTCCTCCCTTCGTACCTTACCTTACTGACGTGACTTCTTTATCTGCATTTTATCCCACCCCATCCGTTATTGCATTATGCATATCACACGACCCGATGAATGATTGCAACGGCGATGCAATTGTGCCGTTGCCGTCCGGTCGAACACGTACAGAAGAAATTCCGGAAAAGCGTACAGCCTCCGTCGAGAGATGAAAGATGGATCAAGGAAGAAAAGGCGAGAGAAAGGGAGAGGGGGGGGGGAAACTGAGAGAAAAGGAGGACATGAGGACTAGGGATAATCGGACGAGGCACGGGGAGACGGCTGATGTACTTCAAGCCGCAAATTGTAACCGAAAACTGCTTGATATTCAAGCCGCGACGTCTTTTCGCCCCTCGTATTCCGTTTTTCGCTTTGGTCGTGTTGAGGCAGAATGGAAATGCGGATTGATCGATAGTCCCTCGCGGACCGCCACAAAAGGATTCGGCGGTCACTCGGCGAATAAAGTGGCGGAAGCCCTGCACCGTAGTGACTCAACGTAATCGAACTTTTGAGAAGCCAAGTGCACGTAGCGCGACGAACACCGCTTCTTGGCTGCTAAAATTTTCTGGCTCGTCCTCCGTTCGTCACCACTTCGCCTGAGTATGACCGTGCCCGTCTTTGTTTCTCTCATTGAATAGTTCTCCGTCCCTCCGTTTTCCGATATTCGTTTGCACGTTGAAAAATCAGTATGCTTTGTCAAATAGAATTTATTTTCAATTATATGTCTGTACGAAAAAACTAATATATATATTAATTTTCTTTTTTCAGGAAAATCTATTTTATGAAATAGCTAAATAATTTATTAAAAATAATTATTTCATGATGTTTCTTTTCACTTTGTTTGCATTATGCATAATTGTCATTTTGATAATAGAATTGTTAAATAAATTGCACAGAGAAGGACAGATTTTTACGTATGTACATATGTGATACGTTTGTATATTTGTTCTATACGCGAGAGCATTGAATCGCGAAAGGTTTGCTACTCAGCCAACCTGTTTCTTCTCGTGCAGCGCGAGATACATAAAATAGGTCGATGTAATATAAAGCGTCGTCGTGTCATCGGTCTTTAGTTCGGGGAGACTTCCGCTAGCAAATATTTATCGTTTACGTACGAGGTATTCGGAAACGTGAGTCGCATTGCATTCCGTTCTTTCGCGATGTTTACGCTCACGTGGGACACGGGAGCTCGTTGAACGCGGGCGTAAAACTGGAGAGACACGGTGTATTTATGTATATGAATAAATCGAATGGGTCCGCGCTAAATTATGGAAAATCGAGCCGTGAATTAAAACGTGAATGTGACTGTTGAGCACTTGATGCTGCCCGATGTCTGCATATATTGGTCGTTGAAAATACGTTATATTCTTAAAACAACTAACGCGAGTAGAGCCAGAGGCTGTTACATATAGTCCCTGCGTGATGCAACAACAACTTGTATATATACAATTTTATGAATATACTGCGCTACTGCAGATATAAATATATGATTCACCATCGGAGAACACAATGTAGAAATGCCTCGCCGGTTTTCTTGACATTTAATTTATTACTATCACGTATTTAATTCCTACATTTTATTACGGTTTTACTACACAATAACAGAGAACAAAGCTTCCGCAATCTTCTCCAAGTCTTCGCAGAAGTGTAAATATGACGTGTGTGTGTGTGTGTGTGTGTGTGTGTATACACACATACACACACACACACACACACACACATATATATATATATATATATATATATACAGGGTGTCCCACAATGAATGGCCAACCCGTCAATGGTACATAGTTTGCATCACACTGAACAGAAAAGTCTTATACCATTTTACGAATGGCGCAATATTAATCGAGTCATTAATTGTTAAAAATCAGAAGAAGGGATAGACAGCGCGGTGCGGGAGACGTGGGCGGGGGCTCGCTGCTCCTGCTGCCATTGCCGCTCTCGCGTCTCCCGCACCGCGCTGTCTATCCCTTCTTCCGATTTTTAACAATTAATAACTCGATTAATATTGCGCCATTCGTAAAATGGTATAAGACTTTTCTGTTCAGTGTGATGCAAACTATGTACCATTGACGGGTTGGCCATTCATTGTGGGACACCCTGTATATATATATATATATATATATATATATATAGTGTTGTTCATTTATGTCCATTTGAAGTGTTTACCATTTAAACAAATATTTTATTTTTTACGAGATAGAATTTCTGACTTTGCATACTATTTATAAAAAAATTTATTAAAAAATGTGATATCTCGTTATCTATATTATTTTTTTAAAATTATCTATATATTATCTATACATTATTTTTTAAAATATATATAAGGGATTAAATTTTTTTAATCAATTTGCGAAAGAAAAGAAAGAAAGAAAAAGAGAGTTTTAGTTTGTATCGGAACGTAAATAAAAAAGTTAGATTTGTAATTTGACGTAAAAGTCGAATCTGAAAAGTTATCCGATAAACCGAATCAGTTCTAAAGAAAGAAAGGAATCAGTTAATGCGTAGAAACTTGCACTCGGATTCGGTCTGCAATCGTTAATCTTTTTGTAACTTGTCATTTGTGCGCATATCAGGCACTTCCATACCACAAGAGCGTGGCCGCCAGACATATAAACGTCAAAGTTGGAGTGCTTCATGTACATAAACCAGATTTCTGATGTCAGCTTCAAGTGCATCCCAGCGGCAGTCACCGCGTCGTTTCGCAAAGCACTTTGATGCCAGGGCGTAATGCGTCTTAATAGTTAGAAAGTCAGGGTGCGATGGTGTTGCCCGCGTTGTAATCCAGATCAGGAGCAAGTGGACGATATATTTTGACTATGTACGTACACACTAGCTTATCATTTTATTTAATATAGATTATGTTTGCGCTAGTAAATACGAGGAAATAATTCAATGTTTCATTAATGCTACAATATTACTAATTAAGTCATTTTACAAGTTATTATACGCTCGAGTGAGCCTAGAAAAGATTAAGTGAGAAATCGACAAATATTATAACAATAATATTCTAACAAATTTAACATATGAAAATATTACAAATTCTACGGTAAAAATTCTATGTTACATGTTCGTGTATCATTTGTGAATATTTTTATCATTTGCATACACAATTGCTGGATAGACACACAGTCTTGCTTTGAATAAACTCGTTCGCAAAAATTGATATTTTTAACGTCGGTCATAAACCCAAGAATAGGGTAGCGCAGGCTTGTTTTATTTTTAAATGTGGGCATAAAGCGGAGATGGTCGATCAATAATCTCCGTATTATTATTATACGGCGCTATTCGTTGCACAGGATTCCTTCCACGATATAAAAATAAGCATCAAGAGCATCGTCGTGCGCATGAAAATTATCCGTTTATTTTCGCAGAACCGTTACATTATATACGCTGTTGCGCGCATCCATGTGGTGATTATCCGCGCGTATCTAAATTAATATACATGTAGTGTTTCGCTCCCTTTCTCTCTCTTCTCTCTTGCTACCCTTGCAAATAGTGTACGTTTCTGAACGACATTGATGTTGTATCGAATTGGATTTATACAGATTTACCGCTCGACACATAATGTATACGTGATTAACACGTTTACAAATAGATCGAATTTTCAACAATATAGGGTAATGAAGTGATTGCATTATTCAAAGAATCCCGCTGTTCGTTGCGTGAGATATTACGTGAATTTAAATTTAAATTTACAGATGCTGGTGTCGAAAATTATTGTGATGCTTCGCATAACGCATAATCCCCACGCGACGATTTTGAAAATATTTGACATTCACATGGAAGATAACACATAGTCGGAGCCGAGCGGATGCGATGGGATTTGTAACGTTGATTTGCATCGAAAAATTAAGAAAATCGGAGACGCCGTCATGTTTGTCACTGAATATCAACGATCCTCTTAAGGTTTCAGTTATAAGAAACATAATGCAATCTCGATCGATTTGATCGCTATTTCTCCCATGTTGTTGGCGTTTATTTTATTTTCGTCATAATTTTCCGCACGTGTGAACCACTCGGCGAGATATTACGAGGAGCGAGAAGCCGCGTGCGATCTTTGACCTCCTACGTATTTTAATCGCGAAGCGAAGAGAGAAAGAGCAGGTGCACAGTACAACAGAGGGTATACAAAGAGAAAGTGGGTTGAGGGATGAGTATTCTCATAAGGAGACCGGGCAGCCAGGCGCGCGGAAATGCACGCGGCGCGAATAGGAAATTATGGTCTCGGCGGTAAAGGTAGAATCTCTCAGCGCGTGAAAGGCGAGATTTCGCATTCGCGCTTGAGGGCGAGATGACGGCATTTAAACACCTGCGCGCGAATTTTCAGCCCAAGTTTTATGGATAGACAGCGGTCCGATAAAACGATCCGCGCGCGTTAAATTTGAAACGGAAGACGGCCATAAATGTCGCGCAACCCCCGACGACGGCTCTTACGCTGTCGATATTACCGGATTCGGAAGGGGAGGGGGGGTGCGGTTTATCGTTTTTCTGTGCCACGTCGTATTCTCGGTTAGTATATACTTACACTAGAAGAAGAGGAGTAAGAAGGATCGCGAACGTGAAGGACGAGCGTCTGTCTTGTCAATCGCATCCTTGCGAGACTTTCGAGACCTCCTCTCCACCAGCCCTCGTGGAGTATCCTCGATTAGATCAACGAAAAAGAAAGAGAGAGTGAGGGGCAAGGAGGGTACGCCGTACCCCGGGATGTCTCATAAGAATTCCGGCTAGGCACGGCGATAAATCACCGCCACCGAAATTCGCGAGAATATTGGCTTTTGCATTATTGGTTTTTGCTTCGCGAGCATTCGAGAGAACGTCTGCATCCACGCTCTCTCATTCTCGTTCGTCTTTCTCAATCCCGCGTAGCAACGCGAATACTCCTACGGAGCAGCTGTTTCCTCCGGCAGGCGACAGATTCGTCGAAAAAGAGCGTCTCTCTCTTTCTCTCTCTTTCTCTTCTGTTTCTGCTTTCTGCTTTCTTTATCCATTCATCCGGTTATTTATACGTCTTTATATTTAATCCGTTCTTCAACGACCAACGGCGTCTCGACATTTCGAGTGAATTGGAGTTTTTAGCATGATAGGAAACTCCGCGCCAAAGAAATGTTCCGCCCCGTACGACAATTCAGGCAAGAACTCTTCCGCATCGTATAAATATCAAATAAAATGTTTCTTGTCGATTCTGTTCATAAATAATTCGATTAAAGTGATATTAAGTTGTAATGTATTTCCTCAATCTTTAAAAATATCTTTTTGCACATCAAACGCAAAACAATTTGGATTTTTTTTTATTTCGGAACATGCATTTCTACATTGATTAAATTCTCTCATTAATCGATGAAAGATTAAGATGCGTCTTTTCTGGAATTTTGCATGACCCAGCAGTAATGTCAAGCCTTCTGTTGCACGTCATGCGACTTGGAGATTCAAATAGCGAAAGAAGATTCGGTGCAGGATTCAAGATGGAAAATAAAGGAGAAATTCGTGGGCAAATGCTTTCCAATTTTCTCACGAGCAGCTGTTCCGCGACGCCAACCAGACGCGTCGGTAGGAGCAAAGAATCGTTTGACAGTTTTCACGTTCACGTCAGATCCGAGATTCCATGGAAGTACGAAGATCGCAAGGGGCGTCGCGATGTTGTTCGACAGTCGTCCAAGAACTCGCAAATTTTAAACTGATCATCCATTTTGGAAAAAGTTCGACCTCTCCGATCTTTATTGAAGTGAGAACATTTTCTAATCAGATAAAGTTGATTGAACGGTTTAGTATTCATGAACTGAGAATGTTCTCGGTCAAAAAATCAGAGACGAACTTTGGGAAATAGATTTACCTCCAAACCCGAAAGCTTCCTGAAAATCTTTTTTCGAGTGTTACCAACTGAAAAGATCGCCAATCGCTTTAAGAGGACACATCATTTCGAATCAAGAAAATAATCGCGAATTCGGTGTGTCATCGTCACGGAATCCTCGGGGCGAAACTTATCGGTCAATTTACACGCTTTTCTCACCTCCTGAAAAATGCCAATCTCCAGAGGTGGCGGCTTTTGGAAATAGACGACCTAGATTCGGAATTGCCCTCGGAATTTCGCTCACAATTTACTATCTAAAAGAAGCAGTGGTTTTTCGTTGCGGGAGAGCACGTACGTCTTTCCGAATTAAAAAAAATGAAAAAAAGGGAATAATAGTGTGCCGAGTCCTTTGTTAGGATAAATGAACTAGTAAGTGGAAAATGAGTGAGAAAACTTGTAAAAGCTCAAATAAATAGTAAATTATAAAACAAATATTAAATAAATAATAATAAATAATCACAAACGTTTTAATTGGAAATTATATAATAATTAAATTAAAAACATGATTGTATTATTTTACATGATTACGAAAACATATACATATTTCTTAGTCATTTACTGGTGCAATTATCCTACAATCAACTTTAAATCAATGGCATAAAATTCTCCGCAGCATTCCATCGCCTTAAAAGCGATGTAAAACTACGAACGTATGCGGTATCTCGGTCTGTTACGGGGTGAAAACAGTTGTCGTAAATTATTCGTTAAGGCGGAATCAGTTGGCTGCCTTGCCATGGAACGCACTCGGCCTGATTTATAGCCGAAAATCGTGCCGCGGTAATTTACCCCCGACGTTTTCCTGGATTACAACATCTGTGCGTTGCCTTGCGACGATCAAACACAAGCATGAATAAATCTAGGTAAGACGTATTAACGAATTTCTCGATTCGAATGTCTGACTGTCGTTTCAATAGAATTAAATATTGATTTCTTGTAGTAGTGATTGTATAATTAAATACGATGCTGTATAATGATTCTTTCTAATTTTCTTAAATATTTACTGACAATGAGATTTATATGTCATACACTGATATGTTTTATCATGAAAATATTTCTAAGTAATATTTAACTTTCAAGTCCATTGATATTCTTATGCGTGATTTTGTTCTACTTTATAGGGGGTTGAAACGCGAACACGTGCGTTTAACGATGTTTGAAGCAAGTATAAATTCAAATCTATCGCCATATGTTCCGAAACTGGTTGCAAAGGGTGCGATCCTATATATTCTATCTAGCGAGCGGGTTCGTGCAAATCTCTCTGCGAGACGTAATTAAGTGCGGGCATCATTAATATTCCACTTGCGTCTCTAATTGATCCGTTCATAGGAGTCGTGCATCTCTACACGGCCAACAGATGACATCTGAGTCCTCAGGGAAACACTGACACCTCGCTCGCTATCCGATAAATGTGATCAAGAAGTTATTATCTCGCCTTTTCTCGTACATCTTTCCAATTTTAAAATCTTAATAATTGTAAAATTAAACTTAACTTTTTAATTAAATCTAAGACCAAACTTTTTAATTGAATCTAAGACCAAAATTGATTTCAATTTAATTAAAAGATAAATATTTCAGAGGAATGCTTCTCAAAATTAGATTATTCCTTACTCTGGACTTAACGTATAATAACTAGGAAAATATATTTATGTTTTTGCTGCAAAATTTTGTAATATTAAAAATTGTATGTGTATAAGAATACATATCGTAGATTTTATGAAACAAGCCACAGATTGAATTTGAGGAGAGTAATGAGAAAAAAAGCACAGAGTACGGATTTCGCGGGGATCATTAAGTCGAGAGTCACTAATAATTCCGACGAGACGGTCGCCAACTCGTTAGAAAGATTAGCCTGAAAAAGTCACCAGCATTTTTTGCGCGGTTACAGATCGTGTAATACGAGAATCGGCCGCCCGAATCGATCAACGAGATTCGAGGTGATGGCCTTTTTGCTCACGCGCGCGTCTTTTTCTAATTAACATGCTTCCAATAAATTCAACTTATTGACTAGTAAATTTTTCCACCGGCCAGAAAGATTAATAAAGCGCACCCCGCTTTTTAATTCGGTAGCAATTATGTTCATATCTGTGATGCATTGCATCGCAAATCGCGTCTTTCTGTTATTGCAATGTGATTTAAAGCGGGTTCAACATTAAAGAATGGGACAAATAATGGCCCACAGCCAGCTTAAATTGCTAAGTGAACAAAATTAAATGTAACGACAATCGTCGGGACAAGCGTACGAATTACAAAAAATGTTGATCAGACGAGAAATTGCAAGTTGCGCATCGATGTAGTGCACTGACCAGGCGAAATACTTTGATGTCCATTCGTATAAACGCTCGAGTTCCGGTCCTCATTCTATTACAGACATCCGTCGGGGATGTTCGACGAAAGTACGGCGATCGATCCAAAGCGGTTATAAAGACGCCTCCTCGAATGGCGACGTTCCGGCTTTAACGATCGTCCGCAAAAAGAAAAAAGGTCGGAATTATCGGCGAAAAAACTCGTTACGGACGCGAAAATCCAATTAGTTTTAACGTCCTCGCCTTCCGCAGTCACGGCGTTCCTTCGCAAGAAGATTTCGAACTTAATGCCGCCCTCTCCGCCACTTTCTCTCTTTCTCTCTCTCTCTCTCTCTCATTTTCTCCAGTCCCTCGCGCGGCCGAGAAGGAGTCCCGTTTGCATACCGCCACTCCTCTGACCTCGTTTTAACGCAGCACCTCCGAGTGCGCCACCCCCAATGCAGCGATTCCCTTGCGCAGCCATTAAGAAGTACACGTGGTTACGCCGCGCTTGGCGTTTTTTTAAGCTTTTCAAGCGGCGCCTTTGGCCGCGCGCACGGCCTGCAACCGACCCGGTATGCTTTGATGCATTTCCTGAGCTTTTAACGAAATCCTCCATAAAGGGCGTCAGACTTGCAAGACGGCCGTAACTGGCGACGTCGCGTGTTCCCCCTATTTTATGTATCCAAAATTTGTTCCTCGAAGAGGAATTTGTCACATACGTAGGCATTTCGTCAATATTGTATGCATAGATTAACGTGATTTGTGATAACATTAAATAAAACTGAAAATAACGGCGTTGGAATTTATTTTGTGTTTTAGAATGCAAATTATAATACCTTGAAGAGCATGAATTATTATAGCGTAACTATTACAGTTTCTCTACATTATTAATAATAAAGATAGTAATTACATCATTAACAAAAATATATGGATTATCTATATATTAATATTTTCTCGCGAATGCAAATGTGGAATTTTATTGTGAAGATTCATGTCGTGCAGGAGGAGCAACGTAAAATTAGAAAGAACGAGTCCTAGATACTCGAAAATGGCTCATAGGAGGTTGGAAAGGTGTCTAATTGCTGCTAAGAAAAACATCGGAAGCTTCAGCGTTCACTTTTCTTTCTACCTCTCATCCTTCATCCTTCTTTCTTTTGCTCTATCCGTCTTTGTGACGTTCGCCCGTTTCTTTCACCCGAAAACCCGCCACTGGACAAAGAGAATCTACCCGCCGAGCTTTCTGACTGCAGTGTTGCTTTTTCAGAGGCTACCATCTAGAGTTAACTGCTAAAAATTAATTTGTCATTTGCCTCGGCTAAGTCCGGCCAGTATCGCAACATTCGTGTTTTGCGTTAATTAATTTGTCGTCGCGGTGACTCGATAATTTAGCAACTCATTAACCTTTTTACATTTAGTGAAGTTTTACATTCACACCGTCCCTTTAAATGTAATAAACATTTTTCAACCAATACGAAATAATGTTATATTTATATTAAGTAAGTAATATTCTGATAAAATTCAGCAGACGCATTTTCCACTGAAAGTAGGACAAAATATAACAAAATTCATCTCTCATAACAGAAAAAAGCGCGATATAGAAATTTTAATAAAATCCACGACTGTTCGGAAGCGCAAGATCAATTATTTCTTATAAGAAAGCTACTACGAGCCCAATTAATGGAGTTGATGTCCAATTGGATAGTCGCCGTCCGTAAAGTTTCATAAAACTTATAAGAAAGCTTCTTACAAACGTGGGGCTGCAGTGCCACGCCTTCTCAAGAAAATTACGTTAGCGAGAAGCGTCTTCGCGATAGTGAACGGAAAAGATAAAAAGCGCCAGCCGCACGATGACCGAGAGAGAATCTAAAAAGGTGTGAGATCAAGCAGTTGCCTAATTGCTGGTCGGGAAAACCTTTCAAGATATCCCATTTCTCCCCCTCCCCTTTTCCTTCTCTTTCCTTCACCGTCTTCTCCGGCATCCCCATTTGTCTCCCGAAATGCGTCCGTTCGTTTCTCCCCCGTTTTCGCGAGGAAGAGTCACAACCTCACTGGATCATCTGTCCCGAGAGATTCTCGCGCTTCCTTCTGAGTTCACTCGCAGTCTTCCGCAGTTGGCCGCAGCATCACCTACTCGTCCATGGACGCCTTTACACGCGCGTCACTCTTTCTTCGTTCTTCGTTCTCCCTTCTCTTACCCTCTTTCCTCTGCGCGAGATACGTTTCTGAAAGGATCTGATTTTGACCCGATACGACGGAGACGTCTGCCGGAAGCCAACTGCGGGATTATCCGGCGGATCCCTTTCGGTTAGATGCCGTTCTGCAGATCCCATTTCCAACTGGGTGCGCAGCGTATTTAAGTATAGGACCGACTACGTTCCGCTCTGACGATCAGAAGCGCTCGGGCAATCCTACTCGGCCGGCAAATATGACGCGTACTGTGATTTCTCGTAGAGAGAGGTAGTTATTTTTCAACCCAGCGTTACGATAAAGCTCAACTCTTTTTCGTGTAATTTTTTGGCCGTCCTCTTCAGCGTAAAAATCGCAATAATAAATTAATGCACTGTAAATTATATTAGACAAAAGAGATTCAGCCTGACCGTTTAAGACTTCTTATTATTATTTGATTTATTCATACAATGGATTAATTTAATTATTATACACTGAAAGAAAAATATAGTGACTTTTGGACCTAACAATTTTATAGTATTTTTAATAATAATTATGGTTAACATAATGATGCATATGTAGTTAAGGTAATCATATTTCGTGTTAGAAATATTCGAAAATTATGATTGGGTCCAAAATTAAGTATATTTTTCTCTTAGTGTATGATAAATTAAAAGAACTAAAAATATATAATTTGTGAAAATTCGAAAGATTTAAAAATATATTTTTGTTGCAAATAGAATTTAAAAAAATCTCAGTCAACGCGAAACAAGATGATTCAAAGTTAAATAAGCTGATCCGAAATATGTCGTACTTGTAAGAGAATATATGCGAATACGACGTACGAAGCATATACGCGATTCTAGTAGGACACATCGCCGCACGCCGTTGACAGTTATACCAAAAGTAATTTCGCATACGTTCTTTAGAGTCAAAGAGAATTGGATCGGGAGTAAAACCGTGCGCTTAGCGTAACCAGATTTTCTTATCCGCGTTCAACGAACGGACGACGCGTCCGGAATCGTAATGAAACTTCATTGCTTCCGGCGGACCTCAGTTCTTCGAACGGTTGAAGATATGCACGACACGCGATAGCGACCTTCTCGCCCTTCTCACTTTATGACCTACTTTATACGCCCATCTAACCCGTTACGCGCTGTTACCAGTCATCTTAGCCCTTCACTCCGCGCTGCGCTCTTAATCGTCTTCCTTATCCGCGCTTTTACCAATTTTATTCGGTGCATATCCGCCCCTCGGCTTCTTAAATCCTCGTCGTATTCATTGCCCGACTCGCCATTAATATCGATCAACGATCTCGATCAATTCGGTGATACCTATAAGTGCTCCGTCTCGTTTATTTTTAGAAGGCGATTCGATGAGATTTCACACACGTATCGAGATACTACATCCGTTATTTTCGATCGACAAAAATATCTCATCGTTTGCAGAGCTTCGAAATAACGATTCTTTTCCTAGCGAAGTCATTCAACTCCGATATCTTAGAGAGTCTCCAGGGAATCTTTTCCGTTGTTGAGATAAAGATCGACAAACTTTATATTTTTGAAAAAAATATTACAATTGCAAGTACATACGCAAACACATGGAATTGTATTTATAAATTTTATTTTCTGGATTAATTTGGAAATACCAGATACTTAAAAAAGATTTTTATATTAACGATATTTTTCACGACTTGAGACTTTTCACGATAGAATAATTGAAGGAATCTTAAGAATGAAGAACATTTTCTTAATTTGCCTTTTTTACTGAATCTCAAGATATGGAGATCGCGGAAAAAAGGTAGGAATTCAAATTCGTTCCTTTTAGTTTCTTCAAGGACAGACAGGCTGACCGGATTGCTCGTGTCCAAAAATCGTCGATAGAATCGTCTGGCTGCCATGTGATGGTACGTTCATCGTAGACAGACGTTTTCGCAGACAAGGCGGATTTATCGAGCGTCGAGATGCCACGGAATGTTCAATTTCCTGCCAATTACATGACCTGCCGCCTTCCAGCCGCTTTTTCACGTTCCTCCTTTGTACGGTGTGGCATCGAAACGGCGATGCAGCATCGCATTCCCCGTCAATGAGAGCCGTGAGATCGATCAAGGCCGATCCGAGGAATTCGAGGCTCATGAAAGAAATCGATGTGAAATTCTCATCGTCGCGGTATGATAGCAAATTCAACAGCCGGAAGAATTATTTTCTGAGAATTTAGATGATACGAATGTAATAACTAGAATGCCGCTTTAGAAGTCTCGCAAAGGCGAGACTTTTAATCACAGTAATGGATTCTTCGAAAGTATAATTACTGTTATGTAATTACCATTTGTTGAAAATTAAAGCTTTTAGAGATAGCAATTACGTTTTGGTGTATTAACGTTTCCAAGATATTTCATTGAGAGCTTTTTGTATATAAAGCTGTCGCGATTTAAAAAAAGAAAATATATATTAAAAATATGTCACTGTTAAATCGCGACAGCTAATGATATCGAATCATTAATACTCGCCTCGTTAGCCATAAAGTCAACCATAAGATACTTATAATAAATCATTATTATCCTCTTACAACTTTCAAAGTACTTTCTCTGATAAATTATAAAGCCGTTATGAAGTTTATGTAGAAGTTTCATAAATTACGCCAACATAAGTTGAAAGTTTCGGCGCAGCAACGCGACGAATCACGACAATTCCCGATCATTTTCGGCGCGCGTAAATGAACGTAATGCGCGAATCGAATCGAGTTGCCGGATATCGTCCTTTGATTGTGAACGTCCAACATGATTTCCCCAACTTCGGACATTTGCGCATTCAGTTCACATCCGCGCGCTCGCTGATTGCTCGTAGATAGAAGCTCGCATAATATCAACGCTTGGATGATTTCGACCAGAACATATGAAGACAAGTGAATAAGATTATTGGAGCGCGATCGGGGCATCGCACGACGTGCAGAGTTCATTCGCCCCTCTCACGTTGCCCTCTCCCCCGTGTATAACGTAGTTCTACATACGTACGTATATCTCTTCCCGTTCGATCTCTCAATTAATGCGATAAATTTTGCCTAAATGCGAATTTTCCACGCGTAGCTTAACGGACGATTAAAGTGCAATCGGCTCAATGGAAACCGAAACAATTTCTAGATTTGTGTTTTCACACTGTATCCGTTGGTATCGCCCGTATATTCGCTATAACAATCATTATTCGATTGGTGTCGACGGAAATGACTTTGCGGCGCTAGTCATGGAAAATCATGAAAGGTACCTCCACCGCGGACGTATGTTCCCTAATGGAACCCGTGTCGATTAAATATCGGTAACGAATGTTCGGCGCGCGTTTGCTGTCGTTTGGATGAATGCACTATTGTCCGCGGTGGTCCATATAATCGGAGTTGGAATGTCTCGTTGCGTTTTGACCGCGCGCCGTATAACAACGCGTCCGGTCTCGCTGTCGCTCCTGTCAGATTGTATCATTGTTGCTTCAGCAATATTTCTCTGCATAAGCAAATATTTCTTACGTGAATTTGTTTTCTATCCTCGACAATTTTTTGCTATTGTAACGTTGTAGGAAAATCAGTTTTCAAATTAGTCGATGAATATTGTAGAATTTAGCAACCTATTTGTAAATCCATTCCCTGCGGGCAGATAAATTATAATGTACAGAACAGCTAGGAATTGGAGAGTACATATCATCGATTTGCACTAACAATATGCGCGCCGATCGCTTTCTGTTGCTCGCTGGAACAAACGCGGAAACTCGAAACAAAAATCCAACAGTTTCGAATTAATTCTCACTCGAAATGTAGACTCGAAACGTTAACTAATTTCAAATACAAAATATTTCGGCGATATTGATTTATGAATTTTCTCAATGTCGAAAAATTAATTATCACGACGATTTTAATCTTTTTATCCTCTCCTCCTAGAATGAATCTATTTAGAAAGAGCTATATAATAAGTAAATAAAAATCTCAAATTTTTCGATAGTAGACATTTAAATATTTAAAAATGTCATTGATTTTGTAAAACCTTGTTTTACAGTCTCGAAAAAGTGATATAATTTTTCATCGCAAGATTACAATATTATCTTCGTTATTGTAAGTTTTACACATGACATATATTTTCTGTATGCAATTTTTAACAGCGTAGCAAAAAGACTTTCTCGCGAATAATTTTCTCTTGAATTTATCAAATTTGCGCGGCATAGAAAGCGCAGCTCGTTATAAATATCTTTTTTTGTAGTTTAGATATTTATTTTCCGACTATAGCTGGCGTAGAATTGGGCGCTCCCGGCGCTTTTCGCTGTTATTTCGCTTGCTATTCGCGATGTAGTGCTGTCGAACACGTCAGAATACAAACAAAAGAGATCATGGATTTAACAATTTTACTCGCAATCATACATTACGTCCATTATAATCGCGTTCAATCGCGAATCAATTTGAAATTCAGTTACGAGTAAACAATTGGTTTCAAGACTTGCAAAAACAAGGCGAATTCGCTATTCCAATATTGCGAAAAAAACCAATAAATTTTATTCAAGATGTTTGATTGAACCTAGGGGAAAAAGTTGTCTCAAGCTGAGCGTAATTTATTTGAAGAAATTTAAATTACCAAACCAAGAGCTTTGTAATTCTATACTGTTTTGCAGTTAATTCCTACGGCGCTTATTGTAATATCGTTATTAAGACATGATACCTCGCGCATAATAAATGACGAAAATTAGTAGCGACGCTCTTTGTCATCGAGCAGCGCGCTAACGCCAGGATTTAAGATCAAAGATTAAGACGGTAGATTATCCGCGGCGAGCAAATATCGGGAGCGACGCGTGCTTTGGATTTTAAGAAGTACGCTACGTCGTTCCGGGCTCTCCCCTCTCGGCCGCGGTTTCTTCCCTCGGTATACATTATGGGATTATTTCAGCGCAGCGGCGGACTAATCTTCCCCGGGTAAAATTGTTCGCTATCCTCGGCGCGCTCGTACCTCGTCGCGAGACTGTGTAATAAACTTTTCTGTGCTTTACGGCCGCCGTAGCAGTAATTTCTTTAAGGCACCGGCTATTAAGCTAAATTCTGCGAAAAGAAGGCCGCGCGCCGCTCGTCCGTTCGCTAACTCATGATCAGCTACGGGATCGCTATTTCGCCGACGTATGTACAAATTTTGCAGCGTAAGCTGCAGCGGAAGGTAGTTATAACTCTTGCGAAACGCGCCCCTATAAGACCAAGTCAGGATATATCAATATAAGGGTAACTATCATACAAGCGCTATTATCACTTAAGATTCTGACGTCATAACGCGCGAGAGAAACTTTAAACGTCCTTTAAGTCTTTTTATAAAATCCGGTCAAAGATGTAACGTCTTTTTCACTCGAACAAAATATGTCACGATTTTTAAGTTAAGAGAAAAACTGTCTTGTACGACGTATCGTATTTCATATGTCTTATACGAGAGCAATAGAATTTCGCGTAGTCGAAACTTTATCGACATTCGTTTGGATCTCTTTGGAATAATCTCCGATGATGCTTGACCTAATTTGCTGATTCGTACGCTTCGTAAGGCGGACCTGTGCTCGAATAGAACTGAAAGATATCCTTTACAAAGTAGATACCGACGTCGTATTGACCGCACTCTTATAAATTTTAATAAGACACATTTTAATAATATAAATGACATTTTTCCTTGCGCTAGGACATTGAGTGGCATAAAACTTGTTTTTCTCTCGGTACAGCACGCGAAGATATATATATTTCTGAGATCCGCATAATGAGAGAAAGAGAAAGAGAGAAAGAGAGGGATCGCGCGACAATTACGAAAATCGGAATTGAATGTCCCGCACTCGTTTACATTTGATTACATCTAAGAATTGTCGAGACGTGGACAAAGTGGGACGGATCGCGTGCGCATATCACGGTCGTCAAGCTGCGAAATTAAGCAAAAGGACGATATTACCTTCCCTAGTGGAACTGAGAAGATCAAAGTATAGCGGAAACGGCTAGTAATCAGTAAAGCTTAAGCTCAACGGCGAAATGCGTATTGTCGATCCTCCACATAAGCAAATGACGTTTCACGCTGCAGTACTTCCTCAAAAGGATCTAGTACGTGTCTCGTGTCTCCTACTCCCCGCGGAGATTGCACCTCTTCAGAACACCTCGGAAATATCCTTGGAATATGTATATATGTATATATATATATATATATATATATATATATATATATTCCGAGACAAAGTAACTCGTGCTAATGTATACGTGACACGTGCAGCGAGAGTCGCGCCGGAGCTGCGAAGTGTGGCGAGATAAAGTACGTCTGTCATTTTAACGAAATAACAAGAAGCACATTTCCATCTTTCCTCACCCGTGAGTTCGCGCGCTGATTCCCGATTTAGAAGTTTCCGCGACAACAAATCGATTTCGTATCGCGCGATTTAATTCAACATTCGGCATTTGTGAATTCATGAGGCCAAACGGATGCATAATTAATATAACTAATTTTCGCAAGCGCGCGGCAGCGGCGGGGACAGGAAGGGAGGGAGGGTTAATCTATTTGCAAAGCTATATTTGCAATATTGTCACAGCAATTATGTAGATTCTTGTATCGTTTTACATGACGTGTGTTTTTTGTGTTTGGCACTCGTATCAAATGAAATAAATTCCGCATGGTCAAAAGGAATATTCGATTACCGCCGATTCTCATTATCCCACGAGCACAAATTGAATTGCGCCATTATACCAATATAACGGGACCGAATTATTTAATCAATTCTACTCCGAGTGATCAACAGTGAAATAAATGAAATGAAGTATCGCAATTGAAACGCAAGGCGCACGAAATTGCGATAATTCAAATAAGGCCCGGGGCACAATTTCAAAGTCGCGATAAATCATACTTAGCTTTGTTATGCGGACAGGTTTGATTTACCGAGGTATTTACAGTGCGGTAACTCGAAAATTGTGATTTACACGTGGTTTCCCTAGCGCTGGCAGACGCATAAAACATTATAGTACACGTGGCCTCTTCCTCGATTCCTCGGCTAATACTGATTAATTTGCGCATCGAGAAATCGCTGTCGAAATAAAGTGCACAATTATTGACATTAATCTTTTGCCAAGTGGATTACAGTGATTAATCCCAAAATTAAATGCGTACTGGAAAAGTTAATACAGTTAAATAACTGTATATGTCATTTAGAAGTAATAAATTGATAGCGGCAGAATACTCGGTTGATAAGACCGAAATCGATATTTGCGCGGTGATTCTTCGCGATGGCGAAAATTTTTTAAGGACAATATAGAAACCTATTGTCGTAGGACGTGTCTTTTCAGCTCGAGGCCACTCTTTGCCATCGACGTATACGTTCGTGGAAAAGGAACGAGGCCGATTGTTTGTTGCGGTTGACCGGCGCCAACCTCCGCAACAGTCAAAGATGTTGGAAGCGCAATAGAATCGGAGCTCTCCTTTTTTGTTATCGTCTCATTCGATCGAGTGTTCGCACGCGTATTCGTCTTTCGCATCACGTTGATAGCTCACGTGCGCTGCCTGAGAATGCCGGAGCTATTGCGGGTCGAGCGAGTTGACGAAATTGGTGGGTTGATCGTATACGCAGCAGTGACATCGCTCGGTGTGATGCATCAAAATTGGCCACAATGGAGAACATATATCTAGTGAATAGGATAGTGAATAGCTGAATGAAAGATAGCGCGAGTTTGGCAATTGACCCATACAAATTAATTTAATTTAAAAAAGTGAAAAATATATTAAAAGGCACATGTAAAGTGTATATTTTGACAAGACAGAAAAAGTTGAAACATGAAAGAATAAAGATTTAAAAATACATTTTTTTCGCAACACCCATCCCTGTACAGTTTTTAATGATACACATTAGTATCGTAATTATTAAAATTGATTATCAATTTTAATTTGTGATTGTACTATCTAGCTTTAGCTCGAGACTGCGTTTTAAAGACCGGTATTTAATGGCGCGTAGTTGGCTGGGTGAAAAATGTACTGGAAGAAATTATTAGGCAAAAGAGATCGTTTTAAACCTGATCGTTTAAGGCTTCTTATTATTTGATTTATCCTTGTAACGGCTTAATTTAATTATTATTTATTGTTAAAGATATAAAATCATATCGTAACGTAATAATAAAATGATCGATTGGCGAATGTCTTGGCAGCCATAACGGAGTTATTTCCTTAAGCATCGTTCATTCAATGCGACACCCTGGACACGTTTTCGTTATTACATCGGCAATTAGAAAGAGATATCTGCGTTCTTGTCGATATGCATGATAAGCGAAAGGGGTCAATGAGCCCGGCTTTCGACAGTAATTGGAGCGAAAGAGTTAAGTTGTATTTCCAGAAGGATAACGGTCATTGAACAAGAAGAATCTCTATTCCACGAGCACGTGGATCATCGTAATCGATGGAATCTCGATAGACAGCTTCGGTCTGCGTCGTCTTTTATCCGCTCATTATGAGCTCTCGTAGCGTTACAAAGGATTTCGCCTCCTTACGTAACAATGTCCTGTGCTCGTTTCTTGGATTTTAAAGAGATCTCCGGCCGAGGGTACTTTGCTCCAGCTCGTTGAAGGCTTTGATCTTGAATTAATGTAAGTCAACCGGTGGGCACGGCGATAATCGTCCTTATATCGAATCGATTTCATCATTCCAACCGATGTTCACTGCAACGACGGAAAGAAATTCTCTTCAGGCATTTGTTCTTCCCAGGGACTGCCGTAAGTATCCACCTAACCAGAGAATTCCGTTCTCCTCCCTTTATCTCTTTTCTCCTTTTTATGCGCGGATCATATTAAGCTTTTTCCTGAAGTGTGTCTTCCTCGATAATAGGGCGAGTTATTTATTTTAATTTAACTCTCGAAAGACGAACGAGGAAGAAGAGTTTCTCGTTTATCTGCTCGCGATTGTGATTGTATTCCCTCCAATGGACATTTAAGCATTGAATTTAATTAAGCTCTAGCCAAGTGCAGCTTCCTGTGCGGTTTCGATTCGACTCCAGATTTCCAATACACTGTCAGGTTAAATCGTAACCGTCGATGAGCTTCCGGCGTACGCTGACAGTAAACACGATTTAGAAATCAAATATCCATCCGCGACTCTGATGGCGGGTTAAGTTAATCGGTAAAATAAACACAAGGGATATCGATATTGCCGATGTCGAGATACGCCTGGCATGGAAATGAGGTTTCTCGAGAACGAGCACACGGCACGTGTGTGATCTCGCAATGAACGTGTGTAAAAACAAAAATGAAAAAAACATCGAGAGACATTTCGTTTAGATATCGTGAAAGTCTAAGTTGGCCTAAAATTCAATTGGGAGAAAAAAATTTAATCCAACATACAGAGAATATTTGGAAAAGTATGTGAACGTTCGAGGTTTGTTTGTTGTGATCGCATCAGATTAACAACGTCAATTCTCGATGCCGGAAATTTTTCGAGAGCACTCACATGTTCGCGGGAGATTGTCAGCGCACTTGCGAGTGCGCCGGCCAGTGTCTAGAAACGGCGCGTTCAAGTTTCGAGGCAAATGCCACACGCCTCTCGAGCGGAATTGATTTCGAACTGGGTTACGCGGCATACATATGAATGAATCCGCGCCTCTTTTTGAACATCGAACTCTGCGGTGCTTGGCGATTCATAGATTAAGTAAAGCACGGGTGGTGGAATACGTCCGTACGAGAATCCCCCACCGTGCACACCTCGACGCCGTCCTTCTCCCTCGCCGAGGCGGACGTACACTTCACCCAATAAATCTGACCCTCCCGGCACTGTATGATCCTCCGGCGAGTTTCACACAAGAACGATAAATCCGGACGTCGCATTCGAAAGTCGGTCGATTCCGATACCGGGGTACATTCCCTCCCTTTCTTGCTACCCCGACTAAGCAGCTGCATCGCTGTATAAACTGACGTACATTACCAATTCAATTGTTACAAAGTATTATGTCCCAGCGTTTCTTAAGCGTCTTTAGCTTTTTGTAAGAAAATGCGATTGATCGTTTAAAGCATCTCTCAATTTAGTTAATGGATCTCAAACATTATCATTAAATTCTAATTAAAGCTATTAAATAATTTATTAACCACTGTACTTTCAATCCTCCTCAAACTAACATTAGATTCTATCTTTAACTTATTAACGAATCGTAAAGATTTTTTAAATTAAATGATGTAATTTTTTTCCAAGATAAATCTTACACAGATTATAAATTAAGATTATAAATTGAGATTGTAAGATGATAAATTATGTCGGATGATTAATCTTTAATGACCTGAATACTAAAATGACGAATTTTTTAACACACACGTAAGTGCGAGAAAATTATACGAATCAATGTTAACTCCTTTATGTGTCTCAGTAACTATGAATTGGCGGGAAACCATCGTGAATAATCCAAGCGATCTAATCGCTCCCACGAGGCGCGAGCAAAAAGAGACGACTGCGTGAGTTATGGCCAGGCCAATCTTTCCCTCGCTTACCCCTGAGTCATATCTAATCCTTAGCGATGAATTCGTTTGCCATCGTATCGTCCCTAACGTATATGTGACGTGTCTGCTTGATGCATATACCGAGCGACATAAAATATTTCCCATTTGTGCTTAACGAGACTATACCTCATGACGAATGTGTTTAAAGAGAAAGTTCTACAGTACAGCGGGGCGATCGAAACGCGATGACATGATAAAACAAACAGAATTCACCCCATTAGTTTTCGAGTACACGAGAATTACGCGGTTTTGCTTTTACGGGTTTCTGCCCGCTCGTAGAAAAAGCCGGCCGAGACGCGAGATCAATTCGTATTTTATTTTATCGACGCCACTCATAATGCCACGCTCTAATCCTATTTGCCTTGCGCAAAGCTCCGTCTGCTACTGTCCTAATTGCACAGTCACCACACGACCAAATATTATATATATATATGTATATACCAAAGGCACCACCTGCACACTTCGTTCAATGGCACTGTCGAGAGACCATGGTGTCGTGCTGGTGCCCGAGTGCACTTCCGGCGGTAACCCCCGCAGTTTGCCCGGGACAGGTGACGCTCCATTGTGTCGATAAAATATTGACACTCGATATTTCGCCTCACTCACTCAGGCTGGGCCGGAGAAAACGTAGAATCCGCTGTGTGTTTACATAAGCGTCGCCCACCTTTCTCTCCCTAATCCACTCTCGCGAATGTGTTACTTTAGCGTGTACCATTAACGAGATCTTATCGCGAGAGGAAAAAAGAGGGAGATCTCGTCTCGTTTTACGATTCGTAATTTCGAATTAGCTTTATTCGTTGTTTTCGAGTTTTTAAGCGGTAAAAGCGCGAGCCAAATTCGTCTCAGCTGCTTAATATTGATACTTCTGTTATCTTTCCCGAGTGTCACCCTGATTTTTTTTAATATAAAAATTTCAACTTTTCTTTTCTCGGAAAAGAAATTAGCTATCACGCAATAAAGTCGCGATTTTAAAATTTTAAAATTTTAAAAAAGTTTTATATTTATACAGAAAATAAGATTGCTGTTTTAATCTACTTCATCACCATCTCGTAGTATTTTTTTCTAGATCAACGAGTTATTTAGTAATAATATTTCAGGAATATAATATGGCGTTATTAAAATGCAACATTATTATTACAGTATTATTAATTTAACAAGTAATTTGAGGAAATCGTATTATAACATTTTTGACATAAATTAATTGGAAAAATTAGCAAATAATACGGATTCTCTTTGCGAGTTTCTCTCACTCACCGTTTTGTTCCCCAAATTTTTGACACGGCAGTTGAGGTACGTGGTCTTTCCCAGCAGAGCGGTCACGTTCTTCGAGGCCGATTTGTCGAAATACGGCCCCGATCGTGCAGCCTCATCCAGAGCGTTTTGGTTGTATGTGTCGCTGTTCTTGCTGCTGCCGCCGTATGGCATGTTGTGGCAGTGTACCTCTGAAACACGAGAAACCGAAAGAAACGTGTAAATGCGGCAATTTCGATGCTGAACGGGAGAGGACATTCGTTCGCAACGCGACGCGATGTATCTTAAAGCGTCGTACGTATTCTTTGTCTCTGCGATTGTTCTTGCATACGGGATATCGAGAAGTGAAACGTAAGAAGCGAATCTCCTTCTATACGACACCAACCGCAGTCGGTGCACGCTGTCAACGTGAAACGGACTTGCAAGTTTCTTGACAAACGGAGAAAAAGTTGAGAGTTAAAAAAAAAAATGTTCTCAAAATCAGGATGCATAGTCGATCTTTTGTCATGAAATTTTCGGCTTTGTGTTACGTATTTTATCATCTAAAGTGAAATATGACTTTCTCAGCGAATGCAAAGCAAATTTTTTATGAAAATGTTATAATGACAGGGGAAAATTAAAATGAAATAATGGATAGCGGATGCTGTAATGAAAGCGGATATGTATAATGTTTATTCGTTTGTAATATGCAACAAAAACACTTTATATACATCATAGAATATAATTATGATATTAATAATAATAACAGTAGTAATAATAATAATAATGGCAATATTACCATTGCTTGCATGAGCAGTTACCATATTATGCTAAACTATTAATTACGCTCGTTAGAAAGTGGAGCTTGGCAATGCGTAATGGCTTCTCATTAAAGAGCAAGAGTGCGGGAATACGCAAATACGCAAGTAGTTAATGAAAAAGGCCGGGAGATTCCGAGATTTTAATTAAATGCACGCGCAGCCGTTGATAAATAAAATTTGACTGGCGTAAAGGGAACAATCCATTTGTGATCTGGGATGCGCAGATTGCACGACAGATTGCAGAAAGAAAGCTGAAATCCGTAATTAGCGGAATGTAACGAGTGTCGGTTCGCTCGTCGCTACAAGTATTATTGTACATAGCAAAGGCCATTAACCGCCGTGCTTCTTCCTGCTACAGTTTACAGTTTACAGGTAACCTACCATCATCAACGCGCGTCAACGATCCCGGTTTTCCCGCTTCTCTCTCCTTCTCAGACACAGAAAATAAGAAAATCTCTTTGTCGTCATTTATACTGCAAAGATGCAAAGATGCAAAGATGTTTTCATTAGTAATAGCGCGATGATAGTGCGCAACGTACAAAGGAAAATGGTGCGTGCATCGCGTAATGCACTTCTTCCAGCAGAAGCTGGCTCGCTTTATTCAATTAAACTTTGCTGAATGCATTGCAATACCGACGATAAATGAGTTGTTGAGCGGAGCGGCAATATAAGTAATTTTCTTCGGGGAAACATTGGTAAAGTTTGGAAAACTGTCTAACGTAAAATACGATTATCTTCTCACAGTTTCATAAACAGGAAATATGAAAAATTTTACGCCATGTATGCAAAATAGTTAATCGGAAAGTTTACGTTAAGCTTTTATTTTTACTATCCTCATATCGCTCATCTAATCGAATGCTCTATCAAATATATTAATTCAAGAGAGAGAGAGAGAGAGAGAGACAGAGGAAGAAGAAAAAGAGAGCGCGCAAAGAATATCGATCGATTAATGGCGCAAATATTTATACTTATCTGGGATAAACCGAGTTAAGTGTTTTGAACTGCGAGTAAGCTGGCAATAAACTTCTCGAAGCAAAGTATCATCGTCGCGGACACCTCGGGGAGTTACGAGAATTGTTTATCGGTTCAGCAACTTCTGCGCTGAATCGACGACAAGGAAATAATTTTCTCAAGACGATATCATCTAATTTTCGCAAAGTTTAAGAAAAGGTTTGCCCGTTCCAATCGTGCCGTTCGCGCTCGCGCGTTTCCACGGTTGCGGAAATAAATTACTCACGATGATTCGCGCAACGTGAATATATCCTACGTTCGCGAGATAGACGAGGTAGAATTTGTCGGAATTAAAAACGTAATTTGCAATTACCTTGCTTGCCCATGCGTGCCGCGCGCGGGATGATGCGCCGGTCGCCTCCCCCATCGCCGCTCGAAAATTTGTCAAACTCGTTCAAACGGGATTTTAAACGAACCGAGGCGTCCGAGGAAAGTAGCTAACGCCACGAATTATTACGCTTTTGTGCGCGGGGCGCAGTTTATTCATCTCGGCTAGGCGCGATCGAGAGCGAATGTAATTGGTCGTTGCATGATCTCGACAGGGATCCAACTACCGAGCGACCGGCCCGGCTCGTTTCCGCCGGGCCTCGCTATCATACGCTAGTTACGCTCTATTGCCAGGAACTCGACGAGTATATAATCGAATTTCGTCGCTCTTGATTAGGCCGTGATTACGCGAGGAGAGACGCTCTCGCGGCTGATGCGGCAAATATTGAATCTCGGCGCGGCGCGGCGCGGAACGGCGCGCAGCCGACGCGCATAATCCGGCCCGTTTTCTCTTAGCGACGCGACACTTTAGGCGCTTCCGAGTAACCGTCGCCGGTTATCCCCTCGGGTGGCTGGAGAACTTTATCCGCGACTTTCGTATCGCGAATTCTCCACGGCGTTACTCAACGTTAATCCGTTTTCCTCTTCCCCGGTCCCTTCGCGCTTCTCCGCGCAATCAGCCTCGTCGTTAGATAATATTCACGCGAGAATCCTGTCGCTCGCCGGCATTGAACAAAGACACAAAACGAATGGGGGAACAAAACTCTCCGGCAGCGATAATCAATTATACACCGAAGCCGGGCTAACGGCAGAAATATCAAATACGAGCGAAAAGTAGTCGGGAGTTTAAACGTAACGTTTTCCTTGCTAGTGTTGAGCCGAAACTGTCATAATAATGATAAAATAGCAACGAGCTTTCAAAGTTTACATTATATTTCTCAGAATAATGAGATGTAATTTTTAATTATCAGAGCAGTTTCATTACTTGAAATTGTTACATATTTACTTTAATAATACATGTATGATTTAATAGTAAAAACAGTTTTTCGATCGCTACTTCCGCGCGGACGTAAAAATTGTGATAATAATGAACTTCCTGCGTTACTACACTTTGCATTATGTATACGGTTACCTTTTATGCACGTATATGAAACAAATACGCTCCATCGTGATTGCGGCGCATGTAACGGACAAAACTTTGTTCGCGGCAAGTCCCGACAAGTTTCTTTATTAAATTTAGCGAAAGGCTACGAGCAATTTCGACGGGTCTGTTTTATTTGGCGACAAGAAATTCGAACTCTCTCTCTCTCTCTCTCACACGAAAGGCCGCTAGAATTGGCCAAGTTTGGAACGAACGGGTTACAAGAGCCGGCCATGCTCGTACAATGGGCTCAAGCTAATTTAATTATGAGTCAACGCCATTGACCACCTTTCCAAGACCTCGCAATCGGCCCCATTTCCTCAATTTCCTTTCTTCGGTCTGTTCATACGCCCGTGACCAACATTTTGCTTTTAACTTAATTTAAAAGAGATGCAAACTCAATTTAAAAAGGTGCGATATACCCTATCATTTAATAAGGCTACTACCTAATTTTCTTATATAATCTGAAAAGCAGGGAAAAGTGGGTTTCCAGCTGCCAATTGAATTGAACAATTTAGTGCATTTTCGTCCACGAAAATGAATCTTTTTTCGTACATGGAATTAACAGGGTAGAATACACAAAGTGGACGAATCACATAATAAAAAAGAGACCATGGAGAGAACTAGGAGCGAGAAAATAAAATAATCCGACGCGGCGTATTTGGAATCGTGCTATCGTTCACTCCTGCTTCTCGCCTTTGTTCCTGATCTACGGCTCCCATCTGTATCGCATCATCGGCAAAAATGAGAATTTATCGCGTCGACTCGCGAGAACGAGCGTAAATCCACGAGCGCGCGCTTTCTCCCCGCGCTCAGCGCTCAGCGGACAACGTGCCGTCAAACAGCAATAGCAGGTTTAATCGCGATACTTGTAGGGCGTTTATCTCACTCGATGGTCCATTAAATCCCGGATAATATCGAGTTATGGCTGACGAGCCGCGGTATGCGCGCATCAGCGATTCCCCGGCGCATTTCGAGTTACATGCCGGCGGAATCGGGGTCGAGACGCGCTTCGTTTTGATTCGATGCCGCTGGAATGATCACGCTCCATCCCGTGACCTCGAATCAAGAGGCGCGGCAGCGGTATGCCTTTGCCGATATTTCGCGAAGGACGTATGAGAGACACGCGAGGCCTGGTGGTGCACTGGGTCGCGCGTCCTTACAGCTAGATCCCCTCCTAAATTTCGAGATTTTACGGTCCGCGAAGTCGAAGCCGTCTCGTAAAATATCTGCGGCGACGGAAAATCGGACAGGGATAAGAAGACACAACTCTGGATAGGGGTGAGAGACGCGACATCGGGGACGGGAGATACGTAGCGCCAGTAAAGGCTAGACAGGAAGGGAAGAAATAGAGAGCCGTAGAGTTATCTTTCAATCTACTCCGAAACCCCCCCATCCTCACCCGGGCGAGGTCGCGAGTAGACAACGCCGTCTCTCTCTCTCTCTCTCCTGTTTTAAAATTCAGATTCACAACTTTTACTTAAACGCTTGGTAGATAGACTGGCGGCTACATCCCTCTCTCGTCCTCTCGTCCTCGGTTTTTGCTCCAAGCACGCAGCGCACCTCGAGTCTCGTGGAACTCACGCGAAGATTCGCAAGTGCACGAATTCAATTACTGCCGCCATTGCAAATTGCTATATTATAAATCGTGCAACATTACCAGTTTCGTGTGACTGATTCTTCGCTTTGAAGGCTCATTGGTCTGTACAAGCGGTATTGTCAAGTTGCGTTAATTTCCAAATGAGCGAAACATGGAAATAACTTGGAGCGCGCGGCTTGTGCAAGTAAGAAACTTTGCTCGATACCCGGCACGGAGACGGCAGGCAGGCTTGCCATCCAGCACGAAGGCTTGCCATCCAGCCCTAAATTTTCCTCTTCCCTCCAAGTAAATTGGCCCCGGCATTAGCGGTCCCCCTGCCGCGATGCAATTCCAATGGCTGCGCCTCGTCCGAGTTACGTAGGCGCGCACCGACCAAAGTTTATCCATTATTGGCCGAGTCCGAGATTACGGACCGTGTTAAAGTTAAAGTTCGACTCTGCCAATTGATCGCAAGAAATCGCACGTAGCACGTCCGACACGTACATGCGGCCACCGCCAAGGATTCGCCCTCCACCGCACAAGTGGAATAATTGCCGGGGAAGTAAGATTTGCCGCGATAGCGGGATATAAGCTCGATGGGCTAATGCATTACGGTCGACATGCCGACTCTCGCACCAGTAACAAATGATTTTATATTGTTTGCAAGTGGATACGTCTTAATGGAAAATAAATGTCGCCGGGAATGGTCGTTACTTTAAACCAAACGTTGCGGGAATTACGGAGAGAAATAGAGTGATGTGATAAATAACGCACAGCGAGATACTGCATCAACTTCTCGTACACGCGTATTAATGTAACCGACCGCTTTTATTACGTTAAAATCAATTACGTTAATAATTTGTAATGATTTCGCGAATCGAAATAACTAATGTAACGCACTGTAAAAGAACAGATTTGTAATGCTCGTGAAATAACAATAAGTTTATGCAGCGTATTGCTGCAATTGTTTAAGCATTAATTTTGTTGGTACCGAATTTCATGCTGGTGACGCGAAAATGCAATATTATGATATTATTTTGTCCCAACATAATGCACTAATATTTCATCTTGTATTAAGAACAAATTTCTAAAGGATCGAAATAAAATTATCAGGTAAAAATAGTTTCTTTCGATTCGAGTATATTAAATACTATTCAATATACTGAAAAAAAATTCTGGTTAAAAACAGACGAATCAGAAAATCTTGTAGACGTAATCAAATATTCTGATTATTATAAGTTATAAAGTATTGAGTTCTATTTATAATAACCAAAATTTCTATTATAATAACCAGAATATTTGATCACGCTTACAAGATTTTCTGATTCGTACGTTTTTAATCAGAATTTTTCTTCAGTGCAGGTCCAGTAATTCGCAGATATATTAAAAAGATTTCAGCAACTTTACAAACATGCACTACATCATTCTTCCTCTTTTCCCGGATAAAATGGGGTGATCGATGGGGAATACATAGAGTCGAGCCAAAACCGTTCGAAGTGTGTCGCAAGAGAATCAACTCGGAAGGTTTATGATTGTCCTACGCGTCGGAGGGCAAACTCTCGTGCACGGCAGGCAAGGATTTTCGATGGATGCAGCGGGTGTGTAAAATGTTCTAGCTGGAGTTCTCTCTCTTTCTCTCGAAGTACGGATGCAGGAGTTCTCGGTTGGAGCCGGTGCCGTTCACCAGGCCGGGTCTCGCCCGATAAATAAGCTTGACCGTGGGGTGTCATATTTCTTTGTCGCGCCGTTGCGCCAACGCGCTATCTCGCGGTGCACGGCGCGGATATTATTTACGATCCGCCCGGGGGAGATTTATTATAGAATTGATTTCCCGCACGGCCGATCGGATTAATTTTCACTTTCGAGATGCGCGCGAAAACGCCGATTGGCTGCCATTTGTTTCGCACGTAACGGGAACAGCGCGCGAAATTCACCGATTCTGCTCAGTGTCTCTCTTCTCACGTCGATCTCGGTGCGAGATGGATTTCCGATCGGCTCGAGCGTGACGAAAAACACCTATGACGGGCGGGAGAATTGCAACATATGTTGTAACGAATTGTTCATTGTTGTCTCGGGAATTGTCGCTAAGAACGTGATAAAGCATCTCTGATCAATTTTCACGATACTTAATGGGCTGGGAAAAAATGTTAGTGTAAGAAATAATAATAGTCACGCTCCTCCATAGAGAATACATTAAGTGAGCGACAGGTGAAAATAAAAATTTATATACTTGTTAAATTTATTACATTTTATCGTCTCTTATCTTCTGCACGCTACGACTGGCTTTGGAATAATTTTTCCCGCAGACAAGAACGACAATGACGCTGATGGCGACAGACCGCGTCCAACGAAACAAAGACCACCTGTGAACGCATCATTAAGTCCTCATTCAATAGCCTGATTTCTTGGGATAACGCAAGAAAGCGCGTATTTTTGAGAGCTCATTAGTCTAACGAGCACTTAGTCGCGTATTAGATGCAAGAAGCTCTCGTTATCGTTCGTCGTCGCGCCACCGAGTCGTCGCAGCAAGAACGCTCAAGAAGCTCGAGCAGAGCGTTAGATATCTGCGACGCGTGATGCTTACAGAGCTTTAGAAAAGCTACCTTCAAAGCCGCCACAGCCGTACTTAGTACTCGCGTCTACCATAGCGTATCCCATTTATGGTTGTTAACATCGGTTGAGGAATGCAGCTTCGGAGCTGCAGTTATCTACTTCAGAGAGGGTGGATCGCGACAGCGAGAGCCTCGCGCGAGGCGATAATCTTCGACAAAGAAAACAGATAACGACACTTAGACCGTACACCGACGCGACTCGACGCTTATCCCGTAAACGCTTCATCGTTCCTCGCGTAAATACCAGTCGCCTCGTCCATCTTGTCGGAGGGGACAACGCTAGGTGCCGAGTCGTCGTCACGCCGTCGAGAGTGAGGGAGCACCGAAGAAAGCGCGAGAGCGACAAAGAGAGGGAAAAGGAGAGAGAGAGAGAGAGAGAGAGAGAGAGAGAGAGAGAGAGAGAGAGAGAGAGACGAGGCAGTCCGTTGAATGAAATTTGCAATGGAAATTTAATCTGACTCGATTCGTCCCGCGTAGCCAGCAGTCCTCTCCTTAACGCCAGTCATTGTTATGTTTTGCGGAATTTTCGACAGGGAATTGTGCGCCTCGGGAAAAGAACGCGGCAATATCGCGTCGAGCAGCTCTCTCTCTCTCTCTCTCTCTCTCTCTCTCTCTCTCTTTCTCGCTTCTCGACCAACTCCTCGTAATTATGTATTCCGTCGAGAAATGATGGGCTCTTCTGAGTATCACGCAGCCAAGAAATATCGTAGAATGAATCATCATCGTTTAGCAAAATGTAGAACGCACATAACACGACGGTCTTTCTTGATAAAACAATTATTATTCCAATGACGTGACAGATAAGATAAGTTTATAATAATTTGATTTATGACATGAATCTCTTCATTGTGCAATTAAAATGGTCTAATTAAAGTGCTTTAACTTTTTTTTGCTTCTTTTATGTAGTCATATAACGATAATTTAGTAATTAATTTACAGTCAGTATAAATAACCTAAGTAACATATAAATAACATACAATATAATAAGTAGCAACAAATCACATATCCTTACTTCAGATGTATTGTGCTGTAGAAAAAAACGAGAGAAACAAAATATTTTACAGCAAGTAAGGTATAAAAAATTTGTAAATCTCGCTGCAAGCCTGAAAATTTTAAATTGATTATTAATAAATATTAACGCATTTTAATGGAAGCAGAAACATAGGGAGTAGAAGATATTATTAAAATTTATTACAATATTTAAGCTACACGAAATCCTCGACGAAAATAGATAATGTGCGCTGATATTAAAATTTAGCAACACGTCACGTAGTGCCGAAAGTTTTCACTAGCACTCGAAGTTCTTTCTCGTTAAAACTATCGCGCAATACACTATTTAGATAGCGCCATAGCTCGAGTTGCCTCTTTCCGTCGTTTATCGAGCAAGCCACTTAAATACAACATCACCCGTGATTATGCAAAATCCCTTTACCTGGAAAAATCGCGGGAGATGTTTTTCCGTCATCCGATCCAAAACCTGCCTAACTCATTCTGAGAAGAGAAGAGAGGACGAGAAGAAGCAGGATGAGCTAGTTACCGGTTCAGAGTGGACCTTGTACTTTCACACACAATCAGGAACGGAAGCACCAACGTTTTCAGGGTATGAGACTCTAATGCGTTTTTATCACGTGAAATAAATTTAAAAATTGCATGCAGCTTCAAACAGACTTACATCGTCATTGCACGACCGTGTCAGAATTTTTGCCTTGTCTCTTGCAATATCCATATATTTAGTACACTGAAAAAAATTCTGGTTAGAAACGAATCAGAAATTCTGACATGATTAAGTATTCTGTTTATTATAATAGAAATCCTGATTATTATAATAGAACTCAACATTTTATTATATATAACTTATAATAATCAGAATTTCTATTATAATAACCAAAATATTGGATCACGTCTGCAAGATTTTTCTGATTCATCTGTTTTTAACCAGAATTTTTTTTCACACAACTTCAATTTTTTATATATTTAGATTAAATTTACTTAATTTACTTAAAATTACTTAAAATATTAAGTATATATTTTATGAGTATATTCTTCTTTTGGCATTCTTTTATTTATCAATTATGGCAAACAGTTGAAAATAAGAGGCATTTGAATTTAATTCCCCATTAATCTCATTATTGTTGACGTTTATGGAACGATAACATGAGCTTTAGATATTTATAGTTTCCATTCAAGCAGTTTACTTGAAAACGTCAACCGCGATTACTTTTTAAATTTTTCTCTCGGAAGAAACGGAATATCCCTTCCAAGTGGAGAATGCAAATGCTATTTCTATTCGACAGCAACGCACCACTATCCGCGCCCTCGGGACGCACTTTACCGGACCGGAAAAACGTCAACTTCCCCAGGCGCAGAACTCAATTCGTTCCGTTAGTGCGCAGTTACAAATCTTTCCCGTTTTTTTGACGAGCCGAGTGCTTGTAAACAGCAATTAAACCACGTTACGTTATGTTACGCAAAGAGTTGTCTCATCGCTGATTTATCTAAAAAAGGATGCGTCCCGGGAGACGCTATTGGAACTATCAGCAACAGTTTATCTTCATTATTCACTAAAAATAGAACAAAAATAGATCGATGCTGATAGCACTAATAGCGTCTCTCCGAACTCACCAAAAGTCGACATTTCAAATACTATCGTCAAGGAAGTACAATATAAACTATATTCCAAGTTTCTCATCTCTTCTTTCAAGGAATTTTTTTTATTAAAAATACTCCAATGGCAGTTTCTTATAATTCTTTTTGTGCTGCGCACACACGTACCACAAGAAGGGTTACAAAATTGAAGGTATGGTCTATTAGTTTAAAGTGCTAGGCTATATGCTCTATAAATTCTTTACATTCAAAATGAAATATCTCAAGCAAAAAAAAATCGTACGGTTGAAAACCGAAATTTATTTTCAAGATAAAAACCAGTACTTTAAGATGTTGAAGTATTTTTAAGAAAAAAAATTGCTTTGTTACTCATAATAATAATAAAATGAATATGAACAATATCGCTCTTTTGTGTGGGAATATTTTATCCCATATATCTCGTAAACCTGATGTAATAGAGAATTTAATTTGCGGCCAGATTCGGGTTCTGTGAGCCAAATTACGTATGAAACGACTTTCGTTTCTCAAAACGCAGGATTAATACTGTTATTGATAGAGCTATCCACATACTGTAAATTACAGTGCTATATTGACAAGCCTTTATACGTAAGCTATTCAAGGATAAACGGACTTCGTTTGGTTACGTAAGTGGAGTTGGTCAAGTGGAGTCTTTCATTGAGATAATCCAGTACCGTACGATGAAAAGGTCCATTATTTATATCCAGCATTCAAACAGTTTGATGCAAAAATTGTTAAACGTGACAATTGATCTATTGAAAAAAATCTATATAATAAAGGATTACATATTCAAAATTTCCATGTACAAATTTCTAATTTTCTACATAAGTAGATATACAAGAGATCAATCCTTTTATCAATATTTGGAAATAATATTTTTTGACTTAAAGATTATTCAATAATTGATTTTATTTGCGTTACAATGATTGTTGATGTAATAAAATTTTATTACATTTCATTAATTATATGTATGTTGTGTCGTTAATTTTTTTCAATATACATATTATATTTTCATTGTATTTTCGTAAAATTCTGTCAGGCATGAATCAACAAGTTCCTGATTTTTGTACCCAGTTCCTGAACTATGTAAAATGATACCTAAAAATATAATAATAAAATAAAATAAATAATATATGTAATGTACAAATGTTGTTTTATTTAATTTATTCTATTTATGTTATTGTATATATGGATGTAAACACGTATGTCATGTAATATACGCATGCGATTCATGTACATGCCTAGTCATCATGTATCTAATATGTCTAGTAATATGTCTAGTAATATATCTAGTAATATATCTAGTAATCATATAATAACACACTTGCCTCATCTTGCGTCACCATATGAGATTATCACATTTCTCGTGTGTGAAGGTCGCGAACGTCAGTGTTACTGGAACTGTAATACAGTGAACATCACTCGCACGAAAAAGACATATTCCACAGTCAAACCTAACGAACTTTACATCGCACGACTAAAAATGTCCCACAACGAAGACTTCCAGAAATGGGTCAAAGAGGTGATGTCCAAAGTTATCGAGAGTTTCGGACCAAACATCGATGAAGCTCGTTATGAGATAACCGAGCCCACTGACGTTTTTATGTCCACTATGTACCACGCATGCGTGAGGTTTAAAAATAGACTGACAGAACAGAATGAGGAGCACTCGGTGATACTAAAGAGACCTGTACAAGCAGAAGCGTGGAGACAGATGACCGGTAGCGACCAGCAATTTCACAATGAAATTTTGTTTTACCGGATGTATGCTCGACCGGATGAGAATCTCCCGAGATGTTTCTATGCCAACGAGAAGCCACCTGCCGATTCGGTAATCGCTCTTGAGAACGTCACCAAACGAGGATACAGCATTTGTCCGCATAAATTTGACATTCCTTTGGAATATACTATAGCGGCGATGCGCGAGATCGGACGCTTCCACGGCAAAGGATACGTTATGAAAGAACGGCAGAAGGAAAACTTCTTCAATATTGTCGGGCAGTTTCAAGATTTTAGATTTGAAAAGATAAGAAATGAGTTCAAGATTCTTATCAACACGCAGGCGACGCGAGCAGTGGAATATCTACGGGGCCAAGATTACGATGCAGTTTTCTGCGATAAAACGGAAGCTCTACTCTCGAACGCGTTTGATGAAATAATGATAAAGACGATTAAACCGATGGAACCTTTGTCCACACTGTGCCACGGCGATTTTACACCGAATAACGTTCTCTTCAAGCTGGAAGATGACGGACGACAACGTGCCCTGCTGATCGACTTCGCGACTTGTAGCTACTCGACTCCAGTCATTGATCTTTCCACATATCTTTGTCTGGGCTGTTCGAATGAAATGCGAAAGAACAAGTTCTCCGAGATCATGCGAGCCTATCATGACGCATTGAAGGAGTATCTGCTAGATGCTGGCATTTGGGACGCCGATAAATATTCATTTGACGCCTTGCTGGACGATTATAAGAGAGGTGGTCTCTTCGGTTTCCTTATCGCATCCTTTTTCTTAGCAAGCATACTGGGGTATGCCAATGCAGATAAATCAATAATAAATGCGGAAAACAATGTAATGGAATATTACAACTGGCTTAAGCAGGAAGGCGGAGACGAAGTGTCCAAAATACTAGCTGATATGTTGCTACATTTGAAAGACCTTGGTTGTTTAAAATCCTTTTTATAATCACGAGATATAATATTTTTGTGTACGCCCGACGCCCAATACTATTAATATTTTTGTATTATTGCAAATACTCGTCGTAATGAATTATAGCATTTATATATATAATTGTAAGTTATAAAAAATTTCCAAATAATTATGGTTCAGATATACGCAATATAAATAAATAGAAAGGGTTTGGTTCTAAAAATAAAATATTTCTTTGTATACATTTTAAAAATATTTTTGTTTCTTTCGCCATTTTTTCCTTACACTAACCGAATATCCGTTTACTTTTATTATTTAATTGTTTATTTGTTTTTATACTCATTTTTATATTTCTTACATTGATTTTAGCGTAAATAAATTGCTGTAACTAAAGAAGTTAAGGTTTTAACATTTTTTATCACATTTTAAATACATTTTTATAATACATGATTCCAGTGTATGTCATTTTCAACTCTTTATCTTCGCAATAAGAAAACTGCCAAACAAATATTCACTATAATAATGATAAAAAAATGTATTTGAATCAATAAAAAATCCAAATACGACTTCTTGTTAAAACTTTTAAAATTTCTAATGGACAGTCAATGAAAATAAGATTTTAATATTTTCTATACATGGATATTTATACATAATTTATTTTGCAATTTTTTTCCTTTTTGCCACACAATACTGATGTAGTAAAAAATCTCGTCATATAGCATCAAATGTAATTATATTCATAATATTAAGCATAATTATACTTATAATATTAGATATAATTATACTTTACTCGAATACTTTCGAAAAAACAGTAACTTAAAAATACAACAGTTTCTGCGACATGTACGAAAGAAAAAATACATGTTATATCTCCCACTCTTTACATCGTTCAAACTTATAGATATAAGATAAAAGAAGTTGCATAATAATTCAGTCACACAGTAGCATCCGGGTCGTTCTCGAAGCAATTAATTCGCGCTCGAACATTGCTCTCGCGTTCAAAATCGAACGAAACAGTTCTCTCTCGCATCGCAGCACGAATAAAATGTCAAAATATCAGGATTCTCAAAAATGGATAAAAGAAGTAATGTCAACAATTATCGAAAATCTAGGATCAAATATCGATGAAGCTAGATACGAATTATGCAGACTCACTGATTATACTATGTCTATTCATTACTATATAAATGTGAAATTTAAGAACAAAAATAGTTCCAATGAAGAACTCTCTATAATACTGAAAAGACTCATGGACTTGGAAGGCATTAAATTGATAATTAGCATCGATTATCAATTTCACAATGAGATCCTGTTTTATCAGTTGTACGCTCACCCCAATGACAATTTTCCGAAATGCTTCTACACCAACGAACGATTGCCTATCGACTCGGTGATAGTCTTGGAAAACATCAGCAAACGAGGATACCATCCCTGTCCATATATATATAACGCTCCTTTGGAATACACATTTGCGGCATTTCGTGAAATGGGAAGATTCCACGGTAAAGGATACGTTATGAAGGAACTGCAGCGCGAGAAGTTCTTCGATATTGTGAAACAAATTCGAGAAACTAGATACGACCAGACATACGGGTACAAGACTTTCGTTGACGTAACTGCGCCGCGAGCGGTGGAGTATCTTCGTGATCACGGTCACGACATAAGCTTCTGCGATAAAATGCAGGCTTTACTCTCGAAAGTGTTTGACAAAGTGCTGATGAAGATAGTGGAACCGCGGGAGCCGCTGTCCACGCTGTGTCACGGTGACTTTACATTGAGCAATACCCTCTTCAAGGCGGAGAACGACGGAACGTACCGAGCGATGCTGATCGACTTCGCGCTTTGTAGATATTCGACTCCAGTCGTCGATCTTTCCACGTATCTTTGCCTGTGCTGCTCAAATGAAGTGAGGAAAAACAAATTCTTCGAGATAATGCAAGTCTATCACAACGCGTTGAAGGAATATCTGCTGGAAGCTGGCATTACGGACGTCGAGAAATACTCGTACGAGGCTTTACTGGACGATTACAGGAGAGGCGGTCTCTTCGGTTTCGTCATCGCATCTTTCTTTTTGGTGATGTTAAAGGGACACGCCGACAAAGATGGTCGACAAATATTAAGCATGGATCCTGTGGAAAGTGGGAATTTGGTAAAGCAGTACGGCGGAGATGAAATATCCAAGATACTAGCTGATATGTTATTGCAGCTGGAGGATTTTGGTTGCTTAAAATACTTTTGATAATGCACTATTATTCTGAGACGCACAAATATATGCACAGATAATTCAATAATTATTAACTATAAAATAAAGATACAAGTGCTCAGTTAAATATCAGTAGGTCTATTCTGTATCTCATGACGACAGTTCGTTATTGTTTTAATATCGTTGCGCAGCATTTTTACTATGTGACGACATTATAACGATAACGAACTGTCGTTAAGAATTGCAGAATAGGCCTACAGGAATATTCAGTACACGAGTATAAAGGAAAAAGATTTTTCTGCGTATAAATCGTAAATAAATGAAAATATACTGTTATTGACAGTAAAAATTGACATAAATTCACAGACATAGATTTAATTAATATATAAGTTGTTAAATACTAATAGCTGGTTTATGTAAAATCATTGTTACAACTTTCTTGTCAAGTGATTTATCCAACTTTAAAAATATAAAAGAAATTTAAAAAATGTAAAAGAATTTTTTTTGCTATATTATGTAATATATTATTAATTATAATACGTTAATCAGTTTCAATACTAACATATTATCATCATGCATGATTGTACATGATTGTACATGATCGGAAATACAGTCTGGTAATCTATTAAAAGTTAATACGAGTACATTATTTCACATTTATGTTCATAAATAATATATTTTCTATACAATTTTGTCCAGAAATAAAAAATGAAATATATTTGTAGAAAAAAAACCCAGCTACATAAAGATTGCGAACATTATAAATATTTTATGAGGCATCAAGCATTCACTAAATTTGTCACGCTTCTATTACATTCGTCGTTAATCTCATGCTACGAACTAACAAAAGATGTCGTTCTTTTACATTGAGTCATTCAGTTCCCACAGTCATTCGTTACTCTTCGCACGATTCCGTATTTCATCTACTTTCTTTCAGCTTTCTTCGAGTGGCCGCGTATTGTTCGCGAAAGCATCTTTCGTGACCCCGTTTTTTTTTGCACCTATTCGAACATGAAAGAAGAGAGAAGGAGATGAACCGTTTAATCCTCCAGAGTGAAGCGCGTAAAAAGACATCCGTCTCTTATTTTAAAGTATTTTATCATTTCCCAGACTTAGTTAAAAATATAATAGAAATAGCTGTTAGATAATAATATACCAACTATATCTAACAGATATATTGTAACACCAGAAATAAAGTTTTAACGTTAGATAAAAACCTGATTGCGTTCTGTTACACGGATTGTCTTATATTTTAACGTGAGATATATTGTATTAAAATATATTCCAGAAATTAATCGCTGAACGTATAACGATAACGCTGCGATAATGTAATCAGCAATTTTGCTACTTTACTGAATTATATATCGCAAAATTAAAGTATCAAAATATGTATTTCGCTCGATTGTTCAAAATATATCATATTTTTAGCATTATTTTTAAAATTATTTCGTAATATATTATATTTTTATATTATTATCATTTTCTATACAATACAATAATTTTCATTCTATATATACCGTAAGGTCGATAGATGGCACGGATGAACGCGAGTGAAGGAAGCAAGACACGATGAGTTGAAGAGAGAGCGTATACGTGCGTGCGAGAACATATAAGAAGTAGGATTTCTAGAGAAAAGTCGCATCTTTCGAGAGAGCTAGTGCTAATCTTGCCAAAGGAGATTATTAAGCACCAATCAGGTAAGCGATGTTGATTTGTATTCCTTCAATATAATACAATAATTTTAATCACCCGAGAAAAAATGGTTGTAATATGATCAAATGTAAATATATATAATTAGATATGAAAAGATCTTATAAAATATATGATTATATATAATAATATCCGAAATTTGGCGCGATATGATTTTTATCTTTATATTATTATATATTATCAAATAAAATTACATATTTCATCAGATCTTTTTGGATTTAATTATATATGGCCAATTATATATAATTTTATATAATTACACAAGTTCATTTTTTCTCGGGTATACTCGTCATCACTTCTTATGTAATTTTATTTGATAACATATAATAATATAAAGATAAAATAATATAAAGATAAGATAATATAAAATAATATAAAAATAAAATCATATCGCGCCAAATTTCGAATATTATTATATATTTTATAAGATCTTTTCACATCAAATTATATATATTTACATCTGATCATATTACACCAATTTTTTCTGCAACTAATTGATTTCTAGTTACGATTATGAATCAATTACATATGTTGTTTCATCACGTACCGTGCTATCGTAATTTGTTAATATCTCCGACTTTTTACGACATACTTTTGTTCTTTACAAGCCTAACAGAGCCTAACAAGCCCAACTACAGTCACGACTTCTCTGAAGGAGATTACATAGAGATAATTTGTCAGAGTGACAGCATCACGAGTCATGGTATATTTAAGATAACGGGCCCGAGTCGAGTTAGTCTGTGCCAGTTGCATCTGCATTCTTGGACACGAATAACGTTTTACACATTGACCGTTAATAAAATGTCTCACCCTGAAGATTTTGAGAAATGGAGCAAAGAAGTAATATCGAAAATTATTGAGAATCTCGGACAGAAAGTCGACGAAGTTCGATATGAGTTTTCTGAGCAAGACGCCAATATTATGTCTGTTATTTATTATATATGCGTGAAGCTCAAAGAGAGGACGAGGGATCAAAACAAGGAACTCTCTATAGTATTAAAGAGACCTGCACGGTTAGAATCCTTTAGAAAGTTGACCAACAGCGACATTCAATTCCAGAACGAAATTGTGTTCTACCGGATGTATGCCCAACCTAATGAAAACTTTGCAAAATGCTTCTACATCGATGAACGACCGCCTATCGACTCGGTCATCGCTCTGGAGAACGTCAATACACGAGGATATTATTCTTGTCCGTGTAAGTACAATGCTCCTTTAGAATACACATTGGCGGCGATGCGTGAGATTGGACGATTTCACGGTAAAGGCTACGTGATGAAGGAGCTGCAGCGAGAAAAGTTTTTCACCATTGTAGAGCAGCTACAAGAAATTAGATACAACAAGAGTTTACCCGCGTTCCATCAGTTCATCGATATAATTGCACCGCGAGCGGTGGAATATCTTCGCAATCACGGTCACGACGTGATCTTCTGCGATAAAATGGAAGCTTTATTCTCGAAAGCGTTTGACAAGGTGATGATAAAGGCGCTGGAAACGCGGGAGCCATTGTCCACGATATGTCACGGCGACCTTACATTGAGCAATACTCTCTTCAAGGCGGAGAACGATGGACAATACCGAGCGATGCTGATCGACTTTGCATTTTTGAGATACGCAACACCCGCCATCGATCTTTCCACGTATCTCTGTCTCTGTTGCTCGAATGAAGTGAGGAGAGATAAGTTCTCCGAGATCATGCGAGCCTATCATGACGCGTTGAAGGAGTATCTCTTAGAGGCTGGCATTTGGGATGTCGAGAAATATTCGTACGACGCTTTGCTAGAGGATTACAGGAGAGGTGGTCTCTTCGGTTTCATTATTACATCCCATTATTTACCAATATTAATGGGATACGCCATCGATGATATGAAACAGATTACAATCGAAGGATACGTGGAAGGAGCAAAACAGAACAAACAACTGGGCGGAGATGAAATGTCCAAGTTATTAGCTGATATGTTGTTACATTTGAATGACATTGGTTGTTTAAAATATTTTTCATAACGAGACAATTTTATTCGGTAATAAAAAATTCCAAGTTATTATCAATTCATAATTATAAAATATAAAGTATAAATTATAAATAAATTTAAATCGTTAACTAGATGTGCCACAAGAATACATAATATAAATATAAAAACGTTTTTATATAGAATATAAAAAAATATAATAAATATGTACAAATTGCAAATCTATGTAATAAATAACTTTAACTATAAATGTATTATTGTATTGTAATAAATGTAGTTTTGTAATAAATTGTTTCCCTCTTAAAAATATTTGTTGTTTTATTTTTTATTTAATAATTATATATTTATTTCTTTTTATTACTTATTAATTTTGTTTCTTTTATTTATCTTTAATTTTAATCAATATTTAATTTTTTAAAAAATTTATTTTCTTCTCTTAGGGAAGACTAAATATCTTTTAGAAAAGATTAAAAGAAATTTGGAATTTTTTTAGAAGAAAAATCTGTCGCAAGAATTGTAATAAAATAAAAATTTAATATAGAAAATTTATCTTAAAATATTTATTTCAAGATAATATAGTATTTTATGAATTTAAAAGAATCTGATTTATTGTATAGTAATAGTATTTCTAATTCAGTTTTAGCGTCTCACACTACAATGATAATACTGATAACATGTGATAAAATGATTATTTTTTTCACGTTCAATTGCGTAATGTATGTGTTGGCTAAATTGCACTGACTAATAAACATCAATAATTAAATTAACTGACACATATCAATGTAATTAATTTCAATTAATTAAAAAATAATATTTTTAATCAATTAATCGATAAAACGATAATTTTATCAATCGCATTACAATTACTATCAAGACAATTTCGAATATCTGTCCATGACTTTTTTATCGTATATAATATTTTAAATACTTATTATTTTTTTATAACATGATCATGAAATAACAACAGATTTTCTCGCATATTTGCACATCATATTGCTCGACTAGCAGCATTTGATCATGATATTTATCTCCCTCTTCACTTATATAACTTTCTAATGTACTTCGTACTCTTATACTCTTGTAAGACGTGTTAGTTTGTTCTAATCAGTCTGATAGACATCATTATAGTAGTTGTATTCGAGCACGACTAGTTCGCGAACTTGTACAGTGAATAAAATGTCACACGACGAAGATTTTCAGAAATGGTTAAAAAATGTGACGTCGAAGACGATTGAGAATCTTGGACTAGACGTCGATAAAGTTCGGTACAAGATATCTGCATCTACCAGCAAGTTTATGTCTACCATATATTACGTATTCCTACAATTTGAAAACAAAACAACAAAGCAGACTGAGGAATTTTCTATGGTATTGAAGAAACCCATACAAACTATTACAACTATATATAACACTGATTCTCAATTTCACAACGAGATCCTGTTCTACCAAATGTATGCTCGACCGGACGAAAACTATCCGAGATGCTTTTACCTTGACGAACGGCCGCCAATTGATTCGGTAGTTGCCCTGGAGGACGTCAGCAAGCGAGGATATCATCCTTGTTCATACGAACACAATGCCCCTTTAGAATACGTATTGGCGGTGATACGCGAGATCGGACGATTCCACGGCAAAGGGTATGCCATGAAAAAGCTACAGCCGGAGAAGTTCTTCGATATCGTGACACGACTTCAAGAAGTTCGGTATTTTAAGACAACGGAAAACATCTTCAAAACCCTTAGCAATACGAATTCGACACGGGTGATAGAGTATCTTCGCAAGCACGGTCACGATGCAGTATTTTGCGACAAAATGGAAGCCTTACTCTCGAATGCGTATGACGAAGTGATGCTGAAGATAGTGGAACCGCTGGAACCATTGTCCACGTTATGCCATGGCGATTTTACATTGGACAATGTTCTCTTCAAGACGGAAAACGATGGACAGTATCGCGCGATGCTAATCGACTTCGCGCTTCTTCGATACTCGACTCCCGTTGTCGATCTTTCCACATACTTTTGCCTGTACTGCTCGAATGAAATGTTGAAGGACAAGTTCTTCGAAATGATGCGGGCCTATCACGACGCATTGAAAGAATATTTGTTGGAAGCTGGCATTTGGGATACGGAAAAATTTTCGTTCGAAGCTTTGCTGGACGATTACAGGAGAGGCGGTCTCTTTGGTTTTGTTATCGCGAATTATTATCTACCGATAATATTGGGATATCATAAAGTAGATTCAATACGGGAAAAAACGTTAAGTCTTAGCATGTTAGAATATATGAAGCAGCTCAAGTATAATGACGAAATATGTAAGATATTAGCTGATATCTTATTGAATCTGAGAGATCTTGGTTGCTTGAAAGATTTTATACTAGAAAAAGATGTTATGAAATAACTCTGACAGATAAAGTACCGACTTATATATCGATTAGTAACTATATGTGTGTGTGTGTGTGTGTGTGTGTGTGTTGTGTGTGTGTGTGTGTGTGTGTGTTTTGTGTGTGTGTGTGTGTGTGTGTGTGTGTGTGTGTGTGTGTGTGTGTGTGTGTGTGTGTGTGTGTGTGTGTGTGTGTGTGTGTGTGTGTGTGATGTATGTCGAAGATATCTTTAAGTGATCACGCGTTAGGAACATACAATGTAAGTATAAAAGAGCTGAAGGCGATCACGGACAGATGGATTGTTAATATTATTTCGTGAGATTATGCGGTTCTATAGCGGTATAATTTAAAATCACGAACAAGAGCACTTCGCGCACGAATTCCCTTTAAACCGACAGATTACTTTTTCACACGAATAGATTAACATTTTTTTCTTGATGAATTGGAGTACTGAAAATTTTCGCTATTGTTAAATAAAAATATGAAAAATATCATGTATGAAAAGAAAATTATATTTCTTTACTAATTATATAAATATTTTTTTATATTTTTACTAATCAATAAGCAAATTTTATAAAAATTCATGCAATGTATTGAGTCGTGATTATATTATTATGGAAATATCACAATGTCACGAAATAATATTATAGTTCTTTAATTATGTTGTATTTTTATAATTACGTTATCTTGATACTTTTGCTTCCAATTGTATATTCAAATTTTAGTTAAATAATAACGTAATTGTAAAAGGAAAGTATTATTTAATCGTACGAATCAATTCCGCGGTTGGAACAGAAAGGAAAGATAATTCAACTTTATTTTTCCTATACGTGCATGCACATATATTTTACAGTGTATTCGGAGATGTAACTTTTATTAAATTTACTGTTTAAAATAAACCATTCGGTAAAACAACCGAATACGGTTAGCAAATTTAACACGCGCATATCGCGGAAATGAAACAATGTGGATAAGGAGCGGGTTGAAACTGAATCCCGCTTATATGTATGCGCGACACTCAAAACAGGCGCGGTATTGCGGCAGTGCCCCGTGCACATTGGTGAAATTATTCTTTCGTCCGTGCAAGTCCGGATCTGCCTTTCAAATAAAGAAGCGTCCGTACGCTCAGAATAACTTTGTCATTTCCATATATTTTTCCAAGCTACCGGCAGCGTTTATCACAAAGCTAACTTGCGCCTGAGATTCATGCACAGTCAAATTTTCTTCTGTATTAGTATAAAAAAATATTAAACTAGTGATTCAGAGAGCAGCAAGGTACTACAAGTTACATTTTATGACACAGATCCGTAATTATACCACGTATTTCAATTAAAGGAAATATTATTTTATGCTACAGAAATAAAAAAGTAAAGAAATCCGTTTTATAGATAATATTACAATTATCGCTGTATTTTTATGAATTGCGTGACGTTGTAAACATAGTTGTGTAATGCTCTTGATAAAAACAGGGCTGTAGATGCGATTAAATGCAGAATGTGATAAATCACGCACGCTTCGCAATATTTATCGCTTAAGTCAAATAAAAATCATAATATCTCAAAAATATTCCAAAATAGCTGATGTAAGGGATTGAAAAATATTATAAATATATATATATATATATATATATATATATATATATATATATATTATAAGAATATGATTAAATATGTCATGATAATATCTTAAAAGCAATACATATTTATAATTATCATTGTTTCATTAAAAATTTTAAAGCTTCTGAATTAGATTTACGAAACTACCGAACCGCTATTTCAATAAGCGATTTGTATAATATGTATATGTGCTAATATACATAAGTACATAAACTTACCTATTATATACGATAAGCGAAAGTATATAATAAGTATATAATATTAGTATGTAATAAATTATATAAATTATATAAAAATTATATATTATATAAATAAAGTGCATATAATAAATAAAGTGAAGAAACTTTAAAATTTCAGACAAAATAAAATTTTGTAGAATTTACGAAAATGTCAATATAATTTTAAACATATAGTTAAAAAAAGTTTTTGATATTATAATTATAAATACACACAGAAAAATATGTACTATCTACGAGTAAATATACTTGTTCTAAGTTTATCTATCCGTAAATCTATCATCTATCTATCATAAAGTCATCATAACCATCACATTTACTTAAAACATATTCTGGACTTGTAACAAGTATATCTTAAACTATCATTAAGAAAATATTTTTAGCTGAAGAAAATTATTACTTAAGCAAAATAAAATAAGTAATTGCTTTTCTCGTCTGTAGAATGAATATTTTTCTGTGTGTACTACTTTTATTGATTTAAGTCGAAAAGTTTTATTATCTGACTGAAAGCATTCAGAGATCGTTGCCTTTCGATCATACAACCGATTAAACATCTAACGGAAAATGCTTCGCCGATTGCTTTAAGCGGACACGACGCCGTTATAACAGTTCGATAAGCCACCAATCGCCAACGTTAACACTCTCTTGTCGTCTCCCGCATAGTTGTCGAAGCGTCGCCCTGGATAAGTTTGATCGTTAAGGCCGAAGAATGCGACACCGTATACATCGCCTAGCATGAAACTTTTCGAGAGTCGCCCCCAGAGCGAGTTTAACAATCGTCGAACTCGCCAAATAGATGCGATATTGGGAAAAACAGGTGGGGTATGTATTCTGCGATGGGAAGTCATAGAAATAGAGAGAGAGAGAGAGAGAGAGAGAGAGAGAGAGAGAGAGAGAAGATGAGTGAAGTGGAAAAACACAAGGAAAAACGATAAAAGGGTTAGAGAAAATCGGGGTAAGGAGTAACAGGAGCAAGCTTGAAAAGAAGTACGATACGGGAACACTTTAATCGGACTGCAGTTACGAGTTCGAGCATTGCCGACCACCAAGTTCCTCGATAGTCTTCTATCGATGGGACTCGAGGATGAGAATGTTGCCACTCTGTAACGATTCCAAAGGTGATTCTCGTAAACAATCGTTTGTCACTTCTCTGCTATCTTCTTGAAACAAATTAGAAGTTAGTATTTTCCAGTCTCATCATTTAATCAATAGCAATTTGATAATTGACAAAATATTGCAAAATAGTAACACAAATTGCGAATTTTTATCCTTGTATTCTTCAATAGATCCAGACTAATATATTTTATTATTAAAGTTGGTTTTCATTTGTTTAATGTTTGAAACATATTTCAAGTATGTTCCCCGCAGATTAATTCGGAAATTAATAATAAACTGACAATTAAAATTGTCCGTAATTAAATCAATTTTTAACTGGAAAAAAATATTTAACAAATTTGTTTGTATGGTTTTATACACGATAGATTAATTGCCATAAATAATCAGTCTTTTCGATCGAATACATCAATACTTGTATCAAAAAGACAAACAGATCTTATTTAGTATCAACAATATAAATGTATGTTCTTATTCAGATTCAATTTTCACCTGAATGATTTTATTCCGAGATGTCGGTATTTTATCGATATTGATCGTATTGATACCTAATCAAGTCAAAATATCTATACGGGCCGATATTACTGATTCCTATTAATACAAAATAGTTTCAAGCAAAATAGATCGTATGTTTCAACAATCCTGACTTATTTTGATAACCGGAGACAAGTAAAATATAAATAAGAAAATTTAAAATAAATAAATTCATTTTATACATCGCAAATGCAGTTGTATTATGAGAATCTTGTTTTAGTTATAAAGATATAAATTAGAATGTCCCGAACGCGTATTATTATGATTTGTTTATTAATATTACTTTGGAATTATTAAATATATAATGTTTCAAATCATGTATTTAACAATAAATTCAAATGTTATTTGAATAAATGGACAATATAATAAATAAATAGATACGCGTACATTTATTTCGATAAATTATTCGAAATACGGATATATTCCTGACAAATACATCTGCATGAGGACGACAGAAACTATTCGATTCGTTCCGATAATCAAGCGAGTAGTCGAGCGGGATGAATAAATCCATCCCACCGTCCGCATTCGAAAAGGAGTATCTCGCGGGAATACTGTGTAGCTGTTTACCTTCGGTTCTCGTATTTGTCTCACGAGCAAAGGACTTCCTGCTGCCTACAGCGATCTAACAGTTGCTTCGATCGTTCGTCGAACAATTTCAATCACTCAGGACGTTCGGCTATGATTTTCTTGTACAACGATCGATATCATCATTCGAAAATAATCCTCGCGCTTCATCTTCCTTCCTCGTATGGATCGATTTTTTGCCGATTTTCCGAATATACGATCGATCGAAAAAAAAATCAGAATTTCGCGAGGAAATGCATTTTCCGAAGCAAACTAGGCCATTTCGCCCCGATAAATGATCTCCTTCGTGAAACATCGTAAAAATGACGACTGGCACTTTGGACATCGCATTTGTCCGCGGATGTTGTCGTTCTCACTTCCGTATCGCGTATACGTCCGTCCGATTCTCGGATCCTCGATCATAAGATCGACGAGATACACGAGCCAAGACCGAAAGAGCGGGGAGATGAAGGGAAGATCGGAAGATAGTAAGGAAGCGAGACCGCGGGGGGGGAGAGTAGGGGGAAGGAGAAGGCGGACAAGTGCGGATAGAATCTTGAACGGAGGGCCGAGCACCGCCGGGAGGATATGGGGACCGTGAGGGCGAGAAGTATGCAAATGCGAGAGTACATTTATCTCGGCACCACGCCCATGTATTTCCTGGGAGCTTCCGGACGCATTGTCGGGGACGAATCGAATACCCGCGCCCGCCCCCGCGGCACCCTGCCGTTGGCGAACACACGCGCAAACAGCCCCTCATCCACTCGCGCACGCACACGTGCAACGCGCCCGGCGGTGTATGCGTATGTGCCACCGGTCCGATACTCCGGAGATTTACGAGCAAACTAGCCTGGTCCCCTGGGCTAATAGACCGGCAAGTTATGGGCCAATTCAATTTAATTTCGAAAATAAACAACCACCATTGGCGACGTCGGTCAATTTATTCCGAGGTCTCGCGAGCTCGGCCGCGATGCGGCTGTGCTCGGACATCGCCGGGGTGTGGGCCTCGCATATGTAGTCGGAAAGTTTCCCGGTCACCCACTTTATCATACAGACAACGTTAAGCTCACTGAGAACCCTCGTAAAGCCACCGCGTCAAGTTCCGTTCAGATTTTCGCCGTGATAATAAGGGACTTAATTGCAGCGGCTGAAATAACTTTGCAAATATCGTTTCGTAAATAAATTTTGGGTACAATGCGATGTACAATGTTTATAAAGCAGATGCTATTGATATAAAAAATAAGAATCACAAATAATATCGTTTACCCATTTAAACGGTTGAATTAAAAAACCAAAATGCAGGAAAAAAAATGTGTGTGTGTGTGTGTGTGTGTGTGTGTGTGTGTGTGTGTGTGTGTGTGTGTGTGTGTGTGTGTGTGCAAAATACGTTTGAGTTATACCACATAAAAGTAATAAAAAAAGTATTTCGTTGAATATGTATATAAATGAAACAATAATCAAATTTTATGTTGACTATAATCCTCAAACCACTTCTCGTAAATAAATAACTACGTTACTCTGCGAAGTTTAATAACTTTTAAATTTTGCGTAACAATGTGATTTTTTTACATGAGCTTAATGGAAAATGCATTATTTACAAAAACAACATCAATGATTTTCCGAATATAACAAATTAATACAGTAATTATCAAGATGATTGCAAATCTCGGGAGAAATAAGAAACTACGAAATATACGATTGACTCCGTAATGTTTGTATCAATTAAAGGCGAAAGAAAGAAAGATGATAACGGATTCGGACACGCTCTTGTTACCATGAAGCAGCCAAGTTTAATGAATTATCGTACTTAATTCGTTGCAACGACAAGAAATCGATGCACGTTAAATTACGGAGTGGTAATAAAGCCGAACAGAGTAGTAAAGCCGGCACGGCTCATTAAATTCTCTCGATAGTTTTCCTGGCCCGATTTATCGATGTACGCGCGGCTTCGTACTCTATACTTTCGCCTAAAGCACTGCCTAAGAATACGCATTCTACCGCGACAATAATAAAGTTGTATGTCGCACTTCGTCATCACGAGCCGGAACGAATGGCGCTTGAGTATCATTAAGTAAAATGTTTAGGAATTTTTATTAAAAAGATAAGGAAATGAAAATAATTTATGCCTTAATGAGATCGAATATTCCTTCGATTCTTTTTTGTCTTGAATTCACTTGCTAACGAAAGTTAGGAAAAAATGAAGTAATTACTTATAAATTGCTTAATACACTGAGAAAAAGTTCTGGTTAAAAACGGACGAATCAGAAAATCTTGTAGGCGTGATGAAATATTCTGGTTATTATAATAAAACTCAATACTTTATAACTTATAATAATTAGAATTCCTATTATACGAACCAGAATACTTGATCACGCCTTCAAGATTTTTCGTTCTTCAAGATTCATTCGTTTTTAACCAGAATTTTTTTCAGTGTATTTTTTGTATTAGGAAATTCTGATTGTATCTTGTAAGAAATTGTATTTTCCCCTACGTCAAGTAATCATTTTTATATTCGATATAATTAATTACATATATGAACATGATGATATACCAAAGTAAAAAATATTCAAAAATTCACAAGTACAATAATCACACTGTTTCTTAAGTTTGGCGATAAATAATTATTTTTGTAATTCCTTCTTTTTGTGGAGGAGTATCGCAATGCTCCGCACAGCGGGATTGATACGACAATTTAGAATTTAGAGACATCCTGCATACGCATTAATCGCTCCAAATACGAGCCATTGCTACTTCGGTAACCAAATGATTTAGCCGGCCAAATGATGAATGTACCGCCATAGTCGCTAAATTACGATGCAAATTGTACGGATTCCGAGCGTCATTTTCACGCGAGTTGCATCGCTGCGCAACTTTCTCGTGAGCAAAATTGGAAAACTGCATCGTGAATTATACGTTAATTGCGCGTGACTCTCGGTAGAGCACAGCTTGCATGCTGACACTATCCGCAAAATTGCAAACTTTACACGATAACACGTGTACGATCGGGAGGCCGAACGAAACGCCACTTGAAAAATCGCGCTCTATACCATGGAAGAAGAGCTATAACGCGGGACAGTCTGTTAATATCGTCCGCATACTTTACAAAGAAGAGAAATGAAGAACACTCTTTCAGTTTGTTTGATTAATGGCAATTTTCTCATTATCAGCTTGGAGTGTCCGTTCGATCAAGTGCTCCGAGTGGATTACGCTCCGTACACAAACTCGGTTTCTTTCTTTTGTCACTTTCGGGCAAACAGCGGCGCCGGTCCATTATTGGATGCCGATATTCATCGTGCCTGACCTGTCGATAGATTCACGAGCGTCCGCTATCTTGGCCCAGCACGTACCATATTCCCTCGTAATCGCGCTGTTACAACGGCCGTGTTGATCGTCACACGTGTAATTGGGTCTCTAAGACTATGTATCGGGATACAATTCTGTCCGATTTCGCATCCGCCGGCATCGTAAATATGCTGTTTCCATGCAAATACGCGCTGACAACATTGCGCGCGGTTATCGCCGTAAATACGCGAAATAATAACGTATCACTGTTTTCGAAACAATCTACATTGCAGATAAAAAACGTATTTGTTGTAAAAATAAATTTCTCGTTAGCACGATTGAACATTTCTCGATGCTAAAATAATCTTGCCATATAAAAAGATAAGTGATAGTAAAAATGTATAAAATATAAAGTGTGTAATTATGAAACGAGTCTAATTTTCTTAAGCTGTAGTCTTACAACATATATCATTCGAACCGATCAGATGTAAAAAAAAAAAATAAGAAGCATTGAACGATGACAGGATCACCGTAAGAAGGAAAAACGAGGTGAATGAAAATTCGCGCTCAGATGACGGGATGTCGAGTGTCTTTCGTACATTTTCTTTAGACGATAAAAGACGACTAGGATACAAATTTTTCTGTGATCAGGATCGAAAAACGGAGAGCAGACGAATTCGAAGCAGCCTGCGAGGTAATTCGTGCACCATTGGATAACAGAGGAATAAAATGACAAGAAAAATAAAACGCGATTAATTAGTTTTCTGTAAATTGTTAAATTCAGAAATGTAATTCCAGATGTAGCTAAAAGTCGCTTATCAGTTATCATGACTTGAGGGAACTTGATAAATCCTTCCGTGAAAGAAATCATCTTAAAAATCATCGACAGATTTATTACATAAAAGTATAATGTATTTAAAACAAGCAATGTTCAACATTTTAATTTTTTTGCAAGAACTACTTACTCCTCTGTCTTAAAAAAATATATACAATTGCTTTTTCTTTAGCGAAAAGTTTTCAAATTAAATCCTTGTCATTTCTCGATTATAATCAACCAATTTAATTTACAAGATTTGCGTCTCTCTCCTATTCATTTGATATTTAAGATACACGTGAAGACGTCCAGCGAAAAGTGTAATAGACTGAGAAGTTAGAGAAAAAGGAAGCCTGTATATGCGGTCAGATTACCACATATCCGATTACAGCCCTTTCGACAGACGCCGAGACGCTAACAAGTGTAATTTATGGCTTCATACTACATTTATTTATTTCCAGTCCCAGTCACAAGTATAAGGCAAAAGCCAAAAGTAAAATGTTCACTAATGTTTAACTTACAAATTGATAGAAAAAATTAAATTTGTACTGTTATGTATAAAATTTTTATAATCTCTGATCATACATAAATTTTACAAATCAATATTCGCATTGCATTATATATAAAGAATCGTTTATTATTATACACAACAATCAATCATTTTTATTTGTTTGTTGTTGAAAGATATATATGTAATTTTCATTTAATTGACGTGCATATTCAGCATTGCCTTGCAGTTAAAATAAAATGAAAAAAGTATTATACGATAGATGTACAAAAACAGATAGAGATGCAGTTTCTTCGATCGATTATCAATATTACTATTTATTATTCGAGACGAATATATTGCGCATACCCAAATATTATCTAACAATTCGAACGCTGATTTTCACTGGAGCTATGTGCTGCATTAATGTAATCCAAATGATAAACGATGTAGGAACAAGGTGCTCCGCTTTATACTGCGAAAGTTATAATTAATAACATTATTTTCTCAATATTCAATTGCGAATTTAGTAAGGGATTTATGTTGCCGTCTTGAGAATTTACTGAAACAGAATCTTAATTTATAGCTATCAAACTATCGATATAATTAACAATAAATATCGACAAATCATGAAAAATAGTTGCAATTTGATTAAATTTTCAGTTGAAAATGAATTCCGATGTAGCTCAAGGAGTTCATGTGGATCGTGCGAGTGAAATTTTCTGGAAAACGTCACGTCGCCGCGTGGTGGAAAATTTGATTTCGCTAATGGGATCTTTCATCCCCCGATGTTACATCCTGCAGAAAATACTTAGCGGAGTAAAATCGCGGAGTTTCGAACAATCTCGACATTAATTCTACCTGTGCCGGCAGCTGAGTGCTCTCTTTCTCTTTCTGTGGTGTGCGCACGTTTATAGAAATATTTTCTATAAAGCGTGCTCTCTCTTTCTCTCTCTCCCCGGCACAATGGCGACGGCACGCTGGAAGTGAAAATACTTTGTCTTATTTTCAAAGGGACTTAATATTTATCATAGCGAACGCTTAAAAGACTGTCGCCGACAGGTCGCATAATTTAAGTGTTCCCTCCACTCACGCTATTTTGCATGCTGTCTCGTCCAAGTGTGCCGCACATAGTTTCATATCGAAGGCAGTGTACTCCCGCTCGCGGGCGGAATCGATAGTTTTTGCGAATGCTGGAAATGCATATTCGCGACTATCGTTCGTCCGATCGCGACCGGCCCTTTATTCCCTTTTTGTGATATAAGAAAGAGTTACCACGGTATAATATCATTTTATTATAAAACGGAAAATTATAACGACGAGAGTTTTTACCATTTATTCCGTCAGAAATCTGTTCGTGTTTTCTTGATAAACTTTCTCTAAATTGTTGTTTTTATTAGTTTTTATTTTCTGGAAAGTATTCCATATACATATACAGGGTGTATCAAAATTCGCGATAAATATTTTAATGACAAATTTTTTGTAACATTTTCAGACGAAAGTTCAAATACGAAAATGCCGAGGCTAATAATTTTCAAATGGGAAAGATTTAAAAATTATGAATAACAGGGTCAAGATTTCGCGCGCTCAGGGATGGAGCAAAATGGTCAGTGACAAAAGTGCTTCTATAAACCGAATATCTTTGACAATGATAAAATTATTGAAAAAATATTCAAGAGTTTTATTAAGATTCTATTTCTGATTATCTATTATCTGAAATAAATTATAAAAACAGATTTTAAAATAATGTTTTTATTTAATAGTTCAATGTATTATGTATTAAATATGACAGCTGACATATATTAATATATGTCAGCTGTCATATTTATTTGGTTGTGTGTGTGAAACAAAAAATATTTTTATCAATCAATTTTACCGCAAAGACTTATCATATGAACCAAATAAATATGACAGGTGACATATATCAATTTCAATACATTAATTTTAGCCCTGTCATTCGTAATTTTTAAATCTTTCCTATTTGAAAACTATTATAGTCTCGGCATTTCCGTATTTGAACTTTCGTCTTAAAATGTTACAAACAATTTATCATTAAAATATTTATCGCGAATTTTGATACATCCGTATACATATTAAAACAAAAGTTTCGTTTTATTGCTGTTTAAAATATTTTGTTATACAGTTTCTTGTAATTCTTCATATGACAATTACCAATTTCGATATTGAATATGATATTGTTTCACGCATGAATGATAACGTTAATATTTGTATTAATATTTTCCTATGATTTTCATATTATTCGCAAACACTCTTTTTTCAGAACCGCGAGAACACTGGGTCGTTGATGTGAAAAAATAACATTCCGCGCGATGCACGCTACAGCTCTGTGTAATCACGTTTATTGTTAGGACAGACCGATTTATTTTCCTCTGTGCCGCTATGTGTATTTTTCTATCGAGCAAAAACACCCGTGGATCTAATTAATAAAACAAATGCGCCTTTTATGCCCTCCGTATGTCTATCTATTGCACCGTGAATTAATCCCCGTACGAAACTCGTCGCGAAAATTAAAAGTACACTTTCCCTCATCGCGATCCGTCTCGCTAATAAATTGCTCGTCTGATTAACGGCCGCCGCCGCTAAACTGATCGATCGCGGGAACTGATAACCGTGCGAAATCTATACAGATGAATTAACTTTCGGAAAAGGGGATTTCGGCTTGAGCGATATTAAAGATGAAATGCGAGGGGAAATGCCTCCTCGTTATTCCTGATGCCGAGGAGCTTTCTTATCTACCGTATTATTCGATCTGATTTGCTCAAATCTCTTCGGAGTTGGAGATCGTTCTGTCATGTCGCACGACGGATTTTCATAGCTTGTACCTTTCCTTTTTTACTCGCGTTCGCGAAACGACGAGTATGTCGGAACTCGCGTGTCTCGCGTGGTACGCTTAAACGGCTCTTTAACATTCGTTGCGTGTACATTCCCGCGCTTGTGAGTGTGGGGGCAGTGCTCCTGCAAAAAAATACACACGTACTCTCTGGCTGGCTATACGTAGGAACGAAAGAAACGGGGAATCGGAAGGCTTTGTAGAACCGCACCACTCATATGTGTATGTACAGTGTCGCAGATTGCCTGCAGTCTCCTTCACGTGTGGATTTTTTTTTTTTTTAACAAGTTGACTTTCTCTTAACAAGAATACCAAAGCACAGATAGCTTTTTAGATCATAAACGATTGAAAATTTAAAAATAAGTATACGAAAAAATTGCAAATAAATTAGAAGATTATTTTTTGTTTACATTCTTGTGTACTTTACTCTAAATTAGGAGCCTTGTAAATTACTTTAAGAGATAATTTCGAGTTTCGTAGATAAGAAGAAGCGTATCAAAGTCATCGTTTGGTGAATTTATAACAGTGAACTAAGCCGTAAGTAAATCGTAAAATGATATGTATGTATGATGAATGTAACTCTGTCGCGTAAATATATGGCAATAAAATTATCGTAGCTATGCGGAAAAAAGCAAAAAAAAGTAGATAAAAAGATTTTAGCGTAGTAAAAGTAAAAAGTTCGACTGTTAATTTAATTTAACTAATTCCGGTTAAACATTATATTCAGAGAGACTTGAAGATATTTTCTGTAATAGCTATAAAACTATTTTAACGCAATTTTGCATTATAATATAAATCCTGTTATTAATGCACCTGCATGATCGTCTAATGCAACGAAATTCTGTGTCACAGCGTGTCTGTGTGCTAAAGAAACAATAGAAGTGACGTATCGAATTTATAAAATTCTCATCAATAATGCTTTCGAGGAAAGTTCGTTATCATATTCATTATCGACAGAAGTTTTCACTCCCATGCAAAAATTGCGTCCCGCATAAGCTCTCGTTCACAAGTGCAGGAATATTAATGTACTTACATTGTGAATATGAACACAAAGAGGACATCGGTGCGATAAGCGGCGGATCGATAGAGCCGGGAACAAGTCGTTCGTATGATAAAGTACTAAATTGCAGCCGCGGCAATATTTCATAACGTATCCACGCCGGTCATTATCGCGCTCTGCGAATTGTGTGTGCGAACATTTTCGAATCAATTAAGCGCACTCCGTGAAAATCATGAAAATCGCGCGAAAAACAGATCTCGTTCGTGGAAAATAATATCGCTGGCGAGCTGTTGACGAAAAAACATCGCGTGATAATATTCCACTTGTGATTATGCGAAATTTTCCCTTCATAAGAGACCGTTTGTATTCCCAACTGGTGATATAATTTTGCGTTCGTATGCTTATATCGGAGTAGGCCAGAGAGCTAAAGAGAGAGAGCGAGAGAGAGAGAGAGAGAGAGAGAGAGAGAGAGAGAGAGAAGAAAAAACGCAAACCAAGCATCAAAAGCGCATAATTTCAGCTTAACACGGACGCCACTCGAAAGAGCACTCTTGCCTTGCTTCGTTATTGGCAATAAACCTCAACCTGTTCTTTGCGTGTACACGATCTCGCGCGCGCGCACGCGCGGCCTCCCCTGTGTTGGCTGTGCAATTCGTGCGGCATCGAACGGAGGTGCATTTAACTCTCCACACGTGTGCGAGTTCACGAGCCATTGAGATAAAACGCGCAGTAAATAAACAGGGCCGCCCGCGCTATTATTTGCGACAAGAAATATCGAATCGGTGGCGGGAAAGCTGACCGGATATATCGCACGCATGCACTCACGTACACGTGTTTAAGTGATGCGAGTATATCGCGCACGTAACGGCGAGTACGTGATCGTGACAGCCAACATGCCTAACGTCCAAGTCTCAACTTACAAGTGTCATTATATTCGCGTTAAGCATCCGTGATCATTATAATTATTCATTTGCATTTGTTCGCGTTCCTTTACTTGATTCAGTTTTAGCTCGGCTGCTTGTATCTTATACCTGTATTCATAGATCTTTCTTGATAAGTAAGAACTTCTTATTGGGCTAAACGAATTTTATTTCAACAAATTTCAGACCTTCTTTGACCAAATAAGGAGTCTTATTGATTTCCTTGTTTCAAGGAAAAATGGAGAGCTTCCTTGAGGCGTGAAAGCAATTTTATAACCTGCTAAAATGTCGATTGGAGTAGTATTAGAGATAGCATGTCTGTTATATGTACATATATGTGAATCATTATGGATAACGATTTTTTAAATGATTCGAACATTCAATTTGAAGATGATAATGTGGAAGATGCAGATTTTCGACTACCGAAACGATATATGTATCATGATTGAGAAATAAGGTCTGATTATGAAACAAAGAAGCCTTGATAAAATAAAGAATCCTCCAATAAGGCTTCCACAATTCTTAAAATAAGGATTATCTATACGGGTGTAAGTCTCCCTTCTCTTTACTTTAGTAATCAACTTTGTGTAATGATCGCGTGAGAATTTTAATTTAAGACCAAACATATCTTTAAAATCTTGCTGCGGTATTGCATATGGGAGTACAGAGAGTAATTTAAAACAGTAGTATAACATTATCGAGTTGAATAATAAGTTTACCACAGCGTCGAAATATGATTACATTTCCTCGTTATGAATTGGAATAATAATAATTTGTTGGCGGACTATCGGAAGTACATTTATCGAATCCGAATTGAGTTTGCTTATTATTAAATTAAAATAATTATAATTTGCTGTTGGACTATCCGAAGTATATTTATCGAATCAAATTGAGTTCAGTTGCTGTTAAATTAATATCAGATGCACGTTATATAAAAGAGAGATAATAATTTATACACTACAATAGAATTTTCGTAAGAATTTGACTTTTCTATTCTTTCAATCGTCTTTCGTCTACGATAGGAAGTTTCGTGACCCAAATAACGAAAGCAGATAGCTTGCGTAGCGGAGCGAACTAGAAATCGGGGATTAAAGAGTTCCATCGCGCCACAGGACGAGATGTCAGATCGGACGACGATGGGAAATCGTCGAAGTTTCCAGGTTGATAGGGCGTTCAAGGAGGGGCGACTCGAGAAGCCGGCCAGGAAATGCAAAGAGTTCGAGGAAGGGAAGGAAGGGGTGTGGAAGTAAAGAGGAACCGGAGATCAGTACGAGGAGAAGGAGTAAATCTCTCTTTTGAGAAAGAGAGAGAGAGAGAGAGAGAGAGAGAGAGAGAGAGAGAGAGAGAGACAGAGAGAGAGAGAGAGAGAGACAGAGAGAGAGAGAGAGAGAGAGAGAATGAGGGAAGGGCAGAGAAACGAGGAGAGAAGAACAATTGAATCAGCGAAATCAAGCTCTCGCGATCGAGAGGGCTGGTACGCGCTCGAGCGCAATCACGACCACTCGCGAATTTAAATGCCACCACCTCGTGCAAGTCGACGCGCTCGACCACACGGCCACTAGAGACCGTGGAAAGAGGACGAGAAATTTAACAAGCGTATGAGCGACACGACGTGCCGCAATTCCGACGAGCAGGTGCATCGCCATCTCCGAAGATGCATATCCAGCTCGAGCTCGCACTTGTACGAGCGACCGAGATCTACATTATACGAATAAAAATCCGTTCTTTTTACGCTTCTTATTTTTATTCCTTCCTTCTGTCGAAACTAAATGTATAACTGTGGATCTGTAGAATTAGGAATAAAATATGTCAACGTGATTTCTCGAATAACAAATTTCGTATAATATTGTTACATTTTGTGTAACATCAAGTATTCTTAGATTAGATTCAACCGTGACATGATATTCGAAATCGTTAAAGTTCTGCTACGCCTACAAATCTTGATTCATGCCTTAATATAATTTGCATTTCATCGGTCAATTCGGACAGGCGTGACGTTACGTTATTCTTAGTAAAACATCGTAAATGTAAAGTTTCTTCGTGTTTCAGATTTTATTTACAGTCCACATATAATTGACGTATCGCAATATCGCGCAAAGGATATTTTCTCCTTCGTTTCTTTTGAACGTATAAAATAACTAATAAAGAGAGAACGATATAGCGTGTTTCGCAACCACCTAGCAATTATATTAAATAAAACATCGTCAATCATGTATGGTTAATAAAATTTCCAACGCTTGTTCAATGCGCGATGTATAACCGTCGCACGTGCATAATCCAACAATCGTAATCGCAATAGTAATTGTAAGAATTTCAAGAGTCACGGCTTAACAAGCACTCCGGGCCGCTCTGGAAATATCCCGGCTTTAGCATTCACGATTCTTATGCGTCGTTGCGAAACGCTTTTGTTTCCAGCGAAAATAATCCGTTTACTTCTATCGGATAGCAGTTCGACGATCGTCGATCGATTCAGCCATCCGAATTAACGACGTATCAAGAGCCAAATATAGCTCTAATATTTACCGGATATCCAGGAGGAAGCTAATCTTTCGATGCGAAATTGTACGTCGCCGTCGCAGCGTATAATCGGACGAGCGGGACTCGATTGTACTCGATCGAGTGGGCCATCGACCTGTGCGCGATCGACCGGACTCAAATTTAATCTTCTAATCCGAGCAGAGAAGAATCACAAGAGAAAAAGAGAGAGAGAGAATGTGAGCACAGCAGGCACGAGCAGTTTCCTTGCTTTCGTCACCATCCATGTGCAGCTTTTTCGTGAAGGTAAGTCAGTAGCGTCGACAATTTTCCATCGGACTCACTTTTAACGGAATTGGACGGCTCGCTCGGATTTTACGATGCCTAGCTCTGTCTTCCGTGTACGTTCAGTCGCGCCGGATCTCGGCGTCCGGGGAAAATAGAGAAAAATACCGGGGAGAAATATATCGGCAAAGCCGTTCCGCTCACGCGCGCACGCGAGCTCGGCGCGCATATTGAGCCAACGTCTCATCCCGACAGACGTATGAGACGTTTATACGATATCTCGGTGCATTTAGGACTGGCTCAACTTAGGATACATTCGATATGCCAGCGTGCATCCTACATACATGAACGAGCGCGACTACATCGAGACTTTTGCGAGCGACATACAAAAGTGTTGCCTTGCACGCGGAATAAATTCACGTCTCGGTTAAATTTCTTAAACAACTCTGTTTATCCGTCACACGTGTTACACATCAGGGTTGAAGTGTGTAAAAATCGTTGTAATTAATCATCCCGATGGCGTGCGGCGCTACCGCAGAAAAGCGGAAGAAATAATTTGGAAAAAAAAAATTTTTTTTCTAAGTCGCTTCCCCACAGGCGTATTTTCTTATCAAGATGCGAGGTCGCACATGTACTATAATTTTCTTTTATTCGTCAACTTAGAAAGTAGGAAATATTCTTAGGATATACTGACATGAGAGAGAGAGAGAGAGAGAGAGAGAGAGAGAGAGAGAGAGAGAGAGAGAGAAAGAGAAAGATAGAGAAATATAGGTCACGCGGACGATTTATCGTACCATTGAGTTTTGTTTCCCCCGTTTTCCACTGTTTGAATTACGGAAGTAATTCAGTTAGAGTCCAAAAGGTACATACAACATCGAAGCCGGCGTTACCGAGCGGAAACCAGAAAAGCGCGCGTGCGACGGCTTTCGCGAAACAATTTCTACGTACGAATGGCCTTCCCCGCGCACGCAGATTTTTACTTGAAAAATGGCAGACGTCTACTAGAAAATAGTGACAAAAAGGCAGCACTTTTTTATTCGCATCAGTGTTTCCCGCGTAGAACTCCAGGCATGTACATTTGTCGGACGTCACGGCACGCCGCGCGCAATTTCCGCGGGCGACCACTCGAAATTTTTCTCTCCGGCCGCGCCAGACAGAACGAGCACTTAATACGCAACGCAAATCGGGGAAGCGAGCACTGATTCACCAGGGGGGTGCCTATACGCTACGTTGGCTCAGCCGTGGATACCAAGCCATGTTATTTCGGTCAGTTACTGTGGTCGATAGCGTGCAAACGGCCCGCAATTACTCCGCTTTCTAATTTGGTTCTGGGCGTCCTACCGCCAATCTAACGATCAAATCACGTGACCTCCAGCTGAAGGACCGAGGGTAGATTAAAACGTGCCGTAACGTAAGCCGTTCCTTCATTTTTCTGCTTTCACGATATGATACTCGTGTTCTTTCGTAGTTTTAAGAAGCTTTTCCTATCGCGTGAGTATGCATCGACGTTAAAAGACGGAAATTTTATTTCGTTTCAGTCTTTCCTTCGAGCAGTATTTTTCTTTTTTTTTCATCTTTATATATTTTTCAATTTTATAAATTCCAAGAGATATAATGTATTAAAGTAAAATATGTACAATAGCAAATTTTACTCTATTCTACCGATCGTAAATCAGTGAGAAAATGCACAGAAAAAAATCTGGTTGAAAACGGACGAATCAGAAAATCTTGTATGAATAGATCAAGTATTCTGGTTATTTGAATAGAAATTCTGGTTATTGTAACAGAACTCAAGATTTTATAACTTATAATAATTTTTTTTTCAATGTGAGATTGTTAGAAAATAATAATTTCACCAAGGAATTAACACAGCGTGCAATTGAGGAAGTTCCACAAAGAGATCTGTTGAGCATCACCGATCGTCCATTTAATCCGCGGGCGATTGACCGCCACGGCTCTCTAATCTCAGCGCTAAAGAATTTGCGAGTAACTTTCGAAATCTGTCGCGTTGCTTTGTACCTCGTCGCACAGCGAAACTACGGGCAAACTCCATCTTCGGAGGAAACATTGCTTTCGGGCGAACGGACGATCGGATGCTTCCTGCTTCCGATCGTGATTCTGCACGTGGACATTGAAGTTTTACGGAGCGTGAACGAAATACGTGGGGGGAGGCTGCAGGAGGGAGGCGGGCTGAATCGAGAAGACTTTCGTTGGCGACGGTATTATAGATTCTCTTGAAGAGTGTAAGGTTGGCGGCGATGAATGAAGCACCGCTACGAGATACGAAGGAATTTCTATCTGATGAACGTATGATGGAGCAGTCGAGATTGTCGATAAAAAAAAAGAAGACATTGCGGTGGAAAGAGTTAGTTTCAATCGGCAAGAGAAATATACCCTGAATCGTGCAATGGATATATTACAGGGTGTCTCACAATTTCTATCTGTGTACTGTTCTCTCCCGGGTATTTCTATTCATTAGATTATTCGCGCATCCTCGCGACTATTATAGCGATTTGCGCCGCTATTAAGTTGAAATTGCATCGGACGCTGCTATATTTCATGTGCTGTAGAATACTGAACAGTAACATGAGATATTTACTGAATCGTAACACGAGATATGAGAGATATTTAATGTATAATGCATCAGCTGAACGGTCAGAATTTTTACGACATTTTTCTCTAAATCCTGCGAGAGATAGCGCCGGTGACTGAATAATTTCATCGATGCAATTTAAAAATTCATGCAATTACGAGTTAGAGAAATGCGATGTTTGCCGCGTGTTCCATTCTGCAGAAGAGTCTACAACGTTAGTGGATTTAAAAGTTCCGAAAATTCCTTCCGGTCTCCAGTTTTAATGGAATTAAGAAATCGTTTTATGCGTTCGCAAACGGTGAGTCTTTTTAACCGGAATTTCCGACAGACCGGCTGCATTTGCGTAAAAATGTGTTACATCGACCAGCACCAGTGGACTGGTTTAATTTTAAAATGAACATTAAGAGTTATTGATGCTGTTCCATTGAAAGAGATCGCATTGTAGATCGTAATACTGTATCACAAAATTGCTTCATCTTACGCGGGCGGTGAAAAAGAAAAACAACTAACCAGCACTATCAGTCTCGCGCGAGTATATGCGGGACATTTGGCGCAACAAATTTCATCACGTAACGCGCAAAATTATTCCACACACGCGACAGAGAATAACTAAAATTCCTGTAAGCGTATCTGGTGTCGCGGGAAAATGTAGCTAATATAAAACAGAAACACTGTCAACGAGCCTTCTCCCATCCCCACCCTTGTAACGCTGGGTCATAATAGTTTCCGCCGAAAATTCATGTCCTAAAAATGCGCCACGACATCCATAAAGTCTGCCAGTCGTGAAAATTCGGGAGAGCGACTACAGTCGACATATACAAATATGGGCCTGGTACACCGAATTCCGAGTGAAAGCACTAAAAGAAATTTATTCATAGCTCACATCTATCCGCGGGATAACATCTTCCGGAGCCACGCTTCGAGGAATATATACGTCCGCGGGAACGTCACGCGGGAACGTTCGCGAACGCATCGTACCGCGGACGATCGATCCCATGGCCGTGGGTTCTTCTAGAATTCCTTTCTGGAATCTATAAATATTCAACGTTTCACAAGGGCCAGCCGATTCATAATCTCCCATTCTCTCTCTCATCGGGTTAAATCAACATTGCTCTCACGCTTGCGGCGCTTTCGTTAACGATTGATCGATGCGCGCGAGTAAATCCGGTCGACTTAAACCGCTGATGTCGACTAATTTTCTCGCGTCTTTTTAAGACGCTCAGTACGCTAAAAACTTTCTTTAATTAATTTTGCACATCGCGGCTAAATGCGCGGCTAAAAGGCAAATGGCAGTTTAAACGCGAACTGCAACCGTCGAACTCTTATAGCTCGTGAATACATAATGCAACTCTCTCTTCTCGGCTGCAAATGTAATCTTGCATAAAAAGTACAGCGGGGCAATGCGCTCTAGAGAAAATAAAAATTGCGGAAACGATGCGGGAAAAGGGGCACCTTCATTACACGAAATACATGATACGAGTCTGAATCCTCTCTCGGAAGCATCCGAGCGGACGTACGAAGAAAAGGATCTCTCGGCTTTGCGTTCGCCAATTAATACACATGTTCTCGTGTGATGAAAGCGAGTTCGATAGCCGCGCCAGGACAGTCGTTACGACCGGCTGGGGCTGGCCACGGCGAACGCTGTTTTCACGCGTGTGGTTAATGAATGCGGGAGCCCGTAATTAGTTATTGGTTTTAGCATAGCGGACATACGTTTATGCGCATTGTGGGCCAATAACCGTGGCAACAGACCTCCGGATGGCACCTGACGCAACACTGCTGGCCGCATACTAATCAGAACCGCCTGCGGTGGAGGTGTAAGGTGTGATGCAAAACCCTGATTCAATGTTCACGTGGAAAAAAAAGAGAAAGAAAAGAAACGCTTTATTTATCCTGGCCAACGGTATAGACGGGTTCGCGTGTCATTCGCAACTGCCACGTGTACGGACTGCGGAGCGGAATTCAGAAGCACGTCGCGAAGTCGGTCGGGCTCGCGCTCGCGCTCGCTCGAAATAATTAGTCCGGACAATTTTACGTTAGCAGCGAGATTCAACGGAAATATCAGCGGGATATCAGCCGCCTCGTCGTACGGTCGTAACGTGATTCCGTGACCTGAGGTTAACTGCATCTGCTGCCGCGAAACAAACTGAATACTAATAACGGCGTCTCGCGCGCGCGCGCTGTCGTATTACAACATTGAGTGCCAAGTGTGGCCCACGATGTCTGCTGTGCCGCGCCACGTGTATCTGCAGCCGCCACCCTCGTAGATCTGATAGGGCGAACTAGGCCACATCTCTCTTACTTCCCTCCACCCTCCTGCCGCGCATCGTGCTGACGTGCCGCGCTACAATGCCGCCCTTTCTGCTAGAATCCCGCGAGTTAATCTGCCACATTTCGCGGAATATCGTTGACAGCGACGAGTTATACGCGCCACGCACCGCACGTGATTCGTCTGCCTAATTAGCTCGCGGGTGTAAGATCGTCTCACAGTTTTGTGCGGATAATACGTAACAACTGCCTCGGATCTGCTAACTGTTATTTGTCTGGCGGCGTCGGGCCCGTTGCACCGCGATGCAAAATCGAGTGTATCGACGCGCGTCTGTTTGTCTTTCATAATTAGCTGCGATCTCACCCTACCGTTTTCGTTAATTAATTCTGTGCTATACACATATGGAAAAGCGTTCTCTTCTCAATATCGGTGTGCCCCAGATATCTACGTTCTAAGGTAAATTTCATAAGAATGATAATTAACTTACGCGCGTATGTATTCTCCTACGTAATCTTTATTTTCATCCCTACGTTGAAACAATGGCGGTTCCCAAAAATAAATATCGCTTACAGTGTAGCGAGTTCACTTACCTGAAACAGAAAGAAATATTTGCAGTTCGTAACATGCTTTATAAAATTTCCGAGGCACATTAAGTTAGAACGTAAATTTGCACGAAGAAATATAGAAATCTATTTGAAAATTACAGAGTTTAAAGAGAAAAAAAGCTGCGGTACTTGAAGATTTGAACAGTTAATAATAATAATAATTAATTACTCGAAGCTCTCAAGCTGAGAATGATCGTACTTCTTCCAATATACGCAAGAACCTCCCGACAAAAGATAACACCTAAATCGAACAAAAAGCCAATCTATCATTCGAGCCGGATACGATCATTCTCCATTTCGTCGTTTTGCCAACCTTCGAATCGTACGAGAATGATCGACCCTCCTGGCAGCGAGATTCCAAGCCAAACGTTGTCGTTCGCGCTCTCTCTCGTCGATGCATAAATCCGTTCGCGGCAATTACGGTAAAAGGGCGGTTAATAATTGACCATCGGGGAATCGTCAAATATTTAGGAGCTGCATATGGCAACAGGAGGAGAGGGGGACAGAATAGGATCCTCCGGCTTCACCCCCGGCACGCGCTAACCACCATCCAGCGTCCAGCCTGCGGGCTTCTGGCATTTAATGGCAATGCGGTTTACGTCGGCTAGGCTCGCGCTAACGGTAGCGGAGGTCAGGACAGAACTTTCCCAGGGATATTTGTAGGTTAGTTATGGCTTTTACACGCGAGGTCCCGGCCAGGTCAAGCTGCATTATGCGGTACTTGCAAGGCGCGCGTCGCGCTACTCAATTTAGCCCCGGTCACTCCATGGTAAGGCGGGCGTTGAAGCTCCCGCCCTCGTGGACCTCGCAGTGACGCTGCCGCTCGTGTCGATCCGAAAATTCTTCGCGTCTCCGAGCGAGCACTTGCAACGGCCCTTGAGTAAGCATCATCTCGATATCCGTACGAATACCCGGATATTTCGAATAGATTCGAATGCGGGGGTCTTGATCCCAAGTATTCAGATACTGGAATTTCTCAAATATCGAATTTTCTGTACACATTGTTCGCTGATTTGTGCATGCCTTCCGGTATCTGAATATCAGGCGATATTATCCTACGTTGTAATCCCGCCAAAGTTTGCAGGAAGCTATTAATTTAATAAACATATTTATAGCGCACATAGCAGGGCACGAAACGGGGGCTGCATAGCGATACACGAAACGCGGGTGAGTTAATTAACGGCATAAAAGATACACCGATCTTACTTTTCGCGTGTACGGCGCGAATGTGAACGATCGCATTAAAATTACAATAGAAATACAGAGTGCGCGACCGGGACATTGTAGTTTCGCGTAACAAATGGCAGAGGCAAAGCCTCTTATCCGCGTCGCTGGTGTTTTGATTAAAACCGCTTTTAATGATCACGTGCGCGCACGCGCGCGCGCTCGGCTGCGCACGGTCGGCGTTTAACGTTCGCAAAGTATAGAGTCTTTCATTAATTGCGGTCAGGATAAAGGCTCTTGTTTTGCATGCAAACCGACATACCCGGCGGTCCGACCGCCGCGCCGCGCCGCTGCAACATTGGTCGGGGAGGAGGGTCGCTTTGCTGTCCGGCCTACGTGACATCATCGAGAACACCTGCACACGAACGGACCATTAGATCGTCGAGCTCGATATATCACGCTCTCTCGTGGTCTCGAGATGGCCTCGAGACGCAAAAGCTAGCGCGCCTGCTCCCCCTCCCGTCGATACAGTGAATCGATATGTCCGAATATTTACTGTGTTTTCGGTCCGGCAGCGGGGATTTATCGCGCATCACGTACGGATTTCCATCGAACAATATACGTAATCCGTGGAATTCAATTTACGGTTGGAGAATGAGCGCCACGATCGATCGCGGGGCCGATCGTGTTTGGTGGTAACGCCAAAAATTGAAGGCCAGTTCACCGACTCTTCTCATCCCCCGATCATATATCGACTCGATGCCGGTGTACTCGAGTATGGTCTACAAGCCGAAACGTTATATATTTCGAGTATGGTTAGTGCCGCAAGCGCAAGCTTCATCGAGTTTGCCGAGTCTTTGTCGTAAATAATAGGTGTCAAGCAACTTGAAATTGATCGAGTTACGGAAGAGACCCGCGACTTCTAATTGAAGGCGCGAGTCTCTTCTCGAATCTCCCCCGTCGGAAAACCTCCCAGCGGATTACGGAGAAATACCTTTGCCCTGCGCTCTTTGCGCGCGCGTTTCGTTAATGTTCATTCATCGTGATTACGCGGACGCGCGGTAATTCCCAGAGCTTCTTCTTCTCGTAACTCCGCAAGAGTCCTTATGGATCTTGAGAAAAGCCGAGCACGTACCTAGTTTCGTCCTGTAATTTGTGACTGGGGGGGATTGGAGCTCGGCAATACGATAGTGGACCGGGCGGGCTTGCGGGTCAGTAGCATCATTAACGTCGAATAGGATATTCGGGCAGTTTCGCGCACACAGTTTCGCCTTGGTTGAGTTTCATCTGAACGGCTCTCCTCCATGTAATTAAGCTGCGAATCGGTATGAAACGACTAAAAGCTTCCGAAGTACAGCGGGCGTCCGCCCGCGCCCTACCCTCCTACATCGTATATCTGCGCGCACACACACGCACGCACACCAACGTCCAACACCACGTTGAGAGCATAGTTGGTGTTGATCACGCAGGAGCGCGAGATACGTGCGGCCGCAGAAATTCCGGACGTACGTAAGCCGATTTACGTGGTTTGAGGTCCGAGCAACGCGATTAATTTCCAAAATCGTTGAAGGAGAGACAGCACGAGAGCGCGCACCGTCAAGGATTACTTGCAAGGATCGAATCGTTTAAAGCGTTTAAAGCGTTTTATTAGCAACGCGAAAGAGACGCGATTTTTTACACAATATGAAAACTGTATCCGTAACAAATTTATACGAGACGGTTTTTCCTCTAAGGAAAAAATTCCATTTATTTCCGAAATATTCAAGATTCTCAATTATCTTGTGCAACGAACTTGCACAAATTTATAAGTAGTTTCTTGTTTGAAATAAGTTAAACCCTTTGTTTAATATAGATTTTTCTTTTTTTACATTACTGGGATTTATTACTATCTCTTTTGTAATATGAATGAAATATAGCTTTCGAATATATCGAGGCTGAATAGAATAAATCAAACTTGTCGAATCAACATTGTATCGATTTACGATGATAATGCGGACGTAATTCTGTTTCTGTAATTTTTTTTTTACGCGAGACACGCACTTTAATTTCTCATTTTACATAAATGAATTGTGGTCTCGATTCGGTTTTATCGCGTACAAATGGAGAACTTTACGTTTTTCAAATGGAAAAGATAAATTGATTTTGACTCATAACAGAAATATGTGCGAATATCGTGATAAATGCAATAATAATACAATAACAATTTCCAGGTTGGTCGTATATATTCGTAAGAGAAAGTGCTACAAAATAATGGAAGCCGATTTCGAATATTTCTGATATGTTCGTAATAAAATAAGCAAGGGACGCGATCAAATCTCTTCCGTACAACAAAGATCAGAGATCGTTATAATGCCCCCAGAGAATCTCTCGCCAGGGAATGACTGTCGTTATCTCTCAATTAATTTCTTTCATATTTTTGCGTATTAAATATTTCTTACGGAGAATATTTCTCTTGACTAAACAACATAGATAAATATTATCGCATTAAGAATATGACATATTTTCAACTTACGTTTCAGTACTGTTTGTATTACTGTTCTTTACGTAGCGATTTAAGGATATATTCTATGCAACAGACAATTTTTAGTAATAATTTAAATTATTCTTAAGTAAAGAAAGGTCAAGAAGGTTTGATCTCTTGCTCCATTTCCGAGGAAATAGCCGCGTACGATTTCGATGCGCAATTAAGATACTCTGGGGGGATAAGAGAAATCCCGATTTGTGTACAATCGATACCGGGCGAAATTAGCGAGATAATTTAGATCGGCAATCGAGATTGCGCGTGATCCCAGGTAGAGGCAGATTACACACAGAAGGCGGCAGTGGTACCACCAAAGTCCGCCCGGATTTTAAAGACGGCCCCGCTGGAATTCACCCTTGACCTCGTCCTCGATTTAATCCGGAATATATATTCGCGTGTGCCTTGCCAATGGCAATTTAAAACTCGTTCGCCCGATTCTCGCCGCGATTACTAACATTCGATAACAAGTTGACGGACGGGCCGGAATTTCTTGTACGATTTCGCTCGACGACGCGAATCGATACAACCCGGCCCGGAGTTACTATCCTGTTCGTCCGGAACGCGAGCTTTTTTGTCGGTTCCATAAGTCTCGGGGTCACTACATTCGAAGACAAACAGTTCCGGATTTTTAGCCGACGACCAAGGGATTCAACTGGTCGGTGCCAAGAGTACGAAAAGAGGGACGCTATTCTTGCCGAATAAACCCGATCGTAACTCAAGGACAAAAGTATTGTTGCAAGTACATCTTCACTGCCGAGCGAAAGAGCAACGTAAGTGTCTTTCTATCCGAAGGATAACTGTCGTCCGCAAAGAAATTATTCTTGCAACTATTAAAGTTGATAAAAGATGCGTTAATAGCTCAAATAAAAACATTGTATAAAATAGTTGAAAAATTGTAGAACGCATTCCATTATTTGTATTATAGAAACAAATTACATCACATACACATTCAAATATGTGAGCAATATCCATTATTATTTCCACGCAGGTTTTGCCATGAGCAATGGAAATATACAACGAACTCATCCGACCATAGACAATATGTTGAACGAATAGACGGCAATAGGCACTCTCGTGAACTATTAAATCCGAATAATTGTCTGATGCTTTGCGTGGATATCTGCATTTTCGTAAACAAGGGTATGAGAGAGAGAGAGAGAGAGAGAGAGAGAGAGAGAGAGAGAGAATGACAGCATTGGAATACAAAAAATCAATGGTTGTTTTGGAAATGCACGGACGAACGCATCGCGTTAAAGCAGGAAGATTGGTATATCCATTCAATTCAGTTCAATTTACCTTAATTAAATATAGTAAGTTTACTGTACACATTAATGAAGACGAATGAATTGTACACCGAGACAGAAATTTTACAGTCGTACGAAAATAAAAGTTCATAATTATATACCATGCCATACGCATTTAGCGTATATGATTCATTGATTTCTTTCTATTTTATCAATTTTATATATTTTATATATTTGAAGAATATAAATCACATATATAAAATTTAAGAGGTTCACAATTATGATTCAAAGTAAGACATATAGCATGCTCTATTTTATGCATTCCCTTTTCTTCCTGCGATAATGTACAAACACAGAAGATTCAACAACTGTAAGGTCTGCACACCGTTTTCTGCGGCGGCGATTCCGTGACGTGGAAAAAGCAAGCTATTCTCCGTGGTGGAAGAGCAAAGACGGTAGACTAACAGACAGGAAAGAAGAAAGTGCCCGGGAAACCACGTGAAAACTCTACCTTTCCCGTACTTTTCCCCGAAGATTTTTTTAAGACGCTCCTCCACGTCCGTCCGGAGTTTTCACACTCATCGTGTGCTTCTCGCTTCGACCGCTTAAATAAGAAATACAATACGGAGCTTTTAACGCTGTACACGTTGCCGAAGAAGCTGCGTTTTATTTCTTTAATCTACCTTACGAATCGACAATCTCGTCTACAATTTCCTCTTGCATCCGCTCCGCAACGTGGCTGCATGGCATAGGAAATATGGATTAACGCTTTTGTGTATTCAGCCTGCGTGGAACAAATATAATTATTATATACATCGAAAAAGCTAGTGTCTTTTGATCAAGTGGTCCAATTTTTTACTTTGAAGAATGTATATTCTTTTATAGAATAATATTTTTTTTCCCACTGATACAACGTCGCATATTTTTCGGCTCTCTAAGGATGTTACGCGAATTTGACTGAACGATTCGAGGGCAAAGCCATTCAATACATGCGCAGGATCAAACCACCCTGTGGAAGTACCAAAGTGTTTTATTACTCACCAGTACAAACCGGTTCATAAAAAAGGTTTGTTTGAAAATATGCCTCCACATTCGGCTGCAACGCGCTGCAACTTCCAGTATGGGCGGCACTTTTTGAATGCATATGTGTATAGCGGAGTATGGACCGCATCGAGTGCCCGTCTATACTCATAAAATCTCATGCCAACCGGGGTCTGTTATTTTGCCATCCGAACGATCGAGTCCTCCCCGAATGGCAAAGTGCTTTATCTCGCGCTTCTCGATATGCTGCGTTAAAGAGAACACTGCCTCGTTGTGCGATTTTTTGATAACAAAATTCGCAATATTTATGTTTAAATATTTTTGTACAATGTAGCCACTGTTAGTGTCTATGCAAAAATCTGCCTCTTTTATCAGGCTTTTCATTAGTGCACGATGAAATAGTACGTGAGATAGAAAAGCAACGAGAATATGAAATCGTAGCTTCGATTTGAAAACCGAGCGAGAGAGAGTTTATTTCTTTTTCACGTATATTCTTCAAGAGACGAATAAGTCGCAGATTGAAAGAAAGTAGCAGACAATGCAGTAAATACAAAAAATACAAAAGAATAGTGACAGAGAATAAACCTAAAAGAGAATCAAGTATTATCAACAATAATAATGTATGCTTAGAATATAAATGAAATAACTGAAACGCGACACAATACAAAAAAAAAATTTCTCCCTCATTCAATATATTTAATCGGGTTTTAGTGTCTTATTTATAATTTGTTCTATATCTCGATTCTAAAATTAATTATATAAAGTGATATTACAGCGACTATAATACCGCAGATCAATAGATACGTGGCATTTATTAGTAATTCTATAAATGTACATAATATCGTTATTATACGTGCAATAACCATCTTTGGTTATTCTCTGTGAAATGGTAATTTCCAATATATATGAATAGTTAATTAATAATTTCATAAATTAATAACTCTATGAAACAATTAATATCTTGCTGTATAATGTCTACCACAGTTATTCGCTTAATTTCTTTTTTTTTTCATTCACATAAAAAAGCTTACATGAAAAATTGAAGCAGTAGAGTAACACATAGGCCGTCCTATCTAAAAATAAATCGAAACCTGTTTTAAAAACTGTCCTACAAACGAGCGGGTAATGACAAATGCACTTGAAACGCATAGCGCGATCGAATTTGCAACGCTGATAGTCGCCGAATGCAATAACAAAAACTCGATCGTGCAATAGCGAAGCAATTTAGCGAGCGCGATATTTCCGTATTAATTCTAGGGATATTAATCAACAAATTCCATTAAAGCCGTGCGAGATAACTCCTGTCAAATCGTGTAATGTCGGACGGGACATTCGTAGATTACTATTAATATAACGCGGCGCAAAATGGAGGGGTGTATTTTAATCCTTTTAATCAGGCAGCGGGATGCAATGGCTTAATTACACCCGAGCGTTATCGCGTACGAATGAGCTGGAAACCCTTTATGAGATCGCACTCTTTTATTACGCTTTTACGGTGAAGCGAATTTAGCGACTGCGATATCGCATGCGTCGCGTAAACGCGAGTCGGATTTTATACGAGATGGCGAAAAAAATCTTATTAATGTTAGCCGCGGCTAAATGCTTCATCGACACGCGTCGCTTTATCGCACGTGCATCGGGCGCGGAAGGGAGGATAGCCGATGAAAAAAAAAAAAAGAAAATCGGTACGACTGCATTTATTTTCACGCCCGCGACGTAACGTGAACTTTATGCACGCCGCGCCGGCTCAAATGCATCGTACCGTTCACGTAGAAAAATTGAAATATGACACGAAGCCTTCGCTACTACGCTGGTAATTTCACGGTGGCCTGCGCCCCGTACTATCGCGCGGGCGTACGGTGAATGACCAATGTCCAGGCGGTAGCGTGGTATTTAAATGACATTTAACAGAGGCCTTGTTACCGGCATATCTCTCTTGATGGCATGGGCTATCCTTGAACGTCGTAACGACATTCGACAAGAGCTGAAACGGATCAAGCACAATTTCGACCCGCGTCGATACGAGCACGCTACATACATGCTCTCGGATTATTTTCCAGTATTTTTCGCGATGGTAGAATGTGTAACATTTACACACATGTGAGTTCTAAAATCAAATTCGTCTCATTGGAGAAATAGAAAATTAAATTCACGCGAACGATAGGCGAGCGAGAAATTTAACAATCACGCCGATAGCGTGAACGACGCTGCAAAATAATCTCGACACAAACGCTGTCGCGGTGATTTGTTAAATGGATCGCAAAAAGCTTAGTTTACCGAACGCTGATGACGGAGAATGATGGAAACGTGACTAGAATTCAATTAAATTCAATGGACCAGGGATGCGCAGCCGAGCTGTCCCTTCGCCTCCTCCCCCTCCCCGTTCGGCTGACGATTATACAACAGTTATTCCTTTTCAAACAGTTATGCCTCGCACAGCGAAGCGATCTCTTTCATGGATCGCCATAGGCGTACGTTGCTCGATGACCTAAAGTTTTAATGCTCGAATCAGTGAGCGCGCAGGATTTAATAGATGGCCAAAGCCACCCCCCGCAGCCATTGCACTTTACGGGGCAAAGCCGGAGCCTTTGAAATGTCGCGCGTGCCATGCATCGAACGTTATTCGCAATTTATCGCTCCGCTCGGAACAAAGAGAGGCCGCTCATCTCTCGTCAGAATTTCTTGTGTATTTTTATTATTAACTTATGCACTGCATTACACCCCGGAGTGAACGTTTTACCTTGCGCAATTAATTTGCCAAATGCGAAAAATGCGCAAAATATGGAAATATCGGTCGAATAAAGTAATAGCTGACAAAGAATTCGAAGGTACCTGACAACTTTTTTTTTAGGAAAAATACAAATAAATTGAAAGAAAATTTCATTTTCAGAAAATCGAATAACCAACTAATTGCGTAAAATTGTCATAACAACAGATGTTATTAAACGAGGATTGAAATTGAAACGTGCATAAATGTTCGCTCGAACAAACAGCACAATACATAGTTTACAAAATATATCCGATGTATGTTTTTTGAGAAAAATATTTGCTAAATCAAATACGTTGGTCGAATTTTGAAGACTTCCACTCTTTTGCGAGAAACGTAATCTATTTAAGTATAAATTATATTTATCTGTAACGAGAATTGCTCTTAGCTTGAACGTAACGTGAAAGTAAAGCAGCAAATCTAACGAAACAGACCCTAAGGATCTCTGTTCGTTACTTCAATTCTCGTAAAAACGCACGAGAGACAACGCTCTGCAGAATCTCCACCGAAGCGTGCGATCGATACCAAGTCGCCGGCCGCAGTACAATTGCGGCAATGATCGGGAATCATTTGTTCGCGAATTCCGTGTCTCGAAGGAGTTGGGAGCGCGCTGTCGATTCGCATGTCGGATTACCAGCCACGTCGCGCAATTTTCAACAACATAATGCCAATATACATTTGCATCCTATAGTAGGCTACGGCTTTGCCGCCGCCGCCGCAGCACCGCGGTTTCGTGCCCGGGGCCGTCGCCCGTTGCATCTATATTATGCACACATGACACACACGGACGCGAGAGCACTATTCCCGCGCGAACGAATGATACGTGCGTAATCGGGCTGCGGCGAGTGCGGAGGCTATTTCGTCTCTGTTGATATCATCCACTGCATGCGTGCGAAAACGAAATAATTTGGTAATCCACTTTATTAGATCTAGTTTTGATTTTCCGTCGTTTCATCTTTCGAATAAGAAATAATTTCAATAACTGCATTCAACATTTTCATTGAAAAATCTTTGTTTAATAAAACTATGTTGTATTTCGCTAAACAAAATTTATGTCGGTAAAACTTGTACACTTTTTTAACTATGTATATCCGCGTTTCGTATCTCGCGCGTAAAAAAAATTGGTGTATTCGAGGCGTTAATGGACCATGTTCCTATCGATTCTCTTCTTTTGTTGAGTTGCCCATCCAGTTTGAAAAGTTGCCAATAAAAGGCATAGCGAGGCGCGAGAAATTCGCCCCGACCTCCATGCCGCAGTTTGTATGTAAATGCATGCGTTACAGCGCGTATGCACGTTTTATAGCCCCAACGGCGGTTCGGCTGGTTCAGCTTGTACACGCGATTTTAAAATGCACGACACTCGTCGCATGCGATGATATTAAATATTTACGGCGACAATTAGTTAGTACAATTTATCTTTATCTCGGCATTGTAATATCAATGCCGCGATACAAATTCACAATTAGATCCGACGTTGCTAATGACACGACACGTGCTTTCGGCTTTTTTGTTCTCGGGTCCTCGCGAAATTCTACCTCGCGAATAAATGAAATACTTCAATACAGAGAGTAAGAGACAATTTGTGTCTATAGGGTCTCATTTCGCTAACGCGTGCTTTGTATACCAGCTTTCGTTGGTGCGCGCGCGCGCGCGTAAATTTATGGAAAAACGATTAAGACTGTTGGCATGAGTTTTATCGCACTACAGGATTTACTACCATTAATCGGAAGGATAGATCAGCAACGTCGGAAAATCGGCACGACCCTTCGCTTTTCTCGGAGCAGACGCCCCTAACAAACTTTGATGGGGCGACAGAATTCACCAACGTCACGTGCCAGCGAAAAAAAACGGGGCAAGAATTTTATATACGGAGTAAGATTTCTCGTAAGATTCTACAGGATTAAGTTTCAAGATTTCATGACAAACAACTATTGCATATTTATCGGTAATTTTAATATTAAACGTCTATTTAATATTACCATCTTGTTACGTTAAATTATTCGCAAAGTCATTGCGGAAATATGCGTTTCTGAAATTCGTTGTGAAACGTTAGCTAAATATCAGCGATTTGTAAGCAAATATACAAGTATCCTTCGAGGAGATCAGCTGCAGATCGAAGGATGCGAAAACCAACGACGGAGAGCGAAAAAGTTGAAGGAAGACGGTGAATTGTGAGAGGTTTTGCTCGACTATTTAAAAACGAAGGATCATACGTGTTCACCATGATAGCTCGTATGCACGCTGGCGGTTGTGCAATATCAGCATAAGGGATTTTGAAGTCACGTCATTACGATGCGCACCGGTTACATGCAGCAGCGCATTAGCATGCGCGCATATCGACGAATCGCGCATACAAGCGATACATACTAATCTACAGTTTCTCATTAGTCGGAAAGCTGTCTTAGCAACATAATCATTCGATCTGATTGACTCCCCCTTAACGTAGCCGTTTAAGCGATAAGCCGTAATTAACTAATTTCTACGCTTTCGAACGTACTAATCTCAGGACAGATCATCTTGAATCTCTCTTGGCAATATTCCGACTAACGCAGTCGAAAACATCACAAAATAAAAATATGTTAAAAATAAAATATTGTCCTTCTCTCTGGAAGCGTCTTGTTCATTTTCTTAGTAACTGAAAGACGTGCGCTTTTGAAGATAGAAGAGAATTGAGATTTCCCTTTTAAAGAACAATCGAATTTAATCTTCCAGGAAACCCAGGAAGAGAGCGAACGAGAGAGAAAGCGGAGGAAGATTAAGTAATAAAGTCTTGCCGAGATTCGGACGCCGAAAAATAGCATTTCTGCCGGCCGTTAAAAGATGCGCGTGCCCTGATCGATACGTTACTTTCATGGGATATCCAATCTTGTACGTGCAAATCGTATCAAGCATGTTGGACTTCTCTAAAGAAAGCGATCCTTCTAAACTGCAACGGTGCTGGCAACAGAAACTCGATCTACCGTACATGCATCGAGTACATGCGCTGAGTACATACCTACTCGTATAGTTTCATAGGGGATATGCGCTCACGTGACCATCAAGGAATATGATACCACGTATACAGGATGCTCTAGAGAAAATACTTGACAGCGTAATACTTTAAGGAATTATTCAATTTTATCTGATGACAAGCAAGGATTCTTTATTGGAATTCAATTACGGGATCGTTCCATTTTATGAAATGAAAGAACCGTAGCACGACTTGGAATTGGTTATTAAATAAGCAAGCAAATGTTCTTGAATCGTTTTTTGATAGATTCTTTATCCAATCTATTTTATTATATAATTTGATAAATATATTCTTGATTGAAAATTGCAAACACTAATTTTTTAATGAGCTTTACAGAAACTTGCAGAGAATTTCAACAAACAGAAAATAATAAAAATATTGCTTCTCTTATATATATATATATATATATATATATATATATATATATATACTATTATACCTTTTTGTGATTTTAGGATGAATAAATTTTTAATTTTTTTTATTATATATCTTAATTATTTTTCTAAAACTAGAATGTTAAAAACTTTGTGCTTATAATTTTTTTAGAAAATTATACAACTACAATAAACACAGAGTGTATCATTAAAGTTTAATTTTTAAATTTTATTGCGAATATTGTCAATAAAATTTAGACGCCTACTACATGTACATACATGTGACGCACGTCGCACATCGTAACCTATACAACACAGACATGGTGTGAGTTCTTGTTCGTGATGAAGTGTCAGGCCATAGTCTCAGTATACGAAGCATTTTCGGAGAATCCAATTTTCCAAGATTCTCAACACCTTAACCTGGTATTATCTCTTAAGCGCGCTTGCTCCATAATCGCCTTGGCTAGGCCAGGACACGAGCGCTTAGTAAACACACCTATTTCGCAGCTGTAAATCGCCGACGTAAACGGCGACGAGGCATGCTAGATCCCAGTGAAACATCGAGGATATTCTTCCCGTGTAATCACATATCTGCGGTTTTCACGCGGCAGGTAATATCAGTGGTTGCTCGAAAATATATTACGTAAAATTGAAGCGATCGATTTTACAAATCATTATTGGAAATAACACGCTCAAACAGATCGGGAGGATGTGCGTAGCATTATGCGAGTGGCCTGATGAAAATTGATAAGAGAGAGAGCTCGCGGCTGTATGTATATGTAATATTTCAATAAATATACATAAATAACATTAATCACGTCGCACGCTCGTGTAATGAGAAATATTACGTAAATGTACGCGAAGCGCATCGTATTTATTAAAATTTGCGTTAAAATATTATGGTACGGTGAGGTCATGTGTAATTTTAATCATCTACCGATATGCCGTGTAAAAACATGAGATGTTTCACGTAAAAACTGAACTGAGACATTCATGCACGCAGATAAGAACACGGTCGAAGGCTCCCGATTTACGCTAAAACCGCCAACCGTAATCAGGGGGTTGGTTGCTAAGTTATTACATTGTTTGCTCAAAAGCTCCAATATCTACCCTTCGCTCTTACCTTCGCCGCTCGTCTTTCACTTTAGGCGAATTCGCTTAACGATATAAAGCGAAATATTAATCTCTCCTTAAACCTCTATAAGTCATATTTTACATGGCTTTCCCAAAAAGTTATTTTAAACTTTCAATATTACCCGATCTAAAGATCTATTATTAATTACGATATCCTAATTTACGACAAAAATTATGAAAAGGAATTAATAAATTAAATATTAAATTATATTATATATTTGAAAATCCTTCAATATGACGAATTTTGTATAAAATAATTATACTGTTCTCGATACTTTTATGGGTCATTTTAAAAATGTTATTTTAATAAAACATTTCCGTCGACAACTCCATGCAGCATATGAAGAATGCATTATCCCAACAGTTGTGAACTTAATCGAAACTTCAATACTGAATCCATGAATAATAGTGTCATCTAACTTCATCTATAATCTACAATGAAGTTTAAAGCTATTCCCAAACCTGTTTGCAATTCCAAATTGTAGAATCGCGCCATCGGACTGTCGAAGCAAACGATCGAACTGTAATAATTGTTTGGAGATGCAACGACCTGCCGTCTCTCAACAAACGGTCACTATATATAAGGGAATTTGTGATTTCGGTTCAACGACCATTCGTCGAACATAATCTTTATTGTTCCGAATGCTGTCAATGCGAGTCTCCAGCGAATCCTCTACCGAATATTACCGACCATTCTGTGCGAGCTCAATTATATTATGTAAATATTTCGTTGCGTTGGCGATATGCATATACACATATATGTAATATATGTGTATATACATATATATACATATAAAATACATATATATACATATATATATATATATATATATATATATATTTTCATTGTAATGAAACAATCTTCTCGTCATTGACTTCTCGATAGAAATTCCTGGTACAGAATTCTCGGAATTCGATTGAGGTTGTATCAATTGATGCTGAATCGGAACATTCTAATTTCACGTGGGAGCGTAAATATTTCAGTCGCAAACCCGCGGGAAACGCGTGTCCTATAAATGTGTGCCCGGAACAGTCTTTTTTTACTTTCGACTTTAATGACGATGCCAACGCTTCTCACTTTGAGAAAAGGTGTTCCAGTTTTTCGTCTTCTCACTCGCACACACACACACACACACACACAAACACATACACATCTCTCTCTCTCTCTCTCTCTTTTATTACGAGTAAGCTTTTTTGTCGGTTTTCATGCCAATGCGAAACCGCGACAAACGCGGACAGTGAGAATGGCCGCCGAAAAGAGCACTTTTTTAATGCTTACTTTCGGTCTGGTTAGCCTTCCCCAAGATTAATTCTGTGTTTAAGATTAATTCTCTTATTCCGCAACATTTCACACATTTTTTATTCTAAGTAGCAATTAAGTGAATATGTTAAACAGATTAAATAATCCATCTTACATTCATCTACTTAATTTCAGCAGAGTACATCTTATTAATACTTTACGTGCATTAACTTACGCTACAAATGTAATTTCTACAAACGTAAAATTCATCTAAAATTAAACAAGATAAAATGTTGTCGTTTATTCATATCCTTTGATTTCAAAGGAACTTTTATTTTCCCATATCCATGAGACTTTCGGAAAGCCTTCACTCGGGATAACGCGCGCGTGCAAATCGTCGAGGCGATTAATAGACGATGTGAAAAATCGCGCGAGCTTTTAAGAGCGCATAATCTTTGGGGGCTGAGCTATTACGCGTGCGATCTCCGGTACGGTAGCAAAGCCCAAGTATAATCTTTCTTCGAGCGTGATATCGTAAACGCGCGCGCGACGTATAAAGCATATCGCCCGGGCTGGGTTACATAATGCGCCAACGTAAATAGAGGCATAATTCAAAATTGCATAAGACGGCAAGTTACGACCCTATAACTCCTGCAGTGAAGTGATTGCATCCCGCCGATACGCGCTCGTCCTGATAAATATCTAAAAGTTGTAACCATAAGTTCGTCACCGATGTCGTTCTTTTCTTTATGTAGCTTCCATCGCGATTCGCGCGCTCCGCATCCTGCCGCACTTTGCATTTTTCGCACGCGCGACTTTCGGTCCTTTCGGAGATCGTGCCATAGCCCGTATCGCGACGGACTAAAAATGTATCGAATTAATATCACCCGTCAATCTCCATAATCCTGGGACATGCCGCGGGTACTTCGGAAATAGCACATCCTCTTTTAAAAGCTTCCGGAAACAGTGACAATATTCACAGCTGCAGAAACTCACAATTTTTGTAATTCGACGATACCTCTGTGACGCGACGTATACCTCTGTGAAAGCTTCCGCAACAATGGCAAAATTTATACGTGTCACAATTTGCAACGTTTTGGCAATCAATTCTCTGCTCTATAATTTACTCAATTGTCACGGACAATATCTTTTCCTGTGAATAATTAGTCAATCTGTAAAGATACGTTGAAAAGCTCCCGAAATACAATAAGGTTGGACATTTATATATATGACTTTTTGTTCAAACTTGCTAAAAATTAAAGCATTTCATTATTAACGTTTTTTCAATGAAAAAAATAGACTTTTAATTAGCCGATCTTGAAATCTATCTTAAACTTTTTTCATTGCAATTACGTATCATATGAGTAAAATAGCGATACTCTATATTCCTATCTTCCTGGGTTTTCCACTTTATCGTGAAACAGACAATGCCAGATGGGACCACCTGAATCGAACATGACGAAAGATTTGCCGATACGCTCTTTTTCGTTTACACTACGAAAGGATGCACTCTCGGCGGATACTGCAAGAAATAACAAACCTTGGGAAGAATCGAAGAGACGCATCGTGTCAACAGTACGATCACAGGTCGCCGACGTGTTGTTCGTTTCGGAGCGAAACCGTGTAACGAGTTAACGTCTATTCCCCGTGGTACACCTAGAAAATAAACTAGGCCGCGCGCTCTATCCACCTGCTTGTCAAAACTTTCGTCGGTGAGTTTTGCCGGCAGGATGTACAAACGCCGCGCAACCTGTCGAAGCGACCGGGCACGGTCGCATTTGCGAATATGCACGAATAATCATGGAGGTGTGGTGGCGAACAGCAAAAGGGCGCGTCGTTCGTGAAACGTGCGCGCCAATTAAGCACTTCTAGTCTTCCCTAGAAATTATGTAGAGTGTTCCACAAAGTCCTTCCAGTAGTAAAACTTTATATTCTCCAACAAACCCCGTGAGGCAATTCTCTCCCAGGGAAAATTTGATCGGAATACCGTATTTTTTTTTATACAGCTTTTCAATGTTCAAATTTAAATATTTTCATAGGGAGAACTTGGTAATCCGCTCTAATTAAGACTGTGTTAAAATTCATTTGGGATTAAATGGAGAGCAATATTTTGCTTTTCATTTGCAGTCCTGAAGCGGTCCCTAATTCGTGAAATTTCGTGAGATTTTAAATCGCTTACACATCACGGAAATTAAAGTTTAACTGAATTAACGGATTTGCAAATAAAAGGAAGAGGAAATGATGCGGGAAACGCAGAACATTTTGCATGTTATAACGCAAATGAATTGGGGGAAAATTGGGTTGTTATCTGTGATAGTTTTGACGGAATCGTGCGCCGTTGTTACATTGTGGTGCTGATGCTCAAAATACTCGACGGTGAAATTAACCACGCTGACCATGTTAAACAAAACTGGGCTGTACACAAAGCAACCCCGCGCGCAACAAACGGAACATCATTTAACGATAAAGACGAAATTATTGTGGGCTCGTGTCCCGGCATCAAAATTACCCTCGCGGTCGGCTAGCGATGTTACGATCAAAGGGTACATATATTTGATAAACGGGCATAACGCTCGTGTGTATTTAAAGAAGAATGATGGCTGAGAATACTCGCCGGGCACGAGTGACGAACGTGGCGTAAATGTAGCGTGCGACACTGTCGCGGAATAATTTGCGGGAAATACGCTGTCGTCGACGCGAATAAACAACCGGGGATGACTGCAAAATATCACCGGTGACGGCTGCTGGAAACTCGATGACTCGTCTCGGCTTTCCATTCTTTCGCGTACACGCGAATAAATCAGGTGCAGTAAACAGCCAAGATTCAATTAAAAGATAAAGCGTATGAGCTGCCGTTAGGTACATAACGCGCGCCTCGCGCTCGCGTTTCAATCGATACAGATACACAAAGTTGCAGCATCACGTCAGCGTTAAACTCTTATCGCGTGCGCGAAATTGTCGAGAGTCGGGGGGGGGGGAGGGGGGAGAAAAAGTCAGAGATAATTATCGAACGTTGCGCACGCGATTCCGATCCGTTCGCGATACGATGCGCGACGATGACAGATCGCATTTTCTGCCAAATATAAATTACTGCCGCTTATCGATCATCTTGGACTATAAGATAAGACGGCCGAATACTTTCGCGCGGCTAGAAAATTACAGTGATAAGTCCATACGGCAGCTTCGTTAAAATCCAAGTGTTTTCGCACTCACCTTCAACTTTCCTCTGTCCTTTCTTGAGCTTTATCAAAAGAAAACACCGCGTTCAAGCACTCGCGCGCTTAGAATGGCGAAGAGAAAAATGATAAAGTTTTACGAACTGACCCGGTAGTAATTATGCTCTTTCAGAATTATTTTCTGGTCGACGAACCGCAGTAGCTTTCCCGGAGATTATCTATCCCCTGACGCCGACTTTATGCAGTTTTATGAAAATGTCGTGTCGTATGCATTCTAACGTATCTCTTTGTAATGTCACATTGTCTGTTTTAACGTCTGTTTGTCTTAATGATATATCGCTTCTTTTATATTATCCGTTTACATATTGTCCATTTTTGTTTTCCGTGTTTCGCGGAAATCGTTAGCTTCCGCATTAACAGATAATCTTTCCAATACTCTGATTGATGCAATCTATCTAATTACATAGCGAATGGACAAACATTGGATAAAAATATTGTTAATTCGGTCTGTAATCGACTTTGCTGTAATTACGCATGTCACTAATAAACAATTTGACATTTCTGTCGTATACAAAGGAAATATATACCAATAATTGAATATTTGTGCATACAAGCAGAAATGGTGGCGAATAATTAATAAAGCTGTAAAGAATTTAAGAATTAAAACGTCATGAAACCTCTGTGTAAATAAAACGAAATATCTCATCGTTGCAATATACAATAATTACCGATAGTATTATTAATTATACGATAACGATAGAATATCGAATCTTGTTATTTAAGAATTGAAATCAACAAGTATCAAAGTGTAATTAATATTATATAATAACAATGACTGTTGTGAGTAATAAGATAGTATAATATGTTGACTTCAAAATAATGATCTAAATAAGTATTTTGAGTCAAATATTTTCAGAAAAAATCGTCTTGCAATTATTTGATTTTTAGCCATACTTTTTTATAATATAATATAATATAATATAATATGTACCTAGACCGAATTTTAGTTATATATTATATTATAATTATGTGTTATATAAATATATATAATTATATATTATATAAATATATTATAAATATATTATATTATAATTTTAGTCTCAGTTAATTATATTATATTTGTATATACTAGATAATTTTCATACTAATGTGATGCCTGTAATGATTGATGATGTTAATTTTGTGATGTCTGTAATTATTAATGATATATGATAATAGTTGACCATTATTACAACATTAGTTATTTTGTTGACCTAATATGTCATTTGTGATACACGGCGATGCCTAATGACCGCTAGATTATCTTTTCAGTAAATATGGACACCAAATGTACCTTTGGACACATTTAACCACGTTATGCTGTTCTTTATACTACATATTATTACACGATTACGAAATATATACTTATATTACAAAATTTTGCGATGTTAGTATTTCCGTAGTTACTTGTCAAAATCATATTTGCATATCATAGCATACAAAATCAAGGAAATATTTCACGATAAAAGCATTTTTGATAATGAAAATAATGTTGAACAACGATCAGACAGATTATTACGCTAATATATTATTCAGAAGCTAATTGCGATACAATGTGTCAGATTAAAAACGAACACGATTTTGTTTACTCAACAATTAAAAAAAAATATTTCTCTCGTCCTTTACATCGTTATATTATTATAAAAAATTTTTTTCGTCTCTTTTCGTGATTTTAGCGACATAAGGAAACAAAATTGAAATTGGTTAATTAATTTTGCTCGCTCGATATCAAGACGAGAAGACATGCGTAGTCGCTTTATAGTTTATAGATTCGCACCGCTTTCAGGTGTGTCCCGTTGCATACACTTGGCAGCGTGATTGCCCTGCGGGCCGTGACACTGACGCCACCCAGTGCCAATAACGTGCTTTTAAGCGGGTTAAGGTAATTTGCATCGGAGTGACCATGCGCGCCTGAAATAGGTCGCTCTGCCATCCGTCCGCGGAACCTGATGATTTTTTACGGAAACAAGTTCGTCGGCCGCGAGCGGTCGGCGTTTGCATACAAACCATGGGCGGAGGCTAGAAATATCCTAGAACCGAGTTCGACTTGGAACTTCATGAATATGTGAGGGTACTCGTACTTGCACGCCGTGCTATGAGGTAGGCTCATGAAAGTTTTAATCAGACGCGTGACACTTGATATTGGGCCGCGCGCGTTGCCAAAAGACCTCTGATAGTTGGCTGTTTAATGTTTAATCTACTTAGGCACCAGTGACAAAGCGACGGTAACAAAGCGACACACGGTGAACTTTATCCCGTCAATCGAATAAAAGTGTAACTGCGGGTCTGTCCATATCGATTGAGTCTAATTTAATTATTAAACACAAGCGATTGCCGGACAAAGTCCGATGGCGGATCGAAACGACTGAGTCGGCCATTGGTTCTTCTTCGTGATTGTAATATTAATACGCCAGAATACATTAGTTATACGAAATTCAGCGTTGTAGTGTACGAAATAAGGGATAGCCATCGGTTTCAGTTGAATCCAAGTCCGACCTAGTTTCATTAATTTGCCAACAAGACACAAATAAGTACTCCTGATTCGTCATCAATGTAGTTGGCTATAAATACGATAAAATAGGATAAAACTTTATACGTAGAGATATTATTATAGATATTTATAATTCTTACGTTGCACGCTGTACATTTCTTATTAAGAATCTAGAGAGAATTTCTTGTTTCTTATTTCTTATTTCTCCGAGAAAACTTATTAAAGTTAGCTGAAATCAGAGAATTGACTCGATCGCTCGATTTCTTGTTTAACTGCGTCAATTGTGAGGTAGTAACTCGCAAGGACGGCGGGAAAGGAAGAAAAGGGAATTCTAAGGTTGTCGCTGAGCGCACCGCGATCTCTCTCCCGTCTCTTACTGACAAATCGGGGAGATAGGTTACCCACCGAGGGAAATGGAAGGGAAAGCTTTTGGAAGAATTACGAGAGGCGAACGATGTCGCGGACAGAGACATGCCGTGTCGATATCTCTTGTACCCGAGATAAGAATGTCCTCCGTCGAGCGCGCACGGGCACAGGAATGAAAATGGATCGGTCGCGGAAAATCCAGGTGCGCGGAGACGAATCTGCCTAACGAGAGATGCACTCACGTACATTTTCGAAAACATTTGAATGTCTGAGATGGATTTATGGCACGCTTATATGCCTCGAGATTACGCCGTATGCTTCTAGTTTGAATTAAACAGGGGGAGAGACGAGGCAATATCACTTTGAAGAGATCTTATAATTTACCGGGACCCGTCGGGCGCTTCTGCCTTCATCTAACGGCTTGATTTTTCTTAACAAGTATGAGAAAGAGAAAAAGCAGGCGGACGAGCGAGACATTTTTCATTGCGGATTTTTTATCTCGGGATAAAGTTTCTCAGCTGAAAAAAAAAGGGGGATAAAAATATTAAATCCAGTGCAGGATAATCAGGGATGTGTCGCGAGATACTCGCAGGCGGATTCGTACTTTGAAGATGACACTTCTTGCAGAAACGTTTTTCGCGACCGCGCGAAGACGTTATTCTCGACGAGGGCGGAATGAAATTTTGCCGGTTCGGAAAGCGCGAGCGGGGCAACGCTCCCGGTGACACAAGTTTTCAGCTTGACGGAGGAACAAGTGAAAATGTCTGAGATGCCCGGAAGTTCCGCGGCGAGTTATGGCAGCTTTTTTCCGCGGTGGACGTCAACGCGGAGAGGCGGTTTGTTACTATCTCTCGGCGTTCCCGGACGAATTTCAGCCGGGAGAAGGAACAGGTGGAGGACGAAGAATAATGCTCTCTTCGTGGGTAGCTGCACCTCCTTGTGCCGCCAATTCGCCAAGATTGAATTGTCTGCCCGACGGAGTGACTTGTCGTTACGCGGCTTACACCGGCGACGAGCTTGCTACCTCCATCTGCGCGATGAAAAATCTTGGCGGCACTGCACGTTCAGCAAAGCGGTAGTAACGAAAGAGACATGCCGGGACTTAGCTTCGTACCCTAGCTCGGATGCAATTTTTCAGTAATAAGTTCAAAAACCTCGCTAATCTGAAAGAAATGGATGTAACAGGATGACAAATCAACATTTCTTATTAAAAAAATGGATTTATTTCATTGGATTAATTTGGTTGCTTTCTCTCACGTGTAAATTTCTTTATGTAATTATTTATCGATGAAACACACTGTAAACTTTAAAGGAAACTGTGACGTATTAGTGCTAAAGCTTGGCGAATGTGATGTCCTGTTACGTTCCATCTCATCCTCGTTAAAATTGATTGATCAAACAGTTATTTATTGAAAAGCGAAGGAAACCACGCGTTTGATTTTCTTTGGAATAGCGTTAACTGATATGATAGTCGGGCGAAAACTAATTAGCGAGAACTATTCTCTCAGAGGGGGGATGTGAAAGAAAAGATGGAAAAAAGAAGGAACGAAGAAAAGCCATCGATCGTGGAGGAACAGTACACACAGAGGATATTGGAGCGTGTAACCATCAGCAGAGGGTACGAGAAACACTCGAGACATTCGGGCGCCAGTAGCGAAGCAATTTTTTGATAGGATCAGTCGACTCGCGTCGGGTCCGCCCACTGTTTCTTCGTTTTACTCGCGCCCCGTAGGAGATATGAAACATCGAAAATAGACTGCGGTCTCTCTTTTCAACTATTGGGAAGACTATTGAGAATTTTCTCGCAATGCAGTCAACGAAGCAGACGTACGAGAGGCATACGAGAGGTTCTTTGCACTTTCCTTCGTTCATGGTTTCTTTGAACAATTTAAAATCTAGTTCTCCTTAAAGAAAATTTCATTTCACCTTCTCTTTCCACCACATGTATAGTTCTTTGACGTTCAACTTTAACTAGCATTAAAGAGTTAACTTCATTGAAAATCAAAGAAAGAAATTTTTACAATAGTAGCTCAATGATTAATTGTGAAGAAACTGCTAAATTTCTATTAGAATCAATTTCTTTTACTTAATAATGGTATCTCGACTTTAATTCGTTTAAACTAAATCTTTAAATTGATCCAACGATCCATATATGACAATATCTATAATTGGAAGTATCTTTTACAGATATATCTCTGCATCGTAATAATGCGTGTAATGTCTTCTTTTTAGGAGAATACGCTTCATGTCATTATACCTGCGATTTCATATCAACGTGTAAATGACTTTTATTATCACATAACGGATTCGAGTCGACGGCCATACAGTACTTCCTTTGTTGAAATGCGGAAATACGAGCAGTTAAGGATGAGCTGAGGACACGCGAGACGGTCTCCTAACTCACGCAAAGGGTAAATCCTCCGCTCATCTTTTAAGAGATTGCAGACGTAATAAACGGTGATTTCTTTTTTTTCTACCATTCTCTGACCAACAAAAAATAGTTTCTAAAGTTATATTACATTTGACGCCTCAATAAAATATAATTTTATGAATCAAATCATTTTTCCAATGCTATCACTCATAAAATGATCCGAATCAAATAAATTAAAGCATCTGGTAAATAAAATTGTGCAATAACTTTTTATGAATAAACTTATTAATTTGATAATTATTATTTTTAATAATCTATTGACTCTTATTAAAATGTGAATATTATTAATTGTAAATGCAACACTTTTGAAATGATTTCAGAATAATTATTTGTGATTAATGAACATACATATAAGAAATTTACACCTCTAGTTATCCGATAATTTCAATTATCTCTCTTTGATCTCGTAATGGACTATGCCATCAAACGCACAATTAATAAATACTGCACTTCAGATTGAAAAGGGGAAGAAAGAGCTCACAAGCGATTTTTCAAAAATGAGATTTTGAGTCTTTTTTTGATCAGAAAGGTTTAATGTCAGCCTCCCTCCGGGCTCGATAAAAACCTCGACAAAATAAAATACAGGGGACTCGTGTCGCCGGAGCGACGCGTAAAAAGCGATGGCCGGTATTACAGAGGCATTAGAGCCAATCCAGATCTCTGCGATGGACCAGCGACAAAATACGTCGGATATTTTCGACGCGAAAAGCGCCCAGGTCAAAGTATCGCGAATACCAGACGAAGCTTACGCTTTCGCTCTCGCGCTGAATTACATTCCGATCGCTTCACTTGCTGGTGCAACGCCTGCATTCGGTGCATCCGCTTATTGTACAGGGTGTCAAAAGTATTCGCCGCTTGAGGCAGTTTGCAGTCTCTACGAAGCAACAGTGTCGATCACTTTCGAAAACAATCAATCTCGTGAGGGTACCAGGATCAATATATAATGTAACATTGTATATACATATTTGGGGCAAAAGGGTTTGGTCTTAGTGTCTTTTTCTTAGATTTTATTACTGTGTTAAAATCTCTAAATTAAAACATTAAAAATCTTAAAAAGAAAAAAATATTTTTTTCATAATCTTCTTTTTAAACGCGTATGAATTAACGTATCGTGAAAGTACTACCGAATATTACTTTAGAAATTTATTGTCTCATTTTTATAATATAATATAAAGTACCAGAGATTTTTATCCTAGTCCTCCGATTTTCCGGTTTTCCAGACTTGTAGCAATCTTAGATACTATCTCACGTTGTACCCTTATACTTGGTATATATACTTTACCAGAATCGTTTCTGTATTGCCTTCCTTGTTCTTTCGAAATGTTTTACTCAGAAAAAAAATTGGCGACTCGAGCAAAGTGCTTTACATTCATCGGCACTTAATGCGCTCTCGTGCATATTGAAAACCGAGGGAAAACTCGGTGTGGCCTAATATCGGTCGCGTGCGAGGTAATAGCGGTGAATATAGTATTGTGGAACAGAAACTCTTTCGACGTACGGAAGCGTATCGACTCGCACGCGAGGGGAGATTCTTGTTTCGCGAGTTCACCGAACCGATGATGAAACAACTTTTTGGAGTTTTCTAAAGAATAAAAGTAGTCATCCGCGCACCAAAAGCTAATTAAATCTGCGAAGGAAATTTAAACGCGATGCAACAAATAAATACAAATGCATTCTTAAAATAAATCCAAACAAAGATTGTAAATATGAATCGCAAACGAATATTAAGGACAAATATGATGGAACGTAACAATCTCTTTTCCTTTGATGTACCGACAAGAGATAGAATATTTTCATGTCAATTTGGACTCATTCGTGCTCGATGAATTATCGAAACATGTTCGTTCATTCGTGTTTGCTCGCACTCTTTATTTAGTCTTTATCCGAATCCGAAACAGATTATTTTACTTGTTTCGCCAACATGTAACAATATTTTTTCCCCTAAATCTATTGTGTATAATGTATTTAATCTTTTTTAGTTTTAAATTTTTAAAAATGATATTAAAGAAATAACGTTATTTATTCATTTTTCTACATCAGCAGAACGAATCATACAAGTTAACGACATTTTCTATAAGTTAATTTGTTTCTCATCACTTTTGGAGAGAAATACGACACTCAATAAGCATGGCATAAGCAATAATTAATCTTATTGTTAGATAGAAGCGTCGTGAGCATGTCAGCCTAGTGTATATCAGTACACTGATATTGCAACGAGGATATCAGAGCCGGCGAAGGCGGAACGAGTTAATGCAGTGTGCGCGAGAAAATCTGGCATTAAACTTTCATGAGTGGGGCGCTGGTTCGGGTTCGCGCATTGGTTCGGTCGGTTGCCTTTTTTCCATCGTGGTAGCGGACCGTGCAATATTAGCCGAACCACTACATCCCGGCATAAATAGCCGAAATCGATGGTACGTTGCCCGCTGGAACCGTCGACGCGATTGCCATGAGCAAGGACGATGCCGCCGGAGCCAGCAGCACTGCCGCCCGTCGTGGTCGTCGTCGTCGTCGTCGTCGTCGTCGTTACCATCGTCTGTGTAGCCGCAGCTGTTCCGATTCCTTGCGAATAAATTATTCACGTTTTCCGCCCCCAGGCTCACATGGTACGTACGGTCGCTGACGCGCACGGTCGCGGCCCTGCTTCCGGTCGAAATGCGGTTAAGCTCGTCTTTGCGCGGCTCCGGAAGCTGCGCTGGATGGCCTTCGTTATAATTGAACCGAATCCGAATCCCGCGCAGCAGGCGGAAGCGCAATCGTCGCGATCAATGTTTGATCCCGGCGATTGCGCGGCGATGATTAATAATGGGCAATTAGCGCGGCCGTATCCAATTATTCATGGTTAACGTTCATTAGCGCCGGTCGACTAGCTCGATTCCGGAGTAAAGAGAAAACGGGACAAAGAGCGCGCGCGCGCGCGCGCGGAGGGAGGCGAAGGCTTCGGCTTTTCACGGCGACTGTCTTACTGTGATCCTGTCACGTAAGATTTTGGATAATGAATAGGGTGTTTGCAGCTACGGTTCACGAATAAGAGATTGATGTAACGACGGATGAAATTGTTATGGTAGCATTAAACAGAAATCGATGTATCAGACGCCAGGAAATGTGACAAATTTTGAATAAAAATATACGTATTTATGGCATCTATCAGTTTTCCTTATACAAGTTAACAAAAATAAATTTAGAGAGACGTTCTTAATAACCTACTTTCACATTAAATGATCAACAAAAATAATTTTAATCTTTTCCACGTTGTCCATTTCTCTTATCCATTTTATATCGGTGGAAAGCTCTGCATTATCTGTTTAATAGCGATAAAAATGTAAAAATTTAATGCACGTCACTTTTCATAATATAACATGCATATGAAAATGGATCAAAGAAAAATCTGTTTTTTTAAATAAATCATTGTTTTCCCACTCGTCTCTCGTGCTTTGTACATCTGCTCCATATCGGATATCTAAAAACCTCCGGTAATATCGGGTGTTAATGAGATATGTGGGGACGTAGGCTCGTCATATAACTGGCCGTTCGCATTTTCACAATGGATTCATCGACCATTTCGCGGTGATGATCTCTCGCGTCAACAGTGGGCGGACGAAACTGTCGGCTTTGAAAAACGAGAGCATCGTGATCCGGTATCGCCGAACCACGTCGCGCCGCACCCACTCGCCGCGTCCCTCTCTAAAGCAGTATAACGGAATAGGAATCGAATTACGTACATACGTCGTCGGCTTTATTCCCGCCGTAAACCGCTGTTGGGGTGTCTCAGGTTCACTCGTCGCGCGAAATGCGAGTCGAACGGACGAGGCTGACGGGCATTTTCGGCTGCGATATAGAGCTGCCGTGGGGATGACTTTTTCCGGATGGGGAAGCGATGGACTCAGACCTGATCATTGAGAACTTATCTATTCTCTCTTATCGACTCACATTACACTTACGCTTTCGCCCCTACGCATTTTATTAAAGCATTTGCCGGTGTAATGTGAAGCTAAATGGCGAACGTTAACTGGCCGGCCAGATCGAATTCAGTCGTCTACACTTTTAATCTTTCAATTTGCAACGAAACATTCATGTATTTGCGAAACACACGTTTGCAGTCGTTGAACAAACAATGTTAATATTAAAAATAATTAAAACTATTTAAAATAATTAATACTTTTTAATACTATCAAATGATAATTAAATTTGTCTGATACGGCCTGATAAATTAATTTAAGTATTGTTTTGCACTGTCTTATTTGAATATGAACGCAATCATGGAGCACATCCAATCGATAAAACACTGGTCAATTTTATCGAGGAGAAAACTTTTGGGTCACCAAAATATTTTTCTCGTGATAACAATTCCACGCCAATTGTTCGATGGGATTTATAGAACCGTAAAAAATCTATCTTGGCTGTATTCGTATTTGATTTTGTGATATAACTTGCCTTTGATAATTTCCGATACATGACGCCAATAAAATTGATGCATTCGATCGATTGTAAGATTCATTAATTCATTAATTCTACCTTAGTAATTAGTAATTGATTGTTTTAACTCTTGTAAATTTTTCATTCAAAATCTGAATTTTTCTCATAATCTATTTTCGCATAAACAATACACGGAAATTTGGAGAGTGCTTTTATTTATTGTAAAAAATTATTCTTTAAAAATTGTTTTTATCGCTTTTTATTGTAAAAGGATGTTAATGGTTATAGCGTGTGTTGTCTATGCTGCACAGATACAAAAGCATGCCCGAACATTTGAATAAAGGAATTCGCTTTAGCAATCGCATCGCCAGCCAAGTGCGATTTCGAGAAATTGGCTGTTCCTTCAACCGCGAATCACCAAAGACACAGACGCCCTTGTGTTCCGGCAAACGAGCATACTTCGACATCAAGGGGCGGAACTCTCCCTTTAATTGGACGAAGTCCTTGCGAGAGAAAAAAATCTACGAACAAAGGCGAACGATCGACTTTTCAACTATGCTGACGGAGACCGTTATAGAGAGATATGCATACACATGTAGAATATTCCAAGTTCATCTTACTATTTAAATGCAGAAAAAGCTAAGATTTATAACAATTTTTAGAATATGTCGACAAAAATGTTCTAAAAAATTTTTTTCAATGACGAATAATTACAAATTAGAAAGTTTTCCAAATTAATCCTTACAAATATGACTTATAAAAATAATACAATCTTTTTATTAAATTAAATTTTATTTTATTAAAAAATTTTAATGTCAAAATTACTAAGATTTTTATGAGATAATTTTAAGAAGTAGATTCAATTAATAATTATTTAATTTATCCTAAAAAATTTGTTAAAAATTATAAGATTACAAAAATATTCGGTACACATGCCACAAAAAGAAACCAAGAAGATGCATACAGAGGAAAGAAATAGGTAAAGGGTTGACCAGGCAGACAGTTGGGAGTGAGCAACGGGCAACCTCGTAAGCCAGACATTTTCCGCTCAATCTGGTGGCCAATAGCTTGAAACTTGGGCTTTTATATTCAGAAGGCGACGAATGCCTCGAACAAAAAGAATAGAAAAACAATTGCGGGTACCCCATTGCGACAGGAAAACAAAAGGAAAAAGATTTACGCAACTGTGCACTCCAATATTCAATACTTGTTCCTATAATAACAATGAATGAGTTGGAGATAAACGAATGTGGCTTTTCTAATGTTTGTTAAGAGAATATTAATCTGAAAATGCATAATAAAATGGAATTGAAGCTTTCTAATTACTAGTTTTAATCACTATGCAAAGAAATATATTTTTAGCAATCGTAAAAAATAATTGCTCTAGTATTTAAAGTAATTATTTATATATATATATATATATATATATATATATATATATACTCACTAATATAGATATTTATTAGATGTTTAATAAAAGGTTAGTTGACATAAAATTTTACTGTTCAATTAAACTTTAAAACTTTAAAAATAAAATGTTTACGATCTACCTACTTCTGCAATTAATATTTTAACATACTTGCTTATTTTGTAATACGCAGCTCGTACAATAGTGAACATAGATGCGAAATGATACGCATACTAGCAAGAAGAGGCGCCAATGAAAAGAATAATGACCCCATAACAGATTCTATGTGCCGGCGCCAGGGACGAACAATCGTCCCAGATCCATTGCGCCATACAATGGACGATTTATCGAACCTCCGGCCCGATCCTTCGGTCTGACGTCAAAACCTGGCACAGATCGATTCACGTCGCACACACTTTGTGCGTATGTGTTATATAGCAAAAGATTCGTTCACGGATGATTTAGAACGAAAGATATTGTAATATATATAGTTGTTACATTCGTTACGTAAAAAAAAAATTAAGAGGGTAAAACGGAGAAAATTTTTTTCGAATTTCTCATAAATTTTTACGCGATAAATCATAGAATTAAAAATCATGGAATAATTTTTTGCAGCATTGAAAAAAGATATATTAAGATTAATTGAACCGTAAAAAGCTACTGTTACTTTCAAGATTATAAAAAACAGATTTCTTTAAATCGTTAGTTTAATCGTTTAAATCGTTAAAGTTTGCATTTCGTAACGAAAATACCAGGGAATACCCACTGCTATTATTTGGCATTCAAGAGATATTTCACCGTTGTAATTTCAAACCATCACTACCACAATGCGGCGCGACATTAATGTCGTATTAAAGGCGAGAGGAAGAATAAGTCTTGAGAATCTTCTACGTGGCTAATACAGATTTACGTAACACCTGCAATTCAACCGACACGGATAAAAATCGCAAACAGCAGAATCTACCTTGAAATACAACCACAAACAATAGTGAAATAATTGGCGATTGTGCTTTTTGAGAACTACAAATTGCTTGTGTCAGGATGTGATATATATATTGGATACGATATTTCTCTAACAAAATGCTTCTTTCAACCATGGATTTTTTAGATCTTTTTTAATTAATATTTATAAGAATTGCAAGACATTGACAGTTTTTCGTGCTATAAGCAATTAAAGATAAAGAGTTTTCTCAAAACTAAGCTTCACAGAAAAAAATATTTTAAATAAAACTGTATTTGTTAAATAAACTTTATGTTAATACAATTTTAGTTTAAAGTTATAGAAATCTATACAAAAACTGCCATAAGTCATGAAACTCTTCGATATTTTTGCTAAAAGAAAATCAATAAAAAGGAGAATGTTGAGGAATTCGTTATTACAATATGCTTCGTGGGAAAAGCTCAGCTAATAAATAACATTTCATCTTAAGATCATTATTATAATTAAAAATAAATAATTTCTTGATTGAGAAAAAGAAAAGACAAAGAACAGAACCGAATGCAGATTATTATATCAATGGCTACGTTCAGTAGAAGTGCTGAACTTGCTACTATTGTAAAATTTGTGAATCTGATTGGTGTATGCTTTTAGATTTAGTCAAGATTAAGAGCGTATACCAATCAGATTCACGATTTTCACAAGAGTTAAAATGCAGCACTTCTGCTGAACGGAGCCATTATTTGTATATTATGTTCAATCATATTTATCTTAATCAAAACAGTTGTTGTAACTATTCGCATTATACAAAAGCGTATTTAAAAAAAAAGCTGGAACCATAAAGAACATCTATATCTGGCGTAATCATGTTTTAAACTGGTCGGTAGTCAGTAATTGCCGTGAATTCACACCACCATTATGTGGGTAACTAGATTCTATGGTCCATAAATATCAATAATTTATAATTATTAGGCATCTCCCCCGCCGCAGTTTATCGAGCGGAAGAGAAAAATCGCCGTCAAAAGAACGAGAAAACGTTAACCGCGCATAAAGGAAGCGCGGTATATTTCTTCTTGCGCATTTACGTGCAACGACGCCGACGCTTTTGTACATTCGAAGAGTTAACGATGCGTACATTCCACATTTACATAGCAAAAATTAAACAGATGGGAATTAACTTTGATTGATTTGTGTATAACGATCATATCTATCCATCGCATATTTATTTAAAAATTTCATACGAATAATTGTAGAATTGTTCGATAAAATGTGTGTGCCTCATGTTAAAATATAAATGGCATAAATTTATAAAATTGAATCGACCCAGTTCCTTCTCTTTTTCCCGAAAATGTGTACGAAAATTCACGAAACTTTCGCCAGCTTAATCGTTCCTGACGTGGCCACGTGAATGTTATCGTAATCCGTGTTAACATGGCCGAATAGGGGATCGCAGAACTTGCACTGTCGGTGCAAAGTGTTAAATATCGCCGTTACGAAGTTTCGACGTTTCGAAATTGCTCGCGGACCGGATGAAGTTCCTGTCGGTTGGAATCGATGTTCCCGACGTGGCGCATCCTGTATATTCTACAGACAACACCGCGCGCTTACAACACGATCCGTATCCCGTAATTAGCAACGCAAAGCGTAACGTCGAATTGCGAAACTTGCGATCCGAAAATAGATGCAAAGATAGAGGAAAGCCGCACTGGAATTGACGCGTCTCTTCATACTCTCTCTCTCTCTCTCTCTCTCTCTCTCTCTCTCTCTCTTTGTCTTTAGAGATTTATGAAACCGTCACGTGCAAGCGAAAAGAATAGCAGAGTTTGAATTGAATGGACTTGCTGCGTAGCTCCGCGAACAGCTGCTTTATTTAATTAAACTGACAATAATGAAACTCCCGCAACCGTCTCGCTCGTTCTATTGTTGAATCGCCGCGCCATATTATGAAATAAATTTCGTCGAGTAAGTTGTCCAGGTTTGACGGGTTTCTGGGTCGTTTCATCAACTAATTAAATAAGATTTTTCCTTGTGATGGCCTGTTCTTTCCGTTCCAACCTCCGTACCATATATATTGATTAATTAATACGTAGCGCGTAGTGAGATACATGTCGAAATAAAACCGCGAGCGCGATTTGATCAATAACCTTCCCGGTTTTTAAACGAATACGAGGAGGAGGAGGAGGAGAAACGGGGCCGCGCGTTTTCTCCATTTATAGAAAAACAAACCATTGATTAATGTACAAGCACCGCTCGCATAAAATTGTTTGTCCCGTCGCGCTACCTCATTCCCATTCTCGTAAGTTTAAATGCATTTATATCTCATCGCGTATAAATGATTATATTCTACATTTTCTTCGGAAGTGCCAAGTAAAACAAGAACATTGTTATTTACCAGTTTTCATTGCATTTCCAGTAAGACGGAGAACTTCCCAGCAAGTACGATTGTCAACATTAACATTCTCAGTACAAACGCCGTTTGTACACATGTATATCAGCCTGCCGAGTTTCCTCGCTAAATGAACTCGTTAAATCGACACTGCGCGAACTTGCTTATCGTATAACTGCGGCAGCTTTTAGCCTCGCCTCTGGCGGTAATATGAAGCAAATTATATCCTTCTCGGCGATGTTCCCGCACAAGTGCTGACAAAAATCTTGGCTTGGATCCCAAATTACTTTATAGCAGTGCGAATTAAGTGTTATTACGGCGGAAACGGCGGATACAGATTGCCGCTCCATAAAATATAAATCGTGCTATCAATATTTTTCTCAAACTTTTTTTCTCGTAAACTCTGCTGCACTGGAGAAAGAAGCGGTAATTACATCGTAACGTATAATTCGGGGATTAAATAGATGATTCTATAAATTTTATCGTTTTGAACAACTTATAATAACGACAGAAGCCATCCGATCGATTTCATCGAGTTCTCATTTATCGAACATTTCTGGCTCTCGAAGGAAAGCCGTTGTACTCCTCCTTATCTTCTTTTTTCGCGTTCCGTTATTCTGGAACTCGATCGAGCCGCCAAACAAGCCTGGTATGGTTCTCATCTCCCATCCGCTCGACATATTCGTCATGCCCAAGGGATTTCAGTTCAATTTGTGACTGTCCTCTCGTCCGATTTTACCTTTTTTCATCCTTGGCCCTCTACCTAATCCCCCGCTTCCTCCAACCCGATCGTTCATTTCCGAGTGTGTGTTAAAGCTGCAGGTCCACTTGTAATACGCTACGATATTTCGGACGGATAATGCGCGGCGGCGTAAATGACCGAATGGTTTTGCACCTTAATATTTCTCTAGCCTTGGGCGAGACGTGGTCACAAAGTGGCTTCGATCCAATAAGAACAAGTCTGACTGTTCTCTGCAAAGACCGTCGTCCTCGAGGATTCTTCTGGGTAACTGCACCGTGGTGAGATTCCTCGCTCCTGCTGGAGGATTCGGATATGTGGAACGCGAGTGGGCGGAGCAGCAGGAAAGGAAATCATCGAGATAAGTCGCAGATACCGGATACGGCCACGGCGGTGGCAACGTCAACGGCGCGGGCGCTTCCCCGTGCCGATCGACCAGAAATACCCATGGTGAAGTTACCGGGGAGATAAGATCGTTTCGTCTTACCGCCGGAGAAAGATAGTTGGCGATCAAGCCATCGCTGCTTCCTCTCGAGCACCCCTTTCACAGATCATACGATTTTCTTTATTCGCGGATACTCGTCTGGCGGATCTCTACGGAAGAATCAACTCGGGATCGGACTACGACGAGAATAACGACCACGAGTATTCCTTGTCTCCCAAAGGATCCCATTTGCGATATTGCGCTCGAGGTTCGAGAATGCGCCGATATTTTTACCGCAGGGTGAGAGTGATAAGCGACGGTACGCATCAATTTTGTAGTATATTTTAAGCAAAATTCTTCCAGCGCGCGTGAAAATAAGTGATTTCCTATAATTCATTTTTCAGTTATTTTGTAGCTAATTTATTTAAAGCATTAAATATAAATATGAATGGATCGTAATATACATATTTTACAATTAATATGGAGATCCAGCTTTGAGAGTCGACATTGTCTCTCGTTAAAAGGAAAAAGGATAGTCCTTAATGATGCATCTCTGGCTATCAGAGAGCAATTCTGTATGTATCAACCGCGCATATTTCCGAGTATAATCTGAACTTTCGCAAAAAATGCGCTAGTCGGCAAAAAAATACCAGCCGACGAAAAACACCTCGATAGAGCTCACACATCGTCGAGACGATAAATTGGAACCGGCGCGGCTTTGAGAAAAATATTGAAATACTGGGAGCGAACGGCACAGACTATCGTGCGAGCAGAAATGTGGATGAAATATCGAAACTGACCTCGATGATACCTGAGACCTCCATGCAAACTAAATAATATTCGTACATTCATGACGATGTCTCTCTGCTATATATGACGGTCGATATGCAAAAATAGTAGATAAAAACGTATGCTCGTTTATAATAAATTTGTCGTAACGCTCTGACAAAGCCAGCAAATAATTGTGCAAATCCTATATCAATTATCGTCTCATAGCGCGTACCAATTTCAAAAGCGTAATTACAAAGCTAAAAAAGCTTACTGAAAAATTAAAATAAATGTATTTGAATAAATGTAACATGGCTTTCGTGAGAACGTTAACGAAGAGTACAATTAAATTATTTTGTGAAAAATAGTAATATTTGACTGTAAAACTGTCAAACAATTTAATATTGATTTCAGAATTAGTCTAAGCAAAATATGTTTTAAAAAGCAATAAAAAAAAAATCGTGAGCAGTGATTTGGAAAATGGCTAGTAATTGTAAGTGCAATATTTGATTATCGGGAACTTTTCGATCTGCCATGTAAATGCGACCGTTACTTTGCTCGACGTCTCGTACCTGTAGCGATCGGCAGCGCGCAAGATTTTAATATTGGATGCGTGTGGGCATACAAATGGGAAATTTCTTTTGCGCAACATATCAGAATTCTCTTATAAACGATCTTAACCGCGCTCGTGCGCCGAGATACGCGTTCGCACGTAACCCCATTCACGTGGCGATGTTTAGCATTTTTCCGGGAGAGCCTGAGGCTCGCTTTACCGAGGTTCTCTCGCGAGACCCACCGATGACTCCGTTTTGCGTTTGTGTATATCGAAGGAATATAAATAGAGACTTTATCGTCTCTCAGAGAGTCTATCCGCGAAAACGTCGTTAGCATAATGTTTTTTGGCGCGATGATGCAGAAGATGTAAAGTCAACCGCACCGGGAAGTAGAGAGAGAAACAATGGTTCTGGCGAATGTTTATTTAGAATATGTGTACACATACACGGTAGCGCTCAACGAGGTCAACTCCCGTTTGATTAATGGCAAATATTTTACGGATGTGTGTGCTCAAAACGCAGAAGCGCGCGCGATGAATAATCCATAGCTAATTCCAAAAAGCTAGTCATTTACTACATTTGGAGACAACTGTCTGAACAGTAAACAGAAGTGAATGGGCAAGTGCGAAAGATCGACAGTTATTAGCATAGCTGTGTGATAAAAATGTCAGCATGATATTTATAATTTGTTATAAATACGCTATTTATTAGAAAGGTAATTAATAAAGTATTTATTAAGATAATTTTTTAAACTTTTTAAAGTTTTTCTGATCTGTTGAAACAATTTTTTTTTATCTGTTAGATAGAGTTTACTATTCATCAGAGCTAAAAGAAACTAGTCATGCGTTTCGCAAGATTTGTCGCAAGATTTTCATATTTTTGTAAATATTTCGATAGCAATGTCTCACAATTTGAAGATTTATATGAAATATTTTATGGCAAAAGTTAGTAATAAACTGATTATTCTAACTGATAAAAAATCTTTAAAAAAGTAAGTGTTAAGAAATACCTTATTAAATACTTTATTAATAAATAGCTTATTTATAATAGATTATAAATATCATGCTAACATTTATCACAGCTATTCTAGTAGCTGTCGAGCTTTCGCATTTGTCCATTCACTCCCGTTTACTATTCGCAAACGATTTATATAGAAAAAAAAAAAAACGAAAAAAATACTGCTGACCAAATTAATCAAATCACGACTTCAGCATTGTTCGGCGCGATTCCTTATCCAACGTAATAATGGTTCAATACCGCGGTTACAACGCGGCCAGCGCATGTCTCCATTATTGACATTTGCTGACAGCGAAGTTGCCCATTTGACACTCCGTGTACAGACAGTAATTATGCCAATTAGAACTACTATATACACAAGATTAATAATTATTGCAAATACGTACGATGAATTATTGCGGATCGCCGCACAACATGCCGTCCGCACCTTTGCGATGATTGCACCAATTTGGAAGATACATGTACATACATGTTCGCCATACTCACCTGAAAGGTAAAAAAATAAGGTATTCGTTACACAAAGTTTAAAGTGAATGTATATCGGCCGCCTACCGCCAGCTGCTCGTATTTTCATCTCGCGGCCGCAGAGCGAGAAAGGAATACAGTTTTCGTTCCGGTATAATTTGAAGTAGAAACTTTACCAATATAAGGCAATTAACAGAGCGAGCCGAATGGTGAATACCAAATGAGAAGAGTGATGCAAGTGCAAGCGCGAAACGAGGCCAAAAGCAGCGGGATTCGACATCGCTGCTGATTTCAACTCCGTTTGATATTTTCGATGAAAATGTTCTACGACCGAATCGCAAAAAGCGCGCAGCTTTCGCTGCTACTTTACATGATATTAATCCGTTGTGTCCAATATGCGATAGTACAGTTCAAATAAAAAAGAAAAGAAAAATAAAAGTTACGCTAATCCTTTTATCAGATTTTTTTTCGTGTAATTCCTATCTTCATAATATAATTACGTTTCATGCACTTCTGCGTATCGTGCATTATTTGCATGTGTTAAAACATTTTTTTACAAACAGGAAAATATAGAACATTTTCACTCCTAACAAAGATCGGAGCGTAACAACGTCAATTTATCTACGATAGATTCTCTATGCATTGTAAAAGAAAATAAACGTTAATAAGACTCAACCACGAATAATTTCGTTCAATCGCAAGCGTTCGATACTCCTTTGTGATACGCGCGCTTACATTATATGTATATAAATATCGGAAAATATTTATATATAATTCTCCTCTCTTTTGCGAAAGAGAAAAAGACGAGGGTGTGTCGGGGAAGAAAATGCAGACAAAACCCGAGGCTCTTGTACATGTCCGCAGGATTATTTTTTCATAACAACAGAAAGAATATTAGCATTAATATAATAATCAAGAATATCAATGTTGAAAATTTTCAATCCTTTCAGGCTGTACATATACATATACAATCTATTATCGCCGCAAAAACCTTTTATCTCAAGTGAAAGGTTTTTCTCGGCGCTTTCATCGGGTTACTATTCTATGTAAGCGCGATTTCAAGTACGCATATTGATTCTCGTAAGTACAATATACATCGTTCTCATTCTCCACGATATGAATAATGCATGGGAGTGATTCTTATCGCGCCAAAGTGGCGCGAACGAACTTCCAACAGTGGAACTTTCGAGGTTTTTTTTTTCCCCACCTCGCGCTCACGCGAATCCGGGGATATTTCAACTTCGACTCTCGAGCGCATCGAGAGTTACGTCGTCCTGGCGGAACAGTAGTCTCACATCTACGTGCGGGCAAAAGTTCGGGAGGATTCGATCGAGCACTTTCACACGGTGGCTTCGTATTTTTCAGCCCCGCCTCGTTGGTGGGCCCTGAGCGCACCACACGGCAGCGTTTCTTTATTTCAAAAAAGAGGAACACGTTGATGCACGTGGTTGGACGCGTTAAATGCCTACGAGCACTTTGTCGAAACCATCAATGTCGGAAGTATTCTTTTTTTTCGGCGCAAGAGTAGAGGCGCGCGGCGAATAAAAATAAAAAAAAGAACGGTGAAACAGTCTTTCACACACACACACACACACATACACACACACACACACACACGCACGCGCGCGCGCACACAACTCACAGATACACATCGATGAAAGGAAATTACTACGCCACAAAACGGGAAATATATTTTGCCGCACATACTCCACTGTTAGATCAGGATATATTATTCAAGCGATACGTGACGGAAACGCAGATATCGTGACCTCCATTCCGTTGGAAAAAGAAACGCCAGCGGCACTCGGGGAATGAAAAAAAAAAAGGAGAAGAGGTAAAACGATGGAAAACGTTGCAAACGCGGCTGGGCGTGTCCGGCACGGATCTCCGACCCGCTTTTCCTTTTTTTTGCCCCTGTATCCCACGCGCGTATTTGATAATAGGAGCCGCTGCCGCTCGTCCTTTTCGTCCGTACGTCCGCTCAATTCGCTTACCATGTCTCTCTTTTCGGACTATACGCGCGCGGACGATTTACTCGACAGCTCGATTTAGGAAACCTGTCAAAGACTAAATCACGGTGGCTGCAAAGAAAAAAAAGGAGATGAAGGCAGCCACGAACACATCAGAGTACGCGATATCGACAATATGCACGCGGATCTCTACGCGCGCAAAAGTTGAAAGCTTCATGCGCGACCGAATTTACGGTATTCCTTTGCGCGGCGCTTAAGGAGATTAAAGAGAAACGTGGTGATTTATTCCCCTTATAGCCTCACGTAATCAAATACCATCGTAAAATTTGCAATTTCGCCGAAATATTTATCGCCATGGGCATGCACTGAATTTTGCATTGTCGCGACGGCGGACAATGCAAAAATTCTGGAAATAAGCAACGACCTGGGCAATCGTGAGTGTCATTTAATTCTGCACGAAAATGCACCTTTCTATTTTTTTCTTTCTGTCATATCCTGACTATAAAGTATCATATATATATATATATATATATATATATATATATATATATATATACACCTGCATACAAAATAAAGTATATATATATTGTTTTAGATTAGGAAAATGAAATCCAAAAATAAGAAATTGTAATTTCGTCATATTTCGGGTGCATAAATAAACCGCTGACGATAAAAATCATATATATGTTAAAAAATGATACTAAACTTAAATTTTATTTCTACTGATTCTCAAACTTCTGGTGTCTATAATCTATCTTTTCTTTTATTCCAGTAATTAATCGCACTCGTACATCTAAGATATCTCAATTTCAAAAAATAATAAGAGATGAAGAAAACAGTACATATCTTACATGAAAATGTCCAATTTTGGAAAATGAAGATACCGATAAAATGTCAGAGGCAATAAAGGCAATTAGATAACGTTGATTCAACGTTATAAAATAAACGAAGAAAGAGACTTGCTGTTTTCTTAATTTTCTTTTTCAAATACGCTAATTAATAGGCATAACGGAAGCATCTTGCAGTTTGTGTTATCATGTAAGTGATCTGTTGTAATGACTTAGCGATCGCCTTTAGATAGCGGATTTAATTCCATCAACCAAAGATGACATAAATAACGCGAGCTTTATTATTAAATCGATTAATCATGTTAGAAACGACGAATGATTTTTTAATTACGTTAGAAAATTTCATGTATTAACGAGGTGATGAGTAACACCGTGTATCAAGATTAACCGAGGGAAGCGAATTTCAGTGCGATGACGTATCACTCACGTTAGCATAGAAAGGATAATGAGATAGGCAAGGGCGCATCCTTATGGCAAATGAGATGCGCGAGAGCCGTCGGTTGTTTAATGTTTTCCGAGGTTGCTGATGGACGGCTGGCTTACGCGATGATGCGCGCGAATAACGCCACTCGATCATGTCTAGGGTATTTCAGCATCGTAGATAGAGGACGGCATTATAATAAAGATTATAAAAATATGCGTTGTGCTGCAATTAACCCGGATGCAAAATTAATATACATCAAGAACTTGAGTAAATTGTTCTTTAATTAACTGCGTTTTAATAGAGGCGTTTCTCTTTAAAAAAAAACACACACAACATTTTAATTCAGTTCCTCAACATTAAAGTAAACAGTTTCTCAGTTTATAGCCAGTTAATTGAAATGCAAAACTGAGATAAAAATTATCAACTATAGAGATTCAATTAAACAGCTACTTATCTACAATGAATTCTTTTATTTACACGATGTCGGGTCTCTCAGAATCCAATCCGAGAAGCGGGTAACAGAGGGAATAGAGACAAGCAAGAAATAGAGGCTGAAGAGAAAATATTGGGGTCGTTGGATAACCACTTTACAATAAAAAATTCCATTAATCAGGAAAGTCCTTTCGATACGATTCTGGCGGTCCGGCTAATCTCGCAGCGCGGTACTGCGTTATCAGAATTCACGTCGCGCTCTTTGACCGAGAACGTACTTCATTACCGAAACACTACGAAGCTCTTGCGGCCGGTAGTACGGCGCGCGACGTTTTCATAACTTTGCAGAAAAGATTAAGTCCCGAGCGAAAGCCATGCAGCGGAAAAAAGGTTTTCGAGGAGGAAGGATCTCGTCGCTTAAAGGTGAGTGGCACAGGACGAGGACGAGGACGAAGACGAGGACGAGAACGAGAACGACATCGACCGCGATCGGTGCTCGTTCTCGGCAAGATCGCCTTGAGCTCTCCGACGGAAAGTTCAAGTTTCGCAGAAACCATCCAACGATAGGATGGTAGGATGAGTACGTACTTGAGAGATCCAATATACCGAGGACGGTTCTCCCTAAAGCAGCTGCCGCGGCGGTGTGTTGCTGGTTCCCGTAAATGTAATTACGGGAAAATTACGTATCGCGTTCCTTTTGGCCCCCCGCAACCACACGGCGCGGGCGCGGGTGCGGGCGCGGGCGCCGACACCGAGATTACTCACGGTAAGAATTTTTAATAACGATGAGTACGTCATCGAGAAAATTCGCTCCCGTCTGCCCACCCGCCCTCCGTTCGCTAACTCTCACCCACCACTGACGCGGCAATTGATCCAGATATTCTTGGATACGCTTTTTCAACGCACACACACACATACTTTGGTGCTGAAGAGCGAAACTCTCAAGTGCCGTCGCGCTTTCCGTTGTTAACTGCAATTCCGGAAACGACGAAAGAATTATCAGCGAAGAAAGAATTCCGGTGCAAGTTCGCTACTGGTCGGGAATCGGGAATCAATAACAATAAGCAGTGATGGAGATCGATATAAGCCGCTGATCGATGAGGCTAAACTTAATGGAGAACGATCCTAAAGGGAATACATAAACAGACTGTTATTATACTGGCTGGAGACTTCAGGACAGTCTCATACATGTGCCTTATCGACATTTTCACTCGGGCAAGATTTGCGCTGAAAAAAACGAACGGAACGTTTTAGGAAAACTAAATCAATTTCCGCAAAGCACTTTAGCCCGCGACCGCGATTAATATCGGTCGACGTAATGCCGTCGGGTCCATGTGGCACCATGTCGTTGTCGCGTTAAAAGAAAAGCTAAGGTCGGCTCTTAGCGCGCATTAAACGTGCCATCTTTTAACCATCAGGGAGAGACGCGACGTGAAAGCGCACCAGGGGGATTCATCGTACCTGCAAATAAATTTCTTCGGCAGATTTTCACCGGGTTGCGCGCGTGCACGAGGACGCAAATTACTTGAGAGAGGTCACGCCTCTCCAGGCTGCGGAATGCATCGCGCGGACGATATTCCTCCTCCGTTATACTTCCGCGTGAATGTGCATGGTAAAAGGGACGTCGTCGTCGTTCTTTATAAAACGCGCTTTCGGTATTCCTTCCGTCGAGCACTATGACGCCATAGAAAATTTCATACGTGTATTTCACGTATGGAAGAAAGAGGGAGGAAGAGAGAGAAACTGTAAAAAAAGCGCAGGCTGTTCTCGCACGGCTTACAGATGCGGAATATTAAACAGCTGGGACGAGCATGAATCTCCTGTCAGGCGACGACGATGCTGCGCGACATGTATATCGGAATTAACAATTCGACAGATCTGGCGTATGCCCGATTTTTCCATTGTTATGGAAAACAGAGGGAAAAAAAACAATTTTCAAGATACTGACGCGTAAAATAGATACTTTTTAGCAATATTTAGAGAGAAGAGGAAAATGTACAATCATAATATTACCAAAAATAATAACAAAATCCACAAAAAAATCATTTTAAAGTCTTTTTTGGCAATTCTGCGCTATTACAATTCGTAGAAAGGCGTGCGCAATGTGCGGTATGACAAAAATGCAGTAAATAAAAGTAGAATAAAATACCCTGAGGCTTTAACTCGAAAGGCAAAATTATATCTAAAATGTTTCCCAGTTGTTCGGCATTCGAGAATTGACGCGGAGGTATCTGGATAATGCTTAGAAATCTACGAATCACCTACGGTCGACTTAATATTACATGTCGCTCGATCATTTCTCGCCGAGGCGCTCGAGAGCATCGCGATATGCCGCGTATCTAGAGAAATGGCAGCTTGGGATGGCCGCGGGCAACATTGACCGATCGTTTTATTAACCTGATCTTCGGCGAAGTAATAGTCATTTTTCTACGGATCGCCCTCATAGACTGAAGCCGCCGCTGCCGCCGCCGCCACCGCCGCCGCTGCCGTGACAGCGGCCTGTCCGGTGACCCCGATCCATTATCCGCCGGTTGACAGCGCAAACAGCGTCGTCGTGCTCCTCGCCTACGACCAATGCATTTCAAATAGAGAGGCGTTTACGGCGTCGAAGCTTTTATACGGCGTCGCACGAGGGAGAAACGGCCAGTGTAAGTAGATACAGGGTCCACAGGATCAAACCTATCTTACTATCTAAACAGAGATCGTTTTGACGAAATCGGGAAACAACTCCGACATCTCGTAATACTCCGCGTCAAAAAATATTATTTATCACAACATGTTCTTCGATATTCTTAAATAAGCTTTATGCAATTTGCGGAGCAGTTTTACAAGGTATTACTCTGGTCATTTCGGAGGAGAGGCTGAGGAGAAGAAAGCTGCGTTTTCGTAGAGAGAAAGAGGGAGAGTACTGGATGTGACGTAAACACTTCGATGGCGCCAACGGCGAGGAACCCGACAGGAATTCATTAGCAAACTCCCCTTTCAGAGCGGTGCTTGGCGTTTAAAGAAATTACTCCGAGCACTTTAAGAGAAACCTATTACTATGAGGTTCCTCGTTACGGCGATGCGACGCAAACACACTTGCAAATCTTTTAAATCGCACCAGGCGATTCGCTCGCCGATTAGACAGATGAATCGCGTCGCATCATGTCGCGGTAGATTAACTCGCCCTCGCAAGGAATCGACATATTTTTCAGAGAACGAGAGAGAGAGAAAGTGACAAATACGAAGAGAATAATTTTTTGTGTTTTTCTTATCGCATTCCCAAGATGTATTCGCTGCGTTGTCGATACTAACAATAAGTAAGAGACGCACGACTCAAAATGCACGGTTGCAATCTCGCTGGGGTGCTGCATCTGCATACCGTGACGACACATCATTCTCACTCGACACGAGAAATATCTTGTATTCGATAAATCTGTTCGTTCGCAGCGCGTAAAGCCGATTTGTCCATCTTGCTCCGCAAAAAGATACAAGTGACAAAAAGGTACATTAATTGTCCATTAATATGATATTAATGGACATTAACATGGACAATGGAGAATTATGGCCAATTCGTGCACTATCCGAATCCGTTTAACCACGAGCATGCACTATCCGAATCATTATTGTTACCGCAGAGTATTTCCCGATATTTCCCGATGAGCATATTCCCCGCAAATGACACCTTGTTCGTTTTGTCGAGCAACTCTCTTTGATAGAAATTTTCATCTCTTAACTTCGATTAACTTTGTAACAAGGCGCAAATCAAAGCGCCAACTATATTACGTTCGGGATTAAAGTGTTAATTAACATCGTAATAAAGTGCGTGACACGATGTTAAAGCGATCAGACCGGATACTTTGAGTATTCCGCGGTCTCTCTGAAATTCTGATTTCAATTGCAAGGGCGAAGCGAGAAGTCGTGTAAGAGATGACGTATAATCTCTTAATAAATAAATATTTATTTATATAAATTATGCAATATTATGCAAAATAATTTGTTCAAATATATATATATATATATATATATATATATATATATATATATATAGAGAGAGAGAGAGAGAGAGAGAGAGAGAGAGAGAGACCGAAATTCTGCTTTATCGCTACTTCGTAGTTGCAAAATTCAGCGATTTCGCGGTAGAATTTGCTCAGCACAACGAAGAGAAGAGATTTCGGATTAAGTGGCGAGTGACGGAGGGCTGGCACCGGATTAACCCTTAACACTTCTGTATTTTCTCATCGAAGGCGAGTACGAACCATGTCTTTCGAGACTAAGCCTTTGATGACCCTTCGAAAATCTTTCCGAGCGTGATCGAAATGTGAATGTCGGTCGGCTGACACAGTCCGGTGAAACGTTAACGTTTCGGAACTGTCTCGCTATCGCTAAAATTGCAATATTATCGCAATAAAACAAAATGTGTAATTAAAATATGCAAATAATATGAAAAGTCCAAAAGATTAAAATGTGCGGGATTAAATCTTCAATAAATATTAACGAAATTTAATAATGCAGTCAAAAGTGACGTTAAATACAAATTAATTTAAAACATTTAACAACAGTGACATTTTCATTAGCCTGATGATTAAAATAATGATTGAAATAAAACGTCCGTTCTAGCAGGTTATTATCGGCACGCCCGACATTTTTAAATAAATGTTCAAGAAAATAAAAATAAAATTACGTTCTTGTATTGACGAGAGCTACTATATTGGTTACACGATAATGAACAATATAAATTTCGTTGTGTCTCATAACGGCTATTATCCGTAAAGCGTCGCTGATGCTATCAATGACGCGATACTCGAACGGCGATACTCTCGCATTATAATGCACTTAACTTGTTCCTCCGAGCATGTTAACTCTCTGTTTCGAGATTACGTAACACATTGCACAACTTGTATGGCACTGTTGTCGGTGCAACTTTTCCCCGCCTGTCACGTGGCCTATTAAGAGGGTACATCGCCAATTCACCCCCTCCGTAATGTGCGTCGCGATGATTAACATCGCCCGTCATTTAAACCGTGAACAAAAGCAATCCATATAGAACATGGCGTCGTTTAACACGCTCCATTAATTAAGAGCGACGCTCATTTTTCTCTCACCCTTTCCACCGCCGCGTATTAAACACGTTACAATAGTTTACACGTCGCATTTCTCGCGTTCTTCTCCCGCGCGAATTACTTGACCATTTTGTAAAAATAGACTGCGACGAAAAAATAGCGATAATCATCTCTTGGCAGAATATATATATGTACATTGTTATATTATATACACATACTACATTATGCCATTATGATATTATATCGTATCATGTCCAACGGTTTCAGATTTATGTGTAAAAGGGATGTATGTCCGTTATAATAGATATCTCCCGAAATATCACGCTAATGGTACGTCTCATTAAATTCTTACGAAAGCAACTGCGCAGCGTGCGAGCGAAAGGCAGTATTAATTACCTTTAACGACGTAACATAATCTAACATCTTGGTTCCCTTAAGGGATTGGTGTTTGAGTTAGAACGGCGGGTTGTTTGAGGTCGGATAGCGCATCTAATCACCCTGCGCGAGTGATGCTACAAGCTTGATTAGTCCCACACACTCACACATTATATGATCGATACTCTACGGACTACTTGCGCAAAATGTACAAAAAGTGAGTCGAAAAACTGATTCATGGCGGATTCACGTCCAACTAATTTAGACTTATTGTTAAATTTACTTATATGATGATATAAAACTTATATGATGATATTAAATTTACTTATATGATGATACGTTTCAACACTATTAATTATATAAATTATATTTGCTCTCCTGTATCTTGGAATTTTCGTAGAAAAATAGTAGACAATGTAATTTGATCCTTAATATACCGCTTAATATCCTTAATATAATATATATATATATAAAAGTAATTTAAGTGTTAAACAATACTTTTCTCTCTTGAATCTACCAGCATGAAGCGAACGGATATTTTATAAAGTAACTCGTATTTTGATGCAAAGTTTGGCGACATAGTTTAGTGTCGTATACTAACAACATAGTTATACACGCTAAAAGTTTACTTCACCCCGCAACTGTATTATCTAACGGAGCATTATCTCTGAGAAGAAATTCTTCCCCGGAATTTCTCCGAAACTCATCAAGAACGTCTATAAATGCGATTTAATCTGGGTAGAGTGAGCCATACTCCGAGACTAAAGTTTTACTATTCGGCATTAGATCCGAGTTTCGAAACGCTCGTGTACTCTCTTTTCGATTTGTCACCAAGCGAAGTGCGCGAGTTTTTAGAAGTCGTGCACTGCGCGAGGAAAGTGATTAATCGTTCCGATGGGCACGCCGCACCGCTCATTTGTATACATTTCGGTGCGCTGTAAAGTTCCGGCACAAAGTTCTAGCACGACAAACTCGCGCGTACACACAACAGAGGTTCTAGTTTCTCGTTCGAAATCTTAAGGAATCGATGAACGTGGCTTTACGAAATATCATTTATAATATTAGCGCAATGAACGCACGTATTGTTTTTTTTTCCCCACTAAAATTACACTCACAGATTGAGAAATAATGAGCGATAAATATTATTTACTGTTAAATAACAAAAATACGAATATAAACATACAGAGCTATTAATACTGTAAATTAGTAAATAATTCATAAGAGAAGAATGACTGATTAATTAACTGTGAATTTAAATTCAAATTTTCGCTGTCCTGTAATAATGAAAAATTAATCAAATTTGCTTAATTTAATGATAATGAAGTTAATATATATTAGTTTATGTAGCAGAATGTTGATTATTAGTACCTTTAATAATTAAAGCTCTAATGAATAGCAAAAATAGCATTTCTATCAGGCAGAAATTTACTGCCTATTCTTTTCTGCAGTTCTCTTGCGTTTCTGTTGCATGATTTCAAATTTTTTAATCGGCACTGTGTATTCAAACAAAAGTCTTTTAGACGACTTCGAGACAAGAACTGCGTGCAACTCGGCAACTCGGCCAAACTAAAATTGCAGTGGTTGTCGTTCAAGCATTTAGTGGATAACCCATAGTGCGGCGAAGACAGCTTATCCCTGCCGCATTAAAACTTTAACGTTCCCTGTAGACGCGGAGATGGAACGAAATGGCAGCGGATAGCGTGCAGAAAATTCGCGGTTTTCGACACTTAATGCTTAACGACACGAGCGCGCGAGTGACTTTCGCCAGATAAAACCAATTTTACATTTTAAGACATCTGCAGCAGGCGAGTGAATGGGCACGAGCTTTCGCGAGACCGGCTGTTTCGCGATTGTTACATGCATTCTTTTACGGCGGGTAAATTACTACGACAAAATAAATAGTTGTAATGGCCACTAACTGCCGAGGCTCGCTTTGCGCTATCGATACTAAATTTCACGCGTGACACAGTGTACAAAAGGACAAGCAAAACTTGCTCGTAACGGAGGACGTTGATGTAATAGCGTCGATATATCGGCACGAACGAGCATCGAGGCTTCCGCATGACACGGCCCCGGGATCGTACATAAGCGCCAGCCCGAACAAATGACCGTCCGTCGCGGGTTGTTGCGGAAGGGCACGACATCCGGTTCTACAGGCGGATGGAACGTGTGATCGATCATTATTCGCGCGCCGCCTCCTCCTTACGCTTCTATTTTTCGCGTCACTCTCACATATACTTCAACTTTTCGCTGCATCTCGCATCTATCATCTCTTTTCGAAGACCTTCGGCTTATTTTGCCGGTTAATTTTCATAACTAGACTTTAAGATCAGAGCACGGAAATCGACTAAACTAAAGTATTTGTTCTGTGAACGATAGTAATTTGGAAATTATTTCATTATACCTATATTAATAAGTGCCTTTTTCAAGCAATTATTTGCTTATTTAAAAAAATGGTCGAATCTTTTAATCCTTTAAAAAGGAAATCTATTGAGATGAATTACGAATAAGGATGAAAAATGAATAGACAAGTGGACGAAGTATGATTTAAAATCTAATGAGGATTTTTTTTCTATTGGATGAAAGAGAGAGAGAGAGAGAGAAAAGAAAGGGAGAAGAGCTTTACAGAGCTTTGGAAATATCTTTGGATCGAGCTAAGAAAAAATATAATTGAGAGATCTCATTTTCGCACTTCTCATCGATCAATTATCCGGTTTCAGTAATAATTTTGAAATGCAACGATGAGGTCGCGGCTGTCACTATGCTGACGTAAAGCAAAGCGGACGCAAATTGGTATCGGAATTCCATTACGCTGCAGATGGGTGCGTGCGCGTGCGTGCATGTGGACCGACCTAATTCGATCGAAATGATCCTTAAACAGAGTTTATAGGGTCCTTAGAATTTCCATGAATACGAGAAGCTGATAGCACAGAGCCCAGAGAGCAACGTCGCGTTTGAAGAGGCTCTACTTCTACGTTGGCCGATAATAGACCCCCGGCGAATCTGCTCTAGATTGATCACTGTTGATGACCTAGCTAACGCTAGGGGTCCGCGTAAACGTGAACAAGCGAGTATCACGTTCGCGATTGCAGCATTCACTTTGATTCTGATATCTAGTGAATAGTGGCAAAAGATACCATTCATCGAGGCGAAAAACTTGGCGATCGTCAATGCAGGATCGAACGGCAATCGAAATGTACCAACCACACTGCTTTTCATTTCCGGTATCCGGATTTATATACGAATTGCCTTTCTCAGCTTGACCTAGAATCGAAATAAATCTTCTATCTCTCTATCTATCCATTATTAATTTTAAGGAATTACGGAAATATCTCTTCAATTTTCTGTCAAACTCATTACAGCTGTCAGTCCTTTTCTGAGATTAGCGTATTTTGAAATTAAGAAACGTGTCTCAGTTAAACGTCTCTCCTCGTTAATCCCGATTCAGTTAGATCGTTCACGATCAGCTTATAGTTTTCATAAAAAATGGAGCGTGCAGCTGGCCTTCGGTCCAGCGCAGCATCTTTTCATCACCATGCTGTTGCTACTGGCCAAGAGCGGAAAGCAAGGGGGCTGCGTAATTATGACGCCATTATCGTCGCGCCGAGGGCGCTTAATTACACGGCGTTAGCGGCCCGGGCCATATGTTGCGAAGCGAGTTACGTTAAGACGCTCGCGGGAATACTTACTCGAGAGACACGACGAGGGCGGAGGCCGCGGGTCGCATCGTGGAGAGACGGAAGTAAACGGCAGGATTTGACATAATTTTAACCCGTTGAGTCGTGTTAATTACAGGACGCGTCGTGTACATGTGGCAGCTGCTCATCACACCGTGACTCGAATCGAGGCTTGAAACATTGGCTTTTCTCTCATTATACGTTATATCAAGAAAGATATCTGCGAGACCAACGGTATCGTAAAGACGAAAAAAAAACTTGATAGAAAATATAGCAAACATTTACACGAAGACTACTTTTAATCTGTTACAATTTACTTGAATTTACACTGATTTTAATATATCTTAATGTATTTAATGTAATTAATGTACATACATTGAAAAAAAATTCTGGTTAAAAACAAACAAAAATCAGAAAATCTTGTAGGCTTGATCAAATATTCTGGTTATTATAACAGGAATTCTGGTCATTATAAGTTATAAAGTATCGAGTTCTATTATAATAACCAGAATATTTGATCACGCCTACAAGATTTTCTGATACGTCCGTTTTTAACTAGAATTTTTTTTCAGTGTATGCGCGTATTATACTGTATGTTATATCTCTCATCATTCAAACTATTTTAATCTGTTACAATTTATTAGAATTTTTGCTGATTTTAATGTATCTTAATGTATGTGTATTATATTGTATATTTTATTTAAAATGAGAAAAATTAATTTGTGTTGAAACAAATTTTCTCTAAAATTTAACATTTCTGAAATGATCGATACTTTTATAAAATGAACATCTAGGAAATATGCATATCGCGAATGTCGATCACATTAATTGGACTGCCTTCCATACGTTTGTTCGAACGATCATTAAAGGATGGCACATTGCACAAATAATACGTGTGTATCTTGCTTCAACTTGCCTCCTACGAAACTCCTTGCTAATGATGGAAGAATGCATGCACCACTCTGCGAAAGCCACGCAAAGCGAAACGTACAAATAGATCTGTTAATGTACATATATACACGGTTGCAAGTACACATTGCAAGGTCACGCTAACCGCTGCATCTCATTTCTTGCTAAAGCATATGCATCGTCACTCATTAATGCAACGGCGGATGGAAAAAGCAAAAGTTTTTCTTTCTTTCTTTTTTAGACTGCCGCGTTTCTTAGACTGCCGTTCAAAGTTACGGTGCGCAAGTTTATTTAATTAAATATCCGTGTACGGTAACGCACATTTACTTGATTGAGTTTGCACGTCATCGTGCGGCGTTCGTCACAATTTCACGTCGTTGAAATATGAACCGGTAAAAATGTAAGATGCCCGGAAACTAATGAGCGGTAAGCGCTCGCTTGAATGTGTACGTACGTGTACGCACGTCCCGCGATATAGCACGGTTAACCACTACGTGAACGACCCACCTTCCATAGGCTCTTTCGCTAACGATCGCACTCCAAATTACAGGGCGAATCTGGGGCATAGCCGCAATACGGCATTTCGGCTGGAATATGAGACACGGGCTGAAGAAGACACACGCCCTCCACGAGCGACCGAAACGACCGTCTCGCCCCGCGAGCGAGTCGGGTCGCTCATTCGCGAGGATAACGCGAGTCGGTGGCGCGACTTCCGCGGGTGCCGTAATTTTTCAATGCCAAAACGGAAGTCACGCCGAAGCGCGATCGTTTATATTCGCAAATAACGCGCGACAAACAAGCGGACAATAGCGACTGGCTGTTAAGAGAGACATTGCGACGCGTTCGAAAAGGTCGCGATGAATTCGTAAAAATGCGCTCGCCATCGCACGGCGCTTTATGTTTCAGGGTCGTTTAACTGCTGCCCGTTCTCCGGCGCTCATTCTATATATCGCTAAATAGAATACAAATTGCGTCATAGAGCAAATTAGCCCGGTAACACGTTTTCGCTTAATTGCGGCAAATATAGCCCTCCCCTCCAGATACCGAGTTACCGAGGACGCACGTCGCGCAGCTGATAATTCGCGAGATAATTCGCAAAATTTCAGAGTGGATTTCTCGGTATTACAGCAGTCGATATAATTGACGAGCAGCAGGCAGTCCATCGCAGCGTGAAATTGAATTAAAGCACTGTCAACCGGTCCCGGTCCGGTACAACTGTTACTACAAATTTGTGCGACACGCTTAACAATGTTCACAGCACGACGCCTCGTGTCAATGGGTATAATAATCCTATATATCAAAAGTTACATTCCCGGACTGGTTTGCTCTTATTTTTTCAGGAAATACTATTTATCGGCAAACGGCAGCGACAAGCTCGTACGTCGCGTCGTTAATAGCGTACCGATCAACCTTGTTGTCGTTTAATTCAAGTCGCGGTGACGATATTGCTGTTTAATCATACGTAATTGCATACCGCGCGGTTAGCACCGTTCAGAATGATCCCGATAGTCGTCGAACCGAATATTCGAATCGCGATTTCGTTCAACTGCGATATTTCCAAAATTTATTTCGTGATCCGAGTAACGTTAAACCGTAAAATCAAATCTGTTATTACCAATCAAACGATTTTGTAAAGAAAACGTTTTTGGAGATGTTTCTGTGAAAAACGGTTCGATTTTGAAAACGTAATTACGACAAGATCGGCGAGAATCCCTTAGTAATCGAATAAAACGTCAAAAAATACTTCCCGCTCGGCGATCGATCCGCCATCGTTAAGTAGAACTAGCAAAGAGTTATGGTACTCGTGATATACTTCTATTCCGCAAGATCGATTTAAAGTTCGTACATCCAGACAGAGCTCGGACCTTCTGAAATCCGAGGAAACTGTTGAGATAGCGAAATCCCCGGCAACTTCGTACTTTCAATGAGTGCCGATAAAACTAAAATTGATAACAAAGCGAGGAACGCCGAACACATTGTATTCTAAATTACGTAATTATTTCTCAACGAATATAAGAACTATGATTGATAATTTTAAAAGGATTTTAAAATCTTTAAATGACTTTCGCACTTTTTCAACATTTATCCATAAAAACTCTACGAAATTATAATAGCATGCACTTACAACACAAAGAAATATATCAGGAAGTACTTCTTTCTCTTAACTCGGTAGCTGCGTCTTGAAATTTAAATTAAAACTTAAGAAGTCAAAGAGATGTCGCGGAGAAGTAAATTTGCAAAAATGTTCCTCGCTCGGAATTGCCGGAGCAGCATTGTGAAATTTCATTGGGGACTCGCGTGAATAGTAATACGGGTTGTATAAATTCGCGAGAAGCGAATTCGTCCATTAAGAGAGAACTAACTCAAACCGAGCGGGTCACCAAGTTCTTTAAACGTAACATAGTGCCCGCGTCTCAGCTCGAAAGCAGCCCGAGGATTTAAGTTCAGAAACTTCGAACTTTGTCTAATTACGGTTTGTAAGGATCTTGATATTCGTAGCACCTCGCCCGTACATCGACCCGAATACATCGATTAGACTAATACCCGTATTAAATATATAAACACTAATTTTTAGCTTCTACAAAATTAATAACAAAATTGCATAAACAAAAATTACTTTCCAAAAAATATGAATAAAAGACATTGTATCACTTTTGCAACAACCAACACAAATGTGCGCAACACGGTGTGTTCTTTTAAATATTAAATTTGATTTTTTCAAAATTTTTTAAAACATTTATTTCACGCATTTATTCAATCATTTATTTAAGTATTCGTTTTATTTATGAGTCGATTTCAAATTGACCACAAAATCTCTCTCATGGAGAGAGCATGAATGCGAATTTTGTGTTACTCTGCAGAAACTTAAATCGGACGGTGCTTGAGGTGCAACGTTGCATCCACTGTATAGACACTAAGAAAAATCCGCTTTACGAATTTTTACGATATTATACTCGCCAACGGAATCTTCGTGAAACGTCCCACGATGGCTGGGCGGTGGGAATGTAACGATGTCTGCACATGTGATACATACAAAACGAAGATAGATATTCTAACGCAAGAACAAAATCAGGAAATATGATTCAAGTCATATTGACGCATGTCGCACTCTATCAAATATTTCGAGCATCGAATGTCAAACGAACCGGCAAAGCGTAGCGAAGCAAAACAGGATTATTGTAGCGTTTGAAGAACGAATTGAGACTTTGACGTTCCTTACTCGTCGACGTGCTCCGAACGCACATGGTATCGCGCTTTAACGAAAACGAGGTGAAACTGTCTCTAAGAGACATGTTTACACCGTTTGATGAAATAAACCAAAGTAAGTTTGAAAAAATAATGAAATATCGCTTCTAAATACACATCCAGAAGATGAAGAGTATTGATTTAACTTCAGATATCGCTAAATCGTGTAATATCGCTCGCGGCATCCGAAATTGGAAATTATTCAGAGGCAAACGCGTGAAATTTTCATCTAGCAATAATTTTCTATAACCTATTAATTACTAGGCAAAATCATTCGATCATTTTGATTACAATTATTGAATGTACCATAACTCATCGCTAGCTAAAAAAGGAAATCGGATTCGGCCATATGGGCAACAACGATGATTACACAAAGTAATTATACAGCGCATTGAAATAGCATCCAGCTACTAGCGTCGCGTGCATTTAGCAATAATTAATCGTTCACGCCGGATTTTAATGAAGGATGCCCACAAGAAATCGATAACTTCGTTTCCGCGCTCCGTTCCGCGCGAACGCGTTTCGGGACCTTCCCTATACAACGAGTTATCGCGACACGGACGATATTTCGTTGTCGGGGCTTGATAATGTTATCGGTAATATGCTCGCTAACATACCGGAGGGAAACACGCGGCCGTCTATTCGACGGCAATACACGCGTACACCCGTACACTCATGTATGATCGAACGTGGCAGGCAGATAGAGGTATTCGTATCGGCGTATTTAAGTTGCAGGCATTCTCCAATAACAGGAATAGGAATCGCCCTGGAATCCAGCATAAATACGCCATGGCATCTCCTCCTATATTGCTTTACTATTGGCTGAATGCGACTCGGAAAAATTCACGAGGGGTTCGCCATACGCGACTTCTCTCCCGCGTCCCTTAGTCCGCGTGCACATCGATAAGCGATGAACGCATTGAGTCATGCACGCAACAAAAGATGAGAAAAGATATATTTTGTTACTCTTCAGATAAACATATATTTTCATAGGCCTGCACAGTGGGCTACGATAAAATTGTAACAAATTTTTCTCAATACGATTCGCATTTCACACTGTTCAATCTTAAATTTGTAGGGTCAAATTATTTCTCAATTTCAGTTATTTTTAAGTATTCTATAGGTCGCCACTGCTTCTACCCAATATGTCATTAATTTTTACTAAAACAGAGGTTTGGTTAGGTAAATTAACGACATGTAGAGTAGGAGCACGTGCGATCTACTCAATATGTCGTTAATTTTATCTTATTGTTTTAATCAAATTAACCGAAAATTGAGCAGGAGCAGCGGCAACCTACAAGAGTTTACAATGCACAGTTTATCTTTTACATTATTGCCACTGTATTATCATATACATTGCATAAATATGCATTGCTTATTTTTTTTTTTTTCAAACAACGTCGTCCATCACGCTGTTTATATGTCTGTGTGTATATGTCTTTAAACGATATCAAGGTTTCAAGGATCTAATATCGTTTGAAAAACGAAAAGACAGTGAGATAGGGCGATTCGTCCTATCTCACCGTCTTTTCGTTTTTCAAAAGAAACTAATTACTTGCTCCGTTAGGTTTAAGAAGCGCCTAAAACATTCAGTCGAACCTCATCTGCAGTTACGCATTCCTGCCGCATGCCAGGCTTTACCTCGATCGCTCGTTGTATAAATTGGTCGCGTTTGGGATGCTTGGAATTTTCTAGGTATTCGGACGCTGCGAGGAACTAAAAAGTAACATTTTCACCACGATGTCTGTTGTGGAAAGCTCCTCTACTATTTCGCCATGCGAAAGCTATATTTTAATGCATGGTCTCCAATCCGTTCTACTTTTCTGGCAAAATGTCAAATCGTGCTTCCTAACTTAAAGTATCCTTTTGATGGATTTTTAACGTTTTACAATTTAAGCATTTTAAGACAAGCACGAATATTATTAGAGCAGATTAAAGCGGACGCAACAGTTCGGAAGACGTCGATTCTATCACGCCAAAAAAAGCGCATCAGTATATTTCAAGTAATAGAAAAGCTCCAGTGTTAAATTTGGAAAGATTCCGCGCTTATCCGATAACAGAACGAATAATTCATGGCAGCATAATTCATATGTGATCGAATTGCATTATAAGCAGTGAAATATTCCTCGGTGGTATCGACGACGGCATTTGTCGAGAACTTAATCTACGTGCCAAGTCGAGAGTCCGACGTTCTCGCAAAACAAGCTCGTTACGCGGTTTCGAGGATTTAACTTTACTCTACGAATCCACGGAGAAAAGTATATAGCCGTTTACGGTGATAGGAGACGTCTTAACACGGCCACGGACTTCGCGTCTCGCGCAAATTACGAGCGCGACGAAATTGCCGTCGCTCTGAAGAGCTGCGAAAAATCGTCGACCGCGAGCGGCGGCCGCGCCGTTTTCCAAAGTGAACGGCTTGGTGGCCGCTGCGGTAACGAAGTTCGCGGTATAACCGAGCGGCGATATTTTACAGCGGATAAACTAAACACGATAAAATGCTGGCTGCTTCGTTACAAGCGCGGCGAAAAGTTTTCTTTCGTCGTAATTCGCCGTCGCGCGATTTTCTCCGCGCCACAAATTCTCGCGATTTTGCACTTTCGTTAATATTTACGTACAGCAACGGAAACGTATCGCGGCCACGAAACGTGCTTAATATCGTAATTAACTGTCATACCAGACGCTGAAATAAACATTGATGTCCTACATTTCGTATTGATATTCAGCAAATCGACGAGTCAATGAACAGATTTGTACGCGATTATATACTGCATTACGGATTAGAACCCCAAACGGGTGATTATATATGATCAAAAGCTTTGCTGCATATATGGAGTATTAAGCGGAATTTATGATTGCACTTAAAATATAATTTAGCATATTTTGATAATATTTAAAGTCTATTTAGGGACAAGAAGACAAGAAATTATTCGATTTATCTTAACATTATTATATAGAAATTGAAAAAATACAACCGCAAAAAAGTATCTTAGAAATATATGAACACTCATTAAAAAGGACACATGGAATTTTTCTTCCATTATTCAAAAGAAACTAATTTTCGAAAGAAACTTCTACAAGTAAGCTTTGTAATGTAATAACATATTGTATGCTTTATATCATTAGAGCAAAAAAGAGATTGAGCTTTGATTTCAGTAAACAAATTCTAAATGTATATCCAAGTTACATTTTTCAATAAATAAAAAAGAATTAAAAAATAATAAAAAAACAAATGTGTACCAATTAAGACACATGTACCGGAAACTGATTGTCACACGTTGCATATTGTACAATGTGAAAGAAAGTGAAATAGTTGTTGGGTAACTTTTAGGATTCCAAGCTATGCATTATTTGGTCCTTTGTCAATTTCTTTACGATCAATTTGCCAGCTCTGACTTGGAGAGTTTGTACTCTGTTGGCCTATATTTTAAGCAGCCGTCAGACCGGTGTTTCAACCGTGCCGTCATCACCTTTGCTCGAACTCGCCGGATGTCGTGCTACTTTATCCTTAGCCGACGTAACAGGCTAGACAGGCAAGATTGGCGTTGCGGCGGGCGGTATCGTGTTCCTAGTATTACTGGCCCTTCGTCTCTAATTTCAATCAAGTCAGCGACGTCGTTAATCCACCCATCCACTTACCGTAACCGCGAGCTTCTAGATCGGAGCGGAACTTTATTTTGTCCCATGTATAAAAGCACACTTAACCATATTTGTGGTTTATGGAGAAAGTACTTTCGAAAACGGTCAATATTCATTTAGAAATTCAGCGATGTATAACAAAATTTGATACATTTAGTTAAGTGCAAAAAATATACTACGTAAATAATTAAATAGATAATACGAAAAAGGGAGAATGTGAAAAGGAATTCTTTTCTCGTGAAAAAGAAAGTTTTTCCTTTACCTTTTTCTTGCAAAAGTCACGATATGTAAGATACTAAAGAAGATGTAGAAAGTTTTATTAAATTTTAATCAATCATTATTCATCATGTTTGTCCTCACGGAGCTAAAATAAGCTAAAGTGAATTAAAGTCCCGATTGAGGCGACAACGAGGACGAAAATTTGTCGACGTGCATTACGGGGACCGACGATCGATCGTGGACGATCATGAGGTATAATTCGTGGCCCACCGCAGAGCGACAGTACTACGAATGGTTTACGACGGGTCGAGCAAAATAATTGCCCGGATTTAATTAACAGTAGTCAACGCCGACGCTCGTCAACGTGGCGCCAGGCTAATAAATAGCAGGAGGTCGCGGCGTGCAGCGACTTGGCTCAAGCGAGAAACGCGTATTTCACCAAGATATACGCGTTCCACGAATTCTCATGTACGCGCAGACTCCACGGGACTCCGGGAGCGACATTCAAGCTCGATTGTGGCACAGTTTCTGCTTTCTTAGGTCGTGATTTAGAAGTAAGCGGTACGATACTTTCTCACCGGGCCGATCTAACCACCGGCCTTTCGCGCCGTCTCGTTTGTAGCCAGGTATGTCGATAAACATCGTGAGCGTTTTAGGTACACAATCCTCGTTCTCGCAGCACACCTCGCACGGCCCTGCTAATGGCGGAAACACAATTTCTCTGTGCCTAGCACACGGTAAAGTAACGATTAAACATAGTAAACGGGCATGTTTGCTCGTTACTATCTGGCGAGGTTAGCGGCGGCTACAAAACTGGCTTTGTGTAATTATGTAAACTGGTAAATTCGCCGGCTTATAAATCCGACGATGTAGGGTTGAAACTCTGTCAAATTTCACTGAATCTCTGGCAATATTATCAGATAATAATATATATAATATATCGGATAATAATAAGTAAATTGGCTAAAGATAGCGCACATGTTAACTTGCACGAAATTCCCAAACATTGTCTATTATTTTATACGTGTAATAAAAATCTTCAAGTTTGAAAGTTCTCATTCTTTCTATTACGAGCCAGCAAATACATTTTCCAGCAATGCATTTATAGCAAGCAGATTATTGCTCTTGCAATAATTTTTTCAACTATCTGGATTCCGTGATAATATGCAATTTAATAAATTCAACAAATTTTATCGATAAAATGATCGTGATCGTGTCTCTGGCAACATTCTTGGTGAGGTTAAACTCAACATTTAACCGAAACGTGGCTCATTTTTTTTCGCCATCGCTACCTGCATATTTCACCGGTTCAATATCGTACATATGGTTAGTGGGTATACATGCATATGCATGATACATAGCGATGAATAGTTGTTGAGCGCAAAAAAAAAGACGAGGTTAACGGTGAGAATATTCCCTGTTTTAATTATCTCTATTTTAATAGCCTACCAGCGCCAACGGCCAATCTGATTCCGTGAATGGAGAGCGCGAGGGATTATTTCTTTAATTTGCGAATCGGTATTTTTATCGGTAATGAAATGCCGGGACGCCGCGCCGCGCGTTGCCGATACAAAGCGATATCTTATTGCTGCGAGCAGAATGCAAATATCAATAGCTCGTTACCTTCCAATATCCGGCCAAAAAGTGTATATAAAACGCCGGTTATTTTCGTTTTCAAAATTATGGGAAAACGTTGCAGTAAAATTTAATTACGTCTGCGAGGTAGCGACGCTGGAATTTCGTCGATGCGAAGAGATTATCCGATAATTTGCGTTGCAAGCGGACTGTGAAATAGAAGCGGGGAATTGATACGTAATAAAAGCGCATGATAATAATTGCATTCTGCGGTGATGTCGCGCAAGTCTCGATCGTGCGTAACATCATTGGCGGATAACGACGAGGCATTTCGTACAAAAGAGAAACGCCTTGAAAATTCCCGAGACGAGGAGGTCTCGACCGTCTCATCCACCGCGTCCTCCCGTTTCAGCGATCCGAAACCCAAGCTACTTCGGATAACGCGGTAAACGTCGTATCAGAACGCATTATGCTCAAACATCGTATTTCAGATGTCGCGTGTATATATATATATATATATATATATATATGTATGTGTGTGTGTGTGTGTGTGTGTGTGTGTACACGGTATACACACGTATGCCATGTACATAATTCAACAGCGCAGGTGACAAGTGAGGATGAGAAAACAGACGTTTCCTTTTCCGTCGTGAAATGAAGATAAGTTACGCGGAAAACATACCAGATGCCAGGTAGCTACATATCTACCGAGAATGCGTTATCGTCATGGAACGCGTCTCTTTCTCTTTCTCTTTCTCTTCCCTCCCTCCTCTCTCTCTCTCTCTCTCTCTCTCTCTCTCTCTCTCTCTCACGTTCTAAATCTTCCGTTATGCAGCGCGAGAAACGCCGCGACAGTGAGAAACAAAGTCGCTCGCAAATAACGTCATTTAGCAATTGAATCTCAAGTGCCGATCAATAATAACAATTTCGCTAGCGAAAGACGTCGCCGCGACTGGCTTTAAACGAAACTACTTCTTGCCTCAACTTCCCCGCTAGACAAATGTTTCACTTGTAATGCCATTGCTTCTGCATTTCTCGGCCTCCGACTTTACTCCAGCCATTATTCCGAAATAGCCGTGCGCGTTTAACTCGCGCCTCCATACTTAGCGAAACAACGTTTCCCCGATAAAGCGTTTTACGATCTCTTGCCATACCGCTTCCAGATATCTCACAGGAAACAGCAAATGCGACGACACAAAGATTCTCGCGATGGAAGCAGAGCGGCGAACAATTATGTTTCAAAGAATCGAAATGCACTATTACTACTGTTCGTACCAATGAACGCCGTAATTGTTTCATCATTTTGCGATCATCCTCGTAAATCGAATTCGGGTTAATGGATGCATTTAAAAGGGGAAAAAAAAGAACAAGGAGAAGCTTTCATCGGTTCGAACCTACAAAACTTGCAGCCGTTGTTGTACATGACGGCGGAAAGTTTACGGCTATCGCTACATCGGCGCGAAACAGGTCGGCCCAGCACAGTTACGAGACGAAAGGGAGGAAGCGGAGCGGAAGTTGAGCTTTTCGCCCTGGCATGCCTGACAAAGAAGCTGAAATCTTCAACATCAATGTTTCACAATAATGGATTTTCATGGAGAGAAGCTTCGAGCGTGGAGTAAAAGTCTGCACAGTGCGGCATGCTATGTACAATTAATACATGACCTCTTTTTTTTCTTTAAGTTTTCGTAATGTTTATTAATAATTTAATAAAGTTTCCTAACACATGCGTATACTTATAGATTTCAATCTATTCTTCCTCGTCTTAAGTTAGATTATTAGATATTGTTTAGATTATTAGATTATTAATTCTATTTTTTTTCTTAAAATATTCACTGCATTACCCTTTTAAAAAAGCGTATGTATATGGATATGTACGTGTGTGTGATGTATAGATATATATGAATATCTATACAGCGTGTTGAACTCGGGTCCGTGGGTTCGTTAAACCCAAATGACTGTGCGCATCAGTCATCCCTGCGGAAATCCAATCTTCCTCTTTTTTTTTGGATAGTTCCAAATTCCTTTTTAATCCTACACGTCTAGTTTTAAGAGCTACAATCATATAACATCAAGTTAAGCCAATATAAAAATAATAAGAATTTAAAGAGAAAAAATATATTTTATGGTTAAAATTTTTAGACGAATAAGACCTTTTTCATCATCTTTTCGTGTCATAGAATATGTAAATTCAATCGTTGCGAAATTTATCTCGAAATTCAACTGTAACATTGATAGGTATATTGTTTTGTACGCTACGATTTAGTCAGTAGTTTTGTTTTGCAAGGGATATCACACCGTGCCATGCCGGACCGATCCAAGCAAGATGATTATCAGGTACAAATTTGTAATGCATCGTCGAGCAGATGCCGAGGGACGGTATACCCGTAAGGAGCAACAGGCTACGCGCAATTAATTGGTGCAATTTACGACGTCTTAACTCCGTCGCACTATACGCTGCTCCCGATCTCCGATCGGGAATAGGGAGCCAATATAATCCGGGATTACGGGGCAATGATCACAACGTTGGTACCTTCTGTCGAGATACACCATCCGCCATCGTGTCACGACGGCGAATATCAAATATTTATTCTTTAATGTTCCAACAAATCAATTATAAATGAAACAGATTTCTCTCTCTTGTTTTGTCGTCATTATTTTAAGAAATAAATAATAATAATTTACTAAATCAAAATATTTTCGACTATCTTTCTTGTTCCTTAAAATATATGTGAATCTATTATTATTTGTACAATAAATATCACATGTATTAAAAAAATTTAGATAATTATCATAAATGTAAAAAATATTATACAAAATTTATATACATTTTCCTCTCATCACAATAATCTAAACTTCGTTAAAAATTTTACAACAAATTTATTTGCGAATGAAAACTCGTAAGAATTTATAATGCTATTTGTAGTTACACGGGAAATTTGTAGTTTTCATCGGGAAATATTATTATAAAATAATATTCTATAATGGATTTATCTCGAAACTTTTAGATATTAGGAGTAATTATCAGTTTTGTCTTAAAAGTGTTATCAAGAAATGTGCCAAAGAAATTTGCTCATTGGAAAAAAGTATCAGCGTATATTAATAAACAAGCATATTAATTGAGACTAATAAATGCATGGCGTTTATTTCATCATCTCAACATTTGTCTCATCGTTTGTGGTCGGAAGCTCAAGTTGTGCAAAGTCCCTGTGGAGTGATAGTTTCAGAAATGATACATAATTAAAGAGATGGAATTTGAGGAAGCTCGAGCTGGTTGACTATGAGTATGAATAAACGAGAACAAAAGTAGTGAACAAAAAACATTCGGTTAAGATCTAAACTCATCTTACTTTACCTCTTCGTTTCCCCACGTTTCCACAAATTCTCTTTGTCTTTTCGTAACGCCAAAATAATAGATCGATATTTCCTCACAGAATCTATTATTGCCGTAATTTCCGCGACATTCACCGCGCTGCCTAAAGTATTGTCGAAAATTGAATGTAATCGATAGAATCAGATTTAATATTGCAGATGCAAAAGAGGAAAATGGAATTTTTCATGAGTGATACGCCGCGTATTGGATACGCCGCTGTTTCCGATTTATCTATTAACGACGCGTAAGAATGTCGCTGTTTTCAGTCAGTTATCAGTCAGTCAGTGCGACTGTGCGAGCTAATGAATATTTTGTGCTGTTAACAATCTCGGTTTTAAATCGACTGAGCTAGCACCACCGTCTGCTAATTCGTTCCTCGTCTTGCGTAATGTGCCACGTGCGGCTGCTGGTGGAGTTTACTCGGGCCACGCGGGGTATACTGAAGTTTGTATTCCCAAGATTTACTCAGACCCGGGCTTTGTATCTTGTACACATTGCAATTGCAGCGGCAGGTGCGATATTGCGTCATGCTATATGCACACAGTAATACGATGCGGTATACTAAGCACTATGGTTTTGGCTTTAATTGCACCGTGCGATCAGATACGCATAACAAGAAACTCGATAGCTCAGATAAAAGTATAATGTGTTGGGAAGATAGCATAGAGAATACGAGCGAATGTAAAAATTGAAGAAAACGAGACACATGATGTTAGTTTTCCCAGAAAAAGTAAATGTAAAACTTTTAAATGTATAAATGTGAGCTATATGTACAACATAATCCATAACATTACCAGATGCATATATAAATTAGAACAAATATGACGGAGAACAGGTCATCATAATAGCTACGTCATATTTCCTAGCTTTTCTTTTATACTGCTGTCCACGAAGCTCGAAGCATAATTATATATTAATATCTAGCGCCGTTGTCTCGCTCGACAGCAACAATTTGCATCCAGTACTTTAGACATAAAGTTTTTATACATTTATGTAAGAAAGCCCGAAGTTACAAACTTCATAATGAATATTACTTCCATCCGTAACACTGCAAAGGACAGACGTCCTTTATTGCGTCGGACGGTCCAATAATTTTCTAATGCTTTTTTCTCTATATATTTTTCTAAAAAATTGTACCACAAAATGAAAACGAAACAATATTTGAAAATGTTTCTAAACCTATTTATAAGATATGTAAACTCTTCCTAACGCAACATTTTATATAACTCAGCTGTTGCCCTCGAATTCGTGTCAATGATAAACGAGTACCACATTGATCTGATCCTCATTAACTATAAAACGTGCGACATAGCCAAACCTTGAAGAAGGTAGCTGAAGTAGAATGTAAGTGGAACGTTCTAAAGATAGTTTGCTGCACAGGCGAGTCGAGGCAATGCCTGTTAAAGCGGAACTAGCAAGGCAGGATCATCGTAACGCTCGGTCTATCCGCATTGGGAATAACTACTTATAAAGTGAAACAATATGTGCTACGCTGACGCTTCAAACTCCCTCAATAAATACACAAGCGTGCATCAATTTATTCCACTGTCTTGTCACTCGGGACATACAACACGATAGACTCTATTGTATCATTGACCAGCGTTACAATATTTTTATCTAGATATAGTCATAAATCTCCTTTTATTTGCTAAAAGCGTCATTCGCGATAAAAGTTTATTTATTGAACAATATAGGTTCATTAATATCATATAATATTAATGTAATATCAAAATATAAAAATTTCTCAAGTCTTTGCTGATATAAAATCGAATTTTTTTATTTGATTGAATAGAAATATTTTTATACTGAAATTAACAAGATTTTTTCTATGAGAAATATCAACGAAAAAGTTAATATTGAAATTTAGAAAGCCGCAAAAACGACATTTTTCCTAGAGAAAAGTCGATTCCAAGTTCATTAAAAGTTCTTAAAATATCTTTCACTGGTTAAAGGTTACTTTATGTATACTTGCAGACCGACGTTACGGACGTTGAATCTTTTACTACATAGTTTCGTCCTTTGAGTTATCCAACGAGCTTTGAAGTGCCGAGCGAGCTCACGGTGCCAATTTCTTAATCTATATGGTAGTACTTGCCGAATCATGCCGAGCGGTGGGACGCGAATGAAAGGAGAGTCTGAGAAACTCGGGAAAACTCATTTCGTGCGGTGAAAGAATCGACACTCGGCAGCAGCTATTACGTTCATAGCGCGCGGCCCACTCCTCGCTTCATCTACCGAAATTCTTCTCGATGGAGCCGTTGACCAAGGTGTAGGTCAAGATAGTCGGGCCGCTGCCCGAGAAAGACTTTCAGAAAACAACGCAAATCGACGTTGAAGGAAAAGAAGACAACGACGGAGACGGAAGGTATCTATAACATACTCCGTTAGGGAACTGGTGACGGTAGATTGGAAGTAGTTACGGCAAACGATAGAACCTTAGGTAATATCAAAAATACAATCTACCGAATTTTGTCTGCGTTACACCGATAACGCCTGCGCAAAGATGTTTGTCCCTTACCTTTATCTTCTCTCCCGTTTTCGTCCGACAACTACCAACTCCGCAAATCCTCCGATTGATCATCACACCCCCGCCGTCGTTTTATGTCGTTTCTCAAATAAATATAATAGTAAACGAGAGTGGACCTGTAGGGTATCTCGATTTTAATCTTAGTGATAAATTCCAGAGGAATTTCTTTGACGAATTAATTCCTTCGTTTCGTAAACATAATTTTCTATTTTCCTAGACTATTATCAACTCCAACTAATATATCCTCGGTTTTTTTTTCTGATTTCAAGAGTTTCTAACTAGAGCATAATAAAGCGCCTGTCTGCTCGAGCATCGAATGAGCGAAAGAGCTAAGCTCGATGAGTGACGTTCAAACTACCGATGACGTCCGGATATGTATAGAAACCGCAGTGGCTTGTTCGCCCCCTAACGAGGGTTAACACAGGCCGCGGTCGATATAACGGAGAAGAGTGTTATTGTTCCGAGCAGTCGCGCGCAGGACGGGATATAAAAGTCGCATCAGTCTCGATTTCCTGCGTCGTGGAAAACTTTTGCTCGGCCACTCGTCGTAAAAGCGACATACTTCTTTCTCCGCGTTAATATCCGTAACAGAGTCTGGCGACGAGCATCTTGCGACGCTTTCAGGTGCAAAATGTGCGGAAATACGACTTGTGCGAATTTATTGGCTTAACGCTGACTTGGAACGAAATATATATCCGTCAGAAATCGAGCGGTTTATCGGGCTACTTGATATGATTTCTGTTACGGATGGTTATTTTGATACTTTCAAGCGTAATCTTGCGCTGCTCTGTTTCATTAATCCTCAAGTATCGATTACGATAAAAAAAAAGAGATTTAATTTTGCAAATTTTAAAATGTTTGTAATAATATTTGCAATATATTTATAACTATATAAAAAAATTGTGAGCTCTTTATTATAAAAATTTTACATCTATCTGTCATTTTAAAAGAAAGAACTTGCAATTAGGTTAACATTTAATATACTTTGAGTTTATCATCTTCAATTGTTAAAACTTACAATATAATAAATATGCGAAAAAAAATTTTCAGCTGAAAAGAAAGCGTTGATAATAGCGAATGGAAACGCATTTGAAAATATAATGCATGCGAAATATCATAAGTACCATCACAATGCGCAACACGTTAACCAATTATCATGCAACATAACGCTGTTTATCGAAATTCCGTGATGCCTATTAATTATCGTCCACGCAATTCCAGGAAATTTTATCGATGTCCGCGCCTCCTGACACGGTTTACAGAATACATCGCGAAACATTTCCCTCCAATGTTTTCCAAATTGAAACGTTTTATACATGCATCGCACCATTAATGTGTTTTCTATTTCGAGTAAATCCGTGATCCGATTTGAAGTGCCACTGCTTTATGACCGAAAGTAATTTATATATAAATCTGGTCTCGCGCTTTCGGAAAAATACGCGAACGGATTAAATTGAGTTGGATGAATATAAAATGTTGTAAAAAAAAAAGCTTCGATCGCGCACAATGAAGAGTCGAGGGCGGTTCCGAAACATTTTCAAAAACGTTAACTAGCGTGTATGCATGTATATACGTGTATGTATGTATGTATGTATACGTTATAAAAAAAAGACATGACAAATCTCGCCGGAAAATAACGGCGAACTCAATTACACCGTCGACAACAAAGGCACGAGAATCGAATACTTTTTTACTCGTGGTCGAGCACGATTCTTTACAAAAATGACGATAGCTTTGTTCAAGGACTAACTAACCGTGTTCTTTATTATTCAGCTAACTATTCGCGTTTCATGCATAATTTATAGGTTTTATCGGAAGGAATTTCCTGTTCTCTTCTACACAGATAATGCAATTAATGAACCAAATATTAATACCGCTATACCTCGCTCTAACGCATCTAAGCAAAACCTCAAATATTTCATCTTCATCTAAAAATACCGCATCTTTTTTAAATCAATATCATCAAAGAATATTGAAGGACTTTGTTATATTGTAACTCATAACCTTCTTAAAGTGTCTTGAATTTCTATTTTGTTGTTTAAACTATGTGGACGATTTATTATCGAAGAATCAAGCAATTTTATAAAAGAGTACAATCTTTCGATATACCTCTTCGAAAGATTAACAGTATTATTACATCTTTATTATATTTCACTTATTAAATTTTTTATAAATATTTTTAAATTTTGGCACATTTCAAAATTCTGTGGGGTATAATATCAATTGTAAGAATTATATTAACCCTGGAAGGCACACTGGATCATTTTGACCCAGTCAAAGTTTTTTTCGGATATTTTGGCTTCTAATTAACATAAAGATTTCCTTTTTTTTTAAATATATGTAGAGTGAACATTCCTTTGGATAACGCATTTCGATTTGTTAAGAAGAATAATCTAAAAGAATGTTGTTTCAATATTTTATAAATTTAAATAAAAAAACGTATTTTTTCAACTTTTTGTTCAAAATTGAATATCTTGAATTCTACGTGATATATCGTAAATATTTTAACGTTGTTTTATAAACCTCAGAGTATCCACTTTGAGATGGTATTAGTTGTTTATATCTCTCTCTCACACACACGCACACGCACACACACACACACACACACACACACACACAATCTTTCAAAAAGTATAATAATTTGAAAATGTGAAATACTGATCAAATAGACTAAGTTCTCTCAGTTTACATATTTATAAAACAACTGTTAAATAAATTAATGATGAAATTTGTTTACTTTTCTTCAATTTAAATTAAATTATTTCATTAAAAGAAATCCATTTCTATATCTTTCTTTTTCTTCATACAAATCGAAGCACTATCGAAATGTTCAAATGCAGGTTCAAAATGATCCTGTTTGCCCTCCAGGGGTTAATACACTTTATAAAATTGATGTATTTATAAAGTATCACCAATAACCACCATAAAGTAACCGCATCATACATATTTATTACATTATTTTCGAAAGAGGAAGAATTTGCACGCGTCCCACTGCATTGTATTATCGATCAAAACATAATTCTAGAGAATACAACACAGACGTAGAGTGCACGATTATGACGGTGGCTGCGCATGCTGTTAGACGATATTGTAAATTATGCGTGACATAAGCTGCGCCTGCAAATCGGCCGTAAGGGAAATAAATTCGGCGCCGTGACCTGTCAGTGATCTGTTGTTGTTGCGACGAGAGAAGTATCATCGACGCCCGGGCGGACGAGAGCACGTCGGATGAGCTGACCTAAATTGTCGCGTCGCGCTCCGCGTTCGCGATCGAGAACACTAAACGGCAAATGTGTCGTCGATGTTTTAGATTTAAATGAATTCTGATGCCAATACCAGGCGCCGATTGCTCTCACATGCTTTTCCTACCTCCCGGAAACGTACAAGCGGGTGTTCCTCTGTGGTTGACGTTAAAACACTTTGCCGTTTGTCGATTCTCCGCGAGAAGCGAGCGGGCTTTAGCTGCCGCGCGGCGCAATACGCCGCGCGTATGTCTGTGTGCATACGATCGCATCATTATCTCTCAGAACATATCAATTTCTCAGAAAAAAAAAGATCTCGCGAATAAATTGGCGACAGACGAAAACCGTCACAACCCCAAAGCTTGTACAATATATTAACGCAGTTAAAATGCACAAAATATAATTTCGTTCTATCTGTGTATTGAATGAGGGTACAGTTCAGTGAGGATAAATCTGCACTGAAAGAAAAGTATGTAAATTATGATTAACATAACGATGCATATAGTTAAATTAATCATCGTTCGTGTTAAAAATATTCGAAAATTATGGTTTTGGGGGAGGGGGGAGGTCAAAAGTAATAAGGCCTATATTTTTCTCTTAGTACGTGTGGATCCATTCCCCCAGTCATCTATTTCTATTTTAATGGTAAAAAGTACCGGTCAATTTACCAAACACTCCGATGTGGGCATTCGAAAAATCTGTTTTTCATCTACGCACTATGCTTGCAATTCACTTTGCTTGTCTCTCACACATATTTGCGTCCCCATGCCATTGCAGGATTGAACCGCCGATATGGACCGCGCCTACCTCACCTCACGGATCACCGGAATGAAATTAAAATCAGAGATTTGCGGTCGAGAGTTCTGCAAACTCGCCGCACGGCGAAAACACGTCGAATTCCGATTGCGGGAAATACCGTGCCGGACAGAGGACTCGTAGAAAGAACACCAACGCGCCGGACGCCGAGTAAGGCAATTCAGCCAATTCGGGAATCAGCTGCCATTCCTGCTGCCAAGTCAGCTCGGGAGAGAAAATTAAATAACTCTCCTCTTCATCTTCGACGACGTTCGCTTTCAAGAACGACTCGGCCACCAGCGACTCGCGACCAATAGCAGTGTTTACTCGGACGACAGAGATTCTCGACGATACCTAACCGAATTTAACCGTTTCGTTTGCAGAGTGTCAATATATTTGAAGGTCTTCAATCGTAAAATTCGTAATAGGTACTGCCATTTCTGATCGCTTTAACTAAAAAGATTGCATATGTTTATTTTCAGAAATATATCCATATATGTCTATACTTTTCATTTTATCAACAATTTATTGCATCAAACGATATTTTTACATGAGAATAAATTAATCGACTAAAAACATGCTTTGCATTTATAAAGTTATTTCATTAAAGATAAGAATGTTTATGGTGTTATGATCAGATTTATTATATTTATTACTGGCAATTACTTCATAAAAAGATCGGTTCAACAACAGATTCTTTGTGTTCGATTCGATCGTGAGGAAAGGGTCATGACAAAAAAACAAATACGAAGAAATACAGCCACAAAAAAAAGAAGTCCACAAGAACGAAACTAATTGCCGCTTTTCGCATTGGGCTTTATAAAGGTCTTATCGGGCTACTACTATTCAAGCTATTCCCCTCTTCGCCATCGACTTATTTCTCCTTCTCTCCGTCTTGTTCTCTTTCCCTCTGCCTGCCTTCGCCGTAAATCCAAATCCAATATGACGCAGAACATGCCACGCGCGCGCGAAACAAACTTATCTGCCCCAGTAAAGTTATTCCGCTACAGTCATACGAAGATGGTTCACTTATTGCCGGGTTAGCAACATAAATTCAAAGTCTAGCAAAGATCTCAAGGCCTACTTCAAAGATAATAAAACGAGATGTAGAAACGTAACTACTCTTAAAACCTCTCGCCTTCTCGTTCTCGTTAAATGAAAATGTTACAAGAAATCATATAACCGTTTCGAATGAAATCTTTTCGAATAAAGTCTTGTTGAACAATAAAATTTAATCTTTGACTTTATATTATAGTCAAAAATGTATATCATAAATACTAAGTACCGTAGAATCATTTAATTTAAATAAATGAATATATAGCATAAGATGTTATCTTAACAAAATTGAAAATCAATTTTGTTATAAAATAAATTTTGTATATAAAATAAAAAGATCGTAAAAACTATAATTTCCTAATGGTTTATATAACTTTTGCTCCAAAGCCACATTTAATCTTATTGCAGTTAATAAAAGTTAATACTCGATGGGAATAATCAATAAAATATTGATTCGTTAAATAAATAAGCATTTACAATGAAGCTTCAATTAAAGTAAGTGCATGAAACTTGGCGAAATGTATAGAAACGGTCGGAAACAAATTTTTCGCGTAACAACATGATGTAATAGAATGTAACGTAACATTACCCTCACTCGCGGATGTCGATGCCCGCGGTCGTCGATGCTTTTGCGAAAAATGTAACTAACGTGAAAATGAAATCTCGGATGCGCGAGTTACAGCCAGAGGGGATTCGCGTGGCGCATCCGAAGTCATGGGGTGGTGTGGTGACCGGAGAACGGGCATCGGACGGACACGTCTCGTCGTGGTTGAGGCTAACCGGAGGGATAAGGTTTTGCCGCTCGATCTACCTAGTCCGGAACCCGCCGGCTGCACTCTCCGTCTCTATAACACGGTTCTCTCCCCTGGGGATCACCGGACACCGGGTCCGGGCGACATTCCTGCATACGTGCCTGTATTAAGCGCAACCGTGGCGCGCTCGCGCGCCCGCGCGTGAGATCCACGTTCTACCGGGATACGTATGCAGCCGTCTTCCTCCGAGCGCGTTCATCCGGTTGGACACTCGCCAGAACCTCTATTACATTCCGTCTAATGTCCGAACGTGATGATATAGCCCACAGCTATATCACGCGAATCGCCCGGATTTACGGATATTCGCTTACGTGGCGTTCGCTGGTATTGTCATAAGTTAGATCGATCGCGCTTTTCGCGCAATCTTGTCGTATTCTTCTTCAATCCGTAGCTTCTCTCTCTCTCTCTCTCTCTCCCTCTCGCTTGTCATGAACGTGACCAAGAACAATGTAAACGATACACAGCAACACGTACGGGTATGTACGTGAGATCTTGGAGGACCTCGTACGTTCAAAGGTGCGTGGTTGAATGGACGTGGGGTGACCGATAAGTCGAGTCGAGAACTCGACTCGACAAACTCACCGCGCTCGATCTCGTGCCGTGCACGTACGCGTTAAGGGTGTCGCACAGTGACCCGAAAAAGAAAGAACGAGAGAATGACAAGCAGGCAAGCTGGAGTCGGGAAAGGGCGGGCCGACGAAGGTCCAAATAGCGTGTACAATCGACATATCAATCGTCAGTGTGTCGAAGGAGACGTGCGATGCACGCGAAATCGCCCCGCGAACCCGAGCGACCCCGGTTTTTATGTGTCGAGAGAGAAAGAGAGGGAGAATGAGAAAACGTGTACTTTTGCGCAGAGATTAAATGACTGTTGGAGGGATGGAATATTCGAAGCGCTGTATATTTGAATTGCAGATAACCTACTTTTGCAAACTCCACTTAACTTCAACGAAGGAGAGGACTCGTCGAGAAACGTTACTACGACGTAAACTCTAATCGAATGATCGAACATTCTTCGCGTTTCCTTTAAAAGTAAATTGCGTCGCGGAACGACTGTCTCCGCCGACTCTACGTTCCACCACTCGTACGCTTTAATTTTTGTTGCGGAAAGCTCCGTCTTTCACTCCGTCCTTCCCAACTGTCGCGGAAATATTCTTTTAAATAACGCCGCTGATCGTCCCACGAATGCCAAGCACACCGTTCTCCGGCATTTAATATTCGAGATGGTTGTCGTAATTACAGAATGCGCTATCATTATACGCGCGTTAACTTTTGCATAATTTCTCCCGCCGAGCTCTGCTCGCCAGTTAATTATGATCATTACGCGCGAGTAATCGCGCGCGGGAAAAGTGGACGACAAATCTCACTTGAAAATTTCATCGCGCTACCGTGGCGTGTAATAAGCTGACATCTCAAAATTTCGCTGCGCTATCATTGGCCTCCCACCCACAGAAGTATATCGCACACTCATATCTTCTCCCGGCAATCAATTCGCGTTACTGACTCAACGTTAAATCTGAAATTCAAGGATATTATCGCGTCGCGTAGATTATGATTGATTTGATTTAAAAGACAGGGTCGGAAGTGGCGCGGAGAAGACATATGACGGTCGAATTGTGACGAAAGAGAACCGATAAATCTCTCTATCATTTACTTAGGAACATAATATTTATTTATGCCATCTTCACGGAGGGCACTTTGGCCCTTCTGGAATATCACTGTGATTGGTTTTCCCTTAAATATTCATGAATTAATAGCAAAATGACATTAACATTTTGATCCTCTTGATGGATTCAAACCTATTTTTGTGAAGCAATATCGAAGACATTCAGTTTTTCTCTCAGCTTTCACGATAGAGCAACGGATTATAGAGCCAGATGTTTGTACAAGAGATTCGGAGAGGCACACTATACTAGGCTTAGCAAACTGTCATAAATTTTCAGGATACAGGGCTTAAAGTATTACCCAAGCATGCGCTATCCTCTCGGAACATTTTCGGAGCAGACGAATGGCCGATATCGTCTACTTCGTACTACTGGAATAAGATTTTGTTGATTGTAATTAATAGATATTCGTGCAAAATTAATTTTACAGAATTAATTAAATTTACATCGAGAAAGATGTTTGAGACACGTATGAAATAAAATACGCTTTATTAATTTTGTTAAAAAAAAACTCTAATAATGATTTAAGCCACAAAGAGAAATATTTAAATGGGAAAAGTATTAAAAAATTTTATAAATCGACTAAAACATAAAAGGTCTACGATATCACTTTATTCTTTCTAACAATAAGATGTAAGATTAAAATTCTACAAGGATATAAAAGTGGGATAATAGAAATTAATATGCAATGATAAAAATAATAACAAAGCCGTTGATAAGTCCTTTCTCGCTTTTCTGATCTTTTAAAAGCAAAGTTCATTCTCGTCGGGGTATAGCAATATAAATCCGGAATCACTCCGGAATTGGACAGCCAAGACTTATTCGAGATTAGCAACCGTGAAAGATATGATTTTATGCGGTTACATCCAAACCGCCCAACGAGATGCTTGGCGAATTCACAAGGAAGAGGCAGTCGGGCGTAATATATGCACTTTCCAGCGAAGGATTATACGTCCTTCCACTGTTTATTTGCTCCGTGTACTACTTAGAGCCCTGACATCCACCGTGTCGCATTATTATTCATAGGCTTTCCCTTTGCCTCTCTCGGAAGTCTCGTCATCCTGGGCGCGTCTATTGATCCTTCCTCCATAGGTACAATTTTTCCTTCTTGCGAATAAATCCATTCAACGTTTTATAGGTATGTATAAATAATAATTTGCTTCAAGTTGACATACTCTCGTTATTCTTATGACAAATCGACAAACAGACATAAACCGCAAGACGATACATAATCGTCGATCGTAAAACATAAACATGGACGGTCTGCCGGTGTCCAAGTATCAATTAAATTGCATAGTTTTCGATCGATTCTGCGAGGGTAATTCCCACCCTCGGATGGAAGGATCGAATAATAAAAACAATATATGTTTCATCCAATAAATAGGCTAATTGCGTGTATTATATACATGGGAATTTCGTTCGACAATTCGTAAATAAACAATTATACAATCGAAATATATATATATGTGTGTGTATATATACACACAATGTAAAATATATATAGAGCTTTATCGTTCAAATGCATCAACGATATTCAATCACGTCTGCTTGCAAACTACTTTCACAACAATACAATTAACATGTCAGTTAAATTTCGTAGATGTCGAATGAAACTCGAAACCGCCGAGGAGGAAACTACCGTAAGCTAGCAAAACGATCGGATAGACGACGCGTTAGCCGTCCGATTGACTACCGCAGGAGTGCCTTGAATTTCTATTCGTCACTCCTCGGGAGACCCGGACAAGAAAGCTGACACAGATTGCGCGTGCTGGGATCAATACGCGGATTCAAAGCAAATAGGTTAAAGTGCTCGACATCCATCGATACATTGCACGCGAGCGTTTAATGCGATACTCATAGTTGTTAAATTCTAGTAGTTGTTACGCTGCGCGATATCGTAGTACGAATGTACGAACGTAACAGAGTACCTAAAGAAAGAGGATCAAAATGAAGAAATGTTACGTCGAAATGCTAAATTCTACTCGCGATTAAATAAAATTATCTTTTTTGAATGAATAACAGGCATCTTATTACTTTTGCCTGGCGCCAAGCTCAACGATTCTGCTTTACTCGGTGTTTGCATGTTTTATGACATCAGATCGAAAGACCCAATGGATTTTTTTTTACTTTGTCGTCAGATTTACATTACTGTGTAATTCATGAACAATACTTGCGGGGTAATGTCTACTTGGGCTATATTTATCGTATAACAAGATTCGCGGTTATATGCTAGTAATGTAGATCGATAACTTTCCTCGATATGTAAAATTGACGAATAGTTTCCCGCGATTATTTTGTCTCCGCTGTACAGACTACGGAAAGAAAGCAGACATCATAAAATACTCAACTAACAATATTACGGAATAAATGATATTATGTATAGTCTGAGCTAGAAAGAAAAGTAGTATTCTTGTAAATATTATAATAAGATGCCAATTATTTAGTCAAGATAATGGACAAGAATAATATCGTAAAAAAAACTTTTTAAAGCAAAAATGAGACATAAAAAATATAATAAAAATATTTTTAATATAAATTAAGAATTTCCGCTTAGACATGTCTGTGATATTAGGAAGAATCAATATTGGCAAATATTCAGATAGTGTTCAGATATTTAGCGTTCAACTATATATAGACTTCCTGAAAGGAATAACAGATTCTTGTAAAGATAAAATATTTCCCAAGTCGAAAGTGACTCTCCATCTCTTGAGATTAATTAATAGCCAAACATGAATAGCTTATGGCAATTTAAATCGCAATAATGATAAATTGGGATTTCTACAGAGAGATTTCTGGTAAATTACGTATGCACAACGGGAATATTTTGCAGTCAGTAACATATCCTCTATCCTTTTTAAGCTATCCTCTTGAGGTTTAAACTCACATTTATGCAAATATAAATAGCATTTAAGTCGACACCATTTATGAATAGTAACGAGAACCTCTCTACTCGTCTCTGTAATTAAAATATTACTGTAATTACTCGTGAGCCGGATTTCAACGTAAAGAAAGATTACACTTTGAACTGTACGAAAACGTAGATATTGCGAACAGCCGGCAAACTTATCGAAAACTTTCTCTTCTATCTTGTTTCTCTGGCACGGATCCATATCCGTCGAAGAAAAAAGAAGCAACCATCGTTCAAGCGAAACCTAGCAAGTCCTTCCCATTATTCCTACCCTGTTCCAACATATCGTTGACATTCGATCGCGGTGAGAAGGGAAGGAAGAGCGGAAAGAATGAACTGGAGAAAGACAAGTAATAACTATCGACGTTAATTAACAAGCAATCGAATAAAGGTTATCTGAAGATCGGTCAAACATCGATAGGAAGCGGGAAAGTTGAGGAGGAGAGAAAAAAGGAATAGAAGAGAACAAGAATGAGAGACAAGGCCGAAGAGAATTATTCTCTCTTGAAATGCAAATTCATTGAAATGAATTCCGACGCAATGTAAGACTCGCAATACTCTGTGCGGAGGAAAGAGGAGAGCATCACTGCTGCCTGCTTCTCCTTCTCTCCGCTTTTTAAGTTCACCCTTGGCATTGCGTCTTCTTCTTTGTCTCCGCTTACCCACCGAGAAGGAATTTTTCGAGTTAATTTTCTCGCGGCACCGAGTGATATTCTCCAAACAGGTATTTACATTTTTGTCGGCCCGTTGACTTCCCTCCCCTCATCTCCCCTTTACTCCCTCTACAATGACCTCATTTCTTCTTTTTTTTAGGGCCTAAGCAGAATAGCTGACTTATCATGTTTTAAGACATAAAACAGTATTGTGCGTTGCTTTAAGACAAAGATTTTAAACCATAAAACATGATAAGTCAGCCATTCTGCTTAGGCCCTTACCCGACAGAAAAACAAAAAAAAAAGCCGCAGGCAATTTCCTATTATTAATTCACTGTCGTCACAACACTTTGTGATTAATACCAAATACAATATTGGACTAATCGATCTACGTGGAAAGAGTTTGCTCTTGGACAGTAATCCATTTCGAAATGATACAAACGATAGCTTGATGTTTTGCATATTTCTAATTACCCTTAGTAGCATTACTGTGAAGAAAATGCTAAATAAATTCTTACAACTTGATAAAAATAACACGAAAGTTCGATGGAAAAACTTTCTCTCTTCTGCCACGAGTTGAAGAAAGGACATGATTCGCAGACTGACAGCTGCACAATCGCTCGTGATATTTTTTTTTTATTTGTAACGCCAAAATAGAAATAGGAGAGCTACCCGTATGAGTGTACGATAGATAGCAAACGTACGCGGCTCTCACTGCGGTCCAGCCGCGACGAGATCGATACGTCGAACACGACGCACGTCGATTCCAGAAGCGGTTTTCGTCCACCCGCTTCTGTCGCGCTCGGGTTCTCGCTCCCGCTAGGTTTCCCGTATCTACGGTATCTACGATACCGGGATTATACACGCTACGGGACATAGAGGCTCACGGGCGAGGACAAGGCTCACGGGCGACGCCGATCTAGGCGATCGGCTTTATGCAAATCATATTTCACGGGATATGGGCACGCGCCATCTGTCTGGCGGAGAATCGAGAGGGGTTAGCCAGGGGAGACTAGAAATCCTTTATTTAATAGCGATATCTCACTTCCGCTGCCGCTACTTCCAACGGGAACGCTCCTCGTCATATCGCATTAGAATGGCGTTAAAACAATTTATATCCTCCCTTACGGCGACAGGCTTTTCTCGTGGGTGTTGTTAGGGTGATAGGGGGCTGGTCCTTAATTCACAGATTACATTCCCCCTAACTGCTATAGTTTGCCCAGTCCTCGCTGTCACTCTGCCATCGCATTTCTCTTCGTATCGAATTCATATTTTCTCTTTCCATTCTTACCGTACGTGTATGTGACACGATGCCATTTCGCATTACTAAATGAAGATTGATAAACATGATCAAAACTTACAGCACACTCGCCGTATATATTTTAGCGAAACTGAAATGAATAGTATACATATATCACAAAGCTCGACATCGAGGCTTTTGTGCACACTGTACAATGTAATATTTTTAAAACTCACTTCTTTATTCTACATAATTTTAATTAGTTTGTAAAATCCTGCAACTACTTATAAATAAAATAAAACTAAGCTAATGGCGCACGTGCATTGGCTATTCATAAATATGAAACTGGCGTCGGAAGCTGCTTCGAATCATCAATATCACCATTATAGAGAACCCTTTTAAGACTAACGACCGGGAGCCGAATTAAAAGCGAATTACTCTCTAATTAAGACTCCGATGAGGCGAAGGTCTGTTTACAAGCCATTTGTGATAGCCTCGAAAAACCTGCTTTGAAACTTCAACGAATATTATATTCGCGCTAACCGTCGTTGATGTTTCCGCTGCAGCAATGCGAATCGTAAGCTAAGTTACGAACTAAAGCAGTTTGAACGGCTTATGCATCGTACTTTATGTATGAAAAATTAACTTTGTAAAAAATATTCTGCAGTGTTAATAATGCCAATAGCGTCGCGAAACAAAGTAACCTTTGTGCCCTCTGGATCTCTACGAGGCTTTAAAGCTCTCTCGCGGCGGTTACGCGCGTAGAGCTTTATGCAAAAAATCGCATATGATATAATGCAATCAAGACGACGGAGAAGTCGCCGGCTCTGCTTGCGGGCTTTGCATATTTCTCTCTCATTTTTTTCATTATACATTACTTCGTTAATCCTCGCAATGTTGCAGCTTTTGTTATCCCGCCGTCTCTTTCTACCCGCCTTCATAGACAAAATGTGTCATACGTGAGAACGTGTGGCGTAAAACTCCGACGAATTCGCACATACAAAGTTTCTTGAACTCGCCCAGTGGCATAATTGCATAATTAAACGTTACTTGCAAGAGTGCAAGACGATGTTCGAATTTTTGCGATAATAAACAAAATCTCGATAAGAAAGAATCCGTTCCTTGAAGTTTACGCTAGTAACGCTGCACTTGTAACATTGTTGTCGCGAAACAACTTGTAAATACAACTTGTATCGAAAAAGTCGGAAGCGGCGAGGGAAGAGGCGAGGAAGGAGCGTATGTGAGTGTAGCTGTCGGCAACGTAAAGCTTATCCCGCTTTTAAAGATGCGAGGAAAGTCTTGCGCGCTAGTTCTTTTGTGGATGCGACTGTAGCCTATAACGGTTCCTGTAAAATTAATGGAGCGTCTGCCGTGTTGCGGGTATGGCTACAGCATGGCGTAAACATGAACTATTCAAGAAGCGCGATAGACGCGCATTTAGTAAGAGTGGATACGGGCGATGCTTAAGAGGCCGCTATATATTTTGCCGGAAGAGTATCGGAGCTGACGTCAGACTTTCCAAAGCGATGTAGGCATCAGGTGCGGCGGTATCGGTTTATCGAAAATTTCTCAGTGCGCGCGTCCGCAGACGGCAGAACGTTTCGCTCTGGCACGCTCTGGCCGAGAGGAAGTGTCGTAACTCGGCGCGTTTACAGTGATAAAGTATCGCGATGCCGTACGCACTCCGCCAAATTACTAACACTTTTCTCGCCGAGACGTTTCCCTCCCCGACGTATCGATATGTGAACATAACTCGCACGATGGGCGAGAAATCGTGAATCGAGTTAACGATATAAACTTGCACTTGTGTGTGAGATATGTATTGCGATGTAGAAAGCTATTTTTAACAATAGCTATATTTATTATAAAAAATTAATTTCTTTTAAAAAGAATTTAGAGAGCCTACGAAAATTCTTTTTATCAAACTGAAATGTTAATAGCTGAATAAATCCCAATACATAAAATAAAAAGAAAATATTTAGACGAAAACTTTCCTCGCACAAAATGTCATTAATTCTATTATAAAATTATTTTCTCGAAATGTACTACTAGTCGCAATTGAGGCTCAATATTGCAATAATAATAACAATAATAATAAAACAATACAGACAAAAAAAGCGCAGTACGAATATCAGGTGCAGGAAGCTCATAGATCGTGCAAATATATTCTACGTACAGCCCGAAAGTTACTTCGTAGCTTCTGATCCATAAACATTTTAATGGTCAGCGGTTACATCTGCAACACGTGTTTATGATGGGCATAAGTACGATATCATTGCGCTCACGTTGCCCATGCTACACTGTATTTCTCATCCCAGACTTCGAAACGAATATCAAAACGAATATAGGCTGTTCCGACATGTTTACGTATACCGATCCTATGCCTTATAAATACTCTTGCAAATTTTGAAATTACTGGCTATCTATCATCCAGTTCTACAAAGAAAAATGTATGCATTAATATTGTTTACGCGTATAACTTTAATTTAATATAGTTCCATAATGGAACATTCATCCCTCATATTTTTTCTTACAGATTCGTTATCAAGAATTCAAAGTGGATTCAAGCGAAAAGCACTTTCTCTGAATATTCACCTGCGAGATGCCGGAAGCCGCCTCGAGGCACGCGTATAGAAACATTCCGTTAATCGTAACGGGTATACAAATGCTGCACGGTGCACAGGAATGTAGGAGACATCTCAACACTGCCGAGTAATTACTCTAAATGGTGTAGACGGTGGTATTCCGTACACGTAATGCGTCGCATTTCGAGAGAGAACAAGGTAGTCACATTTTGCCAGCGGAACGTTTATTAAATGAAAGGACGCATGACACAAATAATGTTTGTAATAGGGAAGGTGCTTTAAAGCGATGTAATATATGGGATAATGTTTCACGAGTCGAACAAGAGAAAGCTCAAAGTGAAGGTTTAGTTATAATTACGCGAATACGCAGTATTGACCGCAGTGCAGGCATATCAAATTTATTTTATTAAATGCCAACATCACAAATCTAATATTATAATGAATATTAATACCGAGAGAAGTTAATACTGACCCGTAATAAATTCCGCATTATTAAATGCATTAGACGTAACTCTTGTTAAAATTAAAACAAAAGATATACTGATTTTTGCAATAAATGAAGCTGAAAACTGCTAAAAAATATTATTCTAAAAGGAAACAATAATTTATTATTCTCCATCTATAAAACATAGTTTAGTCTAATTTAATATACATTAATTCATGAAAAATTGCGCGATTTTAATATAATTTCATGTAGACGGGCAAAAATTATTTCTATATTTATTCTTAACAAGAGAGATGTGATAATTGATATAAAATAAATTTTTGTACACCTGCAGCATCAAAAATTAATGAAATTGCATTGGTTTCAATTTTTGGTGCGAAAAATGTTAACTACAAAAGCCCCATTTGTCTCGTCTTCGAGACAGCTTTCGACCTTTTCTTTTTCCTCGTCCCTCCCTTTTCTTCGCAAGCTTTGCCAATCCTTGTCGAAAGACCAATTTTACACGACGCGCAACTCCAATAGTTCTATCCGATAATCCTCTGGTAATTGGATAAACCACAAAATAACGTGAAGGACTGACTACTGCGGCCGATGAAAGTTCGTGTTGCAATATTGATATCTCGCAGCCAAGAAGATATAATTTAAACTAAAAGAACATGCTTGCAATTTACGAAAACAAAATAAATCAATAATATTCTTTAAGATAAAGTCCGTCACTTTCAACGCAAATACTTTCTATTGAAACATGTGCACATCCTTTAAAGAGAATAAAATATCCAGTCTGATAATTTTTCTTTACATCATTAGAAACTATGCAAATGTATCTGAATGATTTATACTTTTTCCATCTCGTTGTATATGCATACATCCCGCGTCCAAACACATAAATCCATCTTCTAAAATTTTAATCTTATTTAAAGCATGGCTGCGCAAAACATATTAAAAAATGAAATGAAAATCTTAATAAAAGTTTCTAAACATCAAATATTTACATATATCGCTCGATACTCCTCACAAAGAGTATCACTTAAAAAGCTTCATAAAAAGTTTCTAATTTACGGTTATTTCAAAAATATTTTACAAACTAGAAAAATACTTTTTTTTTACAGTAGAATACAGCTCTAAAACCACGTGTTTTGAAAAAGTGTTACAATCAATATTAATTTATTTTATTTATAATACTGATTATACTTTAATATATTAATTTTTAGAAATCATGTATCTAAGAGATAGCATTTGCGCGATACAAAGAAAAATAATAAAGCAAGACTAGTCAGTGAGGCAAAGCATTAAATGTGAAATGTAGTACTGTGACGATTACAACGCGAACAAAAGAGGACATTTTCAGTTTCCAAGGTCTAAAACCCGGAATTAAACTTTAGAATTCTTGAATTGAAGAAACTTCAATTATCGAAGCGAAGACAAGGTTGGTTGAGTAAGGGCTGGTAAGTCACTCGATAGAAAGGTCCACGAGCGAGAAGCGTTCCGTTGTCGTCATCCACCATCGCTGAGAAAGTTGGCGCTACGCGAACTCTATTTTGTTCTGTTATTAATAAACCGGCGAAGCTGCATCACTGTTGCTCCGCGCGGTGTATTGTCCTACCTCGCACAAAGAACTCGTACACTTTCAACTTAGGCCCTTAGCAACTACCATTCGTGAAAGTTAATTCGGTCACGAAGTCGATAAAATGCAATCTGGCGCAAGTAATAAGGATCGAATCTCCCTTTGGGAGATAATGCAAGCGTACGTAATACAGTTAACTGCGATTACACAAAACAATCGAGTTTATTTCGACGTGCGAATAAACAATAATGATATATTACGCGGGGACGAGAATTTCTTTCCAACTTACCGGCGATATTTATCTACCAAGTTATAATAAGATAGACACGAAACATACATGTATACATGCACGTGTGCATGTATGTGTGACATTTTATCGTGAAAAAAAGTTAGATCCTCCCGTGACCTTTCTATTCGCAAGATCCTCGCAGTGAAAGCAAAGTAAAACAAATGACCGCAACTTTCCGCGAAAGGAATTTTCCCGTCGGGAATATGTGTCAGCAAGAAACTTCCAGATGAACTTTGTTTGACTTGTATCCGAAAGAATCGACGTATCGAATCATATCGCTTAAGTTAAATAAGTTTTCCCGGATGAGCTTACGGATATACTGTATACACTGTATATACGTCGTTATGAGCGGAAGATGAGATGCTAACTTTCGATGGAGAAACACCAGTGCTGCGGAGCAACTTTTTCATAATCTGCTCTATTATCACGTTCCACACGGGGGCAAACAACCGCGGGATGCAATCGCCCGCCCGAATACTTTAGAAGAATCACGTACAACAACAGCGACAACTATTATACAACACAGCGTCGATATTAATTCAATTTATTCCGAATCAAGGCGATTGGAATCTCTGAAATACCTACTCCGAAAAGATTCTCGCGAGGTACGTTTCATAACTCACCGTCTTCAAGCTGGTCGCAAATAGTAAATTTTCAACAACTAGGTCAAAACGAGAGGCGCGCACTAAACTTGATAAAATTGTAAATAGCAGGTCGCGATCAAATACTTATATTAAGTGCATACGTGTTTTTCATGCTCTCCTTGGTCTTTGCGCGTCACTAGTTATTTTCCGTCGTCTAATCGTACGACCTCAACTTATGAACCGTGGATTAACTTTATTAGCACACGACAATTTGCATGCAAAGCAGCGCCGGCATCAGATAGGATTATGAAAGGCAAACTTCCTATTTTATAATAACTGCTGCTCCTTTTCCATTATTAACGCGTCTAATTAGTGCAGCTTGTCTTGTTGATGTTTTGCAACTTTACGACACGATCTTGCGCCGTCTGACAAGAGAAGCAACTTTAATTTTTTTTTACAAAGGTTTTACAAAGGTTTATTCAAGAAATCCAAATTGAGCACTGTACAGTGCGCTGTACAATGCAGAGATAGAATGAAATCCGAATCGGCTGGACTCAAACAATTCACTGCCGTTACGCTCGCCACAAACATCCACAATCGATTAGCTTTGTAAGCCACCTCACTATCAAGCTCACTTTGGAAGCAGACAGTCGATTTGAAACATGATACATACAAATGATTAGCGCAGAGCGAATTCAAGGACTCTTTTTTTTTTAATTATTTTGTTCATGAAATTACAATAACTCACATAATATACGAAACATTACAAAAATTTATAAATTTAATCAAGTCATTGTAACAAAATAAATTGCATTATTTGAAATAAGAAAAATGAAATGGTTAGATAATATTCATTACTTTAATTTTGCAGTCATAATGTTTAAAAGTTCGATAACATGTTCAAGATAATTTAAAAAAAATAAGGGAAAAGGGAGCACTGTTTCGAGAAGGTACAATTTCAAGATACACATCGGGGCATTTTCACTATCTAAGCTTTGATCAACCGGAATAATACCAGGTCATCTCGTTTGCTAAGAATTGACCTGATCTAGCAATTATCCGAAGAAATATTGCCACTTCGACAAGTGAAACTAACGGAAAGATACAAATAGCAGACTGACGGGATGGGTCGGGCGTGTCGGAATGGCTTCAAGCGGAAAGAAACTAAACAGAGGATAGATAGGTAGATGGGTAGGTGGTAGGTAGGTAGGTAGGTAGGTAGATATGTAGGTAGGTAGGTAGGTAGGAAAACTTGCTCTTTCCCCCCCTTGTAGATCCGCGATGTCGTCTCGCAGGGACTCTCGAGACTCGCTACGGCAGATAAGGTAAGAGGAAAGCACGAATTTCTACGTGCTCGACATACGAGCGCGGTCGACCTCTCGTAACAGAACCGGATTTCAGATTCCCGGGATCCCATTGAACAACACACCACGGCTATATCAACTGGCGTTGGGTCATATGCAAATCGGTAATCGCGCACGTGCAGCACGCACAATAATGACGCAATTCCGAGATCCCCTCGCTAGCTAGCGGCACGAGTGCTTTCGCGGCATAACATTTTCAAGAGTTAAGTTCACATTTTTCTTTTATGCGTCGAATGATAAAGCAGTAAAGGGGCATCACTGCATCTCTTTCAGATGTTTTTAAATCCCAGTTAAATCGATTATAAGCGATTTCACTGTGAAGCATTGCAAAATATCGCGAGATGCTCGTCTTAAGGAGGTTCGGTAGTATTACAAAAAATGAGTGAATGTTATAAAATTTTGGAATATGATTCTTAATATCGCTATAAAGTTCCATGAATTTTTTCAATTTTTTTTATCGTCAATGATTTCATATATTGTGAATGGTACATTACCGTATTAATTTCAAACAGAAATGTTCACTTTTCTATCGCAAATAAGTATAAACTTACATGACGGTAAAAAAAATTGAAAAAAATCATGGAGCTTTATAACGATATTAAGAATCATATTTCAAAATTTTATAACATTAACTCATTTTTGTAATACTACCGAACCTCCTTAAATACTTGAATTTAAATTCATATGCCTGGTTTACCAAAGACAAATAAGAATACAATAAATCACAAAATACAAAATTTCTATCAAATATATGCTATGGTTGAGAGAGAGAGAGAGAGAGAGAGAGAGAGAGAGAGAGAGAGAGAGGGGGAGAATCGTAATGGAGATATTTCTAATCAAATCAAGTATATGCAGCGATCCGTACGACTCCTTTATTAGCCATGCTCGTTTAACGACATCCAGCATTGACAAAGAACAGAGCAGCGACATACCGCTAATAGTCGCGCTTTGATTAGTTTATCTAATTAAGTTTTGAACAAGTTCCACCACTCTGACCTTAATTTCGCCAAGAAGTTCACCAAATACCGAACGCGCGGAGAACTCGTGGCAAACGACCCCTTTGGAGATCACTGTGGTCAGCGAAACCAGTATTGGCGAACGAACGACGCAAATGTCATCGAGAGAATTCGCTAACTTCGTGTACTTAACAGGGACTCGATACCGCAGATGCGGTTCTCGTGAATGAAAATTAGAACATGAATATATATATCAGCGATCGATTAATTACTTGCATTTCATCGCAATGACATTTTAGAAAATATATAGGGTGGCCGGGTGACCTAGATAAAGTATACAAATATAATATTTTAAAATGAAATAACATTTCATTTTTTCTCGTGAACCAATTTGTTGAAATAATATTTAGCCAATTTATCGAGAAAATGAATTTATTAGTTATTAATAAATTTAATAAAAAGTTATTATATTAAATTTTAAAGTTATTATCGAAAATAATTATCCTGAAAACGACCAATGTGCAATACATGTGAAAACATTATAATTGCATTAATGAACAGTTAATTCTCTAGAATTTCTGAAAACACGAAAATATATTGAGACGTTACACGCACACAGCATACATAGGTATATATTAAGAATATATCGCCATCAAATGGAATTGTGGAATTTTCACAGTGGAATCTAAGCTTACTTTTATAAGCTTACTTTTCACCTGTCGCTTTATGAGTTCGAGAATGGGTGTAGTCGACTTTATGCCGAGATTTCCGCTAAATAATGGGCATGCAGAAAGAATAAAAGAGAAAAGTCGAGTTAGACGGGCACGAAAAGGAGCGTCTGTGCGGTAACGCGGAATATACCGGGCATTTGATTTTCATCTAGCTAAGGGGGAACAAGCTTGTCTTGAATATGCCTTTCAGAAATAGAGAACAAAAAAGTGAGCTGAGGGAACATGAGCGTGCACGAGAAACAGGAGAAGTGCACGATGGGCTCGAAACGAGAAACAGGCGAAGTAGGAAACGCGAGTGCAGCAGTTACGGGATTAAGCACAACTAAACATCCCTTAAACAACTCGGTCATAAATTCGCCGGGAAGATTAAGACGCCCTATGCCCCCCCCCCCCCGCTCCCTCCTCCGGCGCAGCCTCTCCTTTCGCTGTATGCCCCCGAGGCTCTGAGACGTTTGCAGGAATACGAGAGAAAGGAGCTTGCGGTTCACGCAAGCTTTCATCCCCCGCCATTTCTACTTTCTCTCCCTCTTCACTCTTCCCTTCTCACGTTCAACATACGCATATTCTTCTCTCTGTTCTCTTTTTCTCTCTCTCTCTCTCTCTCTCTCTCTCTCTCTCTCTCTCTCTCTCTCTCTCTCTCTCTCTCGTTGTTCGCCTCGAGTCCGCCTCCACTAAACTTCTTGACATCCGGTGAACGAGCTTTAACTAACTACGTCCGATTATTGCGACTAGAAGAGATAAATTCACTTAATTTCAGCCTCCAGCCTAACACGGTCCCGTGCGAGCAGAACATTGGTCGCGCCACTGCGTCGAGAACTAAGGAAATAGCCGCGTTTAGGGAAACAGCGGGACATCCCGATTCAGTTCCGATTCAACGGCTCCAAAGTTTCACCCGCACACTATAGCAGCTCGGCTGCTGCTCACGTCCGCGTTCGTTAATAACGCGTTGCATCGAATGAGGCAGGCGATCGATGAGGGGAAACACTGTGAATACCGCCGCTGCGTCGTCGAAATGGAGTAAAGATCGTCGCGTATATTATAACGATGTTTGCGCGCGAGACATATGCAACGATAGCGCGGCACAAAGTATCCGATATCGACGGTGATCAATATACGAAGCCGTTCAAACTCTCGCGTCTTTGCGCTATGTTTAACTTCGCATAAGCTACTTAGTTTTGTGTGTGCGCGTATATATATATGTATACGTACATATCTACCTCCCGCGACTTATTGCGGAACGAATCGCAGACTCGCTTGGAATCGACGCTCAATTAATTTTCCTTATCCTGCAGCTCCTTCACCGTTGCCTCGATATAAATAGAATTCCTCATGAATTCAATAAAGGAGATCACGACCACTGATAGCCAACGGTGGGGCGGGCGAGTCGTGCGGTCCACCCCCTCTCTTTCTCTTTCTCTTTCGCTCCTGTCGCCCCATTTGGTGTATCGATTTTCCTTCAAAACGTATTAAAGGTATTCCGAATATACTTTCCGTGTCGATGAGTAGCCATCCGAGGTGATGGGCCGTTAAAAGCTGTTCTCGGTCAAGTGTGGTAAAGTGCTTGCACGGATCGATGGAAACGAACTCGCGCGACGTTAAATGAATGCCGCCAGTGTCTAGTAGAAAATCTTGGAGGAAATTCTCCTCTCAAAAATTCATCATCCTCTTCCGACCGTACGTACGCTGTTTCTAAAGCAAACACAGCGAGTTAAACGTTACCCTAGACATAATATTGACACTGAAGCATATGTACGGTGCTCGAGTACAGTTGCTGCATTTAGCCTTTAAAACAAAGGGGGGCATCCATACCTGCTTATTTTTTTGAATATATTCTTGTAAATCATTACATCATATCAATTGCAACGTACGGATGAAAAATCGAGTTACAAACGTGAAAGTCCTTTTTTTTCTTCGCTCAACTGAAATAGATTTCACTTCTCAGATAGATACAGTACCCCCGCCCCCCTCCTATCGAGATATTCATTCTCCGTCTATCCGAAGCCAATGTTATTGCTCATCGGATAAATTGAAAAATAATTCCAGCTCGTTTCTCAGTAACAATATCTATTCAGGTCACTTGAAATTACGTTACATATCGATGTTACCGACCAGAAAAGATGAGAGTGAAACAATAATCAAGAACTGATCATAAAAGGATCGGAAAATGCGCCAGGTACCATACAGCAACACATTGATTTCAATTAGTAGTTGTCAAAAAAACCTTCTTCGTTTTTAATTAACTTCCGACTAGATTATTATTCTAATCTGTCGATAAAATGTTACGAATATAAAAGTTAAAAGAAGCAAAATATTAAATCGCGTTCATATATTGGAGTCTTTTTTTAATACTTTCTTGGAAAATTTCCTCTGTATGGCTTAGCATGTTATTATCTCAAGCTCTTTGGATACTAAAACATTTTCCGTGATCCCTTTACCAAGCCTCAGTGGATCAAAGAATAACTCCGTGAAAAGGAAGGAAAAGAATGGCTCTCGTTCGCTTTGGAAACATATGTCTTCAAAGTTACGAGGTGACTCGGGCAAACTACGGCCATTTTAACATTAGCCTTGTAGGCGCCCCTTGAACTTGCAAGCTCGTCTCGCCAGTTCGCGCTTGAACATTAATGGCTTCGAACAGAAATTTTGCCGTAACTGCATGCGTTTCAGTTTACATGCTGTAGAGCGCTGTTAACATCGCGTTTTGAATAGACGCGACTGTAACGAGCTACCGTGTGTACGCATTGATTAATCGATGCGGCAACAACCCGATTTATTAGAACGCTAACGAAGCTTAAATCGTGACCGGGGTATCAATGCTAAACTTTAAAGAGTTGGGGGGGGGGGGTATCTATAGCATTATCCATTTTTACATTGTCTACAACTTGTTCTCTCTCTCTCTCTCTCTCTCTCTCTCTCTCTCTCTCTCTCTCTCTCTCTCTCTCTCGCGGCGTAACTCGACGGATAATGAAAACAAAGATAGAAGTAACGAGTTATCGATAATACTTGATGTGCAAAGTTTAGTTTTCTTTAACAGAATTAAAGCATCACTTTTTATAAACTCTCTGACGTCAAGTTATAAGCTGTTACACGACGCTATTAAAATTTGTCCATGATGTCCGCGACAGTATCTATATACTTCACCTAGTTTTAAGAGAAAACTTTGGTCTTAATCTTCGTGCACGTATATCATCAGCCGAAAGACACTTAAAAGTAAGTTTCATAAACTCATCGTCAAGTATATCAGCGTATCGCTCATCGACTATGGTACGGCTCGGCTGGATATCCCGAGCTGGAGCGTAAGTGGAGTAGATACTCGTCTCGCTCTACGCGCAGATTTTTGCGAAACCCGACCCCCCTTCGCATGCGCGCTCTGTCTCTTCCGTATACGCGAATTTATTCTCATTATCGATTCCCGTTCCACTCGAGCAACGTGAATAAGAAAACGACAATGTGTGTTATTGGTAACACACTGCTATTCGAACACGCTTTGTATTTCTTTCTTTCGCCGATACGCCTTCTGATATGCAAAGGTGATTCAATGCGAGCGCACCCCACCAAAAGAGGGACAAATTCGGGCAAATAAGAAAAAAATTGTGCCATTGTGAGATTGTAAAAGATAGAGATTCCCTCTTTCGATTTCCCCCTTGTCGTATTTGGGCAAAGAAAGAGAACCCTCCCGTTTACAAGAACGCGTGTTTCGTCTTCTCGCCCTAATAAAACAAATTCAGCGATATAGCTTGCTAATAAATATCATATTTTTTGAATATTATTCTTTTTCGCCATCTACTTGCATACTCTACGTAATCTTTTTATCATAAAAATACCTTATCATCATCAATCTGTAATTTTAATTGACGCGAAAATTTTCTTTTCTCCATTTTGTCTATGTATGTAATAATTAAATTACAGTACTTTAGAATGAGATTTATTAAATAAACCAAGAAAATTAATTATTTTTCTTAAAACAGTATTTTGTAATAAGATTTTGAAGCGTAAACAAAAACATCCATATTGCGTTATATTTGTGTGAAACAAGATTTGTGTGAAGCAATAAGTCCTTTCAAGAGGCTGGTCTTATCGCTAAAAAATTTTTGTTATGACACGTATCCTCCACACAATGACGGATTCAATTATTTTCCTCCTGTTATTCCATCATCCTTTTCCGCGTGACAAATCTCTTTTACACGGAAACAAAAAGAGACTAACAGCTTACTGACGTCAGAATAAGCCCGGCGACATGAATTCTTCCGGGAAAGTGGCGTGTACGGTAATATCGGGATACCCCAGCGGACGAAGAGGCGCGACACATAGTTAAGTAACTAAGGTAAAAGGCGGCTCTTCGCTTCGAACCAGCACCCAAGTTATGTCGATATTTCTTCGCTCGACGTTTATAATAACCGTCCAGCCATCTCTCTCTCTCTCTCTCTCTCTCTCTCTCTCTCTCTCTCTCTCTCTCTCTCTCTCTCTCTCTCTCTCTCTCTCTCTCTCTCTCTCTCTCTCTCTCAAGCGTGGAACAATACCGAAGGCGCCAGTTTATATACTACCGGCAACACTTTTATGCTTGAACGCGCGGCAACGTCAACGTCGCCGATAGCCCGGCGCTAGCCGAGACTAGTCTATGTAGATACGACGAAGTTTAACGACAAACGAGGTTCATTATACGCGAGAAAACAAGGCCCAATGTATATACACGGTTGAAGAAAAATATAACGACATCGATCGCGCGTAACGACATATATCTTGGTGCCTAGACACCACGCGGCTTTGTGTACCGGCGTGACGGCGTACCGGATGTGCTTTGAACGCGCTACACACAAGCGCCGATACGATATATCTGCACGCGGGCTGCCACGGATATCACGAGCGTTCCGTAGCTCCCAATTTCGTCGACGCGATAGAAACTGAAGTATATATTCCCTAATCGCGACAGATACAAAGACGCACGTGCCGGTTAGGAGTGATTAATTAATTTAATCACGCCAAAGCGCCGCGAAATGTTGATCAAAGAGAATTATGCAAAGTATAACCAAGATAGCGTGTCACATGCGTAACCCGCTCCAGCGCTTGCGTAACGTCGTATACACGCAAGAAAATCAAATTACGCGAGCGACGTTACGTTAGATCATTTTATGCCACATTTGTCGTGCCCAAAGAGACGTGAAATTCACTGCGATATTTTACATCTTACGCACCCTCGTGCCGAGTTGTGCCGAGAAACGCGAAAACATCATTATGCGAAACGTCCGCCGCTAATAATGACGCTTTCACCCTTCAACCGTCAGAGTCTCGAAATTAGACTAAGGATATCGGGATATCCGGAGTCATAGGTGAATGGCTCGGCGAGGATCGTTCCGGCAGGTATAGATATAGATGGGTATCAGCTGGATCTATACATCTTTATCTCGGCTGATTGCATTGTTAGCATGAAGCGTATTGTTTGAACGTCATATCGGCGCGAGGCCTCGGGCAACCAATCAGCGTTTGCGGTAGCCGTGCCTTATCAAAGATTTCCGCCACCTAGCCGCAGGGCTTAAATCAACCTATCCTCCGACGATCCTTTCTCCAGTTTGCGTTGGAACTCTGTCACGAGAAGATGCAGCAAACTAAAAACTACTGGCAATAAAAGATCAACCCTAATTACCTGGACCGCGGGTAAGAACTCGTAATGAGCGCGCCGAGATATATATCTCTTTTCGGAATCTCCGGGTATCGCGGACGATCGATCCGAATTGTCACGAAAAATTAGGAATAGCGATTCGCGATTACGCGCATAATTATTGCCGCGTTCGAAGACTCCGCGCGGACGGACTCGCGACAATTTATAACAATTTAATTATCCGCGCGCAGTACACACGCGCGTGACATTAATTAATATTCATCGATAATGGAATATTAGACAACACGTCTGTCGCGATATGACCGTGTGGTGCTCATCAAGCAATAATAAGCAACGGTAATTACTCGTTAATTGGATGACGCCGCGTTTTAATAACCATTTCGCAATATGGAAACGCGCGACAAGTCGGTGACAGGTCGGTGTGCGAAAATCCTTGGGACATTCATAAACGGCAATCGTGCAGAAATATCATTCTGACCATCGTTGAAAAAAATGAAAAGAATATAACGTGAGGTATAACAGCTGAGCTTATAATATTACACCACGCGTACTTTTATTGCGTACCCCGTCGGCCAACGCATTTATACATCCACTTTACGATCTCGGAAGTAACTCGGCGACTTTAACGTAAATCTCTCGTACAAGGTCGTCTTTAATGTCATATCCGACGACCGTCTCGTCAACGAATGTTCGGTAAATTGGTGATCACCAATGACATAATTACGGATCTCTGCTTGCTCGCAGACTTACCTATCTTATGAAATAGCTCGTAATGGCCGATCGGAACCCATATCGTTTTACCAACAAAAATGCGTTTAGGAACATGGTACGTAACGAGTAGCGCTAGCGACGTGCTGCTACAGCTGTCGAACATCCGCCGGTATATGTACGTGTAACTACCCTCCAAACGACGCACGGCCGTGTGTAAGGGTGGATGCTTGTGCGTGTACGTTTGTATACGCGTACCGTAGGGCGCTCACATAAGAGTGTAAGAGGGTAAGTACCGAAGGGATGAAAGTAGCGAAGATGAGTTTGAGTTCAGTCCGTAGTGCGCGTCTCGTTAATTTTTCGTCCCGTGTCGTTGCATTGTTTGCTCGGGAAAAGGGAGTTTATTGCCCGCAGCTCGAGACAAGAACTATCGTGTCGTCTGCGCGCATTATTTACGCGAGCGCACGAGACAGCGAGCGAGCATGACTTTCTACCACGTTTTAATGATCTCAATCTAACGAGCGTGTGTAAGCTGCGTACGAATCTCAAGAAAGAAATCTACAAAACGACTTTAAAATGAAATTGGATTCATTAAAAAATCGAAAAATCGTATAGAATGCATGTATTTTAGCAACTGTTTCAAAGTTTCAATAAAAATCCATTATTTACATTATATCTATTATCTATAATCTATAAATAAAAAAGCATAAAAATAAGAGAATATGAGATATTGATAAAAATTGAATTAATTTGTTACAAATTTATAGAAATTAAGTCTTTTCCATGAATAAACAAAAATTGTAATTTTACGCGTTATTTATACGTGCCTTACTTTTCTTTTAGCAATGTTTTAAGATCATTCTATTTTTTAGATGGTATCGCGCAATTTTCAATCGATATCGAAATTGGAAGCGAGTAATGAAACCTTCTTTCCCCCAGTATGTCGGGCATTGAAACAGGTCGAGCTCTATATTTTTGTATTTTCGCTCTCGTCAAAACGGGAGAGTTGTACGGTTGCGGATCAGGGAGCAATCATACTTGAATAGGCGCCACGCACATGAGAGGTCGGCGTGCGTATCCACGCGCGTACAAGCGTGGACGCACGTTGATTCGAAATCATTGTGCCATACCCTGTCGACAATCGAACCTCGACGAACCTCGAATTTCGTATGCTACCGCACGAATTTCCCCTCGAAACGGATGATTCGCGTGGGTGGATTGGGCAGAAAGTCGATTCGTTTCTTCTCACAAAACAAAAATATCATTCCATGTAGACCTGATAAACAAGGCTACTGTGCTAGCGTAACAACCCAAGCGGAGAAATACCTTCTGAGGCTTTCGCGCGATTTCGACAAATTTAATTTTCGGATCTCATACACTTGCGACGAATTCTTTTACTTATGTCAAAACGTGCTACCTGATAATACCATGTTGCTACAATAAACAAAAAACCTTCGTGATATGATCACGGATAATATCTGCGAATAAGATTTTCTAAAGAGAAGCGCACGCGATAAGACGCCGAGAATATTACATATGTCTGATCCAGAAATATGTTTCTGGGTAACTGTCTCTCTTGTGATATAAATGTAGAAAGAAAAATAGATTAAACACGCACGCACCAGTCTCAAAATCGATATAAATAATTTTAAATTTATATAAACCGTATTTCAGTCGCATTTTTTGATTCTTGGTGTAATATTAGAGTAAAGGTTTCACATCTTAGAAAAATTGAGATATACTTGACTGTTTATATATCAATTTCTATGATTCATTCGTTCACATATTTTTCGTATTGTCCTTTTCACGACAGTATTTATTGAATATTCTTAAAAAAAGAGCTAGTACAACATATTCAAAAACCACAGATGTATACATATTTCATTTAGACACTACTATGCTCGTAATACAAACAACGCGCTACGCGAATCCATCAAATGCGCCATCGCCATAATTCAACCGTGCATTTCGACCATATCTCTGAGTTATTTCACGTTTCGTGCGACTCGTAATAAAAAAATACAAAAGAGCACAAAAACCAAAAGCAAACGGATAAATTGTAACTGTTATAAAACTGGTCATTTTGTATATTTTAAAGCACCGCGAACATAAATACGTTTGTTCTTCGCATCCTGGGTATTGTTGGACGAATAATAAAACTATGCTTTATACATTATATAATTTAAATATTATCCTGGAGGATATTATTATTCTTCAGCAATTCTTTAAATATATTGTTGCGATATGTTGAAACTTGTCAAACGATTCTTTATAAAATATTTCTCATCAAAGCACAGCATGAAAGTACTATCCAATTTGATTTCTTTTTTCAATCGATTTGATCGATACTCGAAAATAAGTAAAACGTTTTGAAAAATATTAATTTCGATCTTTTCCGTTATCGCAAATCCTTGATTGCATTCATTGAAAGCAGCGTATTAAATCGATACGAATTAAATCGATACAAAAGATTATAGAATTCAATAAATAATTAAATACATTTACTTATATATAGTGTTCTGCTATGCTCGATAATAACAACGATTGAAATACGATCAACTAATTGTGCGATGATAAAAAGTAAAAATTTATTAAAAAGTCTATAAAAATCGTGAGCAAAAGTTGCTCTCTCTTTCATAAATTACACTTATTTCAAAAAATGATTAACTTAAAATAACTATATGTATTATAAGGAATAATGGTACTGCATATAGTTATGCAGAACTTTTTCTTAATGCTTAACAAATGCTACCTTTTGAAGTGCGCGATTTATAGACTTTTTATGGCAAGTTCCCACATTACACAGTGATTTTTAGATAGAAAGACTCACCATTATTAATCGCAGCCAAAGCGACGGCGCCGAGCAACCATGCGACGACGCTGACGGCGGACATCTTCGTTTCCCTCGTCGCGGTTTCCTCCTCACATAATATGCGCCTTCCGTGCGTTAGAACGAGCTGAAACAAGGAAGACGCATTACGTTAAACCGCGCGTGTGCGCGATGTCACAAGATATTACAAGTTCGGTAGCGCGTTTATCTTACAAAGGCGACGCTTTCGTAAACGCCCGGCTAAGTGCTGCACGCCGCGCCGGTGCTGCCGTTGGTGGAGTACCGGCGGGGAAAGCCGAGGAAACGATTGTGTTAGTGTCGCAATTTGTTATCGCGTAATCTTGCGCGCTTCCCATGCATCCCTTTACCGACAACAGCGGATGTCGCGCGACAATAATTACTCGATCAAGCGTGTGTCTACAAAAATATTATCACAACGAATAACCGCGCAACAAATTGCCTCCAATTTTTATTTCTCTCCAATAGTAATTATACAGTAATTTACAGTTTAAAATAAATGCCTTCATTTCTGAGAATTATGTTAACCTTTATTGCCAATTATTTCATATTTAGAGTATAGTTTAAAAATAACTCGACATTCTTTTCTGTAAAGACGTATTTCTATAAAATACTTCTCTTAAAATGATATTTTATTTAGCTTATACGGATAACAAGATCACTTGCGGATAAAATAACTTTTCTCTCCAATCATCTACAGTAACGCGATAAAACATATTGAACATGTCGCATTCCTAGAATAAAAACATTCATTTAATTGCTATAAAAAAATTTGCAGCAACGATTCTATTTATTTATAACAAGAACAATATCACCACTCTAATACAATCGATGCCATTTCATAACAAGTTATATTCGTCGGACACAGTTCTGTAACAAATGTAGTTATAATCCACAGTGTGCTACACAAAACTGTACTGATAAAAGTAATGAAGAGATTTTCTCAGATTATATTTTTGTTCGTACATGAAATTTTTTTACAATTTTGTAAAATCGATTTTCTTCGACTGAAATTCAATTGCATGTAAACAGTTTTATAATTTTCTTTGAAATATAAATTTAAATGCAATAATACTTTAGATTTATTTAGTTTGTCATTTCTTTAAATGTAAAAGTTTGCCATCGTTTCTTGGTTAAAAGGGAAAATTTTCTTTCGGTTGAAAGAAAAATTTACATTATAAATATCAGAATAAAATATCATTTTTACATTTATGGAAAAATCCACTTCGAATGGTTCTAAAGTCCTTATAGGAGGAAAAGCGTGGGAAACCTGGAAAACACCCTGTATGGTCGCATCGTCTACTAGAAATTTTATTCGAGAAATTCCTGGAACATGCGGATGATTTTCTCGAGCGTCCGCGCTCTCTGCTCCGCGAGATGGTCCCGGGAAGCTGCTCATTCGTCACGTCGAGATAGCGTCGTCCTCGGACGGATCCGCGGAAGGCGCGACGTCCTCCTATCCTTATAACCGGTATAACCGTTAGCGAAATAGCTTGCCGTGCCTCCCTCGAGTCGCTTTCAACCGTGACATGCTCCATTTATACAAATCACGCGCTGTATATTCGTGTCAAAACGTAATCGCCTCCGCCGCCGCCTCTGCCGCTTTCTGCCGTTTTCTTCCTCCCGTTTATTTTCGCAAATATTTCATGTAATCTACTGAAAATGCTACAGCCTGAGGAGACTCGAGCTAGCTTCATCAGGAAAGTTCGTTATTTATAGTGCACTAAAGTACTGTTTGGTGGAATCAGCGTGGACGAATGATTCACACACTGTGCTTTCCTAGTCTCGCATTGTAATTTATTCACATGTAGGTTTTTACACGCCACTCTTTAGACACTGTCTTATGTTCGCATTAAATGTTAACTATGCAGCAGAGTTAGTGTATAATGAGGCCTAAGGGTCTTACCCTGAGTCGCGGATAGCTCGTGAACACGATACTCTGTGTCCGTGTTGCGTCTTCGCCTTGACCGTGCCGCGTTTTTGACTGACAATGAGAAAGTATCGCCTCTTGACTACAGACCGAGTTGCGGACGGAATGGTGATAACTCGCTGAATTCTTTCTTGGTGATCTCTACTTATTTGTTTTTTTAACAACGCGTTTCCTATTGGCGGTCTTACCATACATGCTGTTAAAAATTGAAATCTGAATGTGGAAGTGCCGCTAGATAAAGACGAATCTAAGATCATAGAGAGCGTGAATTACTTAATTATATGCGCATATCGACTTTAATAATGCCGATACAAGAGTGTTTATGTGAATGTATGTATGTATGTGATGTGCGTCGAGTTATTTTCTGGTCTCGTCTCGTGTACGTTTGTGTATGTAGGTATGACATGTATATGTATGTATGTAGATATGTATATGTATAGTATAGTATGTATGTATAGTATATATGCACGATTTCCGATCTTCCTATCTTACAATTACAGTATCATAAAATGTGCAAGTGTATCATTTGATCAATTTAAAGTAGTTGTTCTTCTAGCGAAAACTAAATTTCTAACATATTTTCTTATCTTATCTTCATTTTTAAGATACACATGACCAAACATTCTAGAATATTCTAGATATTCAGAAAAATTCAGAAAAATTAAAGTATTTTAAATTATATATTACTTATAATTTTCAGAATAAATAAAATCTGAATAACGCGGTGAATCTTAATGTCAAAAGGCTATCTGCAGCTCTTATCACTAGCTCTCGTCACTTGAGCGAATGCAGTCGTGGAGTGCCAAATAAATGATTCTTCTTTTTCTTTCTCTCTTTCTTTTTATGTTTAACCGAAGTAGTGAAAGCGAAATAGGTAACTATCGTTTTATCTACACCGACCGCTGCTCTCGCAGCTTCCACACGAACTAAGCAACCCTTCAGACACACGTTTCCCGTTGATTCTCTGCTCCTTTCATCCCAGTCCGCTTTACTTTATGCACCGGTTGTGCGCGCGCGGACTTTATATCGTTATACACTGTGTGTATTTCGAAAACCTGAAATTCCGCTTTGCTACGGTTTCGCAAGACGCCACAAGCCATACGTTTCGCACAAAATTTCGGCGTGCTTCCACGCCGCGTGCATAACTAATATGAATAATACAAAATGAATTTTTCGCGGTAACTTCAGTTCGTAATAAAGCTGCGATATCACATTGCACATTCACATATTTTATTTTCATAATCCTACGCGATGAGCTCATGCATATTTTTTACGCGGTGAGAGAACATAAAAACATATATACATATATAAATTTAATATCGGAAAATATTGTCAAGAAGAGCTATCATATATAAAATGCATTAATCAATAAACGTATTTTAAAAAGTTATTATCGAACTCTTTGCTCCTTTTTTTTTCTTCTCTCATAATATAGTCATGTATTATAAAACGTTCCCTTTATTCACTACAAGATTTTTGTGATAATAATATAAAAACGAAAGAAGAGAGACAACACGGAAAGTACAATGTGCTGCGTATTTCAACGAACAGCAAAGAACTGTGAATTATCAACATTCTTGATTAGGCTACGATAGGGAATAACAGCGAGGAAAGGCAACAACTGTTGCTTCGTTTGAGCATTGGTAAAAGGCGCGCGCGCGCGCACAACGTTCATAAAATATGAAATTGCATCCGGCGCATTTTTCAAGATAAAAGACTAAACGCACTTTCGCGAATGCACGCGATGCACTTGTACGACCAAAGAAGCAAGTTGCAACGCCGTGAAGCTTCCGTTTATGCGCAGTTATATGATAAGATCTTTTTATTTGTATCATTTGCAGTGTCCACGCTGCAAAAACGAAAGCGGGTCTCGCTGAGCTGGAGATAAGGATACTAGCATTTTAAAGAAAATCTCCAGCAGATAATTCACGAGAAACTTTAGAAGAGAATATTAATTATAACGCGGCAAACTGTAGGTTTTCAGAAAAAGGTAAAATTTTTAAGAGAAATTAAAAAATATTGACATTCAAAGATAAAAGTAGAAAGCAGCCTTTTGTAAAACAGAATTTTTCGCATCAATAATATATCTCGGCATTCTCTTATTAGTGGACAATTAATTATAAAGAGTACAAATTATCTGAATCACTGGGTGGAATAGCGATGTAGCTCATTGAAAATAAATATTCTTTTGATATACACTATCCTTCGTGCACAAGATAATTAATATTTTAAATGCCTCCCAACTAATTATTCGCAAAGAGATATATTTAATCTCTCGAAAACACGAGCCAGCCGCAGTCATCGCTAGTGCGCCACAAGATACATAACGATGGAACGATCGAACAACAGGATTATGCATATTAAAAGCGCGTAACTTTGCGAATTTCATCTCCATGAAGTAATGAGCATTTCAATTTCATAATTACAAATAAAAAGTGCGTTAAATTAGCCCCCCTTTTTCCAAATCAGTCGACAATCCTACAATTTCTAATCTGCTGACTGACCAAAAACGCGCGCGAAACAACGGTCGTAATACTTGCAATTAGTGCTTCGCAGAAGAGTTATTTTTCAAACGCTTTTCGGAACGGGACAGCTCGTATCTCGTCGGAACGATCCCAGCTTTGCGTTTGTTTTCGTGAGACCCGTCAGACGGACGGGTCCTCTAACGTTTATTTGCACGACTCAAACACATTTTTCATTCTCTACGCACGGGCTGCGGTACGCGGCGACGCGACGGTGCGGGAAGCATTATTGGCCGCCACATAACTGGCATCCACCACGACCATTAACACCCATCGCCGGTATGAGCAGTAACGACAACGGGATCGCTATCGTTTGGCCGCACGAGATGTTGATCGATCATTCGTGAACGCTGGCGAGGCCAAGCGGCGGAGGCATGGGATACCGATCTCGGGACAAACTGACGGGCAGCCGGTAATAACTCAATGTAAATGCGCATAAGTGCTATTAATAAGACCCGAAGGGAAGCACGGCCGGGTATCGTGAATGTATGATTGAATAACAAAGCGCGCGCGCGCGCACGAGATACGAATGTATTACGCGAAAGCGTATTTCGCGGGGATTATCTGATGTACGTTGATGGACTCGAGTGCGCGAAGACCCATGGAGTAAAATGTGTATGATTGTAACGGCCAAGATCTAGCAGTATGAGAGAACAGCCGTTTCAGCAAGGCAAGCGTACATCGCGAAAGTAGAAACGCTCGTTACGCTCGTTTCAGTTCGGATCACTCCCGAGCAATGCCGTGGCGTAATTTCGGCAACGGGAGCTCGCGCGCCGCACCGGGTGAAACGAAATGGCCGGGGTGTTTATTCATGCAAAGCCAACATACTCCGAAACAACTCACCACATCTCTGTACTACGTAAATGAGGTACTCGGCGACGTCCGGGTATCTCGCTGTTTGCTATCTTACGAGCGTCTGCGGATGCTTATAAAATGGAGATAATTAACGCAGCGTCTAGAGATAACGGGCACAGCACGTTGCGGTTATCTCGCCCCCTTTTGTCTTAGGCGTTGCCGTCGCCGCGCCGCCCTTCTAGGCACCAAAAACGCATTAAGATAGCGCTACGCGATACGGAGATTCACGCAACTTCTCACATTACCTCGCAGAATGCATAACGCGCGTTCGGCAAACATTCCGCATAAATTCATACTAATGTAATACCGCTAGAATTATTAATCACAAAAACTCAACCTTTTTGCAGACAGACTAAAATATATATAACAATTTTTTTTATTTTAATACATTTTACATGCAATGAAATTCGCAAGAAACATAATATTTTTGCGACCACTGTTAATCACGTTACGTTCGGTCGCATTAATTTTGAATTGTATTTTTGCGATTCCAACTCAATCTATACGTTTCAGCAGAAAATAATTCAGCATCTTTCGTAAGAGACATTATGTTTATAGTTCCAACATGTAATTATTACACATTACGGAATGGTATTTCATTTTACGCGAATAAATCGAAATTACTTACTTGAAGTTAATGGAATTATGACCGCGCGTTCGATCGATGTAATTAGCTGCGACCAATATTTGATGAGTCTAAGGTACATACTCCGCGCGAGCTGACAACTAAATGTCGCTTTTGATGCTGCAGTTTCAATGAAAAACAAAGGAAAGCTCAACAATATATTGAGCATTATGTAATAGCATATTTAGTAAGTAGATCAAGTGATGCATTATTACATTATTATAATTTGCAACTAATTAAATGACCTACATAATATGAGATAATAGTATAGAGCACCGATATTATAATTACAATAGAGAGGAATATCACGTGAAAAATATCATGTGAATCAATCGTTTCAGAAATCGTATGCACTTAGTTAAAAAAAAAAAAATGAGCAGCATCGATCGAAATTATATCAGAGTTTATTCATGTCTTATTGAACTTTCCTTTGAGGACCGTTTAAGATAAGGAAATGTCGTCGTTGCGAAAGGAATATATACGATGTGTGTCTCGTATACCTAATATTATATGTATTATATTCGAAGAATTAGCTCATTACGGAATGGCGAATTATAATTTCGCTTACCTCGCACCGATCGCCAAGAAACGTTCTACTTCGACATGGTCGTCGGAAGCGCGTCAAACGTAAGACGCCCGGTTACTTCGGCGTTTTGCTGGTTAGCTTCCAAAAGGACGACTTGACGTTTAATTCCTCACGCAATTACACTATCCGTCACTCGCGAAGTTGCCGTCGTAATCAAAGTGCCGTCATTGAAATCGTCACGATCACCAGCCAAGCCAACCACAGCGCGACCCAAGAAGAAGCTCGTTCATGACGACGAGAACGGGCTCGGGAAGCCTCCTGGCGCGCCGCACAAAACTGTCACACGGATGTTACGAACATAACATACGAGCTGGCGGCAATCACGTCCTCCTACGTCCTCCCCTTCACCTAGCCGCCACCGTCGCTACTCTCGTTCCCGACGCAGCTAATTAATCCCGAATATGAGATGGGCGCGCGCGATAATGGGAATCCCGCGGGCGAGTTTTAATTAAAACTCGTGCCCCCTAGCTCGTCGCTCGCATAGCGTACTTGACCTTTCTCGCGGCAGGCTTACGTGAATCCTCCACGGCAGCGACGGACGCGACGGTTACGCATACGCGTGTAGATTAAACGCGCTCGCATGTTCGCCGTTGTCGCAGCGATACATGCCGTAACACACAGATCCCCGGAGCGCGTTGATCGCACGATGGATCGGCGGTGCCAGCTGATCCGCCAAAGCCCTCTGTCAGCCGGTCTGATCACCGTGAGCCGCTATCACTGCGAGTCCGTTGGCGGTGCAATCTGCCGCGCGACTACTACTGTCGCTACTGACCTCAGCTACTGCCTGGCTGGCTCGTCGTTATGATCCGTCACTACTTGTCGCACACGCGAGACACTGTCTCTCCCTACTGTCCCGATTACCGTCGTCCCGCGACACCGTCCTGTACACCTTCCTGCCAATTCCGCAAACCCTCGTCGATATCTCTCGTACTTCTGGCGACACTTGACCCGCGAGCGAATCGGTCGAATCGAACCCTCGAATCTGTCACTATTCACCCTCGGCAGCCGCCAGCGACCCGGCGGCTGACACTCGCGCGAACTTGGCGCCAACACTCGAGCGTACGAGGCGAGAGCACGTCGCGTTTAATTGCGCGCGCGTTATCATCAATTATCATCGATGAGTAGTGATTAGCCGAGACAAGTGCGAGCGTAATTCACTCATAGTCGCGCGACTTGTCCCGCTGGTTCACTGGAATCGCAGCGAGGGTGCCCTGCACGCAGAGATGCGCGCGCGCGTACGTGCGTGCGTAGATGTGTCGCGTTTTTACGTGTGTGTGTGTGTGTGCGCGCGCCTGTGGAGATCCAGGTCCAACCCTGGCGCGATGCGATGGAGAACTGACGTCCTGACGGGCTGCAGCGCCCCGACGACGGGCGTCCGGTGAACCATCCGCCGTGAAGCGAGCGGCGGGAGATCCACCACCCATTCAACCCCTCCTCGTCGCCATAACACCCTCGTCTCCGCTACCCCCGTACAGAGCGGCACGGTGCCCCGCTTTTGCCCATGCCACCTTGTCGTCGAGAGGGCACCGTCGTCCTCCACGCGAGATTACACGAAATTTTTAAAAATGCCATTTCGTGCTATTGAAAATGATTTTTTTGAAATCGCGCTGGCTTTCACGGAGAAAAGATTCATCAAAAATTCAGGAGATACGTTGCCAAAAAAGCATTGCTCATTGATTGACCCTTTGAGGCACGAATTTTTGTATCGGAAAGAATTTAAAAATTTATCTACTTATTTATAACGACCCTAGAATATCATAATAACATTTCCCATTATCATTTCTGCATTTTTAAAGTCTACGATACCTAATGAACTAAAAATAAGACCAAAGTGTGAAAATTTGATTCCAAAGAGAGAGAGAGAGAGAGAGAGAGAGAGAGAGAGAGAGAGAGAGAGAAGATAAAGGTGGTAGCCTGAGCTTTCGAGTTTGATATGTTAACCGTCACTGCCAGCATCTTTATACTCTATCACTCGATATTAAAATTTGTTTTCGATACGTTACGTATAATTAAATTATATAAAAATAGATGATTGGATTATATACATGACATATATAAATTATATCAAATTATCGAAATTATTTTAAATAGGCAAATTGAAATAAGCAAATTTATCTGTTAAATTTAATTATGCTAATTGACAAGACTTTTTTCGCGTAAAAACATTTGAAAATATGACAAACAAAAATGAAGGTAAAGTATACATACGCACAGTACTTGAAATATCATTATAATTAAATTAAGAAAGTAACCTGGTACGACTCTCGCAGACGATCGATGCTACAAATACTTTGGTAGAAACTGGATGCACGGAATCGAATCTCTTTGATTATTTCTTTCTAGATATTTCTCATGATGCTTTATATATAAATTTAATGCACATTGTTCACATGTAAAAACCGATTCAGAGCAATCTAAAAATTGTTATGGAGCTCGTGTTAATTATATGCTTTATATATTGTAATTGTTATATTAATTTATATATAATATGTTATATATGACGTGCCGGGCGCTTAAAAGTGGCGAATAGGCAATCTAAAGGCACGAGAACAGTAAGTTCACGTAATTTCTTAATCAATATGGCCTAAATCATTCTTATGACAGAATAAGGCTCGCGTTCTGAGCTGCGTGTTTTCCAAGACTTGCATGCATTTGCGAACGTCACGTGATTCGCGGAGGCCACGTAATAGACGGCTTTACATCATTCCGAATTGGATGCGGTATGAACGGTAAAATTCCGACTTTCAATCCGCGGAGGCATCGCTCTATTCCTCGATTACAAAATATGTTTTTATCCTGGATACAATTGGAAAGAAACGTATCAACATACATTGATCCTCATCGATAAATTATCAACGATTCGTATATCATTACATTCTTGTTACGATGAGGATATCGTTTAATATTCAGGTCACCGTAACATAAAATAACTTTATTAAAGATTTTCGATTCAGACGAAACAATTTTAAAATAATATCTTATAAAAGCAAGCAAAAAAAATTTAATTTTATGTCACCGAACGCAAATAAATATATGAATATAAAGGCAACTCCGCAATTGCCAGTCGCTTTACAGTCTTTATGCTCTAAGCTGTATTATTAATTAAAGGAATTAACTTCGCCATATATGGCGCGACCCTTGCTCGAGGAAAGGAAGGTCGAACGCTTATATCATAGTCTAATTTCCAATTAAGGCGTTATTAATACCGGCGCCAGTAAGCGTTATACCTCGTGGATTATATTACAATTTACATTTCGCCTACGCGAAAGACCTATTATCACATTTGAATTTCTTATTTTAATTATATTACACAATCAATAAAAATAAAATTTGATCAAAAGTGACATGCAGCAGATAGAATCAAAGTTAAGAAGAATACCAATGTTTCAATATTTAAAAATTGATATTTAAAAATCGAGTTTTAAAATTATAAAAGTATCTCAATGTATGACTTCTAAAAAAAGCAAAATTACTTTCTGATTAATTTAAATAGTAATTTTAATTAATTAAAAGTTTGATTTTCAATATAATTAGAGAGCTAGTTAGAAAAAGAAAGCAATATTTTCAAAAAAACTGGCAAATTGACTTTTCGTTTAAAAAAAATCAATTTCGAATTTATGAAAGTTTCTTTAATATATTATGAGAAAATGCACGAGTTTTTCCTCTACATGTTTTACCAGATTGAATAATTGAAATATGTTATTCTATAAGTAGTGTATTAGTAAATTTCAACATATTAAATTCAGACTGACCCGAATATCAACTCAGATGTTTCAGTAAATATTATATACTCAATATTCGTAATATAAAATTGCATGAAAAATGTATATAGCATGAAAAATGTATAATAGTATGAAAGAATAATCACGCGGTATACACGTGAGAAAACAAGCCTCAATTAAAATTCAATGAACATCTTTTTTCGAAAAAGCGTTGTTTGGAGCAAATCACAATTACATGGTTAAAATAATACATTTTTCTCGTTTATTTTGTAGATGCAAAAATAATAATAAGGTGCGCGTCTAAAAGTACTATAGGTTTTTAAAGATTTAACGTTATAAATTAGAGATCAGTACATTATATGTATATTAGTGAGTGACTATCGTTTAAAAAAAGTTATGGGAATAACATTGACGAGACTGATTATCAATATAAGAAAGGTGCGAGGGACAGAAGCAGGTAGGTGGGTCGTTTCACACAGCAGCGCCTCGCTTAATTACTAGTTACTAGTAACAGGAGTTAGAAGCGTTTAGCTCACAGTTCACGCCATCCAACAAAAGCTTATAATGTTACGAACTATTCCCATTGCTACCCTAGATTCAACAACGAGGCTTCACCGGTGCCCGGATTCATATTACTTCGAAATCATATCAAATACGGAAACGAGTCCGCGAGTTCGCCAACTGCAGTTGGCTCGGTTTACAATATAATTAATCTCGTGACTGGCCGATATGAGTTTAGCGAGCTAAATATAATATCAGTGTCTGTAGCATATGATCCACATAATGTGAAGAAAGTTCATATTTTATAACGCAAAATGCAACGTTAACAAAATCTCAAATTCCAGCGATCCAATCTCGCGTTGAATTTTACGTGAAAATTAAGATGACACGACACACGAATTCAATTAAGGAAAAATGATACATTTTCAAATGTCCGTTTTGTTTCTGCAAACAGTGTAATTGATTAGCACAATTTATTGCATGCTGCTGCGCAACTTTACTCGCTAGTGCGGTCATTTTCAGGTAGTAACTATAAATCTCGCATTTCTTGAATCACCCACGGAAAATTCATCGACAATAAATCGGAGTTTCGACAACGTGATTCAACGATACCGAAAACAAACGCCCGGGCGCAAATCACAGCTACGTTGTTAAAAATCCTTCGTCCGTAGTATTCGCGAGATCGATTTACCAAACACCGTTTGAAAGAACTTTGCAGCTTTGACATTTGCCCGACGAATGAAACTAATCAAACATTCCATCCGATATACTGCAGAGCAGTCACACTATCCATAACCATTTTGTTCGGTTCAAATCGTCTCGATTAAATACAAAACTGACTGCACATGCGATTACTCTCAAAAGAAAGATATCACAATAGATATAAACATTCAACTTGAAAATATTACGCGACATTCAAACATTCTAGCATTCTCTACTTTTAGGGAATGTATATAATATGTAAATGTAATATGTAAAATAAACTTTTTCTCCTGTTATTCTTGAAAAAGTTCTACACACACGTAAAGTGAAAGAAACATTAGGATATCGTTCTCTATGTGGAAGATGAAAAAAAAGTTTAGAGATTGCGGTCAAATAAACAAGAAGCGGCGAAAATAAATTGTCCGCATTGTGAATTAGCTTCAAGGTTGAAAAAAAAACAGCTTATGTAAGCAAGGGTGGCAATTTGGGTAGCGGACATCCCTTGTCGCCTTTGGCAAGGCTTCCAGTCCGAGCATCCCGTCCCGCTGAACACAGCGTTCTCGGTCGGTTGTATCCACACGCGTGCTAGTTACATTGGGCTTTGCACTGCCGATGCGTGCATGTAGATCGAAGGGAATGGCGATACTACGTACACTAGGATGGTTAGACCTGGTCCGCGTTGGCGTCCGTTAGCCGTAGCCTATACACACGCAGATTGGATCGGACATTGCACGCCGTGCAGCTCAGCTTCTGAACAGGGAAACTGCGCGTTCGCCGCAGCTATATCGTATCCAATAGGATACGGACTAACGCAACCGCGCGTACATTTGGGTTATCGAGTTGTAATGTTCAATACGAGAAAGGTACGCTGGACGCCGTTGTCGACCTGACGAGATCCTGAAATCTCTGTGTCACGTTCGATAGGTGTGATGTCTCGCGCGATCCTCTCACGCGGACGTTTAACGCCGCGTCCGACACCGACGTGTAACCAGATAATACGCGTGATAATAGCAACAGACGGGAAACGCGATGAGACGTTTACGCCGAAGTCGCTGTGGAACTTTACAACGAGCTCGTTCTTAAGTCGACCGAACTTGTAGCTTCGCCTGCGGTCGACCGTCAATTTCGGTTCCAAGAGACAGCCCGCTCGGGATGTTGAAACGAATTCGCGAAGACACGCACACCAAGTCCGCCGTACACGTCCATTCGTCTGCGAAATCGATTTCTTCGCACTGTCGTAAATGGTTAATGGCTCCACGTAATTTAATTGCGACGCGGCACGAAGCCGGGATGAACGTACGCTCTCGGCGTACGTTCACGGAACAATCCGGCATTTCGCTCGCTAATCCAGTGCACGTTGTACGCACGCTTGTGCCACACGGACGACGGATGAGGGCAGGAACGAAGGCAGAAGCTGCACCGCGCCGCGCCGCGTCGTGCACGGTGCCAAGAAGTGCAGATTTGCTATTTCCGCGAACACTTCTCTGGCCCGCGGTGGCGTAACCGACGTACGACCCTTTAACGGGTAACAAGACCGCCAACAGCGACTTCATTTGCATTTATTTCTAGCAGACTTAACGTCGACCGCGATACGAAAGGAACGGGCAGCTGCGCGTAATTTCCAACAAATATACACCCTCGAAGATCGCCCGTAACGAAATCCGATCCAATCAAAATTAAAAGCATAAGCCGTTACGCTTGTCTACGTGGAAATACGGCAGAGAGTTGTAAAAGTCAATTTTTCACAATTATATATACATATATTAACATGTCGCTTTTTGTCGCACTTAGCAAGATGAAAATGCATTTAAAAAATTAATCAAAAATTTATTTCTCAGTTTTTATAATCAAATTAAATAAGACTAGTAGCGGCGATACTGGGGAAAAAATGCTGTTTGGAGAATAGAACAAAACATTTAAAAACATACTGGGCAAATTGTTTTTCCTCTTTCAACATGGTTTCTATCCATTCAAAAAAATGTAGTATATATACAGTTTTGAAATATTCTATTGCTGTGGTATACCAGTAATTCTCACTTCAAATTACGAGATATTTTTTTTAATTGATTGTGAAGTTATTTTTTTTTTAATTTGGCGTAAATTTTCAGATTCGCAAGCCCAGCATGCGAAAAAATTGCAAGTGAACCAATAAAAAAAAGAAATATTGGCAACGAGAAAACATCAGAGTAGAAAAAATATCGACAAACCTTCACGAGCGAAAAGAACATATATATATATAGATCGAGATATACTTTCTCGATACGTTTTATCGCTTCTCATTCTATTCCGTAAGAAATAGCTCCGTAAGATTCTCGATAATTGCGCGCAATTCTTCCGTTCTGCTGTTCGGCTTCATCGTACATTCTAATGAAGGCATCAACCTTCGGTGAGAACAAACGGTTTCGCATCCTTTTCAAACGGCGGCGGCGGTGGCGGCGGCGGCGGCGCCCTCAACCCACCTCGTTCGTTGACCTGAATTCACGAACGCCTCCGACCGAGATCGGTTTAAGTGAAAGAAGAAGCGCCGGAATTACGTAGGATAGGTGCAGTAACGCGAATCGCCGCCGTCCTCCCGACCCCAAGATCGAGCATCGTGGATTTCAATTTCTCACGGAAAGAAGCGTGGAAGCCCTGCCATTAAACGGAGGTAGAAAACCCGAGAGCGCGGCGCAATTCGTGGACGACGACTAGTTGCTTCCCTTCCATTATCCTTCACCTTCGATTTCCGTTAAACTACGGAAAGTGTGCGCGCCATTGGTCGTTGTCGCTCAGTTCGTCGGAAAAATCGATAGTTTAATGCGACTTTATCGTCGCCGGGCAGCGTTACGGCTGCGCTCACGTTGGCATTGCTGGGAATTTTGCAAAACGACGTGGAAAAGAGGGTTACGGCGCGCCTGCGTTGTTAAGGATCCTCGACAATTACAAAAGGAGCAGTCACGATTCGAGTAAACACTCGCGTGGTCGCCTCTCGTTGACGTCTTCGCCAAGAACTTTGTCGTCAACATTGCTCGCTCTAGCGAAACGCTCGTATACTCGGGAAATTTTCCCTTGAATGGAAAGCAAACGCTAGGAATATAAGAGAGAGAGAGAGGGGGGGGGGAGATCTCCAGTAATATAAAATCTCTAAAGTTTTCTACATCTACTTCCATTATCGCGAATGTTATCTCAAATATGAAATTCAATGTACGAATTATCTTTCTACGAATTCTCGCAATTTCCAACGAAATTTCTTCGATGAATTATCTTCGGTAATGAGAGCACGATAATTCGAGAATCGGATTCAAAATTAGCGAGCCGACCGCGCGTTGCGTGTGACGGATAACGCCATAAATTTCGTCATATGCGGATGCGCGATTTCGGGAGGAGGATGTTGGATGTATACGCGGGACGAAGTGCACAGCGGCACGCGGTTCTGGTCGCCGGTAGAACTGCGCCGGCGATGACCGGTTGTCACCTGCCGCCACGGCAATTGTCAGCTTATGCGGAACGAGCTGGTATTGCAGCGCGCGCGAGCTGCGCTCCACAAGCTACTCTAATAAACACGTCGTAAACCGGCGTATTATACACGTATACCGGGGCGCCAACGACACGGTAGAACGCGGCGCATTAACAAACGCGATAAGCCATCTCTGAACTCTACGACAATAGAGTTGGATAATGCCCCTGAAATTTCGCGTTATATGTATGATAAAAATTATTTCTCTATACGTAAAAAATTTATAGTTCCGAAATTAAAATACAACAAAAACTTCTACTAATGTCATTTAAAAAGAACTTTCGCTTTTTCTTCTTCTCTTTCTCTTATTTAGGAAACAAATTAAACATTTCATATTTAATTCCAATATTAATAATCTAATTTCATAAAAATTGTAGAAATATTATACATGCAACTAATGCGATTAGGTGAAATGTAGACTAAATTAAAGTGAAATGTAGAGACCATTGAAAGATTTGCGATTGGGCAAAATTGCACACGTCCGTTACGAAGATTTAGAGATAAACAAGATTGAGAGATAAACAAGAGGTGGACAGATAAGAAATAAAATTAACGCATCGTAGCTCCAAACACTCACGAGATCGCCACGACGAAACATAAAAAAATAAAAAATGAAATTGCGCTTTCTCATCTTCCGGCACGCACGGTGAGCAGCTTTAGATTTTTCTCGTAGATCCCGTTCGTTAAGACGATGTAGTCGCCTCGAGCTAAATTTGGATTTTTAAAACGATACCTCTTCCATCTCCTTTTTCTTCCTCTCTTTCTCTCTCTCTTTCTTTCGTGGCAACATAGCAGGCACATATACAATCGCGACTTAGCGCGGTCAACCATAATCATTAGCTGTCGGCCGGACGAGGGGATTGGAACCACCGTTTGAAACTAACGAGTGTCATGCTCTAACCGCCGTTTGCTCGCTCACAGAAACGACTCGGAACACCGAGAGGGCGGAAGGAGACGGGCGGAATTGCGAGAGGGTGGACTAGTAGAGATACGGGAGTTTAAATAACTCCAGTACCGGGGTGGAGATAAGGAAGCCGGGCCAAGCAAACAGGGTAAAGGGCAAAGGGAGAGGAGAGGAGAGAGAGAGAGAGAGAGAGGAAGTTGTAGGGTGCGGGAAGTTGGCGTGTTCGTAAGCACTATTGTTTCGCTTATTGCACCAATCGCTTTAGATTTCGGCATAAGCGTCTGCTTTTCTCCCCCTAGTGTCTCCCTTTTTCCTACATCTCGACTATACGCGACTGCTTTCTTAGCCCTTCGTTATGCACGAGACGGTGTATTGAGAATAGAAACGGAAACTGCATTTAACTCGGCCGCTCGCCGAAATAGTATTCCGCTCTTTGATTTAGGAGAGTAAGTAGTCGCCGCTCGTTTATGCTCCCCTCCGTCTAACTTTCCCCTTCGTTCGCGCATACACGAGGGAGCACTTAGGAATGGGGACCCAATTGAACTGCATACATACATTATAATAGCGCAATGTCAACAGAGAAAATCGTAGCTAATCGTAGTTAATATTAGTCGTTAAAGATAACAAAATGAAATGTGAATCTTCCTGTTTCAAGGAAAGTAGAATCGCTGTTTGTTCACCAATTTTCATAACCAGAAGAGATTAGCCAACACTATTTAATACTGCAATGTACAAAATAGAGGTAAATACGTGCATCCCTTTCATTGAAAATGATTTATTCGCGCAAATTCGACGCACGGATTATAAATAAGTGTTGATCATTCGCGCGCGAGCGCTCTCATTAACGTAGAATCGAAAACAACGCGAATGAATAACAGCATTCTAGATGCCATTGGAAAAAAGGTACTATTACGCAGCGCATCGGCAAATATGTATGCATCGGCAGGAACGAGCGACGTGGTGACATTTAATTAGCGACGGACACTTTACAGCGCCGCGGCGCCTGCAAATCTATCGAACGTTAGCGGCCGGATATCCGATATATCGCAACAGACGCACCGTAGAACTGCCCTGCCTAGCGCACGAAACCGCAGTAACGCATCGACCGTACTTGCATCATATGTATACGTACATATGTGTTCTCGCGATTTGCCCGAAACGCCGATCCCTCGTTTTCTCCGGCAAGCGGGAATCCAACGGCGCGTGTAACGTTACGCATTTCGATATTCACCGATCTCGCGGCATGCTTGTTCGAACGAGCTGCACTTAGAGCCCCATCGAATTTAATTCGGCAGTATTATCGGGTGAGTGCGTTTCGCAACAGAAAGACGAGGTGATTCATGAAAGATAAAGCGCGGAAGCATGCTCAATACAAGCAATCTACTATATATTAGTATAATCGATAATATATTTTACGATCGTAAGAACGCGTAATAAATGTTTGACGATGATAGAGAAGGGAAATATCTGAAATATTTAAGATTCTTGTAATTATGAAGTGTTTAATTAACTTATTGTTAATACAGAAACGCTCAAATTAGAGTCTAACCGATTTACATTCCATATATTAAATCAACTCATATTAATTTGCTTTTTGAAAATTAATATAATTAAAGTAAAAAGCAAACTTGAGACGTATCAATTCTTTTTTAAAAAAGAAAGAAAGAGATTTTTAAGGAAGAATATTCGATTGATTTTTTAAGAAGAAAATTGAGACTTTAAGGCACTCGCTAAACTGTAATGTAATACTATAACTATAGCTGTAAGTAATTATAAATAATTATGTTTTTCTTGTGCTAGTTCTACGAAGAATTTAAAAAGTAAATTTGGAAATTCCTAAACATAATTGTGTAATCCTTAACGCAATATTAAACTATATTGAAAAAAAAAAGTTTTTAAAAAGTATGATACATAATAATAGCAATTTTTATAAAATAGAAGCATAAATAAATCAATGTTTAAATATAGCATAATTATAATTTTGTCATATATATCGATTTTTCTTAAATAAAAATAGATATCTTAATTATTAAAACATTTGATATTAAAAATTAAAAAGTTTGTGACATTTGTATATAAACATAATAAATTTTTATAAAGTTTCTCTTGGACACAAAGTTGTACATAAAAATCTTGGTGGAGACAACATAATGGTTGTGCCAACACTCTTGTGCTCACATTTGTTTCCATTCAACAACATTAACATACGCTATTCGCATCCGTAAATCATTAAGGAAAAGGTATCTCGCTCGACGAAAGAGTAAGGGGAGTGCCCTGCGACGGACAGCGGAAAGTGATGCCGAAAGTTGGATCGTCGGAGTCAGAAAACAGTCGTTAAGGCCAAAGAGAAGCAAGCTTCTTACATTCAGTCGGCAAGGGACAACGAGGAAGGAAAGATGACGAAGAACGAGAGAAAGGAGTTATCAACTTCGATCTCTCATTTCTTTGCAAGCAATCGCTTTCCACCACGCGGTGGCCAGATTGATATGACAAATTGTCGCTATTTCACGAAGTAGAAATTTTTATTGAATGTGAACGAGACCTGTATTATTCACCAAGTTTCTCAAGTGCAACTATAAAAAGGGAAAAAAAAGGGTAAGGTCTCGTTTTCCCGGTAAGATAGGCCCCTCCTCCCCCCCTCCCCCTGCCATAATCGAGGACAAAATTTACGAAAGGTCAGCGATTGCGAAGATGCTGATATATATCTACGAGTATTAGCACTTCGGGGAGTCCGTACGGTATCGTACGTTACGGGGAGACCTTTCGAGGTTCACCTTTCGTGTCTAATACGAATGGCAGTATATTTGCACTGAGTGAGTCATACATTTTCCACGGCAATGATTCATAACGATGTAAATTTCAATTCCAGATGCTGGAGCCATTCGCCCGACGAGACAACGTGTACGCGCCGGCGATCTCGTGAAATTAAAATGATTCTTCAAAGAAATCATTCGAAATTGTCTCTGCCGAAATTGCAATCCTACGTAATAATCCTCGGAGTAACTGATCAAAAACGATAGTGCGAGATAACTCAAATTATTTGTTGTAATGAAAAACATTTTTTTCTACCTGATGAAAAATTCGTCGAGTAATTTAGTCGACATTGTAACCGTCCGGTGTCCAGTAATGCGCTACGCGATTAACATACGTAAACGAGCGTCACGTAACTAATTTTACGACAAAAGGAACACAGCGACGTGCAGTACTAAAGCAGCAACGGCTCCTGCCACGCGGTATACACGAAGTTTCCACTGCAACCTCTCCTCACCGAGACCAACGAAACGGTAATACGACTTCAGAGCGCGAGGAGAGAAAGAAAAAAGCAATGCGACATTCGCGAGTCCACTGGCGCCGTGGCGGCTCGGTAGTTACATTGCGTAATAACGTTTAATTAAGATAAAAGCAGAACTTTGAAGAAAAAAATTATCTAATTTCTATCCATAAATGGAGACGCGATGTTTTCGGAAATGGAACCGGTAATATCGCATTGATCTATAAAGTTGTTTGGTTAAGAGATATCGTGTGTTTCTATAAAATTTTATAATTTTTTTACAAGTGTAAATACTATTTTAAAATATGCACGAAAAATTAAATTAAATTCATGATATAATTTGCAAATTAAATATAGTTGAAAGAATTTTTTTCCATTTGCAATCGGATATTTTATCTATTTATAAATGAAACAAAAAAGGGAAACATATAAAATTTCTTAAAATAAATGGCCTCATTAGAGCATCGATTACGGATATTTGCAATTTTTCGATTAAATAAAATAGAACTGAATTTTATCATGCAGTTCGGAGAAGTTTTCTGTCACGTCAACTTTACCTTTATCAAAATTATTTATGGTCATTGAAAGCTACAATATTATTGGCATTAATGTACAAACAAAAGCGCGGAAGATTAAAGTTTATTATTCATCACCGCGCAGCCAACGATGGCATATATTATCGTTAATCATGGATGGATATTGACAGAATTTTTTAGGGACGATTACATTTAACGAACAGGCATAAATATCGTTAACGCACATAGTGAAAGAGAAAAGCTCTTTTAACTAGTCTTTCTGCTTTCATAAATGGAAACGATATTATTAATTTTTACATTATAATTAAAATAGATCTATGGAATTATAAACTTATCAAAAGTTTGTTCAGTTATTTACACGTGGAATTCTATATAGAACAACCCTCCCTCTTTAAACCCACCCTGCTGCAATTCTGTTGGCAACATCGCGCTTTTGTGTTTCGACGAGATAGTCGCATCCGGAATTTCGCGTGTAAACGCGACTAACACGCAGGCTTCCAATCGTCGTGCACCGCAGAACGATACAATGGACAATTTGTCAACGAACCTAACCGATCCCAGAATCTGCTCAACGGTCTTTGCGAGTTCCGCCATACTGATGTCGGCGACGTGAGAATTAATTTCACACTGAAGGTAAATCGAATGACTTTATCAATGTCTCTTCTATCAATGTCTTCCCCCCCCTCTTTCTTCCCGTTTTATCAATTCAGTAATTAACAATTGCACAGAGAATTGTTATTATACTGAATCATTAAATTAAATTATTAACTTAAGTACTGTGAGTTATTGAATTAATTTTAAACAAAATTATTTATAAAATCTCTTGGTCTCGCAATCAAATAATATCGAAAAACCTGGCGACATATCCACTGATCATCATTTTACAAAATATTAATAATATTTAATAATATGTTGTAAATTTTGTTACATGTGATGTAAAGTTGTAAAAAGTGATTGAATTTTGCCGACTACATTGCAACATTGATACACGGAATACACATTGGCGAAGCGTCCAAAAGATAGATTCGAGCGATTTCATTTTCATGATTTATGAACGATTCGCGAACACGGGCACCGGCTCGTAAATCTAAACATCCGTCGAACGAACGGGTGTTAACGAACCGCTGTCCAGCATGGTAAAAATATCGCGCGGTCTCGATGATGCCTTACTTTTCGCCCGCGGCCTTATTCAATCGATGGAGTGACGGGAACGCCGGGGCGACGGTATCGATGAACGATATCTAAATAGCTTAATCGACAGACGCGAAAACTATTTCATCGCGTTCAAATGCAATCTGCGACCATAACGGCAATTCATGATGCCGTGGCTCTCCCTGCTTGTGCGGGCGAGTACAGTTACCCAAAATGCCTGTACGCAATCGAAACAATGGCCCAATCGCGATTGCTAGTTTCGGTAGCCTGCAATTTCCATTTAACGCAGTTGTCTGTAAGCCGAATGTAATTCCGCGAACGTGCGTGATTAGGTTTTGGACCTGTAGTGACGCGTCGGCATTGACCGCTGCCATTCGCATTCATTAACACCCGTGTTAGCGTGTAATTCTATCCATAATAGTATTTTCCTGAATTACAATAAACAACGATATACGAACGATATACGCTGCTAAGAAAAGTATCGCGTGAGAGGTTCTTGTAATAAGAAAATTAAAAATTATATGGAAATGTATGTATGGAAGAGCAGAGAGTGGCAAATATCAAATTATTAAATTTTACACTGGGAAATAATATTTTTGACATATAATTACTTTTGTCATAGAATTACGAATAGCTTAATTATATTCAAATTTTCGGATATTAAGTTCAACAAGATGACAATCGTTTAATTTTTAATGTCAAATATTTTCGTAATTACATTAATACTGAAATTTCTGTTAATATAATTTGATTCCCAGCTCTTGACAAAGAGTTTGTCATCCAAATTTAATATAGTGAAGATGGAATATACCGTGTATTCCATTTAATCCGTTAAAAGCAACAGGGTGCGATTGGCTGCACGCGCATTTCACGGCAGAAAGTCCGATTATTGGAAGGTATAGCACCGAGTCGAGTTTTACACATTTATGTATCGGCCATACGATATATCACAAGTATAGCGCACACGTTTTAAAGTCCTACGAGCATTAGCAGCGTATGTAGGCGAATATACAATTCGATCATCGCCACCGCCACCGCCACTATCAAATTGCATGAATTCAAAATCAACGTTAAATATTTCCCGACACATATTTCGGGACTTTACGTAGCTTATAAAGCAGACAAAGTTATTTTTATTCCGTCTTCCGCTATCCGTTACTTCATATAAAACCCGTAATCTGTAAATTTCCAAAAATTCCCGGATTTTATCTTACACTTTGCTCGCGTCAAACATCTCTGTAAAATTCGGCAACGTTAGATATATTCCTTAATTTCAAGACCATTCATCGACTCGAACACGTGCATACACACACACACACACACACACACACACACACACACACACACACACACACACACACACGTGCGCGCGCCGTTTGTTTAAATCACAAAACACTCGCTCGCGATTTGGACGCAATAAACCATGCTCCCGTGGAAGCCCATTCGTTTGAGCACGCCGCGTGCTTCAGGCTTTTCCAGGAGGAGAACTCGCATGGGGGTCAAAAAGAGTTTGAAATGGAACGAGTCGTGACCGAGGCAGAGCTCAGCTGTCGCGCACAGGCAGTCCGTGGAGAATCATACATCGTACAGTCCTCGATGGAAATTTCGTGGTCGCATTATCCAAGCGATAAGCGTGATTATACGTTAAATCTCTTTCAAACACGACTTTAAACTTGTTCGAAAAACGGAACATGTAAAATTTGCAAACTTCGCATGAGTAAGCGTAACAAGTTTACGAGGATAATGGAATGTATCCATGCAGTCTGATTAAACTTACGTAATTTTTTGAAGCATAAGTTTGGAAAATAATAAATTCGATATTGCTAAAGTTTACGATAGTTTAACTTTATTAATTCAATTGGAAATGATATATTCAGAAAAAATTTCGTTGTCCTACTAATTAATTTTGTTTCTTTGTTTAATTGGATGGCCTTTGCAATTTGTTATTTGATACTGGGATTGTGAGATACATATTGAAAAATACACTCTTGTCATCGAGAGTTTTACACCAAACAAGATTTACATATCGAGGACAGGTTTTTTCTCACTATTGATTGCGACTGTACCGTTCTTGATTCCGCTCCTGCAGGATATATGAGAAGACCCCTTTTACGCATACACAGTTACGGGTGCGTGTCATTGGCATCTATGATCTTTATACCGGGAGACATTAGCCTCCAGTGTTTCGCATAATGTTGCCTTAACGGTACGTCACTTAGTGCAAATGTTACGACGAACGAGTTCATTACACACGAATCGTTTCGTTACGCATTTTTTCTAACGAGAAATCCTTTTAACGATGCTCGTTCTATTAGACTGTAAAGAAGAATTATTTCATGATCATACTTATGTTACACACTGTGCAATTTTTTCCAGATGATTAAATAATTAGCTAATTAGCATTTGTAATTGCAACATGAAAGCATTTTACGTAAATTTTTCATATTATATCCTTTCTTTTTGACATTTCCACTCGTTGCACATTTACATAATTTTTATACAGTCATTGTAAACGTTAATATGTTCAAAATCAACATTTAATTTTAATTTTAATTCCACCTTCAAATAAATGTAAATTTTTTACATTTAAAACGATAAAATGACTATATCATGATGCGCATTGTCCATGTCAGATCGCATTCGATATTCCAACCTTTTAACAAGTCGAGCTCACCAGATTCAGGTTCAGAATCTGTTGTCCAATTATTTTGGTGCACTGTACCTCGATGGAAACCTATCCTATACCTCTTGCTAAATTCTCACGAAGATCACTCGCACGCAAGGCAATATTCGCGTTCGGGTTTTCGATTCCCCACCCCATTCAAATACGCATGCTCAGTGTACAATTGTTTTCTGCTACTCTTTTGTAGCGGCGACTCAAAGTCTTCTATTCCCTACTTCTTTTCGTTCATCCACTGTTCGCCTAGTGTGGTTGTAATCAGTCTCTCATCTTTCTCGGAGCCAAGCAGCCCGATCAAAGGATGTCTCTATGGAGAATGGAGATGTGCACACAATGCGCACATATCGGAGTAATCTTGTATGTGAACATGTGTATATACGGAGGCACACATGCAGATCGAAGAGATAGGCTTTTGTTCGCAATGTCTTCAAAGTTATTTTCTGTTCGTATAAGACCGCCTAACATCTTAAAGCTGTTTTTATAAAATATAATATTCTTAAAAAAATGTTATTACTATAATTTAAAAAATATTAACATGGAAAAAAAATAGTTTATACATATTAATTGAAAATTTAAAGTAATATTGTTGTTGAAATAAATATAGAGAAATAACGATTTTCAATTAAGTAATGATATGAATTTTTTAAATTTTATTATTTTGTTTAATTTTCTCTATTTATAATTACTAGTAATAATTAGAGAGATATCTTAATGTAAAAAATGTATGTATCCATTAGATGAATGTTGTTGATAAAATTGTGTCTACACTTCCTCCAAATTATTCAATATACAATTATTCGAGCACTCTGACAAATCCTTTGCGAGGCAAATTGTGACTTTGTACTTTTCCAAATATCATGTAAATATTGACTGAAAAATATATTCTTTATATTGACAATATTGGCAATTTTGCGAAACAATGCCGATCTTGGTTCGATGCATGTATATAGTTGAACTGTGGAGTGTGGAAAGATCGAAATCAACATTTCGCATTCGACATCGTTCTGTGCAGATAAGACAATAGAGTGCAATCGTGAAGATTAATTCACGAAGCCCTAGTATCACGATCCTACAGAGTACAAAGCCAAAGGGCTCCGAACCAAAGGGAACCCTTTGTTAACCCTAGATATCCATATCCCGTGATACAATCAAAGCTCGCACACTGCGATCTGATAGACCCCACTCACGCTTAATCGCTTTCAGTTTCTTGATTTTTTTTCATAGTATAAATGTTAAATAGATTCAAATAGATTTAACATTTATACTTTTGAAACTTTAAAAATATTTAAGAAAAAATAATGAAACATTGAACGAGTGAGATGTTTTAAAAAATAAATTTCTCATTTCATGCCACAATTTTAGCGAAATTTTAGTGAAAAAAATATGGCACTGTTGAACCCCACGGTGAATACCTAAGATGTGTGTAACATGTGAGTCCGGTATTATTCGCTCGGCATTAATTATTAATAATGCATGTGACACTTTTACGCGCGATGCTTTATTTAGCTCCACAGCGAAATCGCGCGACTGTTATTACAGCGCTGTTAGAAAATTCAGCTTTACATTCGCTCGTTCGGGGTTTACCCCATCATCACGTAGGGTGAAAGTGAGAACCAGGTGTTCAACGTTTCTCGATTATTGCTGTTGCAATATCAAAAGCTTCCACATGACAAAGTAACGCGGACAGACAATGTATTAACTTTTATTTTAGCTCCGGCGAGTATTCATGTCGGGCGACATCTGGAACAAGCTCTCTCTTGTGTGTTCGTAAAAACGGATATAAACTAAACGACTTTTATAGCGATATCGCAACAAGTATTGAATAATGCATTGCTATCTCCGTTACTTATATTGATATCGTTGCGCGCGCTGCCAGACATTAATTAAAGTCAACTAAAGTTTAACTGATTTTTTTATTCTCTCTCTTCCTAGCTCTGCCTAGATATCACAACGTAAATCTAAACTTCATTAAAACTAATTACATAAAATTGTAAAAACGAGAAAAACTTTTATAGTAATAAAAGTAATTATAAACGTTCCTGCATTAATCGAAACGCATCCGAATATAGCGATCTTTTCACAGAGCATTCTTTATATTTCCCATAATCTCTTTAATTCTCGTCCCTTTCCGTTTCGTTTACGTTTCGGATACGGAATATTGGGGTGTAAACGCAATTAGGGTGAACGTCGGCCAATTAACGTTACAAGCACGTTACCGTTTAGTCATTCCGTTTTTCCAACGCGCGACCCTTACAATTAGAAATGGCCAGGGACAACATATCGTTAACTGTCAAGTGACATCTGCAAATTCCCTCGGTTCTTTGTGAACGTCTATTCGGTAATGGTAAATTTTATCCGCCATAACATTTTGCATTGAGACGCTCTTTTTGTAGGCGCATAAAATTTCTCCTCCATTTTCCCTGTGTGATGTGTATCCTTATCGATCCCTAACGACGATCTTGTTCATCAAACTTGTTTACCGACTCCGTCTAATTAGAGCTGCGTTTTGCCACGCAACATCGTTTATCCCTTAAAGATTCCCCGCGGAGAAGAGAGCAGCCGTCATAAATTACAAAAACAGGGGCGCTCGTTCGCCGTGCTATTTACGGCAATAATATACGTTTAATTGCAATGTCAACGTTGCAGCAAGGCTCATCGTATCTTTCCCACCCTGAGATAATAATTACACGAGCGAAGAAAGGGACGAGCAAAACCCTGGACTTGCCACAATTCGCGCACGTACACAAATTCCAAAAAGAATACGACGGTATCTCTCTCTCTCTCTCTCTCTCTCTCTCTCTCTATATATATATATATATATATATATATACACATATATGTCTCGTTGCAATGTCTCTGGCATACGACGAGATTAGCGGCTGTGTATAAACGCTCCGCTCTCTCCGTGAGCGAAAGACAAGCTTTTAGCACGGTTATTCCGTATCACCTTATTCTCGCGGGATGTTAGTTTTTCATTAACCGCGTCGTGGGAAACGTGAGAGCTGCACAGGCGGGCTGCTCGATATAAAAAGGTTCGCGGATAAATATGCGAGAAGCTTAACGCGACGACCAACCGGTGTGCGACAGGTCGCTGGAAAAAAAGCTCTTCGATAAAGAAAAAAATATATAGCACATGTGTCAGTGGTTTGAAAAAATTATGAAATTGTTGTGATGAGAATGGGGGAAGAAATGCGCTTTCGGCGCATTATAAATGATATAAGATCGTAAAACTGTCTAACAAAATACCTGATACATACGCCAACGTCGACGTTTCTATTCAAGAGAACTTTCTGCGAAATCTTTACCTTTAAGTACTTATCTCGACTCTAAAGTTAGATTGAATTCTGAAACCTATGCCAAAAGATCGAACTTTGTGACATAGAATCATAAAAAAAACTTGCTTTAAATAAATAATATAAAATATTTTTAAGCTTGTTCCAATAATTAAATTTATATTTATATAACAATTTAGCTTGGGACTATAAAACTCATCCATCGGATCAATACAAAAATCTTTTCCTATTATTATAACTGAATAAATGAATATCAATGAAAAAAGTATTAAAACTAAATCCAGGACTCTAAATGAGGACGAACAAACAAGAGCGATGTCTTTCTTTCTCCTAGCACTTGTCGCGATCTTTCTTCTAGCACTTGTAACGATCGCGCTTCAATAGATAATGCGGCAACGCGAGAAACAGCTTACAATGCTGCTGCTTGCCATCTCAAGTCTTTGCGCGTGAATAGTAGCTCGACAACCTTGGATAAACAGCACAATATATAAAAGCCGTGCATCATAATACCAAGACCGCACGCAGATAAAGATGCATTCGCGCCTCAAAATATTCAATGCATTATAAAATAAAATAATTTTAAATATCGTTTGATCGAATATCTTGCATTTTTTAATTATAAATTAGTTTCGACAAATGAATTAAAATTTATTATTAATATTACTCAAGATAATGATTAATTCTATTCGATCGAAAGAACATTTAAAAATGAAAATGTAATTATCTGAATCTTAATTGATGAGATTTACTTCAATCTGGTATAAATGTATATATAAATCTATATTACAAATAAAAAACTTTAATTGTTACGCGTTATTATTTGACTTTTTCTTTTTATATTTAATTATATTTAAAGAATAACTCGATCAACTCATAAACTATTATTATCTAATCACTCTCTCTTTCCTATTATCCTGAATTAATAATTCCATTGTGCTATCGGCGTGCAATTTCCCCTCGTTGTTGTCAGCCAACAGGTGCCCCCTCGATACTGTGCCATTTTCTTCATGAAAAGTTGAGAAGGAGGTGGAAAAAAGGAAAAAGGACTTTACGAAAGATTGTTTGCCGAAGAAAAAAGAGGATACTTATAAAACTTGTATCTCAGGGATACGGTCGATCAAGAGGGAGGGGATGAATTTGACGAGCCGCGTATTGGAGTATAGTGGTATGATGGAGCGCAGGGTGGAGGATCAAAGTGCGGATATCATTTTAAAGTATGTCTTAAGATGCGGTGAAGTGAAACACACCGTCGATCGTCAACACGTGAAAGTGGAAAAGTTTCTCTACGTACTCTGGGACAGCACTTAGTGGACGCTCAGAAGCGGTCTTAACAGGATCATCTCGCCACAACATGTACAACGATACCGTCGTCTCTAATGACATTCAATCTTTCAAGTACGTCAAGTTACCTTGAGGATAGGGTCACGCTAAACATACATTAGCGGCACTAAAAATGTAGCTTTAGACTTCTAACTTATTAATACAGTCGTATCTGTCGCGGTTCGCCTTATTTCCGCGCTATAAGTGCCGCGTCGTGTTTATTTTATTAGATCGCGGTATTTCAGCGCCACAGCGGTGTTTCGATTTTGATGAAATATTTAATGAGGCGAGGGAGTTTAAATTCTCGTAATCGCGAATCATGCGCGAGTCGAAATTTATTGTATAATCCGGATAACGCGTTGTTCTTGATACAAATCCGAGAAACGAGACGCGCGCATCGCGCACAATTATATCTGACCGAATTAATTACACGGCTTTAATTATAGAATGCACGCGAGCGAGCGACTGAACGAGCGACACATTAAGCGTCAGCGTTGAAATCCAATTTCCCGCATATTCGCGTACTTGGCCGCCCGCGGACATCAATTTTGAGACACCCCTTGTGCCGGAGGACGCGCGAGCCTAAACCCATGTCGTCTTAATTAAATTGAAGGAAAAGGCGGTTGGCATACACGACTATAAACTAAATTCTCGATCGTGCCTGGAAAGTCGACACCTGGTAAAATTTCCTCTGGCCGGTAATGACTCGTAATTACTGGGTGGTGGAACTGGAAGCGTAGAAAAATGATTGCTATAGAGAGAGAAAGCTCGCTTCTCGTGCCATCGATCCGATGAGCCCTCTTCTCCGCTCCCCGCTTCTAATCTCTCGTGCTCCGCTCGCAAGGGAACTTTCGGGACAAAGTTTCGCGTGGCAATTTTTATTTTGGGAAAGTTACGGGGCTGGTAGTCGTTCTGATTTAACGATGAAATCTACGGATACTCGTGCGGCGTATTAACAAAGGCGTGTAATGCAATAATGTCGCTCTTTCTCGAACCGCGCTTCCGCCTCGATACCTTTACCTTGATTATCTCCTAACGACATTCTCTTACGACAAATCGGAATACGCGCGCGCTGAGCTACTAACGCAACACAGTATAATTAATTCCTTTCGAGAGCGCACAGTGACCTCGCGCAAACGCTAGCGGTCCGACGTTATCCACTGCGAACTGTGAGACAGGTATAAAGGCGGAAATGCAGTTGCACGCGACGGATATAACGATGCGCTTGCTCGCTCTCTCAGAGGGTATTTTATTTTTACAACGATGACCCCCGTACCAACGTGTGTACGCGCACGCGGGCTTGATACCGTACATAACGCGATTACCGTTGCCACTTAATTATATCATACAGATAAATTTTACAGCGAGGTGAGTCAGGGCGGAAGACACTTTGCGAGCGATGATTTCTGTTTTAACGACGTTGAATTTTCCATTACAGAAAATCCCTCTCGCCGATTTCGTTATCAAGCATGCTCTCTCTCCCTGCTTACTGAATATAATAATCACACGGCTGCTCGAGCGCGAGAGATATGAGCGCAAATATTTATTACGCGCCCGACTTGCGCTCGGCTATTGATAACCATCGTCTCCCATTGTGCGCCGTTCATCTCAAAGAGATAACTGTTCTATAACTTAACTATTCTATCGCAACAGAGGGCGAATTTTTAGTTTATTCATTTCTTATTGCTTTTCCGATAACGCGTTGTCAATATATACTGAAAATCTATTGAAAAATTTTCTCAGGAAGCGCAGCTTAATGTGTTGCAGCTTGTGAAGACTTTCATTTCATACGAAAAATTAAACACGTTAATCACTTTACGATGTTACTACGTATCCAATATTTTATACGCAAGGAATTTTCAAGCTATACCCATGTCACCATTCGTACATGATTCGACCGTAGAAACGATTTGTACTCACACACCTTTTATTGGATCGTTATTTGCGCGAGATTACAATGCCGCACGAACAAGCGTTCGCCGTATCCTGCGGGCATAGCGGATGTCGCCATTTGTTCGAGACGTCATTTTTCAGAACGTACCATTTCTGGAATTTATATTCTTCATCGGTGACACGCGGCGGGGGCGAGTCAGCCTATCGCTTTTCTCATTCCTCCGACTGCTCTCGTGACTGCAACTGCGACGAGGATTTAAGACTGCATATCGCATTGTTCATAACGACAGATTCGAATATTTCGATCTTTCCATCTCGCAAACATAAATTTCCTGAAATTCCCGTGTTTACCGTGCGTGGAGCATTATTACAAAACATCGAGGACGCTTGATATTTCTGCGTCAAAACGTAGCAAATAATATATAACCATACGTACAATAATATACATATCGAAATAAATCAATATTGGAAATAAATAAAAAGTATATCGGAATGTAACTCTAATCTCATGAGTTTCACGCAATTTTTCTCCAAAGTTTTTAACCAAAAGGAATTCTGTTTTGTATTTCTGTTTCATATTAATGAATGTAAATTAATTTCGTAAATTCTACGTATGAAGATAGACAAACAAATTTTACACTTACAGATAAATTTTCTTTCAAATTCAAGCACGGGGAACGGAGTAGGAAGAAAGAGGAAAAAAGAGCATTTCGAATGTTAATAGATTAGAACGAAGTGCATAAGAGCACACATGACCGCGTACGACGAAAAGTGAGGGGGGAACCCCTGATGCAATGACCAATGCAGTTCGTAAAAGTGGCGATAAATCATTCCGGCTGTAGGTGAATCGCAGGATCTTGGATCCTGTAAAGTGGGTCGAGTTTCGAAAGGGTACTCTCCTCCCGATTTGACACGGCTGGAGGTAGGTACGGATATTTAGTCCCCGGCTGTGCAGTGGAAACTATTCGCGGCCCGTATTTCGAGAGGGAGAGAATAATTTGGGTCACGAGTCTGGCACAATGGCCGATCGTAGAGTACCAAAGCGTGAAATTCAATTGAACGGGTAAATTCAGAAAAGACAACGGACCCGTCGTTGCCGATACCGAAGCGAGACGCCTCGCTGCGCGTTCTTCGTATGCATGCGAACGTTGCGCAAATGCATTTCGCTGAATGCGATATACGCGCAGGGGACAATATCCGTATCCGCAAATTTGAATCGAATCGTACAAAAAGAGATACATCTGTTATGAGAAAAATCAAATTTTAATTCAGAGAAAGCAAAAATGTCTCAATAGTAAACACTAAAACAATTGAAAACAATTTCCATTTAAACTTACAATGAGGCAGAGAAATTTAAAAATAACAAATTAAAGTTCTTACAAGTAATACTACCTAAGTGTTATACGTCGATTTTAATAAGCTTCGAATATGTTGTAGTCTAGATCAAAATAAGAGAGACTTCAGTTTTTTTATACATGCCCAAAATGCCGTTAAGGGGATGAAACGCTTGAAAGAAATCAGTTTTTATATTACTGAGCAAATCGTCTAAACAAAAGAAGTTTCGAATGAAAAATTTGATAGTTTTCAATATATTTTATAACAGTGCAATCATATTTTTTGAAAATATTATATTTTTCTCATAGACTACCATATTCGAAGATTATTAAAATCGGCGTGTAACACTTATTGTTAAGTAGTGTTACTTGTTAGTTATAAATACGTTAAAACTGGCTTAAATCAAGTAAACTCTGTTGCACTTATTGTTAGATTGCATGAATATGTCCATTTCTGAAAATTTTCAATTTAATCGACGCGCGATCTCTATCATGGCAATCAAGTTGCAATCGGACGTTCTATATATTCTTTAAAACCGTGTGATCGAAAACCATTAATATGACGTATTTTAGTAAGAATTAACACGATAAACGCGCGTAACTAACGAACACCTCGACGATGACCCATTTGAAAATCAATATAGAACCGAAAGCGTCCTCGTGTCCTCCGATGATCGATAGAAATACGCGCGGATATATACGTGCAAGGCTTAAATCGCGGGTACAGTATAAACGGCGCGAGGAACCGGCGAGGTATTCCCGGCTGGCTTGCGTGACTACGCATAATAATCAGGCGTAGCCACGCGCGTTCGTTCGTTCGTTCCTATCGACATCTCGAAAGCATGCAATGTGTGTAATATTCGCAAGCATAATGTTCGCCAAGCTTCATCTCCTCTCTCTCTCTCTCTCTCTCTCTCCTGTCTGGCCAAAGTTTCCTTCATTAAAATAGTCAGTCAATGCTCTAAAGTGCATAAAGCGTATATAAAGCGAGTAATTATTCGGTGGACCGAGTGGCATATATGCATACGCGCTTGCACGTGTATACGTAATACCTAGCCGGGCGTATTGCCGCCGCGCACCGGGCGTCTGTGCCCGTCTCTTCCTCATAGAATAATGCGCATATTAATGCACTAGGGTATAAATTAGTTAGGATCTGGCTAGACGAGCCGGCTACACACGTACACACAGAGACGAAAGGCATCTACCTCAGCGCACACACGAGTCTCTCGCGTGCCCGCATCTCTTTCTCTTTCCTTCCCTTCTCTCTCTCTCTCTCTCTCGCTCTCTCATTCTCGCGCGCGCAATACCAAGCATATGTGTACTTATAAACGTGACAAGTAGGACAATGAAACCTGCACGCGTTCTACGTGTTTCCTGGCAACCTCTGCTCTTGATTTATCTAACACTGTTGCGACACCCCGAAGTCGCGCCCGAAAGCATCCCCTTTTACGCTCTATAAACGAGACAGAAACGGTGGATTTAACAGGTGCAAAACGCGCGCGTCACAAAATACGCGACAAGTAAAATCGCTATTTTGTAACGCGCGCTTTTCTTTAGGTCATATCGCAACGAATGGCATGAAAAGATGGATAAGTTTCTTTCTCGAGACGAGGATAATTTTCGCATTTGAAAGATACCGTCGAAATTTCTAACGCAAAAGTTCAGTTTATCAAAAATCAAATGCGCGTACGGCGCGTTTTTTTTGTATCCTACATTTATATGAGAAAACGAAAAACAGCAGCTTCAATTTTTGGTATTTATTGCCGAAAGAAAGACTACTAAATCCCAATATAATCGGATGATCCGTTTTTGGGTGATCGTGTTCGCGGAATTACCGACTCACTGGTACAAAACGCCTGCGCGGATATCATCCCAAAAAATGGTGGAACCATGTTTGGGGATTAAAACATGTAAATCCATCAAGGTCTCAAAGTTCAATTTTCAACCGATCCTCGTTCAATGTGCCGCGCTTCGTATAAACGAAAGTATAGATCAATTTTTCAATGCGCCACGCAGAACGTGCTAAACCTCGAAATTGCAACGCGGATAGGATGCAACCGAATGAGATGATATTGTGTCTGGTTGCGCCTATACTGAATGACGATCGCGCTCGCGACTATTTTATATGCGAACTGCATCGCGCAGGTATGCGAAGCCGATCATTTCGATTGCTTACTCTACGTGCACTCTCAGTCATTTTCTCAGCAAACAAAGATATCAAATTGCACGTGCAAGTATTTTTACCGCATTTGCGTGCGATTTTAATACGGCGCTCGCTATTGCACATTTATCGACTATTTCGAGGATCTCTTTGATGCTTTTTAACGGTAAAGCTTATATTTTAGCCTGGAACTGCGAAGCAAATTGGCAAAGCTAATGCGGGGACGGAGAGATCGATCCGATAAAAGTAATTTAGTGGCCGGTCCCACTTTAAAAGTACTATCGAACTCGAAACCGATCAACTTGGTTACTTTGAAATAGTTCGTAAATACGACCTAAATGTGCCGAAACATAAACATGCGAATCTTGAAAACCCGATCGGAATCAAACACGATAAATCAATACGATATAGGTACATATATCATCGTTGTATTCCACATAATACTTCCTGTAGTATCATTTAAATATTAATTTAGTGTAAACACTAAATAAATTATAAAATAAGCCAGCGTTGCTTACTGCTTCATGGAGGGATAAGTTTTTCAAGATTACATTATTTTTGATGAAATGAGATCACAGAATTATCGACGAGCCGCAATAATTATCACTCCAGGCAATTATACTGAGCATAGCTGTTAATTGTTTGGTTATTCCACATTGATATAATAGGCTGAGCATTAATAATTCTATTTGCTTAATCAACCATGACATCAAGAAGTATTTGTGTCGATGATTATGGATCGTGTATTGCACTAGGGTTATAACAGACCACATGTCGAAGAACTAATTGATTAACTGCGCGAATAAATCATTTCACATAGTCGCGGTAAACAGCAATCTATTAATTTTATATATTTGTATATATACATATATATATATCTGTATGTATATACATGTATATGTGTGATGTATACATAACTTTGTTATGAAAAGATCAAATACGCACATATCAGATTTTATTTTTAGACATAATAGGAGTCAGAGAATATTTTTTTATCGATAATCTCTTTGTTATTTATGTTGCGTTTCTTTGTTCACAATACAGATGGCAAACAAATAATTTCTAATTAATGATAATGCTAATTATGAAATTAATAATTTTAAGAGCCGTACTTTTGAAAAAAAACATTTAAATACTTAATACGTCTGAAAAATTACTGTAATGATAACTTTATCCATTATGTAAGAGAAAAGTGGTCTTGCAAGATCTGGTTTGGGGAATTCGTTCAAAGAATGAAGCGGAGACTTTCGCAATAGAGCCTCATGGTGCAGGACTAAGTCAATTTAATCAAGTAATGCACCTAGTACACGGTGCAGCTTGAATAGACCTCCAGGAAGACATTAATGGACCGCGATCTTTATAATCTTCGTTTAAGCTATCTACCTCGATAAATACGTCAGATGAGTATGGATTTTCCGCCACGATGTAGGGAGACAGTGAACTTTTAAACTACTTTCTCGAAGAATGATAAATCGATTTATTTTGATATTAAATGAAGCATTACGTCGCGTGCGATATTAAAAAATTACGAGAGCTATTTCATAATCAATCGTGTCATCAAAGAGATAACGTAATTTTACTCAGGAAAATATTTATATACATACTTAAAATTTATCTCGAGAAATTTATATATATTCTTGAAATATCTTTCCCAAGAAACCCAGACACGTTGCATAAACATGATAACGTAAATTTTCCGTGATTCGTGTGCTAAATAAACATATTTGTCTGTGTACACGATCTTCTTGGGTGCGCTAGATAATACGAGGCATTAAAACGTCCCACGACTGGGCGTCACTGTGGGAATAAAAGTTTCCTTTGCGAGCTTATCGTACGCGGCATTTTTCAATGTCCTATTTGCCAGCGACGAGAGGGAACGGCTAAAAAACCGCTGCACGTAGTGAATTTGATATAATACCCCGCGCAAATGAACTTTTCTATCGACTAATTACAAGCGCAGGAAATTCGCGTAAACGGCCCGGCCCAGAACGAAATAATTAAAATTAACGAGCCAATTTTTGCACCCGTTATACCAGGGCGCGCCGCGCCGAGCCGAGCGCGGCGCGTTTGATTAAAACCGAACGATTAGATGAACGGGGTCACATTTCCGTGACCTTATCAGTTACCTTAAATTGGCCCATTCGCGTCTAATTAAGCTGTTGGTAAGTTTCACGATGAAAGTGCCGTAATCGCAGCAAAATTATTGCCATACATTCAACGTGATCCTCTCTAAAATCGCCTGTTTCAAATACGAAGACGCTCCAACTTCTCTCGCGAACGCGTATCTGGTATTCCTAAGTGTATGTATATGTATATGTATCCGTGTATACGTTTTGATTATATATACATACATATATTACGTATCGTCGTTATACGCGCGATACATAGGCTAAATCATATTTGATAGGAAAATTGGAGACAATCTCATCTATACATATATATATTCCAATAAACGTCTCACTGACAGTCACATAATAATTTGACGTCATGAATAACGCTGTATGTATGACCACAAAACTGATTACACTCCCATTAACTGCCGATATCGATTCCACATACACTATTGTACCTATATATGTGTATACAGCTAATACCGCTTCATAGCTGCGTCGCAAATATGCTTTTAATATTTGCGATATATACGAGAAAATAAATTGATTTAAAAGCTTTCCAAGATAATTCCTTTATCGATTTCAACATATTGCGATATTGTTCTACAGCTGTGTCTCTATACTGAAACAAATGTTTAGTTTCCAAATTGTATGTTACTGTCTTATCGCAACATATATGATTATGATTGTGATATTTCTATTAAAAAGAAAAAAGTTGCGACAGCTATAAATGTGAAGCAAAAACGGGTAAATTTAAAATAATTGAACGCGAATCGATAAGCGAAACGATCAGCTTTTTTAATCCTTACAATATATTACAATATAAAATAAGGACAACCAATACTTTTAAATTATTTCAAGTTGATTAACGCGACAAATCCATGTTACAATAAAATGTTATAATATTGTATCGATAATTATATTTCCTTAAAAATATAATTAATTAGCTAATTTATTTCGAAAATGCTGAGATCATTGAAAGTTTTTCAGACTTTTAATAAAAAATAGATTTTTTTTGTTTCAAATATAAATAAAAAAAAACATTACGTGGGTAAAGAGTTCGTTCAAGTTCGAAAATGAGAGCGCTATTTAATACAGCGTGCGTAAGAAAAACTAATTATCCGGCTCGCTCGGCAGAGCTTCCGTCTAATTATACGCCTGATAAAAAAACCTGCAAGACGCTGCCTTCGAATTGTCCCACAAGTATCGTTAATGCCTCGTTCTGCTCGGGAATGCCGTTCAAATTCTTTAGATCATCTAAGTGTCGTTAATGCTCGCCGTATTCGCGAATGGCATTACGCTAGAGTAAGTACCATCCGTCGCGAGAGACACGCTGCATTGTTACGCCGAAAGATAAACACCATGGTTTGAATTCCATTTCACTCGGTAATTACTATTCTGTTTATTCTACTGCGAAGTTATGCGACCGATTCTCGAACACGCATACGGTCGATTGATGAGGAATCGGTAGACGTTTAACAACGAAAAGGTCCTGGTTGTCATTTGCCCGTAATTTAAACGTATCGTAATTTAAAAGCTAAAAATATTCAAGAGACATTCGACATTAGCCGAGCTATTATCTATTAATTACATAATCAAATCAATTTTTCTGTAATCCGAGCTAGCATATATATTCTTTCATATATCTTTTTTTCGCGGAATGAAAATTATATATTACGTTATTACTGATATTATAAATATATAAATATATAAATATCAATCAAAAATAAAATCAACAAATATAAAATAAAAATAAATTTTAGATAAAAACGTGCATTAATAAATTTTTTATTTTATATAAAAAAGAGTTTCTTTTAAAGTTATCTTCTCTTCATTAACAATTTCTAAACTCAATTGCATGTATCTGTGCAATGCTCGATTTTCACATGGCCCTGCAAGTCTTTGATGCAAAATGTAAAACGATTCCATGGCAATGAGCAACTTAAGAGGACGATGCTTTTCGTGTACTCATTCCTACAAAATCATGGAGTTAAAAGGGATCTTTATAGATATCTGATGCGCCGAAAGGACATATTGCTTTAAGAATTGAACATGCTTGCTAATACTGCAGAACTACTCACAGTGACGGCGATAAGAAACGAAGAGTTTCTATTAACCTGTGGCATTTAACATTATGTTTCCATTTCGTGCATGGTATAATGAAGAGTAAATTTAGAATTCTTTAACACTATTGCTGAAATTGCGCGAAGAAGTAAGAGACTTGCGGTCGTTTGCGAAAGAACCGTCAGCCGTTTCGTTACGATAATAAAAATTGGATTACAAGTTTCTCAATCTTCTCCGTACTACTTTTTTCATATGCAAGTGAATTTTTGTGAATATTCCGACGATGATGTACGTAAAAACGACACCATAAAACTCGTCAGCTTAAATTCTGAATATAATTTCAGGAAAAATATGTTCCGCAGTACGATAAGATCTGTACGAAAGAGATAAAAAAATTTTAGCTTATTCAAATAGCGACAATTTTACGAAGTTGCGATTATTAAATATAATTTCATAATATTATTTAAATTCCTTAAATAATAATAATTGTTATGTTTTTATTTTCTTAATTTAAAGAAGAATTAAATAATTAAATAATATGAAATAATAAATTATAATGATTTGGTTTTACATACATGTATCATTCGAGAAAGAGAGAGAGAGAGAGAGAGAGAGAGAACGTGACTTGAAAGAAAACAACAAATCTAATTTATGCGGATGTGTTTGGTCTACCTTTTATAAAGGTCTCTGATTACAAACATGGCATATCTTAAATCTGCGAAATATCTTAAATATTCCTTTCTCTATAATGATAAAACGTCGAAAGTAAGCGGGTGTGATACATTATGCCTGACACGCGGTAACCACGTAAACTCATCTGTAAGCTGTTCGCGATCTTATCCTGGTACGGCAAGGTTCGGATGAAAATTTTCGTGATAACATTTTGTACAGCTGCATTGTTAATCAAAGAAAACATCGATTAATTAACGTTTCCTGCTGCGGTTTGGCGAGAAAAAGAGAGACGACCGCCAACGTCGACTTGCGCGATAAACGAGACGAGCGAGGGCTGTCGACAAAAATAAGACAAACTTCTCACTTAGAGAGAAAGGGCATGAGAAGAAAGCACAATCGAATTACAGTTAGTTTCATTAGTTCATCTTCAGGCACAAATGTAATAAAATATGTAACTGTTCTGCGTTTAAAAAACCTTGTACGGTTCAACGTTTCTTAAATATATATGTACTCGTCGAAATAATGTTCATGCTATTCACAGATAGATTAAAAAATAGTAATAATACAATTCTCGAAAAATCTCAAAATTATTATAAATGTATGTAAGAAAAAAAAAAGAAATTACTCCTTCATATATATATAGAGTAATGTGTAATTTTTTATTCTGTAGTTATTGATTTGTCAAACTAGTTTAAATGAAGTTTCTTTCAGCCACTTATAGGATCGTTATCGTTGAAAGAGTAAATTTGGTTAGGTCGAGTTAGCCCATATAGGAATCTACGTATTGGAATTTACGCGAATTCCAAACGATAATTTCGATGGAACGATAATGCATAGCAGATAGATTACAGCCGATTACGATCACTTGAAAATTAGCGTAAACGCGAAGCGATAAATCGGCTCTTCCGAGCGCATCATTTCTTCATTAAACGTGCCGCGTTAGGGACTTGTCGATAATCCTCTACGAACTACATCGACGAGGCGCGATTGTCTTGGTGAACGGCTTGCCTTCACCATTGACATCTGGTATCCAGAGCATCGTCATTATCGCTAAAAAGACGGGCATTCCTCACTGCGCAATACTCTACGGCGCGCTATGTAATAAAGGGATTCCTTCGGCTGACTGGAACGCAGTTGTGGGTGTCATTTCTATTTTCAAATTAGTCCTGTTCGTCTCTACGCGATAGGCGATATAGCGGAAGAATGTGACCCGTTCTAAGTCACGGACGAGAACGACGATCACAAGATGGACTTGAATTTATTAGACCTTTGCACCAGACGCCGTTGGGTAAAAAGAAAATGAGCTTTCACGTAGAATCTATATTTCATGTAGAATTAATCGTCGCTCGCCCTATGTGCAATAATTAATTATACAGGATGTATGTCGAATCGGGTAAAAAAATATTTATTCCCTAAACTATTTTTTGGTAAATCCAGAACGGTCCGTGTAATTAATTGTTACACATGTGACAAACATCGATCACCTGTGTAAAATAAAATATAGATGCCACGTGAAAAATAGCGAAGCTATTAATTATTGGTATTTTTCTGCTGAAATATTAATCATTAAATCATTTTTTGCTAATAAAGGGATTTCTATGCTGTCTGTGTTCGCGCGCAGCATAATTATTATTCTCTTTTCAACGAAATATTACACGATATAATGGTAGCAATATTTTAATGCAGATATCGATAATCGGCGATAAAACATCGGTTATTATATCAAACATCCTTACAATCTGATTAATGAGAATTGTGTTTATACTATTCATGGACTGTCGCATTGTAATTTCATTCCTGAGCAATTAATACACCGATCGTAACCGATGCGCGTAATGGTTCATCGTTCGTGCAGATTGACAAACGGAGAGCAAATAGGAATAGTGATGCCGATATTTGCCTATAGCCACGGTGTAAATAACGCGTATCAAAGGACGCGCATATGAGCATATAACGCTATCGATGCCCTGTTTGGCGTGCCAAATTTGACAAGACTTGTGGTAAATAGACCGACTGCTTAGTTTAGATATATAAATAACCTTATTTATCAATATAATTTCTCGAGTCAACAGTTAAATCGCGTTCCATAATTAATCAATTAAAACTTATCACATAAATTTAATTGATATTATTGCAAAATTACACGACATGGAAAGGACAAAAGTAATAAATATCGACGCTAAATTATGAGAAAGCATCAATTCCTACACATTGTCGTGATCGAGCTGTTCGGATCAATCGTAGGATGAAATTCTCGCTATGTTGTACGGCGATATTAAACAGGAAACAAATCGTAGATGCGCCATAGAATTCAAGTACCGGGGTGCCATAGAAGAGCGCCGAGCCGTACAATTTTTTATGTATTCTAACGATGGCACGGACATAGCACACGGTGAATTACGCGAGCTGCAAAACCGTCCTCCCGCTCTCGGGGGTGTTCCACGAATCCCTCGATAATTTATCGATTAAGTCGTGCGTGGAATACGAATCCCCGGTGCCTCCGGGCCCATCGCGGATTAAAGCGCGCGGTGCATTTGTCAAATTGTCATTACTCATTGTCAAAATATCGCGAACGGCCCCCTTCCCCTCCCAGATAGCACAAGCTCGCTTTTTTTTTATTTTCGGCGAGTGTTGCAGAAAATCGACTCGTTCCCAAAAGGATTCAACTTCCCGATATCCGACACGCTATCGAAAAATGTCATCCGTAAAAATTCCTCCCGCCAAAAAGATTTATATAGCATGTATAATTTGTTTTTTCACAATTATATATTCATCATAATTATGTTATCATGGCACTCGAGCCGCGATATTTCTTCATTAAAGTACGAGATCGAAGTACGTTAAGTTTTTCAGGAACGATATTAATGGGGGAAAAAAACCGAAAAATTTCGCGAGTCTCAAAAGGACAGCCACACCGTTATCCACGCATGAGATCCTGAACGATGATGACTTGTTCGCGCGTCGAAAGTCCGCACGCTCATCGTCGTCCATCTCGAGTGCGATCGCCTGAAAAAGCGGGGTATATGCGAAAAGTTAACGGCGTGTAAATTTCACTTGACGTTCTGCAGTCAGTCAACAGATTTCGTTAGGCGTAAAAGCGTCAAATGACTGCCGTTAAGTTTAGTGGCACGTTAGACGCGGAAATCGCAGTCATATATATAAAGCGTACTCGCGAATTCTCGTTACTACCTTTTGTCTGCGGATTTTTTAACGATTTAAAAATTGTTTGAAAAAACTGTGCTTCGAAGACAAACGGCATTCTTCTTGATTTAGCTTCTAATTTTTATGCCGCTATAACAGATAGATAACAGCTTTGTAACTATTGGACGTATACATAAAATCTGACTTAATACTATAGCATCCTTGCTGTAGCACGCACAAAAGAACCTACTAATTGTAAGTTTAGCTCACCATAACGAGCAATATCCAATATAAAACGTCATATTCGCATGCTTGCGAGCCGCAATAATTTATTTTAAAGAAGCGGAAAAGCTGCACATTGGAAGTAATTGGGAAGAAAAGTGAGAAATATAATTGCGTAGCAATTAAATGCTTAAAATGTAATAAATACATAAAATATTGAGAATTATTATTAGATTTTTAAGTAAAATATAAAATACATCGCGCAGAACGAATTAAAGTTTATTGACACAACCGAATTGTGTCAATGCGTTTATCAATAACAGACGGGACCGAACATGAAAGCATTAATAATTCGAACGTACTTTAATTGCTAATTATCTGCTAATGTAATAACACGTTCATTAATATTTTAATATGTTAATTATACAGCTTGCTCCCAAAAAGCTTTGTTAAAGACGAGCGTGACTGTCATCGCGCGCACGGCAGCTACCAATTCACGTAAATTACCGGCGTCGGATAACCGTCGGATTAAGATCGTAGGCACGGAACTTACCCCGACATACATATTTTGACAAGGGCAGCAAGGGTTAAGACCAAGATTTAGCTCGTCTATGTAGACACAGTCCCGTGGTCGTCAACATAGTCGATATCAGACTCGGGGCTTTCTCGGGAAGACTTTCCTGCTCTTTATTTGAAGTTAAACACGAAGAAAAACGGACGTCCTAGAGAGATGGTATCGTAATACTAATTTATTCAATACCTATGTTAGGTTTAACGAGAGATTACAAAACGTAGAGAGTGTGTGGAAAAAAGCTCAGCGTGTGAACACACGTTGTATCTCTCTGTAGGATCTTATAATATTAATTTTTTAATAGAATTTTAAACATTTTTCTTTTCGTAGATTAATTAATTATACGTTCTTACTAAAATTATATTATATATTTATAATTCTTGATGCAAATATAAATAATTTACGATATCTTTTTTTTAAAATTTACAAAATTAAAAATTAAAAACCAAAATTGAAAACCTCTGACAAAATATGAACAAATTACTTTATTTATTTATTCATTTATATTTATTGTAAAATTGAATTATAAAAATGCTAAATATCGGTTTTATTAAACATTTTTTAATTCCAGACAGATATAGAACACGATAAAAATATAAAATAAATAGAAAATAATGTGAAAAATGAATTTTATATCTATAGAATAAATATACAATGTAACGCGTATATACATAAAATAAAATAACTGCATTTTTAACCGAATATTGAAGAATGCTCGAAAGTGCAAATTTTGTTTCTGTATCTCTCCTTCGCGTCTCTTTCTTTTGTCATAAGAAACAATCGTAATGACTTGAGAATCACGAAATTACTCGAAGAGATTCAGGGATTATTCATCGAAAGAGAACGTGAATCGCGTAATGAGTATGCTAATAAACAATCGCCGCTGCGTCACGGGAGAAAGAAGCAACGCAAAATGCGCGGGAATCCTTCAACCGGGTGAGAACGGAAGGCGAGTAAGAGAAGCGCTAAAGATAATGTACCCCTGCATACAGATGACGTTATTAAACGGAAATCTGCAGATGGAGCGAACGCATAAAGCACTGTCTACCGTCGTTGTCTGATTAGGCATGCAACGTTTCCCACCTCTCTGCTCCCCCTCACCACCCCGTCCTTTTCCCTCCGCGCGAAATACTGGAGGTCTTCTCTCTTTCTCTCTCTCTCTCTCGCTCTCGCTCTAGCCTCTCTTTCGTTACGGACACGCGGCACGCCGCGCCGCCACCATAAATTCCGTAAAACGATAACGGCGATTTTAACACCGCGTACAATGCGGCATTGCGCGGCAATGCAGTTCGTTGGCGGTAACGAACCCGAGCGAGCGCGCTTTTCTCGAATTCCCGCATCCCGGAAATCCGACCGCGAAATCTAACCTTTTGGCTGCGGCTCGCGTGAAAATGCATCCGTCACGTAATCGATAAGTAAGATGCAAATGCATTGCAACGCAATGCAACGTTTCATGTAAATTATAAGTGTATACATATATAGCGTTCTTTTAAATTCCTATTATTATAATATATGATTTAAAGTCGTGATTTAAAATGTCGTAAAAACATACCAAATATGAAATACAAATCACAGAATAGTCAGTTAACACGCGAGAGAAATATATTTTAAATATAATATAAAATTAATTATAGTAAATCGATAATTTTATTTTATTATTTAATATCCGAGAATTGAGATTTTTCTCTCTCGAAGATGGAGAGAAGAAAAGGAGACAAAATATTGCTAACTGTTTATAGACATTAATTTCATCGAGACATCGATCTTGCGAAATAATTTTCAATTCGGCGTTCAAAAATTCTTAACAAAGTTCATTTCTAATTTCTAATTTAAATGAACAATTTTTTTACTAATTTCTAATTTTAATGACTAATTTTTTCATATCAACGTTCGTGACTCACCGGCTGATGTCTCGTTCCGCCAAAGCAATATCGTGGCCGTCATCTCCTGCCATCCCGTCGAAATGCAATCCTTCCTTCCTTCCTTCCCTCACGTGGAGACACAAATTCGCCGGAAATTCCAAGTCCGTCACGAAATTCGTCCGACACTTTCATCCGACACTTTCGCGAACCGCGCGATTGCTTGGGTTAGGTCGAGTTTTAGCGAGTAACAACGCTAAAACCTGTCGCAGTCGCCGTGTCACGTCACTTTTCTTCACACGAAACGACACAATAAAGAGGTTCGAAGTCTATTTTAACGGACATGATGCGCCGACGAGAAATACTTGCAGCGAGGACGCGTCATTGCGGCGTGTAATTGACATTGCAGGATAATCGTTCGGCACTTTGTTCATCTCGTCGGCAATCCCGACGTTCACTCATACACGTAACTCACAGTCAGCGTATTTTTACCGGAGCGGCACTGCTTCGCTCCAAAATTGTCGCGTACAAGACGGCACCATACGGCACGAGCCAAGATGGCGGATTAGCGCGACGGCGAAAGACGCGTAAAGTTTCTTGCCGTATATATGCGTAGCATACTTCACGCTCAAGTTCGCGACTCGGCTACGGCATAAACGTGCGGCAACGACGATTACGATGGGTTATAAAGCGTCCCGCCGCGCCGCGTCGGTGCTCGTCTCTGTGCAATGTTCGAATGAGAAAACGCGATCAGTATCGCGTGCACGCGTTAATTGATGCCGCAGGATGATCGCCCGGCACTTCGTTCAGCAATCTCGATGTTGATTCGCACGCAGAACTCGCTGTTGTCGCGTAAAATATCGGAGCGACACTGCTTCACTTCAAATCGTCGCGTACGCGGCACGAACTAAGATGGCGGACTGACGCGCCGAAGAAAGGCGCGTTCCAGTGAGAAACGATTGGTCGAATCGATATCGAATCGATGTTGAATCGATATCGCGTCGATATTTTTTCGATCATTATTTCTCACTGGGGTAGCTTCGCGCCATGTATAGGTCGGCGGTATGCCGAAAATCGCGATTCGAATAGGACCAACTGTATTTTTACTATTTTTAGCGTCTACCAGGATATTGATCATGTAATTTTTGGAAACGTGAAAAGTGGAAAGTTTCACGTGAGCTCAGGGATTCCAACCAATGGAATCGTTGCGTTTACGTGAAATTTTTCACTTTTCACGTTTCCGCCCAAAGGGAAAAGTTGCATGATCGCTGCCCTGAAATACGTTTGCGGCAGTCGCCTAGCAGTGCTTCGTGGCTTTCGATGCGTGGTTCCACAATTTATACGAACATGCGGCGACAAGTGACGCGAAATGCAAGAAACGACGAATATAATAGGCTGCCGATGCTCGTCCGTGCAATGTCCGAATGAGAAAACGCGATCGGTGCCGCGATTGTACGCGTTAACTACGATGCTGCAGAATGATCACCCGGCACTTCGTTCAGCGATTCCGATATTCATTTAGCCGCACGATTTCGCTTTATCGCGCAAAAAGTGAAAATAACGCTCCAAGCCGTCGCGTACGCAAAATGAAACTAAGACGACGAAAGGCGCGTAGCATACTTTGTGCTATACTGACGATCGACCGCATGAATAATTATTAGCTCCTCCCTAAAATGCATTTGTAGCAGTCGCCTGGCAGTGTTTTCGTGAATCCCGATGCGTGTTCACGCAATTTATTCGAAATTATGGCGACAAAATGACGTGAAATGACAATAAAGGCCGCATTATACACTTTTGCATAACGCATATAAGAAAATCAACTAATCAGAATTCTTTCGTTCCACCCTGGGGAGAAAAATGAAGAACTCTGCGCGGTTGATTTCCTTCGGCGTTATGCAATAGTCTGTGCTGCAGCCTTTAAGAAGATTATAATAATTATAGGGCGAACCGAGTCTATATAATGTTCGAGGGAAAAAAATGTAATTTGTAACGACTGCTAGTCTGATAAACAGAACGACCGCAGGAAAGCATATTTCGCTCGGCGCTTCCGATATTCTTTTATCCGCACGATTTATTCCTGTCGCGCGAAAAGTAGAAATAACGCGAAACACGATCGCTCGCTCCGAACTGCTACGATTGCGCAATGAACCCAGCGGTACGTTAAGATAAGATGACAGTGCATTATTAAAAAGATAATATCGTGTAATCTAATCTTGGAATTAATAGCGAAATCAATAACATTTTATACTTTAATGCTCCAATCTACGCGGAGCTCGCAGTTTTGGCAATTATTATCGCGTGTGTTTATGAATTTATAAATCAAATTGAGATTGCTTTTAATGTATATTATTAATAATATATTATTTAATAATTATGAAGTATATACATATATTACATCAGTATATAATCACGCATGCTCTGCATATAATTATAATTTTCCTATGTTTTTCGCAATTTATATTTCTCTATTTCGCAGGAATAAATTTATTATATGACGAATGCGCCACGTCGATGTGAGCGCATCATACGACGCGCATTTACTAAAATTATTATTATTATTTATTGTAATTCTTATGTATTTTGTTGCAAGCAATCGTCATCGTAAAGCCTGTGATCATTCTTCACGGAAGCGAGGGTGCCGTCGACCGCGAAGAATGTCCGCCTCGGGCATAATGTTGGTATGCAAGCGTGAAAAATTTAGTGGGCCGAGGGTGAGAAACATGCGGGCGTTTGGAAAATTTTCGAGCGACATTCCTCGTCGGGATATGCCGGATAATAATTTCACCGGTCACGTGCGCATTCACGTACGTTATGCATATATTCCGAGGGACCGACTGACGGAGAGGAGTCTTCCAAGATTAACGATTTCGTAAAATTTTCAGCCAGATTCCGCGCGGAGGAGGACCAGCGAGACGGATATATCGAGCGCTCTGTTTTATTTTTCGTGTATTTTTGTTTGACATTACGTCCGCGAAATTTGGGTCGCGCGAAGCCGTTAAGTCTGTAGGTCGATAAAATTTTAATAAATGCTAATTCACGCCAGGCCCGACGAGCGCGACTGATACCCGCAAAATTAAATCGTCCGCCTCCCGTGGAGAAGACCGCTTCATTATGAAGCGCGTAGCTCTCTCGAGAAGGACGTTTGCCCTTTCACTTCGTACACGGAATTAAGAAAAGAGGAGAGAAGCTGAGAAGAATAGACGAGAGCAGTATCGTCAACTTTGTCGGTGGTCCAATCTTAGAACATCACTGTCGACCATTAAGTTAGTCTTTACTTAGACGAGTTGTTTTTACTGCTTTCTTAAAGCAGTTGAGAGACTTCTCTCAAAATAACACGCCGCGAAAATAATGCGCAAGTATATGTTTGTTTAAACATTCTCTCATTTTTTTCAACTAATCTTATACCTTTGAATAATATAAAAATATAAAAATGATTAAATGTAAAAAAAATACAACATTACGTATTACAAATAATAGGATAATAATCGCCAATGTGTATATCTGCTATCATAATCGTAAAAATTTCATTTCAAATCGCGGATAAAGATTATAAAATATCAATTTGCTTTTGTGCCTCGCAAATAAAATAATTTAAAATTACGACGTGTCATAAATTTTAATACCACAACGCAATTTTATTTTAAAACGAATATTAAATCCGTATCGCGCGCAATTCTATCGATTTTGCAGGAGGGCCGCTACATCAATCGCGGTACAATTCAACTGGAAACTACGTCGTGACGGCACGTGAAAAGCAAAAGTGATAAGGATGGACACAGCGTGAATTCATTCGTTAGTATGTGCGTCGCGGCGGTGGCGACGACAATCTAAACCCTACATTCGACAGTTATGAAACTGAAACACCGACATGCCCGGCAAATTGTTCGAGCGAAAACGTAAACGCAGCCGAATGCATTATGCCTGCGTAAGAAGCGCGATGGCGGTTCCATGTGGATCCATGTGGACCGCGCGCGCCGCAGGAGCGGCGATCAACATGCCGCAAACATCTGTACTGTAAGCGCAGAGATAGACAAACGCCAAAGCCGTAAGGGGGTCGTCAACTATGTACATAATTCCCAACTTCTGACTCTATCCGTTCCTGCAGCGGACGATCCGGACCGTCCGGAAGTGGCAAATCTCTCCGCGCCGAGCGCGGCGGTCAACCCCAGATACATGTATGTTCACCAGACGCGAGAATAGCACCGCGCATGGGAATAGTCTCATTTGTATTTGTTTGTGTGCTGCCTCATTAATAAAATGGATTGACGGCAAAACAGAAAATTGCTCAAATCGCGATATGGTGCGGATAAATCAGGTAAAATCAGGACGCGGGGCTCGCGAGCAGCTCGGACGAAATATAGCATAACGACCTCATTGTGTCGTAATGCAATATAAAATCTAGACGTGAAGAATAATACCTCTAAATCATTTACATGTTAATTTAGTATGTAGATACAATTAGTGATTTGTTCGCTCATATATTAATCTCTCTTCAATCTCTTAATATTTGCAATTAACTTTAGATGGTTAATTTAAACTCATTCAATTAATTCATTAATTTAAATTCGATTTTCTACGGAGGTGAATTTTGAATTTGTTTATCGACTACGTGTATGTATTATGCAATTAATTTTATGCGAGTTCGGACGATCGTTCGTTGTCACGAGCGAGACTAACTCGTCTGATTTGGCTTCACGTCGCTTCAACCTCAATGTAGCTTGACTTCTCTTTCGGCAGAAAACCGTCCAAATTCCAAATGGGGTGGGGTTTGACAAGGACGCCGTGCCAGTTTAATGGCAGTGCAGGGACGCATGAGTGCCCTCCATCAAAGCAAGTTCTGTCTACATGCCCTCCCATCATAACGACCGCAATGAAGACCACTTGTGGGGCAAAACGGATGCTCGTGTCTGTCGCCATTCTAATCTTTTTCTTGGCCGCCATATATTGGGTATCTCTGCGCCAGCAAGCGAACCCCAGCGTACGTCGGCCGATGAGAATTCAACCTCAAGCATCGCGGAATACCGCGCCAGGGCAAACCGAGGCTGCGGAAACGGCTGAGAGATGAGGTAACGTAACTAATAATTCTAATTCCTTCGAGAAGAACGTGCAGGATAATTCTGTAAATCCAAGATGAAAATTCATAACAAGAAAGATGCTCGTTCGTCTCTATGCGATTATTATAATAATGCACGTCTTTCGACGGAATAATAATTCTTTCAGCTCGGAATGTCTGCACGTCGAGACAGAGATAAAAATGAATGCTTCATAAATTTAGTCGTTGTAATTATAACTTGAAAGAGACTTTTTCAATATCAATATGTTTCTTTACATAGCCATTAAAATCTATAATTATTCTGGAATTATCCTGACAGAAATTTCAAGGAATCCATAATGCGAATTAATAATAGAATTAATATAAATAAAGGTATTATACTATAAAATATAATAAAAATATAAAAATATTAAAGGAAAGTGAATGACGAATAAATAAAAAAATATCAAACTAGGTAATCAGCATTGAAAGAGCAAAGAAAAAGTAATCCGAAGTAACAATATGGACCTGCATTTCCAGGCAGCATACTGCATTTCATCGCCAGGCACTGATATTGTATATTGTAGTAGCAGCTGTGGTACGATGTGCATATGTCGCATAAAAACAACCAATCCCGCAAGTCTAATAAGCTATTTAAAAAACGCTGAAATGAAGAAAAACAATAATAAAACTTTTATAATATTGTAATGTTGCAACGTTAGTTTGCATTAATTAATCGCTTTTAATTATAATACTAATAACATCTGTTACAAGGAGATTATTTCATACTTGTTGGAAATCGTCAGAAATCTGTCATTTCGTATGCCGAAGTGAAAAAGATGAAAGTCAAGCGGGTAATTCCACAATTTTAAATTTATTTCTCTATAAAATTTTGGTACATAAAGTACGATACATCTACTTTCTTACAATTTACATTGTAAAACACAAGTATAAGGATAAAAGTAAACCTTTGAACTTAAACATCTGTAACATTTGATACATGCCGATATATTCCATTCGTGTATGCCGCTATCATGAATATGCGCGATAAAGTCGTCGATAAGATTTAATACATGGGATGTCGCGAGAACTGTAAAGCAGTTCAAATAAACTAACAATGAATGACGAGAGTAGTTTTAATCGAAACTGCCTAAACGATCGAGCATATGCAACATCATCCCTGCTTCTCCGAGCATGCGATTCTCAATCACGCCGTATGCAAACGGCAATTTAGTGATAATCTCTCGTTCCAAAAGTCCGCGATCCAGTTCCGAATACTCATCTTTCACAGCGTCTAAATAGATCTGCAAAATATTCCGACAAAATGTCTCGATCTTTGACGGATCTTCGTCATCGGGCAAATTTTGGAGGAGAATGTGACCGAAATCAATTGATGGTGAACAATATCTCATCGTGCTCCAATCGATCACTTTTACGTCGCTCGGCCGCCCATTCTCGTACCCGAACAACAAGTTCGTCCGCGTGAAATTACCGTGGCAGATGGTCCAAAAATCGTTGAGCTCCAGCTTGGCCGTTGCGTCTCGCTTTTTTCTCATTTTCTCGAAGAAGTCTGCACGGTCGACTGGTAATGCGGAATATAATGAAAAGTCCAAACATCCAGGAGTATCCAACTGTGCTTCAGATGTTCTACGAGCGACATAAGATCAAAGGTACGTGTATTTTTCCAACTACATTATTTTTAATTAACATTAATAATATGTTTGATATCAACGTTATTATTATATGCATAAAAAATTATATGCATAAAAAATTAAGAATCAACGTAAGCATGTCTCGCTTCGCACAACATAATCATATTTTTTAAAATAAATACGTAATTGTTTCGCAACTTTTAACATGAAACGTGCGTGCAAGTAAGAACCGAAGTTTACCTGACGTTGCCTGACTGGGGGCTCGTACGAAAGTGCAACCAGTCCGCCGACACAGACAGTTTCGCGTAGAACTCCCTGAAAACAGGAAACCTACACGCCCTCAGCTTCAGTCCCTTGCCGTGAAACGCCGCCAAGGCTTTCATGCACAATTTCAGATGATTCTCGTCCAATTTATCATCCACTTGCGTGTAACCACGCGCGGCCAGATCCTCCAACACGATAACAGGCCGATCGTATCGACCCAGGTCGGACAGGTAACACTTGGGGGTGCCGTCCGTGCCGTAGCTGAGCGTCATCTTGCTGTAAAACATCTCCTCGTTCAGGAATGAGCCGGCGGGTGGAAAATCCACATGTGGCCTCGGCAGCTTGATAATAAGGGGAAAGCTACGTGTCACGCCGGAAAATTTTACACGCGCCGTCACCCGGCGTAACATGTTCTTACGACCACTCTTCCGGTCGAGGTGCTCCACGTAGGCGGAATCGAACTCGACGAACTCCCTGGATCCGGCCTCGCAGAAATAGCGATCGTGAACCATCTCCGGTATCAATACTCGCCTTATCAAGTCGCACGGCTCGCACATGCACTCCCCTGCCAGCACTGCCGACTTGGTGTGAGGATCTGGGTCGGCCATAGCGAAAGGGAAAATAATATCGCTGTAATAAAACACGGCAGCAATTAAGGACACCGGCACTGCGAGAGCGCGCGCTTAAAGCCGGAAAGTCGAGAATTATGAGGATTTTTTTTTTACGCGAGCCCGCTCGTTCTAATAACGTTGTCGCGACGAGTGCCGCGCGCGCGCGCGCGCGCGTTAATAATGTTTATCGTCACAAAGTGCAACGAGTCAGCGGGCGACGGAATAATTAAAAAACATTTTAACCTCGAGAGCGAGTCAAAATGCAACATAGATGTAAACGAGCGTTTCTACCAATAATTAAATAGGCGCCATACACACGTATAAGCTCTCGCGATTATAAGGATTATCCGAAAGAAGTAATATAATCAAGAAGATCTCTTACCCAATGGATTCTAAACTCGTTCGAAAGAGCTCTAGGCACCGTTCCTTTACAACTAAGTGTTTACGAACTCCGTTACACATTCCAGACGGCGCTCTCCCCTCCATGTATTCTTCATTTATCTGACCGATACCAGACCGACAACGAGTTGATTAACCTTAAGATCGTGTCTGTAACTGATCATGCGTGTAATGTCTTCTCTAAAGTCTCTAAATCCAATAATTCTTTCCATTATTTGCATTAATTAATTCACATTAGATACTAATCTATTCAACATTTTTTGTTAATTTTTTGTAAAGCCCTGACTCTGGAATAGAAGAGAACACTTGAAAGCTAAGTTTGGATAAAAACTATCATATTAACGAGAATCTAATACTAAATGATGATGAAATATTCAGTTACATTTCCTCTTATCAATTTATTCGACTCGAGCCAGTTTTTATTGATCTTTAATGACGTCGCAAATAAGTTTACGTCACACCGAGACGTGACGAACCGTTTAGGAAACGTCGTCGTCTCTTTAAGTACATTTTCATCGGCATTTAATCAGAGAAAAGGTATCGATCTTGAGCAAAGTGGAAGTAACTTTAAATTACGTTATATAGAGATTATCGTCGTTAAAGAAATTACTCACTCTAATCGGATCTATGTAATTAATTGTATTTATTTTAACCGAACGACGCGTGAGTCTTGGACTTTAAATGCTAAGAGAAAATTTTCTCTCGCCATGTCATAACGAATTCAAAACTTTGAAGACAAAGCACAACGTACCAAGTTTTCATAGCAAATGCACGTTTCTAACATACAAAGTTTTAAAGATGTTTACAAAATCGATAAAGCTATCTTCAATTTGAGACGAAATATTTACTAACGCTAACAGGTTCTGCAATTCTGTTAAATAATTAAGTAACGATATAAATTACCGATAGCATAATTTTATTTATTTTGACGGATCGCGACAACTTCAAATTCTTAACGAAAGCCAACGACAAGCACCGAACATCTCGTGCTTGACGTTTCCATCATTTACCATTCAAAATCTAAATTTTTAAGTGTAATTTTCCTAAATTGTGGATGAACTCGCGCTAGGAATAGAATAATGCATTATTGATCACGAAGGAGGACAAACGGGCACGACAGCTGCAGCCGGGATCTAAATTCGTTAAAGCAAATCAATGATCTAGCCTCTGGTACCGATGATTAATTTGCCCTGTAACGCGGCCTCGATGTCACAGGTCACGCCCTGTCAGAACGTACCCGTGCAGACGAGTCAGTATAATTTTCCAACATGTCAACAACGGCAAACCAGCACTCAGCAGATGCAAACTGCAGCTTGCGGTCCGTGCACCGGAACTTCTCAAGGTACAAAGCCGATCATGCCAATCAAACGCTAAATTACCTAATAATTTAATGCCCTATAAATTAAGTGTTTTCTGAAAAATATAATTTAAATAGAGTGATGAAGCAACGGAAAGAGTCAAAAGATATTTTCGTCAATTAAAATTTTTCATTCTAAATAATTTAATTTTGTTTATTAAATAAAGTACGTTTGTCCTAAATTTGTTCTGATCTTTTAATTCGTTGTATTTATGTATGTACTAATAATAAAACTGAGAAGTCTTTATATTTATTTGTTTATTTGAAACGGCATCATACATTGAAAATTAAATAAACCTGTTTAAAATTTTAACAGTAGATAAATTATATCCTTTCGCAGTTACATTAATAATAATATTTTCCAAATAATAATAAATTAATATTAATATTATTTGTTTTTTATAGCATAGTTATACAAATCTGTCTGAAGTTTTCACAGATGAATATTCTCTTATAATTACATCAATAATAATATTTTCGAAATAACAATTAATTAAATAAGTAATAATTGATTTTCTTTGTTGGTTTAAAATGATATCAATTAAAAACCGATGTATGAGTGATTCAACTAATAATTTTTAATAAAACATTTAACGATAATTTTGCAACAAGAGTCACGCACATGTGACCGATTTAAATGGCTGATATGATTCTACTCCTTAATATTTTTATTCTAATATTCTATTTCAATTTTTTTTATCTATCCAGGAGGACTTTTCCCTCACGTTTGCCAGCCGGATACTCACATAGTGACGCACCAATGTGCATCGCAGCCAATAACGAATCCATATCGGCCCGTCTTTCAGAGTCTACCACCAACTCATCCCGGCTGCGGCCAGCTGCCGCAGAATATTTTGGACCAGATTCGTGCGTGCGTTAGCAACGCCGCGCCCATTTTCATCCTGCCCGGCAACTGCCAACCATCGCCGACATTCCAACAACAACAGCAGCAGCAGCAGCAGCAGCAACAGCAACCGTCCATACCTCCTTTGCCACCTCAAATAACGTCCTTGCCTCCAGCGGCGTATCCACCGAGCGGATTAACTTACCCCGCCGCCTGTTATCCGCCACCGCCGCCGTTCTATCCTTATCCCATGCCTCTGCCATTCTGCGATCCGTACATTCGCACCCGTGAGGCCACGTGCGGATGCTGCCGGAAAGGGGATGTTGACTCGACGGAAATCAGAAACGTCTTACGCGCCGGTTGTCGTTACGACGCCACCGATCCGGATCAGCACCGTTGCACGCCCACCCTCGACGATACCGTCTGCTCGAAGAGCAACTGCCCATCCTCGTTACATCTGCAGGCACTGGCGTCTCAATTTCTATCGATGCAGGGCATTGTACCGTGCGCCGCCACCCGACTGGTGTTACGCAAGGTGCCGGGCTCGAATGTCACCACCACCATGGAGGACACGATAGCAAGGGCGCAAAAGGCGATAAGCGTCCTGACGAAAGATCAACTGTTGTCGGAAGCGAGAAACGCGCAGCAAGTGAACGTGCTGATCAACCTGCACATGACGGCCAATCCGCCACCAAACATCATCCCGATTCTCACCCTGGTGCAGCTGAAGATGAATTTGCTCAAGGCGCAAGTCGAGGGGCTCGTCAATCAGAAGATAATGGAAATTCAAGGAGTTGGGGTGGAGGTAAAAACGTAATTGGAGATTTTAATGCATTTGTTATATTGAAACGTTACACTTATTTTTACTTTCTGCGTCAAGGTGGAGACCGATCTCATAGATCCCACGGTCCTCGCCCTCAAGTCTGACACTGAGCTGCGGGACTTTCTCTCGGCGCTGCGGCAGAAAGAGTGCGACGAGCGAGTGAATGTCAACTTCGCCCCGTACCGGTCGCAGCGGGCGATCGCGGAAACCCGGCTGAGCAACGTTCAAAACAAGATCCGCCAAGTGGAGGCGGAATTCGATCGCAGGCGGTGCGCGATGCTGCCGGCGCCGACGCTGTCGACGCGCGTCGTGCAACAATTCTCCAGGCCGTGCTACTCGGCGAGATTCGAGGATCCCAGGAGGCTGTACAGCACGTTGCCGCCAGAACCCCCACGTTCGCCAGACCCGTTCACCTACGTAAAACCGCGGAGTCCCAAGAGATTGCTGCTGAAGCCGTGCACAGCGAAACCAAAGAGCGCTGCACCGCCGGCAGCCGACACGCGCAACCCTCCTAAAAATCCGCACGACGGTACCGCTGCCGAAGGAACGTCCCGCGCAAAGGAACCCCCCGCGTCCCCCGAACGGCAGCCCTCCAGCACGGAGAACTGCGCGTGCTGCGACAGAACGACGTCCGAGGAGAGCATCGACGAGGCTAAAAAAAAACTCCGACCGAGGATCATCGAGATAGACGCGGCGACGATCGGTGAGGGATTGGAGCATGAGATATCGCCCTTGATGAACCTGACGTCGAGTGTCTGCGTGAGAGTCGACGTCCCGGAGGAACGCGAGGTGAATGCGCGAGGAGGCGGCGAAAGAAGCGAGACCAACGGAATTCCGTGCGGCCCAAAATGTTGGATGGCCGAGACGTACGTCAATGTCGCCGACGACGAATCGGTGAGGACTTTAACGGAATCTGAGAGCGACACGGTTACGCTCGGCAAGAAGATCGATGCGGAAGACGTTTACGAAGCACGAGATGCGCTCGAGATTCGAAGCTGTGATCGGACGATGGATCAGTCGAGATGTGTGAGTTCGTCGAACTCGCAGCATTTTGAGAAACAAGCGGAAGATGAAATCACAATTTCAAGAAGAAATGATGACGCGATTAGGGAGCGCGATATCGAGATTGAGAGTTCGCGAGCCGTCTCGCCGCCGGAAGCTGATCAAGTTGCGAATAAAGATCCAACTTGGAGTGTGCAGGAAACGGAAGGCAAGTCGTCGGATGGCATATATACTTCATTATTAAAGATTGTATTAAAACCGAAGAAAGAGAGGGACGAGGATAAACAGAGAGAGGAAGATAGAAACGGCGAAACCTTGTCACCAATCGCGGATGCGACGATAGAATCAAGCACAAGTGAAACACCAATGAGCAAAAGCAAGAAGAAGATAAGATTTCACATTGTCTCGTTGATGACGAATATTGTGTACGATGAAGGCCACAAATATGAAAGAAAACAAGAGATCGAGAAGGAAACAGCGTCAGATGAAAGAGAGATGAATGGAACCACTGATCCGGATATTGAAAAATTAAATAATCGTAATTTGATAGAAAATCTCGTAGGATCCACCATCGCGCACAATATTACCGGAAAAGATCATTCGGAGAATCATACATTTCCAAAGAGATTGAATCTTCCAAAGCTCTGCTTCGATCATCAATGCCAAACCGTATTTAAGGAGGATAAAAATACAACTGCCGCATTGTTGAGAGCGAATGCATTTCCTCCGTTCAAAAATCTGCATAAATGTGTAACAGGTAATCGGTTTCTTTATATTGGCATATTTCACAATTATTTAGAGAGAGAGAAAGAGAGAGAGAGAAAGTAATTTTTCACGTTTCCGTTTTATAATTTGCAATGGCTTTCCATTAGTCTGCGTCAGAATATACTTTTAGAAATTGCATAGTTCTGCGAAGAATATCAAGTATAAAATAGAGTTTAAATCAAAATTTTTTACTCAGATAATGAGAAAAACGGAGACGACGTAGGAACTTATCCAAGTCCGATAACGAAAGCAGGAATTACGGCTACAAAACGTTTATCCCGCTGCAATGATGTCACAGGAAGTACCTTAGAAACTCTTTGCAAGAATAACGTGCCTTATCATTCCGACGTGGGATTCGAGGGAAACGTAATTTCAAAACTATTTTCTGTCATTGGCAACCGCGTGATCGCATTCATCAATAAAGTAATTGCAATGAACGGAAGATTGTTATATTCGATTCGTAACGCGATATTCTGTCAAAGTTTAAACACTAATGTTCTCAGAAGAGACGTTCCGATGAGCGGTTATTCTGAATTAATTTCGAAAGATTATCATTCACCCGCTAGCACCTCACATTATCCTTCCGATTTGAATTATAAAACTCCCAGAATTAGAAGACACGATTTTCGCGATGCAAGCTTATTACGGATTTCTACAAAAGAAACATCTAATAGAATACGTAAAATAAAACATGCAATAATTGAAGATCAGAAAAATAGCGCAAGATATTTATTGATCGGTACATCATGTCACAATCGTGACTTGATACTGACGCGTGATTTGGGTCGACCTTACAAAGTGCAGAAGAGTCTCTTGATACGTAGTCGATTGAAAAATTCTCTAAATTCGCAGGATTATCCGCGTCCTTTTTCTCTTTTGAAACGTATTGGGGAAAATGTACTTGAATCTCGTCAAGCGAAACGTAACGAAAACGAAGGAATGATCAAAGAAAGCGAAATACATGAACTGAAGAGTAGCGAAAAATTCTGGACATTATCGGAAATTGTAAAAATAAACGGAATTAACGAAAAAGTATCAGAAATGAGAGAATATGAGTTTAAGGAAAAAACTTTAAATGAATATTCGTATGATGGGATTAAAAATAATAACGTATCTATTATGCAAGAGTATAAAATCGTTGATAACACAATCGGCAGTGAACTCGTGATAAACGTTCACGATTATCTTGAATTACAAACTGAAATAAATACGAGTACGTATGAAAATCGTAGCGCATGTTTATTGATATCTAGTAACTGATGAAGATTTAGGATAATACTAATGATACTAACGAATAATTAGGAATTATAAAGGTAGGTTCCGATGCTACATCTTGCTGAATGTCGATTAAAGTACGCAACTATAGTGTAACTTCTTTCCTTTATTAATAACTTTTATTCTTTCATCAGTGATCTATTCTTTCGTCATTATAGCTGTCTAATGAGAATCTTTAGAATTGTGACATAGCAACAGTACGATGATAAATATATTTCAATGCTTTCCGAGAACCATTCATTCCAGACTCTATAGAGTTGCAAGAATGGACAAAGTATCTGTCACAAATTCCACATACACTCGGCATATCATACTGTTACAACGTGAACACATGCATATCAAGTACAGTTTAATTCCCTTGCATGATTTTGCGATCTTTTTAATTTATTAATATATATATATTATAGATTTCTTATATTCTAATTGATCGATTAGTAGAAAATAAACGGACACATTGGTTGTCATAAGAAAACTAATATCGCAACAACGAAATCCCGTGTATATATCAAAATACACAAGTAACAATGTCTCACACGCGACATTATTTTATATATATGTATATATAAATATAATGCTCTTCAACGAATAACAAGATGTTTTATCTTGGATTTAAAATGTCAGAGACGAAATGGAGATGAAATTGGCATTTTACGTGAGTAATATGAAATTTATATTTGGAAGAACTCATGTGTATTCGCAGATTGTAAATACATACAAATATTAAACTCCGCAATGAAAAAGCAATTCAAGATATCAGTTAGAGCCATATTAATACACATTATTAATACGCGTACCTCAAGTACATACTGTAATATCAAAGTTACAAACGGACCATGCTTAAGATAAATACGTTCTAAACTTCTTATAGAACTAACCGCAGACTGAAGAGACACTTGTGGAAGAGAAAGATCGAACCTATTGTTGTGAAATATTTCATCAGTCAAGACAATCTCTGCTTCTATCGTGAAAGATTTCGTTTCAAGGAACTGAGTGACCACGTCACTTTTCAAAGTTTAATAAATTATTGCATAACACAGTGTTGATTTAATACACAGTATTTCATGACTGTGTTACGTAGATATATATTAATTATCTTGATATTTAATGAAAAAAATTTATATTTTTTTTAATTATGTTGCATACAAGAATTTCATATCTACAATTTTACAGACCTTGCTACCCGCCTGATATATTAAAGAATAAATATTTGATCTTCTCCGTAGCTCATGGCTACTATTTAGCGAAATACGGCCGTCAAATAGTCACAATTAGTCCGTTCTTGTTGGCAGAATATTTAATGAAAAACGAACGATTACAAAACAATAGTATAGAATAATATACTGCCATAAGATCATGAATGATATAATTATTTTTAGCGTTGTGCAGTTATGTATGGACATATAGTATGTCTCAAATCTAAACAAAGGAAAATACAGTCATTTTATTTGTTAATGAATATCAATCTTCTCTTAATCAATATCAATTGCTCTTGAAACATTATCCTTTTTCGATGAATATAAATTATATACAAAAATATTTACAAAGAGATACATTCACTCCATTAATACAGTCAAATATTTAATGAAAAAACTTAAATAATAATGTATATTGTAATTGTAATATAATTTAGTTAAAAATTAATACTTCTTATGACAAATCTTTGATCAAAGAAACTTTAGCAACTAAACATTTAACTTTAATTACTTGCAACATATAACTATAATTGCTTGGGCAATTTTTCATAACAATATAATTTGCAAATGAAATTTCTTTTCACATTTCAACAAAAAAACGAAATGCTATCCAATTAAAACTAAACAAATGAGATTGTGAATAGCATGTAACGTAGCATGTTATAATTCATCTAAATTTAATGTAATGTATATAATACGTCATTTTTACTTGTAATATAAAAAAAGACTTGAATCACCTGAAAAAAATTGCGCAGTCATGAAGCCATTTTTATCATCACCATAGTAGACTTCAAATGTAACTATCGAAAATTAAGTAGTAGGCAAATTACACATTTTTTTAAATCTGTTGATTTTATCCCGAATATATTCGGATTTCATTATGCACAAGTTGAATTTCCTCATCGAGAACGTCAACTTGGACAAAGGCACGATTGACCATAGGTAATGTTTGTGTGCAAAATATTGCTATATAAAAATTAAAGTTCTCCCCACACATTTCAAGAACTAAAGTAACAATAAATATAAGCAAAGCAAATACTATTTTTTGTATACAATGTACAATCGAAGTCCTGTCACTTTCTTTCTTTTCTAACAGAAACATTCAAAATCACTATTTTCGTCCTGAAACGAGAAATTATTCGGACGTCCCAGTCCCTGTTTTTTTCAGTTCTCGCTCAAGTTTATTTAAGTTGTATTAAATTCCTTCTTAATTCACGCCTTTGGTGTACTCAGCTCTCAATTGGCCGAGTGTCACTTTTATATCGTGAAAATTCGGTCTCTTTTCTGGCTGTAAATCCCATGCCTGTTAAAAAATAGCACATCTGAGTAAAATATAATATAACATTTAATATAACAAACAAAAGTGTCATATACCTGTCTCATAATATCGTAAACTTCCGCAGGACATCCATCTGGCGGTTCCATCTTGTATCCTTTTTCTACGCACTTTACAACATCAGCTAAAGGCTGCAATTAATAATAACGTGAAGAAAAATATATCGTGTATCTCGTAAAAAAGTTTGGTGTAACAATATTACTCACAATTCGCGGATACGGCACACGACCAAAAGAGTAGATTTCCCAGAGAAGAATTCCGAAACTCCACATATCAGACTTGTTTGAAAACTTCTGGAAACAGTAATATGATACATAAGTATATCAAGTATATTTTTTTTTATTCGTCCACAACTACAAGTTATAATATACTTACGTTTTGTTTTAGAGCCTCTGGTGCAGTCCATTTGATCGGCAGTTTTCCACCGTCGAGAGAAAAGTTTTCGTCCCGCGCTAGACCGAAATCGGATACTTTGGCAGAATTATCCTCCGCTACAAGAACATTTCTCGCCGCTAAGTCTCGATGCACAACGTGTCTGGATTCCAGGTATGCCATACCGGCACATGTGTCGCTACGATATATCACGTGTGCAATTAATAATACATCTTTACAATAGGTAGACGACGTTTGTTTTCGATTACGTACTATGCAAAGTTAATTTGATCCTTTTTCGAAACGTGCAATCTTCCTCTCGACCGTAAATAATCCACCAGAGATCCCTTACTCATATATTCCGTAACCAGGTACATGTGTTGATTATTAAAAACCAGACCGAGTAATTTAACCAGATTGTCATGAATCAACGAGGTCATTAAGCTCGCCTCGGCTAGAAACCTCTGTGCCGCTTCGCTGTTATCCTTCAGCATTTTCACTGCGACTCTTTCTCCTCGATAGACACCTAATAGCACATCCCCGAATTCTCCCTTTCCGATACACTCCCTTAATTCTAACTCGTGAGTCTGAATCACCCAACCGGCTTCTACAAATGCCTTTGGGTCCACGCAAAAGTCTTGCTTGCCCTGTTTCGGCAAAGATTTCGTTAGCTGCGTACACAAACCATCCGCGTCCTGCTCGTAATGCTCAACCAAGAGCGCCAAATTCTCGAAGAATTCCTCGTCATCGATCGTTAACTGATTGTTTTTATATTTCACCCTGTAATGCTGTACACGCCCTTGGTAGCACACGCAGAGCGTATAATCCCCAGGAAAATTCGTAGATTCTCGAACTAGAAACAAACCATCCTCCCGTGGTCGCAATAATCTTTCTGCCGTTTCCCTCGATATCTTTCCGTGAAACCATCTGCAGGGGAAAAAAAAAACATAACTTTGAGTGACATAATATACCTTTAATTGTACTTTCACAGTAGCGAATATTCGATTCATTTCAACTTTTTTTCTAAATTCGTTATATTTTCAGATATCAAGCTAAGTCATTAATGATACATACGGCATCGCGTTCAGTTTTACTTCGTGTCGTGGATTGGCCGGCAATGCGGTAGTGTTGGCGCCCGGATTAATAACATTCGAGGTAAGAATCACCGGCGAGGACGTGGTGTTGATGTGCGTCGTAATGTTGGAGGTGGTGACACTCGAATGCGTCGTCATCGTCGGTGATACTGGATGGGACGGAATGTTACCTGCAGTCAGGTTGGAAGGAACGCTGTGCTGCTGTTGTTGCTGCTGAGTGTTGTTTTGTATGAGGGGGTGGGACGTTACGTTTGAAGGAATAGTGTGATGATTTTGATTGCCGTCGAGCTTCGCTTGCCGCGCTGGCGCTGACACATTCGGGTATCCGCCACCCGCATTGTGGTACGTTGGCATGGCAGCTACCACACAGTAGGCTCTATCAACCTGCAAAGATGAATGAAGTGCATTCATGAATCTCAGGCATCATTTATCAGCCCGCCTCATTAAATAAGACGCTTTATTGATGTTCTATCCGTAAGTACATTCATGACTCGTGTAAAAGTAATGCAAGGGATAAAATAAGAACACGAAGATGATGGAAGCATATAACAAAGTACAGTTTCCTAACTTCTTTCAAAAAAATATAAAATTTTTAAATATTTTTTTATGATTAATACTGACAATATTAATATTATCAAAATGTATAACTTTTTTTTATTAATAATCGGTCAATTTTACGTTTTACATCTTTTTTTATAGATATATTTTAGGATTAATAAACAATCATCTTCCTACTTTCTACTACATTGAATATCGAATTAGATTGTTAAACAGTTACATGTTCGACAGATCTTTACTCAACTGTTACACGAGAATCGTCAACTGGAGAAGCCCACAACTGAAGTGCTCTCGGCAAGGAGAGCCGGTTCTACACGCGCGGAATTCACCGGGCGGAACAACAGAGGGTTTCGTCCCATAAAAATACGGGCGAAGGTGCGAAGCGATCGACAACAATGTTTACAGCGGACGACGACTCAATTATCCCGGGCGCGGTGTAACGCGCGGAAGCGATAATTAATAAAACTCGTTAGGCGAATTGAGCCCGATGCATATTCAGCTGGCATACATATCCGGTAAACCGCGCGTCGGGTTTTAATATACAGTAGTTAATCTAAGTGGCTATTGTTTCAAGGCGCGTACGCTCGCGCGATGCTCATCCGCCGTATTACGATGCGCAGCACGACCGTACATGGAACGTGTATGATAGGTGAGTCACACCATCAGCCGTATGTATTTTTTCTTCGCGACGATTGTAACGCGACGAAAGCGTGGTAGACTAGGCCTATAATTATCTGACTAAGCGACATACAATGTCCACGCGAAATAAATACATTTCCGAATAGAGAGAGTCTGTGGCGAGAAATCATAAATCATTCACTTTGGCAAAGTGAATATTCGACTATACTGTATGTTTCCTTGCGCGTTTCAGAAACAGAAGCATCGGATAAAATCAATTTGTCGAGACGACGCGAAAGACGCGCGGAAATATTTCTGCTGGCCAAGATGAATGAAACATAGGAAGCGTAGGAAGCGCTTCGTAACGCAGGAAAATAGCTTTTAAAGGAAATGCTCGTCGGCTGCGGATTCCCGGCAATGATTTCCCAACGCTATCCGCATTATGATCAAATGCGATAACAGGAGAAACAAATCCATCGCACCGGCGAATATTGAATTATTCAGGCTGGCTCTATCCTTGGTCGGGCGCCTGCAGAAAAGAAAGAGAGAGAGAGAGAGAGAGAGAGAAACGAGCGAGTTATGTCACGCGAGAAGGTATAGTTGCAGCGGAACATAATATGCGAATCGCTCGGTTACGTAAGCTCGAATAGTCGCATTTTCTGTCATGTGTCTCGCCGGTATTTCAAGAGACAGCGAAGCGATTAGCGTCGCGGAGAGAATACACGACACGCAGAAGAGAAGATGTCAGACGAAATCGTTTATTCTGGAGGGGAAAAAAATATATATAACAATGTGCCGAGCTTGCGATAGGACTACATAATTCGTGTCTACGTCGTCCTTTACAACGGGCACGTATAAAAAGCACGATAAGCACAAGGCATAAAAGTTAAACGTCCGGTTTTATGGGTCAGATATATATAATGGAATTGCCCTCTCTCTCTCTCCCACGTTAAAATAGAGTTCGTAAAAGCCAAAAAAAAAAAGAAAAAAGGCGGTATCACGCCCGACAGGCGCGAACCGCCTTGAATATCAATATCGAATCTGGATGCAAGGTGCGTACATGTAATACACGTTCCATCGCGCTTGTCAGGCACCTCGGCTGCACGGCCGCATAGATTTCAGGCTAATGAAATTTATTATCGGCTGCACGCGACGTTAATTCCTACCGGTGTGTAACATATGTAAAAAAAAAATATAAAAAAATAAAAAAGAAAAGAGCGCTGTGCAAAACTGTTCTATCGCGTGCGGCGAGGTGTTTAAGAGAATTACGTGCTATATATCTGCAACCGTTTATGACTCAAACTATTTATGCCTCCAATATCTATGATTCAGAGAAAATGCGCGTCTTCCGAAACTTTGTGTACGTATCGCGCGAAAGATTGTTACATAAAAATATACGGTCAGTATCGTGGAAATAAAAATTATTCGCGACTAACAGAGAAAAACTATGTTAGAAATTTTATTATAAATAAAAATTCTGCTTCGATTGTCGTGTTTTATATTAACATAATATCTGTATAAAGGCTTGCATCGTACTTGATACTGTAAATAGATTGTTTATAATTTTCATATAAAAATGCACGCTTCATATATTTTTATTTTAGATTGACGACTCCTTCGTTTTTTTTTTTTGCATGGCAAAGTGGCTGAAATTTTATCTGAATTCACGTCTATCAGAGAAACGCAACGCAAGACAAATATTCTGGAAAGCAAATATTCTCGCGCGCTCAGCTAGAGCCGCGAAGAGAAGCGAGAAAAAGAAACTTCGAGAGGCCTCGTTACACGACGACGATACTCAACATGCATACATATAAAATATCTCACAACGCCCGGGAGAGATAGGCACAGCGCGTTGCAGTCTATGTTAATTTCAATAGATTACGCAGTCACGATAATTATGTGGTTCATACGCCATTCAAGGCCGACTCGGAAGTGTCTGTTTATATCGATGTTTTTTCGAACTCCGGCTCGTGATTCACTATCGAAGAGCCTTTGTGCAAGCCGCAGACCACAGTGCACGTACGTTTTCCTAGGAAGCCACGACGTGGCTTCATTTGCACGTGGAAAGCCTCATTTATCGGAAAAAAAAAAAAAAAAGACGTTCCCCATCGTCGTGATGCGATTGTGGTCCGTGCGAATACGACCGTGAGCTTTTAAGGATCGAACAATAACCGGAATAACCGTGATTCTCCTGCTTCCAATAACTAGGGCGCAAAAAAGATCTTTCCGTGAGAGGAACGGTATTGCGAATAATGCATTAGCAATTCCCTTTTTAAAGAATTTTTATGATAAAATATATATTCTATATGTAAATTATGAAATTAAAATATATCTTCCCAGGGAGAAAATTTCTCTCTCGATTTATCATACGATAAGTAAAAAGTTGTATAAAAATCTGAAATAGATTAATCTACAAGTTTTTAAGCTTAATAAATGATCTTTTCTTCATCGCCAACATTACGAGAGCCCAACATTTGAAGACGTCAAACAAATGCACGCACTGTAACGAGAAGGAGCATTTCGTATTTGTCAAATGCATTACATACTGAACGAGAGTGGGATCCGCGAGGATCCCACAAGCGTGTCTAGGAGACTTGCATGCCTGGCACGCACCGCGGTCCTATTAATATCTCGCGAGAGAGCGTAAAAGGACGCAAATGCGAAAAGGTACGAGCGGCAAGAGCGGGTGCGTGCAACAGATTCGCGCTCGTTGTTGCGCGCTCTTTAACAGTACACGTTACTGTACCGTGACCCACCATCGTTTTCCATCTGACGTTGCCCCGCACACATGACTCTCCGGGGGACAAACCTCTCTTCCTCACGCGCGGAACGCTCTTTCTTCCCGGCTCGCGAGAACTTCCGAGCACGCGACGCGCGGTCGGCAAACTTTTGCGGCAAGCAACGCGAGACGAATCGCGAGCCGCGAGGGACACCTCGCGTGTCTGATCGCGTTGACAGTCCGGATTAGCTCGCTGATGCACAAACGGAACCGCAGGGACTTCTTTTTATTTCATTAGTCCCTCCTTCATCACTGTACGACAAAACATGTATCATCGGGCATGAATTCTTCAAGTAATTTCAAGTAACTTAAATTTCTTCTTAACGAAAGACACGCGTTAAGACAAGACACGCGAATATTTAGTCTTGTAATTAAGAGATAGTGCACTGAAAAATTAATAATTCTGCTTAAAAACGAACGAATCAGAAAAATCTTGTAAACGTGACCGAATATTCTAGTTATTATAAGTTATAAAGTATTGTAAGTATTGAGTTCTATTGTAACAACCAGATTTTCTATTATAATAATCAGAATATTTTATCACGTCAACAAAATTTTCTGATTCGTCCGTTTTTAACTAGAATTTTTTTCAGTGTGACACTGAAGAAAGCTTAAATAGAATCACATGTCTTCTTAACTACAAAAATTATATTTGCGTCTCGTCATATCTGTCTTTTAATCAATTACTTCTCAAGGTTACGTGTCTGATATAATAATGAAATAAACGTTATTAATAAATTTGTAAAATTATTATATAAAATTAAACGGATGGCAGATTGTACGTTGAAGATTTATATAGTGCTCTGGAAAGAACAAAATCCCGCATATTCCTCTATTTTCTCTCCTTTATTTTACCTTTATATTTCTCAAATCCTACTTCCATGTTTCATTCATATCTCGGCCCTTAGCGACGTCGACGAGCGAGCGAAGACGAGCTGTCCGGAGAGCGACGTCGAGTGTCGGCGGCGCAGATCGTATCGTGGAATTCGTGAAACGCGAATAGCGCTGCTACTGAATAGCGGGATCAGACACCCGGTACTTGACTCGTATAAAGGGAGAATTGAAGTCAATACAAAAAGCAGGGTTTGTCTCTCGTTTCTCGAATCTTTCGCCGGCGCGCTTCGCGCGTCGGTAGTGGCGCTAAATAGAGTAGCGTTACTAATACCGAAATGGAATGCGAAATTTCTGTCTTCCGTTTATAATTATATATTACGAGTTAATTTCCTTACCGTGTCTCGCTCGAAGACGAAGAATTCACGATAGACAAAAAAGATTAATTTAAAGTGAAATGTCTTGAAAGCATACCTATGCTTTGCATGGAGTATCCATCTTCCGAAAGTATTGCCCCTCTGAAACAAAAACCGAAAACATCCGCAGTTACAAACTTGCTAAAATTCTTTACCTTACTTTCTAAATTTATTTTAAATTTTCTAAACATTGTCATCTTTGAAAATATCCGTAACGTACTGCAAATCGTTAGAGTATGCAACAGAAAGCCAAATGAATATTGGATGCAACATTGTATTTTCAAAAGACCACTTATATTAATAGATTGTTAATAGCACGCATGCCATTTCATGCCAAGAGATAAAAATACGGGATAAAGTCGCCTTTATAAAATGTTCTTTCACGTAATCAAAATTATTTTTTACAGATATTTTTGTAGACGCAGCCCTTTTCAGGCTGGATTTAATTAGATAAGAAGCACACGACGTGGCTCACGTTCGGCCGCGATTTGGCGGAAGAAGAACGTGGAAAAAATGATACTGGGAAGGAAGAGCCTTTCCATTTGTGACGCGCAATTAAGCGCGCTGTGCTCGCGCGACTGCGTTATTCATCGCCCGTTAACCGTATAATTAGCCAATTGCTAATTGCCCGAGTTCACATGAGCCCGAGCGACCGGGGCCAGTTTGCCCCAGGCCGAGGCGCATTAATCACTTGGTCGTCTCATATGATCTCTTCTCGAATCGAACCAGGTCACCGCACGGTCGAAGAAGAAATATCAAGTGTTTTGACCAAAATACAATGTACTCGTGTGGCGAAAACTTTACAAGATATTATAAGCACAAATGATTACAAGATCAATTTTTCATTTCTACATCTTTACAAGCTTCTTCTTTAAATATTATATAATTAAAATCAAATTAACAATTAATTAATTAATCTCTTGAAAATCCTGTTTCTTTAATTCTAAAAAAATATTGTTGAAAGTTTTATGTTACGTCATATCTGGAATGCAAAATAATTTAGAAATTACATATTCTAATGTTTGATTTATTACTTCTTGTGATTTTTTCCTATATTAAAAAACGTATTCTGAATACACGAAGAGGCTGAATAAAATTGAAAAAAATTCCTTATACATTCTATAATAATTAAAGATTACATACTTCTGTTCTTAAAACATTCTTGACATAGGCTAAATACGAAAAATTGATTCAATCTTTTAGTCTTATTTGTGCGACGAACGAAAAGATTCTGAACTATGAACCAGACAGTTCAAATTCGGTTCACTTCAGCACATTGTTAAGGTCACTGCTAATTCAGAAAATTTTTTGCTAGCTTCTCTGCTGATATAACGATATTTGCGAATACCTCCAATACATAATTATTTCACAATTAAAACTACTAAATAGGAAAGTATTCTCAATAACAACCACACACCGAACTGAATGACAGCAATAGAAAAACCTGCGAAGCAGAAGAACGCATTTTTCTCCGCGTTCTCTTCCCGGCCGACCAGTTCTCAGCGTGATTAGCGAAACTGCCTTTCTGAATTTAAAAAACAGACGGCGGAGTCGAAGTCAGTCGGCGGTAGAGTCGGATCCAGTTCTGTCATTTAAATACCGCCCACTGAAAGCGACAGGGAAAAAAATCACGTCCGCAGTCTAACCAAACTCTCCCTCTCACGCGAGAGCGTGAGCGGGCGGGCGGGCGCGTGCGCGCGCGCGCGCACGCTCGCGTACTCGCGCGGATCCCGGGACGTGCGGGAGGCCGCGGATCTACGACGCGGCGTCTCGGCGCCGCGACGTCTCGTCCGTCGCGCGAACACGCGCGCGGGCCACTTGACGAGTGATACGCACCTAAATGCGTTTTGCGGCGAGACGAGGACCGTGCGTGCGGGCGGAACGCAGCCGCACTCGACTGCGGCCGCGCGATCGGCCCAGCTTCCTTCGCGGTGGGCGAGGCAGACGTCGATGCGTGACACGCTGCGACGGCCAGGCACGTTCGCACGCGCGAATATTCATGCGCGAAGACTGCGCGGCGCGATCGCGGACGCAAACACCTTGCGAGAAACGTCACTCACTCACTCGAGTCCGGCAGCCATTTTACTACGCACGGCCCGGGCGTAGGGAACATGTTGACTCGCGCACGCCACTCCGATTCTGCCAACTCCGAAGCGAGCCCCCTTGCCTTCACGCGCGACACTAGTGACAGCAGAATTCAGCCGAATTATCAACGTCCGCCTTTTTGATGAGTTTTGGAACGCAGTAATAAATTATAAAAATGTGATTATTCTCTACGAATTTTCTGCGCACGTCCCTGCGGCAACTGTCGCTGATGGAAATCATTTTATAATAATTTATGTATATATTTAAGTGTATATTAAGTGTTTTATTAGTATCTTGTGAAATAGATTTCAAGTTGATTTTAAATTTAAATATTATTCACTCTTATTCATTTTACATATTTAAAATTATCAATTTGCATGATATGATTTGACTAACATTTTCTTATCTCAAAAGATATACGTTCCACTCTCGCTATCCCATCGAAGCGAATATTTTCTTTCGATAATTTTGATTAATTTTCAGAAAGCGACATTTCAATTACCGAAATTACCGAAACACTTGCTTCGCACCGTGCTTAAATTTCTTTCGACTTGAAAATATAAAAAATTATCAAACAGAAAACTTTACGGCTATGTTATTAATTCCCCTTCCAATCACGAGAATGATAAATAAAATATCATAAATGCGACGTATTCGATCCGGAAGTAGCCATTTTTAAACGTGAAAACCCCAACACGTCGAGTGTATCTGCATTTTTTGCATTGATAAGCAACGTGCTTTTATATATTTCCTCCCTATCGTTCCTGAAGATACATCTACAGGAAACGATTTTCCACTGATACGTTGGTACGTATATATATACATACATATATACATACATACATATATAAAATTGTTCGGATTAGACGCTCGACGACGGCATCGACGGCGCCGTTTGATAAAAGCAGAATTTTCGCAGGTGGTTCGACAAAAAATGCAAATTCGGACGTGAAGGAGCGCCTTCCCCTGATCCTCGACAAGTGAACGGTATCACTGACATTTAGGACGGTGCTGAACTGTGTTGCTATGCGTTTCTTCTTCGAGCACTTGCAACGAGAACGGCGTTAACCTCTCAGTTCAGGTGGCTCGTGTTTGAAAATTCAATTGCGCGTTCCTGTACTCTTGCCATATGCCCATATGGTGAGATTGCCCTCGCTAGCGGCACGAGGCACCTTCGATCATCGTGAGAGCTAAAGACGCTAAGAGCTTGCTTCTGATTTTGTTGCTCTCCACACGACACAATGGCACCGCACGTACAGATCTTGTCCAACATTCTGCAGGTAAACGTCGTATCTGCATCGATATAATTGATAATCGACTTTATAACAACGTCGTCAAGTTTTCATGATCGCTCGTCATGCTTCTTGTGAGGAGCAGTAATTTATGAATGTATTCCTTTTACAAATTTTATTATTTGAGATGGTGCTACTTGAGATAGTTTCATTTGTACGTTTAGGACTGCTTTTCCAACTTCTTGGTAAGCTAACTACGAGTTAAGTCATATGTCTGGCTTTGTTTTATCTTCAATGTAGACAACTTTATGTGTATGACTTAATTTGTTATTAGCTAATCAAAAAGTTGAAAAACCAGCCTTTAATGAATAAAATAACCATTTCGGTGAATACACTAGTATTTAAATATAATATTTTTAGCGGCTGGAAAACATGGAAACCACGATGACTGGCTATCTTTATGGTATTATGTACAATGATACCCTTGTAGTTCTGACATTTAGTATAAGCTCATGTAATGGTGAAGCGAAGAACAGCACAACAGATTATACGGTATTGCAGTTGAATCTTCCTGCAGATATATATATCTGTGGTGTATTACATATTGGTGAATGTGAAGAAATAAATCCTGATGTATTCAAGGTAACAAGATATCACTTATATTCAAAGTTTCCTATTTATATACTCCATCCATCCTTGTATTCGCCTCATTATCGTGAAAAGATAAAATATGCCATGTATTAGAAATTAATGAGAAATGAGATACGACGTATATTTGTTTGTTTAGGACATCGATATTACAGATAATCCGTTGCTTTTGAAATATTCGCGTACTACACTGGACATACAAGCATATTTTTATGTACACCAAAAGCTGGAAGCTATAAATAATCTCAGCATTATTAGCGAAACGGACCTTGCTCGACAGTTTGTGTATATTAGATTGCAAGCGACTCTACCATTGATTGCTCAGGATGGAAATGTATTGGAAGCTTTGCAAGAGTCACGAAAAAACGTGAGAGTTTTCTTCGCAATTAACACTTGTCTAATTTTTATTTTATAATTATACGTGCCATAAGTTTCACGCACACGTTTGCACTGCTGCAGATTGCATCTGGGAAAATAGGAATACATTTCCCTTCGAATGGTGCATACCTCTTCAGAATTGATGACAATTTAAAAGATACAACGTTAAAAGATATTTTACCTGTATCTAAAGACCAGGAGACACTTTCAAGTGGATCAAGTAATATAAATTATAATATTGGACCTGTGGTATGTATTTGTAGTTTACACTTGTAATATTACTTTGAATAGAAATGCTCTCGGAGTATTTTTACATATTTTAACTTTTTAGAATGTTATATATGCAAATATGTTGTTAAAAATATCAAGTGAGAGAAATTCCGAAGAGTCTGTCAGATATGCTCCTGTCTTACAACACATCAAAAGTACGTACTGTGGAACACGATACGATTTGTGGAATCTATAAGCATTGCAGATATATACAATATATTAATACACCATGTTTCTAATTTATCAATATTACATTTATGTTTCAGAATCCTTTGAAAGTTTAGAATGCAATTTACATATTGATGCACTATCATTGGTAAACTTGAATATAAAATCGGCTGAACTACATGCGATTCTAGTGGAGTCAACTTGCCGAAACATTAGATTAATCGAAATGCAACAGGAAAATCAGTCTGAAGATGTAAAATTGCCTACAAAATTACCTGAAATCATGCATTTTAAACCTCGAGGCTGTGGACATTTATTTACAGTAGTATATCCTGGCAATTCTAACGACGACACAAGTAAGATCTTATCTCGCGTATACTTGTTTACTGTCGATCACCCAATATATTTCACCGCTATTTGATTTTATGTCGTTCGTGTATCATCACCGTGCACACGTAGCATTACCAAATTTTTAATCATAGTAATATATGTGTCATCTATTTGCTTTTATACAGACCAGTCATATAATTTCAGTGGAATATCGTAAGGCTTTACACAAGGTTTTAGCATTAGATTTGACTAGACCATGTTTTCGACGTGGAAATGCCGTCAAATTTGATACACAGGCAAACGAGATACTTTTAAATCCTCATCAGGCTCTTTCATATAAAGGTATAATTCATACCTTCATCCTCAAATTTGTCATCATTTGAAATTGTTATGCAATTCTAACATCTTGCCTTAATTAGTTGTAGGAAAACTCAGTATAGTGGACGGTTTGTATTCGTATCATCATTATATGCAAAATAATTTCGATGACAATGGCTGGGGTTGTGCCTACAGATCTCTCCAAACCATCATTTCGTGGTACAGGTAATAAAATATAAAAAATAGTTAAAAATCATGTATGTAATATTGAAAAATATGTTATCAACATGTAAATTGCAATCTGTTATATAGATTACAAGGTTATAGTGAAGTACCTATACCATCTCATCGCAAAATACAACAGTGTCTAATCGATATAGGCGATAAACCTTTTACCTTCCTTGGCAGTAAACAATGGATTGGTTCAACTGAAGTAAGTTTTGTACTGCAAACTCTTCTCAACATAGATGTAAAAATACTTTGTGCTGCAAGCGGAGAAGAGATGCTGGCCTTAATCCCACAGATTGCGAATCATTTTGATACACAGGGTACACCTATCATGATTGGTAAGTTTTAACCATCGTTCTATAAATAAAATTAAACATCTAAAATATTTAATTAAGTAATTTTCTGCTCCTTTTTATATAGGCGGTGGAGTGCTAGCCCATACAATTCTAGGAGTTAGCTACGATGAGAATTCTGGTGAAGGAAAGTTCTTAATTCTAGATCCACATTACACAGGTACAGAACACTTACCTACCATAATAAATAAGGGATGGTGTGGATGGAAAACAAAAGATTTTTGGAAAAAAGATGCATTTTACAATATGTGCCTTCCACAAAGGCCTCATGCCTTTTGATATTAAATACATCTCATTGTACATAATTTAATTTTCTAAATATAATCAAAGTAAAATTTGTGCATATTCACCGTACGCATGCACATATTGTATGTATAGAATAATTTTTGCAATATATTGCACTATTGCATCATTTGTAATATTTTGTTTTACTTGTGCGATACATGCAACAGTGAAATAAAAACTAATGAACGTATATACTTTGTTTCTAAATAAAAAATTAATTTAAAAACTACTTGTACAAATGGATACTTCTGTGGATACGTTTTACTGGAAAACTTTTCTGTTATAATATATTATCATGTATTCACAAATATTAAATTAAGCTCGATATTACATTTAATATTTATGATTATAAATCCTATGTTACTATCAATACAATTCATTTTGAATATTTTTTTTAATATCTTAACAGTATACCCTACAAGTTTTATTTAACAGAATTTTGTATCAACTGTGCGAAACGATTCGTAACAAAGAGAGAAACGTCTATGAATCTATCGACGCAATTGTTTATACAAGTTTCCGTGCGGCCGTCCAATTTGCTTCCTGGCTTATCGACGCACTTATCCCAACAAAAGTCGTTGAACTCGTGAATCTAAGCAAATGTAGAAACTTTCGTGAAACTTTTACGCCTGATAAAAATTTCTTTTTCTTACACAGATGCGCAAGCATTCCTCGAGAATATACATAAAATATATATATATAAAATAATGAAACAATTTAGAAAAGCAATACAAATATCTGTGTGCATTGAGATCCTTCACCTGCGCGTTGAATTGAGCCTTTTGCTTCTCGACCATTAGAAGCTCCGCTAATTCGGAATCGATCCCTTTGCCATCCTTGTCGGAAAAGGAGTCGCTGTCAAATATATCCGACATGTTTTGAATTGATTTGCAAAATCAATCTTGTAGAAAATATTCTTCCCAAGTTTCTGTGCACGTGGTGCTCGTAGACTCCACGGTGACGACCGTACGAATGAAAATCACGCAAGTCAATAAGGTTAGGATACACGCATCATAAGCATAGACGTCGCGTGACACACACGGGAACGTGCAATAGAAATTTGGGAAAGAACTAAACGAGATCGGAAATTAAACCCTCCGGGAATCGCGCGCCTCTCGGGGTGGCAGCCCTGCTCGGTTCAGAAATCACCAGACCTAACCTAGACCCACACAGTTCTTTATCACCTTCTCTCCTTGATTTATTTTTTGCAATGTATAAACAGTAGTGGACGTAAAAAGTAACATGTACAGAGACGTGCGTAAATCGTAATTCCATGTAACACGTGTAGAAGCGAATGAAATTTAATAGTGGGTAAGCAGCGTACCGTTTAAATGTGTCGTTTGGCGTTACCTAACTATGGCGTTGAAGAGAGCAGGGAGGAGCCCTGTTTTCTCGAATCTCGGAGTCAAGTGTAACGCGATTGCGTTTGTACGATATTTACTGGCTGGATTTATTGTATCTTAATCGCGATTCACGTATTACGTTAGTAAATAGATCACGGAGAGACTCGCAAAGGTATTATTTTCACGCGGCTATGCCGTAGGCCAACAGTGCTTCGCATCATCCAAGTTTTATGTACATACATATTTAAATAATCCGTTTTGATACTCGCGAATGGTGTGCTTGTCTACCGAGTCCCGAGGTCCCGAGGATCGAGTAATACAGTCGTTTAGTTAGTCAACGTCGCAGAACTCCAGCTAATAACAGCCTCAATCTCTCAATGTTGCGCCTGTCTAGATCTGGAGTTGAAATAATGCGATGGAATCCTTCGGAAAAGCCATCAACAAAGTCCGATAAAAGTAACAGCTCGCTTGTACTGTATGAGTATACTCTCATGGATACGTAAATAGGCCCCAGACTGCTAACACTAATGCAAATGTCCAATTTTCATTGCCATTTGTGGTTTCAAACTGATTGGACTTTGGCCTCATTGGTGGAAGTGGTGTGGCCATACAACGCGCTTAATACATATTAATCCACGGATCGCTTTGTATGGACCTTGGATTTAAATTCCCTGGATATTGTTTGTTATCGTTAGCTATACTTATTGTTACTTTGCCGTGTTACAACGCAATGATCACTGTCTGTACATGGTGCACATGTACGCGAACAAGTCAGAACCATAGGCTTTCGCTGTGAATGAGTAATACGATTGAAGACAGGAATTTGATGTTTGTCGTGCAATCGTACTGATTCCAAGTCCGCTAAAGCCGCTGAGCTCCTTATTCGTATTTTTATAGTATTTTAACAGATATTTTGTGACACACAACACGATGGAAGTTAACATAGAGCAGACAGTTTTGGAAGATGTGGCTTTGGAGGATAATGCAAGTAATAAAAATCGGAGCGCGGCGTGCAGCATGCACGACGAGAATCAAATTAATGAAGCATCGTGTACAAAGTCGATGAAGCTCGATTATGATACTAGATCGACTGGCACTGACAATAGCCACTGCAACGACACGGACGAAGAAATGTGCTTCGATAACAAAGACGTTTTGCATAATGGCTTAATTCAGGAAGATCCGGAACATAATGACGATTTACGGCAATTTGATGTCCTGGACGATCTAGATCGCCATCCAGAACAGAATGAAGAATGTTCCGCTGAGGATTCAGATACAGAGGAGAGTACGGATTCTGAGGTGCCGGACGAAGAAATTGAAGCGATGCTAGAAGAAGGTATATAATCTTTTCGCGAATCTAAAAGTTTAGTGCCAAGAGGGCAATTAAGTATTATAAGAAAAAAAGTCTAAAGAATTTTTGCTGATTCTTGTAAAAAGTTTTGTACGTGTTAATACAACGAAAATATATTTATATATGCATGTTGCCGTTAATTATTTATATAACATGTTATGCAGAATATTAAAATTTGTTAATCATTTTTATATTTACAAAAAATTTTTACAAAAACTACAATTCTGCAGCAAATAAGAAACCAAATAAGATTATTTAATTTCTTATCTTTCAATATAATTTACAAAGATTTTAGATTCTTATTTTAGTTAAGTTTTATGTATTAGGTTTACCAGAGGAATTTAAAAGAAAGAGGAAAGATAAAAAGGATCACCTGCCTTATGAAGAAAAGGAGAAAGTCGTTTTAGATGGTATGTTAATATAAATCACTATCATGTGCTGTGCAATATTACCTCTTTGTTATGTTATTTTTACTGTTCTTTTAGAAATTGGACATAATCATTTTGATGTTTTACCTGAAGGATGGGTACAAGTGACGCACAACAGTGGAATGCCATTGTATCTTCATAAACAAAGTAGAGTTTGCACACTAGCAAAGCCTTATTTTCTTGGTCCGGGAAGTGTTAGAAAGCACGAAGTTCCTGTAAGCGCTATTCCTTGCCTCCAATACAAAAGAGCATTAACAGAAGAGGAAGAAGAACGAAAAAAGGAAATGGAACGTACTCCAAACACTGAGGCTTGCAGTCTTCCCAGCGCAAAGATTGAAACCATTCAAGAGAATCGTGCAGCGCATTCATTAGATAGCGAGCAATTAAGAAATTATTGTCAGTCTTTATTCCGTTTCAAATCTATTAAAGTAATGAGATTTCAGTAAGTATCAAAAATAAAATAATTGAAAAATTGATTGATTATACTAATAACTTTTTTTTTTAATATAGATCTTGGTCAGCTCGTCGAAAATTTACGAAAATTAAGAAACATCGTAAACAACTTGAGCGTCCAACTTTACCGGATGGTACAAAATTGATAACTTTTCCAGTCAGTAGTTCTAGTGGAAGTGGCAGTTGGAATGTTGCGGACGAGAATGGCCAGAGACCCGCAAAACACTGGATAATGAATCCATCGGGCAAAAGTTATGTTTGTATTCTTCATGAATATGTGCAACACGCGTTAAAGAAACAGCCAACATATAAATTTAAAGAATTAGGTAATTATAGTATTTGATAATGTACAAAGCATCGTGTATATTTGATCTTGAAGATAAATAACAATAAATGTGAAGTTTAAGCGTTTATTACTAAAATGGTATTGATACGTTTAATTATAGAAAACGCAGCGACGCCATATTCCGCAGTAGTCTGTATTAATGATATGGAATACGGAAGTGGATTTGGGAGCAGTAAGAAACAAGCGAAAGCTAATGCAGCTCGGAAAACTCTTGAAATTTTGATTCCTCAAATGAAGGATAAAATTTCCGGTGAGAACACCGGCGATAATGGATCGAATAGTGATAGTCGTACGATAAAAGCATCCAGAGGAAATTCCGATGCTGATCTTTCGTTCTTCGATGAAATATCCATCACGGATCCGCGTGTCGCAGAATTTTGTGCAAAAACTACAGAACCTTCTCCACATGCTATTTTAATAACTTGTCTTCAAAGAAATTATGGTTTAGGAGATATGCATATTAATTATTCAGTAAATACGTTGAAACATCAACGAAACGAATTTACAATGAAGGTTGGAAAACATGAAGCTACTGTTGTACGTATAAGCTGTTTCCTACTTATAGAATTGTTAATTTTGGATAGTAAGAAATTAATTTTAGTTAAATTGTAGGTTTGTCGTAATAAGAAAGACGGTAAACAACGAGCAGCACAAGCAATACTACAGCTTATACACCCACATATACAGTCTTGGGGTTCCTTGCTGCGTCTTTATGGATCGCGAAGTGTAAAATCATTTAAGGAAAAGAAACAATTAGAACAAGAGATTACCCTGTTACAGGGTAAAGCCGCCGTTAATCAACCAAATCATGCTATCTTAGGTAAACTTAGGCAAGAAATGCGAAGATTAGCAGAACAGCGCGAAGCAATACAACCTATTGGTAAGTTTGTACCACCAGATTTACCAACAGGATCTGCAGCCAATCTCAATAATGTAGATTTATAAAAAAATAGCTAATTTGTATATATATACATATATAGCTAACGATTTAAGAAAAATATTCTATAAATGATACTATACAATATGTTTTTTAGAAATTCTCTTCTCGTCAATTATACAAATTATTATGATTTTTGTATTTTTTTTACACTATATTAAGATATAAAATATTATTAACTATTTTTTTTAAGTTGACGAAACATTTCTTAAATTGTCTCAATCAAAATTGACATGTTAAACGTTTGGTTTTGATGATGAACTATGAAAACATTTATTTTTCTATAGTGAAATCCTATTCTGAAATTTTCAAAATTATTCTTCTATTCTGGAATTTCCTTTCAAATTCTTATTCTAGTATGCGTGAAAAGTGAAAATGCTTACACTCTATCTTTCATTCGTTTTCAAATGTGAAAAATGGAAAAGTAGCATAAGAGAAAAATTCTAATGTAAAAGGGAACAGAACAGAGAAGTTATATTGTATCATAAATAGTTATGATATAAATAGAGGCATAAGTATATATTCGAAAACATTTAACATAATGTAAACGATACCTATAAATGATACTTATATGACGCCTAATATGCTACAATACTGATGGACATTTATATTCTGTTCCATGAACAAATGATCCCAATGTTTAATTTTCCATTGCAGCAAGTGTCAAATTATTTTTATGAAATTTGAATTAAGTATTGTACTTTAGACGGATCATATAATAATTTGTTCATGTATACACGAATGTAATATAAACATAAATATTGTATATTAATTGTAAAAAAAAACAAGTTTCATACTTAGTTTAAAACATGATGTAAACACATAAATTTAATAAAATTATTATAGATTATGTTTATATTTTATTAACAATCAGCTGAAGGTTAAAAGATTAAAACATTTAACATTTTTGAATGAAATTTTGTTAAACTAAAGTATAATTTTATATGAGCAAATTATTATTACTAAGTGGTATGTAATACATTTTTCCAGAAAGGTATTATTTATTCCTTTACAATCCACTAGGTTTTTAATACCTACTTACAAGATATCACGGACAACATTGTAATTCTTGTGTCACATTCATATTATTCTTTTTATCTTTGGTTTTACATCTAAGATTATTTCAAAATTATATATGATGCTACATCATATTGAATATTTTATGTATGGAAAGGAATAAACCTATCTATATATTTATATATTTGTTGTATAAATATATTCAACAATTCTAAATTATCGTATTGGTCAATGAAAATTTATTTATACAGCCATGGAAGCAACAAATATGCAAATGTCTTAATCTTATTTATTTCAAGATCAACACTTTTTATTCTTCAAAAAATTTAATTCGTTGCTGCCCTGGCTGTTTTGCTAGTATAAAAATCTAAAAATGTATATACTAATATAAATAAATCTTTTCCTCTTGTTGTATATAGGATTAAAATAAAGTTATTAATATAAATTCAATTTACATTTAAAAGATATACTCACAAAACATTTTTAAAAATATATTATCTGATATAAAATAGATAAAATACTGATATGCATGTATATTATTCCATTACATTATAAAATATTTTCAACGAAACTTATAGCTTTCTTTCTTTTAAATGCATCAAATATTTATTTAACGTCTTGAGTTTTATAAAATGAATCAAAAGTGTTTTGTTTACTATGAGCACATAACTATAATTTCATTATAGCTGTAAGAACTATTTTATTTTGTTTATTACAATTCATACTCTAAATCATTCTATATATCTGAAGTCGTTTTACTACTTGGAAACTTCACTAAATCGTCAAGAATCAATATATAAGTAATACTGAAATAGACACTACACATAACACTGTTATTTTGCATTTATGAACAGCTAATTTTAATACATAACATAGATTATAACGAATTTTCCGTAATGGAAACTTTAGCATTCACAATCATTTTCTTCTCATATGTCATTGCAGAGAGAGAGAACTTTTTTAATAACTTATTAACTTTAATTTAGATATTCTTATAAAATAACAACATATCCACTTTACTATTTTTTTAAATATTTGGATAGATATTGATAATTTTTAATTATATCGTCATATATTTATATATCTAAGAAAGATATAATATTTCTTTATGAACATGTCGCACATTGAAATAAATAGTTAAATCAATTGGTGTTTTATGAGTATATTTACAATTGCAACATGAAAAAAATTACTCTCATTCATTTTTACATTTTAATTAAATTACACATGGCACAGATTGTGAAATATATTAGATTCAATATCGTGTCCGCAAATAATTGTAAATGAGATTTAAAAAATGAATATAGATATATTATTGCTTACGACAATGTATAAAAGATAAAAAATTAGATATAAATTCAAATTTATATCTAAATAATTATGTGCTTTAGTCACATGATAAATGCATTTTGACACAATAAACATGAAATATGTTAAAAAGTTAATAAATAAGATATAAAAGCCTACTGTGGTCTTGTCAATGTAGAATTTACTCTAAAAATTGCGTTTAATTGGAAAGTTAGATGGAATAGATTAGTTTATTTATAGATAATCGATAGAATAAAAGAAATTATTGTACAAGATATAAATCACTTTGAAAGCTTTAGCAAACAATAATCGGATACTTTGGTATCTGCGTGTACATATATATATATGTATGAATAGAAAGAATGAGACCTGTTTCACATTAGACACAATTAGAACCTCGTCAATGCATATTTAAAGCTGCACGCATCTGATAGTTTCGAAAAGAACGAACGCTTTTTTTCTAATTGTATCACTATCTTTTTCTTACATGCATTACGAATATCCCTACATATCTATTAGTTTCAATTTAACGTCTAAAGGGGAATAAATGGAAAATATGAGAAAAATTATGTGCTATACTGAGATCGTGCAGCTAAATACACATTGTCATTTTTTACATCTATACAAGTATATACATGCACACAAGTCTTTTCCTTTATAGGTTTATACAAATCTAGTTTTCTATTCATTCATTGCATGCACATTTATCCACTATGAATCAGGTCTCAATAATATCAACTATCTTTCTTATAGGAATTGATATCTACGTTAAAATTTTCTATGTAAAATCGTTTGTATCGAGCAGTCAGAGAATGTGGTTATGTAAATAAAAAGTCTAGTCCTAAGCGACGTCGTCCTTGGTTGCCGTCCTCGACAAGTTCTAATTACTTAAAATTATCCAACGTATTTTTAAAAAACCATTATATAGACGTATCACAGGTACTGCTACCAGATAGAGCCATCTTTGAAAGACTAGAAAGACTTCGTCTGGGACTGCTACCCCCGAGGAAGCTGCTGCTGGACTCGGAGAATATCTTTCGGAAGCTATAAAATTGACGTACTTTAGATGTCACGAAAAAAAAATAAAACGAATAAACGTACAATTTACGAATTCCAGATTCAGAAGACTTTTTCCATGGTGCATCATCCGGTTCATAAGGAAGCGGTCCCTGCACAGGTGCATCTTTGTCATCTTCAGGACTGAAACAATACAAAAGTGACACAACGATATTTTATATAGTATATTGTATAAATTTCTATTATTCAATGACATACATTTCAGGTTTTGGTCGGTACAACTCTAATTCATCTTCCAGATCTGAGACTCTTGCCTTCAATTCATTTCGCTCGTGCAAAATTTCTTTTAGCTCGGCAGTCGTAAATCTGGGTCTGTCAGGATCGTCTAGGTCATAAATGGCTTTGTTTGTTAAGTCAGGACAGCCCTGCAATTTACTCAAATCTTCATTTTCTTTTTTAGCCATTCCAAGCCGCCCTCGAAGATTTATAAGTTCCCGATTCTGATCTTGCAGTTGAGCTAAAAAGTCGGCTCTTTCTTCTACTAAGCCTCGGGCTTGCATTTGCGCTTGTCGTTGTTTACGTTTCAATTCTCGTCCCAGGACAGTAAGTTTCTCCACTTGTGCACTCAACTGTACAACATATTGCGTTCCTTATTATGTACAGCTTATAACAAACGTTGTCATGTTAAAACATAATCTTAATGCAAAATCTTTAAATATTTAAAAGTATTAAAATATTTTATACACTTATATTTTGGAATAGAATTAGAAACATATCTGATCCAGTATGATATTATGAAAATCGCGCCGACTTGCATATATACATATAAGTACCACGTTACATTTTCAATCTCTGCAGTTTTTTGCGACAATTCTCGATCTCTGGCACGAATCTGATCTCGTTGTTTATCTATCATGGACCTTAAATGTTGCAGAACTGCTATGTCAACCTCCTGACTAGCTGTGATAGCTGGAAATTAGTTTACGGCAAACAGTTATTTATTAATGTTACATAGTATACCGTGATTTATTACGTCGTACGTTGATCTGTTAAACGTATCATTGTACGTTTAACAGAATCTTTTAATGATTACTGGATTAGTAACAGGATTAGTAACGGGTGTTAGTACTTGTTTGTTTACTGCTGTACTGACTGTCGCTACGTGATTCTTGTAAAGCACCGGCTAATCGTCTGTTTTCTTCCTGTAATCTAGTAACCATAGCCACCAAGTCGCGGGATTCTTGCCTCCAGTGTTCTTCGATTTGTTCCAGTTCCTAAAAAAATCAAATCAGATTTGACAATATCGTACCATGATCATGACATACAAGTCGCCGCAAGCGCATCTTGTGCGGTGAAAGGTAAATTCGCGAAGCAAAACCTTTTCAAATCGTTGCCTATCCTCAGCTTTGCCAATTTTGTCGCTCTCGAGCTGAGAGACCTTGGCGCTCAACTCCTGCACCGTGGTATTCTCGCGCTCGTTCTTGGTGGCGAGATTCTCAAGCAGCTCCAGAGCGTTGATCACCTTCGGCATCAGATTGGTAACCGACTCCACCCCGAACAGATCTATGAGCTTCTCGCATTCCTTCCCGATCTCCGACGCGATGTCGTACACGTCCACCACCGACACGTCAGACGCGACAGAATATTCTTCCATTTTGCACGTTACGCTACCTCTCAGACAAAAAGGCATGAATACAACTTTTTTGCCGCAGCACGCTCTACGCGTAGATCTGCTCAGCGCCACGAGAAGATGGTCTCATAGAGACGTTTCGCCGTTCGAGTGCTCTCGCCCCCTTTCCAAGAAGATCCCAGAAGAGTTTCTACAGACTTGGGCGATCGGACCAAAGACGCGTACAGTACCGGACGAAATGACGGATGATCACAGCCAACCTGAAGGGAGGCGCCTCGTGCAGCCGCCTCGAGTATCTCGGCGAGAAAGGGGAATGCTTTCTGGTACGTACGTATCTGTGGATTTGCACGAAATAAGTCGCGTGATTTAGGTGTGGCGTTAATTGTCAAAACGAGAGTACCTACCCCGCGATCTTACGCGTCGATAGACGTTCGCCGTACACCCTTGTTGCTTACAGATCGTGTAGCAGCCCGGCAAGTGCAACGGACCCCGATGATGTCATACGGCAGCTCCATCAAAACGTCATGTTTAAATTCCGGTCGCACACACGGAGAAGTCAGCGGCGGAGCAGATGATTGAGATTCGTCACGGTGTGTGGGTACTGGGTATGTGTGTGCGCGCGTGCGCGCTCGCGCCATTCATCGAGCTCTACGAGCGCCGCGCCTTCTCTCGGAGCAACGTGAAACGCGTTTGGAAAGGACGGTGCTTTTTCCCTATCGACATTCACGTCAATTCTGCGTATGTGTATCTATTGCACAACCATGCGAAACGTATCGCGAAATTTTGGATAAAGTATTTATTTTTATATCTGTATGTGTTGTACACGTATACATTATAAAATAGATATATAACAAAGCGAGAGAGAAGCTGATGTTTTATTTTGATGACACAGGATAAGCTTACTTTGCTGTACGGAGAAATAGTCATTCGATAATCGCAGCGATATGATAAAAGATAACGCGATACTTTGAGATTTGAAAAAAAATTCTTTACGTCTTTTACATACTTTCTGAATCTTTAGAATCAGCTTCTCTATCTTCGTCAATTGGGAAGGAATCGATATCTTTATCTTGGCAACAGGAGTTTAATTATCCTCAATGTACGCATGAATGAAAGATAACGATCGTTCGATAATCGCGCGATGAAAGATACCGCGTAAACACTTATAAGTAACAGTAATATAGCATCAACGTTGTAATTTTCCGCTCAACAGAGTAACTACAATGTATCATGCTTGTACATAAGAGTTGTATTGTTAAGTGTCCAGGAAACACTGACAAAACATCCCAGATAGCGTAGAGAATCCAAAAAGAATTCTTTTCATAGTAATTCTTATAATTCCTAAATTATGAAATGAATTTCTTTTCCTATTTCTGTTTTCAAAAAACGTTCTTAAGAAATTCATCAAAATCAAAAATTCGCTTTTATGTCAAGTTTAGACCCTTTTATAAAAGGAGTTCTTTTTACTCTCTTCTGTGGAATCCTTTTTCAAAAAATTTCTTTCGAGTTTATTTGAAACAAATTATGATTATAAAGAATTTAAAAAAAGAGAATTCTTTTTGAGTTTATCTGTGCTATTTGGAATAATACATCTTGAGACTTTAGAAAATGTTTTACGTCAAACTTTTATTTGAACATTATAAAGAGTAGCTAGGACGTTCATAATCATTCATAATCCGTTCTTACATTTAACACCATCTTAAGTGCCGTTCTTATTAGGACGCACATCCGTCCCTTTTGGGACGTGGCTCCGCCCTTTTCAGGGCGACCAAACATCTCCCGACCAGGGAGCATCTCTCGATCGTTCCCAGTAAGATTTCTTTATTTAAAGTGAGGACCAGTCATCCCTTCCTCGTCCCCACATCTCGCATGAAGAAAACTCCAGAAATGAGATGCGCGCACGCTATCAACTTGCATGATTCTCGGACAAGAGTGGCGGAAACCTTGGCGGAACTTGAAGGTAAACTTAACGAAGAGAAAGAAAATTGTTTTGCTATAAAATAATACGCATTTTGGACGCGGACTAACGTTGTCACGCGGTAGCTTTGAGAAAAATATCTGAGGAACAAGAATCGTCCTCCGAGGTCTTTCTGAGGGATATCGTTACCTGTTTGGACGATGAGGAGAAAATAATGCAAAGCATCAGGGAGACGTCAGAAGTAAAGATATCGAGAGAAATGTATTAAAAGCTTTATTATTTAATTAAACAAGTATCGTGTCGCTGTAGCATGTATTACAGTTTCATGACAAATTTTATTTTTATAATTTGTAGAGAGGAATCAATGCGGGAGATGCTAACTGTAAGAGAACAAGAGGAAACGCGAAAGAAAGAACTACGGTCTGAAATAGATTCGGCAGAGCATAGATTACACAACGTTATAGAATCCAATGCGGCGTCTGAGAAGAAACTTTTTGATATATGGTAAATGCAAAATAGTCTTCATAAAAAACGCGATTTGATTGGAGGAGATTCACTTGCGAAATATGAGCAAATATTAATTAATTTTCTATTTCAGTGCAAAAGTCGAACAAGAATATATTACTGTTCTTGCTAAATACGACTGCGACATCGGCGCGTATCATACATTGACAGAAGAACTGTCGAAAGACAACAAAGCTATTAAAGCAGAAATTAAAGAAAAGGAGGTTTGTAATATGTTTGATCTCGGATTTAATATATATTTAATATATTCAATTCTGCTGAGCTAATATTAGTCTTATTTTTTCATTAGGATCAGCTAACCGAGCAACGGGAGTTGTATTGTCAATTCAAGAAAGAGCGAGAAATCACGCTGATGAAAGCTTTCACCGAAAAACTGGAGTTCTTTAGACGCAATCGAGCTGCCAAGATTATCCAAAGAACATGGCGAGCATATTTCGAGCGTATTTCCTTAAAGAAACGACGAAAAGCAAAGAGAAAATAATTTTTTATGTGTTAAGACATATAATCTGTTGGCGTAAGAGAAAACTAGATGGAGAAAGCAAGTGGCATTACATTGTTTCATTTTATTCACTGAGTTGACAAAGCATAGCCGCTCCTCTTAAAATCCAATGTTCGGATGGCTTCACCGTGGGTAATCGTATAGCTATGACGAAGTTCGTGGAATGACCGGTGGTGGACAATATCCCGCGACGTTCGCTGGTTTTATAAAGTGGACAAACATACGTTCGTCTTTCTTCGACATCCTGCTTTCTCATCGGTACCAACCACAACTGGGAATATTGCATAAAGGTAAGTTTTATTATTGATTTACAAATCTTTCTTGCGGAACAAGTTCACTTACAAAGGGTACATTGTCGTAAAGTACTTTGGGAAAGCTCTCTTCTATGCACATTTCCTTCATATCAAATCTTGCACCGTCCAAAAATAGCCCGTAAATATAAACGCCATCCTCGGGTGCGATCGTGAAGACAGTTTCTTTCAGGATTACGAAATCAAATGTAAGAAGATCTATAGGGATCTGATACTTTCGCGCGTAATTTTGCATTGCCCCAGTTAGAAACGCTTGCGTAAAATAAAATCCAGGTAACCAGAACGTAACCGGCGATCCTTCCTCATACCATTTCTATATAACGATATATAAAAATTTATACATATTTTAAAATATTTAAAAAAAGAAAGAAAATGACATTGATAATTACCTGTAAAAATGTTAAACGTTGTAAAAAGTCATTGATATAACTGCCCAAAGGTTTTAAAGAAGGGTAAGAATTTGCTTTCCACAAAAGAGGTAACTTGCTCATCAAGATTGCTTCGTAAATATCTTCAAGTTCGAAAGACATTATGATCAAACCTGCGATATTACGCGAATATAATTTTTAAGATGTTATTTCAATTTTTACTTTTAATATGTTTAAAATATGAAAGATTGATCAAATAATTTAAATTAATTGATTAATTTAAATTAATACTTCTATGCATTTCTTTCTTCAAGGAAAAAATAAATATACCTTTAATAGCTTTTCGTATATTGATAAGACTACTCGTTATACAATGTAATAATTTGTTGAATCTATCCATTTCTTGCACTAGCACAGTGTTCATGCTTTGGGTGTATAACGTAGGATATTTAGCAAGTGCTGCAACGAGATCATAATCATTTGGAAGCTTATCTAAGATTTCTGTTGCGATATCGTAAACTGTCTCATCGTCAGAGGCTTGCCTCAAACCGGCTTTGACAGCTTCCTAAAAGAGACAATAATAGAATTATCTTTGATCAAATTATCTTGATCCATTTAGGATTTTATCCTAGGCTCAAGAAGAATCAGTTAAAATTAAAATATTAAAATATTAAAATAATGTATGGTCGCACAAGTCGTAATTTTAAAACAACATACCTCAATTTTCCAAAGATCCTGAGGTCGAGCAATAAAAAAAAAGTTACATAAAATACATAATATTTTATAATTATATAAGATTTATTAATAATTAGTGCAATCAATCACAAATTAAACTTCCATAATTTTGTATGACAATATCGTAATTACATACCGTTCGGTCCTGAATAACGTTTGATAAAATAAAAAAAGGTAATAATTATAAGATGTACTTATCATATTCTTGAAAATTTAAGTAAAAATTTACCTGAGTGAGTAGCAATGAAGTGAATAGTAGATTTGTTTCTCGTTGATCTTTAAGAATGTCGGCATTCTCATTCATGCCAAATACACTTGGTTCTGTAATTATCGGAAGTGTCCTCGTGTATGCGAGATATGCTTCGTATTCTCTGGCGATCGGACAATAATAAATAGTAGACGTTGCATCGAAATAGTATGTTTTACCACTTAACACTTCCCTGAGTAAGAACATAAATTATAATTTCTTCTTCGATTGATTAAAATTACACAATTCGCTAATACTTACGGACAATAGAACTTTGACAAAATAGTATTCAGTGTTCTACGGTCCCATTCGTCCGTAACTCTGCCTCCGTAGTTGCATTCACCCGTGAGATACATCAGAGCGTCAAATTGCACGTCCTCGTAATCGTCCAAGAACATCTTCAATTGCAGAGCGCTGATCCTCAGATCGGTCGCGTTGAATTCGTAGGAAATGTTCCAGCCGATCGGGCCGAACTTCCGTCTCTCTTGTACAATAGCGTGGAAAAAGCACAACGAGTACAAAAGCTTCTTGAAGTACTCGCTTTGAATACAGCCCTCGAAGAACTCCAGATTACTAATCGGATCGCTCGCGTAGGATCTCAAAATGTTGGCTCTGAGTCCTTTGGGCGGCTCGTTCGTAATCTTGATGCCATTCTGGAGAATCGATGTGGGAAAGTGCTCCGTCGGATAGCTGGTCAACCACAACCGGAAATCAATGTGAATCGTATCGGGTATCAGACCCTCGCATATCTTCTCCAAGGTTGGCATCCAACTCTTGGCCAGGTGACAATTTTGCAATACCACCCAATTACCCTGTAATACACCGTCCTTTATCAGTCCCTCTGCTATTGGTCCTTGACCTGAAACAATAACATAGTCAATTTTATACGACATATTTTCATATAGCAAACACTTACCTTGGCCGAGAGACAAATAGAAAAGACGTTTGGCACCGTAGCCTTGCTCGTCAGCAAATGTCAATAAAGCTTGCGCCGGATCAGCACCGGGGGTCAGGATGAATATCAATGGAATACAACAATTGGAATCCAAGAAGGAAGATTCCAGGTCAAAAGGCGGTGGTTCTATGTATTGCGTGCCCAGTTGTTCTACAACATCCATATAATCGGAGTAATTATTGATGTCCATTCAATTTACTCAATTGATATTTACTTGGCTTTTACCTTCCACCAGCAACTGCACTGCTGGGATAATTTTATCGGGACGGATACATCGCAGAATTAACAACCGTTCGAATAAGTTTAATCTGTCGTAGGGCGCTGGGAAGAGCTCTTTCTGCGGTTCTCTCGAGTCGAACATCTTCTTCCACTCGCCAACAGCGTTAGTGAACGATTCTCTGATGCCCTACGGAAGGGCACTCTCTATAATAAATATCGAATTTCTGATGGATTATACAAAAATTTACTTCGTATTCTTTGATATTATCCAGTCTGCACAATTCGTCCCAATGTTTATCGGGCAGCCATTCGGCGGGATTAGCATACGGGTTCTCCAAACCTATTCCACCAGTTAACAGAAACAACCACTGATTCGCAGTTTCTGCCGTGTCACTTTTCTCGCTCAGATTATAAACGAGAAGCAGCGTGAACAATAACTTATCCTTTTCAAACAGAGATCTGCAGATGTTAACGTAAAGAGAATATGTGAAGTATTTAGTTAGATCCTTCAGACGTTGCTCGATTTTGTCAGTCGGCTCCGTACGATCGATAGCCATGTTGAAAAGATTCACAAACCAGATCAATGAATATTGATACATTGGATCTATGTTATTTAGAGATGCTGTCAAAAAAATAATTTGATTAAACTATTTGATTAAAGATGTATCAATGATTTTCCTTCACTATTGATCTTCCATTTTGATTGATCTACCTATCGTGAAGAAGAGTATGGTCGAATAGACTGCAATGGGTTGATACTGTAATCTCGCGGCGTCGATCGATTTCTCTGTAACCTCTGTGGCCGCTTGCTTCGTCTGAATATCATCACTCAAATTCTTGGACATCATTAAAATATCGATAGCTTCCTCGTCCTCCAAAATGTTACCTTTCGCCACGGAAAGTACCTCCAAGATTTTATCTTCTGTCTCCTTCAACATCCTATTATAATTATAAAATATAATGTAAAAACATGGTACAAGTGAAAGACATAAAATCAAAATGTAAAACATACTTTTTGTTCGTGGCACTCTGCACAATCAAAGCGTTCTTTTCCGATTCCAAATCAGGTCTTTCTCTCGCGACCACAATACCGAGCAACTGATCCTCTAGGCCACTTGGTGTTATCATAAAATTCAGCAGAGTTACTCTTACAGCTATTTCCGGCAGATAATGAGGATTTCTTAGCTTTGTCGTGATGTAAAGCCTGTGTACAATAATCATTATTGTTACATATTATGTGTAAAAATATTTTATCTCAATTTACTATTCATATCACAAATAATAAAATTGTTGATAAAGATACGTTGCATTAATAAATTCATTTTCTATATGAAATTGAAGATGCGATCTTTTGTGCGCATGTACTTAGAACGTACCTAAAATTAGTATTATATTCTACTACGGAATCGCCCAATTTTATACATAATGCACCAGCATGCTTGTACGTCTGTTTGAGAAGGATCGGCTCAAGAATAGCATCTAATTCTTCTTCTACATTTTCCAAGAGTACTGGTTGCCCAAATTGTATCGCATTTTCCAAAATCCTCACATAATCATGTTGACTCAATCGGATAATGCTTATATTGTTCTTCTTCTCCATATTTCTTATCCATTTATTAGCTTGACCTTGTGGATCTATCATTAATGGCCACCTTCTAGCATTTCTAAAAAAAAGAATGTTGATATTACGCAATACGACACGTTACTGAAGTTACAATTTGACTTACGTAACGATAATTCCATTGTCGATGGAAAATACGTCGGCGGGCAACCCGGCGATGTTCCATGATCTAATCAAAACCGGATCGCCGAGTACATCGCGCAAATGGAAATCGTGGCTGCAAACCACTTGCATTTGCGAGCACAATTGCACCCACTTGTTTATCTGCTGCATACGAAACGGCATAGTGAACGGTCCCAAGTAAGCCACTACACCGGAAGCGATCAGTACATCTCCCGTTAGCCGATGATATCTATAAAAAATAAAAAATCAAATTTAATGTGAAAATTTGCAATAATTAAAATTAAAACTCTGCTTCAGAGAGATCTTACTTGTCGCCCAATTCCGTGGCGGTTTGGGACCAACGTGCATATTCCCCGCCTAATCCTCCGATAAGATCCTCAGCTCGCTTTAGCTTTGTTTCACAATCCGTCACTTGATCTGACATCGCTTGAAACTCCAACTTTCTTTTGTTTAGAGTTTCTTGAAGGTCCAACAATTTTTTCTAATAGCGGATTTTTAAAAATTGAATCTTTTAGATATATGATTTATAAAAATATATTTTTATTATTATATTCTTGAATTAAATTTGTTGTCTGACATAACTTTTGTTAATATTGGTAATGCATACCTGTACTTGGCGCAGTTGTTCTCTCTTCATAGTTAACTTTTGTATAGCATCGTGATATGCAGCTTCAGCTCGCATCAGAGCTTGTTTCTTAGGAGCGACGATTTTCGCGATCGTATCGTATTCAGACATTGCGATAACCCAACGACATAATCCTTCGCAAGCCGTCGATACCTTCTTGATCTTTTCCGGATCGAAATCCGGATTAGTCAAATATTCCTTTCGTATCGTTTCTATTACTTTATCTGGTATATTGTCCTTATCAAAATTAAGTAGCGAATCTAAAAATTTAGCATCGGTGAGCATCCTCAAAGCGGCCTTCCAGTAATCATCAACATATCCACCTTCCTTTATCTGCACTTTCTCTGGCTTTATTTGCTGTAATAATTCAATTAAATTGCAACAATATATAAGAAATAAAATTAATAACTAAGTAATTATTTTTTTTTGCAAATAACAGCATATGCCATTTTCCATTGCGCAATAGATCTTGTACCCTGAGGACGCAAACGCTCTCCACAATGAGCTTTACACCATACGGCGGATGCTTCATTGCTTTCACTATCGCGATATCTGCCAATGTTAACGTATCCAACGCTGCTTGAGCTCGGTTCAAAATAGGCATAGCTTCGAGCAAATCGGCATCGCATTCGGCTTTTATCACAGCTGCTTCATTTGCGACTACCTATATACATATGATAATAACTTTATATAAGAGCACAGTTTTATTGAATTTGTGTCTTATGTTTAATATCAATAATATGTTATTGTGTTAGTGATATATTAGTATTTTAATATAAAAAAGAATATATTAAGAGAGATTGTACGATCTTACTTCGGCCGCGGTTTCGTCGACTTTGACTACTTTCTCAAACTCTGCGACTTCCTGACTTTCTTTCTCAATATCGGCCAGCATTCGTTGGATATCCTGCGTAGCCGCAATCAATTTTGGTTGCAATTGCTTCAAGATATTCTGCATCTCCGTCACTTGATGCTGCGTACTATCCAGTTGTCCTAATCCACCCTCGTACCGAGCCTTAGCGAACAGTATTTCTCTGTAACAATATAAAAAGTTAAACGAAAAGATTTAAAACTTAAGGAGTCATACTTACCCACGCTTTTTGTCGAGTAAGTTCTGAAAAGTCTTGATCATTTCAAGATAAGATGTAGGTGTCACGTAATTACGTCTACTTAAACGAACTAAGAATTCGTCGCTTAATTCTTGAGTGGATACGTGAAAGAATTGACACATATCAATACCGACACTTCTTTCGTGATCACTAAGTTCAATCGTAGACAAGAATTTCGTCGCGACTGCCAACAAGGCATCTTGAGGCCAAGGCTTCAACGAAGAAATCAACGATGTAAGAATACTCTTTTTTTTTTAGGCAACAGTGATAAAATTAATGATTTTATTTTAATACCTGGAGCCAATCTATGGTGCAACAGTTGACTAAAGCCGGGAATTTCCTAATTCGATTTCTAAAAGCATCGCCGATGGGAGACATAGTGACAACAATATGTAACTGATCGCGACAGATTTGCACGAATAGATTAAAAAGTGCCGGAAGACTACCATCCGTTTGTAACGATCGTTCTCGTTGTCGATCGATCTGCTTCATCTTTTCGCATATTTCAGCCTTCTCATCAGACGTGAATATATTGGGTACCTAAATAAAAATAAAAGTTCAATTTTTTTACATGTTAGTAAAAAGATATAAATGGACGTGCTTAATTCAATACATTATTTATTTACTTCTCCTGAATTAAGCATATTGCTGATATCTTCCAAGAAGTTCTCCTCTTTAATCTGCGTGTCGCTGAAGAGGAAAGTGGAATGCAATTCGGTAGCGGTAGCTTTCCTTAGAATGGTTTTAATATCCTCATGCCATTCATGCAAGCCGTATTGTTGCGTAATTTCGATCTGGAACACGTCGTAATCGCAAATGTGCGACGCTAGTCTGGTTAAAGACTGTCTTCCAGAGCCACCGACTCCGACGAGAAGAGCGTGACTTCGCGGTTGTTTGATGATACGAGCTATCCTCGACAGATGCTCCATCGCAAACCTTCATTTACATTAAATTTAGTACAAAATCGAGCATTAATTGCAAATATTACATTTGTTAAATATAGACTTACCGGAATAATACCAAGTTCATAGGCTTCTTCGTCATTGAATTGTACTCAGTAAGATACGTTTCCACGATCTCTCGTAATTGTTCTAGATCGCTAACTTCTTGGTACAAGCGAATGTCTACTTTGGCAAAATCGCAATATATCAAATTTCGCAATTCGTCCAAAGTGATCTGCAGAGGAGATATGTAAGAGAGTGAAATATCAAAGTACAACTTTCTTTTTTATTAACTAATAAAACGAAATTTTACTCTTTTTAAATATTTCTTTTCTGGAAGCAGATCTTCAAAGAGTTCTTCTAATGAGACTTCCATACGTTCCTTTAGTGTCACGCTTATTTGTTGTATCAACCACTTGACGTCGGTTTCATCGACGGAACGATCGCCAAATACACGAAGTATCTCGTGAACCCATAATCGCTTCATATTTGAGAGCGCAGGCATAGTTTCCGGAACCGATAAAAGCACTCCCTGCGTGAGAGACATGCAATAAGAATTTTTCTTTAAAATATGGGTAACAGAATGAAATAATAAAACTTTATAGATAACCTGAATAACTCTAGAGAAATCACGAAGATTAAACGTGTAATGACATTTCGCAGGTGTCGGTAGCAAATTGCACAAGCTTTCTTTATAAATGTCCAACGTTGCTAAAACGATCTGATCAATGCATGGATCAAATTCTTTGCTAAAACCCCTACAATACGCAAAACAACATATACTTGTATTATAGACTTCTGGATTTTCACAAAACAAAATATTTATTCGTGATAAATTTAAAATTTAAAATGTATTCTCTGAATATTCTTATTAAATATTTTTTAATTTGTAGACCTTGTATCGAGATGCCACAGAATAATCCTACTGAATATCGTGATCATAACGTCATCCTCGAATTCAGATATTGCCAAAACGAAGAAATGTCGTTTGAATCGTGGTGTAACATCTTTGCCGGCGATCGGCGGAGTCATCGCGCACATTAATTGGATCTCGATCAATTTTATTAACGTGTTTTCCCTTCTGTCATACCTGCCAAGAAATTAATGAAAATTACGAATATTTTACTGAAATTAAATTTAAATAACTTAATTATTTAAGGAATGCGTCTAAAGTAATGTTTTCATCCACAAAATAATACATCAAAATTAAAAAATTAGATATTAAAATCAATAACGACAAACAGTTCAAAATACTTTACCATTGCCAGTGGTCCAACCATTGTCGCAATAATTCTATAGGCGGTTGCGCTCCAAATGTTTCTTTCATCGGCATCGAAACATCGTCGACGAAGACGATCCATCGTTTACCTATAGGAGGACCGTAAACGCCCTTACGCCGGCGATCTAATTTACTCATAATAATATCTTGCGTCTGATTAGCGGTGGTTTGTGCGGAAAAATTGATCAGCAATGGCTTATTCACCGCGGCATTGTTCTTCTTTAACAAGAAGTCAGTTATGTATACTGACTTCCCGGTGCCTGTCGGGCCTACGAAAAGCACCGGTTTCTCATATTGCACCAGCATTTGAAAGAGCGCGGTATATCGTATCGTTTCTACGGTTGGCACGATTATTTGATTGACAGGGATGTCACGAGGAATTGGCGGCGCCAACATTAATTCGTCCGACCATAATTTCCACTTTCCTTTGCCCTGATAAAAAGAATTAATATAGGCTTAGCAGGATCAATTTAGCGAGATAAAAAATGTTCTTAAGAGAGATAAAAATATTTCTAAATGTTAAAATAAGTTTCCATAAGCTTTTACCTCTTTAATAAATCTGTAATCGAAAACCAAATTATGTTTTGGCATGATAAATATATAGGGTTTTAAAGGCGGCGAAATCGTTTCTTGTAATCGAAATGTGTCCATTAGTGCAAGTGGAAATTCTTTCTCCAGAAGTCCACGGAATAAAATGCTAAATGGTTCCTTATATTTGGCTTCTAAAGTGCCTCCCATTGCCCAGATGCACGAAAAGAAAAACGATCCCTATATAAATATTTAAAATTAATTTATTATGATTTGTAATATTTTATTAACTATTTGATTATTCAAAATTCCAACTTCTATCTGTGCTCGAAGATCAAGTTCGCTTATATTTTTTACTACTTCTTCATTATAGTAATCAGCCAGGAAGCAATCCATGAGATAAGTGACAGATCGTAAAAGGTTTGAATCGGGCATTGGACATATTTCCTGCACATTAATAAAACATGAAGAGTATCCACCACGTATCATGATACGTAATTCTGTTTATAATGAGAATATATCTTCTACCTTTATATTGCATCGGCGTAATAGATGAAAAAGAGGTTTACAAAATCTAAGGAACAGCGATTCGTACAAGAAGACCCTTAGCCATTCATCTATCACTTCTGGCAATTTGGCTATCCAGGAATTTAACAAGGGTTTCCATCCCAACGCCCCAGGTTCCATATAAATCATTCCTGTTTTGAACAATAGTTCATCATCCGATTCTAGATTTTAAACTTATTTATTTATTTATTGTTATTAAAGGACTCATTTACCGCAACGAGATACCGTTGCCGGTGAAGCAACTGCCAGATCCAACGGCTCAAATATCAAGTTGGTCGTCGGAGCCAGCTGAATGATTTCTCCGCTCATCAGACACAGTTTTTTGTTGTCATCAAGAACAGTGTTCATACTCTCTATCCATATCGCGTCTATCGGACCATCGAAGATCAACCACTTTCGATTGTTGTTTGTCGAAGTTGCAAAAGCTCGATAGCTAATAGCCAGAATACCGTCGGTCCATTCATGGGACGCTGGATCAAACTGCCCATACAACTGTCCCAGAGTTATCGACTTTGGATTGATTACTGTTAGCTCCACTTTGCGCTCGTTCATCAAATTCTATTCGAAATTAACACAAAAAAACACTGAACTTAATCGATTGAACTATTATATATTGATACAATTGTCTCTGTCATTTTTTTAACGGAATTATTGAGGTAACAATTAAATTTCGGAATATATACATTTTCTTCGCAAATTTCCAATGCGTCGGCCAGCATCTTGTAGGCCGTAGTCTTGCCGGCAAAAGAATATCCGACGATCATAAATCCATGCCTGACTAACATCATCTCATATATTTGTTGGATTTTCTCGAGAAACACGGGGACACACTGAATGTTCGCAGCGACGCATGCTTTATATGCGGATGCATTTAAGTGCACATAATTCGGCTCAGGAAGTTGCACGTTTGGAAAAAGATCCGAGACGATACCCTAAAGTGACATATTTTTGACGATCCTCCCCTTATTTACGTATAAACGTATAAACGTACTTGAAAGAGCGGTATATCTTCGCTAAGAAATTTAGGCAAATTCACGTCCTTGATACTACGCAGGAGTAAAATGTCCTCGCTTTCCTCCGGATATCTTAATTTCAAATTTCCAGCTGCTATTAAGACAGACTTCACCGCTCGCATACCGTAGTCGTAATGATTCTGACTGGATAATTGCTCCGAACATAATTTGTAAGCCATAACTATCTTAACAGACAAGGGCCTTGCGTTGTAAAAGCCATATGAGTACAGCATATTCTCCGCTATTAAGGCGTAATCTGGCACCTATCGAATATGAAGAAAATACAAGGTATTTGAAAAATGTAGTATACTTTTTCAAGACGCGATTTTGAACTTACCATCATAGCTACCGGTCGGAACAAGGCTTTCAGATTATCTGGCAATTCCGTTCTGCCAGCATATCCCGGATTCATCGTGATGAACACCGCACAAGTACGATCCAGTGTCAACTCTGTTTCTTCGAATATCAGAATCGTCTTCCCTGCCTGTATAGCTCGTTGAATAGTTAGTATCTGCTGCGCCACTACCGACAAGACTTCTAAATCAATACGATTGAATTCATCGAAACAGGACCATGCACCCGTGCTGCCTAATCCCTGTGAAATATAATTTTATTCGATATAAACAAGATTTAAAACAAGAAGAAAATTTATTTGTCACATAAGTGACAATGTGACATGTTTCTGTACACAAACAAAGAATATATATTTTAAATTTCAGTCTGATATACGAATGCGTTTGTGTATCTGTATCAGACTAAATGTTTCCATTACATACTTTGAAAAATTTGCCCAGAGCGATATAGTCTAATCCCTCCGAGCAATTAAATACGACGCATTGTTTGGCGACTGCTTTTGCCAAATCTTTGGTAGTCTCGGTCTTTCCTGTCCCAGCAGGTCCTTCCGGGGCGCCGCCGAGATGCTGGCTGAGAGCACCGAACAAGGTGCGATAGCATCGATCGGTGAGCGGTGTTATCACTAAACGCGACGAATTGCCTAGGTATTCGTATGCATAGCCCAGTTTGGAGTTTATCATCATTGTGTACAAGTTCTCGTCCTAGAATAGAAACGTAAATCTTGTCATTGACGATGCTGAACATGTACGATAACAAATGTAAATTACAACAAATTGAAAAGAAAGACGACATGTATCTCAATTTACTCACTATCCAGTAGTATCTAAGTTGGCAAAGCCATTTAAAGTCCGTGACTTGATTTACTCTTTGCTCGCATTGCTGTATCAACACATCGCGACTGTGAACATCCAACGTTACTAAAGCTTCTGCAAATAAAAAGAAGAAAAAGGGAATAATTTCCGGATCGACGTAACTGAATACATCATGCCAAACAGAATACCGACCCAAAGTTGTTCGATTCTGCGTTGATAATTTACCACGGACGAGCTTAACGATTTCATTAAGTTCGTGTGTGCATGTTTCTATGTAATCCCTTAAACTTTCGGTGCCTTTCGGAAGCTTCGCAGTAACGTCTGTTGTCCAGTATAATTTGCTGACGCAGAGAACAGTCTGTCCCGGCCATTCCAATGCCCATTGACTCCTGGCTTTAGTCGGGAAAGCATTTTTGGCTCTTATCACCTGGAGGAAGATTGACTCAATGTATTTAATAATTCAATAATTCATCTATTTCGAGATCACTATTGATTCCACGTGACCTGAGCCTTCACGCTTTTTTTCATATCGGTTTCAAGCTCAAGAAGCCACTTTTCCACTTGTCCTCGCGCCACAGTCGTATCGATTATATCCTCGAGAATAATCACCTCCTCTTCGGATGACATCATAGCTGTGGCTTCCATGGCATCGGTAAAATTTAATCTTGCGATGCCCTCGAAGCACTTTTTCAAATGTGGTTGCACTCTACGACAATAATTAAAACGCAGAGTTACGAGCAATATGTATGACATGAATCAGCGTGATAAAATGTACCGCGTGGGATCCTTCGTCTCAGATAAGATTTCTAGAAGTTCATCGTTGGAGAGGAAGAAAAATCGCGGGAAGAAAAGCCTCTTCTTCTCTAAATAAGCAGCAAGTCCTTTTTGTACCAATTCAAGTAAAAGGGTACATTTTCTCAAACGATCCAACATCTTCTCAATATCGACGACGATCATGACTGCTGGATTAACCGCGACGATTGTCATAAGTTCTCTCCAGATCTATTTTATGTATAAAATACATATAATTTAAATTTTTAATCATTTAAAATTTGTATATTGTATAAACGCTAACGCGACGATTTAATTTACGTTGTAATTTAATTACGAACTTTATCTACGGCGCTAAATCGTCGACTCTCCTCTGGCATCTGCTGCTGTATGTCGGGCGATGAGAAGATCGGTTCAAGATACATCCATGTCCCTTGAACTTTGAGCCAATAATCCATAATATCTTGCAGCAAGAGCAATTTGGCTTCCCATTCTCTGATAGTATAGAAAGTGACCGTGAATTTTATTTGACAATGAAAATAGCGAAAACAGCGATAAAAGAAATTGTTCTCTCTCTAATAGTAAGAGTTAAAATTTGGGGAACTTACAGGGTTTCTTTTTCAAATGGCTTTATATAAAGAGAATTCTTCATGGTCTGGGCTTTTGTTAGATGATCGTCAAGCAACAGCTGTATTTCTTCCACACTAGCAATAACGTATGTGCCGGTGTCGCGATAAAGATTGACGGTAAATGCAATATCCGCCCATTCGGAATACATTTTGAATAAAGCCCTCTCTAAATTACCCTCTTTAGTAGCCGCCTCAGATATCGCGTCAAATTTCGCAACATAGTCGTCTAGGCCATAATCGAGAATCTGTAGACGTAAATATGCGATTATGATCTGTAGCCAGTGGCAAAGTAGTTAGGTTCACCTTTACCTTGGCTAACGTCATGTATTGATCGACTTTTATCGGAAACCCAACAATTTCCGAAACCTGCTCCCAATGACGACTTTTCAGAGAAGGATTACCGAGAGTCAGTATCACCGGCATATGCTCTTTAAAATCTTCGATTTTCATTTTTACGATTTCTATCAACTTCTTCACTGCAGGTTCCTGAAAAGCTTTTTCCAACTTGTATATCGTGCGATATGCAACGCCCGTTTCAGACTCGATCTCTTCGGGATCGTATGAACCAATCATAGCTTCGGTCCAATTCTCGTAGTTAGTTAAGAATTCGCAGGCGATGTCGTAAAATTTTTTATAGGGTGTCAATTTATCGGCTATCTAATTATCATAATAAAAATAATATTATTTTTCCCACATAGAAAAATATGGAAATATGTTGGTAGAAGATGTAAATTTTTCGCAACATCATATTTTTGATATTCTTAAAAACTTTGTTATAATTTTCATAATTTGTTTATATTACTAAATTACAAATTCAGAAAATATATACAGATAAATGTGAAAATGGAATATTTTGTATTACCTTCTTTCTTAAGGGATATTGTGTCGTTTCCCAACCGAATAATTTTTCCTCGTCGTTGAATTCTGCGATTGTATCCATAGCAGCATTTAATTTTTTATCGAGACTCGTAGCTTTCTTTTTGTATCGATGTATCTCCTCGATATTGCCCCAATATTGCAACTCGTTGCAATATTTCTCATAAAGCTGAAGATCCTGTTCAAATTTTTCAATTCTGGCTTTGAGTGTTGCTTGATACTCGCCCGTTTTACTTGCAATTATCTCTCGGTGCTTTTCGAAAATTTCAGGCATTGTGTGATACCTGGATATGCGAGAATTTCAACAAAATTATTCATATTATTCACATTTTTCAAAATTTCTAGATATGCACTATTTAAACACGTCCTCCACATGTAATTATATTAATTGTTATGATTGAGATTAATTTTTGCGTTGAAAGACATTACGTTACAGAATAAATGTTACTGCAAATTAAATTTATATAATTAAAATGCGCTCACCAATAAAAAGCAAAATTATTGCTCTTCAACTCAACTGGCGTTAAATGGTGATAATCTGATAAAAATATTATATATTTCATTACTTCTCTCAATTGAGTCTCTAAGTTAAAAACAGTATCTGTTTCAGATTTATGTATGAAGGCTTGTAGTTTCATAAGCTCTGATGTGTTGGGCGGTATACTTAATGCTTGGTCTGCGATGTTTTGATAAACATCTCCTATACTGATAATTAAAAATTGTTATTAGATTTTTTAATCACAACGTTATATTCAAACATAAAAATCGGCGAGAAACGTACGCTCGAACTTTTTGTTGATAATCAGCGACCATTTTTGAAATTAATTCGTCCTTGAGCTGAGCAGCCGTAGACGCGAGATGTTCTATAATATGATGCCTACGGACTTCAAAGAGATCGGTAAATGATGTCCAATAAAATTCTAGCGGAATATTCTTGCTCAAACGATCATACGAATCGACGAGTTCGCAATATTTCTGATACGGATTAGGCGGTTGCGCCGTAACAAAGTCTCGAATGTAATTGATATCATTGTCGTTTATCAAATTTATATATTTATCAAATTCGTGCAGTTGCATTTCTGGATCAGTTCTGTATCGTTGAATTAAACTTGATATGACGTTCACGTATTGTTCAAGAAGATCTGAAGAAATCATTGGCTACGCAAATGCATAGAAATTTAACAATTATAATATTGTAATATTTTATTTATAATTTTTAATTATTAAGTGTATCTTTGTTAGTAAATGTAATAATGAAATAATTACTCGAAGTAGCTATTTTTGGTAATTACTAACTTAATAATAATAATTTCATTAAAATGTTTCACAATATATTCTGAAAAACTCAATATAACTTATATACCTTGAGCAATTCAGGAATACCACTATCCGGCGAAATCCATCCGAGTTTTATTTCCGCTCGTGGTAGTGTTGTTACAGCATCGTACAGAGAATTCAGTAACATTGAAAGTCCGTTCACAAATGCTTTGAATGTGGGCTCAAAAACGGCGGCGGTGTTCCGTACCACAATATCGATATTAAAGCCACAATTTGTGTACTGCTCAATATAATTATATTTAATCCGCTTGACCGAAATATATATTAAAAACAAATCTTTAATCGATGATCAAAGTCTGTAAAATATATGCTTACACCGACGTCCATGAGGTAATCAATATAGTCTTCCATCGAACGCAAGCATAAATCTCGTAATTGATCTTCCATGACGTAGGCAAGGCAATTGAAGAATCTGTTATATTGCGGCGTGTTTACCGGTGGCAAAATTCCCTTCTTCGAAGCCTGAATGTAAAGATTTCGACAACAATCAGACGCGAGTTAACACCGATAAAAAGTACTTTCTGTTGCTGAAATAATAAAGCGACGTTCCTACCGCGAGTAAAATATTACAGATCTTCGGCAACCACCGTTTTAGAAGATTGTCGCTCGTTTCCTCGAGGGTTTTTAAGAATTTGTAATCGAATTTCGCAAGATCGTACGATTGTCTGTACGACGCCAGCTTTTGTTTGTCTATTTGTTTGGTCTCTCTGCGAATTGTGAAATACTGAAGCTAATATATAAGAATCATTTCACGTATAATGATATTCTGATATGATGCCATTTCAATTTACCCATACTCGCGATACCAGTAATCTAAAGTTTTGCGTATGCATGGGTGATATAAGATGATCGATCTCTTCTCCAACTTCGCTTTCATTTTTCGGTATTTAACACTGTGTTCCGGCGACAACAGTTCAGCAATTCCTTGGGAAAGCACCGGCTGCAATGTGCACAGTGTGTAATCGCAAGAGCACGCGAGTGTGAAAAGTGGCCGTAGGCTTATCGACCAAAGGGCACGTTATCGAACGCCGAGGCAACATCAGGTGCCCAAAAAAATTTGCGCGTGAAATAATACTTCATCCCACATATATTACGTGCCATTGTGGATGTTGTACTTACCGGAGCGCAAAGCACTTCCTCGAAGGGTTCCTGCAGCACAAAGTCGACGATCGATTTTTTCATGCTCGTAACATAGTCACGTTTTAATTCCCGAATCACGTGGTCGAAGCACACGTCGTATCTCTCCTGCCATTCAGCGGACACCATGCTCGTGATCTTCTTTAACGTGTCAGAATCTAAGGTGCCTGCATGAGCGTCGTCAACCTCATGAAGAATGTAGTAGTAATACCTCAAGAGATTCTTGTCTTCCTCCGTGAGCCAAATGTCGGCGACATCGTCGACGTCGCTCGGAATCGTCGCTGTTTCTCCGCAAACGCTATCGTCGTCTAAAACCGTCCGCTCCTTTGCATAGTCGCTGCAAATTTCCATTTTATCCTCGCGCTCCCTTTCGTCACGTTTCACCGGCCCTTTGATCTTCCTAATCAGATGCATTCGAAATTCGGCCCTCCGTCGACGAAGGGACATATAGTAATCGTCCTTGTGCGAAGCTATTTCTTTTTCCTTTTTCTTTGACGCGGTAGTGTCCCTTTAAATTTATTTAATAGCTTTTCTTTAATAATTTTTTTTTTTTAAACAAGATTCGACATATAGGCTACATTCCGATATTCACTGCCAGTACTGCAAATCTATAGTACATGTCACGCACATTATAGATTTTCTGTACTGGCAGTGAATTTTGGAATGCAGCCATAATTTACTGTGCATTTATTCAATGTGGAGTAAACGCAATTAATCGGGATACAATCAAACATTAAAACATACAATGTTGTATATTTTGCAACAAGCAAACGATACTTTGCGAATTCTTAATAGCTTACCTGGGCAAAGTTTCGCATTCTTGCGGTAAATCGAAAGTTCGCAGTTCATCTTTAACATATTCTTTCAAGCGATCGTATGTCTTTCGGTGCACACGATAACTCTTGAAAAGTTTGGTATTTGGGCAATATGTATCGGAAGTGGATTTCATCCAATCACAATGCTTTTTCCGAGATTTCCGCAAGAGTGAAGATTCCTCGCTTGGCTTTGTCAATTCTATGTACGATTCCGACTTACAAATATCAATTTCTTTGTCGCTTTTATTCCGTTCCGTAGCCTCTTCTTTTCTCTGAGTTTTATCTTTCTCCTGTTTACAACGCGGGCTCTCCATCATGTAACTAAATCTTTACACTTTTTTTTTTATCGGAATTGTTACGCTAATGTAAATTGGAGAACATTAAACATTTATTTTAAATAGAAAATTACAAAATTATAGTGACTGAATCTGTCTCTCCTTCAACTTACTGTTGTAACTTACCGTTTCTGGATTTCGTCTTGCTTGGCAAAGGATTTCCGTTACCATGGCAATCACAATGCACGGAAACATGTTATATCAATCGCAACATAACTTCGTATTTGAGATCTTTACTGAGTTGATAATGCATGATAATTCACGCATTGATACTTAATGATTGCAAATTGTGCAAAAACAAAATATAACGTCTATTCTGCAAAATATATAATAAAAAAGTGAGGGTTGGGGGATATAAATATATATAAATGACAGATAGTGCTGTTCTCTTTTTAACGTAAATATTTATTGTGTATTTATATACGTGACATCGTTTTCAGAATAATACTTTCATAAGTGCTATGAGTCTGTCAATGGTATGTGTCTGGTAGTTTGATATCTGTCAACGGCTAGCTAGCTGCTAGCCTGCGATTTCGCGGCACCGAAGATATGAAGATAACGATGCAATATAATACATTTCCTTTATATATCGAGCGTGTTCCGGTAACGCAAAATACAAAGTTTATCGCGATATTAAATTTTATATATCTGTATTTATATGTATAACGCATATATATATGTACATATATCAAGACAATTCACACACATTTGATTGTCACTCGTCTCTGATATACATAATACACTGTTGATCCCTCTATACATCTAAATAGGCAACGTGAAGTATTTCTTTGCGTAGTCTCTCTTTGTTCCAGGAATATGCGAATGAGAATTCAGTTCAGCAAATCATCAGAGACAATCTGCTATAAATGTATGTATGTATGTATGTATGTGTGTGTGTGTATGTGTGTGTGTGTTATGTGTGTGCAAGAAAATAAATATATTGGACCCCCGCAACCTCCTAGCATGCCCCTTGCACACTATAATCGGAATTAAAATATGCACATATAGACGAACGATTAAGAGCGAAAAGGCTGACGCTTTAAAGGGGGTAAAAGCGCCCACTCTTAGCTTTTGCCAGTGAAAATATGTAGGCGGCACATGCTCTGCGACGGCGATTCGTGGCCAAAACGAGGACCGCGTGGATATATTGATTTTCTTCCCGACACCTTTCCGATGTTTCAACGTCGAAATATAGTCATTCGCCATTTACGAACGCGCGAGTGACACGTTACACAGGGATAAACTGTAAACAATTTGTATCGATTCATTCTTTTGACATATTGCAGAAAATATCCGTGGAATACTCTAAAAAAAAAGGGCAAATGTTAGGGACACTTGCCTCGACATTTTGTCGAATCAGTTGTTTGTTTGTGAAATTAGATTTTCCGCCAGAATAGACATCGACAGATTTGAATAATATTTATTGAAAGACATTCAATTTTGAACTCTGCCGCGAGTGAAGCTACTATCACGTCTTCTCCAAGAATACCCTGTGTAACGATGTAATTGTACAATTATGTTTAACGGTTTATAAAGTTGATTGACACAGGTACAGTCAATGTGAATACGGATAACACACAGCGCTTTGAGAACGTAGCTCGATTATTGAAATTTATCTTTGCGATTAATTGCTCTATTACAACACGATCTGTACACAAGCAATCTTTCTTGTAGCTTAACGAAGTTTTACAGATTTGAGAGGAAATAAATGCGGCAATGCTATTCACACATCTACATTTCTGATAAATGATTGTACATGTGTTGATAGTTTCATACCGACGGTATTGATCCGATTCTCCTGTGCCTAACAAGCAATGGCGTTACAGTTGCTTATCTATAACGGAACCCTCTTTGATAATTTTCAAGCCAAAACTAATATTGACGACATCACGGAGTACGGTACGCTTGACTAATTCTCTTGTTTCACATTCTATGACACATAAACACACGTAAAGTGTACAGTTCCATATAAATTTTCTAGTTATATTCATTATATGCATTATTGCTATGCTTGATAATGCCTTCAAACATGAACAGACGTTAACCAGTTAAAAATCTCTGAATTAATTGAAAATCGTATCATATCCCTTTCAAATATTTAACAAATTGTTAATAACCGGTAAGTTAAAATATGTTGGCAAGATATAATCTTTTCTGTCTCATGATATAATATAATCTTTTTACAATTTAAAATATCCGATATGTCAGATTCTGTTCACACCATAAACCTCGACGAGGTAAATATGTTGTCACATTCCTTTCTCACTTTATTACATTCTGTCATTTATAAATTTCAATATTCAATCTTTCAACTTTTGTATTGTATATAATATAAAATTAGTTTATACACACCGTCACTTTGCTAACCTTGCAGAAAAAAATGTAAAAATATTAAAATCAAAACATCACATATTTTGTTTAATTTTGTATATAAAAATCCCATTTTAATACGTCAGATCAAAGCAAGTTAAATATTGCAAAGAATGCGAGAGGAACTATCTATCACGCGGCATTATTGCCAGGGTACTCATTTGAAAAATTTGCAGAATAGTAAAAATGGCATCTTAAAGTTGAACAGAATAAAAAGACTAACTATTGCCGTATTTTTTTTTTTTCCATCAAACTGCACTACAAGGCGATGCAGTTTGCTCGAAGATAAAAATAGATGAGCCACTTCCAATTACACGTATAGTTACCTTTTCCATTGAACACTAATGTAGTTTCCCTCACGCTCGGCTGCACAGCAGCCACAGCAAATTAAACTCTCGTCTTTCTTTACGAGACATCAGGAAGATTAATCGGGGCATACGTCGACAACGACGATTCATGTGTCGTACAGTAGTTCACAGTGTTTACACGCGATTAATATCTTTCCTAACGACTGTGCTCTACTTCAGCTAGACCGGGATTTAGAAAGCCGCGCCGATTTTCAGGATATAGGACACGCGATGTCTTCAGTCGCACAAGAGACGCGACTCAAGCGACGAATTAACAATGGAAAGAACTTAATTCTACTTTGTCTGTTTGCCCGCTTGTGGCACACTCGCACGACGGAACGGAAAATCCGGGGAGTCATCGAACGGTTAAGGTCTTGTGAAGCGATACCGGTACGGAGTCCAGGCGAACAGTTCTAAGGGAAAAGAATACATATTCTATTGTGTATCCATCGTTCACCCGCCACATCTAAATAGCATGCAAGTGTACCAGCGCGAAGAACGTCGCTATCTCGTCGTTTTTTCGCGCCGCTTGGGATGCAAAATTAGCATGCACGCTGAAAACGCCCAGCTCGCTTGCTGTTTCGAAAATAAAGTACGTCCTCCGTTTCCTTTAATTGACAATTTGCTCCCCTGCTCTCCAGTCATACAATCAGTCTCTTTCGACGCAAGCTGCCGTTTCCAGTTGCGCTTATTATTTGATAATGAAACATGCCGAATTGCTACAGATCTGTTTTGTCCAGGTGAACAAGTTTAAATCATCTAATGAATTTGCATTAGTGATAATCGAAGGGTCTTGTGAGATAAGCGCGTGTCGCGACAAGACATTATCTTTGAATGACCGTCTGATGATGAGCTGTAAATATCTTACGTGCTGTCAATATCTACATTGAAGGATCGAAACGAGCGATCGGATGATTTATCGAATGATTAATACCGAACGTGTCGACGGCAATCGGGCATTGATTTCGTACGAAAAACAATAGCAGTCCCAATATGGACTGCGAGAACATCATTTTACGCTGATTAGTGAACAAGCGATTAAAACGAGCACAGAGACCGGCTCGATACTCGAATTGGTCGGTGTGGTCGACTCGTTCTTCATCTACCTGTAGATGATATATGGAAGGATGCCTGCAGCCTGATCGATGGTGATGCGATATGACGATGAGCGCAAAAAAACTACTTTGTTTGTAAAGGAAGCTGGCAAACAGCGTGGCAGCGGTCACTACGTGAATCGCTCTACGATTTACCATGGTTAGTGAAGCACGGGCATAGCGCATTGAGAATACGATTGCAGAATCCACGCGCTCGATTGTTCCAGCCAGCGATGGTATCGCCACCCTTCAATCTACTACCTGTACACACACACACGAATAGCCAGCGTGTTATAAATATCAAACTCGAAAGATAATTATAATTGCGCGACGTTCTACTTGGCAAGTAGCTCTACGGGGTGTCCCACTCGACTTGATCATCTGAAATATCTCCGTTGCTATTGATGGCACGGGAAAATGTGTAAGAAAAAAAATGCGAAAGAGAAAATTAATTAATAACTTGTAATGACTTATCAGAAAAGTTAAATGATTAGTTCATAAATAAATAAAATGTTTAGCTTCGAAGTATCGATCCTGCTTGGATGCTAATCTTAATTTTCTATGCAATAATTTTTTGTTTACATATTTTCCCGTCTACGAAGATATTATATAAATATAAGCATATTTCTACTCCCCGATTTAAATATGCGTCTATATTGAATAAATTATGCTTATTTAATTATTCTATCTATTTACACACACACACACACACATATATATATATATATATATATATATATATTTACCAAAAAAATATCTATAAAATTTTTTAATTATCCTTATCTAGCAATCTAGTCGTCTACACTTATTGAATTATCTTTTTTTCACTTATTCTTTACCTATAGTTTTTTTCTCTACCTTTTCAAAATATAAAATATTTACCATTTTATTTATATCCTCGTTTCCTTTTGTTATAGCCGACGCGAGTCAATTAAGAATGTTTCAATCCCGTAAGTTAGAACTTTTGAATCGTAAAAATCAAAACGTAAGAGATCGGTGTGTACTTACCTTCGCCTGTGCCAGCTCCCTGAAACACAAAAAAGAAACATTGCATTATCTACTCTGCACGCTATAATATCTAATGGTTTCGTTAACAATTAATGCATCACTTCTTGAGCTTTGCTTATCATCGTGGAATTCTTCTAGTTGTACATTAAATCGCAAAGTCATTTACCTCCGACAGAATTTTTCTTTTCGAAGCCTCTGTAGCGGCGGTCTCTATCACTTCGCTGATAAATTTCGTAGTTTCCCTCATGAGTTCTTCGTCTTCCTTGAAGGCCTCTTTCCTCTGCTCTAACGTGCCTGTCATCAAGTTCTTCTCGTGTTCGTCCATATTCATAGTGGAGTGGAACGATATGGACATCTGATTGGTCATAATATCATCGACGACGGCAATTTCCGTGCTCCAGTCCTTTGCAATTAAAATTATTCTCAGTCAAACGAAAGAATTTTAGATTTTTTTCTTAATTTATACGTATTGGAAAAATATTAAATTACCTTAGAAAATTTAATGTATAAAAAATATAGTATAATAACTAAAATAATTTATAATAAAATATAAAAAATCTAAAATGTTGAACGATACGATAACGGACAGTCAGTAATTTTAGATTGAATTATCTCTTCCTCTCTAGTACTTTCTCTTTCTCTTTTTCTCTCTGTGATCATCGGCTTGATATTAATTCACTAACAAGATTGTCGCGCTCGACCCCTCATGTTTTCGAATCATCCGCGCATATACTGGTCAATGATCGGCGGCGAAAATAGGGGGGTTAAACCGATATAATTTTGGTGTTTTTAGACTTCGATATTACAGACACGTGGCAATAATCGGATAAATCAAATTTAATTCTGAATGAAAATATGCTGATTAAGACGACGATGGATCATTATACAGCATTCTTCATTGTTAATATTTTGTTATTTATATTTTTAAATTATTAATTTATTTATTACAAATGAGCTCATACAAATAAACGTTGTAATTGCGAATGATAAATTACGATCGCTAGAGATAAAACTTGAGTAATTCTACAGCTTATATCGCAAAGACTGATAAAAATTTACAGTTTTATAAAATAATTCCAACTACAGTGCATATAATAATTGATAAAATAAAATTTACGGAATATGAAAATGTGCTATATATATCTGAACATTAGATAATAATACTAAATTGCGTTCTACATAAAGAAAAAAAGCATACTACGTTCTAAGTGCATGTGAATTCTTCATGCGTCTATCCAACAAATTTATTATCCACATTTAATCTACTTTGCACGATCGCACATCGGCAGAACTCACCGAAGTTACACCGATAACGATTCCGTCATCCAGGCATTCGGAACGGCCGCCGAGGTAAACAGTATCATTGCTGAATTTCCAATTAGCGCGACAATATGTATGACAGAGAGAGAGACACCGACGTAAATACGACGGCGGATGACGGCGGTGCCACAGGTGGTGTGTGTTGTTTCACCGCACGCACACCGACACCGACATACGCAGCCATACACTGGGTCTCTACATACACACGCGGCCGTATCCCGGGGATGCCGATGACGTGGTTGCTGGTCGGCCCCCAAGGCCGGCTCAAGGCGAGTCGACGACAGTCGAGGTCGGCCTGGTTTATTTAATCACTGATAAAGGCCTGGACCTGGCGCCCGAGCTGGCCCGAACCGAAGAGCCGATCGCTCCGACAGAATTCTCCGGAACCAAGGGAGCCCGTCGACGCTTTACGGACATGGACTTGGCTCCCTTCGCCACGGGGAGGTGGCACGACGGGGACGATGACGTTCCTCAGTATTCACGGCGACGCCGTGCGGGGCGTAGAGAAGCGAAGACTGGGAACGGGTGAACCCTCATCTTCCCCTTCGTCGCGTCTACGACGGGCTCTGCGCTCCGTCAGGTAATGATCGACGCGGACCAGACGAGGCTCTCTTACCCGACTGGCGATCACCCCACAGAGCCAGTCCCTGAAACGGAGCATGCGTCGGGGACCAGGCAGCTATTAGGTTTTTATATCTTCGCTTCTATGCCGCTCTTATCTGCGCGAATGTATACACATGCGCGTACAACACATGCACACATGCCGCCCGCGCACGGCATTTACCGCCCTTACCTCACGGGCGATACGCTAAGTCCGTCAATCGACTGGAGCAAGGCGGAATTTGATTCATTGATATGAATGGAATCGCGCAAATACAGACACTGATTATCGTTCGCGAAATCTTCAAGAACAGACGGATTAAAACCTACTAGGGAAAAAATTTATTTCGCACAACACAACAGAAAGACTAAACGTTGCTATCCTCAGATTTCTTTCTGCTTTTCTGCCTGTATGGAAATAATATGTAAATACATATTTGCATATGAAAAGATTTATTGCCCGTGCTTTTACTGTTTACGATGAAGAATTTAAAGAACGGCTCTCTCCCGCTAATTTTTATTTCGCGTGATATGCCACTCCTGTCATATGTAATATCATGTTTCTATCATGAAATAATACAAAGCTTTTAATGCGATATTGAATATACTTGAAAATTCTGTTCTTTTGAGTTGGTGAAACGCACGTGTTTAAATTGCACGTCGTTTAATGTAGAGATGTGTATGACTTACTTGTTGATTCTACTGAAATAATGACGTGCCTGTCGTTCTATGCTTTACATAACTTTGTAATAATAAATTTACAGTATTGATGAAATGTACCAAATTTCTTAAGACGATGTCGCATTAATTTCGTAATTAAAGAAAAGTATTTACTTTCTTTCGGCCTTTTTTAAATATATAAGAGCACAACACAAAAACAAACAGAAAGAGAAAACGAATTGTTTTCATTTTATCAGTTGTATATTTCTTGTTGAATATTACAATATGAAAAATTTGCGTTTTAAATTTAAATTACAAAATATCAAGTGACGTGTATAAAATATAGCATTAAATTTGTACGCTGCCTTACAATGCAAGCTAAATATTTTTCACACATTTCACTCGGTTACATCATTAGGAATATAGTGTGTCAGCGTATGGCTCATAATTGGTGTCAACTGATCGCAATTAATGATACGTACGTAGCCGAGTGTCAGTTCCTCGTAAGATAAGCAATCGCGTCGTCGTTTCACGCTGACTCGAATGCAGGAAAAGTTATTTTTCTCTTCTTCCTCCCTCGAATCACAAACACGTCGAGATCTCTAATTCGCGTGCTCCCCTTCTAAGAGACCTTTCCCATTGTAATTCGAGGGAGAAGAAGAGCGCGCGCGCGCGCGCGCGTTCCAGTGCGCTTCAATTACGCTTTAGTGGAAAGACTGTTCGGAAAGACATCGCTAAATATAGCACAGAGGCGGTTAATAACAAAGAATCGATACGATCGCACGGTGAATAATTTTTTCCCCGAAGAAGCTCACCGTTCGATTATAGCAAACGTGCATTTTTCTTCTTTTGCCGTTTAAAACGCTTGTTGTGTACGTGACGGCGCGTACGACATGCAAATGTTACACGTGTTGTTCACCTGCCTCGTTTAAAGTGACTGCAGCGTAACGTCTACAAAAGACCAACTTTTTTTTTTCAGTGTTAATCTCTCGGTGATGCTAATTATTTTTACTGCAAAATCGTTACAATACTACATAATAGCTACAACTTCATGTTGTAAATCAGTTGTAAATTTCATGTTGTAAATTTAGAAGAAATGAAATATAGCATCTGCAAAACGTAATTGCAAATTAAATTTTATTTTTGATGTGTATTGGTATACTGCAATTAATATTTAATACAAAAAGAAATGTTTTCCAGAGTCCCCAATGTATATAGATCCTTAGTAGAAGATCCCTCGAATCATGAATATATAAATCTGAAGAAGAAAAAAGAAGAAAAACGAATTTAAAAATTTCGTCTCTTCAGATTACTAAAAAAAGATTCACAGTTATTAATATGAATACATAAATCAATTTTTTGTCATTAATACATGAAAAAAATTAAATTAGAAAAATTTCACAGCAAGTAATTCTGCCGGAAGGAGATTGTAATTAATCATCTACTAAGTTAATGGGAGTTTGATCGAAATCGCGTCCCTTTTCATTAGTTTAATATTAACCAAATTTAATTGATTCGCGTCAATAAGTTTTAAGATACTATAGTTCGATCGAAAGCATGATAAATCATTCCTTTTTCAAAATACTTGTTCGAGCATGTCGAACTTATTTCTGCAACAGTCGCTCATCTTCGATCCGGGATCGTGATAACATTATACGTATCATCCCCATCTGTCCCTCGCTGCCGTCTCAAGTCTCAAGTCGTCGGCATATCGATATCGCGAATTCGCAATCGCGCGCGCGCGCGCGTGCGTGCGCTCCGGAAGCCGTCGCCGCGAGGCCGCCTTCGGCGCCAGTCAGCCATCATCAGCCATCCGCACAGCCGCCCGCGCCGGGGAGACGCGACGGTGTCGCAGTCGCTCGTGTAGGACGTGGGACGTCGATTTAAAGATGGCCGCGCCGCGGCCGCCCGATCATCGTGTCGCGTCGATCTGAGGCGCGTGACGCGTCCTTGGCGGGCATCGCAGAGCCCCCCACCTCAGCCCGACGGAGGCCGGAGTCGCCGGAGACCGTGTCGACGGCACACCCCCGGAGACGGAGACACGACGCGCACCACCGGAGTCCGGACGATGATCTAACGTCTCGCGTGTTGTGCACGACACCATGAATTGTCATCAGATACTGAGCGGCGCCTGCAATGCGGGCGACCGCTGCTACGCGGTCGGCTCCGTCGAGGGAATATCCTTCACCGTAAGTGCGCCGCACGGGTTCCCGTCCGGGACGGCCGACACGGCGCACGTCCTTGGCGAGATTGGCCAGCCTCGCGGGACCGCGATACCGTCGGCGGAATTTCGTATGCGATCGCGAAAGTCGATACGCACTCTCGCATTATGGAAGTCAGCTGATCGAATGACACTTTGATTAGACGTGCGAACGTGGGACGTGAACGTTCCATGATTCACGCTTTTTTTCTGGGAAACGATGGAAACGTGTACTTTTATCGTTCTACGTGTTGTATATTTTTTCATGCGTTGCGGATTAAGATATTAATTTTTCATCCTAATGTTTCGCAATTAGATATTTTATTAAATTGATTAAAAACTTTTTATCGAAAGTAGTTTTGAAAGCGGTAATATCTCATATCAAGAGATAAAATTAAGATTTGATAAGATAAAAATTGATACGGCGTAAAACTATTTGAGAACATAGAGTTGAAACGTAAAGGCTTAATAGATTAATTAGGATCTATGCCGTTCATTTAGGCGTACGCAGCTGGCTGTAATATTGTGATTTTGGCCAATAATTTCGAACGAGTTCAAATAATTCCTGGAGCTGTGCACAATTACATCAGGATCAGTTGTCTGGACTGTAGTACAGATACGGGAAAGATAGCTGCAGCTTATGAAAACCAAGTCTGTATTTTCGAGCCAACGCCGCTTATCCACAGCACCTGTTCACATGTTTGTATCGATACTTCTCTCCGTTTCAAATTTTTAAATATGTATTTAAGAACATATTTAAAGATTCTTACTAAATCTTTTCTTTTATAGCAATTGGAATATAGATGGGTTCAAACAGGAAGTCTGCAAACAGAATCGAATATTACTTCTTTATCATGGAATTTAGAAGGAACAAGATTGTTAACAGGTGGCGAACTGTTACAATTATGGCATCAAAACATCATGCCATTTCAAGAAGAACACTGTAAGTTTACTTTCTTACAGTTTTTTCATTTCAATAAAATTGATATTTTAAATGAATCGTGTACAATAATGGGAAATTATCTTCAAACTGTACTGTCAAAATATATCAATATGTCCTATGATAAGAGATTTCATTTGCATGACATAAGATATGTGTTTTTCTTCTCTCTTACGAATTTAATACTTGATTAAAATTTTAAAATAATAGAATTATATTTCTCATTACTTGATACAGCAATATTATCTACAGCTACAAAGCCAAAAACGTTACAAACGGAAGAAGTCAGCACAAGTGGAAACAATCATAATGTTACAGCAAATACTTCTCAGGATCGTGAGTTCATTCTTTTCGAGAATGAACATATAACGTTAATATTACTTGCATGTTAACACAGCTTTATTAATGCATCGCATTTGTAACTTATGAAAATCATCATTTGCATATCTTTTCCAATTAAAATGAGAGAAACGAATGTATTGAATGAATTCAACAAATTTATTTCTGTGGCTGTGTTATTGCAATTGAAATTTTGATTTTGTTATTATATATATATATACATATATATATATATATATATATATATATATATATATATATACATATATATATATATATATATATATATATGTATGTATATATGTGTATGTATAATAGTTGCAAGTAGATAAAAACATAGTAATTTTAATATGATTTTAAAACGCTTAATCCTTAGGCTTGTCTCATTGAACGTCTTGTTGCACAATATAAGTTTGCATTATTATTAAAGTGTATTACAAATAATTTTATGCAAATGATTAAACATAATTTAAGATGTCATCTCTTATATTATAAAGATGCTAGTAAATATTGAGCTTCTTTTATTTGAGTTACAGATATATGTATTTTATTGTGTCCAAAAACTATTTTACATTGTTAAAACAAGTTTATTTTTTAACAGCTGGTACTGTAACATTCTCAATTGGAGGGGAAGCTGAGAGCCCTGGACCTGGAGACGTGTCTATTGCAAATGATCCAGGTGGTTGGAATTGTGTATGGAAATGTCGTACGGCTACTCCAGTCCATCTTATGAGTTTCAGTCCCGATGGCACTTTATTTGCAACAACAGGAATGAATGATAGATTGGTCAAAATATGGTTCGAAAACAAGCAATGTATGTATTTGTTTGTATTAAATTATTGATGGTCTTTTTACATCTGTAAATACTATAAGCTTATTTTTCGTTTCTAGTGTTTCCAGCAAGAAGCATCGATCATTCAAGTTTTTCCGTGGGTAGTGACAATTTTAGTTTTGTTTATGTTGCACATCCACGTGCTGTAACGCATCTTTCCTGGCGCAAAACGAGTAAATATATGCCAAAGTAAGTAGCTGATAGCGAAATCAAATTATAACTGATATAACGATAAAACATTATTTTAAAAATATTCTTTTCTACATATACACAAATAAAATAGGAATCTAATGATTCTTTGTATATATAATAAATATACATTTGTTCAAATATAAATGTGCTACTGTCAAAAAGTTCTTTGTAACAAAAAAGATTAACAATTAACTTATATATATTAAACAATATAACAAATAATATTTATTTTTAATTATCTATTTTTCTTTTGTCATAAATTAGAGGCTCTGTATCCAATATGTTGGTCACTTCGTGTCGCGATAATATTTGTCGAGTATGGGCGGAAACGATACCGCCTGAGATCGAAGGCTTAGCTAATATGAGTCAATTCGAAGGCTCCGATAGGCACGGTCATCATGGCAAGCATCGCCATCATAATATGCACAAACATCGATTTATGCAGCGACTGAAACATATGAAGTACGAAGAACATAATATTTTTACGTTATTATGAAATTTTGATAAAGAGTGGTGATACGTAAAGCTTTTTGTTTATAGAACATGTTTTCATATTCGGCGACATGCTAAGCAGCAACATCAAGCTGGCCATACAGCACCAACTTTACCAACGCTTCCATCTACATATTCTGTACATGATTTTCATAATAATTATCAAACTTCTGGTCATTACCCAGGAATGCATTTTCACTTGGCAGCCAGTATCAACGCAGAAACTGGTATAGTATTAATATTTATTATGCGATAATTAAAGTAGTATAAAAACTTTATTTTTATTTTGTTTTTTACTTAGTATTATATTATTGAAATATTGGTAATCGTCAGTGGATAGTATACGTTAATGTTATAGATATACCGCTAGTACCAAGCCTAATTACCGGAGACCCCGAAAGAGAACCAAATTTTATCCTACATTGGCTAAATAACAAAGAAATGCATTTTACTATGCAAGCCGAAAATATACTGCAGGAGTTGACTCGTAAAGTAGTGGAGAAAGAGGAAGGTTTGCAACATCAAGATGCTGAACATGTGGAACATGATTCTGAGGATGAATGTACACCAAGTATGGATTTGATTTACTGATTACATATATTATTGAAAACTGTTGAAAAAAAGATGTAGTTACTAATAATAATGTATGTTTTAGAAAAAGGAGTGCGGCTACAAACAGCTCAGAAACCAATCACTGGTGGCCGGTCAATGAGTCAAGAAGAGCACAGTAGTGATGAACATCATACTGCACATACCACCTCATCTCACCACAGTTTAGCACACAGTGTGCACTCTCATCCCACTCTTAGGTAAATTTTCATAATCTTTTTTCTTGTTAATTATATTAATACATTATATAGTAAAATTCTATTTTATTTTTAAAAATCTTATGTTACAGCAATACAACCTCCATTAATTCTATAGCGACGGATGCGACATCCACAATGAATCACGCGCCAGATTCATTGGATACAAAAATAGAAACGTTGCTTCGTGACTGGCATCACAATCCAGATTTGTTATTCTCGATTCATCCAATAGACGGGAGTTTCTTGATTTGGCATATTGAATGGTTGGATGAATATCATCCTGGATCTTTTCGACAGGCGCAAATTTCATTTTCCACTCGTATTCCGAATGCATTCCCACTCGGCGATGCGTCGACAATGAGCCATAATGTATCAATGTATTCTCACAATACTGGTGGACCTCTACTAAATATTCGTGAAGTTGCAAAATCCTCGACAAAAACAAACGATCCCAATGAAGTCGCGACTCCCTTACCCAGTCTCATAGAACAAGATGAGGAGCAATCTACCTTGACCTCGAAAGCAGGTCAGGAACTATTGAAAAATATAGAAAATACGAATGATCAAAATCAAACGAAAACGGAAACTAGCGCATTGGAAGGTAATAAAAACGGGCAAGACGCGGATCTGTTGGCCCATCCTAGTCCGATCGTTTCTATGGTATCTAAGCACTCGAATGGTACTTTGAATTTATGGCAATTAACGTTTGCGGATAAAACGAAATTTTCACAAGTATTGAGCATAGGGCACGCATGTAGAGCTTCCGGACATCGCTTCCGTGTAAACGATATTACTTGCCATCCTGTCTTACCTCTACTTGTAACAACTTCCCATCATAATATACCCGAATTTTCTGGTACTCAATCAACGGAATCTACCGAAAACCTTGGCAGCAAGCATGATTCTTGTAAGGATAAGGATATCATGTCGCCCACTGGATTTTGCAGCGAATTGATATTGTGGCGCGTAGATGCCGTAGGGCCTTTATCTAAAAGCGGTGGAGTTTCTGAATTGGCACGTATCAATTCGCCCGAAATATCGGCATTTAGTAATGTAGCTTGGATTCCAACATTATTACCAAGCACAACACTAGGCAACTTATCCAATTCTCCCAGTGCCTGCTTCGTAGCTAGCGATGGAGAGTGTTTGAGGGTCTATCAAGCTGTCATTGATGCTAGAACATTATTAGCCGAGGTGTCGATCAGCGAGAGGAGAAGCAGAATGATGGATTCCATGGCCAGTCTCTCGACGGATATGTCATCAGACGATGGCGTCAGACACTCCATTCACGACAGGATAAAAATAGTGTCTCAACAATCGACTGCGAGACCAGGATGCGTTATACAGCTTGACGCTATTGCTGACGCTACTCACGATTGGCAGAACACGCAGTTCCTCCACGTCTTTCAAGAGCAATTGATCACGGGCGAGAGAAGCGATGAGAAGCAGCCTGGTATTGATACATCAGCCAATGATCTGGGACTGATGGAGTCCACGTTGGATGCTATGGTGGATCTACAACAATCGGCAATCTTCGAAGAACCATTCTACATAGTGGTCCTCGAGCGTACGCAGCAGGGCACCACTGTGCACATGTGGCGATTAGTAATAGCGTCTCAACCTGAAACTACCGGTTTGTCAGGCTCGATGATGTATGTACCAGATTCTCATTTGGTTCAAGATGAGGACGATGAGGGAGCGCCTGGTAGAATGAGTCACGCGGAAGGTAGACGATCACGTAGAGCCAGTCAAACTGGCGGCCGGAGTCGTCGCGACAGTCAGGCCGATTTGGACTCGACATTCCTGCCTCGTCGCCATCAAAACAGCCATGTTCTTATCACCACTACGAAAGTCTGCACGCAGGAATTGCCGTTGCCCGATGGCGTGGAGGTGATTCACGCTGCTCCCGCTGCGGGACATTTGAGTAGCTCCTCGATATATCCCGCCTGCTTTGCTCCATATATCATTGTGACGGCATGCAGCGACAGCACTGTGCGTTTTTGGAAATGCAAAGTGACGAAAAAGCCGGACAACAAGCTGGACTACGAATGGTGCGAATGGGAGATGACCAGAAAAGACCAGGAGTCCACTATCGATATCACCGGTCAGCCGTTGAACATAAGCGCGGCTTACAGCGGACGTATAGCTTGTGCCTATAAATATGGAAAATCGTTTACGCGTCCAACGAAGAGCGATCCGGATTCGCGTTACGTGAATCTTTGTGTCGCTATATATGAATGTGAAAGCACAGGTGGCAGCGAATGGATCTTGGAAGACACGATTCATCTGAAGAATATTCATCTACCACGAATACCGGTGGATCAGCATCTAGACCTTAGCTATTTGTATGACAGTAGATTCTTGCAGAAGAAACAACGGCTTACTCAGGTATTGCAGACCCTCAGTCACGAGGATATAAGGTCCTCGAGAAACGGAGAGAATGGTGATTCCACGAAAGCAAATGCCGGTCTGCTGGCGGTTCCGTCGTTCAGTACTCTGCAGTCTTTGCGAAAATCGATCATAGAGAATGGTAACACATGCCCGCTCACGCAGAAGCATCTGGTACAACTTGACTGGGTGTCTAAAGAAGATGGCTCGCATATTCTGACTGTAGGCGTCGGTTCTAAGATTATGCTGTTCACCCCAGTGTGCTCGGATCTGGCGCAGGCTAACATGAAAGCAATGAAAGAATCCCAGAGCAATAACAGGCCGATACTGAGAAAGACTTCGTCCCTGGCTCAGCCGCAATTCGTTGACGAGATCCGATGGATGAAATTGCGTAAAATCGAGCTGACGACGGCAGATGGTCTACCGCCGCTGCCCATGCAAATATCCTGGGTGCGAGACGGCATTCTGGTCGTCGGCATGGATTCCGAGATGCATGTGTACTCGCAGTGGAAGCCGAATCCGAAGAACGATTGCTTCCATTCGAATCTGCAGCATCAAGAGTCCGACGAGTTCCAAGCAAGTCGAAACTTGCGCGATGAGGATCTACGCACACTGGCGCACGAGACGTCCCAGAGACGTCTGGCAAACGTGTCTTCCATGCCACATTTGTCGCGCGTTAGTAGCATCAACCTGACGATGCTGGATGCCAAGAAGAAGCGCGGTATACAGAACGAGAACTTGAGTTTCGATTACATGCCGGATTACGGGCTGTTCGAAGCGTCGAGGATAGCCTGTCCGGTTTTACCGCAGTATCATCCCAAGCAGCTGATGGAACTGTTGAATTCGGGCAAGATCAGATGGGTGAAGGCTATACTGGCGCATCTCGTCCGATGTATAGGTAGCTCCTGCACTTTGCGGGCCGACGACGAAAGTTTGGTGAAGCAGCGCGGTTGGTCCCGGTCGAGAACGATGTCGGTGAGTTATATGGGCACGACGTCGCCGCTGGAACCGAGAGGCTCGACTACGCAGATACCGGAGGAATTGACTCTGGATTATGCGGAGATTACATCCATCTCTCCTCTCCCGTTATGGACCCTACTGATGGCCGACAAAGAGACGAATCTGCCGCATCAGCAAAGCGAGGACAAGCACGATTACAACGAGCTATTCGACAGCAACTTAGACGAAGGAGACTCGTTGGACGATATGTTGGACGAGGATTATGAATGTTCGCGGCAGAAAGATAGACGGTCCTCAGTGCCAGAGAGACAAGGGATATCTCACTTTGGTCCCAGGCAGGGCAGACTGTTATCGCGCCTTTTGACTCATACTCATCTCCCGGGACTCTCCAGTCTCGATCAAATGCATCTGCTCGCCCTAGCGGATACCGTATCGACATGTAATGTCGACTTTGCGGAAAGATTCGCAATTGATGCAGCGAAGAACGCTATCGCCAAGGAGAATTTAACAGGCATTCCGGACGGCGAAACTGTGTCCACTGATTCGCTGGATGACTGCGGCCTCAGGTTCCTCTTGGCGATGAAACATTACAATTATCTGATACGCTGCTTACCGTTGGCGCAAAGAGCGCAATTCCAGAAACAAGGTATCGCGTCGAATAATCTTGTGTGGGCGTTTCATTCCGAATCTGAAGAGGAATTACTGGGATTAATTCCGTCTTATGCCAAAGGTCAACCAAAGTGGTCTGTGTTGAAGGAACTTGGTGTAGGTTGGTGGATTAGGAGCAATACGGTTTTGAAGAAATGCGTGGAGAAAATAGCTAAAGCTGCTTTCCAGGACAAGCAAGATCCTTTAGACGCGGCTGTCTATTATTTAGCAATGAAAAAGAAGAATCTGGTGTGGGGTCTGTTTAGAAATCAACGGGACGAACGAATGACTACCTTCTTCTCGAATAATTTCGCCGAAAATAGATGGAGGAAGGCGGCTTTGAAAAACGCTTTTGCTCTGCTTGGAAAGCAACGATTCGAACATGCGGCCGCATTCTTTTTACTTGCCGGAGCGCTGAAGGATGCCATTGACGTGTGCCTGAATAAACTGAACGATATCCAGCTCGCAATGGTGATAGCTAGACTTTACGAGAACGATACGTCGTCTCCTAATATGAGAAGATTACTGTACGAAGAAATCCTAGGTTGCGATAAAGATGGACAAAATCAAGATGTGGGCAAAATACATCCCGATCCCTTCTTGCGTAGCATGGCTCTATGGATCTTGAAGGACTATTCTGGCTCTCTCAATACTTTGCTTTTGACCAACGTCGGTCATATGCATCCGCAGTATAACGATGAGTCTGATAAGCCAGAGGGAACAACAGGTAAATAATATTGATATACTTTATACGTGAATTCTTATAATAAATATCTTATCCCTTAACTTTTATTTCAGCGAATCCAAACGTTTTCAACTTCTACGTTTATCTTCGTACACATCCATTGTTAATCAGACAGTATATCGCATCCACCGCGCAAGATAAGAAGAAAGGACACTCCGTAGTAATTTCGGGCTTCAGTTATGGCACTGAGACAAAGAGTCAACCAGATAAACAGTTATTGTTAGAGGATAGCATAACGCCATTGGAGAGGCAACTGTATTTCACCACAGCACACGCACACTTTAAAGCTGGCTGTCCAGCTCTCGCTCTTGAAGTTTTATCTAAATTACCTAATAAAGTTATGGAAACAAATGGCGAAGATTCTCCAAGTAAGTAATATGTATATTTACATTTAATTGACGTCTGTAAATTTTAAAATTGAAAATATTACAATCTTTTTTATCTTTATAGGTTTATTGAACAGTCCAAGTAAAGCCAGAGCTCAAGATGCTCAAATAGATACTGGTATTATTAATTGGGGAAATGAATCGAATGCAGTAAACAATAATAAAGGTACTTAGAGCTATCATTATTTTAAATAAAATATATTAGGAATGCATAAAGAGTTAATGTATTGCTTTTAGAAACCGGTTCCGCCGTAGATTGGGGTTCATCATCATTTGATTGGACTCAAAGTAGCAAGCGCATGGGGGAAGATAAATTAGAATTAAACTGGGATGACGATGAGACGGGTGAAGCCGAAGACGCTGATAGTCCTCCTATGAGTATGAAACTCGATAAAAAAGAATTAGAGCAGAATCATGTGCATAAATCAGAAAATGATAATAGTAAGACTTTTCCTTCTTCTTGTGAATTAATAGTTTCTTGTAAACTATAGAAATTTACTATTAATAAAATAAAAAATATTTTAGGAGATGTAGCAAAATCAGCTGGACAATTAGATATTATGGCGCAACAACTGAAATTTGTGGCCTGCTTGAAAATCTTAATGGAGGAATTATCCACGTTAGCGACAGGATTTGAAGTAGACGGAGGTCAACTACGATATCAATTGTATGTGTGGTTGGAACGAGAAGTAGATGCATTGAGACAACTTTGCAGTTACAGTACAAATGCAGACGGAGATGTGAACAACGTAACAGAATGTAAATTTTTTTATTTTATATAAACTATATAATAATATAAACATATATGTATATATAATATATAGTAATAATAATTTTCTAAAAAATATGGATTGGTAAAAATCGATACTAATAGAAAAATAATTTTAGATGAAGGTGTTATGGTCGACGATGTGCCGCCGTATAAACCTGGCGAGCAGCCAACATTACATCAAATATTGGTGGCGGAAAAATTAGACTTCGAGGCTAAAGTACAGAGAGCTGCAAAAAGGAAGAAATGGTTGAAAGGTAGATTTTATCTCATTATATGTAAACGTTATTAAACATTTTAATTTTTAAAATTATTGTATTTAACAAATTTTTCACAAATTCAATATTTTAGCTTCTAAAAGAGAAGAATCTTCAAAAACAGAATCGATTAATATCTTGTTATTTTCAGCTAACGAGACATTGTTGAGGACATTGTTATCATATTGTTCATTGCACGGTGCATCGGGTGGTGGATTAGCATCAGTAAGAATGGAATTGGTACTCCTGCTACAGGAATTGCAACAAGAAAAGACTCAACAACAATTGCTCAGTCCTCTTCCTTTCCCCACTACACTACCTCTGTTAAGTGCCAGTGTCGCTTGCAACAAGACTGTCGTTGCTGATCCAGTTCGACATTTACAGGTTTATAAATCCATATAATTTATTTCCATTAATTTTCATATGTTGCTTTCATATCGATATATGATATCATTTCGTTTCTCGTAGTCTCTTGCACATGATATGCTGCAAACCTTAGTAGAGCTACGTAATCCACCGATGCCTAACAGAAATACGCATTATTGTGAAGTATTCATTATGAGAGACTTAGCAGTGGCACTTAGCGCCTGTATCTATCAGTCACTTTGCGATTCAGACACATTCGTTATGAAACATCACCAGCCAGAAAGGTAAATTATATGTTTATATTGTAATTAAATGTTACACAGAATATCTCTGTGATCAGATATTATATACATATATTGATCATCTTTCAGTTTTCCGGCAGTGGCTGAAGTAGAAACGTTTTCGGGTGGTCATTTAGTGGCTTCAAACAGATATCATCGACGGTATTCGACGGATGACGGTGTATGTATAACTACCTCACCTGCTAAGTGGCCAGGTGTGACAAATTTGCGTGCGTTGCTGGCTCGGGAGAAAGATGAGGACACCCCAAAGTTGAACATTCTACTTTGCGAGGCTTTCGTGGCGACATATATGAGTCTCTTTATCTACGCCTTGTCGAGTTGCGACAGTCACATTTTATACAGACTAGTAGGACAGCATTTTGATAACAATACGTGGGCATCTCTCTTCGGTGGAGGAGTTAAGAAATTGCTGCGTGTAGCAAGCACCACTAGCCAGGTACAATTAGTCCTTAGTTTTTAATCCTCTGTTTTATATTTCGCGAACGTGCTCTTTTTTTATATTTGTGTTTCTTTGTCAGGGCGGTAACACGAATAGCGTCGAGAGGACCGATAGTGTGGCGAGTGAGATCCAAAGTACCGCTAGTGGCATGTGGAACACTATGACGTCGTTGACTAAACAACGCGTCAAGTTGAATATGAAACTATTAGGACAATTTACGGGTCAACAACCAAATATGAAAGAAGATAAACCTACGTATAGAGAACAGTTTGTTTCGCCGCAAATGAGCATGATCTCCTATTTTCTCATGAAGGTATGGATTGGATGGTTGAGAATAAATATTATATTGAGAATAAAGAAATTTGTATTTCTACATTGTCTCTATTTAATGATATGGTATGATTAATTGTACGATACTCTTCCAGCCACGCATAGAGACTGAATATGCAGATGAAATTGATTACGATTCTTCCGATTCCGCAGTATCTGATTTAGATACTACAGATGATGAGGAAGATGTATTCGACACGGGTTCAAAACCAAAGAGTAAACCAAAGGATAATACAGAGCATAGTAATTCCAATTCGTATAGTTGGAGCGTAATGAGATTAGCAATAGTTAAAATACTGCAACAACAGTTACAAGATTTTTTGACTATCGCCGGTATAGAAATGCAAGGTATAAAATGCGATATCTTGTAAATAATATCTTAAATATATAATATACGATAATGGCGGTATTAACAAGATAATGCGTTCATTATTCTAGAATTACCTGTAAGTAGCCCACTAACCCACGGTACTCTGGGCATCGTTGCGCAGTGGCAAGAATCTTTGCGCGAAGAACTGGAACTTAGAGGTCCACCCCCAGCGAATTATATACCCGGCTGTGCACCGGATCCTTCTCCCACGCCTGGAAAACCTGCTATTCATAAATATCGATCGTTATTAGAGAAAGGAAATACACCTTTTAAGTGAGCATATCTCGTTTAGTTGAAAATTAAAAGTTGGACTGAGGAATATAGAAAAAAATTTATTCTCTGATTTCAGTACACGATTGGCATCCGCAGCGCCTACCAATCGTCTATGGTGTTATTTAGTTAGACAGGAATTGGTTCAGGATATCTTCATTCGCGCAGTATTTGGAAAACGAAGATCCATGTCAACGATACTTGAAAGCAGCCAGTCAGTCGTTGACAGCGTACATCGCGGAACTGGAGAAGATAAGGGTAGTGATAGTGGCACTACAAGCTTACCAGAACCAGTCAGGATCATCCATAAGGAACAAGATAGCATCAGTGCCTTCTGTCTTAATCAGGTATCTGATTTTAATTCTTGTTTTCAATTGTAATTATTTTCTAAAAAAAGCTTTCAAGCAAATTTTTAGATCATCTCGAAAATCGTTTTTAAATGTTTGTAACTTAATAGCAATATGTGAGCATTATGTAATTGGTAATTGGTCGTGTGTAGGTGAACCCAGGTTTAATGGCTCTTGCTACACCTCGGGAAGTGCAAGAGATGAACATTTCCCTACTCTTAGAACTTCCGTCGTGGTTGGAAGATGAATGCGAATTTGATATTATTAATTTGAATAAACAACCTGATCCGGAGCCTGTACCGCCAACCAGTTTCTTAGTTATACAGGTGCGGTTTAACTGTATCTTTATATTTGCAATAATAAACTGCGTATTTTACACACGTATCATTTGCAGACAGCAGCAGATCGTCCTTTGTTGGCGCAGAGTCCTCAACAAAACAGTCCTCAACCCCACTCAGGTATAGCCAGTCAGAGTGGACGTGGCGCAAGTGTGGTGAGTTTCTAATTATATTGCAATTTATATAGTTAAATAATATAAACATTCATATTATTATGTCATAAATTAATAGATCTTTTCTTAGAAATTAATGAAATGTTTCGACAGAACTTATAATCTTAATATAACGAGATAAGTTAGAGATAAAAAAAGATATTTTATAAATATAATTAAACTCTTGTAAATATATTCCGAATTAATTTGTGTAAAGCATTTTATTTTTCTTTTTTTAATTTCTTATATCTATATATTTATGCTACACTTACGTTTGATATATCACCTTTGAATGCTGAGTTTATTTTAAGTTTATAAGGATAAAATGAATTCCACTTATCCTCTTTGTTATATTGCATTTATTTATTTGTCATTATATCTCAGAGTAGAGAGAATTAATTTTTATTTTGAGTGTAACTGTAAATCTCACTGTATTTATTGTTTTAATATGCATATGTGTGCGTGAGTGTAAAAAATGTGCAGTTAATCATTACTATGCAAGAGATTGTATATTTAATGAAATTAAGTCACATATAGAGAGCTTGACTAAGAAAATGTTTGCAATATTTCCAAGATTAATACATGAATTCAAAGTTGCTTACAAGTATTTGTAATAAAAGTTTTCAAAATAAGGGATTTTAAGGAGTTATTAACAAGCTTTTATTCACAAAGATTTGTGCCGATTAGAAAGCGTGTTGTCTATTTAGGATATTCTGAGAATCATTGTACGAAGTTTCTGCATATACATACATTATATATTGTTTGACATCATTCCATCTGAAGCGTATCTCTTGTAATAATTTCTCTGTTTTGTCTTTAATACGAAGATAATGTCATTAGGCAATGCTTACATATTGACGGTCAAAACGATGCGAGATTAGAAGCAATATTTTGCACCAAGAGCAATAAAACTATGGTTATAAAAAAGACCATTCATTGCATGTGATATATATACATATATATACATATATTTATATATTAAGACCAAAGTGTGCACTGTCTCACATATCAGGATCCGGCTGAATTCAAGGCTTGCTCGTTGTACATGATAAATATTGGAAACAAATTTATCATATCTCTACCTATCTAAAGTTAAGAAAGTTTATTGATTACATAATGGTTATTTCTTTCTCATCTGATCGAGATCAGATCAATCAAATTCTAAAGAGTACAGCAACTTTCTTGTACACTATTTTTCTTGAATGAATATAAAGGTAAGAGACATTACGAGACACGCCTTGCAAGTCGTGAATATCGTGTACTCGGTTAGGGTAGCACAAGTGGTGACGGAGACAATGTTGCTTGTTCAATGCTTGCCTAACATCTAACTTGGTCTGCGTCACTGAACTGGCGGCTCATTCGCTCGCTCAGATGAAGGGGATGCCTGCTTTTCCTGGCTCCCACGACCTGCGTTTCTGTCAATTTGTTGCCGATAGGAGCAAACACTTGTTAAAGCCGGTGAGATTTACATCTAACAGACCCTAGTCTATCCTAGTGCAAATTTTCATGTTTAACTTTTTTGGGTAACAAGCAGGTATCTGATTTGTAATATGTTAAAGCTCGTAAGTTTACATCTTACAATTTTATTGTGAAAACTCTGACATTATTTAAAAAAAAGAATCTCTGCGAACATTGTTGAACTCTGCCTGTGTATTGCAAGTCAGATATATCTTGAATTTCCAAAGGATCTTACAGTTCAACCGTAAGAGCTGTTTGTTAGAAATATTTAGCCATTATCATTTTTTGTCTAAGAGCTCAATATGCACAGTGCATTGGTTTGTACTTTTCTTTGCTTACATTATTGGTATAACAATAAGAAGGTTCTAAAAAGAAGAAAAACTAGCGCATACTCGATTGGCAAAAATATGGTATTTTATCTGCTCCTAGATTTTTATAGTTGTTATATTTATGGATGAAACTCACTGTTCTTATCACAAGTTTAAATTACGTTGAATATATTAAATGAACATGATTGAAATGTGGATCTAATGCATGTGTTATTCAAATTCTCTTCGACTGATTGTACATATAACTTTTTTCACGAATAATGTATCCAGTTTTAAATATCACGCTTTTCATATTCTCTCGAAGATCATGAGACTTGGATGTGTAAAAGTTCATCATCTTTCGTCATATGAACCCACATTCATGTACATCATCCACATGTTAATCCAACGTTTTCAACGCTAATCTGTAGAGACAAACGTTAGAACAGCTAATTCCGCAAGCTAGTGGGCCGAAAGACAGTTTCAGCCGAATACTAGTTGCAAATTATTTTAACTGGAAACTCGCTGCAACGTTTGAAACGCATGCTACATGTTTATTATGTGCAACTCTATTAAACCTATTTTTGCGTTAATGTAAACACCCAGACTGCGTTATACTTTAATATTGCTGAATGTATTTATGAAGTTACGTTTAATTCTGCTGGAACATGACATATATAAATGTACATATTTTCATCCCGAATCTTTTCATTCGCAAATTCAATTTGGCTGTATTTTATTCTGACAGATCCTGAAGCATAAAATCGATGGAATCAGGAGAATCTCTTCCCATCCGCTTTTACCATTATGTAAGTATATCTGTCATTCTGATAAACCTACGAATGCAATTCCTATAAATTTCTCTTCTTCACAACTATGTTGAAATTACCGAAGCATTAATATAAATTTGTTTAAGTAATTTAAAGTATAATGAATGTTTTTGTTATTCTTTTATGTGGTAACACCAGACTTAACCGGATCGCAAGATGGTTCAGTATCATTATGGGAATGGGGACATCAGACGGCTGTCGCTACTCCGAGAGCACCTGGCACTTTTGCCAAAGTGACCCGCGTACGATTCTCTCAGCATGGCAACAAGTTCGGCGTGGCTGACTCCGATGGCCATCTGAGTCTATTTCAAGTGGCTTGCCGAGAAGGAACCGCTCGGCCCTTCTTCGTAAGAATCTCATAATCATCAATCTAAAAAATGTGATTCAGTATGTTCTGTGTTCGCTGTTGACACTGTCGAATTTATTTCAGACTTATCAGTGCCACAGTAAAGTGACCTCAGACTTCGTCTTCCTTGGCGCATGCAGTCTTGTAGCCACCGCGGGTCACGGATCGGAAGGACGTAACGTAGCGTTATGGGACACGTTACTTCCGCAAAACAAATCTCTTGTACAAGGTACGAATAATTAGTGTACAACATAATACTTGATATTTAATTTGCTAGAATAATCCTTTGATCCTTCCTAATTATGGTGCAATTGTATCTCGACAGGCTTCATGTGTCACGATCAGGGAGCCAGCGCCTTGATCCTGGCACCGCAACATCAACTGCTGATCAGCGGCGGCAAGAAAGGCGACATTAATATATTCGACGTGCGACAACGGCAACAGAGACAGAGATTCCAAGCGCACGAATCGGCTATCAAATGTCTCGCGCTCGATCCGCATGAGGAATTTTTCGTTAGTGGGGCAGGTGATGGTGATATTAAGGTAATGCAAGCTGTTGCCTCTTCAAATCGCGACTTCTCAATACAATGGCGTCCACCCTTTCGTTTCCAAACAATACTGAGCGAACATCTTATCCACAGATATGGGGTTTGGCCGTCCATTCTCTTCTCTACTCGTTTCCAAGTGAACATCCACGGTCTAGTTTCTTCAAAAATATAGGACAGGTACTATACTGTTGTGATTATCGATGTGTTTAAACACGATATAATGTTATCATTTGTTATGCCAGGGCGTTACCCAGTTACATGTGGATTCTGCGGGTCGATTGTTTTCGTGTGGAGCAGATGGTTCGATGAAAGTCCGTCAACTGCCAGAACGCGATTGTGTAATACAAACGCTTTATTAGAATTAAAAAGAGGGAAAAAAAAGTTGATGAGAAAGAAGTGAAATACCGTATAAGTATATTACGCGAAAGAGCGGATATTTATTGATTATATACATATACATAAATATGAAAGGCGATTCGTTGAAAACAAATTCATGCAATTAATTGATTGCTGTTGTACGATATATCCACTACTTTTACATACGAACCGTGCAGGCGGTACGGTATCTCTTTGCATGGCTAGTGTGTTGTAACAAGCTAATATATCGGGTGTTACATTTATAAATATATATATATTGTTTCATCGAGAACTACTTTATTACATGATAAAGTAGTGAATTCCGCACGAATATTGTTGTTGTTGTCCAAAACTGAAGCTCTTATAGTCTAAAGATAGTAAAAATTGTAATCTTAGCATCTCAAAGTGTTTCCCTGATCTAAGAAAAAAAAAAAAAGAAAAAAAAACCAAAGCAGCGAACACAAATAATTGTAGCGCCGAAAAAGTTGCGAAAATGGCACTGTATTTTCCCCAAGGTGGATTTCGTACGAAGCATCATGTAATAATACTAATCAATCATTCCTTTCTCACATGAAAGTAACGATTAAACGATTCGATAAATGAATATGTAATAATCTTCATGTACCTTCATATTTTAATATGTAATATATGTATTTATAAAAATCAGTTGAATATTCTACTGTTTAGCGGCGAATAATTTAAAGACGATTTAGCCGATTTTCATAGCGGTTATTGATCATAGCAAAACAAGATATTTCTTTGTGTTAAATGAGAGACCGTGGTTTCTGTGTATTATTTGTTGAAATAGAGACAGTGTGCGCAATGTAAGTTATTGTTCTGTAATATAATTCGATAAATTAGTTCGAACGCATCCTCATGTATTCAAGGTACTCCACTTTGATGCTTTTTCGTCATTGCTACTATACGATATGATAATATTATGTATGTAAAACACGGCGGACAATTTTGGATAATGAGTAAAATACAGAGCTTGAAATCTGTGTTGCCTTCTAATAAACTCTTTCTATCTCTTTATCTCGAAATGTGTAATATAGTCACTCGAAAGAGATACGCGCAATGCAGGATAATTGCTGTAACGCGTATATCTTATCGCATAAGTATACAGAATTATTTAAAAGCTACATTACGGGCAATAAACAAATAATAGAGTAATAGCCTTGAGAATTTTTTTTCCAAATCATTTAAATCTGTTTTAACAGCTTCATAAATGTTTCACAGATGTCTAGATAAATGTATTTTCCTCATATCCAGTTTTGTAAATATCACGTGAATTGTTATAAAGCACCGTTAAATTTGTGCGAATTTATTTGAAGTTGTAATAACGCCATAATTTTTAAATTAGTATTTTGTCATTATAAATTTTAAAGATTTTTTCGCAAGTAATCGTTGCAAGTATAGTATGATTCTGTTATAAAGTATACATATATATATATATATATATATATATTATATATAACGAAAGATTTATTTTGTTAAATGCACTTGTTGAATGACACTTATCTCAGTTCATACATATAATATATACATATATATATACACGCATGTGTGTGTGTATATATATATATATATATATATATATATATAAAATAAAGTTAAATCCGTGTTGTTTGATTTACACATAATGCACTTATATAGATACTTATTAATCTTTTGCACTTTATTTCAAAGTTATAAAACCCTCACATATAAATACAGAAAAAAAAATAATTTATGTTAATCGCCTAATAATTTTAAGTATCTTTCCGCCATGGAATGTTATGAAAGAAACTTTCTATATAAAAACGAAGCCAGTATTTATACAATGCATATACATAATGATTATGTAACATTTTATGTGAATTTTTATTTGAACCGCTATATACGCAATCGATGGTATTGTATACTCGATTATACAATAAATATGTGCAAATTATAAGTATCGTAAATATCCAGCTTTTGACAAAATATATGTATACTATTCGTTATACAATACTGTGTTATTGTTAAGATCACGCAATAATATATATTTTGCATAATAAGGATGGAGAATAATGAATACTCGGAATACATATAACGCGATCATATCCTTTATTTAAGTTTTTCTTGAATTCTTTTTGCATTTATGTAATTATACATAGCTTTTCTTATTATAACGCAGTATTATATATAGTTTATTATAATAAGAAAAAATATGAAACATACCTCTACTAAAAACGTAATAGTCGATGTAATAATCATATGCTCGTGGAATATTTTTTTTATGGGCGACAACGCTCTAGGAAACGCGGATACAAGCACACTTCGCGGATGTGATATCTGTTCAACAGCCAGCACAAAAACCGCTCTAATCCCAATCCGTAACCGCCATGAGGACAAGATCCATATTTCCGCTGTAAAACGTAATTATTTGATTTATAATATTCTAATTACAATGTAGAATTTATTTTCTTCATATTTACCTGGTCTGTGTACCAGTAGTACGGGGTCGGATCGATGTTTTCACGTTTGTAACCTTCCAGCAGCTCCTCATGATCCGATATACGCATCGAGCCGCCGACGATTTCACCCACGTTCGGTAAAAGTACATCAACAGATTCCGTTAAGCGTCTGTCCTCTGGGCAACGTGGCATGTAAAACGATTTGATTTCGGCGGGAAAACGACAAAGCATTATCGGCTCATTTATAGCATCGGTCATTTTTCTTTCTGGCATTTCTGGAATGTCCTATAAAAAATGATAATACTAATTATATATTTTGTCTGAGATAATAAGAGAGATATGAGAATTTATTCGTACTTCTCCAAACTCATAAAAACTGCCATCTTCTTTCGTGATATTGTTTTCTTTTAGATATTTAATCGCATCACTGTAGTTCATTCGCTTGAAGGGCTTCTTGGGCACTTGGAAGTTAGGGTTCAATTCTTTGACTATATGACCGTACGGCGATTGTAGAACTCGTTCGACCACATCGCAAATTAAATCTTCTAGTCGATCAAGTAAATCATCAAATGTGATAAATGCACATTCTGCCTCGACATGTGTGTATCTAAAAATTAATTCGAAAAAATAATTACAAAAAAAGTTACAAAAATAAATGTACACCTTGTTCTTAATAAAAAAAAAATATTTTTTTTATACAAACTCGGCAAGGTGACGACGTGTTCTCGATTGTTCTGCCCGATATGATTGAGCAATGCAATACACATCTCCCAAGGCTGGAAGACACGTTTCAAGATACAATTGAGAACTCTGAGTAAGAAAAGCGGTTTCCCTGAAAACAATATTAATTAGTTGACTCATAAATCCGTTAATAAAAATCATTTTATTTATATACGCATACCCAAAATAATCGAATTTAAAGAGAGTCGAACCACCTTCCACTTGAGTTTGCACTAAAGTTGGTGGAGTTACTTCATAATAATCACGCTCCTTATAATGATCTCGAAATGCATGCATTAATGCCGATCTCATCATTAAAATTTTTGACGTCTGAAATTAATGACAATTTTAGAAGAATGAATTGATTTAAATCTAACAGATATTATTTCAAAACTTCTCCAAGAGCAGTAAACTTTTTTTATCGTACATTTTCGCCTCTAATCATCATATGCCTGTTGTCTAACTGTACATCAGGAAGAGCTTCTTCGTTTAAAATTGAATCGGCGCCACCAGGAGGTGATGATCCAATAAGTTTCCAATAGTCAACGCATAATTCATGTCCACCTGGTGCCTGGAGATTAAATATAAGTATAAATTATTCAAATGTACAGCACATCAATAATTTAATATGAGACATATTATGTCGAACGTACATTTTTTCCTTCAGGAACAGCTTTCAAGATTCCAAATAGTTGAACAGCAGCTTCTGTGGCAAGGGTCAAGGCATTATACGTTTGACAAAGCTTGTCAGTCAATACACACTGCAGAAAGCCTGTCCCGTCTCGCAATGTGATGAACATAAGGGCTTTGCCTACAATACAACGTACTTGATAAATTATTATTTACAAATATTAGAAATAAGCTTAATTAATTACGTTGTATACCTTGCCGTCTTAGTCTATGCACCCATCCATATATCTTAACTCTTTGATTTCTATGACTGAGAGTCTCTTTTATCTTGATCTGTTTTGCTTCAGGCAGAGTCTTATCTTCTTCTATAACAATCACCTTAGCCTCTTCAAGATTTTTCAATCTCTTTTCTTCGTCCTCCAACAACTTCTTCTCCTTTTCCTCACTCTTGTACTGTTCTCTAACCCAAATCTTTTGTATCTTTTTTAACTGCGATTTTGACGCTGGTTCATATTTTTTGCCACTTTCACGTGAGTCCTGGTAGATAATCGGAAAGGGTTCCTTTGCGGCATGACGCATTGCCCTTAGAATAGTTTTAAATGGGCTGCTCTCTGTACCATCTCCCGTCTCATCGTTACCATACTTATCGGATGTATAGATACCTTGTAAAATATTTATTGCATCATTACCTATATTTTTGCATTGCTTATTTAATTTGTGTCAACATAATGAAATATATATCAAATAATATATAATCTCATTCATATCACTATTCTTCTTATCATTTCTTGTTCTGTTGCAGTATCTTTTATTACAATCTGATGCAACTTACCTGGTAATGACATTTTCTCAGACATATTGGTTGATCAGTTTATTTAAAGCTTATCACTGTAAATCCTGCAACAAATATTTTCACTATTAAATTATAATTTTATTTTACGCTACCACTACATGTTAATGTAACCACATGTTAATCCAAATTTTTAATCGTAAAATATAGCAATACACACATACAACGTAACATATTAAAGCATGTACTAAAGCTATAAATTTTTCAATTAATACATTATTTGAAATTTATTAAACGGTATATTTTACAAAAAAAAATAGAAATTCTAACTTACTTTATATTATTATCGTACCGATAAATATCCGGTTAAAATGCAACAAAATGCAACGTGTCGGAAACTTCTGCAAGTGATATCCCGGACAGTCCCGGAATAACTAATATATGTAGTAGGAAAGGTTTGTAAACGTGATATGACAACTGCTTCAAAATTACCAAGGATTTCGTGTAGGTATAGAACTCATAACCAATAATCTCCCGCTAGTCTAGAAAAGCAAAAGATTATTGGCTGCCACCTTGGCCGCCGCCGCATCGACTTCCACCACGCTCTCTGTGCGCAGAAGTTATGAGCACATTTTGCGCATGTACAGTATATTTATTAAATTTTTGCAAATAAATAATAAATTAATTAATTCACAAACATATCATGTCATATTTATTATTCACAAACGATTTCCTATTAATTATACTTATTATCACAAAATATGTTTATTTCTAAAAAGTGTCGGCTAATCTCGTGACAAAAATTAAATCAATAATTATAAAAAAACTAATTTGTCAAACCTTAAAAACAAACTCACAATCAATGAAACGATTTACAAAAAAAAATATGCCCAGAAGTTTAAAATAATTTAGAAATTCAGAAATTAAATTAAAATTTTAAATTTAGAAATTTCTGTTGGCTAGCTTCATATAACGAAGTCTTAATGTTCGTCATTTAAATCGAACCAAAAAAGTTTCATTTAGTTTTTTCAGATATTTTTCACAAACTTACATTCAATTTTCATTTGTTTTGAAATAGATCAGTACGCTGACTTCTAAACCAAACTCGCGCTCTATAAAGCATAAATAAAGCATTAACTATCGTTATTATATCCCATACAGTACAAAAATACAGTAATGTAAAAGTATTAGAAATTTTAAAGAAAAATACAATTAAAATAATTATAATACATGCTAAACCTAATATATGCAGATCTGTAGCTAGAACTTTATGGATATATCATATTATCTTTTCTTTCTTATAATAAGTATTTACTTCACGTGCTTACTATATCTTTATCTGAAAAGAAAAGACAACACAATGTTATTATACAAATTAATATTACATATATTTAACCATATAAAAATTTTTTCTATCTCAAGTACACATTATATTAATGTTTGGTAATTACAAGTATTCATATACACATTTTATTCAGAGTTATAAAAAAATTAATCCAGATATTTTCAGATTATTTCATTTCTATTATGTTTTCCTGCGAGTCCTGCTCTTGACACTTTGTTCTGGCGCATAAAATGTAATACACTAAAATAAAAATTATATTTATATATATATTTCTTGAACGTGGTCATATTTAACAAAATTAAAGAAAAAAAAGAATGCATATACCTGTTGATCTAGAAAGCTCATAAGATTAGAGAGTTTGCATTTAAATCCATGTGTTTGCAATATAGAACGCAACTGTTCAATATTTACAGGTTCATATCGCAATATCCTATTATGTAAATCTTTATCAATATTGAGTAGTTTTATAAAAGCTTCTGTAATGTCGGACGAATTTTCCAGTGTCGATAATGATACGGTTTCGTAAAATTGCATTTCTTCGTTGATTGTGCCTTTTGCAGAACTTACACTATCATTACTGTAAAAAATATGTAAAAATATTTGTAATTTTTTTCTTTATTATATTCTAAAATAAAATAAAATATTATATAGTTGAAAATATTAATATTTACATTAAATTTACCTATCTTGAGAATAAGGTAATTCATTATCGCTGTCTCCTGCATTATTCAATTTTTCTAAACTGTCATCATCCACATTTCGTTTTTTTGATGGAGGACCTTCATCTTCATCACTCGAAATTTCAGTAGTTTGCTGATCTATCGTTTTCTCAGGCACTAAAGGATGAAGCTCATTATAAATATGCGTTAACAATTTTACAGCTCTGTTACGTTTTTGTGCCTTTAGTCCATATTTCTTCATTTCTCTCTAGAAATTAATACGTTGCTTGTAAAAAAAGAAAATACCTTCAATTATGAAAATTTATCATTGTCAATGAACTTACGTGTAATTCAGGAGTGCTCATATCGTTGTATTCAGGCGGAGGTGTAACATCTTTAACAGTTATTCTAGGCGTTTTTACGTTTCCAATGTTCTGAGTGTAATTACATTCGAATTGCATGGCTACACGTGTAGATGTAGTTCCTTGATTATGTAATCTATTTGTATTAATCTGCCCCTCGGATAAAGATTTTCTTTTAAATTTCTTAATGCTTGAAAAATTTTGGGTCAAAGATATAGCATTACTATTCAAGTTTTTATAATCATCTTCTACTTTATCTTTATTTTTGATATTTTCATGATTACTTTTATTATTGCATTGGCGTGTATTACGACTTTGTAATTTTGCCATACTCAATGTGTTAAATGATAGACTCTTCTCCAAAACATGTGATTTCTCATATTTATTAACGTCGACATTTCCGAGATATAGATCGTCTTCAAAATTAAGAGAAAAATTGACCGACCTTCTTAATTTACAAGCATTTGTTTCTGATGCATTTTTGGTACAGTGTTCATCTTGAAGCAAGCTTTCCATATTTAAAATCGAACTGCAGCTTTCATCATTTAAAAAATCTGGACTGGAAGATACCATGATCGGGCTCGGAACAAATTCCTTTCTCTGATCATCATTTAATCTAGATTTTTGTGTCATAGACGTTATCTCTGTATTATTTAACTTATCTCGACTTGACTTAGTTGCGCTATTAATATCTTTTTCTTCTTTCGTCGTCATTGCTTTTGAAAATTTCTCAACTTCGATTTTATTGCTCTTTTCATTTTCTACATTCTGTTTATTATCTTCTGCTTTTTTTCTAGACTGTAGAAAATGAGACATGATACTTTCATGATTGAAATCATCGTTCTCTGAAATAATGTGGCTAACATTGGAAGATATGCTTTCATTATCTGTGTCTAATGAAACAATCATATCTGTATCTTTTTGTGTCAAAACACATTGAGTTAAAATTTCATCTTTTTCAGCCTCACTAATATCATTATCTTCATTGATCGAATCAGTTAATGTACTTTTATCAAATAAATTACTATCTGATTTATTTCTACTAATTACTTTGCGATACTTTGCTATACTATTGTCTTTGTGATTTCTCATGTACTTAGAATACATGGACATTTCTTCCTCGTTTGTTTCTAAATCAATTAAGGTTTCATTAAGCGATTGATTAATTGTTTCAGAGTACTGTGAACATACTGTTGAACGCACAGTTGTGACTTGTTCCGAAATGTTCTTCACATGTTTCTCATCTGGTGAAGTAAAGTTTTGTGTACAATTCAATATGTTATTATGGGAAGATTCCGTTATCTTCTTAGGAGAGAGAGAATCTATATGCGAACTATCAGTCTGGTTAACGTCTTTTACATGTTGATTAGAAAGACGGGAATAAAATTCTGGATTTTTGGCAGCGAATGATTGCATATGTTGCTCTATCATAGTTAATCTACCGCGTCTCGCATCCGTATCAACCGACTGTTCGACATTGTAAGATTGAAAATCAGAATTTTCATGTTTGTCTACATAAAATGGATTCTTTTGTTTTATAGGAGATATTTGTACAAGACATTCTGTGTTATTCGAATCTAACACCGCATCCAGTTTCGCGTTTTCCTTCTGAATTTTTTCGATAAATAATGTGAGATTACTCTTCTGTTTTGTTATTTCTAAAGAACAATCTTGGACATATTTACTGCTTTGAGGAGTATCGATTAAAGAATCTTTATGTATATCGTCGATAGAATATTTCAAAGAATTTGACTCGGGATCTGAATTAAGTTCCATTACATTTTGTTCCGTATTTTTCGAACAAGTAGGTAGGTCTTTGTTTAACTCTGAATATTCTGCGTTCTGGCTTTTTGATAATTTTTTACTACAAATATCAACATCTGCATCTTGTTTAATCAAACTTAATAACATGTGAATATTAGAATCTTCAAGATCATTAGAATGTATTGCAGATTTATCGCTATGTTTCTTTTCAGGCGTGTCATCAAACATGTCAGGAGATGCACTAGTTTCCCATTTTGCTGGTGTATTGCTTCTGGAATTCATTTCATCTGATGATTTCATTAAAGCGCTTTCTTCGTCTTGCAAAACGCACAAGTACTTTGCAGATATATAATTGTTTTCAGAAGGATGTAAATCATTATTAACTTCTTTCTGTAATAGTATTTTTTGAGAGCATTGCATGTTCTCCATATCGTCATGCGTACAATTCGGTGATATGTTGAAATATTTGTTTAACTTTGGAATACTTGAAACCATTTCTACATTTGGATGAACATTTTCTGTATCTTTCTCACAAGTATTAGAATCATGTTTAACTTTTGCTATATTAGATTTCTTTTGACGTAAATAGGTAAATAAATCATCTACTTTGTACTTTCTTCCCAAAGTTCTGACATCAGATAAAGATACCTCAGAATCAAGTATTTTTGAATATTTATCGATTATCCCACAATAGATAAATTCTAGAAAAGCCAAGGCGACATCATAATCTGTATCAAACCAACAAATCTTTTCTTTTGCAGTAGAGAACTCTGTATCATTGCAAATTACATCAAGTAAAATATTTGTGCAACGTGTGTAGAAAACCAATTTATGCGTCCATATGTGTCTGTTATTTTTCACAAATACAATAATGTCACTTGCGGAACTATCATTAAGTATATTTCTCCAACTTATTGCTAGATCGTCAAGAAATTTCTTTTCTTTACAACACATATTGATACCTGAAAAGGTTGTTACTTTATCATTGTTTGTTGTTTTCACAGTTTGTATCTTCATTTCCTGTATTTGTTCATTATCTAAAGATTTTTCGCTCGTAACATTTCCTTCATTTACTTCAACAAGCTTTTCAAGATTCTCTTCCTACAAAGCATAACTATCGTTATTATGTTTTGTACTATTCTAAAATATATAGATAGTTTATATACTAATACAGTAGTTATAACTTACATTTAATTTCTGCTCTTTTTTTTCTAATGGTATTATTTGAGGCGATAGTAGTTTTACATAAAATATATCTTGAGTCAGAATTAATTTTGTTCTATCCCACAATGTATTCTCCTTAAAAATAATAATACAGATTTTAAAGTCTGCAGACATTCGGAAAATAATTTGTACATAAAAAATTAGGCATAATTACAATTTTACGTAATTGTTGAAGTAATAGACTTCTCATAACAATTTTCTCTTTAATGTCATTAGATTCTTCTATTTTTTCCTGGGATCTTTGAGTAAAATCCTTACATCCCATAAGTATTTCAGCTATTCTTTCTGTTAAAATGCGTTCCCTTTCTACAGCCGTACGTCTTTGTAAAATAGTTGGTTCAATGAGCTTTCCTTTTTAAACAAGAAAAAAAGAAAAAGAAAATAAAATCAGAAACTAAAATATAAGTTTCCTTTAATCAGTTAGTGTTGTAAGATTTATCAACTGGATCTATTAATATATAATTACTTTTTTTAGTTTTACTAGTAGGCCAATTATTCGTTGGTAACGTGTTTCTACTGCTACTAAACCCGAAACTTTGCAATGTCGCTTTCGGACATTCTGCATTATTAGTTGGTTCCGATGAATTAGAAGATATAGCCACGATCTGAACTTCGTCCCATTCTTCCATTTCTTCTTTCTCATATAGAGATTTGGAAAGTGCTAAGGCAAGTTGGAGATCAGGGTCATCGTGTGATGGCTAAAAAAAGACATCATTATTTAGAATAGCTAATCTAAAAATATTTCTACATATTGTCCTGTGTAATCATTTAAATTCTGAAAGAATTTTCTCAATTAAATTTCAATCAAGCTTCAATAATCTGACAATTTAAAAGTTATATGGATATTTAAACGATTAAATATCTACCACTTTACGTGAAGCAGCAGGTTTCTTCTTGTCTTGTAACAGAGGAGCAGAGGGTAGCCCCAACGATTTCCTTTCCGCGGCTTGCCGTTCTTGCAACTCTACAGCATCCATTAGCTTTTTTGTGGACACGTTATTCTTCGTAGCACAACTCTTCATATGTACAGTTTGCGAACTCTCATCTTTAAAATTTTTGAAACACAATGGGCATACGTAAGCCGTTTTCACATCAGTTGAACCTTGCGGTGATTCTACTTCTTTCTTTTCAGATTTAAAGAAGGATGATTCGATCAATGGTTGCTGTACATCGCGAAGAACATTTTTATTCTGTAACAACTTTCTGCTTTTGGTTTTTCTTTCGTTGTTAATAATTATAGGTTTCGAATGGAGTACTTTCTTCTTGATTTTATCCGGAAGTTTATTATTAACTTTCGATTGTATGGAATGTACTCTCTTTGGTGATTTAAAATCCAATATACTGTCATCATCACATGACGAGTGAGATGTACAAGCTGTATCGTCTTTGTTTTTTTCATTATTGGAATTATCAGAAAGACGAGTCTTATTATCTATGCTGGATGAAAGAACATTCTATGTTATTTTAGATATCTTGTGCCTCAAGTATTTCTTACTAATATAAAGACTATACATTTTTAGATGCAACTTTGACAGGAAAAAAGAATGTAATGACAAATTGTGGGATATTTATCATTCACTTTAAGGGTATGTTTTTTCTCATATATTTTCAGAAAAGTACATGTTACATTAATCGAGCTATAAAAATTTGTACATAAAGTCAAGCTACAACAATCAGTTTAACAATCAGTTTACTTTACAATTGTTATAATACCTTTCTTTGCAATTTTTCCTTAATCTCAATTTTCTCTCCAAATTACCAGGCACACTACTGCAGACTTCCTCCTTTTTAATGTCCATTATTGTTATATAAACTTTATGTTCAGCTATTTAAACATTAACTGGCGTATCTTTTGGTTCGGCTTCCGTTTTCAACTTAGCCTGCTCTCTCTTGTACAGCTTTTCAATAGTGCCTCTCAAAAATGGAATTGAAGCATAATCTTCAATCATAGACTTGTGGTCTTCAGAGAGTTGGCTGGCTTTATACTCTTTCAACACCTCGGGATCATTACAGCTGCAGAAAATTTAATATTAAATTTGAAAACTAAATTTTAAAGCAGAATACGAGGGCTCACATTCGCAGGACAAATAAAAAATACGTCACACCGTTAGAGTGATTGGAACTGAACGATAAATAAATAAATAAATTACAAATCATAGATTTGAATGTTTGGAAAATTTACATGAGTATGTAAATGTATGAAAATACCTACTGTCTTTTCCAGGAAATATACATTAGTCCCGTGTACCAAAGGACTATGGCGAGCGACGTGAGTCGAACATATTTTTGCAGCGGCGTGTTCCTGAGCTGGCGTGGTTTCCTGTGCGTCTCGTCCGTGGGATCATTAAGCATTTCACAGAGATCGTGCGAAAGAAAGAAATAGAAATAATGCTAGCGTGATTACAATGATTACCAGGCGACGATAACCTTACAACACGATTATGGCGATTATGGCGGGCAGGTGACTCTAACCTACCCTAACCTAACTTGATTCCACCACTTACCTATTCCAATGATCCATTCGAGCCAACAATCGATCCAAGCGACAATTAACAATAATAAATTAATTAGAAATGAATATCGAATTTATCAAAATAAAATTATTAATGTTCAATAAAAAAAATAGAAGAAAATTATTATAAAAAATCAATTATTTCAACACGTATAATTTTTTATGCAGAAATTATTATTAATTATACGTGTTGAAATAATTGATTTTTTATAAGAATTTTCTTCTCAGCGTCATTAAATTCTTCTATTTTTTTTATTGAATAATAATTTTATTTTGATCTATAAATTCGATATTCATGTTTTAATTTCGAATCTCTGTTAAATGTATTTTCAAATCTTCAAATTAAGCGCTGGACTGAACGTATCGTGTGTCTAGCTCAAGTTAAATATAAATAATAAGAATGTATATAAAATGTTATTTCGTACTTTTATTGGCATAACGCAGTTCACCAAATCCGCATATATTCATGTATAACTCATCTGTGCTTGATCAAAATCTGTCTTTAACCAGATACTTCTCGTGCAAATTTACAATAGTAAAAGTTATAATAGTTGTATAATTTAACTTGTGTTTCGCGCATAATGTCTTTTGTTTCCCTGTATCACATTTTATAATTCATTGGATGTCATTTAAATGCATCTCTTAGGTTCATAAAATTCGACTTTCAGTAGATGCTGTTTAATTACACCACACGTCGCACATGTAACGCACGGAAAATAAGTAATTAAATGTAAAATAGCGATATCGATAAATAGGTAAGACAGATAATATTGCACTTTCAACTCTCCAAGCATTTCTGAGAGTGGAGACATGGATGTAACACAATTACACAAATACAATACTTACATAATACAAATATGATATATAGAGCAAAATTCGCCGGTCGTCTTTCTCAGAATAACATAAGTGTAAAACGGGTTGCGGAAGGCAACATCTCTTAAATGATAACATAATTCTGTTGTATTTCGAATGGACAAATACTGTTAACCGCTCTTTTCATTTACAAACTTGTAGAAAGAATACAGTTAAAATATAAGATCATGTATCAATCTCGTACGAAATGTTGTCAAGTTAGTATGAGCTAAATTTACAGCTATGTGCATCAATAACATGAAATTAACCTAAATTCATCTAAATAATCTAAATATGCTTTGGTAGAAGCATGATTAATAACTATGTAGAGTTAAAATTAAACAAAATGTAAAGTTTTACATGGAAGTCGGTGACCAAAAATTCATCTCTCTCAATTCAGACGGTTTGGCTTCGAGTACGTTAACGTAAATAGACGACTTCGCCGTCGCGTTCTCTTCCTTTCCGATATATGTAAGATTTTGCGAAGATATCGACTTCTTTCGATTAAGCGGCTTGCGCGGCTCCATATCCGGAAAGAGCTCGTCCTCCTCATCTATCTTTGCCGTAATGACTTCTCTGGATTGGCCCAAGATGCTCGACAAGATCCAATTACCCTGATATTTCTCTTTATCCGGGATGAACGCGCCCGTGAAGTATCGATTGGTATGAATCTTTCGGCGTGCTTTCGGTGAACTGTCCGGAGTTCCTGTCGGCGATACTAATGGTGACGCTGGTAGCGACTTGCTGACGCTCTTCATTGAGTTCTCCATCTGCTGAGCACGCGAATCCGACATGAATACTTTGGTAAACTTGCCAGACATCATTTGATTAGCTACATGAACGATTGATTTGCCACAAAGCGCCGGTTCACCATGAAAACCATCATCCGTCCCCTGTGATTTAGGCTTCACCGTTCCGCTCGTTGAAGCTTTATTAGCTCTAATATCACCAGCTAAAACGACATTAAAATATGTATTAGTCAGTGTTAGATTTCAGAAGACTGTAAAATTTTTGATGATATACCTTTACTATTTACAACCGGTATAAACGGTTGGCATGGCAAAGGGTGCTTGCTAAAATCAATCTGCTTAACTTCTTTCAAATCAATCTGCTTAACTTCTTTTAAATCAATCTGCTTAACTTCTTTCAAATCAATCTGCTTAACTTCTTTCAAATCAATCTGCTTAACTTCGTTCAAGTCAGAAATGGATTTCTCATTCGCTATCTGCGTCGTGGAGCTCGCAATATTTTCATTCAAAACCTCAGTTACGATCTGTTTCAATCCGTGTTGTGGTTCAGTATTTTGCGATCTCGGATATCTTGCGTAAAAGAAACTGTCGTCGTAAGATGGTGGACTGAATGCAGCTTCGTCAAAGTCAAATCTAACAGAAAATTACAAAATCACTGCAATGCAAAATATAATACAAAATGCACGTTATAATTAACATAAAGGCATAAATCCCATGATTATGTTAGCAGTTCCTTTGTATTACTAAAAAATTTTTTAAATAAATTAATAAAAAATTAAAAAAGTAAATTTTTCAAGAAATGAAGGTCAGAAGGCCTACACCGCACTATTAACATCAATTCTCGTAACATCCATAATTCCAGAAAAGATTAATGGCGACATCCAGAAGCACGTCCGTTCAGCCAAGTCTGTAGCATGTGCGTGATTTTTTTCTTGGATCTAACCAATCACATTTACGTGTTACTTAGCAGCTAAGTGAGCGGATGTGCTTTTGAATACACTCACGGAGAGGTTCAGAACTGCTTTCCAACAAGAAGAGGTTTGAGGGAAGCAGCCTTTCCATTGTCCTTTCTCCAATTGTAGATGTTAATCTGATTAACATGATATGATGGTAACGTGTACCATAGTCACAAAGATACTATTAAAGAAAATGAAACAAACTTATAGAAGCAATTTATATAACAAAATATATGCAAACATTTAACTATAAATAACATGTCAACTGATTTGGCAGAGTATCAAGTACATGCACTGAATGCAATAACAATTTAAAACAGAAGCCACAATATATCACAGTTAGCACGTACATCACGTGTTCGAATATTCATGAGTACCTCCATAAACACGTGTTCACAGATAAAACTTATAAAAATTACAATACTTACCTATTGTCCATTCTCCCCTTCATCCATTGTGGTAATGAAATTCCACTACCAAGGGATCTGTCCTGCTGCCTCGAAGTACCCATCCTCGTGCAAATTTTAAAGCCAACAACAAGCTTGAATTCCTTAACGTTAATCAATAATAAACGAATGCACAAAATGACATGCCAAAGGATGATGCTTTGTTATCCATCGTACTCCGGAACGTCGGTCAGTACACGTGCTATATTGTTTGTACAATTGTATAATATACAAGAAAAAAAAAACAATTAGTAGCAGCACTCCAGGTTTTAGAGTTTCGACCAAGTTACCGTTCGACTGATCTGCAAATTGTCAAACGCGTTAGAATACAGACAGATCTATTATTAATATACGACGAGAATAGACGTGCTAAATGGCGTAGCGCTTACTTTCCTGCTAATGTTGACGGATGAAATTTTAATGATTATCTTCATAATTACAAGCTGCTGCTGCTACTATCGACGAAAATAGCAACGAATAAACGCAATATTGATAATAAGATTACGCCATGTTGATAATGGCTGACAGTCACAATGGGCCTCTGCTCTCTTTCGCTGCACTGCTGCACCTGGCTGCCCCGGTGCCCGAAGTTAAAACGAGAAAACGTATATTTGTCTCATTCTAACTTTGTGCACCGGTGCAGCCAGGTGCAGCAGTGCAGCGAAAAAGAAAAGGCCCAAGAACTCCTCACTGCGCATGCGCACGCGAATATAACATTAGGGGACTTTAACTTCGGGATTGTCCAACCTGAGTGTCGCAACCACTGGCAGCCACGTTCCAAAACCCAAACGATGATGAGTTGGAGCTGACCGGTTCTTTGGGTACGTTCCACTTATCGCCCGTGGCGACCGTGGAATCGTTTCATCCTTGTTTAATATATACTAAACAATAAGGATGAGGCGCCACGGCCGATAAGTGGAACGTACCCTTTGTGTTTTTCGCACTTTGTGTTTTTACGTCATATGATCGCACTTTTGACATGTAATATATATTTTTGTGTATATTTGCATGATACATTAAATTAAAAATCTCAACATGTTAACATATGTTGCGTACAATATAATATTACAAATGTGGAAGTTTTTTTTATTTTCGTTTTTTGCAAGTTTTTAATATCTAGCTGATTAACATGTCATTAAGGTTATCATAATTTTAAAAAACTGAATAAGGAACGATTATTAATTCCTAATGTGTATTTCAGGTAAATAGGAACATTAATGACATTTACAATGTCATTGGCAGTGGATGCAGTTGCATTTCATGAAGCAGAAACAGTTATAAATATAAACATTTTACAACAGATAGAAGATGATCTTAGTATAGATGAAAAGATTTCTATATTATTTTTAATAACAGACAATTATGCAGATGGATTTAGTGAAATTTTTAAACTTTTTAAAACAATGACAAAAAACACTTACATAATTACAGATTATGTAAAAAAACACCCAGAAAATTGGGAAGAGAAAATCTTGGAGGCCATATGTATTTTAAATAATCGAGAAGTAGTGAGGAAACTATCAAAAGTATCGTTCAGCGATTTAGACTTGCAGTATGTTCCAAAGCTCATGTCATACTCAAGAAATATAAATGTAGTTGCAAAATGTTTATATAGATTATGTGAATCTTTGGACGAAAATGAACAGAAACTATTAGTAAAGTATGTTAAATCTGAAAGCTGTAATTACGAACCATTATTGGATACCATAGACTATTTAGAATTACATATGCTTTATTGGATGAAAATTGGATATATAACAATTTTAAAAGGTATGTTTACTTCAATATATAATGTATGAAAGATAATAGCTTGTTTATAAAATCAGAAAGAGTAAGAATTTTAAAACATGTTTATAATTTTGAGAAAAATATTGCAGTTGTGTGTATATATAGCAATATTGTGGTACTAAATTGATAAAAAAAAATAGAGATAAATAGTAAATTAATAAAAATTTTATTTTAGAACATATATTTATATATTTATTGTTTTATTTTAGATAAACTGCATAATATGAAAAAGTTATTAACACTGTTGAAAGGATTTGAAGATGGCCATTTAAAACTAATTTGTATCGAATTGGAAAAATTTGAGAATGATCAAAATGTTGTCGATACGCGCAGGAGTATTGAAACAAATAATAAAAATTATTTGCCGACAACTCTACCAGAAAAATCACCACTTACCGAAAAGCATAATTACAGAAGGATTGTTAATAATGGATTATGTATTATTATAAATCAGAAATATTTCAGGAAAGAGGTATTGTTATTGATTTTAACCAAAAATGAAAATAAGTTCTTTAATTTTATCTTTTTTAGTATGAAACACGATATGGAACAGAGGCAGATTATATTACCTTATCTAAAACATTTAAAGCATTTGGATTCAAAGTCGAGGTACTTCACAATTTGGAGAGATGCGAAATGATAGAGAAAATAAAAAACATTTCAAAAGACTATGGTAAAATGTATGATTGTTTATTTCTCTGCATTTTGAGTCATGGGTATAAAGGTGAGTAATATTTAATAGGGAACTTTCTTAATTAATATTTTATATTAATTACTTAATTTAAATCATAAATTTATAGGAGGCGTAATTGCATCAGATGAGAAAGAAGTTTCTCTTGAAACAATTGAAACAGCTCTCTGTTGTATGGAATTGAAAGATGTCATAAAAATTGTTATTATTCAAGCTTGTCAAGGAAAGACACGAGGTAAGGAAGAAAACTTATGTTACAGTTACAATGATTAAAGTTATAAAAACTATAAAAAGCATATTATACATTTGAAAAGTTAATAATACAATATATTTAACAATTTCGAAGATATTTTTGCTTATTGATAATAATTTTTTTTTGGAAGACAAAAATTTTCTTTAATATATACATTTACATTTGTATATAAAATAATATACATATGTATAAAATGTATAAAATAATATACATATAATACATTTGTATAAAATAAATGTAATTTACATTTATTAGATATATTTTAACAGATTAAAAGTTCACTTATCTTTCTGACAATATATATTCCATAAAATATTATTTAAGATTATTATTATAGGAGATTTTTTATTTTTAGGAAGTGTAAATAATTGCTTGACAACAGATGGTTTATCTGATTCTCTTGTTACAGAAGATATACGCAAATTTGCAAATTTTTTTATGTTTATGTCGACGATGCAAGGCTTTTTGTCGATACGTCATAAAGAAGAAGGTAAATAACTAAGTTGTATTTTACAGATAGAAATCTCCTATATTCTTTATTCATAATTTCGTATTTGATTCCGTATACTGATTATATCTAATTATTGATTATAATTCATGATTAGATCTTGATGAATAAAGAATATAGATATCTAATTATATAATGTTGAGTTGTAAGTTAATATTGTATAAAATAAAAATTTAAAGAATTTGCATATGATAAATATATATAAGAACTAGTAGCATGTTATTTTGTATATCTTATTTTATATCATTTATTTTCAGGTTCATGGTTTATACAAGAAGTGTGTAAAATCTTAAAAATTTATGGCAATGAGTTAACTTTTTTTGATTGTGTCAGAAAAATAATGAAGTCAATACGAGATAAAGAAGGGATGATAGATGGAAATCAGATTGCACAATTACCAGAGATACGTAAGGATCGTTTGCTATCAGACTTTCAATTAAAGCACATAGCGTCTATTTGACTAAAGAGTACATGTGTCTAATAAATGATTGTACTTTATAAATGAATATAAAAAAATATATAAGTATAATGTACAAAATAAATTATCTTTCAATGTTATAAAGATATAAGAATATTGTACTACTGATATTTTTTATTTTAATTGTGAAAATTAGAAATACATTTATAGATTTTATGAAGAATAAGTATTTATGACATATATTTGTATACAAGATTGTATATTAAACTTTATGTGACAACTTTTTCATGACAATGAAAAAAATAAATAATATATTTTACAAGGTAATTTCTAGATTTTATGTACTTCTAAATATGTTATAATATATTATTACATATTGTTCTGTTTCATTGAATGAATACATGCATCGGTTATCACACGTATTATAAAAAAATATAAAAGTTCAAAGACAGACATAAGACTGAAACCAGCAAATAGTCCAAGTATACCACCAAATGATGCTGCAAATATTAATAAATATTAATCAATTTTCATATATGATATAAGATCTTTTAAATAAGAAATTGTCTTACCGAATACACTGCGCCAACTATAATTGACTGATCGTCGATATTGAAAAGCGACCAAATCGTTGAAATATATGTGTATTATACTATGATTTTGTATGCTCGTAGCGTTACTGCAAAAATATAATATTAACATGCAAAATATATTTTAATTATATAGTTGAATTTTTAATTTGCAAGAAAAAAATAGTCGAATACTCCGATTTTGGCAGATTATATAATATATTACATCAAAAACAAATCAATATGTTTCAGTATTATGTTTAATGGACTTTAATATTAAAATAGATTAAGCTGAAATCGAATAGCATTTTTACTTCTATTATACTTTTACATTTTTCGAGATGTTAATCTATCTATCTCTAAAATTGTGTGGGATCAACAATGAAATTAAAATTAATCTTGTTAAATAAAAATTCTTTTAAAATTGAAGAGAAAAAATACATATTTGAAAGAAAAGGTGTAATTTAATGTTTTATACAATATGTATGATTGAATTATTTTTTTGTACCGAGCATTCTTTGAAAAACTGCCACCAGAATAGTAAACAGTAGTATCGAGAATTCCAAAGGAGCTTTCAGTGGGATAATTATACAGCGTACAATCCGGTATGCATCCACAAGGTGTTCTGTCTATACGATCTGCCATTTTTGGTAGATCTTTGGATTGTTGGTCTGTTGGCCATGAAGAATCAAGAAATGCTGTAAAAGAGATAAAAATATATATAAAATAAAAAATATATTTATAATTTACAATGTAAGATATAAATACATATAATAATTTTTTATTCTTGATTTTCTTTTTCTGTATGGCTATATATATATATATATATATATATATGATAATTTTCAAATATTTTAATATCTTGATAGTTAGTATGTCTAAACATCCAAAATTGGTTCCCATCCGAAAAGTCAAAAATGCATTTGAAAATTTGAATTAATCCAAATAAAATTGGATATCTAGATAGATCCAAACAAATTTTGAAACTCTACTTTGAAAATGATTCTGCGAATGCGCGTCTTAATATTGTCAGAAGCATCTCGATACAAAATGCTAGTGTTCAATTTTTAATATAAGTTAATATGAACATTTGGAAGATTTGAGTAATAAAAATACTTAAATTTCCAAATGTAAATTTATATATTTACTCACACTTACATTTATATTTCCTTAAGCACTGAATATCCCTAAGATTGCATGTTCTAGTGCCTGGAAGCAAGTTTTATTGTTTATTTGAATGCTCGCTGTATACAAATACATTTAAATACAAAATACATTTTAAAAGCTTCAGGATAAATTTAATTGGTAGATTATTTGAAGCTTAGTGATCTAAGCAAATTAGACAGCAAGTTACAAGAAAAATGGCATCAAATCATTGTTGAAAATGGAGAAAATTTCAATAATTTAATTTTTTAAATTCTTTTTTAATAAAGTTTTGAATTTATCCCAAATCGAGCTAATTATCTGTTTCTATATTTACATAATCTGCCTACATACTATTTTGTGGAAAGTAATAAGGGATGCATCCACATTTTGCTTTTGTGATACTAGCCCGACATTCTGCAAGGCAATTATGGTATGAGTATGTCGTGAAAGTTAAATTTCTTTCTTTGACATTTGCATACAACACTTTGTCAGCCTCATCGCTAAATATGCATTTCCGTGTAGAAATTGTCAAATCTTTCACCTCGGGTTTCGAATACATTTCCGCGGGAGTGACACTTATAAAATATTGACTGTTTAAGCTTACTAATTGAATTTCGGCATTATAATCTGGATAATCAAATGAGTAGTGTAATAGGACCTGTAACAATGTATAACACATATTTATTTATTAAATTTTGACTCAAAGCGATAATTATGCAAATACAAGGAATATTTTATATTCTATTTTTTAAAGTTAATAATTTTTTTAAATTTATAATGCAGTGTATGAATTAAATTATCTAGGTATAATAATCTATAAATTAATCTATTAGCAAATTTAATTATTTAGGATTTATAATCTCTGCCTAAATCGTTAAAATAAATAAAAAATATTTTTCAAACTATAATAATGATATAATAATATGCGTTTATAAAACATTTGTATCTCAAATGTTTTAATTAATAAATTTTTTTCTTTTGAATATTTTAATATTAAATTATTAATAATTTGTGCTGATTTTAATTGCTTAAAAAATACACTAGATTTATGTTTAGACAACTAAATAAGAAAAAATTAATTAAGTTACTTTTAGTCCATATGCTCCGATAATAGTAGCGTGATAATCATTCGGATCAGAATTTGCTATTATGGTCATACCGGTCTCAAATCCACAGGCGGCAGATCTTTCTAGTCTTTAACAATATAAGAATCTATATTAATTAGAATATACATGTATAACATAGCATGATTATTTCTGTACAATACAGAGTCGGATTTTGATATTTATAAGCTTTTAGCACATTTTTTATTCCGATATAAGAAAATCTACAACTTTTTTATTTTGACTCTTTTTATTTATTTATATTACGGATTAAAGCGTAAAATAATTTTTTGTTTCATAATCTCTACTTTAATTTAAATAAAATATCTCTTTTGTTCACTTTTTTATTTTTCGTATAAACCTTAAAATCTTTCGTAAAGCTTAGGAATTCTCCTTCGACTCTGCAAAAATAATGTTTATACTTTTCCGGTGTTGTTATGTTTGGAACAGTATAATAATTAAAACTGCAGCATAGGCCGTCTCGTGAGAAACTTTGCTGGAAATATGTATCACACTGATCTATTGTCCCTTTCCACTTACACACTGTCAATAAAGTACTGCAATTTGGTGTTATCTGAAAGAAAGTAGCAATTAGCTTCTAAATTTCATCTAAATACTATTCTTATTCACATATAATATTGAATTGAATTACAATGGAATTATGCCTGTACATGACGACAGTTATTATTTTTGTTAAAAAAATGCTATTTTTCCGTAAAAGTTATTCGAGAATCTCATACTCTATACATATCCGCATGACAAATCTGTACATACCGAATTTATTACATTAAGAATAGACAATTCGTTATCATCTATGATATCTTGTAGACGAGTAAGATTCTTCTGAACATCATATTGGAATATTCCTGGCACTAGCAATTCATTCATTAGCCGCATTTCTTGAATTATATATTCTTTAGAGACATTGACTGGCGTTTTTCTGCAAAAAATATAATTGACATGGCATAGATAAAAAATTGTCCTTTGTATACGTAAAATTATGGATTATAAATAGTGTAAAGAAAAATTAAATATAATTACGATTTTATCAAATAACTATTATATATACATATATAAGCAAAGCAAAATAAACTCAAAATACTTACAAATTTTCAACGAATTGTTTAGTCAAATTGTAAGACACACGATTAATATCGCACACCGTTATTGCGGGAAATGGATAATTCCATATTCCATGATGTGTTGACTCGATGACTGTCAACGTAGGATTCTTGACGTAAAAATTCCAAGTCATTTTCATTAAAACAATGCTGCAGCCTAATGCTACGATTACCGTTATCGCCCAAATAATCCTATAATGAGTATACGTTAATATATAATTCATGCATAATTATTGCTATGACTATGATAAATAGTGTATGTTGTACGAGGGTGTTATACGAAGAAGAGTATTAATTAAAAATTTAAAACTTATAAAAAAATTAATATATTTTTAAGAAAATATTTTCTGAGAATTAGTTTTTATATTTTATAATGACAAAAATTACAAAACGTATTACTGATAGATTTAAACGTTTTAAATTAATAATTAAATATTATTTGTACTAATCATGATTTACTAAAATATATATTTTACACTTTTTTCTACAATTCTGTTTCAATTTTGACTATTGTAGTATATCTCGTTTATTTAGAAAAGTAATCAATAAAATACATTCATTTAATATTTTCAAATTGGACAAGTGACAAGTAAGAAGTGGGTTTGAGAATTTAATACGGTTGACGCTGCGTAAGTTATCTAGACCTTTAATAATTAATAAGATACATAATTATAAAACGGATGTTTCGACTATTTTTTGAGCTCTCTTCAGCGACAACAATTAATCAAAATGATTTCACGTTCTTCGGCACGCGTGCAATAAATGAATAAACTTCAAAGATTCGTGATCCACGAATAAGCATAATTTTTCGTAAAAAAATTCAAGTAAAATGTGACTGATGATCAATTTAGCATGATCAAAAAAAAATTTGAGCAAAAAGAGAAATAAAGTCATTTACTCATCAACTTAAAAAAACACGAAGTATTAAAGCCATGATAAAAAATATTAAGAAGCAATACAATTTGTAAGTAAAAGACGCTGTTACATTGAAACAATGAGATACTTAAAAGACAATCCTGATTCCAAATAAAAATTTATACATACCTGTCCGTTTTGGAACGTTGAGTTTGACTGATGTATTTATAACCATGCAATGCAGTGTTGCGGCAAAATTCGGCAGCTTGCCTCTTTATAATGTTCCAACATTTTGCATTCGCGACCGAAACTTGATGTCGAATTTGTACCCTACCTCTTTTCATATTTATTTCGATTGTCGTAAACGAATTTTAATGTTACAGAAAATCACAATTATTAATCCGAGTAATAATACGCGAGGGAACAAGCAAAGAAACAGTGTAAAGCTCTCGTCTCATGAGTACGTTAGCGTATTAACTACTGTATGTGTTGAAGCGAGTAAGTAGCAAAAGCACATAGTGCAACAGTACATGCGACACGATATAAAAAATTCATTCGACCTTCCGTCGATTGGCGCGTGATAATTTCAACTTCTCTAGTTGCGATTTTATCCCTGCGTGTAATTAATTATTAACTGATGAAAATGTCAAAGCACAACTAATGTTACAGATTCTCGTGCCACTTGTGATTATATTCTTTTAAATTGGAGTATTCCGTTTACATTTCACGACAACAAAATATTTCCCTGATATGTATGCGATAACGATTAGCGATAACGCAGTGTACTTAGAGAAAGAATAAAATGTATCGAGCGCTATTAAATGCTATCATTATGTACAAATATATGCTTTATATGACATTTTACTTTATATATAATAGTTTATTTTTCTGTGGTAGAAACTGATTATTTTTCTTTTTTATTTAGAATGACCCAGTTCAATCTTTCTACGTGATTATTTTCAATGTGATTATAATTTAACAAATATAAAATTATTTCATATTAATTGTATGATTATATATTTTATTTCTACAAATAAAAAATTAAAATATTTATCAAAACTATATTAAATTTTGAAGACATTTTTCAAGCATAATTAAAATACAATTTAAAGACAAAATAAATGAGTAACATTAAAATTTATGAATAATAACTAGGCATCATTTAAAATTGTTTCATATTTAAGACCATCTTTTGCCCTGAGAATTAAGAAGCGAAAATCTTTTATAACGTAGCATTAGATATCCAGATAGGAACGCATGTAGAAAAATTTTAGCATTGTTTTAATTTTAAAATATATAATGTATAATATATTGTGTAATAAATTTAAATCTAACTTTCAAAATCATTAGTTCTAAATTTAATTATTGTAATATATAGCAATCTTTAAAAAACTGATACCTAAAATAAATTTTTACATAATTGTAATATTAGTGCGAATCATCATGTAGCACACGTATTACTGAATACATTTCAAAAATTAATTTTGTAAAAATCGTTACAGCATAAAATTGTACAATTATTATTCAAGTAATAATAACCCTTTTTTTAAAGTAATTTTACTTTATAATTTTCTCAATATTTTAAACTTTAAATTCGAAAATTCTTCTTCAGCAAAAGATAGGCATTTTACAGAATCATCTTATGACAATTTTTACGAAATGCTGTGAATGGAAAGAAGCACGAATTGTGCATTTATTACAAAAGTTTCCTATCCGGGTACGTAATACTTTTACTACATATATAATCACTCAAAACGACTCGCCATCGGCAGGTAATGTATCAGTGAATCGTTATCGAATCTCTGGTTAGCCAGGGTAATGATGTGTGCCCAAGCACACGGCGTGTCTGCGGTGTTTAGCACTTTATCTACCTCCTCGAAGTTATTAATGACACTTGCTGAGTCAGGCGACAAAGCGAGACGCGGGCGACGCAACGGGGCGACGAGCGACGATCTTCAAAGTTTAATATCCACGCGAGCGAAGAGTCGCTTCTGGTCGACCAGTCGCGGAGTCCTGCTACTCATAGTAGTCCTGCTACTCATCTTCCTTGTCGGGTGTACACTCGTCTCGATATATTATCGAACCATTTCGTTCGCAATATCCCTCGACGTGCTGGCGAATCGAGTGTCTTCGCGAGTGCAACTTTATTTCGGACGGGTGTCAGAGATAAGTGTTCCAGTCATAAAAGAAGTTTGAAAGTCAATTTAGAGGAGATTGAAGTGTCGCGAGAAGCTAGTTCAATTATAAGTTGCACTAGATCAATGCGTCACACACATTAGATTTACTAAATCATGTGATATGTGCATTATAAGTATAGTAAGCATAAAAATTTGTTTACTTTGCTGTTTTCATTTAATATGCATATATCATTAGCTACTTACTAACGGATTTTTAAACAGTTAAATTTAAATACGTTGCAAATTTAAAACTTTTAATTATATATGGCTTAAAAAACAAAAAGTGTTATTATTCTTATTTTATTTCATGCTTTTGATGTAATAGTTTATATTAATTTTATTGCACGAATCGAGGTATTTCAAAATTTTTATTTTTTTAATATTAAAATTTTGTAAACAATGATAGGAATTTTGCTGTAATATAGACTTTTAAGAATTATTTTGGAGATTATGCATAAAAATGAAAATTAATAATTAAGATTGATATTTTGAAAGTTTTGAAAGCTATGTTAATCTGTGTTACTGTTATTTTTAATAAAATTATTTTAATAAACATATTTATTTCCTATATTTATTTATTTATTTATTTCCTATATTGTTAGCAAAATATTTTTCGATAACGATTACAAACATGATAATTTTATTTGATTAAGTTAAAAGGTATATATTTATTATAATAAAAATATCAACGACAATATTTAATGCATTTAGATTAAGCCACAAATATTCATTAGTAGAGTAATTTTAATTATGAGATAGTTCATTCCAATGTCGGTAGAGAAAATTACTGCTCATGGAAGGGGTGTAATGCTGATGAATGGGGTAACAATGTATTATACGTTCCCCTGTCAACCCCTCGTGCGTTAACCGCAAACCCTTCCTATTCACCCTTCCTCTGCTAACAATTCGTTAACTGCTATCGAATTGACTTCAACCAGTAGCTTCAGAGTGTACGGTCATTAAAATGTGACGACCTTGTCATTGTCGCTTAAATGACGATTGTCTTTTTGTCACGCTCTATTTAGTTGTATTACTCCTACATAGTTGGCATAAACTTCTGACAGAATGATTGAAATACTTTTTGCTTTAAAGGAGAAGAATTCTTCACTGTCTCTTTCTTATCTAAAAATTAAAAATGGTAATATGAATAATATGAAAGGATTGTTTCAAAATTACGTGAATTGACAACTCGCTCCCATCATATAAAATAGTTTTAGATAGGTACTTGAGAAAGAAGGGCGGTTATAGATATGAAAAGTTTCCTCGGGATTTGTACCCGTCTATATAGCATCTGTATTACGACGAGAACGGAGAAGGAGTGACGCATTTCACGGTACATTGAGTCCATAGGCTTTAAGATATCCCCAAAACCGAATCCGAATTTTACATTCGAGAAAAATTCGTTTCATGGCACGCACCCTGAATACGACTCTTTTTTTTTTCCACGCGTGTACGTACGTAGTAAACTCACATCGCAACTTGAATACTCAATATGATCGATATATTGCAAATGTATTGGACAATATATGCATTATCAATGCATATTAATAAATTGATTATTAATCAAATTAAATTGTACTGTTAATTCTTTGACAGTACAATTTTGATAATCTTGAGCTAATTTGATAATATTTCTCGCATATGATATACATATACTAGGCCTAAAAAGATTAATCACAATTTGGTATTTCTAAAAAGAAGCACCATTATCTGTGTAAGTAAATTAATACAAATGTGCATAGGTGTTCATGCTCGTTGAACAGCTCTCAAGGACCCTGAAGGTAACATACTCTATTGGCATGCGTCTTAATCGAACGTTCTCACTTGATGTGACTTCCGTATAGATGAGACCCCTTCGATTGCGAATACCTCGACGATAAAACCTCCTTTGCGTGGATTAGTTCGCTCAATCAGGAAATATACTCGGAGGGGGCCCCCATAAAGTCTCCCAACGCGTGCAAACCCCTATATATGCCTGCTATATACACCCTTCTGTCTTCTATGTGCTTCCCTTTCTTCATTCATCGAACTGCGCATACGTCGACAGATAACATTTGACGATTCTCTCTCTCTCTCTCTCTCTCTCTCTCTCTCTCTCTCTCTCTCTCTCTCTCGTATAACAATAACATTATAAATTATAGTGGAATAAAAATTTTCCAATTGTACTGGAAATTTAAAAAAAGAATTAAAATCAGTTAATGAGATCGTTTGAGGCATTACCACATAGCTAATAATAAGTCATCCAATAATTACATGCATATAAGTTTTTCGGGATTATATAATGCAAGGAGAACATTCCGCTTCCGATTTTATCCAGTTTATAAGAGATTTGTCTGCGACGATGTTTACGATAAGCATAAATCCGGGAAGGATTTTCGAGACGTCGCTTCGGTATCGAGACGTATCCTGGCGGTTAGTTCTCTTGAGTGTGCTGGATCTACCGAGTTTTTTTCAGAGTTTCCGTATACATTTAGTACCGTACGAAAGTCTTGCCAAGAACTGAGAATTCGGGACATGGCCTGGGCGGATCCCCGGTGCCGATCTTTTAATCGTAACTCGCAGCTGGATACTAAGCAGGGAGATCTATTTTATTGTTACTGTGATAATGCGGCAGCACATTTTTCAGTGACAATAGAAGATAGCGAGAAAATTTCAAAGTATCGGATTTTTTATTTACTTTATACTTAATTTAGACATAACAAAGATTATAGTTTTCCTTAGAATACATTAAAAGATTATAATTATACATACATAGAAAATTTAAATTTGCATATTATTTATGGAAGAACATCATTTTTAATTCTTTCATTTCATATTTAACTGAGAGATGTTTAAAATAAATACTTTTACTTTTTGAACTTTCATTTTTTTCAAGTCAAAAGATTAAAAAAATATATGAAACTGATGGATTCTTATAAATATACTTCCATGATAGATATACAAGTATTTTTAAACGTACCTACATATTTGTATATAAAAAAAAATTGTACATATATATTATATTTATGTAAATTGAAAAAGAATTCTGGTTGAAAACGGACGAATCAGAAAATCTTGTAAGCGTAATCAAATATTCTGGTTCGTATAACAGAAATTCTGATTATTATAATAGAACTTAACTTCATAACTTATAATAACCAGAATTCCTATTGTATGAACTAGAATATTTGATCACGCCTACAAGATTTTTCTGATTCGTCCATTTTTTCCAGAATTTTTTTTCAGTGTATTTTCAGTGTATTAACATCGTTGATTTGTTGCAAAATGTAAGCTCGTTACCTGATGTAAGATGTAAAGAGCGCTGGCCATCCATGTAGGTATCATTATACATACATTGTATATACACGAGGATAATTCGCGATATAAAATGGGGCAAGGGATCGCGGTAAGCGTATGGTCAGCCCCGACCCAGCATAAGATCGGATAATGTGTGGACACTTCGTGTTCTCTGGCTGCGCGGCGGCAGCGACCAGGCCGCGGCGAACGCGCGCGACCAAAGAATGAATATTCAACAGTAAACACCGGTAATGCTTGTGAAGGGTCCGCAAAAAGGGTTCGGTGCTGCTGAGCACTCGTTGGTGCGACCCTACGCGACGCAGCGGCGAGGCACCGTGACTTGTGCGGACCTCGCGCGCACAGCAGAGCTGAGAGGGATGTTGTTTACGATATTACATCTATAATACCAGTCAAGTGGCCAGTGTCCGGCCAACATCGCCGTAATCTCCTCTGCGCCAGGACCCGCGGCTCTTGCCCAGATACAGCACGTCGCCACTAGAATTATAATAATGTTCGGCGTGGTCATGTGCACCGCCGCGTTAACGCCTTTCCTCAAGTGCTCCGCAGACGGAACGACATCACGTGCACCGCGAGGCTTTTTGTGAGTCGTCAGAGATTGCGTATGCCATGCTGTGCAAAGTAAAATTTATACAACTTCAAGGAATAAAGTAATCTTATCTCTGCTTTTAAAAAGATCTTACAAGTATTAAAACATATCTTATCTGGTTATAATGTTGGATATAATGTTCAATCCTAATAATATTATTTGTAAATTAGAAATTTTTCATCTAAATGAACATTTATTCGCAAATACAAGTATGTTTTCTATTATATTCGAGAAAAGTTTTATTCCGATAACAACATTGATCTGTCAGACTAAGAAATTTTTACACTTTTAAATTTTTAGAGGATATTTACTTTTTATTTCATTCATTTTCCTAAAGTTTCATTAAATATTTAAGTTATTTAATTAAGTTATTGATATGTATTAAATACTTGTGCAATACGTATTTTCCTATAACAACCGACATAGAATAAAACATTCCAAAATAATTTTGCAAAACTTCTTAATTACTTAGCAACTGACATTATATGTATACATTAACTTATGTGTAATTAATACAATGATATTACCAATGCCGACTATCTGCTGCAGAAGTTGGTAGCCAGAGGACAAACATCGCTCTGGTGGGGGTCGGTGTTTTGATTCTGGCTGTTATAGGGAAGACATATATCACTGATTCACCCCCCATTGCTTATAGAAGGCAATAGTTAGGGTAGTAGGATGCTGGGAGGGCCGAATAGACGTGCAGAATTTATTATCCTGCTCGATATATATGATTATTTAAATCTTTTTCAGACCTCTTGTCGCATCATTCAACATTATCGCTATTGGGCATTTAAAATTATTACTCACGCAGTTTCTCTTGTTCTTTGATTCTTTTCTATTTGTATTTTATGTAACCTTGTTATTCTATACGTCTATCGTATTGATTTGAGTCAATTAAAGAAAATTGGATCAAAATTTTCAAGGCATCTGAAAATCTTGCAAGCAATTTTCATAAAACAGTTCGTCTCTAGTCTAGTTTATATATTATAATTTTTATGTATTATACGCAAACAATAGAAGTGATGGGCACTTTCTCTCTCTTTCTCTTCCTCTTTCCTCTCTCTCCGCACGTGTGCGTATACATCCATTTATATATTACACACCTATTTATACACATGTATTTATGCACATACATCTTTTTCATATAAAATTACATATAGATATTATTTATTTTATAAGAAATACAATTTAACAGACAATTTAATATCTTTAATTTGTCTATATTTAAAACACGAGTCTGATTACAGATATTATTGTAAAATAGACAAAATAAAAAGACTTTCTTGTGAATACCAGATTCGATCGGTAGAATTATCCAAGTTCGCGGATTGAAACGAAAGGCTGGATTCTGTTCGTGACAAAAATATTCGAAGCACAAGGGTACATTTCACGCCTAATTTCTCGTGAATTCCATGCTGAATATTCTTCGTTCTCGATCTCATGCGGGCCACGTGTCATTTATCTCACAGGCGTTAGGAATTCTCATCACTTTCAGGTGGTTCTCATTTCAATATCGATTTGTATTAGTATTAACAAAAATTTTGTTACATCACCGCTTTAGAGGAAAAAAGATAAGGGTAAGATAGTGAGAATCAACAAGAAAATCGGAACAAAAGTTGACAGCAAATTCGACTACTTTAATATAATATATGAGAAAAAATTTGCGCGCACGCAAAGATTTATTCTATTCAGTAATTCAGTACTCTTTTCTTTGTTTTTCTCTCGTGATTTGTAGATAGAGGTCTGAAGATTAGATACTGCTGTGCAGTAAGCAATCTCACGATAGACATAACTGATTAAAATTTTTTTGTTTGAATAAAATAATGCAGGAGGAGAAAAATATATATAATGTACTTTTGCTCTTAATATAATTGGATTAATATAATTGGTCATTAGCATAGCTGTCCAAAATCATTTTGAGAGGAAATATTTTTAGTCTGTGTGCCATGCTCTATTATATCTATACTTTTTTTTTCTCTCATCGGTGCCTGCACATACGCGTGCATACGTCTACGTAACTCACACACGCGCGAACGCGGGGCCCAGAAATTCATTAGGGGTATCTGATATTTCTGGTGGGTGCTTCGCGCCGGAATAAATCATACGTGCGGGCGGTCGAAAGCGTTTTGCCGGTACGCCGAGCTTCTTTCTCGGTGCACACGCGATCTATCCGTTTTATCTCGATCGTAACATAGAAGGGATAGGGTAGGGTAGCGGGATACGCATGCGAGGGCGAGTGCGAGGATAGAAAAAAAAATAAGGGGGGAACGAAGAGACGGAGAGCGAAAGAGAGATAGGGAGAGAAAGGGGAAAAGAGAAGGGGGGAGGGGTGGGTGAAACGCGTGTCCTCCAGTAGCATGAGAACGAGAAAGAGGGTTAAACGTTCGAACGTGATCCCAGCTTAAACCGATCGTGGACATCGAGCAAATCTCGTTACCGAACTCGACCATCCCCTCCTCGTCCTCCGCTACTTCTTACGCGCGGACATGTCGAGGGGTGGTTTATATATACTCGACTTGAGCAGGAGAACCGTCTAAGGAGCTTCTCATTCCGCCGTTCGATCGACTCAATCTTAGCAGCATTCGTGAGCAACGAAGCGTGCCGCGACTTCCCATACCTCTATCTATATGGATTTGAAATTAATTTTGATACAGATATATATATATATATATATATGCACGATTGAAAACTCACTCGCTTTACTGCGTTTGATCATAACTGCAAAGGCAATGGACAAGTCTTTTTCGAATATTGCGATTGGAGATTGAATAAGAAAATCCGACTATCCTATAAGAGGACTAATCTCACTTCAACAAAAGATAATAGTAAAACTTTGTACTCATGTAGCAAAGAGATTGATTTTGTGAAGAGAAACTTGCTTGAAAAAAAAAGAGGTAGAGAAAGAAAAGTGAGAGAGAATGGAGATTCTAAAAGTTTTATTCTTTTATTTCAAATTCGAATCAACAAAGAATAATATAAGAATGTAATTACATGTTTATAGCAATTATACAATTTATTTTTACTAAATTTTTTAAATAAATGATAATACTTTTAATATATAATTTTTAATTATAATAATTTGCAGTTTCATAAATTAAAGGCGTTCTGCTCTATAATTGAGTCCTAAATTAAGGGATAGTACGTGCGACACCGTTTAGCCGGATCTATTATCTGCACGTAATATATTATGAAATTTCATTAAATTAATGAGACACTTTATTTTGTTGAAATACGACGAATGATTTCGAATAGTCTTATTTTTCGTAATAATGGTACTGTACTTGTTTGAAATGCCTATAAATAGTATATTCCAACATTTTTTATGTTATTTCATATTAGTATTAATCAAGGAATACTTTTAATACGTATGTAAAATAATTTTTAAAGTGATATTCTCATTCATATTATGTGTATAATCTATATTTTATATTCGTAATACAAGAGATCTGCTATTTTTGTTTCGATTTTTCCCCTTTACACCACGTTTCTATTGACATCATACTCATTCGCATTCATTATATTACATTCTTTCATTCTCTATCCATCTATCTATCCATGCACACGGTATAGGCATAGTTTAATTCTTATCAGAGTTTTTATTTAAAAAATATGTTTTAAAGTCCAAGTGAGAATTTCAAAGTTCGCGCATTTATATTTTCATATAAATTTTCTTATATCATAAATATTTAAAAAACAGATTATTTTAATTTCAACTCTCAAAGTACACATACTTAATATTTTGATATAAAATGTAAAATTATAATTTGTTATATTACTGCGTATATATGCCACTGCGTGTATATTTTTAATGATTTAACAGCAATAGTTATCATATGTGTACGTATAAATATTTTGATACTTTTAATTTTTATTTCGCTTTGGACATATTTAAAAATGAAATATGAAACATATATATAAAATACTCGTTTTTTTACAATTTTAAGTAGGATAAATTTTTTATGTCCAAAGCAATAAAATATTATATAAATTAATTGATGTGAAATAATTGCAAATACACAATTGCATATTTATAATATACATAGCTCGTGATGTGAATATTATCAAGAATGAAATTCGCATTTTTCCAAGCGGTAGATTATAACAGAAGACGCACGTGAGGCAGTCGAGAATGCGAAGCGTGGCGTGAACTACCCTCCATCAAGAAGAATACATTTTCCTTCTGTTTCTCGCGGTCGGAATAAAGGGAGAAAAAGATATTCACATGTTAACGGGGAAAAGGCAAAATTCTGCGCGAAAGGCACGTCAAGCCACGTTTCGTCGTTTCGTCGCTGGCGCAGGGTCGGTCAGTTTAAAGGCAGAGAAAAGAAAGGTACGCGTGAGGCGGCAGCATAAAGGGCCGTCTCGCAACAAGGCTAATTCGCATCGCAGCCCTTCTCAGATCGACGCATATCACGTATAGCATTCGCCTACAGGCACGATTCTGGTAGAAATTCACATATCTACTACGGCTTTCATACCTCAGTCACGGAAAAACATAAAGGTATGTAAATTGTAATGCGCATATCACAATATTAAAATAATCGAAATAATGATAATACAAAAATAAATATGACATACAGTTTTTTAAATTGCGTAAATAATAATCATTATTTTTTAATAATTTTGTAATGCTCAGTTATTAATTCTTAGATCTATCATTAGAGAATTTTATGTCTGAGATGCATATAATGTTATTAGAAATAATATAATATTATTTTAAATTAAATTTTCTTATAAAGAAAAGTAAAAAGATAGAAAAGGGGGTGAACAAAAAAAAAGAAATAGGAAGAGAGAGAGAGAGAGATACGGGAAAGAATTATTTTACTTTTATTTTTAATCAGATTTTGTAAATGTTTTCTTTTATCTTGCAAATTATTGCAGAATGTATTTTACTAAATTAACCCTGCAAAAATAATAAGTAATCGTAAGCTCATATAAATTCTTTTACAGTTAATTTGTATAATTCTATTAGTACATGTAATTCAATGCTATTAATGATTGGGTTGTCACGAAACTGTTTAGATTGTCAAAATGTCACATTCCACACATGAAAAATTTCTGAAATATTTAAAATCTTGCTATCAAATATATCAGAAATGTCGCGCTATATACGGGGGCGATTAATTACAATGTTCACGATACATGTATTCATTCAGCTTTTGATTGTACTTGCAGAAGTAGAATCCCTGCACAATTCGAAGCAGTCGTCACTCGGTCAAGATTGCAGGAGACTCAATGACGACCGAATAGGGGAGTCGCTGGAGTGGTGCAGGGTGGTAACAAGGACGGGCACAGGGGATGAAAGGAGGGAGCGAAAGGCTGCTAGAAGAGGGTGGTAGCGGAAAGAGAAAGAGTGTGGCTAGTGATTGGATTACAGTCAGGGAGTCCCCGTGGACTCACCAAATGACCGGGACAAATTGCCCCTCGCCTTCGGGAATACTTATATATCCAGCGGCGATCTCAAGCTTCACGTGTCTTCCGAGGTCTCGTAAGTGACCCTCGCACACACCGTCGCGCTTGCAGGCGTGTACAGTATCTACCAACGACAGCGATAAATCGCTTTACACTTAACATGGGCTATTAACACGGGCTATTAATACTGCAGGATGACCGCGCGAAATCTTAATATTATGATAATGTATATAATTGTAACATATATTGTATCATTATTTATTATACATTCTTAAATATCTATCATAATTATTATATATTATATAAATCATGCCGAATATATATTATCCATAAGATAATATCATTTCTCAATGTGATATCTATTGAATAACGCAGATATTCTATTACTTTATCTATTGTTTATAATATAATTCTCAAAAAATTCGCGAATCAATTACATTACTGTTAATATCGTATATGTACATACATTGTGCGTCTTATAAAATTTTTATTTTGTTAGAAAAAACGTACGTTGCTCTATTGAGTCCGGTAGTTGCAACGCACGCACTAATAAAAGAGTCCTCATACAACAAGTAATGACTCTCTCAGGAGCTTACAAGAGAGAGTCGAGGCATTTGACCAACATTGAATTATTTCTCGGTTAACATATACTCTCTCCAGTGATCTATATAAAAGAAACTCTGATAATCATTGTAATTTCGCTGTCACATAAATATTTAACTCACAACCTAGAATTAAAAAATCTTTTTTCAACATTATTTGTTGAAACAATAATGCAGTAAAGTATTTTTGAATTTCGTGGCCAAAAAAATGTAAAGTTACAAATTTTGTCGCTGTAAGTACAGATTTCTTTTTCAATGTTTCAATACATGATTATAATTAACTCGCCATTTGCATATTGCATGTACAGTCAGAAATGTCTCATTATAATTTTATCCTTGTTGTTTTTGTTAAAATTTACATTTATTATAGATGAGCATGACAGAGATCACTCAAAAGTTTACATATTAAAAGTTCTAATTTATTGCATTGATCATTGAATGATTCAGTTTTAAATGTATAGTATCATGCTATATGGATTTGTTATATCAAGATGAATTAAACCCAGTATTAAATAAATTACTATCTTATATACAGAATACAGTGATAAAGGTTTGATTAAGACAATCGATAGCGAACGCGCGGATAAAATGTGCAGTATGTCTGAGTATAGTAAAGGTACCAGCAGCGATTAGCTTGGCCATTAAAGAGAGCGGAGGCAAGAAAACGTTATTGCCTGGCAGAAATCGGCCGTGTTATCTCTGCACTCAATTAGATCCGTAAAGGATCGCGTATAGCCCATTGGTCTCCTTTGCTTGTGGCATGCGCGATCATCTCTCTCATTGTTGGTTCTTTCTTTTCCAGGAAACACTTAATTATTTCTCTCTTCGTGCGATAAACATCTTCTATAGAGATATAACATTGATTTTATAGTCCGAAATTTCAATATCGATGAAATGTTTATTGAGATTAACTTCCATCAACTGCAAATGTACATTATATATAATATGCCCTGCAATGTTAATATACACTGCACATAGTATGCTTTTGAAATCTCTAAATGCGATCCGAAATTAATTATAGAAGAAATGTGTAATAAGATTGTAATAAATTTCTCACATTAATATTTTTTTGCTTAAAACTATTACATGTTTTTAAATCTACTTTTATATAGGAAAACACTCTTACAACATTTTTATTTAGCTACATTATTTTTTGCTGATACGTACAACTTTGCGTAGTTTTTACTTTTTTAAAAAAGTAATTTCTAATTACGAGAGTCATTAATTTTATTTTCAGGGAATGTAAAACCGTTTGAACTTTATACTAAGATAATCAAGCAATATTGTAAAAGTTGCACAAATCGTGTAAATTTTTATAAGTGGGTTGATCACTTTAAATGTAGCCGAACAAGTGTTATTGATGAACGTTTAAGACGCTGATTTCAACTTTAATACTGAAATCTTACATTGAAAACTTATTCAAGAAGATAGGCAAGTTATAATCGAAAAAGTGGTTAAAAATTGCAATGTCAGTGTATAAAAAAAAGCGCAAATCTGATTCTTAAATATCAGGACAAAAATTTCTTTGTTGGAATACAAACTGGAATAAAATAATTAGTAGAGGATAAGACAAATGTATAATCGTTGAAAGAGATTCTGTGAAAAAGTAAACAAATTATTACATTGATTGAATAGACTATTTTGAAACTCCAACCGTTTGTTTTTTTGCTTATTGATTGAGCTTCATATATCGCTTCTTTTAGCATTTAATATATTAAAATATATTAAATATTATATATCATCAATGTGACAGCCTAGGTCAGACCTTGGCCAGCCTCAAGGAAAGGAAAACAATCCGAGTCAGGCGTTAAATCCCTCTTACAATTAGTTTCCTTAAAGCTTTCGTAATATTTATAATATAATATAAATAATATAATATATTATACATATTTTAATATTTTTATTACTAAATAAAAATATTGACATAAAAGATACATTTTTTCGAATGACCAATACACATGATCTACAAATACATGTATCGATACGAGCACATACCTCGAATTTCCCAGTTTACCTATGTGAACTGAAGCATTTATAATATCTGGTAGATTTTATAGTGTACACACATCTTCTTCACTGTGAAATTCAAGATTTGCTGAGTAAATTCGTCATTCAGTCCATCTCTACCTCCAGGTCAGCAACTTCACAAATCATCGTTACTCAATCTATAGAGTATGGTATCCAGCTTTGGCAATTAAGTCACAGTGTCCTTTTCCCGTGGGATGCAGTGGAGGCGGGTGGCACGGAAGGAAGGATTTACTGCTGTTTAACCCCCGGAAACTTCTTCGATAAATAAGCCATACAAGAGTCGGCATCCGCTCACTGGGGGCGATGGAACAGTTTGTTGTCCCAACAGAGATCTGATTGCCCGTTAGCGGACTCGAGTTAGCGCCAGTTCTGACTTTCACGGATTCTCACGAGTAGAAGAGACCCCGGATGTGAGACAGAGAGGAGATTATAGGAAGAGGGAGTAAAATCCGTTCCGTGCTGGAAGAACGGAATTTCGTTTCGAGGAGGAGGGGCGAGTGCAAACTCCTGATTAGCAGCCTTCCTTGGTCCTCGAGAGAACGGACAATCGTCGTCTAATTTACCAGCCGATTCAATCTCTCTTCCTTAGTCACTTACTTTTCTGCTATCGCGCCCTTTCTTTTCACCCCTACTGTTTCGCCCCGCCCCCCAATCGTCAATCTATCGCATTTCTTTTCATATAAAATACTAATTTGATACTCATATATTAATTTTTATTCATATACTATTGCAATCTATTGCATCGATATAAAAAAAAACGTAGGCAATTTTATTTGAATTATTTAAAAAACCGGAGACAATCTTGAATTCCAGAAACACTTCTCATCACTTTCGGATTGATTGCAGCACACGCTGCAATGATTCATTGCTTTGTATTTTTTTATATGATCGGCTTTTCTTGGTACATAATATTTTTAGTGTTTCCCATAAAAAAATAAAACGATATTACATCGAATGAACAAACTGACCACGAAATTGAATTCTTATCCAGATAATCTTAAAATCTCTGCTTCCACCTACAAAAAGATTATTATTGGCATGTTATAGTTTTTTCGATACACGTACAGTACAATTTTTGTAATTAAAAGAATTTCTCTGAAAGAAGCGAACAAAGAAAGTTATTCCAATGCACAAATATCTAAAATTATATATTATTTGTTCTTACAAAATATTATATATTTTTTTTTTGCATTTATGATTTGATATGAAATATGCTTAAAAACCGAATATTGAGACCATTTTAATTATCTATTGTATTTTCTAAACTTGGCAATGTCTAATAGCATCTTTAGTAATAAAACTGCATGATTAATCGACAGATTTCTTTCCAACGAATGTTATTGATTATCATTTGTCTTCGAATGTTTTCCATTTTACTTAATGCCAGTGGGACTTTACTCCCCACAGTACATTACTTAAGTACTTCCATAATGATCTTCTAGAGGAGCAAGTACTCGAAAAATTGTTGCGGATATATCTCAGTAAATTGCGAAATTCAATATAAATTTTAATTTTAATTATATTAAATATTTGTATATTCTTTGCAAATATTCAACAAACACTATATTATGTTTTTTAAACTCGTAACTGTTTCTCTCAATTTTGAAATTGCAAGTTCTTCAAAATGCTAAAAATTGGAAATTAGGTATCGTAGAATTACATATGTAAATCTAGGTTTAATAAAAATATACAATATTCTAAAAAAATTAATCGAATATTTCCTTTTCTCCGATATACGCTTCATATTTCTTATAAAATTCTATGTTTCAGAACGGTAGACAAAGACAAACATGAGACGCATAGAAAACGCGCGTGTCCGCCGATAACCGAAGTCTTCAGATTGAACCTGAAATATGTCTGCGGTAGTAAATCCTATCGGAAATGCTGTACCATTTTACCCCTTGGCAGTCTCGAATCGTATAACTATATAGGGGTTGACGTGATCTCTCGAAGAGGGGCCGAAATGTCGGAGCGTCGAGTGTATGCGAGGTCTTAAAGTTGCACGATAGTCTTGAGACGGGTTTAATATGGTGGCAGTCGCATCACTTATGAAATCTATAACTGGTGTCGTTTACGCTCTGAAAGTAGAGACGTGATATCAGACGAAAAAATCCGAGACTGATTCTTTATCATTTATCTCTACCGTAAAATTTGGTTCTTTTTGAATATTTATTATTTAGAGAAAGAGAGAAAAAGTAAGCATTATATAAATATAAAATAAGATTTAGCTACAATTATGATATTATTTCTTAGTGTAATATAAAAGTACTAAGTTTTATAAATATAAGACGATAATATTACTTACTTATAATATATAAGTAACAAATTATTTGCACATCTCATTTGTGATAATTTTACTCAAAGAATAGTATTGCTACAAAATGTCATATTTGATATATTAATATTTATGAAAATTACATATTTTGATAAAAAATAGTATTTTGTACATACTATTTTACTGTAATAGATATTACGAAGTTGTTTAAGAACAATAACTCTGAATTACTAATTTTGTCTTTCGTTTTGGTCGTACTGAATGGAATTTATACGTTCTTGGCAATATCTCTCGATCATCACGTATGCAGCAGGTGTAGTGGAAAACAAAAGAGCAATACATCTCAACGAGTTTGATAGTGTATTGTCGCTTGTCGGTTGGCATGTATTGTCCTCACCATGGCAGTCCACTTGATCACGATCCAGCAGCACTCCAGTTTCGCCCGTGTACCAGATAAGATGTCGATTAAAATTCATGCAGTCCGTCACCATCGTCGTCGCTATCTTCGACATCGGTTATCGTTGTCGCGTATTGCACTTTTTATATTGTTTTAAGCCAAATTTCAAAGTTGAATTTCAATGTGTTGATACAAAAATTGGAAAACGTTTAAATCACATCATTTAAAACATGAATGTTATATTTTATGTTATGTTAAATAAAATGTGAAATAACTCGCAAATTATTAATCGTTATTATATAACATAATCTTAATTTTTTTATATATGCAAAATAAAGTCTAGGGAAACTGATTTATATAAGAAAATTATATAAGAAAATTTGTAAGGTTTTGTTTAAAAAATCTAAATAACTTATAACATAATAGAAAAATTAAAGAAAAAATTCTTTTGCACTATCAAATTAATTATTATCACATTTAATTGCAATATATTGCAAAAAATGACACTCTCATAATATTTTTTAAAAATATATCTTGTTACACTATATTTGTGATGATAAAACTTATTTTTATCCAATTAAATGACGCACCAGTTCTACACGATAATGTGATAACGATTTACGTTGGGACGCTATTTCCTAAGAGATCGATCAAAAAGGAGTAAAACGGGGGCAAGACTGAGAGAAGACGGCACAATAGCGGTGGCGAGAAGGCCCAACCCCCCCGTCTTCGTCGTTACGACTATGAAGAGAGGTGGATCGAAAGATACGGTGATTCTCCCTCTTTTTCTTCTGTCCTTTCTTTCACATCTCCGAGGAGTAACTAACTGAACGAGAGTTCGGATAGAGGGTGTTAAGGTAATGCTCCATTAGTATGTGGCGCCCGTAGTAACACCACCACCACATAAGATAGTCCAACTGCGGTTTGTCCTGGCTATCCCTTTTGGCCGTACCTACCGGAACACCCTCACATTCACGTGCCACGATGGCAGGCGAGGACCTGTCAATAGCCGGCTTGTTACAGCGGCAATGATCGGCTTAACTAACGGGAAAGATCCATCCAGACGCACTGGATTTTTTTTTTCGGACGCTGGACACGCATGTCAACAGTGTCTTCCCTTTTATAAGACTGCCGGACACACTCGTTCTAATTCGAGCCTCCCTGTGAAATCTATTACACCGTTAGTTAAAGACTGTAAGAAAGAAAATCGGTTATAACTTTCTCATTTTCCCTCACATTTTTATTATCAATTTTATAATTATATATTTTTTATACGTGGTAAATGTGATAACAAAATATGAAGATGACATCTTTTATCGTTACATAGTTGAAACGTTCCTTAGTTCAATATTGTACAATATAACTCGATCGAGTGAGACTAGAGATAAAAACGATATTACAAATGCCGTACGGTTGCTTAAAGGTGACAAGGATTGAGTTCTAAACGGATCATATGAGACGCGTGCGTGACGAAAACCTAGGTTGCTTATCGCCCTGCGACATCGAGTATCGCAAGACCACTCGCGATCACCATCCCTGTCGCCTTCCTTCCAAGAACCATCCGGATAGCTACACTTACTTTTGCATCACGTTGCTATAACAATCTTGACGGACAGTATCCATCCTAATAAGATATCTTCTTGTTTTGACTCAGGAATGTGAAACCACTCGATCGATGATTATACACATTAGTATACAAGTTCATTATTAATTGTAAGTTCTTAAAATGTTAAAATGACAGATTTTGATAAAATATAATCTTCGTATATTTTGAATCTCGTGCAATATAATAACAGAGTCTTATAAAGTTTCTACAAAAGGACAATAGAAATCTATAACTAAAAAGTTATTATATTCTAGATGGTTTTGTCAAAGGAAAAATTTTAAGAAATTTTAAGAAATCTATATAAATAAAAAATATTCGACAGATCCGTAACACTCGCTGTACCAACCGTTTATTTTTCTTCGTCATTGATTCGTATTTGAAGCACCGCGGAAAAAAGCGTGAAAAGTTACAGTATGCTTCTTTAAAAGAATGAGAGAGAAAGACAGAGAAAGAGAAAGAATATATCCATTCACTTATCTCGGTTCCAGCAACAAGGATGCAAGTCACCAGCCCTCGGGCGCGGTAGGAAGACATTGATGTGAATTAATGGCAGCTTAAGTTATAGTTAGCGTCTCAGTGTTCCGCGTGTGTGGGAGAGGGGAGGACGCCCATAGCGCCGGCGGTATTAATTAACGCGACCCCAAAATCTCCTCTTAACCCCTGAACTCTCGTTTAAACGGTACTGTATCATGGATACCGTTTCCCCGTTAAGAAGCAGCGAGGGGGCGAGAAGAAAATGGGGGAGAGGGAGGGGGGAAAAGAGAATACCCTATAAATATTATCTACTCTTTCGCATTAATATAAATTCGGGGCGTCTGTTGTGCAATGATAGACGATTATAGAGCATTTCCGAAATCGCACTCCAGCATGTGAATTTTATTGATCTGACGCGAGTAGGAGCAGGAATATAACGTTTCATTTTCCCCATTTTACATTTGTAACTGAATGAAAACGTCATTTTAATAGTAATTCCTTTAATCTAAATTTAATGCATTTATGTCTTAATTCTATTTCAAAGTGAAATACATGACTTCAAAATTAAATTAAATAAAAATGAAATATTCCGTTACTTATTACATTAATACATAAATACTATATTGTCATGCAAGTAATTACGGTTTACCGCAAACATATAAATTATGTTTGTTTTTATCTCTTGCTTTGTGCTTTACTTTTTACTTTTTTCATAAAAATAGATTTTATAATTTAATTTATATTTGAATTCAAGGGGTTGATTACAGAGTTCAAACGTGCATGAACGCTTTCGAAAAATGAATAGGTTTGACTGAATAAAAGCATTTACCTCTCATGCGAAGAAAACGGCCTCGCCGCCGTGAGGGACAAAAAGCGAAATTTATAATCCGGAAAAACAATTATGGAGGTCGCGATCGAACGTCAGGGCCGCCGCCGCACTGGCAAAAAACGACTAATATCTCCGGTTTGATTTATATGTTCGCGAGGAATGGATCGCGCGCGCGGCCGGATGCTGGAAGGGAAGAGAGGCGAGGCGGATATTAAATAGAATATTAAAGATTTAGCGCGCGCAGGAGACAACAGCGTTCCAAGTTCGGCCGATCTGGTTGTCTGCAGAACGTGTCGCTGGATGCAGAGAAGTTATATGTCTCTTATAAGTCTCTACATATGCGCGAAGGCCAAGAAACGGTCTCGGCGAGAGTCATGGAAGGCAGGGGATGAAGGCAAGGGCTGCCCATTTCAATAAACTGACCGCCATAAATCGTATGTGCTACATACCGTGGCGCGCACATATGTATTTACGTGTGCGCTACTCGCCTATCCATTTACGATATTCACATTCTACAAGTTGTATCCGCAACGCCAATCTAAAACATCTCCGTATAAAGTGCGCGAATATTAATTCTTACATGAACTTTTTACAGATTTGATTTAGTTGCATCTTTAAAGCCTCATTCATGAGAAACATTAATTCAGGCTCACGCGCATGTACACACCTATATTGTGTACACGTCCTACATACACGCACGCACACATGTACACAAACATGTTAACACATTATAAATTAAAAAATGTTTCAATATGTAGCACATATTTTTGGATTTTCAAAATCACAATTAATGATAGTCGCTAAAATTATAACACGTGTGTTTACAATTAATTTTATTTTAAATACTTAATATATTAATAAAAGATATTATTTGAAATCTCTGTACAATAGTTCTTTTGCTTTTTTAATACATCGTGTTTTATATATTAATTAATTTTAACACTTTTATCTGTGATTATTTATTATCAGAATTGAATAAATAGATTATCTAAAACTAGACGCAATATAGAAGCTTTTACCACACATTTACATAAAAATTTTCTTAACACCTCTAGTTTCCGTCCTGTTATTTTTCCTTCTGTCGCGCGAGCCTCTTTGCGGTCGAGTAATAAAATCGGACTGCGGGCAGTTTCGTCCAGCCTGGACGGAACGCCTTATTGCATGTAAAACATTTATGTACCCTAGATATTGGCGGGTTCCTACCGTGGCTCCGGTTCCACACACACAACGTTTCCACAATCTTCCAGATAATAATAATAATCATTGATAGATTATTTATATATAAATTTTTGCACTAAAATGTGATAAATTAAAAATAAAGTAATGAAAATTTGACAAAATTTAAGTCGAGTTTTAACAACACGTCAATTATCGCTTTGCACGTAAAAGCTTTCAATTTTATATAAAAATTTATAATTAATACCTTGAAATGACTTTAAAGTAGAATATATAATAATCTATAATAACTCAACTCCTTGTGATGCAATTACAAAAAATCTATTAGTTCTAGAAGAATCTATAAGATGTTTTACTTTGATATTCATAGATATTCTACGCCACGTTCACATTTCCTCGTAATGAGCGGTTTCTGTATTAATGGTATAACACTCACCCTCGTCGCACAACATATCGCAACGCATCAATGTGACGTTTAATAATTGTATCGAACGTCACAAAGCTCGACATTAACAACACGTCAGAAGTCAGAACGTGACATCGGATGGTGTCGCTCGATCTATGGCAAGTGTATTAGCCTTGTTAAAAGTAGCTATAGTATGTATTCCTTTGTCTTGTTTTTTCGAGATGTGTCACAGAGATCTCCTATCATCTTTTTCTATAGGCTCTTTTTCTACAGGCTCTACTTACACTCATTGTACAAATATATAAATATATTTTTTATTTCCAACTTTATCAATGATAGAAAAAATAAATAATTAATAATGATTTACTTTTTACTATTATTTTCGTTCTTCATATTTTTTATAGAATCAATGATAAGTACACAGTACCGAGGAGCATGTCGAAGGAGTGACTGTCATTAAACCTACGTGTGATTATTGTAATGACCCAAAAGCTATCTTAGATTTCATTGTCAGTTCCTTGTGTCCTAGCATTATCGTGGAACATAATTTACATTACACGACGTTATTAACCGTTGCATTTCTTATTGCGTGCTGTTTCTGATAACAACCATTTGACTACGCGAAGACAAGGTAAATTAATATGAACCACCGGACAGGAAAGACAAAGTAGTATGCCACAAGAGGCCGAGTTATTTCACAACGAATTGTCAACATAGCATAAACTGGAAGAGAAGTTTTCCAGATTGTGGACGGAATGCGAAAAATGTCAAGGCAATCTCTATCAAGAAGTTATGCTCTAAGTTAGTAGTATTAGTTAATAGTATTAATTAATATGAAATATTTTTAAATAATATTACATATTTTTTAAATATTGAACAAAGTAATATACATATATATATATGTATAAATTTATATATATATATATATATATATATATATATATATATGTATATATAAATCTCCGCCGCGACACAATCGCGTTAATATTAGAAATAATTATTTTATGAAGTATATAACATAAGTGGTTTTATCCTAAGCTACTGCCTGAGAAGTGACTTTTCTCGTATTAGCTGTGGTGCGTACAGGTTGATTATACACAGGTATACGGGAGCTACAGTTTAATGCTGATTCCGAACGGCAAATTTTTAAAGAAGGTCTCTTGGCAAGATACTCTTGGTGGTTGCCATTGCTTTCTAAGAGGAGACGAGCATATGAAAATTTCTCTAAAGAAATTTGCTGAGAATCGAACCTGGTATCTTTAATATAGTAGAGATCAGTGCGCTACCTGCTATATCAAATTTCGCCTCGAATATATATATATATATATAAAATATATATAACTTTATGTATGTATATATATATATGTCTATAAATATGTATATGTATATGTATATATGTATATGTCTATAAATTATTAAAATCAGTAGATTTATCAGGAAATGTATATTGGAAAATAATTAAAAAATATCAACCACAATTTATTATTTAATATAACTAGTGGTATTTAGTATAAATGTAAATATATTTATTCTTTTTCAATATTAATATTTTATTTTTTAATATCAATATTTTTATTAATTTTTTTGTATCTTGTTATATATTACAATCCATTTTAAAAATTTATACGATGTGAAATAGAAATTTTAAAAATTAATTTACAAAATTGATTATGAGTTGGTTATATATGAACCGATTACGATGTACGCGCACGTGTACATGCGTGAAATTATGGTCACGCGTGTCGCTTTTCCTGTGACCCTCAGAAATGCTCCAGGATTGCGCTGAAAATTCGATTCACTTTACGGACCCTATCTCCCTTCTCTAAAAAAAAGAAGTAACGCGCCGCTCGTTCGGGGATCGTTTAAACGCCCTTTAGAGCCTACTTTAAACAATTTCACCAGTCACTCCACCGCAATAAATCAAAGAAACTCGATTGATACACGATGCCAGTTTTAATCGACTTCCACCACCCTCGTTCTTTCCCCCAAATTATACGAGATATTATATATCAATTAGATCATTGCCTGCAATTTTTTAATGTCTGTTGAATATACATGACACTTTCAAAATGTTTGGTCCAATTTTTTTAGTTTTCATTTTTCTATTAATCACAATCTAATAACATGATCTTTTTCATTGACATAATAAAATCCAGTAAGCGATAATGTAGTGGTTCCACGGCACATTCGCAGTAAAACGGAGCCACACAACAGACTTCAATTTTACAACGTAGACGAATGGAACGGAACGGCGATTGGCTCCATTTCTTTCACCCCTCATCATACATTATGAGGCTTCAGTTTTCTATTAAATCTACACTTACTTAATCTTATTCGCTACCCTATAAATAAGCGGATCAAGTCTAAACAAACGCAACCAAGTCGTTCGAGCCAAGATTAATTATTGCAATATAACTTTGAAGATCTGAACTTTAATATTATAATTGTTTTTATTATAATCGCACACAAGTTTTCAATTTATAATTATTTTACAAGGGCTAAAATTGTAAATATACATAGTTTGCAGACTCTTTGATTAAACTTATAATCATGTATTCTTCTTTATAAAAAACCAAACTGAATAAAATCAATTTTTTTGTATTTAAAAATTTTTTATATATTAAGCGAAAAAGCGTGAGAAACAATTTGTGTTTGTTCTTATCATATATTATTCTTATTTGAAGCATTAAACTTAGAATAAAATTAAATTGTTAATTAAAATTATGTGCTTAGATGCGATTAGAATAAAATAGGGAAATGTTGAGAATATAAAAATGTTGTTTAATTCTAATATTAAAAAACAGAGAATTAACTGTTTATGTTTTAACGTTTACTAAATTTATATTCACTAAGCTTTTTTGGACTGATAATGTTTACACACATTTGTGAATCACATTTACGTCAAAGAGATATTAAATCCATATATACGTGCGTATTCGTGAAAAAGAAAAGAAAATCTTTATAGTTCCTTCGATCAGATCCGACTATCCGACACGCGTTATCTTTATAGGAGGACATATACATACACTTATGTACATAAGTACACATGTGACTTTATGTACACCAAATAGCCCCTCGTACATGAACCTTAGAACATGCATGCGCGCATACTTACACATCGGCTATCGGATCATTTCGATATGGAGTCCCATTGATATTGTTCTGTACTAAGAAAATCCGCCTGTTATTATTCCACCTCGTCTAACCATGATTCTTGATGGTATATATAATAGGTACATCTGTTTTATATGTTTCTGTGCACAATAATTTGTATTATTATACTGGCTGTTAAATAATTTAAATTTCATTTCTACACGTGCGAATATACGCATCCTGAATTTAAATAAGAAATTTGCTGCGCAAATTTGAAAAATCTGATAGATCCAGTAGTTCAATTGCGAACGACACAGCGAAACTCTCATCGTGTCCCTATGCTAATAAGAGATATCCGTGGCGATCGAAACAGCGACGGTTCGCAGATCGCTAGTCGTCCTCTCGCAGTGTCTTCTCGGCATTTCTGTCTCCTTCGATCTCTCCTTCTCTCTTCATCCATCCGTCGGCCCATCAGCCCTTCGGGGGTTGGCCACTATGGCGATCGCGCAATAATACTAAAAAGATAAGACCTCCGGGAAAGAGGCGAAAGGGGCGCGACGGTGCTGTCCACCCCTCGGGAGCGAGCTATTGCTCCGAGGCTAGGTGGCCCATAAGCTACCGACCTTACGTAGATGGACCGTAGGGAAAGGACTCTCTCTCGCACATGTATCCAAACACACTCCTCAACAATGGAGCGACGGCGTGTAGGACGATCTCCCCGCGCGTCGTTGTGTGCTGCGCTAATAATGGGCGGACGAGCCGATCAGCCAGTTGACCGTGACTAGATAAAAAATACTGCCTGACAGCCTGACCACCCTCGGATCTCGGACCTCGGGCCTCGGCTCACCCCACGCATATAGCGCCGGAGAGCGGAGTAACAAACTATCGGACCGACTCTCCCGGGCAGTTGTCATGCTAATCACGTGCAACTTTGTGGGATGCGCGTTAACGGCGGGGGCAGTTTGCGTCGGGAACCCCTAAGAACGCCGAGAAGAGGTTGGGTTATGCGGATCGTAAATTCGCTTCTTGTGCTGGAAAAAACGGTGGATCCCGTGATCGATACTGCACATCGTGTGCCGTTATAGTATGGAATTTCTCCAATCTGGCGAAACAGAGATATTTTATCTGAACACGTTTTAGATACAATGTTTTAGTTTCTATACTTTTATTATTACTCTATAGTTATTGCATAGTTTTAAATATTTTCTTATATTTTTTGAGACGTATAAGAACTTTGATATCTTCATACCAAGAAGTTTAAAAGCATCCTTCTTATCACATCTTCGGCTTAAAAGCTAACGTTAAAGTTACATTAAAAAATTATTAAACATTCTTAAATTTGCAAATTTTTTTAATAGACTTTAATAAAAATTGAATGAAAATCGATTTTATTAACGTAAAATTAATCTATCGACGCACCACGTCGCTAAGACATAATTCAATAATTATTTTTAATTTATTACATCATATGTATCGTGTGCCACCAAATTTATGTTATTTATCATGCTATACTATCAATCCACCTGTATCATCAACCGAAGCGATCGGAAAAAATAGAAAGAACAGAACGAATAGAATAGAACGACTTCCATGTGCAGATAACTTGCTCGGAGCGCACTTACGTTGGGTTTGACTTATGAATTCTCCCGGACGATGGACGATGGGCAGCCGCCTATCGATATAATAAAATAAACTGTCAGCGGCAGCCAGCATAAAAATGCTAAAGAGTCTCACCGCATTACCGTACAGATGTTCCATAAAAGAAAATCAGAGACCATCGGACGTCTTCTCCTTCATACGTTGAGAAAGCTTCAACGCTCCCAACATTCATAAAATGTCTTAATTTACGATACCAATCAATCTAAGAATAATTTATATAAATTGGAGCTTCATTTTCAAATAACAAGTGCATTAACATTGGGATAAAATTAAAAATTATGAGATAAAAAAATATAAGTATTCTATTAATTCATTGTTTTAATTCAATTTTCTAATATTTTTAAATTGGGAGCTACTACAAATTTAAATTTCTTCTTCAATAAAAATAATCGTATTATTATATTTATCTAGTTTAGTTTTAATATTAATATTTAAGTTCATTATTTTATTGTAGTTTATAAAGGTTCCTGCGACACTCCAAAATTTCAATAAAATAAAAATATAAATACTGTAATTGAACAATGAATTGTCTTTACATGTCTAAGGACATGCCTGAAAGTATGTTCGTGCATTCGTGCATTGCAATAGATGATATGCGCCGGTCATTCCGTGAACATTGTGTCGATGATAAATGCAACATCGATAGTATCACCCACGCTCTTCCTGCCTCTGTAAATCATTGCCGAAACATTTAACCTTAGCATCGTACACGAGATTAAGTTGATCGCAAGCCGCAGAATCAATTTATGCAAATGTACGGATATCATAGAGAAAAAACGCTAAACAATACAATTATCCAAAATTGTTAAATTGTATTTTCATACACAAAATATACACAAATATATACGATAATAAATATGTAAAGAAACTAATTTATCTTTTTATATATATGTATATAACATAAAAAACATATTGTATTGATTTTTTTATTTCTAATTTTATATTTCAATATAGCTGCAATGAGCGATCAACAAAAAACTTTTCATGTCACAATTATGATTTTTTTTGAACGGTTGACGACTATTACTTTTACTTTAATTCGAATGCACCTTATACGAAGCGATTTTTATGCGATATCGGATCGAGCGAACGTCTATAAAATCGTAGCAGAGCCGAAGAAACGATAAGTGAAGAAGAGAGAGAGAGAGAGAAAGAGATTCGACGAGAGGCACGCATAGCAGTAACGGCCGGTCGTCGGTCGTCGATGGTCGGGTCGGCGCGAGAGCCGAAGGTTGTATCGCAAGTAGGCGGAGCTATGGTGCCAGGCACTTCAATCGCCGTTGGGAGAGGTGCGCGAGGTGCGCACAACTCTGGATAGGTATATTCTCCCCATTGGAACTACCTCGCGACGGCGCGAGATCCCTCTTCCGCCACCATACCGCCGCGGAGTGATCATCGCCACCTCATTTCATACTTTCCGAACAACCTCTGTCCCCGATGCATTATAAAATTCGTACAATAATCTGCAGGAACTATTCTATGAAATTACATTAGCCATTCATAGTCTTCATTTCTGCAATTAGGTAGTTATCTATCATGATACAAAATTACTAATCCAATTGCCTACAATAAATTAATTATATTTATAGAAGTTAAAATTATTTTAGAATATTGCCAATATTTTTCTTTCGTACTGATAAAAATATTACTATGCAGTAAAATTTCAACATTCGGTTTAAAATCAAGGGTGATCAATAATCAGGAAAATTATAAAAATCACATATTCTTGTGTTTGTAATTACTATATCAATAAATTTTTTAGTTTTGCCAAAAAATTGTTTTTCTTTTGATTAATAATTGTGAGAATGATAAACGAAAAACAAAGTTTTCAATGAATATAATACATGTATAAGTTTTATAATAAATATCTACATCATCTTTGGAATTCTAATTACAATTTATATTAAGTTAGTATTGTCACACAAATATAAATTAATTATTTCTGAAAATATATGCATGACAACACAGTTTACATTTTTATTATTTAGATGTACAAGAAAATTAATAAAGCTTTATTATTCATCCATTAATATAAAAGGTTTTCATAAAGATAATATAAAAAATTTTTAACCGTGATTGTTTGAAAAACTCAAACAATTAAGACAAATCACGCAGTATTATAAAACGCGGCATGCTTGAACAAACACATTAAACGCGAAATTCCCGCACAGAATGGAAATAACTACTAATGAGATCTTCGCGGTAGATCGCACGCGTCATAAGGAAGGGAACGAGATGCGCAAGGAGAGAGAGGGAGTCTTAAAACCGTTAACGATATCACTCGTCAATCACGCTGACGGTTGGTGGCCGATGTGCAAAGAGGCGAAGAAAAAAAGGAAGGAATTACACCGGCGTAATGCCGGAAAATGCGATCAACCCTGCCGTCAGGCAAATACACGAGCGAGTCTTCCTAGTCGCGACTCGCATGAACGATCGTGAATCAAATCACCGTCTGCTTCTCCGTCACGACGATAAAAGTAATTCCATCCAAACGAAAGAGAACTTTCGCCTTGTGTCCCCACAAACGTATAATTCAATGTCGAATCAGGTTCAAAATCTCGATCTTTGTGTCGAATTTACGAGAATATACAATGCATTTTTTTATTTATTACAATGCATTATTTTATTTAATCTTACGATTACAATATTAGATAGCGATACGTATAAAAATATTATAGTTAACAGCTAATTCAGCGAATCATTTTTTTAAACGCTTAAATTTTAAATACAACATTTAAAAATTGAAAAACTGAAAAACTGAAACTTAAAATAAAAAATTGTGAATGTAAATAATTATTTTTCTAATTGAATTAATTTACTTTTATAATGTCAATTAAATAAATATGTAAATCAGTTTTGCATTAAACTCACTGATGGAAGTTTTAACGTAAAGCTCAAATATGTCCAAAAAATTTATTATACATTTAATTCGCATTAGATTTTAGAATAGAATTATATTTATAATTTTATATGCTATGTATTTTAATATGTGTTTGTGTGTGTGTGTCTTTGTGCACATACACATACACGCATATATACATATACAGGGTATTCCAGAGTAACTTTGACTTGTTCGTAAGTAAGACGAACAAAAAAGTTTCATATCGTTTTGTAAAATTCGCAATATTTATTTAATATATTACATGTTAGACGAATGGTGAGACGTCACTTCTTTCATTCTATCTTTGCAGACTATCATTCATCTGACTTTAACATTTAATATCTCGATTATTATTGCGAATTTCGTAAAACAGTATAGGATTTTTGTTCATCTCCATTTTACTATCACACGAGAAGAGAAGATTACTCTGGAGCATCATGTATACGCGCATAATATAATAAATGAAGAATTTATGAAGAATAAAAATAGATCTTTTATTCGTCCATTTCTTTATTCTGTATTTGGTAATAACAAATATTCTTCTACATAACTTTGCAAAGTTTTTGTTGCAGAACAAAAGCTTACAAATTTGTACCTTGGATACATCAAGGTTAATAAATTACGTTGCGCAATTTTGTACGAGTTACATAGATAGATTTCACCAACGTAATATATTTCCTTTTTTTCAATACCTTCTCAAAGTATTTACAAATAAGATAAGTAATAATGTTTCTAAATATAATAATATATGCTCGTTTTTTTCAGCATAAATATACGGTATTCATTGCGACATTCAACCCAACATTAATGCGACCCTGACATTTATGCAAGGAACTAATTATACATTATATGTAACATGTATTATGCATTACATGTAACATGTAAATATGTAACAATTATAAATTTGCTTTTTACTCAACAATAGAAATTTTAAATAAGATATATGAACAAAAGTTTAATAAAGATATTAAAACATAACATAAAGGTATTAAAATATAAGAAATTTAATAAATTCATTAAAAAAGGATATGTTAAACAATAATAAAACTCGATTTTGTTTCTTCATATTCTCTTCAGTTAACACATTCACCGCTGTGACGGTGATCGTCACAGGACGACAGCCAAATAAATATGTCATGTATTATATGTATATTTTACATGCAATTTAATACTATAAATTTACTACTATAATGTTTCATTATTCTTTGTAATATAAAATAATGCAATTACGTAAAATTATCACATAAAATACGTTGGTGAATGTGTTAGCCTTGCTATTATCGTTAACAGTTTAACTCGAAATATATATGTATATATAATAAATAAAATATAACTATATTAAACACATCTCTTGGAAAACAGAATTGGAAAAAATAGCTAAGAAAGATTTCTCTTTTCTTCACAAAAACACATGCAAATTAATAAACTTTTATTGTTCTCATCAATATAAAATTAAAATTTCTCGTAACAAAAGATAATATAAAATTTTCGCCGAGAATAGAGTACATAGAATAATGATTGCAATACCGTTTGGAATATTGATACAACGTACTCGATTCGATTGATATTTTTAGATTTAAAATACTAATATTTCAATTACATTCGTATTTTAGTAATTATTAAAAAATTTATATACAAATTTCGTATATAAAATAAAACAAATGGAATAAGCAATTATTTCTGATAGTGCTATTCATATAATAATATACTATATTAAATGTCCTGTGTAGAAGGAAATTAAATTATCAAAATTTTTATTAAGTAAGTCGTAATCATAATAATAATAATAATCAAGTAAATAAAAAACGTGCTAATGTATAGGTTGGACCTTTTGTGCCTGATAATATTTCTTACATAAATTTATGTACATTTCTCGCTTAGAAAATTATGCGCCATTATTGTTGATTTTAAAATGCATTCTCAAATTAAAGCTAGGATAATACAATCATAAAATTTAATTGATAATCAATTTAATAATATTGATAATATGTATGCAGTCATGCATTACAAATACAACAAACAGTATAAATCGATCCTTTCTTCATTATACAAAAATATTTAAAAAAAGAATATTTTACGATAGTTTATATTTTATAACAAAATAAATTTTGTAACAAATTTTAAAACAAAATATCACGTAAAGAATCCACAAAGTCTCAATATTTTTATACGTAAATAATAATATTTAAATAATATAAATGATCAGAATCAATTTGCGTAAAAAAAATCTTCTATGATTTTATTAACTGCTCTATTTATAGAATAATCGATTCAACTATAATACTCTTTGTCAACGATTTTCTCATTGCACAATTTTGTTCTTAAATTTTACAGTTCGAGCACTTTGTATATGTATATTATTCACAGAATAAATCACGCTATGCAACCTAATCTCTTGATACAAAATATCAAATTGATATGCCATATTATTAAATAAATATCTGTTATCTCGATCTGGTATTGCAATCACTTGTAATACAGAGATAGCCTTCAATGACGCGAGGAAAACACAAAAAGTCACGAGAATAAAATTATAATAAATAGTAATTATAGATTCTTTGATGCGTCCGCTGATTTTTGTGAAGAAATCATCATTGTTACCCACTACGAATGATTCACACCGTCCCTTTTGGCCGTTCGCAAAAGCGACTGGTGTCGTGCTCGGTTCCTCTTAACAGGAACGGAGAACGTAACGCGGAAAAGCGAATGGCACCCCGGCACCCCGTGGCTGTTTGACTTAATTTTACGAGGGGTCGCTCGGAACGACAAGGGCAGCATCGGAAGGGTGGAATGCGCGGTAGCGACAGCGGTGGCGGTTTAGCGGATAAAAATTATTCGTTTAAAGTCGAGAGGGAAGCGCTATAAAAGTGCAGTTAAGTTTTCCAGAGGAGTGCTCGTAGATTCTTCTCCCGCGTTCTCGCACATAATAACTGTAATTGAGTAAATAATCGCGTCTCTTAGTAGGAGCTGAAATTTCGAGAAACTAAACTGCCGACTTCCATACCGTACACATAATTTTAAGCTTTTCCCCTGAAGAGATTTGACTTTATTTAATCGCAATGAGAGATGCAACGTTGCAAAATGTTTCGCAATGTTTACACACGGATTTAAATCTCGTTAAGCTACGTCTCGATAGATCTTTTTTCGTATAGATCATTAATGATTCAATTGATTTCGAGAGTGGAAGATCAATTTACCGCGAAAAACATCTTTACCTAAAATATATAGGTACAGTATTTCAGTATCATTGAAATACCTAATATACAGTGTTATCCACGGGAAGCGCTCAATTATAAAAATATTGATTGTAAATAATCGGTTGTCGCAAGTCCTAACTTTTTTTACTTATACCGAAAAATAAATGCAAGGAACATATACCAGATTTTCGTCTCGCGAATTGAAAGAAATCTAAGAAGAGAGGAGCTAAACGCTAACGAGAAACCGACCGCTGCCTCTCACTGGAGATCTTATTTTACTCGAAAAAGAAGTATATATGTACGTTGTGTGTGTGTGTGTGTGTGTGTGTGTGTGTGTTGTGTTCGACCAAAAAAACACCTGATATTTATGGTCCAGCTGATCGGCCGCTCCACTCGCAGATCGGATCTCACTAAATCACCAGTCGGTATACGCCTAGGAAGGAACTAGCCGCTTCTCCCTCACAGCCCACGGGCGGCCATAAGGTTCCGATGTACACTGACGCGAATGACGGAGGATGGAGGAAGAAATCGATGGAAAGAAAAAGTCGAAGTCCTATACGGCCTAGCCTTGGCACGCCTTCCAAACGAAGTGTCATATCTGAAAAACTATTCACAAAAGATCCATATGCATCGCATCGCATCATACAATAATTAACATTCTTCAAAATACACAATAGGAAAGCTGCTCATTGCTCAGGAGGACAAAAGTACTTGCGCTCTCGCATGAATAGCATAATAACAAACAGCATATTCAATGTTAGTATTACTTTCGTTATTATTACATCGAAAATATATTATGGTATTTTTCATTTGTTATACATATTATCAAATTCACGTGTCCTCCAGTTTAATCTATAAAAGCAATTTATATAAAGTAGAATATTAGAATCTGTTTTATTTTGATGTCGAAATTTCTTATTAAATTTATTATAATATATTCTTATTAAAAATATTGAGATATCAATCTAATAATTGACTTGATGATTAATGATTAATGATGAAAACAATTATTAATCTTTTTTTGTGAAAAAAATCTACGCTTTGAAGATTTAATAATAACACGCATATTCAAGTTAAATTGTAACTTGCACGACTTGGCCGATAGTCAGTCCGTTGAGAGTTTGAGAATCAAGTTGCATTGAACTTGTGAACGATCGTGAAAATGTCTATGCAGTAAAAGGAAGTAGGGTAGTTTGATCTGATTAGCGAGTATCGATCGTCTTTGACGAGCCGATTATCCGACTAGGTCAGGGTGGCTTTCTTCTGGGTCATTACACCAGAAATTATAATTGTATCACTTCCTCCACAGATAACACGTGTTATTTGTCAATTTTTTAAATTGTAGATTTTCATACGTTATATCTTATAAATTAAAATTTTTCTTAAAATATTAGTCTAAAATAGTTTAAATATTCGTTGAAGAAGTAGATACTATACTAAAAGATAATTAATACAAATATATATATTTAATATATATTAATTTATAATAATTAATTAATTTATTATAATTTAATATATATATTTTATTGTCAAATATTGTTGTCAAAAATTATTCATTCTATTTTTAATATTATACATAAATATGTAATAAAAATTTTTAACTTTTTTTTAAATATCTGATAATTTAATATCTTTTCTATTTTAAACAGATTGTTAAATTATAACTTTCATCACTTTACATTACATTGACGGAAATAATAATTAAAATTAATACTTGCAATTATACAGAGAAATTACTTTTATTTAGAAAAAGACACCATTACTTGGCGAATTTAAACAGAATTGGGTCAAGGTGGCTACCTTCTCATAACCTTTCCTTACTTCCTTGTGTTTCTATCTCTTCTAGGTTTCATTTATTCGTTCATTTGACGACTGTCGAGATTTGTCAATGAACATATATGTATATTATGTATGTATGTACCTGATTACATAAATATACGTGTGTGTGTGTGTGCATACCTATATGTTGCATATCTCTATATGACCTATGTGCCGCGTCATCAACCACCCGGGAACCTACATCGTCATCAGAAGTGAAAGATGCTGGCATCGCCGAATCTTTCCTTTCTCCACCTTCTATACGCAGTGAGAGTAAACGTGACGTCACCGACTTAAAGCTGCCGAACGAAATGAACGCTATCGATTGATTCGTACTTTTGCGGGCAGAGATTAGAAGCCAATAAAATTTTAATAAGTTTATTTTTCAATAATACTACTAGCGTGCAAAAATAGCTCATTCATACTAATAAGTGAATATAATCTATAAAATTTAGATGTTCATTGCACAAAATGATTTGATGGATAAAAAACGTAAATAAATTTAGACTACGTACAATTATAACAATTCTGTTTTCTCTTTATCTATCTATCTCTCTCTCTGTCTATCTGTCTGTCTGTTTGTATGGTTATGCGTACAGGTGTATATGTATATATTTTACGATAAGATTAAAGACACTGACGTAAAAAAATATTAATTTTTTTCTCTTTATATTATAATATTAATTTTATAAAATAAACGTTATATTTTAAAAGACAAATATTTTTATACAGCATTTTGATTTTTTTATATGTGTACATTGATGTGTTTTTTTACTTATTACATTTGGATTAATTTAATAACAAATAAGTTATTGATCAATTATATTTTTATAAAAATGTGACATGTCCCTCTTTTCGTGACTACAAATTCAAATATGTACTTGAAAGCAAGTGAACGTGGGTAGATCATCTACAAGGGAAAAAAAGGAAACTTCTGAAGCAGAGGGGTTATTGTAGAAGATAGAGATAGACCACGATGCCAGCGTGACTTGACAATAAAGCTCATCTCACTTCCGGTACGTTCTCGAGATTCCTCCCCTCGTCAGCCCACCTGTTTCAATACTTCGACACATAGCTCGCCACAGCATTGACTATCTGCCTATCGCTTCGGCCTATGGACCGGCCGATTTATTTATCATAAGATATGAGGGTTAAAAAACGCGAAACTCGAATTCTCAACCTTTCCTCTCCTTCCTTCCTTCTCTTCTCTGTTTCATTCTATTCTTCTGCAATAATATTGTATTCTCGTCTGTGTAGTGTAAGAAACGATGATAAAAATATTGAATAATATTTCTACAATTGTTTAACATAGTCATCTTTTATCTGCAATTAAGATGTAAATACAAATCAATATTTTACAATCTTAAAATACATAGAAATAAAGTAAAAGGCATCTTTTATAAAATATTAACTTTCCGATAATTAGTCTTAACTATTTTTTATATCAAAAACAATAAAAAATCTTATTGATTATGATAAAGCTTACGTTGAAATTACAGATAAATATGCATGATAAAGAAAACAAAATGTTTATATGAGAACACTGTCATGATTTAAGTTAATTTACACATTTGAAATTCGATTCTACAGTATGAAAAATTTTTAAATATGAAAATTTTTGAAAAGCATTTTCATAAATCTAGCTTTAATTAAACGAAAGCTATCATAACGAGAACCAAACGAATCTGTTAAAACGGACGAGCAGTCAATCTGTCAACTTGACATGTGACGTCTGCCACGGGGATTCTACGAGGGTCGGGAACGAGCTATTGTCAAACGACCCTTGTGGACAAGTCTATTAAATCCTCATTAGAACTTTATCCTCATCCGTGTCTGACAAGCGTTGAAAGCTCATGTAGCTTCTGCATGACAGAATTTGTTTCGATATCGCGCTATTCTTATGGACATAAGAAACAAATTAATCTTTGATTCTACGCAATTATTTTCTTATCTTCATATCAGTCCTCATTATAGCAAGATTATATTAAAATTAAAGACACATCTATTAGATATTTTGAAAACACCCTATTTATTTCTATAAAATTAGTAGAAATTTTAATTCTGGTATTTGAATCACAATAATTGAATTGTAAATATGACGGGTATACCCGTTATGGAGCAAGTGGGCTCTAAGTATGGATGACGGCTGTACACGTTATGAAAAAAATTCGATAAAAATTCAACAAAATGTACCATTATTGTATACGAATTTTTATGAAAATTCATTCACTGGAACCATCTCCGCGTACTTTGGACCCACTTTGGTTGTTTGTGTCTACACACTCAAGAGATTAATATGTTGCCTTCACAGCAATTCTTGAATTTATCCAATAAAATTTGGTTTCTCAGATTTTAAATATTCTCTACTTATAAATAATTTTTTAATGTTAAAAAAATGGTTTTAAATATCAAAATAAAGGGTTTTCAAATATGTTCTATCTCTGATTGATGTGGCTTTATTTTTTATGTTTTGAACATAAGAAATTTTTGAAAATTGCTTCTATTGAAAGAGGAGAGATGTATCTTTTTGATCAATCAGTCTTCACATGTCGATACTTCAAAAATAATCAATTCAAACAAAAAATAAGAAGAATCCTTTCAATAAAATTGTTTTGAGACAATTATTTGAAAAATTTAATCTTTCCTTCAAAATCTTATCTAAGAACGATGATTTCATCGTACTGAAAATCATCTGAAAATAACTCCATCAAGAAAAGGCTTTTTTTATTTTTTGTAAGTCCGGTTGTTTCTGAAATATCAATAATTAATAAAATTAATTAAACAGATATAATGATACTTTTTCCCAACACGATTTAAAAGAAAAAAACACGTTTAGGTATATTGTTAGTATACTGATGATCCAGAAGAAATATGCGATATCTAGAATCCTTTGTATGAACTTGTAAAGGGCGGTCTTGGCAGTCCCGGCTTTCGTTCTCTCTCCTACTTTCAACCGGGCTACGGGTTCCGAGACCGGGAAAGAGGTGAACGTATTGTTTACCGACGTTCCATCCCGATGGTTTCATCGCCGAGCAGCGATGTCAGCAGAAATGGCGTTGCAAATAAAGTGAGGGAAGCGGGAAAGACCGACGGGTTCGTTCATGAAATCGCGCGCTGCGTGCTCGTGTTTCCAAGTAGCAAAGCCAGTCGAGCGTTTGCGCAGTCCAAAGATTTATTCGCTGCTATGATAGCGATTTCGATTAGACTTCACCGATAATTTGTGGTACATTTCCAATACGTAGATTTGTCTTTCAATCCCAACAACGAGTTCCATGGTCCGTTGGACATTAATTCATTATTTAATTCTCAAAATATAGAAATTTATAATTATAAATAATAACCATTTTAGAATAAATGAGATATATTCTATAAATTTATAGAATATAACTTTTTTTATTTCTTTTTATATCAGAAATATGCTTCTTTTGTACAGTATATACACTAACAATAAGAGAAAAATATAGTTACTTTTGACCTCAACCACAATTTTACAATATTTCCAACGATAATTATGGTTAATACAATGATGTATATAGTTAAGATAATCATATTTATCGTTAGAAATATTATATTATAAAATTATGGTTGAGGCCAAAAGTAACTATATTTTTCTCTCACAATCAGTATATGTACAAATATAATTCTATCCTGTATAATTCCTTATTTAAGAGTGAAGCACATATACATACAGCTCCGTGAGAATGGTTGACCCTTATAGTCAGAAGTCCCAGGTTTGATCCCAATTTTTATTTCATATATGTTTCAGTTTAAAAGAGGTTGAATAGGAAAATTAAAGATTGCGAGTGTGAAAGAATGAGTGAATGAAATGATAATACTCGATAAAACTTAGTGCCTTGATATTTATGTAGAGACACTGTCACGTTGTCAGTTCACTCTTTTTGATATTGCGATGATATGGTGGCGCTTGATATATTTAGAGATAATCATGCATATATAATACGTAAAATATATGTGTGCCTTACTCACCAGTGGAAGAATCCATCGACGCAACGATTCTTCAAGTCCAACAAGCGCCTCCTCGGCGCTGTCGATGTCACAGATAAACCTCGGGACTCGCTGGTGCTGGTTGGTGTTGCTGTTGTTGCTGTGGATGCGGTTGCTGACTTTGAGTTTGATGCTGCTGCTGCTGCTGCTGCTGCTGCTGCTGCTGCTTGTTGTTGCTGCGTCATCTGTTGCTGATGGTGGTTATGATTGTGATTGTGATGATGATTCTGTCGCGTTCTCAACATATCGTATCTTTGCTTGTAAAGGTCACGCTCCTGCTGAGTCCGCGTCAGCTCGATTTTCGTACGTTGCAGTTCGTTCTGCAAGTTCCGATTAGTGCTCTCGAGGTCCTGCCGTTGCTGTAGCCGCTTGCTGCGACAGTTCTGAGCGTAACCGCGATTCTTTAGTGTTCGACGCTTTTGCTTCAGCCGTACGACCTTCGCACACAATTGTAAATTTAATCAAAATATGGTTGAACCTTTTTCATATCAACACCTTCATATTCTCAGTACTCTCAATTTCATACTCTCGATATTTCTTTTCTGCGTTACTTAACATTTACTATATAATTATATGTATTTATATACAACTATCATGTATATGTCAATGGCATAATGATTTTCATTTTATACATTGTACAGTTATAATAAGAGATTAAAAGTGATATTAGGAAAGCCATTTGACTTCAACATAGTTGGAACAAGTTCTATACTATTGCAATTTATTGATATGTACTTAGTTACTGTCAAATAGAAACCGATATAATTTTTAATTAATCAAAGATGTCGCTCACCTGTTCCCGTGGGCAACCATGGAGGCGTTTGTTGAGCTCGCGTACAGAGAGCGACATCAAAAGCTCATCGTCCATGAGGTCCTCTTGAGAAGTCGTGCCATTGCAATTGGAGTACAAGCTATTACCCGAGCGATGTCCTGAAGTGGGTCCACCGGCGCCGCAAGAACTCACGGAGCATACGCTCAGCGGTCTGCCCGGTTGTAGTGTTAAGCTTTGCATGCTGTCCTCCATCCCTTGCATCACGCCCCCGCCCGCAGGAAGCATTCCACCTCCAGCACCCGGACCACTATAATACTCTAGATGACTTGACATTGCCAGGTATCCACCTACGATAACAATGTCCATGCGGTAATGGAGAATTCAGAACGTGTTGGAAGATGACGAAGTATTGAGGAATAAAAGAAATGAATCGGCGTGTATCATGTACTATTAAATGTCTAATGTCTATTTCTACCACGGCAGATTAACTTTAATCTCGGTTTAACTTACTTTCTATCTTCTTTTAGTCCTAAGAATTAGGAAAAGTTGAAAAGTAAGTTAAACCGAGATTAAAGTTAATCTGCCGTGGTAGAAACGGACATAAACCCGTCTTTCCTAATCTTCAGCAGTTATCAATTGTTTTTTCTCTTAACGATTGAACATTTATTTAGTTTTTCTTTTTGGATGACGTTCTTTGACGGACTCACCAGTATGCCTGGGTCGCGGCAAATGTTGTAGCTCCTGGAAATGATGGTGCGCCGAAGTGGCCGACCATGGCTCGTGATGAGTTTCCGGGTTTTGCTCTTGCGGGCAGTGGGGCCTGAGGTCCAGCGGCTCCTGCCTCAACGACTGCGTCAGCCAGCCCATGCCGCCCGTGCCCACTTGCATCTCATCCTGCACCAGCGTCGGCGGCTGTTGCAGCTGCAGCAGAATACCGCCGCGGTCGCGGAGGTCACGCGCATCGCGGGGATCCCGATCGGCGCGGTGAAGGTGCAACGGCGGCGGCGGCGGCGACGCCGAGACCGGCGGCGTGTCCGGCGGCGTGCCCGGATGCGAGAGGGTGGTGAGATGCGCCGCGGCGCCAGGCGGCGCCTTCACCAGGACGCCATGCTGCACCTGAATGTGCGGCTGACCGTACAGCGGATGGGGCTGCTCCAGCTCGTGCGCGGGCGGCGTCAACGGCGCCAGAGTCAGGCCCTGCGCGTGCACTTGTCCCGGCAGCTGCACCACGCTGCCGTTTACCATCACCGTCGGTGAACCCATTCGTACCTGTAAGACAGTGAGTTTTCGCCGCGGTCAACAACAAGCACGATCGACGACACGCGTATTAAGCGAGAAATTAAAACTATCTAAATGTAAACGTGCTATCTGTACGATCAGTGCTATATTTAGGTATACATTTATATTGCGATTGATTTCTTTGAGATGATAAAGTATCTAATAAACGACGCGGTAGCTAATCAACTTACCTTTTTCTTAAGAGCAAAAGATTGATTGGCTACCGCATCGCTTCTTTCCGCGTAGCAAATGTTTCCGCGTCCACTTTGCACGAGTCCTTAGTTTTCTATGATAAGCGACATAACAACTGTCAATGTCAACTGCAATCCTCTAGGGCCACTTGTAGTCGAAATTTGTATTTTTCCCGACGACTTCCGACGTTTCTTAAATGAAAATTTCACAATTCGGACTTTGTGTTGTAATATCTTCCTTCATAGGGCACAATAAAGACATTTTTATCATATAATAGATCAACTGTTGATTGTACTTATTCAAATTCGATAAAAAAGGGAAAAAGAAAATAATCTAGATAGTATAATTAAGATATCGTAATTAAAGGTACTTTCAAGTTGTCATATCGCATAAAGACATACATGCATTCGATGCGAGACACAACCATAATTCTTGTGAAAAAATAACATTGATCATCTATTTTATTTTGCTGAAACAACGATTAAATGATTAAACGATGAAACAAGAGAAAATTAATTTTATTGTCTTTAATATCACTGTGATATTACAAATAAGTCTTTCTCAAAATTTCATTCGCGATAAAAATATTACTGAGTAATTTTCTTATCTTGTAACAGCAATTAACAGTACAACTTAATATAAAAAAATAAATGTTTAACAATTTCTTGCTTCATTTCCTATTCGATATGTCTTAACGCGGAAGAAAGTAATAAAATAATCTAAATGTTATGATAGCATTTTATACTATATTTTTGTCGTTTAAAGCAATATGTATCTGAAATCATCTCAAACAAATCATAATTATGTATAACATATGTAATATCCAAATATTCAGTATATCATTGTAATATTTGGATTAAAAGTAAAATTTTAATTCTTCAAATTTTTTTGGTAAAGTCAAGCGCATGTAGAAAAAATTAATGAATAAATGCAGATCTTTATTTTGACTGACCGTGCAGTGATCACTTAATCGTAGCTATGTGTTATTTCATATTTTCACATTAAATAGTAGAATGGATGTTGTCGAGATAGTATCAGATAAATCATTATGTTTCTAGCAAAAGTAAATACGTTTTATTATGCTATGTCGAGTATAAGCGCTCTTTCATGAGAGCAATCATGTATCAATGTCATTTGCAAAATCGTGATTTAATTAGTTTACGCGTAATGGAACACGTTTCACTTATACGTAGCGCATGCACTGTATGCATTTATTATTGCATGCTACACTTCGGATGATAATATAATAAAAATATTTATATACTTAACGTTAACATTTTATTTAACATTTATTACGTACTTTTTTATTTCGCTTGTTTTTTGTTAAAACAACGTAATCTGGTAACGAGATAATTATGCAAATGTTTCAAATTCTGCAGCAAAATCATCTTTCAGTTTTGCATATTTTAAAATCTTTTCAAATTTTAAACGAATTCTTCGAAAAAGATCATCGTCTGTCACAAATGATTTCAATCTTTAATGTAAGATCTTGTCTTGATACCTCAAATTACGAATCTATAACGGCAAACTTCATTCGAGTTTTAATAGTTAATGAGATTTTGTAACTGATTTATGTAGGATTTTATAGCTTGATTTTCGAAAAATTCCTTTTTAATTATCATTCCCTTGATTTTTGTTAAATCTTAATTTCGATATAATCAAAGAATGCATAAAAAATATATAAGAATGTTTAAGATATAAGAATGCTATGTATAAATCTTGTAATATAACTTGCACATTCACTCTTATCACATTTTATATTTTTCTATCTGTAATGAAGATAATCTAACATTTTTATTTAAGTATTTATGTATTTTAATTTGTCATTTTTGTAAAATTGATTAAATATTTCAATAGTTATAAATCAATAATTGTATGTTATATTTGTATAATATTAATGTTATAATATTTCTTATTTAAATGCTGCAAGAAAACATCTTGCATTAACAATATCGTATCTTATTTGTTGCGAATAAATGTAAGAGTTATTATCGCGTATCTTTAATATGCAAACATCTGACATATTGATATTATATTTTTTGCTTTAACAACATTTCAATCCACGGACATACTTTACGAATATCACACTTAATAACGAAATTCTTACAGCAATCATTTAATGTGTATGTATGTGGTGTATTTGTATTATGAGCAATACGAGCAACAGTAAAACAAATCAAGCTTATAATATGCATATATAATATTTGAATATCAAAATTAATAGACATCGTTAAAAACATATCTACAATTTCAAAAAATCTCTACTTTTACATTTGCTGTCATTCGTTATTTCGACTCTAGGGATGTAAACTGATTGAAATGCGCGACTTGTCCTAGGTGGCACGTAAAAATTACATCCGTGTAATCGTCCGTAAAGTAAAGAAGGATATAATATAATCGGATGAAAAGTGTAAAATCCTCTTAAAATCCTGAGCCGGGCCTACCATGCCCAGGGCATACCCGGAGCATTTTTCTGCGCTCACCTCTCGCTTGACATCAGCAGGATCCAAATGATCGAGAACGAACTCCTGCACGTACTCCCTCGCCAAATGGTCCTCGGCTTCCATCTTAATCTCGTCGACCTCTACCTCCACCTCCTCTACCGTATCAGTCGCGGTTGCATACGTGAGCGTCTCCGATCCGTCGCAGCCGCCACCACCGCCGTCGCCACCGCCACCACCACCACCACCACTACTACTACTACTACTACTACTACTATCACCACCACCACCTCCGCCACCACTTGAGTAATTCGTCACCTTTGTTTGTTATGTTGCGACCACCTTTTGATTAACAGCTTAACAAGTGATTTTAATTAAATATTCCGAGGAAATTCGAGGGAAAAGTTAGACGGATGACATGATGCGATGACGGATCTGCTTCGTCGCAATAAGCCCAAGCTTCTTCTCACGATAAATTGCAGCGAACTGCGAAAGATTGACTGTTAATGAGAGAGAGAGAGAGAGAGAAAGAGATGTGGGTACCAAACAGATCTGCTTGGAGCAACGTACTCTGATCTGTTATCGATACATGCCAGCTTTGTAATTCTATTTTTGATGTCTTTGATTTTCAAGATCTGATTCCAATGATCTTTTTTTATATTGATTTCACTTGATTTGAAATACCAGCCAATGCTTAATTTACATCGTTGTGAGGAGGTCGCTCTACATGTAACATCTATTTGAGAAGCTGCACCATGTATCGGCTGCACACATTCGAAAATAAATTAATGACCTGACTTCTTCAGAGAGATGCAACGTTTGTCGTAACAACTCGCTTGTCGCAAATCAAACGAGAAATTAATTGCACGAGAAAACAAAATGTAGATTGCGGTAGGTACAAAACGGTGCTCCGAGTAAAAGTCTTTCGCGTGCGTCAGTTAATTAAAAGGACATCCTCTCAAGATGGAGAGAATGGAGCAAGGATGTATCACTCGATTTCGCTCATGAATGTAACTCCTTTACGATCATTATCATACACTGTGCCCCAGTCTTCAGCAACAGACCTCTCACAGCAACCCGGTGCACTATCTCGACGTGTATCACTGCAACACTTGTACACTTCCCGCTTAAAAAGCGTCCGGAAAATTCGGCGCTTTTCACCGTAGTCCTGTTCGCCGGCTATCACGACTAATCGGCTAATCGTGACTCCGATCTGTTTTCCCTTCTCACGCCGCCCGACGACGAGATCGAGGAGCGAGGGAGATCTCCTAATTAGCGAGACGTATCGCGACGTGGATCGAGCGCCGCCGCGCGCGACTCCACCCTCCAAAATCGATTCGCAGATCGAATAACGCCCTCCACCCCGCCGGCCCCGCGCGCGTCTACACTGTCCGGCTTTTTTTCGAACTTCGCGCTCATCGGACGAAATCAGCGAAAGCGCAATCAACGAATAAAGAGAAAGAGAGGAAGAAAGTAGGTGGGAAAAAGGAAACGCGCGCCCGAAGTGGAAGGAAGAAAAAGAGATCGCGTAAACTGACAGCAGTGGATACGCCGTCTGAGTGGTGACTGGGGTCGGCTGTATGCCGAGAATGAGCGCTTATCATGCCCTCGCGCGCAGGGCAATCGCGTCACGCATGGTGGGCGTGGCCGTCCTCTATTCGGTCGGCCGGCGCGTCTGACGATTGGCGCATCCCAGTTCGCGTCGCCATTTGCACACTCCTCCCATTCGTCCCCACCACGGGCCGACGGTAAATCTGCCTCCCCCTCCAACTCCCCTTGTCGCCGCCGCTGCATCGCGCGGATCCGGTCACTCGAGAGGTATCCCATTAATTTCTAAAATAATTATTATATATACGCGCGAATTCTGTCCTCCCCCTCTCTCACCCCCGCGTCACTCACTCTCTCTCTCTCTCTCTCTCTCTCCTTCTACCCGCCACGTTCCGCCTCCGCGACCGTCCGCGAGGTCGCCTCTCTTCCCCTCCTAACCGGCGGATACGCGTATATCGCGGTTTTTCTCCTCTTTTCCTTTTGAATGTCAATTTACGGTCGGCACGGGGTGATCTTTTATCTGGCAACCGCGATCTCGATCTGAACGGGGCACAATTTTCCGCACGGGCCGTGGCCCGGGGGCGGGGACGGGTCACGGGATGTCACATCTACGTCACGTCAAAGAGGTGGGAGGGCGAGAGAAGTGCGAGGGAGATGAAGGAGCCGGGGTGTCGGATCGCTGATCGTGGTGCCTGGTTAACGAGATATTGCTTCGCGTGTCTGCAGATCTCTCCGTGCATCCGGAAGAGAGCATCTCCGTCTCATGGGATTCAAAGCTTTTGCTTGACGATTAAATGCTGCACAAGTTGTCTCACGGTTCCGAGCCATCTTTGATCGGTGCACGCAAAACGACTTTGTTTCCGCTAGTGAATTCAGTCAGATGCGATTAAACTATATTAGAAAAGAAATATAGGATACGAATATTAATTTTCAAAAACATAATAAGAATAATTTTTTACTTTATCAAAATAATATATCAATCTACCTGTACCTCAAATTTTATTAATTATTTACAATTATTAAACATAATATAATAAATATCATTATGATCGTACAATTATAATCAAAATTTTATTAATTATTTAAATTAGACATAATATAATAGATATCATTATCATCATACAATTCTAATAAAAAAAGCAATATATTATTTTAAAAATAAAATGATTTATTTCTATATATTTCTAATTGTAAAATCAGAATAATTGGATAATCACATATTACATTAATTACAAGATTTTAAAGATAAATAATATTTTTACAATATATTTTTACAATATAATTTCATCCTTGGACTGACAAATGTATGATACTAAATTATCGTTAAGAAAAAGATTTTTCTAATCTTTTTTATTAAATACATAATTTAGCACTGATCATTTCGTATCACTTACTATCACTATGTGCGACTGTAATTTAGATTTGCTGCGAAATGGCGTTATTCCTTGATCGACTTAAGCGAAAGCTTAAGCGCCGCGAAAAAAGCGAGAGGAAGAGAGAAAGAGGGTTTATGTGAAATGGGTGCAAATCATGGACTCGCATCTAAATAGGTTTCTACGTCTACCAATCTATTCCCCCGCTTAACAGTCCGTACTACATTTCGTACCCATTTCTGGGACACCACGACTTTAAAATGCTTCATGAATATCAAATTTCCTTCTTTTCCCACGCACCTTTTTATATCCCGACTGTCTTTAACTTTCGAAGTAACGTCGTATAGTACGAAATTTGTCCGATTTAAGAAGGCAAAAATATTCCGTTCGCTTGCGTAGAAATAATTTGTATGTCTCTCTTAAAGTTATTTCTCGTTTAAATTTCAAGTTAATGTAAAATTTAATTTAAAAAAATATCCAGAAAAATACATATATACGATAAAAAATCCTCAAGATTGAAAAAAGAAATAAAAATCAAGACGAATCATGAATCGTGTTCGATGAAAAGAGCTAAAAATTAATTACATTTTTTAAATCGTTTCTTGTTTAATTGACACCTGCTGTTTCATACTTGCATTTTAGCAATAAATCTTCGAATGTGTATGATTAATGTGCGTGGCATTCTATTTTAAGAGCGATTATGTCACAAATGCAATAGGACACTACTCCTCTAAATGTTGCCAATATAATTAAAATTTTATTTCTCTTTTTAAACAACTTTTATAATTAAAACTCAACTTTTTCTTAAATATGTAATAAGAGTCTTATAAAGTTTTCAGACAAGCAAATAGAAAAGCAAAAATAAGTGTGGATGATTATGTTTATCATATTTATGTTTATCAATTATTTTAAAACGAGAATATTAATTTTTGTTATTATCGTGAAATATGCGAATTATAAGAATTTCTCTTATAAACAAATGGAAAAATGAAAAAAATATTACAATTAAGTCCAAGTACTCGGAAGAACATGAAAAAGACTAATTTGTAGAATTTAAATACAATGCAGGCTATAAAAATCGAGATAATTTCATTTTTAAAATATTTTTGCAAATTGAATAAAATCTGTAATGAAAAATTTAACATTCAAAAGTTTAACTGACCAAGAAATGCACCATTAAAAAGTAATGCGCAAAAAGTTGCATATGTATGAATATTTTAACGATTAACTTTAATAGATTAACTTTCTCAAGAAAAAATAAAACAAGATGACGAAGCTTGATCTCAAGCTTTAAGAATCTATCCCTGCCTGTAACCAAATCTAGCAAAATGATGAAATCTCGACAGGACAGAATCTTATCGATCTAAACGACAAAGCGTCATCGTCATCAATGATCGTTGAGCGAGAACTCGAAATAGTGACGAGCGAGTGACGGTAACTTTGGCCATTTTGTTGAGCGCGAGGAATTTGTCGACGTTGCGATTCGACATCCTCTGTCCGCCGTTTCCTTCCCGTTCTGCCTTAGCCATTCGTTCGCACTCGATATATTCGCGCGCCGCTCGATTTCTCAGTATAACGAGTGTCGGAAATTTTCCACTCGCTAAGATGCACTAGTTGCGTAGAGCCATGGTGTTTGCCGCGACACTATCACGTATACTGAAATAGATAAAATTTGTGATCGATGCATGCAATGTATATATTCTCTTCTCTCTCGTCCACTATTATATACACGTATAAAAAAATTTATAGAATTTTTAAAACATTTTATAATCGAGAAGTCGTAAATAATTTTATGTGTAAAATTTGTGCTTTTTAAATCAATAAATTTAAGAGTTTGAAAGTTTAAATGTTTAAATTTAATGTTTAAAAATCTTTCACTTCTCAAATTAATATCTTTCATATGTTAAAAACAAAAATTTTGCACAGATTAACAATGAAAAAAATTCAAGCAATTTGTCGCCAATATTTATCTACATATATTTATTTTTCTAAATTGATACAACAAAGCTAAGAATTAGAAATTTAATTGCGACTTTTGAGCTGATTTTTGTGACGGCGTTCACGTGCTTCTCCTTTTATAATACTACTTTTTAAACTAGTTTTTAAATATACGTCATGAAAAATTCCATTTATCTTTTTAGTACTATTATACACATAATAATCACTTTTTCTTTGAAATCATTTTTATTATATTTATAATTATATGAAATTAAATTTTTTAAGAAAAAATAAAGTTTCAACGAGGATCTCATTTGTTAATATTCAAAAGAACAGGATTTTATTATACTTGTAACATGATCGCACCAAAGAGAAGATAACGGACATGCTAATAAAATATGAATCATTTTTATCTCATCACTGGCGCCCTCGATTTTTAAATTCATGGATATATACGTGTGCATTTACATTCATGAACATCGACTTTGACAAGAATAAATAGAATGTGTAGATTTTTACACTGTATATTTATACACTGTATTCTTAACACGATTCGAAAAGCAGCATTACTAAAAATTGCTTTGTGTTGAAAATATCATCTTTATCTTTCCTCCTGTCCCTTACCCTGATTGATAATCGTTCGTAATAAAATCTGCTAGCTGCTTCAACTACTATTATTCTTCTTCTATGTCATGAGATCGAGAGATCGATCCGTCGCATGTCTAGATTGGTTTGGCTTGTCGCTGCAACAAACTTTATGGCGAGATTTACGACAAAAATTGTATTCGAAAGCTAAAAACAGGAAAAGTTACTATATTTTCTCTGATTGATTCTTCGCATCGCATCGCTCCCGATCGTATTCTATATACTGATACTGATTTTAGAATTTGTCGATCAACGATCAATTTCTTTCTATCAAGCACCTTCAAATATATGCTCAAAGCCATCATTTAAATGTCATGTATAAAGTTAAAAACATCATAGATATAAAAAAGGCTATTTTAAGAGTAGATATAAAAACGATTATTCAATTATAAAGAAAATCAATAAACATTATATAATAACTTGAAATTTCAATATCGATAAATTAAATTATTGTTTTCATTGTTAATTTCAATATTAATTAAAAATTTGTATAATCAATTAATAAAACTATATAAACGCAAAAATATTTTCTTTACGAAGTACCACATAAATAAAAAATATACCGTGTAATAGCAATATTTTTTTCCATCTCTTTAAAAAATAAAAGATAAATGTTCACCAATTTAAAAACTTAGAAAATTATTTTATTTTCTTTCTGTATGTGTGAGTCTCAGAAAATAGAAATATATGTGTATATATATATATATATATATATATATATGTGTATATATAAATATAATGGGTTAAAAATGTAATCTTTATCGAAAAATTATGTTTAACATTACATTTAAAAATAATTAATAATAGTTGCCATTGTGCAATACAATAATTGAATTAGTGCGAATTAATAGACATCGCGATCAGCATAATGATGCAAAGCGAAATGAAACGGTCTAGTTGACTACAATCAATGTGCCGCTGAACAGTCTCTACCATCAGGTCCTTCCATTAATTACAACGCGGTCGCGTGCGTACACCCTGCGATTCGTTATGCCCGTTGAAGCGCATAATTGAAATTGCTAATAGCAGTGGTTTCCTTGGCACAAAAACTGTCATAATTTCTAGTACAACAACTTGATTGCAATAGTACATCTCGTAAATACAGAGTCCAATTTTTCTAAAAGTCATAGCTTATATATAAAATTCTTTTATCTCTATAATATTAGCACTATGTGCTACGTCCCCCTCCTTCCAGTTTCCTTTTTATAATTATTAATTCGTCCCATGATAATTCTCCCAAATGTAATCATTTTGTATCGATGCTGATTTATTAATTAACATTAATTAAAATTTTCTTTCAGTTACATCTTGTGTACTCTATATAAATCTCCAGATAACGGAACAATTTATAATATCGAGAGACTAATAGTTTCCATAAAGTTATATTGATTGAAAATAAGAGATTGAATAGGAAAAAAGTTTTAAAAGTTTTACAAACATAATAACGGATAATACGATGTACAATCTTATTGTTTATTAAATTTTACTAGATATTTTTATCATATATATATATATATATATATATATATATATAAGATAATAACAATGCTATTTAATGTTAAAAATTTGCAAGCATATAAACTCTATTAACATTTTTTTCTTTGGCGACAAATGATTTATCAAATCAGCAGTGATTATAATAAGAACAAATGACGATTGAGAAGAAAAGGGTATGAAGAACGACGCAGGAATAAATTCGTACTAATTTAATGTTAATTTTAAAAGAGTAATCTTTCATCCGCAAATTAAAAGTCATTAACTGTAGCTGGCTTTTGCGGCTTTCAAGAAGGCTAAGTTTAAGGAGGAATTTCGAGATGAAGCTCGCAGGCGAGATTAAGGCTATAGCTACGGCTGTCGGAATCGGAAGTAAAGGTGGTGGAAGACGCGGGAGGAGAGAGGAGGTATGAGGGAGAGTGCTGAGCCAGCATAGCCCGCTTGCCAGCCTGCACATCGATACCAACCAGTCAGCCGGCAAACCAACCTATCTACCAATAAACCCACCTCTACAGCCGACAGAGAAATTTTTCTTCCCGGCAAAAAGCGCGTTACTGTACGCATTGATCTAAGTGCAATTGGAATTTCACACGTCATTCACGTGATTCGTCAACCTCGACACACAAAGTTGCCATCCCCTAACAGCGCATATCACTCGAATATTCAGTATTTCTACCGAATACGCACTGAGAATATATTTAACATATGTTGGGGGAATATCCTTACAATATATTCCTATATTTTTGCAATATCTTTCGAACATTCTTAGACTCGTGTGTGTTGTTGGGATTAAATTTTACTTTTTTAATTCTTATGTATGTTGGAAGAAACATTCAAGCGTATATTTTTATTTATATCAAATATCCAATATCACGAAATTATAATTTATAATAATTCTTATAAATTACTTATATTCCTTTATATATATATATATATATATATATATATATATATATATTTATTTATGTGTAATATATTATGTTTTATCTGTATATTATATATTATATTTTATTTTAAACTTTATTTACCATAATACTATGATTATTACATATATTATATTAGTTTATATTAGATAGTTTAATATTTAATATCATTAATTACTTACTCATTGTTGTTGTTTTAACATTGCTTTATCATTTTGGTTAAAGAAAATTTGAGAAAAAGTGATAATGGAAAAAAATTAATTAATTAATTTTGTAAAAAAATTATTTTACAAAAAAAATCTAATTTTTGTATAAAGGTCCAAATACTTATATAATAATCTTATTTAATATAAAATGTTTTGAAAAAATTAATATAAAAACAATTAATATAAGATAAACTTTATATTATATCATTCCATTAAAGGACATTAAATAAATTACATGTAAGTGCGATTTCCGGATTGATTTTTCGATATCCTCTATTTTTCACTTTTACTTTTCCTGTTTTGTGAAGATCACCTTGTGCAGCAATGCCACAAGAGTCCTAAGGTTATCATACGATAGCTACATTATCACTTTACTGTCGCAATCGAACTTTTAAGCCTATTTTAGACGATCTATAAATTTGCAGATTCATAAAACTTTATTTCCAATTTGGTGTATAGTAAACAATATATAGAAAACATTTGCGACATTGAAATTAAACTTATAAAATCAAAATATATTTTCTTCTATTTTTAATAGACGCATTTTTAATGCGCACCGTTAGGAAGAAATTAATATATTTAATAATCATATAAAATATATGATTTAAAATTTCCATTATTACGTAATTCATCACAAATTGTTTTTACTATTATCACAATTAATAACATTTTTTTAGTTTAGAAAATATCCTCTCCCTCACAGAATACAATAATGAACAATATACAATAATAAATAATTTTTACGCGTACGACATATAAGAAGTTATATAGAGTGTAGTCCCTGCTCACTTAAACTGAGCTTTACTTTTACTTCCACAGTAGAAAATGTTCACGCTGATCAGCCACGGCGACCTTGCATACGCGCATATGTCATGGCGCGTAACTGGGTAACGGCATTCAAGCACGTGTTAAATTTTTGCTATAGCAGCCGCGTTTATCGCAAGAAAAACAACTTGCTCGTCAAGCCAGTATTATTAGTCGTTACAACAATTGCTCTTTCTGCTAAATTACATATTAAATTTCCTACCATTCATCATTTTAATACGAGTTTTAATGACAAATATTTCTTTGCTAAAAATGGAAGAACAGTCAATTGAGTTAATCAATTTTTATTAATAAATTAAATCTCTTGTAAGTTTTTTTAGGATTTAGAATTCTGGAACATGGAAAAGAGGCTAGTTGAAAAATTGAATAAAACTGAACAATTGAGTAAATGTGTCGTGTGTAAAGATTCCGTTGTTTCAATTTGAGTTTTACTTTAGTAATTAATTGCAATTTCTATGCTTAATTGTAATTGCACGCAGGTTACTTTAATTGCAGTCGGAAACGTTTTTAATAATCGGCAACGTAGATAACGGCATTCGCGTGCTCCCGGGACCCGATATACAACGATGATCCGGGAATAATTGAGGCACGAACGGCAAACAGATTCCGCACCCTCCCGAACATGGCACGATCTCTTCATTGTCATCTGTCATCGCGCTCAGAACAAATGACCGACTCAACAACGAACGCGCACGCACACACACACACACACACATACACACATGTGGACAAATCACTCGAGGATTATCCGTCGGAGATGGAGACAGAGAAGATAGGGGTTGCGGTTCTCGAGTGCCGCGACTAGATATTTGATCACTGTGAAATATTCAATATCATATTATTCATGTAGTCACGTGGATATTCGCCGGATACTCGTGATTATTAATCATGAATTTACACCGAACGTTCTTTGTTCAGACATTTCAATCTTAGCGACGAGTATATCCATAGTAAGTTGCTTTTCTTTAATGCACGTGCTCACTTAAATGAAAAAAGAAATTATAGAAATTTTAAGATTTACACTAGGAAAAAAATTGAGTATCTCTAACTAAACTATTTAATTGAGGTGTATTTTAACAGCAACCAAGCATTTTGTTTAATATAATAAAATCTTTAGTTCTATTAAATGTATTTTTCTGTTTTGTTCTCTAAACCTAAACTCTAAATTTTTTTTAACAAAATATAAGCAAATAACATATTTGTTTACAACTAAATAGTTTTGTTGGGTATATCGTTCTGACAAAATTTTGGTTCATACACTGAGAAAAATGTAACTACTTTTGGCCTCAACCATAATTTTATAATATATTTCTAACACGAAATATAATTAAGTTAATTATATGCATAATTATGTTAACCATAATTAGAAATATTCGAAAATTGTAATTGAGGCCAAAAGTGTAACTACATTTTTCTTTCAGTGTAGAACAAACATTTTTCCCAGTATATTTTTTAGAAGCTATTTTTCTTGTATCTCTATATTCTATACAATATCCATCAGTTAAAAAATAATTACTGACAGTTTTAAAAGAAATATACTGTTATTATCACGCTTAAGTAACATTTTGGTTGCTTTTATTTACTTTATATGGTTATTATATATTTTATACACGTTATATATATTTACAATAATCCGATTTCGTTGACGTGATGCCGCCGAATAGTGAAATCGAGCCACAAAAGGGACATTCGGACATTTATCAGAAACGAATCGGATACGAGGGCAAAGACATAAAAAGCGTCACTGTCCGCTGGCGATTTGATGGCTATTAAATTTAATAGTTGTAGAAGAGATGCGTTCAATCGTTCGGCTCCCCTCGAAAGCTCGTTCCTCGCGTCGGCTCGTCCTACCCTCTCTCGCCGCTAAAACAATAAAAATGTGCCATTAATAATGACCAAGTGACAAATACGACGGAACTTCCGACGCGGGACGGAAGTCGCTAAATGCGCCGCTATTTCCAACCCGCAGTTGCCATCAATGTGGTTCGCCGTTTTTCGATTTGCGAGATCCTACAGTATTCCATATTTTCCTTCCGTTCCTTTCTTACCCTTCTTACGGTCCTTTCTCTTTTGATATATGACGCGTCTAGCGGTCCACTCGTAATCACCGGGATACGGAAGTTGGTGTGATTTTATGATGAGCCTTCTTGGACGCGCTTCTTATTTCAAATGACGTTTAATACAAAGACAGCGTTTATTATAACTTCTGACTGTTCGCGTTTCAGTGATAAATCCTCATAATTAAGATATTTTTACTCATGAATGATCATATCATAAATATAGGTTTATATTATTCTGATTATTAAATTTTACTCTTACTCTTGTTCTCCCCTCGCAGAAATCTCTTTCCTTCGGAATAATAATTTTAATTTTAATTGTAAATAAAATGTAAACTGATTAAAAAGAAAAGAGTTTTAATACAGACTTTGGCACAGTATAAATTTATTATGAAGATTACAGTTAATTAGATTTAATATTTAATTAAATATTTTGTCAATTTTAGTAAATTTAGTAAATTAAATATTTTGATAATTAAATATTTTGTCAATTTTAGTAAATTTTATTAAATCTGTGTCTAATTTACAACTTGTTGAAAAAAAAGTTGTAAATTAAACCATTGAAGATAACGAATTCTATCGTGATTGTTATATGAACTTAATCCTAAGACTACACACTGCATCCAATGTGGCTACATTGATAGATCGACCTTATCTTAAGAAGCCTTAAGTACATCTCTCAAACATCTGCGTATACAAGGTGTCCCTCAATCACTATATAATATTTAATGGTATATTTTCTTATTAAATGGAAATGGATTAAAAAAGACAGAGACTCTCAAGATCAAATAAAAGTTATTTTACATTTTTTTTAGAAACTAAGCAACTTATGTTTAAAACATTTTTTGGAAAAATGCGTTATTTTATTTTATCATTAAAAATAATATCGTATATAAAAGCTATAATTAATATTAAGCAGTTCTTTTTGCATAAATCATCTTTTGGCATCAAGATGCCAAATCAAAATCCAAAAAGTGAAAAAATCGGCATGTGACTCTTGAAAGAAAATAATAATTTAAACAATATATTTTTTTTTCATTTTTTACGCCTAAACTTAGCCCTACTAATACCCCAACTATACAAATTATTACAGTCGTAACTTTTACATCTAACTTTAGAATTTAAAATCAATTTAAAATCGCCCAATCCTTACCCTAAAAAATATTAAAATTATAGAAAAATTTATTAAGTACTTGTCAGAGTGAGTGATATTGAATGCATCCGTACTATATGTATAATATCGTATACGCGACGGGGACACCGTATATACATATGAATGTGCTAAAGTGATATTATCCCCTCGTGTAAAACAACCCTGGTCGATCGAGATAAAGGATGGTCAGGATGATATGATAGGTACCAAGCGACACGTTACAGCCCTTTCAACGTTCTCGCGCTCTCGGCTGTGAATTGATTCTACTCCGTTACATACATCGCGTATATATCGCATCGCGGGAGCTGAAGCGTTTCCTGGTAACGAATTATTAATAACCGGTGCCCGCAACGCGAGCTCTTGTAAGTCAATTGCTGACCACGTTGGTGCAACGAGAAACGTATCACGTCGCGCGCCGCGCGTCTCCGCTGTGTATCGCGTTGCATCGCGTCGGATCGCATCGCGCGGCGCGGCGCGGCGCGCGGTATCTCGAAAACGGCGACCTTCGTGCACCCGAGATTGCACGCGCGAGGACATTTTTGCGACGCTCCTCTCGGCTCGACGCTCCGCGCTGAAGACAGCGAGACGGGAAAAGGGGGGAGGAGGAACACGCGCTTTGATCCCAAACAATATATCGATACGCGTACGGATCACTAGTAGGCTCAGAGAAAAAAAAAAACAAGTGCCAGTAATAGACGCAACTCCATTTTATTATTCGTATACACTCGTTCGCACGCATGTAAATAGGTACAGAGTCGCGATGACTTGGAGAACCCCCGATATCTTTCATTACAGCATGAAACGTGGATGTTTGCTCTTTTTTTGGATATTCCTCCAAAGATACGATAATTACGTCGCACGCGACAGATTGTATTTTGTAACAATCATACATCGTTGAAATTTACATTATAAGCATTACGATATCATTAGGATAACTATTTCTGGTATTACATATAAAAATAAGGCCTGAACGAAGTTGCTACAATTGACAGAATTGTATTTTCTTACACTTTCAAAATTTTTGCTGCGTAAGAAAATTCAGAAAATTGATTTGAAGAAGTTACTATTATGTATTTAATTTATTGCTGAAAGAAAGATATTAAATCTTTTTCTTTATTGTATTTAAAAATGAAAGAGAGATTCGGTAGCCAAGAGTACATTTGTACATTTTATATACATTTATATTTCTTAAATATTTTTACATTTACATATATTATTTAAACATATATTTGTGTATAAATCTAATTAGACAAGTAGATTTCTAAAACTCTAGATAAAACATGTATATTTATAATTAATAATTATTAACGGCAATTTTCAAAAAGTTGGAGATAATAATTATAAATTATTAAAATGTCAAGGTGAGAGCTTAAAATTAATTAGCTGAGAATTTACTCATGAATATCGCATAGCACGGAAACCGTCCTCCGACATCGATCCGCTTGCATCCAATCCAAATTTCTGTTGCGCAGAAAATGAAGTGACATCGTCGCGGTAACGCGAGTGAATCACAGCGAGGAGGTAGAACCCCCGGGTGTCAGGTCGCATCTGGCATCCACAATCAACACTCCACGTAGCTTCAGTGACGTCACGTCCGGTCGTGTGTGCCGAATAAGCAGAAATCGCGTAACCGAACTCTATCCGCGGGGAACCGTTTCAAAAAAAGGAGAGATACACCGGCACGAAGCACGTGTCAAATCGGGAGATACGTCGTGTCGGAACGCGAGCATGTTTCAACGCGAGGAAAAAAAAACAATGGCATAATTGAGGTTGTTTTAAACATGATCTTAATGAGCTATAAATGCCAAAGAATCTACAAATTATCTAATACAAAGAAAATAATTAACTTACAAGCTACAGCTTTTTTGAAATATTTTCTCACATTATCTAGTCGCTGATAAAACTACAGTTAAAAGAATATGTAATGTATGTAAATTTTAATATTTTTAAAACAACTAGAATAAAGTATTCTTAAAATCATTTCATTTTTATATCTTTTAGATTTAACGATATCGTTCTGGGAAAAAAACTGATTTTTCTAAAAAAAAATTCATTTTTAAAAATGTTATGATCATTTATAAAAAAGGTATTCAAATATAATCTTGATATATTACAAATCGGAAGGGGACACTTCCGTGTAAGTTTTAAATGATCAAATAAGTAACGCTAATTTAAAACTGTAAGGATACAGTATATATATATATATATATATTTGTTGCTTTAAATTTATGTTAGTTCGCGAAAAGTAAAATTCAATTACTTATAATTTGGAAATTAAGTGTCTCAGCATGCCTAGAAAAGAAAAATATCAGAAAAAATTGATTTTATATTAAAGTCGTAGAACCTGAATATAAAAATTAAATGTTTTATTTTGTAAGTATTTATATGTAATTTTGAAGTGTAATGCTTTTGAAGAAACAAATCAAAACTAGAATAAGAAATTATTTTAAAAGCATTTTTCAAAATTCTAGAATATTTTGTAAAATTATTTAATTGCTCTTTTTTTAATATATCTCCATTTACTTGAGAATCATTGATCGATCAAAGTTTTATTTATAAATAAGATTCGCTTATGCAGGTACGTCGTCGTAAGTAAGAAATAATTATATTAATAGCAATAGTATATTGAATACATATATATTGTTACATTATTATTAAGTATTGCTGATGCAATAATCACAGCACGTGGGAGTCCTAATCGTGTTTACTTGGCATTAGTACGGATTATAAAAAGCACAGCAGCGATTAATATACGCGCGTGCGTAGGGTCACGTTGAGTTATATAATTCGGATCTTTAATCGCCTTCATAATTTAACATCGATTCGCGATTTAATCTCGGCATGTGAGATTACATGTCATCATTGAACTTCGAATCAGAACATTGTAACACATTTGCTGAGATAAATAGTTGCATGTATCAAAAGGTTATCCTGGAAAGACTTAAAAATATTCTAACTTTTTTACATTCATTGTACACAACATTATCGCGTAAACGGTCGTTTCTCCTCATAATTTCAAATTTATGTTTTAAGAGCTATGATGTATCAGTTGAGAGATTTCTGTGATCTATTTATAACTGAATACCGAGAATACAAAATACCGTGATCAGCTTTAAAATAATATTTAATGCATTACGATTACATTATTACGATTTGCACATATTTTATACAAAATTCATAGTTTGGCTAAAAGTTTCGAAGCATCGACAGTTTAATTGACAAATTACAAAAAATCGTTTAATTTACAATATAAATGATTATAACTAATTTTTTTTACGACATATACTCAGATAGGAACGCATGCAGAAAAATTTTAGCATCATTTTAATTTTAAAATTTAATGTAGGTACAACATGTTGTGTAATAAATCTAACTTTTAAAATCATTAATTTTAAATTTAATTATTGTAACATATAGCAATCTTTAAAAAATTGATATCTAAAATAAATTCTCATATAATTGTATATTTAGAACGAATCATCTTATTGTTAGCATATTACTGAATTCATTTCAGAAATTAATTTTGTAATTATTATAAAAATCGTTACAGCATTGTTTGCTGCAAACGATTTTTACAATAATTACAAAATTGTACAATTATTATTCGAGTAATAGCAGGAAATTTTTTAATTTTTTATTTTTTAAGGACGTATCAGAGGTACAATCTTAGATAAAAATGCATGAAATTTGAAATACTCGAATATTTTTATACCTTACGCATACTAAATCTAAATGTAAGAAACTCGAGCTATACGTGGGTCTTATTTTTACTCCTAGAAAGGTATTTTTCATATTACAAATGTTTTTTTCCAACATTATTTGTGATACTGAAATGATAAAGATAATTGAAACTTGGTAGATAGTTTCATCTATCCATATACTAGATGTACAAAAAAATTGAAAACATTGGTACCATTTCTTCAATATTTTTATTCTTCAAGACCATCTCTTTCCATAAGAATACGTGGGAAATCAGTGAAAATTAAAATCGTTATTACTCAGCAACTGTTTAGCAGATTCGTTTAAAGTTTTTTTTTTGCAGTAAAGAACAATCTCACAAATTTTTAACGACTTGGTACTATTTCGAAGATAGCTCAGATACATCCTTAAGTAACCTTGCCTCATAATTTTCTCAATATTTCGAACTTCGAATTCGAAAATTCTTTTTCGGCAAAAGATATGCGTTTTGCAGAATCACCTTATAACACGTCGTGCGAAACGCTGTAAGTTTTCCATCTGGGTATATTTATTTACGATATATTTTTATGATATATTTTATTATGATATATATTTCTTATGTTTAAAATATTACATTGAAATATTTCGTGTTGCGTAGGATGCCCCCGGCAGCCCCCGTTGCGTATAAGGTGAGAACAAGACGAGCGGTATGAGTGGAGATAGAGGCAAAAGGGTTAGGCGAGCAAACATTGTTAATTTGCACACGGAAACCCGCTTCGACCCCGACTAAAGCCCAGAGGGTCAACATTACCGCGGTTACCCTGTATGCACGGTAAATAGTCTGCGCCCCCCACCCCCGTACGCGCTCCGTACCCTACCGACCGACGCTGAGTTTTCAGGGGGTGGATCAGTCGACGGGCCACCTCCCCCGTTTTGACCGACCTAATTGTCTAATTGGCAAATAAATCCCATTGTTTTCCGATCGTGCGATCGATATGCCCTGCTTGGTTTAACGCGACCGTTCTTTCAAGTATTCAGCAGGGCGCGAACCCCGCGCTCGGGGTACTTTAAAACGCTTCTGCCGGTTCAATGAATCAGGATGGATCCATACGATTAAATGCTTGACACTCGCAGTGTCACCGCATGTAGGTATTGTGCGGACGCACGAGACTTTTGCCGAAAAAAAGCAAGGAGCAAAGAACGCTGAAGGACGCTCTTGAGTTGAAGACTTCTGTTTCCTCATGGCAGTCATATTCAAATATAATGTTGAAAGTAGGAGATTATATTAAATGAAACGATTTTTTAAATAATTATTTTAGTAAAGTTATCAAGTAATTTTAGTAAAGATTATTATCAAAGAAGTTGACAAATTCAAATACTCTTTCCAATATAACACGAGTGAATTTATGAAAAATTCAAGTTTCTAAAACATTTCATTTCATTTTAATTTTAAATACTCACACTTTTATTTTAAACTAATATTTTTCTCGCGAAATAATCAAAATATATTTTACAAACTTTTATACTAAATACTGTATATCAAACGCAAGTGATGATATACGAAAAAAATCTTAATTTTATATATTGTATACAATATATATAATATAATATATAAGAAAAAATTTTTTATATAATTTCTCATTTCTAACGTCACAAATTAATTCCATTATTATCTACAAAACTGAAACATTAATTTGCGAAAATATCCATTTCTACATATGCTTTGTCATCACTTGTATATCTTCACACATTTTAAATTAGACACTTTCAAGAGTATCATATTCATGCATCACAAAATTGTTTTAATATACCAGTATAATTTACTTTCAATATACTTTTTGAAATAGTGCTTCTAAAATATCTTTCTAAAATGAGAATTCCTATATACAGCTTGGGAAATGAACTAATGGTATAGCGAACTGGATGGAGACAGAGTCGAACGATTATCGGACAATAGTTTGTTAGTGAGGTTCACCTGCCATATTGTTCTCCGAGAAACGTGGATTCAGCTTTAGTGCACGTATTATTCTGTTTCCTTCTGTAAATTACAAGGTACATCTCATAGAATACAAGAAATCGTTTTAAATCTTTTATACTATTTTTTGGAACCATTGGAACCATTCTGTACGACAGTGATGCATCTATTCACATGTTTTTATATTTTATTGCTAAATATGGATAAAAATCGAAATATTTTGCCGTTATATAGTATCTTATTATTTATTTATTGTTAATGTTTTTTTAAATGGTATCTCATCAAAATTTTAACATAAGTTGATTCTACGCGAAAAAATAGGCAATTTTCACTAAAAAATTTTTTCTAGAATAATTATTTTCTAAATTAAAAGCATTTAAAATTATTAGCTCATAAAATTCCGACTTATTAAATAATGTTTTCAAAGTTACGGCATTGAAAATTTATCACATCATTTTTCGTCGATTAGAAACGCATCTCCAAATAATCATTTATATTCATCATCATTGAATGCTTTTAAGTTAAAAAATAATTATTTTAGAAAAAAATGTTCAAGTTATTTATTTTTCTTGCATAAAATCGATTTACATTAAAATTTTGAGGTTTTAAGAAAACAAAATTTATCGAAGAAAGCTCTCCAAAGAGATTTCTAAAAAATACAAAATTTAGCTCATGAAAGCTTCTTTTCAACCGATAAAATTGGCTATACAAAAATGTTACAATTTATCAAGCTATTCCACAATTATTTAATTATAACTGTATTTGTTTTGTAATCTGTTTTGTAATATGTGTATAAATGTGTATAATTGTAATAAAATGTGTTGAAATAAAGGGAATGCATGAAAACAAAATTTAAAAAATGAGATTTTGCATTACGTAAAATTATATAATTATATTTGAGAAATTCAGCAAATATTTCAATATTTAAAATAATTGGTTGGTCTTTAAAAATTATTCTATTTTTTTACTAATAGAATTTGTAAATCACTGTATATAATTAAAAGTAAAATATCATCGATGTAAAAGAACATTTTACTTTATAAAATAATTAAAACGCTTATCCATTCACATTAAATATAAATTAAATATAAGTTGCATGTAATTCATCTATTATAATTACATACAAAATATTTACATGTATGCTTCATTATGTTTAGATATATATATATACATTGCTTTTTATTTTACTTATAACATTATTAATATTAATATTATTGAAAAATAGTATTTTATTTTCGTTGCAAAAACTTCATGATTTCATCGACAGCAAATTAAGCATAAATTTTTACTGAGTCAAAAAATTGCATTATTGATCAATAGTTAGCCATTTATCCGTGATATTTTCAATTTGCTTAAAAAGAATTGGATTCCTGAGACGGATTTTCAACTCCAGTTTTCCTCCCGTTGCTTTCCTGCCGTCCATAAGCTGAAATATATTATGTCATAACAAGTTCTTCTATTTTTGTTTAGAAGATAATAAAAGAATATAAGAAAATTAAGCATTTAATTACTGGAAAAGAATCATGTAGAACACATTGAGACTCTAGGAGTTGCAACTTGACCATTACTGTACCGAGCAAGCTATCACTTCGTAAGAAACCTCTGTAACATGAAAAAAAATAAATTTATAAATATATAAATAAAATAAATTAAATAAATATATAAAGTATATTGTAAACATATAAACATGCTTCGCTTAAAGTAATTTAAAAATCGTTTTTAAATGTAAAATTTTAAGTATACGTTGTTACAAATTGCTCGTGTAATATCATAGAATAATTCATAATACTGTTTGGTATATGACAATAATTTCATATATACATATGTACATACACATACTCACAAAAACTCTACAAACACATAATAATCTTCATATAAGCATTATTTATATGTATAAACGCTATTGCTTCTTTATGGAAAAACTAAAAGACGACATATACGTGATGTCAAAATACATGTTATAAAGCATCAGACACTGAAAAGCATTAAAATCTTTTTGTGCATATAACTGCATATTTCACAGAAATATAGGGATGTCATACCTGGGATGAGTGCAACACAGGATGGGATTCAGCGAGCATCTGCAAACAACGTTCTACTTTTTGGATATAACATTTCATTATACGACTTTTTAATATTTTATCACGTAATAAATGTATGTACAGTCCGAAATTTTATTAATTGATTGATGCCAATTTCATTTCAGAAATTCATTTCATTGCTCTTTTACATATCAAATAAATATGAACAAATTTTTATAATTCGAGGATCAAAAGTCAATTATAAATTGGTCAATAAATTTATAGATGAAAAATTTCTAGAGCCTAGCTTATTTTATATCTTTGCATAAGCTATATTAATAAGCGAAAAATCATGTGAATCTTTTTGCTATATATTCAAATGAATTAATTTTTTATCTAATTCATAGTATATACTATCATTTGTGTTCAATAGTATTTACTGATAAAATATGTTAAATCATTTCGATTTCTTATTCTGTACTATTGATTACATTAAATTCAATTTACACGTATCATATTTTTAGTAATAATGAATTTTCCATAACAATTATCAAGACTTACAACTATACATATCTTAATCCATAAATCCGAAAAGACAGTATATACTATTGAATATACATGATGCACATGCAAAATCAATTTATTTAAACATATATTGCAAGGAAAAATTTGAATTAGGTTGTTACATAATGAAATAACAAAAGTAGAAAGTTGATCATACTTTTAACAATTAAAATTTACAAAAAATGCACATAATTTTTCTTGCTTTTAACGTCATTCACGTCATTAACATCATTAACGTCATTCAATACAATTTGCAATGTGGAAATAACAAATCTATCAACAAGAAACGAAGCAAGACAAGATAATTTGATAACATTAAAATATTAGAATAATAAATTACTATTAGAATAATAAAAAAACCGTGCATTAGAAACTAAATGTCATTTATATTAATGCTCAAAAATTAAAATGACGTGTTCATTTGATAATTATGAAAATTTATCTGTCACATAATCGTAGATGTCTAAAAGTATTAATCGTATGGATTGAAGGTTAAATTGATTTCAGGTTTAAATTAGCTTAATGTTAAATATTATCATTTACCCTTTTGCCCAAACTTCACACTTCAAGGCGTGTCGTTTGAATGCTCTCTGACATTGTCTGGAGGTGCGATTTATAATGCCATTAAGCAGAAATACAGCTTGGTATTCAGGATTGACCGAATCTTTGATCGTCGATGTCCTATTTACAGGATGATTATCCGTTGGAAATGGAAATTCACATATTACGTATGTATCTGCCTCTCGAGAATAATTGATTCCTCCAATTATAGAAATTTCTATATCACTGTCGTTTAAGTCTGTGCAACTCCTAAAAAAATACAGTTTTCTTTAGATTCAATCTTTATATAATATAAAAAAAGAAAAAAATTAAAAAATAAGAAATAATATACTAACTGTACTATTTTGTAGGTTTTTGTCTCATAATGATGTTGTGGTGGTGGCAGTAAATCACGTTTTCGAACTCTCAGCATATCCAAATCTCGCGTATAGCTCAGTGCAAGCCGCTCCCATCGATTATAACCGGGAACATCTCCCAATGCTTTTGAATGGTCTCGTGTGGATAAACACCACTATAAAATTAATTATTAGTATCATAAATATTGATAAATTATATAATAATTAACTTATATTAATCCTTACAGCTTAGAAAATAATAAAGTTTAATAAAGTATGCAAGTATTAATATATGTTAATTTTTTCATAATATAAATTTTCTTTTTAACTATATGACATTTAATTATTACCTTAATTTGTTTAATCAATTGCGTTTCAAGATTTTCATAAATTTTATCATCTGCTCCGTCCAAGCCTTCTATGACATCTTCGGAAGATACCAATACGAAATTATCATCCTTTTGCGATGTAGTGAGCTCTACTTTTTCAAGAGGCGACAATGGGATTGACGTCATGTCGACGGGCAGACCAGCTTTGCTAGCTTCAATTAAAGGTTGTATCCCTTTCGCTTGTCTTAAATAGTCACGTGCCAAATCCATGTCTCCGTCTTTTTTTGCATTTAGAGCAGCTTGCTTTAATTCACGCTGCCGTAACTGCAATTGTAGCGCTTGCTTCTCTGCACGCGATGTAATCCTCTGATTTGGTTTCTGTCCTAATAAAAAATACAGCATAGAGAAAAGGTTTCGTTTTAATCGAATTAAATTAATATCTCAAAAACAGAATGAATTTATAAAAAACAATATACAAAATTGGAAATTTTTAATGATTTAATTTTGAGATGTCTTTTAGACAGTCTTTGTTCTAGATAAGTATCGAATCTAATTGTAAATAGAATTATTCTTTCCTTTTGGATGTAGAAAAGATTTTACTATTCCTTACCTGTTCGAGGAGGAGGAACAGGTGGTTTTGGTTGCACAGGCTTTTTCACAATATTATCAGATGTCTCAGGCTCGGATGTAGGTTGCGCGGCAGTGTCGTTACTTTGTGTATTCGACGATAACGGTGGAAAACCTGGCGGAACGGGAAGCTCGTCCAAAGGTACTACCTTTCCGTGCGCGTACAACTTGATGGCATCTTCAAATTGTTTACAAATTCTACCATATCTCCGCGCTTTAGATGTGTTACCCTCATCTTCGGCAGCTACTTTGGTTCTTCTATATACCTCGAGGCGCTCCTTAAGGGCGCCTTCAATGTTTTCGGGACCGCATTTTGCTGGACCAGGAACTTCTAACATAGTAATTTATACTTATGTTATTACATTTTTCTTTTTTTTTATCGTATATTTTTTATCATATAATATACCAAGAAAATGATTGGAAAGGTGTCTAATGTAAATAATTATCAAGAATTTAAATAAATTCATAAATAACATTTTTATTATATTTTTACATTACAGAAGCATAAATCGATAATAAAATATTATTAATCATATTCATAAATTATATATTCACGTATCATAATAGTACACGCAACAATTTCTAAAATGATTTCTATATTTTACCTGTAGAAGCTTGCTGTTGACGTTCACTTTCCTCTTTTGCAGCTGGTGTTGCAGTATCAGTCGGAGAAGGTAGAATTGGGGTAGGTGGCATATCTGACAAATCAAGCTTTTCACCTGCAGCGATTGCAGCAATAACTATATCAAACTGTTTTATAGTCTTCACATATTCTAGCGCTTGCTCTTTGTTGCCCGCCCTCTTCCAAGCAACTGCTGCGGTTTTATATTTTTGTTGCTGCGCTTTTAATTTAGCCAAAGCTTCTTCATCTACTGTAACATCAGCCACTGGCTCAGAAGTATTAGTATCATCATTTGAAACTACATTCGATGTTGCAATCGCCTCACTGGTTTCCACTGGTAAAGGTGGTTTTTCTTCTGCAAAATAATATCCGCGAAATAAAAATTAATATTGGATATCTGGAATTAACATTCAGAATGCTGAATAATAATAAACAGATCTATATTAATAATTTACATTCAGGAATTAGAGTTTTGTATTTTAGTAAAACTTTACGTTCAATGTTCCCATCAAAATCTATATCCACACATATATATAGATTAAATATTTTTTTTATTTTAAAGTATAATAGACTGATTACAAATAATGAAAGAAAGATATTCACGAGACAACTAGCATAAAGAAATATGTATTACCTATATTTTCGACAGTAGGTTCGGCAGTAGCTGAAGAAGGCAAAACTGGAGGAATGTCAGCTTCGTTTATACTTCTACCTGATTGCACAGAAACCAACATCTCCTTCAGCATCTTAATACCTCTGTTATACCTTCTAACTTTACCAGTCTCATTTTTTCTTTTCGCCTTTTCCTCGGCTATCTCATAAGTGTTTAGTCTCTCTTGCAACAATTTGATCAGTTCTGGCATAGAATTATTTTCTTCTTTAGTATCAGTGGATTCCTGTTCACCGTGTTCTGCTTCTTCTTCCACCAATTCTGGCATTTCTACCTTTTCTGTTACAGTTTTGTCTCCTGTGAGCATCTGTAACTCTTTCTAAACCAAAGAAAGAAGAGTTTGAAATATAATTAAGCATGAAATATTATATCAATAATAATATAATATTACTAGATGTTACATGACGTACTAATAATGCAGGATCATCGTCTCCCTCGGATGGTTCCTCATCAGAATTTGTGTCCTTCATACAATCAGCTACCATTTCATCCAAATTTACATCAGCGGCGGCTTTGCGTGCAACTGCAACATTCACATTTATATAATTAATAATAGCTACAAAAATAACAGCTATAACATATAATAATATAATTTACAAATATGTAATACACAGTGTATGCTATTTTCAAGAGTTCAAGTACATGATTTATAAAACTAATTTACCAGTGCGCCTGCTCTTGTAACCAGTATCATTGCCAGCCGCCAAAGCAGCTAATTCAGCTTCCAAACTTTCATCAATGTCATCATCGTCCATCATGTTATCATTAATATTGCCGATGTTTATATCAGGTACTTCGAAAATGCCATACTATATGATCGTTATGAATGAAAAAGGTATAAAATCCATTAAAAAATATATAAAAATTGAATTAAAATACAAGATAAAAATTTCTCACGTTTATATATTTCTATCTACAAACACTTAAATGTATCATCCAAGATACAATGTAAAATTATAGATTTAAATAAAAAAATTTGATGAAAAGAAAAACCTCGCATAATACGTATTTAGATCAAAAAGATTAAAGAGATACCTGCTCCAAACTACCAACTGGTCTGGGTTGTCTCGGCTGTTCCTTCTTCCTACCAAACATTTTGACTCGTTAATCGCAATGTGACGCTAATTAAGTATTTCTTAACGGAATTGGCAGAAACCAAAAGGGATCAAAGACAGAGTGATTTCACTGCAATTAGTATATATCCTATACGATATCGCGCACTGACGCGCGCACACACATAATCATGCGGATACAATCATCAGCGACATGACATCATCTGGACAAAACAGTCATAGACTCTTATATAGATTACCAAGCCGCTAAAACTTACAATTAGTAGCACGTAGAAGAATGTAAGGGAAGCGACCAATCACAGTTGAGAACGGAGCAGCCATTTTGAAACGTATAAAATAAATTTTTTTACTGCTCATGTTTTTTTTATATTTTCCTACGACTTTAAATTAAAATTTTATCATTATTCTTAAATTCTTAAATAAGTAAAAAGAATTAATACATAAACTGAAGTTGGTCGAATATCGTCGTAAACATACATATATATGTTCATGAGAAATGTTAGGATGACAGTAAATCATAAAATTAATATTATATTATAAGTTATTTAAATTAAATTTATCACAAACATCCATACTAGATGGTCAATTTTTAATAATACTTTTTATTGGACGAAGATATTTGAAAGTCGCGCTCGTCCCCAGAATCGAATCGAACTGAGTGGTATCGATAACGGGCGCACGTGAGACCTCGCGGCAAACTTCTGCACGCTCGGTCATATGATTTTGTGGAATAGGGCGAGCCTGGAGCTAAGCAGTTTGACACATCGGTCTTTCGTGCGGACGTGTTCGAGGAGATTCCTGTCGCGAAATGAAGGGGTGCTTATTCAACATCGACGGTGGCTACCTGGAGGGTTTGTGCCGTGGTTTCAAATGTGGTATACTTCAACAGAGTGATTACTTGAACCTGGTCCAATGCGAAACCCTCGAAGGTACTCGTTCGATTCCCTTTCACCGTTCGACAAGCGTAATTTTCTCATAGCACGTTAAACGTGTATTTAATGGAAAGAAATTTATATTTTACATTTCTGCAATGTGTAACTTTAACTTTGTAAAAATATAGCCTAAAGGAAATTAAAAAAGAAGCTAAAAATCGTGAGATTTAGTTTTGATTCAATTGTTATCGATCTTATCAAATCACAAATTTATTTTTCCTTCTTGAACTGATTAATTATTCGTTTAGATTTGAAGCTGCACTTGGCTGGCACAGACTATGGCAGCTTCTTGGCCAACGAACCATCCCCGCTCTCCGTCAGCGTGATCGACGACAAATTAAGGGAGAAACTGGTTGTAGAGTTTCAACATATGCGCAATCACTCCGTCGAACCTCTGTCGCAATTTTTGGATTTCATCACTTACAGTTATATGATTGACAATATCATTTTGTTAATTACTGGTACCTTGCATCAGCGGCCTATCTCTGAGTTGATTCCAAAGTGTCATCCACTTGGCAGCTTTGAGCAGATGGAGGCAATTCATGTGGCTGCCACACCCGCAGAATTATACAACGCTGTATTGGTAGACACACCTTTAGGTACGGTCCTGATTGGACATATCTTTCTCTGTTGCATTTCGTTCTTATCCCATGTTGTTCAGCGACATGTATTTTATTACAGCACCTTTCTTCGTGGATTGCATTTCTGAGCAAGACTTGGACGAGATGAACATTGAGATAATAAGAAACACGCTTTACAAGGCTTATCTGGAAGCATTTTATAAATTCTGCAAAGATCTTGGGGGTACAACTGCAGACACTATGTGTGAAATACTTGCTGTAAGATATTTTGTTCCATTAAGAGAATATCTTATTGTACTCTGTAAAATTATATAATATATATATTATATAACGTAAAATTATACTGTTTTTGTGTTTACAGTTTGAAGCGGATAGAAGAGCGATCATTATAACCATTAATTCATTTGGCACTGAATTGGGTAAGGATGATCGCGCAAAATTATATCCGCGTTGCGGACGTTTAAATCCGGATGGACTGGCTGCTTTAGCGAGAGCCGACGATTACGAGCAAGTGAAGGCTGTAGCTGAATATTACACCGTGAGTAAAGTTTTAAATAACGTTCGATTAGTTATGCTATTACGTAGCATTAACATTTTATAAGTTTTCTTCGTTTCACGTTCTGCTACTCTGTGCTTTGGATTATCTGATATTTCTCTACTTACACAATATTTATCAATACTTAAACAGGAATACAGCGCCTTGTTCGAAGGCGCAGGTAATAATCCTGGTGACAAGACCTTGGAAGACAAATTCTTTGAACATGAGGCAAGTACACTTGTGATATAAAGAATAATAATAGCATGCAGCATAGCAAATATTAATAATTTTTATATTATCTATATTGCATATTGATTTCAATTTTTTACACGCAGGTTCGTTTAAATGTCCACGCATTCCTTCAACAATTTCATTTTGGAGTATTCTATAGCTACTTGAAATTGAAGGAGCAAGAGTGTCGTAATATCGTATGGATCGCGGAATGCGTTGCTCAAAAGCATCGTGCTAAAATTGATAATTATATCCCCATATTTTAAACTAATTATGCATATTAAACTCAATTACTTATATTTACTTCTCCGACGATAATCCGATTGTCTTTCACATAGCGAAAAATATATAGGGTAATAGTCCACGTATTACCAAAAAGGCTTTTGGAAATTGTTGTGAAATATTATTGCCACAATAATTGACTTTAGAAAATGAAGCAGATATGTGCAAGTATCGAATATTGATAGACCGCATGCATTCGTTAAGAATTATGATTTTAAAGTGTTATTACACAAGTTTAAATGGAATAATAAAATTTGTATGTGTATGTACATAATGTATCTTATTGTAATCTTCAATGTAAATCGTTTTCACGTATTTTAAATTGTTAATTATTAACACGAAGAGATATATGTACCATAAAGTAATAAAAATATACTGCATTCCAGAAGTAATAATATAACTAGTAATTTATGTACAATATATATCATCGTGATTTTAGTCATCGGTATAAAAGAAAATGATTATTAACAGTAGCTTGTCAAAGTTGCCAATGTGATTCTAATGACAACGGGATTTATCATTCTTATCATCAGGTATAGATACAATTCCAAGTTGACTTTATTGTATAAAAAAAGAAAATACAAACTTATCTCCTACAAATTCGTTCACTTTCACACTGCATTCGATCTCCGTTTGTCTCTCTGCCTCTATTAGGATGTACTTCATCATTGACTGAATTTACATTGCTCGCTTGTGAAGACAGGGGAGCGTTCCCAAGTTTTACCGTGGTAGGTGAAGGAGGGGCGGGCAACGTATTCGCAATGTTATTCGTTAAGTTTGGTGGTTGATAAGTTGCTAAACTTTTCAAACCAATTACTTCGGGATTCTCCTTCCAGAAACGATCACCGATAATATCGTCTACCAAAGGAACTACGGCAGGTTTCAATCTTCCGTTACCGTCAGGCACCAATTTTCGAATAAGCGTCGTACCCTTTCGAAACAGTGGCAGTTCATTATTGTAATTTATACCAAATTCTTGAAAGAGCAACTCGTTCTTATGCGATGATAGAGTGCCTCTAAGTTTTTCTTCTGCCTGTAATATCCATAGATAAAAATGTTAAAACAGATAAATTTACTTTCTATTTGTAAAATTTGTAAAATTAAAAATAACTCTGTTCTTGAAAAATAGCATAATTGTTATAACATGTACAATGACAGTAAGCATACGATAATTATTAAGCTAATTGTATATTAATTGTAAAAATAATACATATTCCCAAGTTTTACCATTATAAAATAACATTCTTTGCAAGATTTATATACACATTTTATATGAGACGCGTTTTAAAAGACCAGTCTCGCTTAAAAAATCAATCAAGATACAAAAATTTTATATTACGGATAAGTAAAAATACGCATATCTATGATATTTTTCTACATAGTCACCATCTCTTTCCATTTTTGGACTGAACCACCAGCTTGTTCATATTTTTTCCAAAAGAATTCACCGTTTGGATTCTATTCCGCCACTTTTTGAAAAGAAAAATGTAAGATTTTAATGTCAGGAATTATTCTCCTTCACAACAATGCATGTCCACATACTGTGACTCGTAGTACAAAGAATTTCAACAATTCAGATGGGAACTTTTCAAATACCTTCCGTGTAAGCCTTGAATGTATATTTTCACATTTTTCCTTATCTCAAGAAATACTTTGGTCCTCAATTCGAAGAGATTGAAAGTAGCGATGCTGAAAGTGCCAGTTTTCTATACAAAAGATATAAAAAGCCTAGGATTCTGAACGAAAAATATTTAGAGAGAAACAATGACTACGTAGAAAATAAATATGCAAATGTTTTTGCATCAGTATTAAAATTTTTTCATTTTAATTCCTTTTTAATGACCAAGTGACTTTTAAGACGTCTTATAGATTATTTTTTTAATTTTAAATCTCTTATTATTTACCTGATTCGGAGCTAATTTTCCCTTCAAAATAAGATTCCAAAAGCAAGTATTATACAAGTTATTGACATGTACGTCAGCCTGTCGCCAAGCCAGATAATCCCTTAAATTCTTATCTGTTGGATACAATATAACACGAGCGTCAAACGAGGGTGGATAGTGCAATTCTTTGCCTAGGAAGAAGCGGGGCCAGTGATAGACGTACGCCGAGGCAAATAATGAATTGACGTTTGACATTAATTTTGACGCTGAAACAAATACAAAGACATTAAGTACAAAAAGCTCTTGCAGCGGTGTAGTCTCTTAGCAATCGAACATGTGGCATTTTAATTATGTATTTTTATACAATGTATATAAAATAATAGCTAGACAGATAATATTTATTCTAAATATTTATATTATTTATTATATTATTATATTATTATTTATTATATTTATATTATATTATTTAAATCCTTTTAGTTTTCTCATCACTTATGTCACTTATGATTACGTGATAAACTCATTCGTGCAGAAAATCTGTTAAAAATATCCGGAAAATAGAGCTTAAAAATTTAGATTCATATACGATCCAAAATACAAGATCCAAAAGATTTCAAAAGTATAGCAAAAATATGATTTCATCATAGAACACTAAATACGTTCGCTTGAAATTAATATTATAAATTTTTAGCATTCAATACGTGGCTACAATAACATAACGTTTAATAATAATTACTTAATGCTTAAAAAAACTTGAAACTCCTAACATCCTCGAGATACAAATCATAAAATAAAGATCGCGTATATAATTAACATTAATGCAACAATTTCGTGCAACCAAAAGACGATCCCATCACGATTCTGGCGCGCGCCGTCGAGGCACGCGACAAATACCTCTACGTTTGTAAAGCTGCGTGTCCTTGCGGAAGACAAACGAGTACTCGTCGCTCTGGCCGAAGCCCAGGATAATCTCCTTGAAGTCCTCCATGACGGTGATAGCGGCGCGATTCATCAACTCGAGCGCGGCCACGTCGTTCGGCTTGGCGAACTGGTGCGTCTCGCAGAACCTCGAGAAATTCCTGCCGTCGATCCGGACGACGATCCAGCAGTTCGGCAGACAGCTGTCGTCCCGCTCGAACTCCTTCACGTACTCGAACTTGCTCTTCGCCATCGTCGTCAGGCACAAGTATCGGCGCGCGACGACGACACGGCTCGCCCGGCTGACGATCCTCGAGAGAACGCTCCTCATCCAGACGTGGACGTCCTCTCCGTCAGAGACGCGACATCACCACGTGTCGGAGCCACGGACGTAACTGAAATCGAAACCCAACCCACGTCGTCCACGTGAAGCTCTCGCCTTCGGAATTACAGGTGAATGCTCTGCGCAGAATAAAAACGACTTTTAGCTATCCGCAAATTTTTTACCGGTGCTGTCGTGTGCGTCGAGCGAGACGGTGCGTTTTTTTTTTTTGGGAGGTTTAACGTACTCAGCCTTCGGTAAATATGCATTATAATGCTCTCTCCTCCGATTTTCATAAATCTTTGTAACGTTGTACATTTTCATACGTAGAATCTTTGCTGAGAAGGAAAATCGTCGCTCAAGTCCCACTGCTTTTTATTTAATTTTAAAGGTTTTTGATGTAAAGATTTATGAAAATCGGAGGGGAGAGCGTTATACTGGATATTTACCACTTTTTCTAATTCTTAGAAAAGAAAGAAGAATAAAAAAGATAGAAAATAAGTTAAACCGGGATTAAAGTCAATCTGCCGTGATAGAAATGGATATAAGACATATTTAAGACATAGGTACGACACCGTTTCGCTTTTCATAAGGTTATGTACCTTAGATCATTCAATTGAACTCGTATCACTCTTCCAATTGCTAAAATAACATTATATATATTACTTTCAAAGTACTCAGTTCTTCCTTGCGAAGCAAACTCCAGGAGCGAGATCCTGAAGTCTCTGAGTTTTTGCCTGTTTGCAGGTTTACTGGCACGATGGTAAAACGTGACGTCATGAGACGGCATGTGTCGTGCAGCCAGCTGTGGCCAGCTGTTTTAAAGTTAAAGGCGGGAGCACAGACTCTTGCATAAAGGGTCGTCCACAACGAGCAAGAGATAACGTGACCAACCACAGTCGATTCGTCTTCTTATAATTTAAGAATAATCGACGTTGATTGGTCAACTTTCTTCCTGTTTATTGTAGACGATTCTTAAGATGATCTTGGAATAAAAAAACGGATTATGAATACCTGCTATAATCTGTACAAAATCAACACGTTGATCGAACGCAGAAACGCAGAAACGCTGACAACGAACATTGCATCGTAGCCACTATAATCTGAGTGAAGAAATTTAGTTTTGCTGTAGTTTGTTATCGAAAGATGTCTTATGAGGCACATTTGGATATGGAAGTACGAAAGCTGAGACCAGCGGAGCTGTACACCTTAGGGAATATATTAAACACTTCTGACTCGTGGAAGAAATTAATGTCTATTGTGCCTAAACAAGGAAATGTTCCTAAATTTAGTAGTGAACACATCAGGTACGTTATGTCACGCTTTGGCAAATAAATGTAACGTATTCTCCCTAATGGTAACAGTAATAAAACGTCAATGTTAAAATTTCCTACTCAACAATATAACTGTTATCTACAAGATATGTTACACTGTAGTTATATTGTTGAGTGGGAAATTATAACATTGACTGTACATTATTGTTACTTTGTGTTTACTTTGTGGGATCATTGTGACAATTGTATGCGTAGCATTATTGAACAAGCGGCACGCACAGACAAGCGCACGGCAGCTCAAATACTTTTGGATGAGTGGAGTACTATGGGGAGAAACAGGCCAACATTGAAATTATTACTGGAACTTCTTGTAAAAGCTGAATTATTTAGGGCTGCTGACTATGTGGCGTGTGATATATTAAAACGTAAGATTTATCATTTTATTTATATTATAAACTTTTCAATTTTTTATGAGGAATAGCGCTATACAATTAATAGGCACTTTTTGAAAAACACTGTGTATATAAAATTTTTTTAGTTTAAAAACTCATTCTTATTATTGTATTCTTATTATACAGAGGAACGACCAAAGAGACCAACGTACGGTCCAGCTGCTTCTATCGATATAAGTGACGCAGCTATAAATCAATTATTAGATAAGCAAGTACCTCTACAAGATGTATTTGCCAATTCTATGGGATCAACAGAGTTGATTTCAGAAATTCATAGAATAGAAGGCCCCTCTGAAAAACCTGTAATTGTACAAGCGGCGCAAAGTTCGAGGTATGAAAATCATCCGAATTATCAAATGAATTCTGAATTATCATCCGAAGAATTGCCAGTATTCCTTAACACGTATAAATAACTTGAGTAGAAGCTAAAGAAGTGCCTACGAAGGAATTTTTGTATTTTTATTAATTAAAGCACGAGATATTTGATATTACGCATGATTCAGATTCATACGTTGTCCTAAATATGTAAATATGTAAAATATAAATAATTATATTTTAAATAAATTGATGATTTGAAAGGGGAACTCATCTCAGATATCTATTTTGTAATTCCTCCACCTCTTTTATACTTCTATATTTACTTTTATACTTCTATATTTATTTTTATACTTCTATATTTACTTTTATACTTCTATATTTTTATTCTAAAATTCACTACTGATCTCACTTCCAAACTTTCTCTTCAATGCAAAACCTTGTTTGATTCACACAAATGCTATAGAACGGGACGTAAAACATGAAAAAATTATTTCAACTCCAAATTGGCAACTCCGAATCCGAACTTTTGAACTTCCTTAATTTAATATATGTTATTAATGTTATTAAATGGCCCGATTTTCCCACATATATCCATTACATGCGACTTAAGTGCACCGCCCATTCATAATAAAATATCTCGTAATCGCTCGTTAATCGTCCATTCAGAACTTTTTGAAATTTTTTTAAAGTTTTCATCGTTTCGTATACTTTTTATTCATTTTACGTTTCTTACGTGCTCCTTTCCATTTAGATCCATTATTAAAATAAATAATGACTCATATATCTTAACCTATCCTGCCGAGTCCACTAAAAGATTTTCGCGCCCATTTCTTTAACACCACTGTAATGTTGCTTCAAGTATTGTCTACAAATAAATAGTTATATAAGCGCGAAGAAAGTCGATCAATCATTGATTGATTATTGATTATGCCTAATTACAAGAAAGATCCAAGAAAGATAATAAATAAAAAGAAAAGATAATAAGAAAGATAATAAGATAAAAATTGTTTGATTGCATTTTGAGCAGATCTTTATTAATAATTTATACATACTTGGGAAAACATACTCGTGTTCAAATTGAAATTCACAGTGTTAGGATCCGAGGGCGGAATATAATATTTTAGTTGTGATAAATCGCAACGATATTGCAAATCAACTATCAATCAAATTAATACTAAAATATTCGATCAATTTGGGTATTAGAATTGGAGCTGTAGCCTGGTCAGGATATATTTGAAAGCACATCTTATTATTATTTCTGCAATGATAGCACAAAATCTCGTTTTAAAATCTATAAGAATTTTCGACTTTTACACTGATACTGCGATAATACGAATTTTTGCTGGATTATATACATCTAAAGGACATTTGAGGCAGAGAATATCAGAATGTTTATACACAATATTATGTTTTGTAGGTATATAGAAATGGAGGATACCTGATGCGATGGATATACGATAGTAATTGTAATATTTACAAAATTAGCGTAATAATTTATCATAAACATCTAGACCGATGAAATCTGCAATTAAATTTATTCCAACAAGTAACGTAACGACTAAGTATCCCGCCAATATTCTATCCTTTGTGTACGCTGTATTTAAATTTATTTCAATTTATGACTATAGTGTTTTAATATATGTAATATAAGCAAATAAATTTGGGAACTGTTGTAATAATATAATTCTTTATATAATTATACGCGTACATCGATATAAAAATGCATTCTATCCGATATTTCCAACAGGCACGGCAGCAGTTTTAATTAAAATCCGTTCATCTAAGACTTATTATTTTATTATTATTATTTTACTAAACTTTATTTTAAAATATTTTTAAAATGTCAAAACCAATCGTAGTTAATGTTGTCTCCACTTTTGAATTTTTGTCATCATTCCGCGGGACACGATCGACGCAAAATAGACGATCTCGAGTTGAACGGCATCGCGACGTCAGTAATCGTCGTTAATTAATTAACGTAAATATAATTATCATTCACTTGTATTTAGCTATATCTTGGAGTATTCGAAATCCGTGCAATGCAAATTTGCTCGTAAAACAACGAAATTTCGTCGAAATTTCACGTATCGATCAAGATCTATGGCGCGAGCGAACTGCAAGGAGACGATCGTATCGCGCTCTGCGAGCGGTCCACCTTTAATTTTAAATCATATTCAATCGTTCGTAATGTATTTGTACATATTTTAATATTAGCCGAGGAATTTATTATTCCTCTTTCAAACTTTCTCATACTTGAATAATCGGGGTAATGTATGTATGACCATTTAATTCATTCATTTCATTATACAGAGAATTCAGGTAATTTGTTGGACGCAAGCGCAAAAAATGCGCGAGTGCGTAGTATTCGAAAAAAATTTACGCAGCACTGCGAATTATTAATAATGTATAGTTTTATACAATTTTACATAAGATTTATTTTACATTGACAGATAGTTTAATTTTACATAAGATTTACATAAGAGTTTGAGGACTGTGCATATTATTTTAATTAATTAATTTTCTTTTACATTCACAGGAAAAATCTATCGCGGTAATTTAAATGTCACTTGTACATTATCGTTATTATTATTAGATTGACAATTTGAAATACAAGTAATTGATTCAAGCGGAAATCTGTAATATAAAAATTCGTGTTATATTGAAAATAATATTCAGCGTTAGCGCGCGGGGCACTCGACGGCGCGTCACACGGCGCTGGCACGGCGCCTGCGCGCCGCTGACTCAGCGGCGGTAGGCGGCTCGACGCGCCCGGCGCGCCGCTGACTCGGCAGTTCCCGCGCAGCCGGCGCAGCAGTCGTATCGAGCACTGACTTGCTTGATCGTCGGGCTCACAGGGATCGAAGGTTCGTTTACCGAACGCGATATTTTACGAAATACAAATTATTTCGCTGTCGCGCGACGATTCAATTGGATTGATTTGTGATACAAGCATAGTATTTGTAATTTTTATAATGTGTAATCTTCGTAAATCTCTCGTGCAACGAATCACGCTATATCGGAGTGAAGTTAACAGTGCTATTTTCGACGCCGGCGACGAATGAAAAAATGTTGCAAGTGCGAATGGATTGAGTGGCATCGCCATACGCTCGCGTAGTGAAATATAACTGTGCTGCTTGGAGATTCGCGTTAATCGAGTGTCACATGTGTCAGGATTTATATCGGCGATCTCCTTCAAGGCTCACGAGATTCGAGAAAGTGACGGCGAACGTACTTTGCAGTGCTATGTCGTGGCTGTGTCTTCAAGATTTTCGTAAGTTCGCCTATTCATTCTCGTTATAAGTTATAATGTGAAATGATGATCGCGTTCGGAAAGTCACAAACTGCTCGCGTCTTTCGAAACGAAAAATGAAAAAGAATGCATGGGAACGCGCGGTTCTTCATCGTCGCTTATTGTGATCGTAATTTTCGTGATCGAGTGTTCCGTGTACCGAGACGCGATATCATATTTTACAAACAATTAACTGTCGACTGTGTGAATAATTCACTCTCTCGATCAACGATCTATACTATAGAAAATCATAAATCGAATTATTTTAACAGTGCAGACGGACGTTGACTCGCGTAGTGTCGCGTCAACATTTCGCGTCGCCATGAACGCGGTGAACACGCAACGCGACGAATCGGAATAATACGCGGCATCGCGGTTCTCTCAAATTTCGACGAGAAATCTTTACTGGAAAACATTTAAATATTTCGGAGAATATGACGTCATTGTGTTCGAAGAATGATACGCGACGCGCTTTGTTGACAGGTCAGCGAGTAGTGTAGTGCCGTTCTGTGTGTCGTAGCCTTGAGATTTCTCTCGAGATCGCTCTTTTCATATACAATACGCATTTACGCATCGCGCGGTGTTGTTCGGCAGTATCGAAGTGATGTGAGTGACTTGATTGAAAAGTACGAACTTGGCACGCAATCCCGTCGTTCGTGTGCGAATCGAAGTGACACGTACGCGACACGCGACGGCAGTGGCGAACTTGAATCGCAATTTCGCACATTTTCGCACGATCGCGTCGTACGCAACGTTATCGTTCCATTCTAAAAAACGCGCGTCGTCCTTGCGATCACGTCGCGCGAGTGAAATTAGTTATCACGTTACAATTAACGAACTCTATGTGACGGATATTTCGCGAGCTCCATTCGTTCGTTACGTTAGAGATTAATAAAAAAAATGAGAGTTCGCGTATATCGTTCCATTGGCACATTCTTCGTGCTAGTATGTATTTTTTTAATTTGACACTATTCTCATGAAATTTTCTTCGCGTGCATTAATTTTTTATTCGATTTAAACATTATAATTCCGACTGTCTTACCGTTTGCGGAGAATACGGAGTAACACGCGAATCGGCAGCTAAATCGTTTAAAGCAGTGAAGTGTCATACACGTCACGTGTGAAACATTTCATAAATATTTTGTATTAAGTATTTCGCGAAAAAGTACATCGCATTTTTAACATCGAAAGTGTCGAACCCGTAAATATATCGTACGATTTTACTGTTATTAAATTAATACAATTAAAATCGTAAGTGGACACGTTTATATAAAATATTACGTTAAAGATTTAAAAATTTTCTTTAACGGAGTTTTAAGACGTTGCGTATTTAACAAAACGAAAGATTTCGATGTATAAATTGCGTTTTGTTTTTCAACTTTGCAGTTTCTTCAATTTCGGAAGTGCCGTACAAGTTTCGCGAGTGAATGTTACGTGAGTGCAAGGAATCTGAGAGGAGGAGGAGGAGGCTTGGGAGACATCGAGAGAGACGGCGGAGCAACTATGAGGTAAGCGATATTTTATTTTATTTCATATTTGCTTTTTTATATATTATTATGTCTTACGTATGTATATATCCGTGTATGTGAAATTAATAAGTTCCGAAATATTTATAATATATCGTTCTCCGTTCTCCATTTTAAAATATTTTCATTTGAAATAATTACATATATGTATTCTAATATAAAATTAAGTTAATTTTAATAATATTCGTACAAAGTCTTGTGAATGCAGATAGCACAACGCTAAGATAATATAATAAGAAGATATAATAATAGATAGTTACAAAATTTAACATTTGCAATATTTGCAATTTGAAATTAAAATTATACTTTTCATTTACCTTTCTTTACCTTGAATTTTTTTTTCATTTGATTGAGTAAGATTATAAAAATTATTTTTTTTCCGAGAAATATCACTGAATTTTTCAATTACACGCATACATTTTATTTTTTTTTTTTTGAAGAATTATATAAAACGATTTATTTGAAAATTACTAATTTTATAATATTATCTATACTGAAATATATACACATATGTATACTACTATTAGTTTTCTTCAATAATATTTTCGTAGCTCGTTTATTTATATTGATATACATATGATTTTATATTACCTAGTACAAAGTAAAATATTCCCTCCCATGGGTACGACCTTGGCGTGGTGGGAGGGCCCTAGTACTCAAAGAATATTACCCAAGCAAAACTTTGTTCTGCTTGGACAATATTCAGAGGAAGCTAACGTACCCTCGTCGTCGATTTAATTAAATGAACGAACCGCAGCCGGTTCGTCGGGTTTGCTTCGGGAGTGCCGTTCAAGTAATCGGACGAATAAAACTTATATAAAAAATAAGCGTTTGTAATTAATAAAGCCGCGTTCGCGAGTGCGCGTAATAAGTAAATTTATGGCCAAAATAATTTTGGCGTTTTGCGTGTGTCCTGTGGAAGAACAAGTATCTGAGAGGAGGAGAAGGTCTAGGACAGACATCGGGTTTCGACGTACCAACCTTTGGGTGAGTATTGTCTCTTATCTATATGAAATTAGTAGTATTTCTGATTAAATTAAATTATTTCATCTGAATAAATTAATAATTATAAGAGAAAGGATAATTATCTAAAAATTTTATAATAGTTTTTCATTCTTATAAAGATATTTTCAAACAATATATAATTGTCTTAGTAAATATTTCACTTAAAGTCCCGAATTAAATTTTTATAAATGAGTATAAGAATTAGTTTTTTAAACATTGATTGTTTTGAACGTTTTTTTAATGTGAATTTTATATTTGTATGTTGCAGTGCCATTGCCTGATGACAACTCCCGAATATCCTGAGAGGAGGAGGAGGTCTAGGACAGACATCGGGCTCCGGCGGAGCAACCTTGGAGTGAGTATCATTTATATTAAATTAATAATTCTTTCCTATTTATTTTTATTTATCTCGGTAAGTTAGAAATAACTAGAAAAAGCGAAATTTTTAATTTTATTGTACAAAAGTTCATTTTGACAAAAATAATTTTCGAAAAATAGATAATTGTATGAGTATTTTATTAAAATATGCTTATTAAAATAAAAATTATCCTTTGAAATGTTGATTATTTTGAAAGCTTCTTTAATTTGAATTTTGTTTGTATGTTACAGTATCATCGTAGCTGCATTGCAGAGTAACTCCGCACGTTGCGCATCAGATCGGTGAGTTAAAAATTTCTTAAGATACATGTTTATTTCCCTAAGTAGGGCTATTTTCTTGCATATGCGAAGCTTTATTGGTGGAACAGTTGCAGCACATGGCCGGGGAATTGCCGCCCAAGTATCAGATGCGACTACCGTACGAATTATTGTCCGGCCTGGCGAATTCTCTGTTGAACGATACGATCTTTGAGATAGTGAAGAGTCTGATGGAGATACAGCACGTCACCGAGAAGCATCTCTTCCAACAGCGGCTGCAGCTTTTGAATCAGAAGATCGAGTGCCAGGAAGCATTGACGGCGACGATGACGGAGGAAGAGGTAGCTTTGATAAAAGCAACACTTGCCAAGAAGCACAAGGAGGAGCTGAAGCAAATGGACATGAAACTGGTCCTGCAACTCGATCAGAAAGTGGCTGACCAGCAAAGCATATTGGAGAAGGTTGGGGTATCTGGATTCTACGTGACGAGCAACCCAATGGAGATTCAAGTACAGATGAGGCTGTGTGACTTCATAATTAGGCTCAGCAAGATGGATATACCAACTTGACGCGAATGTAAAATTCTCTTTTTACAATTTCCATTTAGCCATTTATCACTTACATGTAGCAATTATGTCATTACACTATTATGATCACATTTGTCATTTATTAATTAGTATATATTTAATATGCTATTCTAAAGGCTATGTTGAAGACTAAAGATTTATATTTATATAAAATGTTTTATTCACAGATCCAGATTTTCTTTTGTACAATGCAATTGTACATACATTATTGTATTAAAAAGTATTATCACATTATCACTAAGATTCACATCTACTAATCAAAAGTATAATTGATTAACAATTATACTTTTGATTAGTAGATGTGAATCTTAATATACAATAGTTTCTTCGAAATAGAAAAAGATTTTTATTAATTACATAGATATCGTCCATGAAATATGTTAAAAGGAAAAGTAATACAAGACCTGAGAAAAATAAGAGTTTTCCCCTTATACGTATATATTTATATTTATACATTACATTATAATGATAAATAATATTAAACATATGACTATTTTTATAAAATATTAACAAAACATCTTTCCCTTTTAAGATATGAACAATGAAAGGTGACAAGTTTTTTCTTAAGTATAATTCTTTCTCTCCATTTTGTATAATTATATGCAAGAAACATGAAATAAGATTTTTGTCAATAATATACTCTTACATATACTACTTATACAGTACATGTTACTTGTACACAAATGATACAGCAGATAAATAACGTGAGAGAAGAAGAACATATCTGTATCCAATTCGGAATTCTTTATTCTGTATGTTATTTTATCAAAATGTTGGCTGTGCAGATGGAACGCGATCAGTGACTGGTTTATCGGATCGAAGGGAATCGATCTCGTCCGTTTTTGTGAAACATATACGATATACATCATCGAACATCGAAACAAAATGCACTTCCAAACCATCTGTGATATAATTAGGCAGATCGTTGTAATCTTTCTTGTTCTCATCAGGCAAAATTATACATTTAACATCAACTCGCTTCGCCTAAAAATAAAAAAGTGTGATTTATTAATCTTGTACATTAAACAAAGTAATCGTTTAACAAGTCCATAATAAATAATAATTATGTTTCATAAAGCTATAAATAAATACTGATATAGACGAACGCTTTAATAACTAGTTTAATAAAATTAGTATATTAAATTATCTAATAATAGCAAAGCGATATTGAAGCTTATTAAAATTAATACAAGATTATGTTTATACTTACCGCAATGACTTTCTCTTTGATAACGCCGACAGGAAGTACTTTGCCCATAAGACTCAATTCGCCCGTCATTGCTACGTTCTGCCTGATAGGTTGATTTTTAGCTAGGGACAATAATGCAGTAGCGATCGTCACACCCGCGCTAGGTCCGTCTTTCGGGGTTGCTCCTTCAGGCACGTGTATATGCAGGTGGGAATCGTACAGAAACGTATTCGAATTATCCTCCCGTTTCAAGTAATTCCTTGCCACAGTCATCGCGATATGGGCTCTTTCATTACGTCACCCAGGTGACCAGTGACTTCGAAGGTACCCTCGCCCTTTTTGCCACCCGTCGGCTTTCTCATGGTACTTTCGATGAACAGCGTGGACCCGCCCATGGCGGTCTACGCCAGTCCCATCACAACGCCGGGAGGCGTAATATCGTACATCCTGTCGTGCGTGAATACAGGCTTGCCCACAAAATCCTGCAAGTTGCTCTCGGTGACGTCGATTCTGTCAGCTTCCTTCTTGACAACTTTAAACGCCACTTTTCTGTGCACCTTCTCTATATGTTTCTGCAGACTTCTCACCCCCGATTCTCGGCAATAAGATTTGATTAACATTGTGAGCGTATTGTCTTGTATGTTGATTTGTTCCTTGCTGAGACCAGACTCGGTTCTAGCTTGCGGAACCAAGTACTGTTTCGCGATGGCGAGCTTTTCCTCAGCAACGTAACCGGACATATCTATCATCTCCATACGATCTCTTAGAGGTTCCGGAATAGTATCTATTACATTTGCCGTGCAAATAAATAGTACTTTCGATAAATCTACTGGCACATCTAAATAGTGGTCCAGAAAGTTTGCATTCTGTTCTGGATCCAGCATCTCGAGAAGAGCAGATGCAGGGTCTCCTTGGTGTCCCCTAAAACATCACATATGTTATAGATGAGAAAAGAAATATAAAAATGCCAAAAATTTAATTTTTTCAGACATTCTCTAAATGTTCTTTTAAATATTTCGTAGATATTTTCCATCTTAAGATAATATATATATTAATTTTTTATAATATTTACAAAGATTACATACTTGCCGATCTTGTCGACTTCATCTATCAGAACCAACGGATTCTCAGTTTTGGTTTTTTTCAAGGACTGAATAATTTTGCCTGGCATGGCCACATATGTTCTCCTGTGCCCTTTAATCTCGGCCACGTCCGTCATTCCGCCGACGCTGAATCTAAAATATTCTCTGTTCAAAGCTCGAGAGATCGATTTAGCTATTGAGGTCTTGCCGACTCCAGGAGGCCCATAGAAGCACACTATTTTTCCTTGTGTACTGCCTTTCAGTTGACTAACAGCAATAAATTCTGTAATTAAAAATACAATATACAATGAAAAGCATTATTATTTAAATAATGTCTACAGGTATATGAGCGCATTTGTGTACCAAGTATTCTTTTCTTTATATCGTCCATTCCGTAATGATCCTCGTCTAAAATTTTGACGGCATCTTGCAGATTTAAATTCTCTGTACTCGTTACACCCCATGGCATAGACGTAAGCCAGTCGAGATAATTTCTCGTAACACTAAGAAATACAAAATTAATCATTAATGTATGTAACACATACTTGATATTATAATATTTGATACACACTTGAATTCGCTACTATGACTTTCTAAAAAGGAAAGCTTATTCAATTCCTCCTCTAATACATCCATGACTGGTTTAGGAACTGTCTTTTGTTTTATTCTCTCTCTATATTTTTCTTCTATCGCATCTTTGTCATCCTTCTCCAGCCCCAATTCTTTCTTAATAACTTTCAATTGTTCGTGAAGAATATATTTTCTATGTTGTTGTTTTACTTTTTCCTCAACCTCTTTGCCAATCTTTTGTTGCAGTTTACTCAATTCATATTCTTTTTTCAAAAGCGCAAGCGACAACCTTAATCTTTTTAAAATCTATGAATAAAATATTATTCTAATATTTTCTAGATACGGAATCCTATATGATTTAATAGGAACGATATACTTACGTCCATTTCTTCCAAAACTTCCTGCAATTCCTGCGCATCCGCTCCAGTTAAAGCAGCACCTAAATCACTGAGGTAAACCGGATTATCCACCACTCTTTGTCCCTGATGCAGCATTTGCTGCAGAGATTCGCGATACAAAGGATTCATGCTGATTATGTCTCGGATTGTTTTGATAAGTTCTTGAGTCAATGCCTATTTAAAAAATATTTTTAGCAGTGAAATTACAGTTTCTCTAATAGTATCGTATGTAAGGCTAGGCCGTTATATTTTGAAGGAAACACTTTGTCTTATTAACTGAACTATTATGCTGTTAGGTAAGTAACCGTCTCGAGTGATTGTTATGCTATGACTGTTGAGAAGAATTTCTTGCTCCATATGTAACAATTGACAATGTCAAAAAATAAAGAAATATCGCTAGAAGACAAGATAGATCCGTATTGTACAAAATGCATGTTTCACAAATGAATAACGCTTCATAAAATCAATTACGTTTTCGAATATTTCGAACTGTAGCCACATTGCTAAACTTATCAAAGATATGATAAGTTATCATATATAATAGCAAGATACAAGCTAAAAATCGATTGTTTTTATATATTTCTCATGAAAGTTGACTTAGTTGTAATTTTTACTAATGCTATTTCATGACTACAAAATTTCAATATTTAATAATTATTAATGATTCAATATTCTTATTAACTTTAAAAAAAGAAATAAATATTACTTTCAATATAGCGATATTGTGAATCCTTTAAATATTATTTTATATTACCTTGATCTCCTCAGTTTGCTTAAACTTTTCATGTGTGACATTTACGACTTCCACCATTAATATAGGTTGACTACCAGACGAAGGGTTCGATGAATCTAATGGTTTCTCTATAATCTTCTCGGGCGAATCTATGGACGGTTTTATTTCCATAGAGCCCGCTTCTGTTTTCTCAGTTTTCTCAGTTCGTTCTGTAACTTTATTCTCTGCCTTTTTCCGCCACGATCTACGGTTCTTGGCACATTGTGTCGTCTACAGGGATGGTAATTGTGGTATTTAATAGTGGAAAGTCCAGT